>JAKSZU010000008.1:27288904-29688904 GCA_026018925.1 Tupaia tana
GGCCCTCCCCTCTGGAAGGTGATTTCTTGTCTGTCTCTCTTTTTCTCCAGTGAGTAAACATGCCCTAGGCAAAAATCTCTCTCTCCAAAAAATAAAAAACAGAAAACAAAACTATCTTAAAAACAAAACAAAGCACTACCCACTCTCAACTTAAAAAATGTTGCCCAGCCATTACTGTATAGCAGCCTTGTGTATCATATTATGGTATGAGATGTTTTCCTTGCAAGAAATTAATATTCTCATGTTTGATTTTAGATGGTCTAGAACAGGGTCCTGGCATAATTCAAATCATTGTCAAGCCACAGTGGGACTAAAAATCATGATTTGCTATTAGCCAATCTTCAACACTGCCACTGAGTTCCCTGCTAGCATTCATAATTTGGATAAGAGAATTTAGCAAAATGTTGCATGATTTTGTGCCATTTAAAAAGAAAATCTACAATGTAAAAATAAAATCCAAAAATAATCATCCATTGGACAACTGACCTTTTCAATTGGCAAGAATGCTTTGGCTACACAATTAAAGTAAAATCTTCAACTCTCATTACTACCACAAGGGCAGGTGCAGTCAGAATACGCTTATCAACATCCCCACCTGTGTTTCTACACTATCATGGCCGGGCGTATTCTTCCTTCCTCTTACTACCAATTTGGGAGATGAGAGAATGACTCTTTTAGGAGAAAAGAAACAAGGAACAAGAAACAACTACAGGATCAATCTGTACATTGCATTGATGACTCTAATTTTCCAAGTTACTGTTAAGCAGTGTTGTAAGTTGAAATTAACTCTTTGTTCATTTTACTTTCTCCTTAATGTAGGAGGTCAGATCATGGTAAATACACTGCATTTGCACTTGGAATACACGTCCTTATTGTACTACTACTTTATTTTTAATTTCTACACTGTTGGAAAAGCATGGAGTTTGGCAAAATGTTAATAATTTCTTTCCTCCTTGGAAGATAAATTTGGTTGTGGAAAAGAATTTGTTTCGGGATCTTCTATTTTATTATTTTTTAAAAGAATTTTGTACTAGTATTATAAAGTGTGAAAATTTTCATTCAAAAAGTGACTTTATCCAAGACATTATCTAATAGAACAGCTGGTACGTTTGTTCAGATTGACCCTGAATCATAGAAAAGTTTGCAATCTTCGAAAACCTTCTGTTGCACTTACCATTGTTTTTGACAGAGCAGTCTGAATCATTTATTTTAACCATTTAGCTTATCATCTATTGTGTTTGATAAAGTACGTCACATAAGGCGAAGATAGAATTTTTCCATATACCAGCTGAGTTTAAAATTTCACATTTAGTTTAACCTCAAACATTTTTTAGCTATCCAAAATACTTTCAAATTATGCAGTCTATAATTTTATTTATGTATCTGGTTTTAGATAATTCTACTATTTAGCCCAAAGCATGAACAGATTTGAATTTTTAATCTTGTTAGTTCCAGAAGACAAACCTAACAGTGTACAAAAAGGACCGAGCCAAGTTTGATGGTAGCTTGTGAATATTACTGACTTTAACAGAATTACATACTGTTTACAGTTGTCTTCGCATGTAGGTGCATTGTGGGAAAGTAACTCACCACTGAAGTCACACGAGTTCTTTGATTCAAGTCTTTTAGTCACATCCTCAGAAATTAACAATGCCGTATTTGTTTTCTTTTTTAATATTTCTCATATTTCTTATTCTCATTCTGTAGGAATGCATTCTAATCCAAGGACACATTCTCATACATTTATTAATCCTTGTGCTCTAAAATGATTCACATGAAAATTCAAAATCAGATGGTTTCATGTGTTCCAACTTAGCTTTTGCTTAAAACAAGCGTCATCCTTGAATTTGTCATATGCTGAGGTATTGAATTCCCTATTTCACTCAATTACATGATCTTAAGAATGTGGCCATTTGCCATTTCTGTCTCAACTTTGGACACATGTTTTTGCATCTAACTGTTCAGCTTTAGGATCCACTCAATAATAAATGACCTACTGGTGCAAAGAGTAAATCATTTATAGAGTTACGTAAATAACACATAAAAATATTTGTATATAAAAATAAAGCACTAGTAATGTACTCTTCCTGGCAATGATATGTTTTAACCATTTAAAGCATGCTGCTGTAATATCTGAGGTACAAATCAATTGTTTAAAGTAACATATTCTTTTCGTTGTAAAAATAATTTATTGGGCCAGCTCATGGTGCGATGATTAAGGTGGCTGAATCCCACATGGCCTACTGCATGGTTCAAGTCCCAGACCCGGTGACTTAAAAACATTGTTGGAGGGACCATTGTTAGTGTAATAGCTATGTTGCTGAACTCCCATGTAGTCAACAGCGGTTTGAGTCCCGGACCCGGTGGCTTAAACTCACGCTGGGTGCGTGTGTGTGCGTGCCCAAGATTCCAAGAGGAGAAGAGATTGAGGCATGGCCATTCCCCCCCGGGTGGGGGGGTGATTTCTCACTTTCTATCTCTCTGTCTCTGTCTTTCTGGCGAGTGCACACGCCCTATAGCAAAAACCTCTCCAAAAAAACATTGTTGGACACCAGCACTCGCCAGAGAGGAGAATGGAGGAGAAGGGGGCGTGGGGTGACTTCTCACTTACCGTGTCTCTCTCTATGGCAAGTGCATGCACCCTCTATCAAACTAAAAAGTAATAATAATAAAAAAAAGAATGTATTTATTTATTGACGTTGTCATCAAGTTGATTTTTTTATAGAAAATTAGCAGTCATCTTCTAATTTAAAACAGGATCCTGATATAGAATATAACACCTGTACAACACTAATTTCATTATGTATATATTGTGCTATGTAGTTTTCTTCTGAAAATGAAGTTGAAGTAGACAGATCTTAGTTTCAGCTATTTGTAGCTAAATTATACCTATTTAATCAAATACATGTTTCTCTCCTCTGTTAGACTGAAAATTCAGCAATGGCATAGATTATGTATTATTCCCTAAATGAAGAAATAAATAGGATAGATTTTTCATATAGTAGGTATGATGTTTTATTTTATTAAATGTTGCTGAAGTGATCTGAATCAGTATTTTTCCAGATATAAAGCCTTTATTTTGGGTCAGCCAGTGACATGGTGGTTAAGACACTGGACTGACACATGGCAGACTGCAGTTTGAGTCCTACACCTGGGGACTTGCTTGCTTTCTCACTTTCTCTCTTTCTCTTTTTCTCTCTGGTGAGGTCATGTGACCTATGACAAATTAAGAACTAATAATAATAATACAAAAATAAAATGAAATCATTCTCTAAAGAACACCCATTTTATTTTTAATGATACAACTTTTGAAAGATAAAATATAAAATCATACAGTCTTTATCCCATAATTTTTGAACATTTTAGACCACTTTCACATTGTCATATCATTTGGGGTTATGAGTATGAGTCTTAATCTATTTTCTTTACTTAAAGTCACACTGTCGGTTAGTTAATTACAAAATAGCAACTGGAAAATTTTTTTAAAGTTGTAGACCCTTTAACCATATTTACTTACTATTTTCTTTTATGAGAAATATTATGAGGGAAGGTTTCTTCAGAAAAAGACTAATTTTCAGCTTGGAGATGAACAGAGCTGAAAAACTCACACTCCTACCTTAACAACAGTAGAAAAACTCATCATTAAAAATTAATGACTTTTCTTAAACTTCTGAGAGACTGTGATTGCAGGGCAAACTACTCTGAAACTTGTTGGGAGACAAATGCCTGCACAGATATGTTGCCAAACTCCATAAACCCCAATAACAAGAGTCAGCTAGAAATTTATCTTTAAAATTTTATTTTATTTTATTGGTTTTTTTTTTCCACGGGGAACATGCAGTCATGAGAGAAACAGAAATAGAGAGTGAGAAATCATCTCCTGAGGGGGATGACCACACCACAATCCTTTCTCCTCCATTCTCCTTTCAGGATTTTGGGGATGTATGCATACGAGCTTGGTGTGATTTCAAACCATTGAGTCTGGGAGTCAAACCAAGTCAGCCTTGTGGGAATCCAGTGTCTTAACCACTTCACCACCTGCTGGCCCCTCATCTAGACACTTCTTTCAACTGACTTTGCAATCCTTGGGCGCGCCATTTGAAAATCACTGTGAGAAAAATCTTCTAGCAGTGAAGGTTCTAAGATATGGGATTGTTTCCAGATGAGACGCTTCCAATGACTCATCGATTTATACAATCCTTTCGAAATTATTAAACAGATTACTTCCATTGGTATTGAGCCAGGAGTAGAGGTTGAAGTCACCACTGCAGTTGCTAAATAAACTGTTTTGGTAAGTTAATTATCAGTTGTTTAACACTAAATGTATAAATCATAAATAATTAGAAGAGATAAAATGAAGAAAAATTGTCAATTAAATTCAAAGAAGGTAAGCAAAAAGCCAGAAAGAGTAAATGGATCTAACAAAAATAACAGCTAGAAAGAGGGTAGATTTTAATTCAACCGTAATAGTTATAACATTAAATGTTGAAATACATCAGTTACGAGGCAAAAATCATTAGACTGGTTATAGAAACAAGGCTCAGTTATATGCTGTCTACAAGAGAACCACTTTATATATATAAGTGGTAGATAAGTTCAAAGTAGGGTTAAGGAGATACCGTGCACACTATCAACTCTCTTCTCTCCCCACTATAAAGCTGGAGTAGCTACTTTTATAGTGATAAAGTAGGCATAATAGTTGTAAAGGTAGGTATGCACCTAATAACAGCACTTCAAAATACATAAGGCAAAAATGGAAAAATCCACAATTATCGATGGTGTTCTTTTGTAGTTATTGATAGAACAGGTATGCAAAAAATAAGTAAGAATATAATGATCTGAACAATACTGTAAACTGACTTAACCTAATTGACATTCATGACTTTACCAAAGAACTTTAGTAGAATACATCCTTCTCAATTGTAAGTAGAACAGTCACAAAGATAGACCCTATTATGGGCCACAGAACAAACTCTAACAAATTAAAAAAAATAGACATCAAATCAAGTATGTCTTTAGATCAATGCAGAATTATATTAGAAATCAATAAAAGAAAGATATCAGAAAGATCCTCAAATATTGTATATATTTCTATTGTATATAGTTAAATATATTTCTAAATAACAAGATAGCCAAGAAATGGATACAACCTAAGTGTTCCTAAGCAGATGAATGGGTTTTAAAAAAGTGGAGTACATATGCAATGAAATACTGCTCAGCCTTATAAAAGGGATGTCATTGGGACCAATAGATGGCTTACGTTGCTGGACTCCCACAAAGCTGATCACGATTCAAGTCCTGGACCTGGAGACTTGAAACTCATGTCGGGTGCGTGTGCATGCATTCCCAAAAATCCTGAGAGGAGAATGGAGGAGAACGGATTGTGGCATGGCCATCCCCCCTGGGGAGTGATTTCTCGCTTTCCATCTCTCTGTCTTTCTGTCACCCCATAGCAAAAATCTCTCTCTCTCTCTTTTTTTTTTTTTTTAAAAAAAAAAAGGGAGTGGTGTCATTTGTAAGAACATGGATCAAATTAAGGACATTGGGTTAAGTAAAATAAGCCAGGAACAGAAAGAAAAATTTTGCACTCTCTCTCTTATATGTGGGACATCATAAAGTTGAACTCATCAAAGTAAAAAGTAGAATAATGGTTACCAGAGATTGGGGTAGGGTAGGGTAGGAGGGAAGAAACTGGGAGTTGTTGATCAAAAGACACAAAGTTTTAGACCAACAGGAGGAATAGGTTTTGAGATCTGCATAGCAGGGTAACTATAGTCCTAAATAATATATATTTCAAAATAAGAATAAATTTCAAATGTACCATGGAAGATAACAGGCAAGTGAGGCTAGGGGATTTGAGAGTTTTATAATTGTTCATTGGCCTGAGTATAGGGCATTAATTAGAAGGGCTATTATGAGGATTATGGATGCTATAGCTTGTGTGATGAAGTATTTGGTTGATGCTTCTGTTGATTATGGGTTTGATTTCTTTATTAAAATAGGAATAAATGCTAATATGTTTGCTAGTATATTTATTTCTAATCCTATTCAGGCTAATAATCAGTGTGAGCTTATTATGGTGATTACTGTTCCCGAGAAGATTGTGAATATGATGATAGTTATGATAAGTGGGTTAATTAGTACGGGAAGGGTATAAACCAACATTTTCGGGGTATGGGCCCGATAGCTTATTTAGCTGACCTTACTAGAATTTAGTGTATTGGTAGCACGAAGAATTTTGAGTTCTTGGGAATAGGTTCAACTCCTATAGCTCTAGAAATAAGAGGGTTTAAACCTCTATGTTTTACTCTATCAAAGTAACTCTTTTATCAGACATATTTCTATGATTGTGGTGGGATGCTAGATAGTGAGATTGGGATGGAAATGTACAGTATACATATTGCCAGGGTCAACGGGAGAAAACTTTTTCATAATAAGTGTATAAGTTGGTCATATCGGAATCGAGGGTATGATGCTCGAATTCATAGGAATAGGATTGTTAGGATTAGTGTTTTAATTGTAAAGTTTATGGTGAATAGTTCTGGCGACAGATTGTTGTGGAACGGTCCTATAAAAATGATTGTTGTTAGGGCATTTATTAAGATAATGTTTATGTACTCTGCTATGAAGAATAGGGCGAATGGACCTGCTGCGTACTCTACGTTGAATCCAGATACTAATTCTGATTCACCTTCTGCTAAGTCAAATGGTGCTCGATTTGTTTCTGCTAAAGTTGAGATAAATCATATTATGGCGAGTGGTCATGCTGGTACAATTAATCATAGGTATTCTTGTGTTGTAATTAAGGTTGATAGTGTAAATGACCCGCTTATTAATAGCAAAACAAGCAAATTAGATCTCCACACAAAAAAATGAATAAGTAGGGCTGGCCTATAGTGCAACAGTCAAGTACTATGTAGAGGAAGCCAAATTCCACATGGCTGACTGGGGTTTGAATCCCAGCCCCAGCAGCAACATTCTGAGTGCATGTGTTATATGCATGTTCTGAATCCTGACAGGATGGACAACTGTAGAAAAAACAGGATTGAAGTGTGGCCAGACCCCTTGTTAGAGAGTTCTTTCTTTTTTTCTCTCTTGCTAATGCACATGCATACACTCTCTGACAAATACATACATATGCATAAAACCAAAAGGAAATCTTAACCATAGGAAAATAAACAACCCAGTTACAGCAGGATGAAAGATCTTAACAGACATCTCATTAAAAAATATAGTGATGAGGGCCAGCAGGTGGCATGGTGGTTAAAGGCGTTGGACTCCACATGGCCGACCGCAGTTCGAGTCCTGGCCCTGGTGGCTTGCTTTATCTTTTTCCCTCTCTCTCTCTGATCAAACTGGAAATAATAAATAAATAAATAAATAAATAAATAAATAAATAAAACAACGAATTCCCTAACCAAAAAAAAAGTTCTTGTACTAAAAAAATTAATATAGTCCTCCCTCGAAGTTCCTGGCCCAGGGGTCAAAAGATGGGAGTGGGGTGTCTGTAGGGCTAAGGGCGTTCCTATGTGGTAATGAGAAGAGAGAATTTTACAAATGAAAGAAGAGGAGAAGGAGAAAAAAAAAAGTGTATCTGACTGACAGAGGGGTCTCTGGCTTGGGGGTCCTGGGACTAGAACTTCGGGGGGCAGTCCTCCCTCGGAGTTCCTGGCCCAGGGGTCGAAAGATAGGAGTGGGGTGTCTGTCGGGCTAAGGGCGTTCCTGGCTGGCTGAGGGGTCTCTGGCTTGGGGAGCTGTGGTAATCAAAATAGCATGGTACTGGCACAGAAACAGATGGGTGGACCAATGGAACAGAATAGAGTCCCCAGAAATGAATGCTCAAACATACAGCCAACTGATTTTTGACAAGGGGTACTAGTCAATCCAGTGGGAAAAAGAAAACCTCTTCAGCAAATGGTGCTGGCAAAACTGGATCTCCACTTGCAGAAAGATGAATCTGAACCCCTACCTCTCATCTTTGACAAAAATCAAGTCAAGGTGGATCAAAGATCTAAATCTAAGACCTCAAACTATAAAACTGCTCCTGGAAAACACTGGGGAAACTCTGGGAGACATTGGGGTAGGGAAAGACTTCTTAAATAAGACTCCCAAAGCTCAGTCAGTAATCCCCAAAATAGTCAAGTGGGATTACATCAGACTAAGAAGTTTCTGCATGGCAAAAGACACAGTGATTAGTGTGAATAGACAGCCCTCAGAATGGGAAAATATTTTTGTAACCTATGCATCAGATAAGGGACTGATAACCAAAATTCACAAGGAACTCAAGCAGCTGTTCCGGAAAAAGACAATCAATTCTATTAAAAGATGGGAGAATGAGTTGGAAAAACCACTCTCTAAAGATGACCTGCGGGGAACCAGCAGTTAGCGTAATGGCTATGTCGCTGGATTCCCACATAGCCGACCACGGTTCGCGTCCCGGACCCGGTGACTTAAAACTCACGCCGGGCGCATGTGCGTGCGTGCCCAAGATCCTGAGAGGAGAATGGAGGAGAAGAGATTGTGGCATGACCATCCCCACTGGGGGGTGATTTCTTGCTTTCTGTCTCTATGTCTCTCTGTCTGTCTGGCGAGCGCACGCGCCCTATAGCAAAAATCTCTCCCCCCCAAAAAAATAAAAATAAAGATGACATACGAATAGCTAAAAGGCATATGAAAAAAAGCTCAACATCCCTCATTGTAAGAGAAATGCAGATCAAAACAACAATGAGATATCACCTAACCCCAGTCAGAATGTCTAAGATTAAAAAAAAACAAAAAATGATAAGTGCTGGCGGGGATGTGGTGAAACGGGAACTCTCTTACACTGCTGGTGGGAATGTAAATTGGTCCAACCACTGTGGAGAACAATTTCTAGATTCCTCAAAAATCTACAAATAGAACAACCATGTGATCCAGCAATCCCACTCCTTGGTATCTACCCAAAGGACAGAAGAATACTTAATCAGAAAAGTGCTTGCACATCGATGTTTATTGTGGCACTTTTCACGATTGCTAAGTCATGGAAACAACCCAAATGCCCACGAACTGATGAATGGTTAGAAAAACTGTGGCACATATACTCAATGGAATACTATTCATCCATAAAAAACAACAAAATCCTGGCTTTTGACAGGAAGTGGATGGATATGGAAGACTTACTGCTGAGTAGAGCAAGCCATGCTATGAAGGAGAGGCATTGTATGTCCCCACTTAATATATACCGAGTGTCTGCACTCTATGACTGAAACTAATGGTCTAAAGGATATAGAAACGCAGTATATAGATGTAAATACCAGATATAGTGTGTGTGAAAGAGGAGGGTCTGAGGAAGGGCATTTGGGGGAGGGACAGGGAAGAAAAGCATTAATGGCACAAAGAAGTGTGGTATTATCTGTTGAAGATATTTTGTAGTTTTATCAACAGTACTAGGGAGAAATGTTCACCTGTTGAAATATCCATTTTGTAAGACAAATAATGTGATTGAATGTATGGAAGAAAATGAAATGAAAATAATAAATTAATTTAAAAAATATAGTGATGAAAATAAGCATATGAAAAGATATTCAACATAATTTGTCATTAGGGGATTTCAAATTAAACAATAATGAGATACCACTAGTACCTGTTAGAAAGGCAAAAACAAAAACAAAACCAAAAAACAAAAAAAAAACCCTGAAAATGCTAATTGCTGGCAAGGAACTGTCATTGTTTGTTGGAATTCAAAATGATACTTTTCTAAAAGTTAAACATAGTCTTACTATGTAACTTCACAATCACTCTTCTAGATATTTATTGAACTGATTTTTAAATAACTATTTTGAAGAAAAATTATTTTATTTATCATAATTATTATTTTTTAATTTACTACAGGGTATGCACACTTAGAGAGACAGACAGACAGACAGAGAGAGAGAGAGAGAGAGAGAGGGAAAGTGAGAAAGCAAGCCACCAGATATGGACCCGAACTGTGGCCAGCCATGTGGGAGTCCAGTGCCTTAACCACCATGCCACCTGCTGGCCTTTATTGAACTGATTTAAAAATAAATCCACACAGTTACTTGAATGTGAATATTTATAGTGCTGTTATTCATAATCACTCAAAACTGGAAGCAACCAAGATGTCTTTAAATAGGTAATAGGATGAACAAATTGTGTATATTCATACAATGGAATATTATTCTGTGATGAGAAATGAAATATCAAGCCACAAAAAGGCATAAAGAACACTTAAGTACATATTGGTAAGTGAAGGAAGCCATTCTGAAAAGGCTACATATCTTATGGTTATAATGATAAAAAATTACAAATGTATGAAACAACCTCACTGAGGGAGAGGTGAAAAGTTACTGAACTAAGTAATTTAAAAAATGAGTAGATTCAGCAAAACCGTCTTGTAGTTGATAAACTTGTTTTCCATGGAAATATGGTTTAACAGTTCTGATATCACTATATATATGCTGGATTTGGCCAAGTAAATAAATGTATGGCAGTGCTAAGAAATAGTTTCTCGAACTTAGATTCTCATAATATCAATGCCCATGGTTACATATAGAAAGAGCTGTATAAATATGCATATATACAGGTTAGAATACACATATATATCTCCTCGTTTTGTTAGTTAGATGAGGGTCTGAAGCAATGAAATCCCTGTAGCAGCAAATATACCTACTTACCTCTACTCAGATCTTGGGTATATTTCGTAGATGGGGTTTTGCTGTGTTATGATCTTCCTGCATCTCAACCTCAGGAGTAGTTGGAACCACAGGTGCACACCCTCAAGCCTGGCTCCTTCAGACAGGCTCTCACTATGCTGCCCAGGCCAGCCTTGAGCTCCAGACCTTCCTGCCTCAGTCTCCCACATCACTAGGATTATAGGTGCATGCCACCCTGCCTGCCTTTAGGGTGAACCAGTAACTGAACCCAGACCTTCCTTGTGGTCCCAGTCTGTGGAGCAGAGCACCTTAGCAACATGAGCCATGCTGGCTGGTTTCTAATATCATTCTCCAATAGAAGAAGCCAGAGTTCCTAGGACTGGGACAGGAAATATTAGATGAGTCTAGAACATCTGTATCTTTTAGTGCTGTAAATTAAAAAATATAAAACCAATAGTGATAGGATGTGTCTAAGAGACTGGAACAGATAGATTGTCTAAGAGCTAATCGAAGGAACTCTGAATGGCTGAAGCTGGAAGCAACAAAATAAATAATACTATATTATAACTCAAAACATAAAATGAATATCTGTGAATCCACCCTGATATAAATAAGTGATTTAATAAATAAATAAAGAATAGACAAATCTGCTATACCTGGAGAATATAATTTTATAATCTTCATCCCAGGCAAATCAGAATCAGAGTGGGAAGGGGAGGAACATGGAAGAGGATATGCAGATGTAAGTATTTAATTTAAAACACCATAGGTGTTTTGTATCTAATTAAACCAGGGCTGGCAAACATTGTTTTAAGTAAAACAAAACAAAACAAAACAACTATGTTATCTAAAATGATGGTTTTAGATTCCTAACCTTTCTATTATGACCAAGTTTTCTCACATTAATAGAGCTCAAAGTATTGATAAAATTGTTTTATGCATGTAATTTTATAAGTAAATGCCAAATAGTACTTATAGAAAAAAGATACTGTATCATGCTTTAGGTGGTTGTACTTTATGAAAATAAATGATAAATTTCTTAGTTTAGACACTATATATTGATACATACATATTTAAGTACTTTTGTTTGTGTGTATGTATTTAATCATCAGATCAAGGAACCTAAGATATCTCTGACATATATCTGCAATTCAGAAGTAACAAAAATAAGCAAATCACAAATTTCATGGAGCCGATTTTGCTTGTTGTAATAGAAATTGGTTAAAAAGATCCACTGCTAGAAATCTGTCCTGGTCTATATATTGATAGTGCCTGGGGATTAAGTAGATTTATCACCTGGGCTTTAAATTGTAAATTAACATATAAAACAAAAGTCCTGAACTCAGGTAGGTTAAAAGCCAGGGAGGCGAATACCACTATTGTCTCATTCCCTATGGACTTCAAATTCCTGAATCTTTGTGTGTCATTTGGTTCCTAGGTTGGAAGACTATGTTTAACACATCAGAGGATTTTAACAGGAGAAAAGTGAGAGCTGAGGGGTAATTGCACCTGGAGGTTAGTATAAGGTGCTGTCAGACATTGAGCTTAGACTTGGATGGACATTTCTCTTCTTTGCATCTAAAATGCCAGCCCAAATCATTATCAGTTTCCTCCTGGCTAGAGTGGCTGGCTGGCTAAGTTCATTCATTCATTCGTTCATTTGTTCTTTCTTTTCTTCCTTCCTTTTTCTTTTTCTTTCCTTCCTTCCTTCCTTCCTTCCTTCCTTCCTTCCTTCCTTTTCTTCCTTCCTTCCTTCCTTCCTTCCTTCCTTCCTTCCTTCCTTCCTTCCTTTCTTTCTTTCTTTCTTTCTCTTTCTTTCTTTCATTCTTTCTCTCTCTCTCTCTCTCTCTCTCTCTTTCTTCTCTTCCTTCCTTTTCTTTCATCTTTCTTCTTGTGAGGAGGCAGAGAAGCACTAAACCCCTTTTAGTCACAGAGAATTATTCGTTGTATGGAATTACTTATTGCTGATGGCAAACTGTTTTCATGGGCCATTGACAAAACTTGGAAATGACTTGCCTGGTGTTGTGGAAACAGCAAGGATGTTCTATAGAGAGTAGTTTTGAATCTCACTTCTTCCACTTACTACCTATATAGTCTTTGGAAAGTTTATGTCTTTGAGTCTCTGATTCCTCTCCCATAAAGGAGATAATAAGACCAGCTTTAGTAGAGCTTCTGTGAAGATTAAATGACCTAATTATGTAATAATGTGCATGGCAGGGACTTCTTCTGTCTAGTTTTCCTCTATCACACCCAATGCTTCTCTCTACAAGGCTATTCCTGGCTCTCTCAAGGTTCCCAGAGTCCTACGTGGTGTCTGCAGCATGTGCAGTCCCCATTCTTCCTCTCCACTCTCATTAACTCACTTGTGTGCTGTTGCTTCAGGTCCCAGCATATCAACTGTTACTGTTCCTTTCCTTCTCCCTCCTCCAATGCCCAGTTAATATTTATTGAGTACCGTGTGAAGATCTTAAGATTTATGTCCACTCCCTTCATTAATTAACAGTAATGTAATGTAATGTCTACTTAATCTTCACAATTTTATTCCTGTTTTACAGGTGTGGCAACTGAGCCTTTAAGAGATGAGACTTCCATAGGCCACCCAGCTAGCTAACCTGGTGCATCCAATTCACTTTCTTGGTTGGCTCTATGTTGCCCATGACACCAATCTCACCCTCCTAAAGCAGAGCCAGATGGTTAGAAGCTGGGCCCTGGTCTTATCACCTGTCACGCTTCACTCAGTGCTCCAGCCATACTCAGAGCCTTGCTCTAAACAGTCCAGAGTCTTCCCCACTTCATGCTCTTCCTTTCATCCAAAATGCCCTTTGTTTCTTTCTCCTCCATCTGGCAAGTTTCTACTTGTGCTCTTATCACCTGGCAAGATTTATCCAAGTTAATGCATAATATTTCATTCCTCTTCATCACTTAGTAGTAGTCCTTAATATGATATCAAACCCTCTGAGACACTTTCCCTGCTTGTTGCAGGCCTCCACCTCCCAAAACTTGGTATACCTGCCTGTAATTATAGCAGTTTTAATGCTGTATAGAAGTTAGTGACTCACCTGCCTCTTTCACTATACGGTTGTAACCCTGGAACTGCTAGTAGGGAGACACTCTGCCATGGAGTTGGTAGTCAATAATGTGCATGAGTATTTAGTTGAAGTATTTGCTAAGACAATTTTACATTCACATGTAAGAAATGATAGCGATTCCTTACCTTGCCTATTCCCCCCCCCCCCCCCCCCCCGATGGTAGCGTTCTGTAAAACTACACTGTGATATCAAAAGCAGGACACTGACTTCGGTACAGACCATACCACTTGAATCAATTCAATCAAAGTCTGATTTTATTCATATTTTCCTGGCTTTACATGGGCTGGCTCATTTGTGTGTATACAAATTTTTAAGTTTTAAATAACTTATAAATTTAAAATTTAAATGTATGAATTTATAAGTTTTATAAAACTTGAGCAGCTGGACACTTGTGTATCTACCACCTTAGTTAAGATACTAGCAGGTATAACACCACAGAATCCCTGCTCTGATCTTTGAGGACCTCATTGATGACGTTCAACTTCTCATTTCCTACCTCATCCCCCAGCAACCACTCATCTGTCCTTATTTGTGACAGCTTGTCATTTCAATAATGTTACCTGAATGGAATCATGAAGTTCATGATTTGTTGGGATTGGCTGTTTTTACTCAGTGTTCTCTCAAGATTTATTCAAGTTAATGCATAATATATCATTCTTCTTCATCGCCTAGTAGTATTCCTTAATACGTATATTCTAAAATTGGTTTAACCATTCCCCTGATGAAGGACATCTGGACTGATTCCAATTTGGACTATTGTGAGTAAAGCTGCTATGAACAGTCATGCATAGATTTTTTTTTTTTTTGTGGTCATAGTTTTCATTTCTATAAGTACTCTAGTGCAAATTCTGAACCATACGATAATTGCATGTTGTTTATTGTATAAGATATTGCTACCCTGTTTCTGGAGTGACTGAACCAACTTGCATTCCAACCAGCAATATATTAGTAGTTCAATTTATCTGAGTCCGTCAGTAGTCAGTTATTATTTTTTGTTTCAGCCATTCTGATATACCATAGTGGTTTTAATTTGCATTACTCTGAAAGCTAATGATAAATCCTTTTTACTATGCTATTTGGTGAAATGTCTGTGGACATCTATTGTTTATTTTCTAGTTGGATTGTTTGTTTTTATTACTCTGACTTTTGATAATTAAAAATATATTCTAGGTACTATTTCTTTGTTGGATGTAGTTTTCAAGTATTTTCTGAGTCTATAGCTTATTTTCTCATTTTCTTCACATTGGATTTCACAGAACAAAATATTTTATTTTTTGATTGCCCTAATTTATTAAATTTTCTATTAAAGAATCATGCTTTGGTGTCAATGCTAGAACTTTCTGTCTAGCTCTAGATTCCATAGATTTCCTTCAATTTTGTTTTCCTAAAAATTTTTATAATTTTATGCTTTAAATTTAAGTTTTTTATCCATTTAGGGTTAATTTTTTTCTCTTCTCTTCTCTTCTCTTTTTTCTTAATGCCGGGGTATGTGTAAAAGAGAGCGAGAGAAAGAAAGAAAGAACCCACCTCCCCCTCCACAATGGAACCTGGTCACATCACAATCATTTTCCCTCTAATTCCATTTTCTCAAGATTCTGGGTATATACAGTTTTTTGAGCGAATGAGGTTAGGACTCAAACCCTGGCTGACTATGTGTGATCTCGCTTCGTCTGTAAATCCTAACTACTAAGCTTGAGTTAATTTTAAATTAAGTTGTGAAATTTAGGTTGACCATTCTTCCTTCTTTCTTCTTCCTCCTCCTTCTTTTCTTTCTTTTCTTTTCTTTTTTCTTCACCCTTTGGATGGCTAATTGTTTCTGTACCATTTATTGAAAAGTTCATCTTTCCTCCAATGAGTTTATTTTGTGCTTTTTCAAAAATTCATTGAGCTGGGCCAGTAGGTGGAGGAGTAGTTAAGGAGGTGGAGTCCCATATGACTGACCACAGTTCAAACCTGAGATCTGGCAGTTTGAAAATAATGCCAGATGTGTGTGCATGGATGTCAAAAGTCCTGAGAGGAGAAGGGAGGAGAAGGGATCGTGGCATGGCCATCCTCCTGGGGCTGGAGGGAGGGAGGGATTTCTCACTTTCCTTCTCTCTGTCTCTCTCCAGCAAGTGCATGCACTCTATAGCAAAAACCTGAAAGAAAAAAAAAATTGACTTTATTTTTAGTCTATTTCTGGGCTCTGTTTTCTATTCTTTTGATTAGCTGATACTACATTGTCTTGATTACTGTAGCTAAATAAGTGTTGACATCAGGTAGACTGTTTCTTTCTACTATATTTTTCTTTGTTAGCATTGTTTTTAGCTATTATAGAGCTTGTGTTTTTCCCTGTAATTAAAGAACTTATTAAAGTCTGTAAATCCAAAATTTTGATGGGAATTGTATTAAACTTATAGATAAATTTAGACAGAACTCACATTTGTACTATATTGAATCTTCTAGTCTATAATGGCTTTGTCTTTCCACTTACTTAGATCCTTAAATTTCTTTAAAAAAAAAAAAAGAGAGATTTTTGCTAAAGAGTGTGTGTGCTTGAGATAGAGAGATGGAAAGCAAGAAGTCACCCCCAGGGGGATGGCCATGCCACAATTCCTTCTCCTCCAGTCTCCTCTTGGGATTTTTTTTGCATGTACCCGTATGTGCCCAGTGTAAGTTTCAAGCCACTGGGTCGAAGACTTGAACCATGATCAGTCATGTGGGAATCCAGTGACATATGCCTGTGCCATCTGCTGATCCCAACAAATTTTGGGGAATTATAAGGCAAAAATTATAAAATTTCTTTTTTTCCAGAAGAGGACTTTACATTCTTTTGTCTATTAATTATTTCTTCCTTTGTCCCTCACACTTACCCTCTACCACCTACTCCCCTTCCTTACAGTCTCTGGTATCTACACTTATCCTCTCTACTATCATAGCCTCAGAACTTTCCATTTCTACCAGAGTGCAGATACTGAGTACATTTGAGTGAGAATATAGTGTATCTTTCAAAGTCTGTTTCACTTCACTTAACATTAAGTCTTCTATATTCATCTACTTTGACTCAAAAGACAGGGTCTTGTTGTTTCTTATGGCTGACTAGTATTCCATAATATATACATGCCACAGTTTTACAACCCAGTTATCAGTTCTTGGACTGATTAATTAGATTAATTCCATGTCTTAGCAATTATGAATCACACGCCAAAAATCATGGATGTGGAAGTGTCTTTCCAAGTGTTTTCCTATCCTTTGGGTAAATACCAAAGAGTGAGATTATTGAATCATATGATAGTTCCATATATAGGTTTTGAGAAACCTCCATATTATTTTCCCCAGTGGTTGTACTAATGTATTGTAGTACCCTGGTCATGAAGTTCCCAAAAGACCACCAGGGTGCCATTCCGATGTAAACACACAAAGGTCGCTTTTATTCAGGCTCAAGCCAGGGCCCCCAACCGTCATTGACATGGCAACACGGGATCAGAGTTGAGAGCCCCGGTGTTAGTTGGGCTGGGTTTTTATTTGTCTGTTAGCAGGTAGGTTGAGGGGTGCTGAGGAATGCACTCAGGCAACAATACATTGGTTGTAGATTACAGGGAATGTAGCTGTCTCTGGTTGATTGGTTATTAAGCCGTTGAGTTAGGCAAAAAGTTACTTTAGGTTTCTGACATCTCCTTTGTTTCTTTCATTGGTCAGTCCCGGTGGGGTGATGGTCTCATGACTTTTTTCTATGTGTCTGGCTTGCCTTTTTGAAATAGTGCCATCCCTCAGTAAGGTGGGACAAAATGGAGTCATGGGACAAAATGGAGTTGTTCTGGTTCTGCTCTGGTCCTTCAGTGTATTTCCCCCGGTAATGTTGTAGGGTTCCTTTTCACCACAGCCTCATCAGCCCTTTTTGATCCTAGGCATTCTAACTGAGGTTAAATGGTATCTCATTGTGATTTAAATTTGCATTTCCCTTATGACAAGAGCCTTTGAACACTTTGTTCATATGCCTTTTGGCCATTTGTATGTCTTCCTTGGAGAGTTGTCTATTCAGCTCCTTGGCTCATTTTAAAATTGGATTATTCATTTTTTTAACAGGTGAGCTGCTTGAGTTCCCTATATAATCTAGTTATCAATCTCTTGTCTGAGGCACACTTTGCAAATATTTTTCTCATTCTGAGGGTTGTTTCTTCCCTTTAATAGTTGTTTCTTTTGCCATGTGGAAGCTTTTTAGCTCGATGTAATCCCACTTGTCTATTTTTGGGACTTTTGCTTGTGCTTTAGGGGTCTTAGTTAATAAATCTTTGCCTACTCCAATGTCTTCAAGAGTTTCCCCTAAGTTTTATACCAGTAGTTTTATAGTTTGAGGTTTTACATTTAAATCCTTGATCCATTTTGAGTTGATTCTTAATGGTGAGAGATAGGGATTTAGTTTGATTTTTCTGCAGGTGGCAATTTTGTTCTTCCAACACCATTTACTAAAGAAAATTTATTTTCTCCACTGTATTGTCTTGTTCTCTTGTCAAAGATCATTTAGTTTGATTTGGGGTTCATTTCTGGATTCTCTATTCTGATCCATTGGTCTATATGTCTATTTTTGTGTCAGTGCTATGCTGTTTTTTTGTTGTTTGTTTTAAAGAATTATTTGATTTGATTTTATTCATCATCGTTATCATTATTATTATTTTTAATTTGACCAGAGAGAAGAAGGAAAGGGAGAAAGCAAGCCACCAGGTCTAAGACTCAAACCGTGATCGACCATGTGGGAATCCAGCACACTTAACCACCATACCATCTGCTGACCTAGTGTCATGCTGTTTTGATTATCACAGCTTTGTATTGTATTTTGAAGTTGGGTAGAAATGTCTCCTACGTTATTCTTTTTGCACAGTGTTGCCTTGGCAATATGGGGTCTTTTATGATTCCAAATAAATTTTATGATTGTTTTTCTCTTTTTGTAAGGAATATCACCAGCAATTTGATTAGAATTGCATTGATTATGTAAATTAATTTGTGTAGAACTGACATTTTGATTATATTAATTCTTCCAAACCAAAAACAGGGATGTCTTTCTTTTTTTTTTTTTTCTTTTTTGTATCATACTCAATTTCTTTTTTCAGTTATCCTTGTAGAAGTCTTTCATCTCTTTGGCTAGGTTTATTTCTAGGTATCTTGTTTGTTTTGTGGCTATTGTAAGTGGAATTTCTTTCTTCAGTTCTGTCTTACTCTGTTTATTGTTGGTATATAAAATGTCATTGATTTTTGAATAGTAATTTTGTGTCCTACTACTTTAGTGAATTAATTTATCAGTTTTTTTTTTTCATGGATCCCATTGGATTTTCTATGTATATAATTGTATCCTCTGCAAATAGGAACAGTTTTATGTAATGATATTCTTTTCTGTGATGGAATTTATTAATGATGTTATGTCTAGATTACTTTTAAAAATAGATGGAAGGTCACCCTTCATATATCAAGATAAGATATCCTTATCAGATCTGATTCTATTTTGTGGCTTGCATGCTGTAGTAACTCTAACTTTAGTATTGGCAATGAAAGTAATATAGACTAGACAGTATGGCCAAGGATGATTAAATAAATACTGCCTCATTTGTTTACATTTGTGGAGGTTAGTGTGAAGGATTTATGGCTACCCAACACTGATTTCCTGCCTCATTACAGATGAGTTTTCTTCTTTCCTCCCTCCCTCTCTTTCTCTTTCCCTTTTTTTCCTCCCTTCTTTCTTTCCTTCATTCTAAGAAGTTCCTCTCCCTCACTTTGTGCTGAATTTTTCTGTGAGGTTATTTTCAAGTGGGTGCCTACTTCCTCCATGGATATTGATTTTCTTGCCTCTTGTACAAGGCCAAGTAATATGCATATAAGGGGAGGCTAGGGTCCTTCACTCTCGGTAGGTTGCCGACTATTCTTCCTTCTATCACTTTTCTTTTTAACACTCATGTTTCCTTCCTTCCTAAGATTTCTTCTATAAACACCTTTCTTGACGACCTTCAATTTTTTTTTTTTATAAAAGAATCTTTGCTTCACTTAGACAGTTTCTGTTGCTTACAACATACTATCCTAGGTGATAGTGCTTGCTTTTAAAAATTTAGATGATTTTAGTCACTAATTATTTATATTACAATATTTAACATATTTTTATATCTATTCAGAGTTGACGTAACCTGAACTGTGAAACAATGAGGGATAGTGCTAAGTATAAATGAAAAGTTAGATAGGTTCAGAGGTAGGACAGTTGCACTTACATGGGTGAAAATGGGTAGAAGAAATAAGGAAAAATTTTGTTAAGAATACAGAATTTGGGTTAGGTTTTAAAAAATAAATAATATTTAGGAGAGGCTAGTCGCAGAGTGTGCTAAAGGTGAATGCCAGAGAACTTGGATCTCAGCTAAAAGCCAGTATTCCAGTGACTGAACTTTCAGCAAGTGGACCTTTTGGAATTCATGATCTCCTTCAAAAAGGTTTTCCTTGTGTGAAAAATGAGATTTTGCTCAGTCATCCCTTTGGATTATCAGAAAAAAAATTCCAGCTCAACCAAGATAAGATGAGTTTTTTTCACCCTAAAAAATATCCAGGGTCTGTTTGCTCCACTAAATTTACAAATGGAATTCAAGGCAGTATAGCAGGCTCAGTGTCTTTTTTTTTTTTTTTTTTTTTTTTTTGGTCAAGCTCATTTTTGTCAAGTTCAAACCTTTCGCTCGCTGGATATTTTGAGGGGTAACAATGAGACCATTGGATTTGAAGATATTCTTAATGACCCTTCACAGAGAGCTAATTGGAGAACCACACTTGATGGTGGAGGACAATGTTGGTTTATTGTGACACGTGTTCCTGCTGTGGAAGTGACACTGTGCGTTGTTTATGTCATCTTTTTACTGTAATTTCATGTACACAAAATTAAAAGTACTGAAACCTGAAAAAAAAATTTGAATAAACCATTAGGTTGTTAGGAAAGGCTGGACATATTTCTCTGTTTTTCTATGCTAGAATGTCATGACTTTCCAAACAACCCAATATAATCTATATTGAGCAACCAGTGGCTGAATTTTGTTTTTACACTTATCCAAATTGATCTTTTTCTGCACAGTATCTCATGGATATCTTTCCTGCATTTTAATGACCTATATATTTACCAATTTTAAATGGATTCCATACTGTAACACAATCTGATTACCTTAGTTAGGTATCTTGAAAGAGACTACTTGCTGCTGTGGTGAAACTAATGGTTGAGGATTGGGGAGAAGACACAGTCTGAAGTCTTAGTACTAAGTTCTCTACAAGATCATGCTTGTTGCTGTTTTAATTATTGATGTTTTTAGTATTTTTATTTTTAAAAAAGTTCATTTATTCAGGAGTAAGGGAGGGGAGAGAGAGTGAGAGTGAGCGAACCAGAGAGAGAGAGAGAACACCCCTAACAGGGCCTTGGCATACCCAGGGAGATCCCTGGATGTGAACCATTTTCCTTCCCATATGAGTCTGCCTTGCAGAGTGTCATATTTTATCCCTGTGTCACTGACCAGTCTCTAGTTTTTTTTTTTTTTTTTCCCCCTAAAAACATATTGGATTTCGAAACAACAATAAGGTAAAAATTTTAAATGTACACATTTGAATAAGTTAGAGGAAATGGCATGGCTCCCAAAGACCTACCACCCATGCTGTACTTAAGGGTGGCAAGACATAGTATCAATGAAGGGAACATGAAGAAAAAAATTGTGAAAAACTTCATGTGTAATAGACATAATTTAGCATGTTTATTATAACTACTGAAACCGGAGAACGATTTTCTACATGGAATGCTATGATCTCATGAGTATTATATTTCACTTCGCTCTAGAAGCAATGAAATTTCTATGAAGTCATAAACTATACAAGAAAGGTAAAAGCAACATCTGACATATAGTTACTGGATAAGAAACTGTATTTTAACTAATAATAGGAAATTAATTTGTGACATTATTGAGATGAGTAATATGAGTCAAAAAGATGTGATGAATTCTGGAGATATTGCAACATAGATTTTAAATTTATGACATCTTTTACCCCTTTAAAAGAGTATTATGTTAATACATGCACACTTTAGCAAAATAAGAGATATAGCATATTCCCAGCATCCACTTTAAGAAAAAGAGTATTACTTATATCTTTCCAGTTCCTATTTTCTTTCTCAGGGTCTTTCTTTCCTTCCCTCCTAGAGAAAGTTGTGAGCTTGAATTTTGTGTTTATCATTCATCTGCAGTTTATTATGATTCTGTTACATATGTGTGTATTTGTCTGCAGTAAGCATTTTTAATTTTGTATATGGTGGAAGCATACATAATTGGAATCTATTATATGTACTCCTCTGCAGTTTGCTTCTTCCCTATCAAGGTTATGTTTATGATTTAATCATGGGGCAAACAGATGGCGTAGTGGTTACGTTGCTGGACTTACATATGGCTAACTACAGTTCAATCCCTAGACCCAGTAGCTTGAAAATCACTTCAGGTGCATGTATGCCCAAGATCTTAGGAAGAGAATGAAGGAGAAAGGATTGCATTGTGACCACCCCTCCAGGGGTGATTTCTTACTTACTTTCCTTCTCTCTCTCTCTCTCTGGTGAGTCCACACGCCCTAAGGCAAAAACCTCTTATAAAAAGAGATTTAATGATGTTGGTGCCTAAGCTATAGATATTTGTGGCTATAAAATGTTCATTTTAAATAATGCCCCACAGATATGTTTATTCATTTTGATTATAATGAAAATACATTTTAATGTCTAGTCTTAGTAGAAGAAAATACATAGAATATAAAATAATTTAGAAATACCATTTTTTTTTCATTTTAAATGTGAATAGCAATAGGAGTTTCTATAGAATAATGTTTTAAAAGCTTTTCTGGACCATAGACTGTAAGTAAGACATAAATTGACTTTGCAAATTTTTCACAAAACAATACTTGGATTATAAGGGATGCTCTTTGATATTTTCCATTTTATTCTACTTTTTATTTTATTAAAAATTCAGGGCCCAGCCAGTGGCATGGTGGTTATGGCATCTGGATCTCACACGGCCAGTCGTGTGATTGGCGTCCCAGACCCAGAGCTTGAACAATATGCTGCGTGCATGTGCTTGTGCATCCAAAATCTCAAGAGGAGTATGGAGGAGAAGGGATTGCAGCATGGCCATCCCCTCCTCAGGTGGAGGGTGCTTTCTCACTTTCTCTCTCTCTTTCTCTCTCTCTCTGGTGAGCACACATGTCCTATAGCAAATTAAAAACAAATACTATGGTTATATCCCTCTATATATGTTGATTTCTAGGGCCATGAAGGGGTTAGTTTCAATTAGCCAATAATAGGACCAAGAGTTGCCGTAATGGCTATATTGCTGGACTCCCATGGAACCAATCACAGTTCAAGTCCCGGACCTGGTGGCTTAAACTCACACCGGGCGCATATGCATGCATGCCCCAAATCCCGAGAGAATGGAGGAGAAGGGATTGCGGTGTGATGGGATGGCCACGTCGCAATCCCTTCTCCTCCATTCTCCTCTCGGGATCTTGGGCACGCACGCACATGCGCCCGGCGTGAGTTTTAAGCCACTGGGTCCGGGACGCAGACTGTGGTCGACTACGTGGGATCCCGTCCAGTGACATAGCCATTATGCTAACTGCTGGTCCCTACATTCTGTATTTTTAATAGAAGAAACTTGAATGGGAGCCCAAATGTAAAGTTATCTCATCACAGATCATTCAAATTAGAGTAAATCTACTAAGTCTACAATAAAAAAATCACACATTCTGAAGAAATCTCAAAATGCCATTTTGGAGTCATTTTGGTAAATTCATTTTTAAAGAAAAAAATGATTTATACTAAATGTATACTCTAAAAAAATGAACCAGAATGAGAAGTATGAGAAGTTCAGATGCCAAAATGGAGTCCTTTGGGGTCTCTAATTATCTAGATCAACAGTCAATTATGGAAAGCATAAATCTGTAGTTGTCAAAAATGTACCTTGAGTTTTAATTCGAATCAGTAGAAATTTTAGCAATGTTAAGTAAGCAAATGAGAGATGTAATTTTTGGGCATTCAGAACTTAAGTCTATAACATATTAAGGGAATTCCCAGTGTTGTATTTCTGCTGTTTAAATTTAGGCAAAGTTGTGATTCTTCCACTTTTCCTATTGTCTTCAGTGAAAAATGATGAGTGCTTCATCTGCTTCTCATTCTCTTAATTCTAGATCCTTCAGATACATTTCTGGTGAACATGCCACTCACTCATGCTAAGATGGGGACTTGGGAGGCAGAGGAACTTGCCCTCTGTGTCTTGTCCTTTTATTGGCACGGAGAAGGTTCAGAAGTGTAGGATTTCTAAATTTCCATGCATACAATCCTTTAGAGGTTTGCAACATCCCCAAGTCCTCAGCCATTCCCAGTGCTGAGGCAAATTAGAAAAACCAAGGAAGGCAGTTATCTTCTTGTAGACAGGCAGCAAATTTATTTGTGGCAAATTCTTTGGCCACTTGCCAACACCGAACACTTTTCACACAAAACTGGTTGGGGAGGGGAGGCAGAGAAAGATAGCCCAGTGGATCCTGAGCCCTAATGCGGCTGGGGCTTTTAGGGTGGATCCTTCATAGGAGTTTTAGAAGGGCATTTGGAATTTGGATTTCCTAACCCCAGTTTACAAAGAGAAATATATGTATTCTAACATTAAATGGGTCTTTCGACTGCCTGGAAGAGGATATTTTATAGCATTTCAGTAACAGCATGTCATTGTACAGAGCAGTTCATGTGATCCGTGAAGTAAGGAGATTAACACTGGTAAGAGTCGACAGACGATTTTTGGCCCTGGCTCTGTTGGCATTTAGGCAATTAAAAAGACACAAGAAAACACTTTCATTTAGAGCTGGTCGGGAAGTTTTTAGATTCTAGGGACCAGAAGATGGCATAATGATTAAGTCGCTAGACTCCCACGTAGTTGACCGTGGTTGGAGTCCTGGACCTGGTGACTTAAAACTCATGCTGGGTGCTTGTGTGTGCATGCCCAAAACTCCCAAGAGATGGGAGGAGATGGAATTGTGCCATGGCCATCCCCCCCAGGAGGTGATTTACCATTTTCTATCTTTCTGTCTTTCAGGTGAGCACACACGCTCTATAGCAAAAACCTCTCTCTCTAAAAAAGAAGCTTTTAGATCTGTAAAGTTCCATCTATATTCACAGTTATAGGTTCTAAATGTAACCTGTAACACTTTTGCCTTCTAACTCCTGGGTTGTGTTCCTTTTAATATTTTTTAAAAATACTGATCTCTAATATGCTCATTCTGTGTATTTTCCATTGGTTAATTTTTAGTTCATAAAAGCTATGGTTTTAATCATTTTTAAATGTATTTGCATTTATATTTTAAATAAACAGTTTCATTTAAATTTAAGTCTATCGCAGGAAAAAAATCAAAAGCAAAAAGACAAATTTTAGTTTACTGCTACTCTTAGCTCCAATTCAGATTAATATTCAAGTAATGATATTAATTTGCCATTCATTTGTTCGATACCATGCCAGATACATAGGTGACAATTGCAAAGGGCTTTGTGTCTTAGAGCACTCTTGGGTATCATTGTACAGAAGTCTGTCACACCTGTTTTAGTGGATCGACTCAGTTCAGGAAGGGTGACATTGCTGCGCTGCTGGAGGTCTGCTCCTCCCAGCGAAGGCCCAGGGATCTTTTTTTGGGGACAGGGAGGCAGGTAAAAGGGGTGTCTGGAGGTACTGAGACCTTGGTCGCAATGAATCTGTTCCTCCCATCATCCCATCCCGAGTCAGTTCCTACACTTTGGATGTCAAGTTTCAAAGAAAGACAACACTGAGATGCTAGTGAGTTATTACACCACCTGCTAAGTTTGAATATGCCCCCCACCCCGTTCATGTGTTGAAATTTCATGATGACTTTTATTATTTTAGATTTTTGCCATAGGGCACATGTGCTTAGCAGAAAGAGAGAGAGAGGGAAAGTGAGGACCTTCCTCCCTCCAGAGGGATGGCCATGCCACAATCCCTTTTCCTCCATTCTCCTCTCTGGATTTTGTGTGGGCACACACATACACATGCCTCGGTATGATTTTCAAGCTGCTGGGTCTGGAACTCAAGTCGTAATTGGCCATGTGGGAGTCCAGTGCCTGAACCACAATGCCACTTGCCGGCCCTGTTGTGCCAGTTTTAAGAGGGTGGAAACTTAATCTAGTCAAATAAGAGGTGGAAATTCGGGAGGTAATCAGGATTAAATAAGGTTATCAGGATGGGATCCCCATCATTGAATCCTGGTGGGTTGTAAGATAGGGAGGAAGACAGACACAAACAGGGACACGTGGGCATGGACGGGCACAAGATCTTGCCGTGTGATGCCCTGCCCTGCCTAACAAATAACAAAACCCAGGTCTGTATGCAAGAAAGGGAATCCCAGAATGACCTCGTTTTGAGATAACCAGGTCTTACTAAAGTGGGTGTATGATTAACTGGGAACTGCAAGCAGGAGGTCCATGCTGATATCTGTGAAACTCCTCAACAGAGTTGCCTGAAGAAAATAACTCACATTAAAGAGTCTGCACTGGGGCATTTACCACCAGGGCCCCAGAACAGCAGTTCGGTGGCCACTCAAGTCATTGTCTTTTCCCCATGCTCCCATGCCTCCCTGCTCTTTAAAATGCAGAGATGGGGCTCTGACAAAGATTTCACCTGTGGCAGTAAACAATACTTTTACACATAGCACTGGAAGATGGCAATGCTTAAAAAGTAACACTGTTTTCATAATTTTACCTCTGTTGAGTCCAACTCCTCAACAAATTGTTTACATGTATATGTGAATGAATAAAGAGGATAAAATTTAACCTGCTGTTCCAATCAAGTGATAGACTCTGCAGCCACGCCCCTTACAGACCCTCTCATCATTTGCTCTGCATACGATATAATAAAAGACGTCCTGTCCACATCCTTGCTTTGATAGAAACTCAGCAATACATCATTAGTCTCCCCAAAACACTTTATGTTCAGTCATTTTGGGGTTAATCTTGAATGAATCTGTGATGTTACCTATTTCTTCATCCAGGAAAACCCAGATGATACTTTTTTGCTATTGACCAAACTTTAGTATTATTTCCTTCTTTGCAATAAGTGTAAGATTTCTGATAGTTTTGTGACTTTTTCACTTGCTCCATTAAGCAAAAAATTCCCAAATGGCCAATGACAAGTTGAAATGTTCCTAAACAGTTGAAAGGAGTGATTCTTGAATCTGCTCAGGAGGCACCAGAACAGTTGGAGGTTGCACCTGAGTCGCAATGCTGATATGATCTGCAGGCAATCCAGCTTGCTAATCGTGTGCACGGAGGAATTCCACTTAGTGAATTCTGCAGCCTGTTGTGGAGACAAGCTGACTCTGCCTCTGCTTTCCCTTTACATCATATGTTTGATAATATTTTGCATACAGGAATACTGCAGGGCCCGGTCTTCTCCTCTCAGTACTCCTGGTGGTAGCATTGTGCACAGATACTCTGGCAAAGCAAGGAAAGTAAGGCTAGGAGCAGGGGAAACGTTGTCCACCATGACAACTGGGAATGGAATTCATGTCTTTTGGGGAAAGTTCTAATGTCATTTAAACCTCAGGTTACACAGAGGCTAAGTTTCAGCAGCGTAGAAAACTTCACTGTGCGGGACCAGCAGTTAGCGTAATGGCTATGTTGCTGGACTCCCACGTAGTCGACCGTGGTTCGCGTCCCGGACCCGGTGGCTTAAAACTCACGCCGGGCGCGTGTGAGGGCGTGCCCAAGATTCCGAGAGGAGAATGGAGGAGAAGGGATTGCGGCGTGGCCATCCCCCCAGGGGGTGATTTCTCGCTTTCTGTCTCTCTGTCTCACTCTGTCTGTCTGGCGAGCACACACACCCTATAGCAAAAAAAAAAAAAAAAAAAAAAAAAAAAAAAAAAAAACTCTCAAAAAAAAAAAAAAAAAGATAAAAGAAAAGAAAACTTCACTATGCTAGAAGATAGAAGTGATTGACCAAGAAAGTGGAGTCAAATTCTGAGGATGAGCTGAATGACAAGAATTCTTGGTTGCTCTCAAGATTCAGTTTGGAGGGACCAGGAGTTAGCGTAATGGCTATGTCGCTGGACTCCCACATAGTTGACCACGGTTTGAGTCCCGGACCCAGTGGCTTAAACTCACACCAAGCACGTGTGCGTGTGTGCCCAAGATCCCGAGAGGAGAATGGAAGAGAAGGGATTGCGGCGTGGCCATCCCCCCATGGGGGGTGATTTCTCATTTTCTGTCTCTCTGTCTCTCTCTGTCTTTCTAGCGAATGCACATGCCCTATAGCAAAAACCTCTCCAAAAAAAAAAAAAAAAAAAAAAAAAAAAAGATTCAGTTTGGAGTAGCGTTTCAGAAACAGGGAAGCCAAACTCAGGGGCTAGTGTCTTCCAAAGTCTCACCTGCCTAATGGGGGAAAGGAATAAGCACCAGTAAGAACAGCCAAGGTGAAGGAGTAATGCAAACGAAGATTGTCTTCTTACTTAAAGTTCTCGCATGGGCAGACCAGAAGTTGCCTGTCCCACCCCCATTCCAAATTACCACCTTTACCTGAGCAGCTGGCAGAGCTAAATGCTTGCTTTCATAATCTTCCTTGCTTCTTGAGGCAGACAAGAGATATAAGGAGACTTCAAAAAGTTTGCTGAAAAATGGAATCAAAGTGTATGTTTATTTGGGGGCAAAAAATTTGAAATCGATCTAGAGTTTTCTCATGATATGCATTTTCATGAACCATTAAGCAAAAGATCGCTTGAGGTGGTGGTGGGATTTTGGAAAATCTTTTACTTTCCTAATGAAAAAGACAGGTGTACATTTTTGGCTCCTGTTCCTGCTTCTTTTCTTTCTGCCTTAAATAAGGATGTGTTGCCTGAAGCTGGGAACAACTATCTTATGTAGAAGTAAAAACTTAACAGAACTTCAAGGTCACTCTTTTTGACATTGTCATGCTGCTAAACCAATACCAGTATCTGCCTACCTTCAGAATTCTTGCTATATGATAGAAAGAAGCTTCTACTTGTTGAGAAAACAGTTAACATTTTGATATTTGGCTCATAGTCTGTGTTATATGACACGTGTATCATATGAGTTTTCTTTCAACTTAAACTTTTCTTTTAACTTAATAGTAAATATTATTTCAGACATTTCTGGGCAGGCTGAGAAATGCCTCAGAGCCTATGCCTTTTGATAGTACCCAGTGAAACTACCTGGAGGAATTAAGATATGGCTTGCTATAAATGAGCTACAAATATAATGGGATATTATTCAGAAATGAAGTTCCTGGGCCAACTCCATCACTTAGCAGTTAAGGGGTCAAGTTCTCACATGGCCAATCACGGTTTAAATTCTAGACCTGGCATCTTGAAAGACATGCTGAGCACATGTGCAAATGTGCCCAGAATCCTGACAGGAAGGAAGAATGGAGGAAAAAGGATTGTGGCATGACTATGCCCCATTGGAGGATGCTTTCTTTCTCTATCTTCCTCTGGCAGAAAGAGTATTTTTATTTCACTGTCAAAATTGTTATTTTATTTATTTATTTGGAGAGGTTTTTGCTATAGGGCATGTGTGTTTGCCAGGAAGACAGAGAGAAACAGAGAGACAGAAAGTGAGAAATCACCTCCGAGGGGGGATGGCCACGCCGCAATTCCTTCTCCTTTCTCCTCTTGGGATCTTGGGCACGCATGCACACGTGCCTGGTGTGAGTTTAAGCCACTGGGTCTGGGACTCAAACCGCGGTCGACCACATGGGAATTCAGTGACACAGCCATTACGCTAACTGCTGGTCCCAAAATTGTTATTTAATATTTTGATAGTTTTTTTTATAGTTCACTAGAATGCTATTTTATTTCTGGAGTTTGTCTATAGTCTGTGGTCCTGGTACTACTGAAGCTAACAGACCCTTTAAGATAAGGTCAGTGGGGTGATTTGGTGTAGAGAAGAACATAGAGGCTACAGTCTCTAAGGATGGAGGCAGGGAGAGAAAGTATGTGTTATGGGAAGGCTGGAGCAAAGATTCCAAGAAAAATTATTTTATTTATTGCTGTTTCCTCTCAGCTAATATTTTGGAACATTTTGAATGAAATGACATTATTAATTTCAAAATACCAATTGCATCTCTGTTATTCTTGGTTTATTTTAAAGTTAAGCACCAAATTTAATTACCCTGGGGAAACTTTCTTGTGAAATTTCTGTTTCCACCCTCCCATATACAGAAAGGAAAAGATGTGCACTCAATTATTTCTAATCTTATGAGCTTTGTGATTTTACATAGTTTTAAGCAGAAGCATTAAGAATAAAGTTGGATGATTAAAATTTTTGGAAAGGGGTGATATACATTAGATTTTACATTTTGCTAGGTGTGATGAAAACAAAATAAAACAGGTGCTCTTTAAATGGAGGTCTTTGAAATCTGAAAGGTTTTTTTCCATTCAGCCAAACTGTAATGATTCTTTCCTGTGTCAGATTTGGCAAAGACTTAGAAATTGAGTTCTTCCTTATGTGGGGTATTGTGAAGGGAAATGATTCAGGGGCCAAAATAAGAATTAAGATTCAAAAGTTAAAATTGACTGGAAATGTCATCTAAAACTGTGTTATTTCTGGTCTTTTTCCCTGTGAAGCTAAATAAATCTTTAGAACTCTTCATATTTCAAACACAATATTTTTTCATGTCCATGAAATGATTTTCTGAAGCTCTTGAGTATCTTTGCTCAATGTATATAACTTTTATGTCTGTACAGTGCTTACCAGGAATGTTATTAGTTATGCCCCATGAGAATGCTAAGGGTAGAGTCATACTGTTAACTGGTCTAATACTTAAGAAAACTGGCAAAGACTTATCAAAGGCCACCTCTGTGAGCTCTTGGATTGGTGATATATTCCAAGTGGCTGAATTGTTCTGTGTTTTGGTATGTTTTTAAAGAGTTCTTTAAACACATCTTAAAATGGAAAAGGGAAACAGCTTCTTAGCTATTGCCTTTTCAAGATAAGCCCTTCAATAATATCTCATATATGATTTTTAGTTTAACTACTTCCTAATTTAGAGTTGATATTACCTTTTTTTTTTCTTTTTGCACAGAATTTGGATTAGGTATCATGCCTGGAAAATAATCTCTGCTATACTCATGTGTAATATACTAGCCAGAATTAATGCTCCAATCCAAGTAGGTCTCAAAGAGAAGGGCAAACATTAGCTTCTTTACCTAGAAAACTGGGAAATGTGATATTAGTTAGAGATTTTGACCTTCAGTGATACCTTGTGTAAGACATTCACTGAATGCAACCAATTTAGCTCCCCAAATTAGGAGCAAGACAGAGACTGTCCTAGTGGAAAGTAGAGTGGTACCTTCAACAAAAGCCACACTCTCCTCTGCTGTCCTGAACACAGACCACTTGGGCTTATTTTTAGAAATGTTGGCACAGAAGTGGACAGTTTTAGTCAGGTCTGGCCAAAAGAATGTAAAGAGCTGGACTCTAAGGTGCTCAGTTTAGCTATCTTTTAGGCTTCTTGATTTAGGCATGGTGGGAGACACGACCATGATTGTTTCTGTTAACTCTGATTAGGCTCAAAAGTGCCCAGAGAAAACATTGATAAAAATGCCAAAGCCATGTCTTGTTTTGTCTTAATTTTGCTATATGGCATGTATACTCATTGGAGACCTAAAGAGAGAAAGTGAGAAAAGACTTTATTTTCTTGTCAGGATTTTGGGCACCAAGGCAGGGACTTGATCACACAGTTGGCCTTATGAGACCAGCTGCCTTAACTTCCAGGCCACCTGCTGGCCCCAAAGCCATGTTTTGGAAGGGAGGAAGAGTTGGCAGTTAACTTTAAGGTCCCTACTTAAATCGATAAGCTATGTGTCCATAACCTAGTCTGCAGTTTGAAGGTGTAGTTATTTCTGTTTAACCAGTCCCTATCAGCTTATTAATGCTCTATGTGTTAGGAAAACATATCATTTTAATAATTATGTATTCAGTCTATTAAACACAGACTAATGTAGAAAACTATTTGATGTGATTATGCAAGAATGAGAACAAGGATTTTTTATATGGTATTAGATAGTACAGTAACATCTATGAGAGGAATTTGGGGACAGGGCAACTTTGATAGAAAAATGTAAGAGCACATTACATCTCTTTTTTTATTCTTTATGCTAGGGGTAAATGGCTTATTTCGAGGAACTGGAATTTAGCTTTGTTTTGTTTGCTTTGTTTGTAAAGGCACACGCTCTTTATTTCCAAGCATTGGGATAGGCAATGTCATGTTTCTTAAATCTTAATGTTTCTTTAATATTAGTGCAGATTCCAATAGGAAAGGTGTGTTTATATTATGAGATAACTCTGAAGAATTCAATTTCCAGTGTTTCTTTCATAGATGATGTATTTATTAGAACCTTGGGAAAAATAATCCAAGGAAGAGAGGCAGTGAGTGAAAGGGAGAGTTACTAAGAGTTACATATCACTGTGGATGATGAGCATGTTTCCATGGGAAAAGCCTGGGAAATGGTGCATACTTCACAGAATAATTCCTCTGAAGAGGCGAGGAAATATGTATGTTTGTATACCAGCTCCCATTATTATTGGTTAAAGGCTGGTGTCTGGGAGTGTTAATTCCCTGGTACTTGTAATTCCATGGTTCTGGCAAGTCTTTTGGCACAGAGAGACAGACGCTGGTCATTGGAGGTCAGCTAGAGCTACTGAATAGTGGGATTCGAGGAATATGGCTGAAGCCTTCGTGGTATTTGGTACAGTGGCAGGTGGAGTTACTGCCAGTGGTCCAAGTATCTGCACATGGAAACTATCCTTATAAAGAAAACATTCGTGAAACACTAATATAGGCTATTAATCAACAAGTCATAGATTGCCAGAGGTTTGTCTAATGCAGTTTTCATTTTGTAAATCAGGACATTAAAATCCAGAGAGTTTTAATGACTGGTTTAATGTCATAGAACCACATTTGGCATTGTCATCTCATGATTTAATGAATTATGAGGCAATATTTGTTTATCATTAATTTGAAGGCTGGAAACGTAAATGGAAAAAAACAACAACCCAACATGTAAGGATGTAGGCACACAAGGTTCAAAACGCCTAACCTCCACTTTCAGCACCATTTCTGCTGACCGACCTACTTGTGAGACATCCTCTTATGACCTCTAATAGTTTAAAACAGTTTTCTTCTAGAAACTTACTCTGCTCTTTACTCCCTCAAAATTTGCTTGGATAAAAGGTCTTAATTTTATTGATACTAAGGTATACATGATTAAACTACTCTATATTGAAGTATTTGCTCAATAATAGAAAGTAGTCTTAAGCATCAGTTTAACATTTTCAATGATGAGAAAGTTAATTTGGGGTTGAGGGGGTCTAAGACTAGTTTTAAGTATTCATATACATTGATTGTTACATACTTTTGAAAAGCACTGCTCATCTGGTAGCTTAAAGTACATTACCTGAGATTGATTTAGCCTGGGAACAATGGTGATCCTTAGAAGAAGAACTCAGTATTTAAAAACTGGAATTCTGGGGCCAACAGGTGGAGGAGTGGTTAAAGCACTAGACTCCCACGTGGCTGACCACAGTTTGAATCCTGGACCTGGCTGGGTGCACGTGCATGCATGCCCAAAATCCCAGGAGGAGAATGGAGGACAAGGGATTGTGGCGTGACTGTCCCCCCTGGGATGTGATTTCTTGCTTTCTGTTTCTCTGTCTCTCTGGTGAGCATATATGTCCTATAGCAAAAATCTCTCAAAAACAAAACAAAACAAAACAAAAATCCCTGGAATTCAATGAGCCATTATTATGTAATCATCACTAGAGTTTTATAATTTGGAAATCCATAATTACATTTTTTATCATATTGGATGATATACAAAGATCTTGAATTTCTATAGAAAAATCTCTATTTTTTAATAATAAACTAACAGAAATAGAAATTTCTCAGAGAGTATGAGGAAATACATAAAACTACAAATAATTAAAATTTTCAGTACTGTAATGTTTCACCAAATTATGTTTTGTTTTTCTTATAAGGATTAAATAGCATTTTACTATGTTCTTTTTTTTTTTTTTTTTTTTTTTTTTTTGAAGTCTACTGTTTACCAGATAAAGATCCTAGGGGAATTATTTAATATATTTTTTTAAATTTATAATTTTTAAATTTACTATATTGCTTGATAGACATTTTTAGTCTTATGGAAAAGAATGAATGTACATACTGAATTTATATAATGAATTTGATGGCTGTTTTATAAACATCTAGTAAATGTTTTTGAACTAAGACTTAGTGAATGAACACTTGCCTAGGAAAAGACGCAAAGCTTTGGAATAGCAAACGGAGGCAGTGGGAGGGCTCTGCGGCCTTCAGCACTAATCTAGCTGTCTAGCAGGGGCTAAGTAAGTGGTTCTGAAGCCTGGACTATTGGAATTAGCTTGGCCTGGAGGGCGATTACACAGTTGAAGCTGGATATACAGGGATCTTTTCATAGGTGGCTGCCAGTGAGAGAGGTCTCTTCTCACTTTACCCCTGACTTCATAATGCCCTGGAGTAACTCCCTCCTGAGGGATATTTGTCTTTTCCAGATCTACTTTATTCGATTTCGTTAATTTATATTCTGTGGTCACATATTATTCATTTGTTTTATTCTTCATCAGGCGTTTATTAAGAATGTACTCAAACTGGCTGAATGCTAGGGATACAAAAAAGAAAAGCATTTGAGTAAACTTGATGTTTTGTTAGAGGTATGTACACATAACCTAGAAAATGGTTGAACAAATCTCTTGAATTCTCCTCAGGATTTCAAAGAAAAATACTTTTGCAAAGAGCATTTTGGTGGATCAGGGATCTACTCTAAAACACTAATGCTGACTAAATGAGTACATATAATTCAGATATTTGATTTTAAATATTTATGTCCGTTAACATAAAATGACTGAGGTGTAAGAAATCAGGGAGCAAGGTACTTTCTGGAATCCATTTACGAGGCCAGACCAAGAAAGATTACTGAGGTATTCTTCATCACCCATCAAGAAAGATCTGTGAGTAGTCTTACACTGATACCAGCCCAACACAATGCCCGAGAGTAGACGATTGGTGGGATGGCTTTAGGAGACCCCATTTTGGACCTCACACAGCTCCAGTGTGTGATTAAAGCATGTTTCTGTCATGCAGTGTTATGACTAATAGTAGGTAGTTACTGTTTTGGGAAGTCTGTCTGTGCTCTCCATCATGGTCTCAAAATAAAATAACGAATCATACAGCAGTACCTCTTCTGACCTGAATTCTTTTCTAAATCTAAGATCCCTTTTGTCCTGCAAGATTCTATTTGTGATAGAATGTATATGGATTTGTTTGCAGACTTTGGGGAAAGTGTTTTTCATGCTGCATTTTAGCGCTAAAAGCTAGTCATGATGTCACAAAATAGTTGAACTGTCCTTTAAAATGTTTTTTTTCTTTTTTCCCCAGGATTCTAGATAAAATGTTTTTACAAATAACATATTTTCCTTTCAAGGCACATGTTAAAATAAAGGTCAGGAAATTCAGTCAAGTAAACAAGTTATCCACAACTTTCATCCAAAGGGACCCATGTCACAGGTGTCGCTCACTGCTGTTAGGGCTGGTTTAAACACATTGGTTATGGTTATATATAGCACTTAAAGTCCAAACATTCACTCCAGCTCCATCATCACTTACTTAGGTTGTCCCAGCAAATTCCTCTTGGACTGTTTCTTTGCCAAGTTTAAAAAGTAATGGATTATAAACTATAACAGAGAAAAATCAACTTCTCAATTTTAGAAAAACATAAATAGTTTTCCTTTCTTTCCCTTTCTCCACCCTAAAAGACGCTTTCAAAATGCAAATGAATTTGTAGATACATTCATTTAATGTAACAATGAAAGCAATGTACTAGTTTATCTTGCTAAATGAAATACATAAAATTTATTAATACATTTAAAAAGTTGTGTAAGAAAATATTGTCTTTTATTGTTTTTATAAGACCATGAAAAATAAAAAGATAACAAATAGTAAGTTAATTTTCCTACTATGATTTTTAAAGTGATATTTCACTGAACCATAATATACATATAAATTAATATGCTCCTCACAGCTATGCAGATTGATGATTTCCCACACACTGAATACACCTGGTAACCAGCACTCGTATAAGGAATTAGGTCATCATACCAGAGCATAACTCAGAAGCTCCTGTCTTGTTCTCTAGCACTTAACTCCATTTCCTACTCTGAAGAGTAACTACCACTTCTCTACCTTCTAATACCTAAACGTTTGTTACTTATTTCTTTATTTTTCTGTCTTATGCAGTGTGTACTCTTTTGTATTTGAATAATGAATGTGCTGTGGAAGATGATTACCTGAGTCTTTTGGTGAATATATGCACGAGTTTTTTAGAGTATAAACTGCATGGTGGCTCTGTGGGTCATAGTGTATGCATGTTTAGTTCTGGTAGAGAATTCCAAATTGTATATGAGATGGTTCTATGCACTTTGTTTTTTATTTTTTAAAGAATTATTTAATTTATTATTGTTATTATTTTTCAATTCACCAGAGAAAGAAAGAGAGAGGGAAAATGGGAAGACAAGCCACCAGGTCCAGGACTTAAACCCCAGTCAGCCACATGGGAGTCCAGTGCCTCAACCACCATACCACCTGCTAGCCATAGCTTTCTTTTCTATACTTGCTTATACTGAACTATAATGCTTTTCCCAATCTCATTTGTCATTAGTGATTTCCTTAAACTGAAAGGTATCTGAAAAATACTCTGCTGCATTCATTAAAGATAAATTTTGCTAATGTAGTTATTTTCAGTGAAAAATTTTGTTGTGTAAATCATGCCTTCTGAAAACTCATGTTCATAGTGGCACTCACAGTTCCACTTGAAGTCCAGTCTGTAATGAAACTCGTATTTCTGCAATGAAGCATGAGTCACCATGACATAAGACTATAGTCCACTTGGAAAGGAAGTACATATTCCAGTCTTTCATAACCAACCTTTCTATGTTATAAAAAGACACTTGATTGCTTTCAAGGAAAATGAGGTAAAAATGTATCAATGAATCTTTTCCCCAAAATATAGTAGATAGTTTTTATTTGCAAGCAACTGAAACCAACTCTGATTGATTTAGCAGAAAAGAAATTTGATAAAAGGATATTTGGTAACTCACTGACTCATTGAGTGAGGTAGGGCAGGGGAAGCATCAGGCTTGGAGCCATCTCAGTCATGCAAAATGCCTGAAAACATATTTTTTATTCCAAAAAATTCTATTAATGAATAAAAGTATACTTATTGAGAGAAAGACAAGCATACTTGGTGAGTTTCCATGCTGCAATCCAGCCCCAGCTCTCTCAGCCAGCCAGTGTCATGGGTGTGAATGCCTAGCCTGTACTGGTTGACCAGGGAACAAAATCTGCATCCTTCACATGGACCAGCATGGCAGCGCAGGGCACTACCACTATGCTGCTGAGCTACTCAGATCATGCTTGAACTGGTCCTCTATAGAACAGCTGACATCACTGTGAGGTACAGAGCTTGCAGCCTGCCTTGGGCAGTCTGTTTTTATTATAGCCCCAGCGAGTCTCACATCCTGGTGCTCACACTCTTGTGCTCTCTTCTTCTACACTGAGTCAAGGCAGCTCCGTGTAGCCATTGCAGTTCAGTGCAGAAGATAGTATATGACTAAATGAGGCTAGGTCACAAAGAATATCACAACTTCCACTTGGTTCCCCAGATTGCACACTCTGGAGGAAGCTAGCTGCCACGCCTTGAGGACATGAAGGATCTGAGAAGAGAAACTATGGCCTCTTGTAATAACCAGCACTGACTTACCATGCAAGCTGCTGGAAGTATTTCCACTACTCCCAGTTCCCAAGGATCTGGTGGCTTGCTTTCTCACTTTCTTTCTCACTTTCTTTCTCCCTCTCTCTCTCTCTCTCTCTCTCTCTGGTGAGCACATATGCCCTATAGCAAATTAAAAAAAAAAGAATAAATATAATTAAATAAATAATTTGAAAAATTGTGTATATTTGTGTTATTCAACCTGATGCTTTGATATATTTGTATTTTGTAAAATAATTAAGATACTGAACATTTCAAAAAATATATACTATGCCTCTCAACTCTACTTGAGAGCTTCAGGAGAAAGCTTTCATGTGATTGCTATGACTGAGTGATGGTTTTGTCTGCATTCCTTTAGTTACCCAAAGTTACTGACACCCTTTATACATAAATGAATTGCACTAAAAATCAGATTATGGTGCCAGACCCTGACACAGCTGTAAGATGTGATGCTCTAAGAGGCTGACCCACATTGAAGGGTTCTGGTTTGCATCTGGAGACCTTGCTAAGTATGCTGGGCATGGCTATGTCCTTGATTCAAGGCTGGCTGCAACCCACAGTGGATAACAGCATTGAGACCCAGTTGGGGGTGCTCTCTGTCTCTCCATTTCTATCATTCCTGGCAAAATAAATAAACTTAAAAAAAATCAGATTATTTTGGGAATAAAAGTTCTAATCTTGTAGTCATCAGAACAAATCTATGAGGTAACATTATTATTGTGCCAGTTTCACCAAGTGAGATAACTGAAGCACAGAGAAAGTTAACAGCTTGCTCAGTGACAGACTCCCAGGTGTCAGAACCAGGCTTTGAATTCAGGCTGCATGCCTCTGTGTACTGCTTGTCCTCTTAGCCATTCCATATACTGCCTCTCTGAAATAATAAGAAAAAGACTGACATGGACCCAAAATACTATACCGAAGTGCTATCTAGATATGGAATTCATTTCCTCTTTAAATGCTGGTCTTTACAAAGATCTCTATGAACTTTGTAATAAATCTATTTTTCTTCAATTTCAATGATTATGTATCACAGAAGATCTGACGCCTGCCATCTACAGACTTATAATGGCCTCAAGGTATAGTAAATGGTTACCTTCCAGAACAATGCCTTAAAGATAAGTACATTTGAGTCTCTAGGTCATTTAGGAATATGGTTTCTAAAAATAAATTTGAGTTTTCCAGGACTAACATACACAAATCCTTTAGGATTTTAACCTCTGAAATATTTTCATATTACGTTGATTACAGCATCATTCCTTTAAAAAATACATGTATGCATTTTTATCTACTTTGATCCCTCAAGAAGCTTGGCCGTTTAGTAGACCAGAAAGCTGATCTCCAAAGGCCAAAAGAACAACTTCAAGTCTTGAAGCAGCTGTGTTGACCTCAGAGGAAGTCAGGACAGTTCTGGACTCCTAGCTGGAGGGCCCTCTGTAGACTTTAACAACTCACTTCCACTCCTAACTGAGAAAGTTCTAGCTGAAGATTTCAAGCCTGTAAATTCCCAGTACACTTCTAAGAAGTTGGGAATGGCTGAAAGTCATTTCACAGTAGGATTGATTTGCAGCCAGGATCAACCAGCCTTTGGCCCCATTTTTGTGTAGTTTGGATGATTCTATCATTAGATCTGCCTGTCTATATAAAATGTTTCCTGTTTGAGTTTCCTTTTTCAAGTGAATGGATTTATTGTCCTAGAGGAAGACTCTGCCCAGCTGATCTGAGAAGTGCAAGATGAACTACAGATTATAGATGAAATGAATTTATTTGTCCCCTGTAAACTGATCATTGTATTATTTTGTGGGAAGCAGGGGAACAGTGACACACAAATGGATTTAATCAGGCATGACAGCACTGGGCAGGTCTAAGAAAACATATACATAGAAAGAGATGCCATTTACATGGCAATATCTTATCCCAGGAGGAAAATCAAAATGGACCAAAGTCTTCCATACCAGTAAATGGAGGAGAACAAGGAGACAAGTGTAGGATGAAGAAGACTGAAATGCTTTCACAGACATGGGAAAACTTGAAACTGAGGCAAGACTGGATAGCAGCACTGTTGCTTAACACTGACTGCACCCTTATTTATTAAACATGATCTCATATGGTCTTTGAAAGAGTCATTTGAGGTAGGTACTACTGCACTTTATTTTCTATTTTACAGTCCCACATTGCACTGCTAGGGAAAAGAAATAGAATTCAAGCCAGACTCTAAAGCACAGGCTCTTCACTGAGCACTTCTCTTGCTGCTTTGGACTGAGCAGAGGAGGAATGCTGACATCCAGGTAGGGATGGCATACAGAAGAACTCTAAATGAAGGTGGGGAGGTGAGGATGAAAGTATGTTCTGGAGAAATTGCAACTGGCCTGAGTACAGTGGATGGTTTTGGAGGAAAGTTGAGGTGGATGAGATTGGAGAGTTGGTAAGGTTGAAAAATGTTACAGGAATTAAAAGTTTTTACATTAATGGGTTCTGAACAGGGAAATAATCTGGAAAAAAAAAAGGGAAAAAAAACCAACTGTTTTCTTAAAACGGTGAACTCAGTAGTCATGTGTAGATGGTCAGGAAAGGGAAAATGTTACTGAAGTCCAGGTGTAAATAATGACGACCTGGAATGGTGTAGCAATTCTCAAATTATTGGGCTTGAGCTCACCCATACTCTTTAAAATTATAGAGGTCCCTGAAGTACTTTTGTTTATGTGGATTTTTTCTCTGTTAGTGTTTATTATAGCTAAAATTAAAACTGAGAAATTTAGGAAATTTTTTAAAATAATTAAAATAACAATAAACCCATTATACATTAACATAAAATCCATATTCATGAAAAAATAATTAAAAAAAGTAAAATGAGGCTCAACCGCAGGTGGCTGCATGCTGCTCTGCAGTGCTGGAGTCACATGGAAGACTGGTTTGGATCCTGGGTGGGCCTGAATCTCATCGAGTGTATGCACGTATGCACTGTGATCCTCATTGGCTGGAAGGCTGGGGAGGATAGAGCTTGGTGTGATGAGACCTGGTTAATGGTGCCTGTTTCACTCTTTCTTCCTCTCTCTTTCTCCTTCTCATGAAGAAGATGACAAATGAAAATAAACTTTTGGGAGGTCAGATTGTGGTGCGGCAGTAAAGCATGACAACCTGTAAGGCTAATTCACATGATAAGGTTCTGAGTTCATATCAAGAGACATCTCTGAGTGTGCAAACACACATGTGTCTGTGATCTGGGGCTGGCTGAAGCTAGGGGTGGATTATGGTGTTAGGAACCCTGTTGGAGGCACTCTTTTTTTCTCTCTCCTTCACAAAAGAAATCAACTTTAAAGTAAAACCAAAAATATAAAGGGAAAATGTTATATCCTTTTACAGATTTCTTTATGTCTGACATACAATCTATCTGAATTGTCATACATTTGGTTGTCATATATTTGATCTGTTGCAATGTCACACATCAGGTGGACTCAAAAATTCTACTGTACACTTGTGAGAGAAAGTAAAAGAGACAAATCAAGACTTAGAATTGTCATAAAAGTAGTTTTGACCTTAGGACACTCTAAAAGATCCTTGGGGATTCCCACAGTTCTTGGAACCACAGTTTGAGAACTGCCGTCTTAGAGTGTGGTGGGGAAGATGGAGAATCACAGAAAACAACACAGGGAAGCAAAACAGCATCACCTGGAGCCCAGTCAGGGTCAGGGGAACTGCACAGGAGGAATCTTATATTATCCAATACATCAAACCCAGATGACCTAGGAAAACTGTGATGCCTTTTGCAGAATGGGGAAGCCCACAGGGGAAGACAGTTTGGTGGGGAAGTTGATCATTTCTTGTTTTGGTGATATGAATGTGGACTAGCAGGAAGATACCCAAATAAATAGAGAATTAGGTCACAGAAGCTGATATAATCTTTTGTTGTTAATGAAAGTTACAATTTTAAAGCATATCTAAAAATAAAATGGAAGTACGTGCTCTAACTTCTATTTAATTCATCATCTTTATTTTTAAGGAGTGGAACATTAGAGAACTTAAACCGTATTTGAAAGATTTTCTTCCTTAACATGAGGAGTGAATATATGAACATTTGCCATATTACTTTTCATACATTTTTATATGTCTGCATTAATATATACTATTAAGAAGGTTAAAGTTTACACCAGATGCTAACCTATACAATTGTACATATGTATGTGCATGTACACACACAATGCATTTATATTCTTTGGATCATATTCCATCTTATTTCTAGATGCTTACACTAGGATGTGCCATTTGGGGTGAAGGGAAAGAAAGAAAGAAAAAGAGAAAGAAACCTAAACTAAACTCAGACTCTTGCATCTTCTCTTTAGTTATTGAAATGTAGACTATAGGGAAAAATTTATCCCCAAGATTGGCAAAATATAGGGAAAGTGCATGCTAAATAGTAAGATACAACAATATTCACAAGATATTAAAGACCCGTATTTTATTACATGCACTTGCCAGTGATTCGTTCAGACCTGAAGTTCCTAGAGGAGTTTACAGCATCTAGTGGGGAAGTTGAAAGGGGAGGAAAAAAAGAGTTATTGTCTATGTAATAAGTTTCCAGTTGAGTCAGAGGCATCAGAAGAGCAAAGTACATGGAGATGCATCCGAGAGGAAGTAATTTCATGTTCCTGGGAAGCCATCAGGCTCGGCCTGACTCTGGGACTGGAGTAGATGTGAGTGTGAGCATTGACTCAGGTGCCACAAGCCTGGAGACTTGGAGAAAGTTACATATTTGCATAAGCCTAAATTTGAAATATCTGTATTGGTAATACATCAATAGTGAGAGTAGTTGTTTCCTGGGTTTGCAGTGAGGGTTATGCAGAATAAGATCCAGTGAATGTTGGGTGCTCTTACTGTACAACACTGATCAGTAAACCTCCCTCTGCTTTCCACACTCACTCCCAGCCCACCACAATATCCACATTTCTCTTCTAGGTGACATTAAAATGCTGTTGCCAGGCTGAGCTTTCTGTATTTTACCTGCTTTGATTATAACTTTAGTCACCAGGCCATGCAGTTGTCCTCCTTCTTAGACCTCTGAAAGCCTTGGCTGATTTTCCCCAGACTTTGCCCACCTTAGAACATTTTTGGAACATACCTGTTCTTCCTTTCTGTTCATTTCATGGGCTTTTTATTTTCGAATTCTTCTTTAGAGCTTCAGTTATTACATATCTATCACCTTTATTCGCCATAGAATTCACTCCAGATTGTACCAGGAGCCACTTTAACCAACTAATATATGAAGGAGTAAAGAATATATAAGTTGTTTCCCTTTTTACTAAAGAAAGTAAACATAATAATAAAAACTCCCAACGTTAACTTAAAAAGAGTGTTTGGTGTGTATGCGTTTGATTGTGAAGGGCAGAATGAAAGGGAATGATTGTTAAAGTATCTTAAGTCATTATAAAGTTAATGAGCAGGACCAGAAGATGGTATAATGGCTACATTGCTGGACTCCCATGTAGTTGACCAGGGTTCAAGTTCTGGATCTGGTGACTTAAACTCACGCTGGGCACATGCGCGTGCATGCCCAAGATCCAGAGAGGAGAATGGAGGAGAAGGGATTGCGGCATGGCCATCCCGCTTGGGTGGTGATTTCTCACTTTCTGTCTCTCTCTCTCTTTCTGGCGAGCACACGTGCCCTGTAGCAAAAACCTCTCCAAAAAAATAAAATCAATGAGCAGAAGGAAGCTTTTATTGCGTTTCAGTGACCAACATTGTAGCTATTCCATTTATACACTCTGATCTGAGGCTCTGAACTAGAGGTAAGTCAGATGTTCTTGAAGTCAGATGCCATCTTTTGAATGAATGAATGAATGAATCAATCAATGAGGTAACCAAATATACATATTCAGAGACCACTTAGCCAAAAACAATTGTGCAATATAGATAATTTAGCCACAAATGGATCTAAGCTTTCTTGACAAACAGGAATTCCATTTTTCATTCTCTCACTTTAACTTTTTTAAAAAATTCAGGAATAGAATTCTTATAAAATAGTGATAAAAGTTGTCTTTATGCCAAGGAGAACATTTTTCTGCTAATTATTTTTCATAAATGTTTGTGTTTTATAAACTGTTATAACCCTTAATTTGTGTGTGTGTGTGTGTGTGTGTGTGTGTGTGTGTGTGAATATGTATGTGTGCCCAGTGGTTTCATGACATTCACATACAAGTGAAAGACTCACATTTGCTAAGTTCCCTTTAGTACTTAATTGCTAGAAATTTAAGGACCTAGGAAGGACTGCAGCTGTTCTTAGTTTCAATTATTTTTCTGCTTATCTTCAAGGCTAATAACTTGGAGGTCTAGGGTGAATGCATTTCATTTTTTCACAATGGGAAGCAACAAGAGAATCTCGTTCCCACATAACTAAGAGGAACAGGAGAACTGGCTCACCCACAAACTTCAGCAACCCTCCTAGAAGCACTTGGGAGAAAAAGAGGGGCATTCAGACTACTGAGAACAATTGGTTTTGATCTAAAGACTCAGCAATAAAAATAGGAAATAGCTGGAACACAAGAGGTGGTAAACATGATTTCTTGAATGAGTAAAAGTGCCTGTGCTTGCTCTGTTTCTGTGAACCTGAGCATGTATTGCCATGGCTTTGTACCAAGATGTGTCGAATCATGTATCTTACAGAATCATAGGTTTTTGTCAGAATTAGATTGGAGCTAAGGCATTATCTGAGCCAGTTTCTACAAAGCCAGAGAGAGAGGCCCAGAGAGGTTAAAGGAATTATCTGAAGCTACACAGCTACTTGGTGGCAGTGCTGAGAACAGAACCTATTTCCTATTCCCAGCTGGTACACTTCCCTCTCCACACATCTGCTTCCTCTACTCTTTTAAGCTTCTTGTCCCTTCAGGGCAGGGCTCAAGTGTTCTGGTGGGCATTCTCAGCACAATCTCCAAACTGCTGTTTTTAACATTTGTGTGTCTGGAGTTACTTTTCATGTGTGTGTGTGTGTGTGTGTGTGTGTGTATGCACGTTTGTGTGTATAAAGTGATATTTTTATAAAATTATTGAGTAATGTGGTAATGTCAAGCCCTGAAGTTTGAGAATTTATTGCTTTTGGGTTACTGCGAGATGGCAAGTAATATATAACTGTATGCTACTGAATTAAGGTGTGTTGAGAGAATCAGCAGCTGGAAGGAGTTATTTGGATCAAGTGAGGCAAGCCCCTGCTTTGCAGATTAGAAAACAAAAGACTAGAAAATTTAAAGACCATCAGTTTAAAATATAAAAGCCTTAATGTCATGGAACATTCTATCAAAACAAAGTTTATGTGTTTGAACTTTGACCTCAACAATGAGTGAAAAAAAAAATGGTCATGGGCTTTTATTACTTTCTAAAAAAGTGTTATTAGAATGTTGAAAAACTTTGTTATATTATTCATTGTCTTCTGATGGGAATAGGAGGCAACCACCAACCCTTAAAAGTTATTTGAAGGCTAGCTCTGTGTGTTATAGGAAACCAAGTAGTTCATTGTAATCTGAGTGGCAACAGATTATTGTCATCAACATTGTGACTGATGTTTTGGAGATGCGCAGTGTTTGCTGGGTGGATGAGGAATAACTGAATACAGTAATAGCTGAACACAAAGCATTGTACATCAGGATCTTGATGTTGAACAACATGAATTTGGTAAGTCCTAACTTCTCAAAGTTGAGACTCATTTGAGAATTCTTTGAGAAATGTATTATCCAGAACAAATATCATAAAGAACACTGTCAGTCCTCTCTGAAATTACATTATTGACCAAAAAAAAGGGAAATAACAGTTTGTGAAATGACATCGCAAATTATGAGAACGGGTTTTTCCTAATACTCAACCCTGCGCAAGTTAAAAACCACATGTTGGCTTTTCAGCGGCGATTCCAGCCATTTCAGGTGCATGAGCAGGTTCCAGGGACCATCTGTTCTGAGGCTGCCAACTGCGTTTGCTGTGTCCTCCCTGGCAGACTGACTCTTCCATGAAAATGAGTGGCTTTTCCAGGAAAAAAGACTCAGCAATAAAGTCTTGGGATTTTCTTTGGTCATTAGATAGCTCTCTACCAGATAGGAACATAAAAATTTTCTTTGTGTGGGGAAAGCGGAGAGCTTTCCTGAAGTTTGACTCCTATTACAAAAATAGGGAGAAAGGGATTTAAGTGCTTATTTCAGTTCCTTTTCCAAACATGGAAAGTTAAATAGTAGTTCAGCCATGATCCTTTTGGAAGAAGATCTCATTGCAGATGGAAATTTCACTACTCAATTTGCAGTGTTTCATATACTGTGAATACCCCAGACTTCGAGATTCAAAATACCACATATGAATCCCAATTTTAAGTCAGATCTTTTCTTGAGATGAAAAGTCAAATAATTCTTTTTATGCTCTTAAAGTCTCATTTAACCTCCTTTTTTTTTTTTTTTTAAGCTTTCTTTCTCTCTCTCTCTCTCTCTTTTTTTTTTTTTTTTTTGGAGAGGTTTTTGCTATAGGGTGCATGCGCTCGCCAGAAAGAGAGAGAGACAGAGAGATAGAAAGCAAGAAATCACCGCCCCCCCAGGGAGGATAGCCACGCCGCAATCCCTTCTCTTCCATTCTCCTCTCGGGACCTTGGGCACGCACGCACAGGCATCCAGCATGAGTTTAAGCCACTGGGTCTGGGACTCAAACCGTTGTCAGCTACATGGGAGTTCAGCAACATAGCCATTACGCTAACTGCTGGTCCCTTTTATTTATTTCTTGTATGAGTAAGCGAGAGAAAGAAACAGCACCAACAGGCCATTCATGTAGCAGTGCACCCCTAGTTTCAGCCAGACTCAGGTCATGGACACACACATGCCCAGCACACTCAGGGGAAGGCTGTGAGTGGGAACCCAGAACCTGCCCATGTGGACATCTTCCCAGAGCATCGTGTTTTATCTCTGTGCCACCATCATAGCTCCACTAAACTTATTTCTTTTTAACTGTTGATCGAGTTTTGTGTTTTTATCCTTTTAATGATAAAACATGAGAAAACTCGTGTCGCGTTGCTATTAGTTAGCCAAAGAGCAGTGTCAGTGACAAGTTAGTGTCCGAAATGGAGTTTACGTTCATGGCCTTCATGCTCAACTTGCTCAAGTGCCTAAGGCCAGATTGCCTCCTACTTTGCTTTGCTACTGCTACCATGTGGTGGACATGGATCAGACATGCTTGACCACGCCGCAATCCCTTCTCCGTCATTCTCTCGGGATCTTGGGCATGCATGCACATGTGCCTGGCATGAGTTTAAGCCACTGGGTCCTGGACTCGAACCGCTGTCGACTACATAGGAGTCCAGTGACATAACCATCATGCCACCTGCTGGTCCCAACATGCTTGACTCTTGTAAGTAGATCTTTTCTAAGAATAATAGTTGTATAGAACACATTTCTTGAAACAAGACAGACAACTTTGTTTATAATTCTATCTTTGCAATTTACTCATATTATTGTTCCAAGTTTAAAAATGTGAACAATCACTCCTGCATTTCTTAAATTCATTATAAAATCAAGATAACCTTGAAAAATTATAAAGTCCAGCATAAATGTAAAGTAGTTTTGTAACTGTATAGTGCTACATTGTGAGCTTTTACTTTCTGTTACTGAAAAAAAATGGAAGCATACCGAATATCAGGTAACTCCCCAGAGCATGCATGTTGTTCTATTACCATTTACCTAGGGAAGGAAATTATCTGGTGAGGGAGATTGGAGAGAACAAAAATCCTTTTAATTAGCTTGTGAAATAGAGTTCTTATAGGACCTTCTCACAGTCACCTGAAGAATTGCTTTCTCTCTCTTTTTTAAAAAAGTTTTTTGCTATAGCGCGCTTGCGCTTACCAGAGAAGGAGAAAGGGAAGATGAGAAATCACTCTCAGGGGTTAGCCACATCACACTCCCTTCTCCTTCATTCTCCTCTCCAGATTTGAGGCAAACATGCTCACGCACCTGGCATGATTTTTTCAAATGGCCAGGTCAGGACTCAAACCATGCGGATGGTCATGTGGGCTCCAGTGCCTTAACCACCATGCCACCTGCTGGCCCTCTCCATCTCTCATCTAACATACACATGTATGCACACAAACACACACACACAGACACATCAATATGGACCCAATTTTTTGTTGTTCGAGTTAGTAAAAATCTATTACTTTCATTATTTACTTTAATGGTCAAATTTTTACAGATTTGACTATGAAGAGCTCCTTCAAGTTGTATCCATACCCATGGGCCTGTCGCCCTCATTCTTTGAGCCTTTTCTTATTTTTTGGACAAAACATTAGTAGTCACATTTTCTGCTTTCCCTTCCTCTTAGAATGAGCCATTTAAGGAGCCCTGGTTCCTAAAAGTAGAGACTGGAATGTAAAAAACTACATCTTCATGTGCAGTGTGGTCATTGCTAGTGGAGTGTCGGTTTCTTGCAGGGAACAGAAGGAAATAAAGTAAAAGCAGTGAGTTGGAAGCATGTATTTGTCCGTAGATAAAGTAATAAGTTTCCCAAAGTAGAAAAAGCAACATGTGCAGGGGTGTGTGTGTCTGTGTGTGTGTATGTGATGAGAGAGAGAGAAAGGATGAAGGAGGGAGAGGAGGAAGGAAAGGAGAGAAGAAAGAAGGGGAGGAGAAGAGAGTGATAGAGACCTTATTAAAGAAACTTCAGTGTTTATGGAGCATAGTTCATTTGTGGGGAAAAATGAGACATGAGTCTGGAGAAGTGGGAAGGAATTGTATCACAGGGAGCCCTGTATGCCATAGATATCTGGTTTATTCTAAAAGGCTAAGGCTTTCAAACAAATCACCTTATGATGACTCCAATAATGCAATAATAGGCTTTTTTTTTTTTTTTGAGAGAGAGAGAGATTTTTGCTACAGGGCATGTACACTCGCCAGAGAGACAGAAAGCAAGAAATCACCCTCCAGACACGATGGCCATGCCTCAATCCCTTCTCCTCCATTCTCCTCTTGTGATTTTGGGCACGCACGTGCACACACACGTGCACACGCATACACACACACACACACACACACACACCTGGTGTGAGTTTCAAGTTGCCGGGTCTGGGACTTGAACTGTGGTTAACCATGTGGGAGTCTAACACCTTAACCACTACGCCACCTGCTGGCCCCCAATGGTGGACTTTCAAGCAAATGTCCCAGGACTGGGAGGAGCTATGGCAATAAGGAAGGAGGAGGTGTAGTAGGAGGCAGCTCAGATAGCTTTTCTAATTCTGCCCAAATCCCACTTCTGAGTTGGGAGATTTGGCAGCCTTAACTTCTCTTTTCCCCCTTTTCCATTCAGTTACTCTATTTGAGTTTCCTGTCATTTAACCTGGGGGAATTTGGAAATAACTCCTGTCTCCTGATTTCTGGTGGTACTCATAACATTTACTTTAAAAACAGAAGCATGGAAGATAAATTACAAAAGCACAAGGCCATGCCCTCTGCCATCCTCTTCATTGCTGTAGAGACCGAGGGCAGTTTTGCTTGACATAGTTTTTCATAAGTTGTCCATCAGCTATGAAGTCAGTTGTGGCTCTGATGTCATAAATCAGAGCAGATATCAACTAGTGGCCCTAAACATGTGTTGTCTTTCTTTGTCTCTTTGTATTTGTGGCAATTTATTTTGCTCCTGTTTGGCCTTTATGTTGGAAAATGTATGCTCAACAGCATATGATTTTCTTCTGTCATTCTTACAGTGGGGCATTCCTGGGGTTGTAGGGTTTGCTGAAACTCACCTTTACAAGTGAATGCCAGTGTCTTCCAAAGTGACTTTCTGTTAGCTTGTTGGGAAAATCATGATGTATTTTTCCATGTTTCTCTATGCAAAAGTGCATCGTAACTTTCCCAATGACCCAATAATTGGCACTCCCAGGAGCATGTGTAGAAGTCTTAACATTTGGTATCATTAGTCTTCTTAACTTTTTTAACTCTCAGTGTGTGTGTATCGTTTTTGTTTACCATAAAGGTATGTGCACTTTGTGGAGAAAGGCAGAGAAAGCTAGGTAGAGGAAGAGTGAGAAATCACCACCCCCAAGGGGGGATGGCCACACCACAATCCCTTCTCCTCCAGTTTTTTCTCAAGACTTTGAGCACATACTCACGGCATGATTTCCAAACTACTGGGTGTGGGACTCAAACTGTGGCTGGTCATGTGAGAATTCAGCTCCTTAACTACCATGCCACCTGCCAGCCCCATGTATGTCTCCTCTCCCCATTTTTCTCATTATTAGTAATGCTAAGCCCCTTCCCTGTATGTTTATTTGCCATTTCATTTTTAAATTCTTCTATGGAAGAAATGTGTAATTCTCTTTTCCCTGATTCTCTATTTGGTTGTTTGCTGTTCTTCTTATGTATTGAAGTAAATAGAGATTAAAAAAAGCTTTAACTTAAAAAACTTTAAAAAAATCATATATATTTTAAGCAATATATAGGTATATGTTTGGAAAGCAAGGACTCAGTTACTTACATGACAATGTTCATTGCAGCATTAGTCACAATGGCCAAGAAGTGGAAATGTCCTAAGTGCTCACTAACAGATGAAGAAACAAAATTTGCTTTATACACACAACAAAATTTTAGTCAGCCATAAAGAGAAATTAAATTATAACACATGCTATAACCTTGAAAAAATATTTTAAGTGAAATAAGCCATGAACGAAAGGACAAATATTGAGTAATTCCACTCATAATAAGAAATATCTGGAATAAGCAGACCCATAGAGATAAAACATAGATTAGTGATTATTAGCACCAAAATAAGAGAGAATGGAGAATTACTGCGTACTGCTTACAGAATTTCTTTCTAGAGTGATAGAGATAGTTCTGGAAATAGCAGTGATGGTTGTACAATGTCGTCAGTGTAATTAATGCCACCAAATTGCAACCTAAATATGGATAAAATAACAATTTTATGTTATATAAATATGTCTTCACCACAATAATAATAAGTGGGTCTTATTATTAGGTCTCTTTCTGAGCTCTCTATTCTGTTCCACTGATTCGTGTGTCCATCCCTCTGCCAGTACCACCCTGCCTTTGATTACTGTAGCTGTATAATAAGACTTCAATTTGGGCGGACTAAATTCTCCCATTTAATTGCTTTTTCCAAAATTGTTTTAGCTATTCTTGGTCCAGCTGCAGTGGCATAAGGGGGAAGACACCATTGTGCATTGGCTGAGGCCACACAGGAGGCCTGGGTATAGTTGCTGGCCCAACCTAAACAGGCTTGATGTAGTAGTGCCTACCTGTGGTCCTAGCTAACCGGGAGTCTAGGGCAGGAGGGTCAGGACATGCTAAGACCTTGTCAAAAAACTCTCTGAGGACAGGTGGGGGCATGGTGGTTGAGGCAGCAGGCTGTGCAGTTCAAGTCCTTGACCCAGTAATTTGAAAGACACACCTGGCATGTGTGCATGCATGCCCAGGATCTTGAGAAGAAAATGGAAGAAAAGAGATTGCAACATGCACAACCCCTGGGGAGTACTTTCTCTCTCCCTCCCCCTCTCTGGCAAACACATGTGCCCTGTACCAAAATGACCAAAAACAACAACAACAACAACAACAAAAATCTCTCTTCTTCCCTACTCTCTCACTTATACATCAGAAATGATTGTTTTCACTATTCTTGTTTCTTTGCATGTCCACATACATTTTAGAATAGTATTGTCTATATCTGCAATAAAAAACTTCGGATTTTGATAGAAATTGAAATTAAACCATATTATAGTATCTTCCTGATGCATTGACATCTGCAATTTTACAATCTATTCTTATAACCCTTTTACTTTTTTTGCCTTCATAGTCTAATTTTCTTTTTACAGAAATATTCTTCCCCCAATTCTTATATATTTGATGTTTGCATGAAATATAATTTTTCATTGTTTTAACTTATCTGTGTCTTTATAGTTGATGTGTGTCACTGTTAGACCACATGCTTTTGGGTGCTAATTTTTTTCCCTCATTTGATCATCTCTGACTTTTAATTGGTGTGTTTGTACCATTTATTGATACATTAAAATAATTATATGATGGAGCTGAAATATTTTATATTTTTCCCATATTATTTGTTCCTTTCTTTCTTCATCCTACCTCTTTACAGCAATTAAATATTTTGAGTATTTCTTTTTTCTCCACTGTTACTTGCTGTACATGTTTAAGCTTTTTTAATTTTACTAAATCTTCAAATAATATATCAGTTCACTGGTAGGTACAACAATATATTTTAGTTTATTCCTATCCTTTGTGCCATGTTGCTATATAAATATTTTACCTCTACATGAAATATAAAAGTACTAAGTATTATTACTATTTTTGTTTTAAAAAGTCATCTTCCTTCCTCAGAAGTTTAGAAATGGGAAGACACAATTTTACATTTGCTTACATATTTACCACTTTTTATGCTTTCAAATAAGTTATATAGAACCAAATTAATGATTGGTACCATGTTTTTTTCAACTGAAGCATTTTAACACTGCTATAAGTGAAGTTCTGCTGCCAACAAAGCTCTCGGCTTTTTTTATTTTGGTTTGAATTTTGTTTTGACCTTTATTTTATTGACATTTTTGTTGGATATAGAGTGCTATGGTGTCAGTCCTTTCCACCCACCTTCAGTACTTCAGTATTTCTTTTGCTTGCTAATCTTCAATACCTATGGTTAGATATCTTTTATCACTTTTGGAAAATTTCAGCCAATCTACTTTAAAATATTTCTCTACCTTGTTCTCCCTTTGGAATTTTAATTATACTATATAAAACAACTTCACTTTGATCCAGAACACTTTGATATTCTGCGATGCTTTATTTTTTTACTATGTTTCTTTATATTTCAGCTCAGCTTAGGTAATTTCTGTGACCTATCTTTAGAATCTCTTATTTTCCCTCTAGTTGTGTCAAGTCTAATAGTCCCTCAAAGACAATCTTTATATATTTGATACCATTTCTGTTTGTTTCTTTTAGTTTCTATGCTAAAACACTTCATCTGTTTATGGATGTTATTAACTTTTTTCACTAGAACCTTTTAGCATGTTATGGTTAATTTTAACTTTTAATTTTGAAATATTTTTAGACTATTATTGCAAAAGTGCTATGAAGGGTTGCTGTATTTACTAAACCCGGGTTCCCTTAGTATTAACATCTTACATAAATGTGTACAATTATAAAAATTAAGAAATTAAGGGACCAGCAGTTAGCGTAATGACTATGTCACTGAACACCCATGTAGTCGACAGCAGTTCGAGTCCCAGACCCGGTGGCTTAAACTCACGCCGGGCGCGTGAGTGTGCCTGCCCACGATCCCGAGAGGAGAATGGAGGAGAAGGGATGCAGTGTGGCCATCACCCCGGGGGGTGATTTCTCACTTTCTGTCTCTCTGTCTCTATCTTTCTGGCAAGCGCACACGCCCTATAGCAAAGAAAACTCTCCCCCCAAAAAACAAAAACAAAAACAAGACAAAATGAAGAAATTAAGATCAACACAATATTATTAACTAGATTTTTTAAAAAAAAAACTATACCAGTTTTTCCATTAATGTCCTGAATCCTGGATAGGATCCCATTTGCATTTAGTTACCATGTCTCTTTAGTATTCTTCAACCAATGATAGTTTCCCAATCTTTCCTTTTATTTCATGACCTTAATACTTTTGGAGATCAGTGGTCAGGTTTTTGCAGAAATTTTTGTTTGGCAGATAAAGGAGGATACTATATAGCAATTTCTATGTAAATCAACATGGCTGGACCATAAACTCTATAAATATATTGGCCATATCTGTTTTATTCATTGCAGTGTTGCCTGGTGTGCAACAAGTGTTTAAAAATAACTTTGAATAGATAATAGTAATAAAAAGATGAAAATGTTGCCGTATATCTACAAAACCTTGGTTTTAACTAAAATGTGCAGTGCGGGGGTGAACAGATGGCGTAATGGCTATGACGTTGGACTCCACATGACTGACCACGGTTCGAGTTCTAGACCTGGTGGCTTGAAACTCATGCCACATGTGTGTGTGCCTGATTTCAGGAGGAAAATGGAGAAGAAAGCATTGTGTTGTGGCTTTTCCCACTGGGAAGTGATTTCTCACTTTCCTTCTGTCTCTGTTTCTCTTTCTTTGGCGAGTGTACATGCCTTATGACAAAAATGTCTAAATTTTTTTTTTTAATGTGCAATGTGACTGAGTTTCTTAAATATACTTTACTTTTTTTCTTAGGACATGTTAACAATGTGCATAAGCGTACATTGAGTGAATGACAATTAATAACAATAAATTACATTTAGGTTCGTTTCATCTAGAGAGCCAGAGGTTCTCAACAGCTGAGACGCAACAGTAGCTGAACATTTTTGCATTTTAATTACAAATTTAGAAAGACAATTAAAAAAAAAAGTATTGGAAGATTCTAAATCTTGTCAAATGTAATGAAGTTGCAAATGTAAGAAAGCACAACTGTTTGTGCCTAATGAGTCACTTTAAACCCCAGAATGCTCCCCATTTGATTTGCTTGGATCATGAGTACTCTCCAGACTCAAACTACAGTAAGTACGTTCATCTACTAAGTGATTTCTCAAATGGAAGCTGGTTTTCTCTTTAACGTTACACATTTGTGGTAGCCAGAGACAAAAATGTTTTAGTTAGGAAGAAAAACAAAGGTTATGTTTTAATGTGAGGGAAAATTAGGAATTCTAAACAATTTGCTCATCAATCAAAACACTGGAAATTGAAAAAAAAAAAAAAAAAAAAAAAGGAGGCTTCTAGTTAACAGCGTTTTCACCTGGGGCTCATTAGTGGTTCTTTCTCCAGTTTCTAACTAATGCGCTGCTGGGAGTCAGACCAGGTGTTCCTTACATTGGTTTCCACTCAGAGCAACTTTATCTGAAAACCCATCACCGTCACACCACACAAGTGCAGCCCTCACTGATTTCACTAAGTGAGCTCAGTCTCTCCCACTGTGTACAGACCAAGACGAGGGGCTGGTTTCAAATCATACGCACTAAGAACCCTAACTTGTTTGCCTGTTTGCCTTTTATTGGTAGGAATTCAAACTGTCTTAATTTAGAAGTTTGTTTTTTCCCCCCTGGACATTTTGAGGGAATTAAATGAGTTCTCATAGAACTCTTTGTTGAGCAATTAAAGTAGTAGAATACAATTTTTCCATGAAAAAATGAAGTGTACAACAATCGAAATTTTACAAAGCACCACCCATTTGTTTTCTACCAAGCCTCCATGAGAGAAACTGCCACTCCACAGGGAGAGGACCTTGGCCCATTGTTGGTCTAGTTTCTCCTCTCAAACTTTCCTCTGGTTTTCCTGCAGCTAAAGGAGACTTCCATTCCTCGTGTACTATACCTTGGTGAGAAATCCCTTGACACATTCTTTAATTTAATGTAAGACCTGGCCTCGAAATTTTTCTGTTATAGACTTCCTTTTCAAATCACAGGCAGCTCTGGCAACACAGAATATAAAACAGCACTAGACTGTACTGTAACCTGTTCCAAGGGCGATTCATTGGGGTTTTATTACACGCCAAATATATATGAATACCTCAGGCTGAAGAGCTTTGGTGAGCCATTAAGAAAATAACACAATTTTAATGGTTTGGGGAAACCAGAAACAAGTGTTAAACTATCCTAGGGGGGAGACGACCCATTGACTCCAGTGTAAAAAGGGAATTGGAGAAAGGTAGAGTGAAAGACAAGTAATGGCAGAATGAATACAATTCTGAAAGTTAAATGCCATCTGTTGGGAGGCAATACATTTCACCCATGTCTTCTAATTTAAATATATCAGAAGCATTTAGTTTATGTGATAGACAATTGCATCCTATGCACTTAGAAGAGCACACAGGCCTTTGTCCTCTTCAGTAAAGTATGTAGACCATTGTCAATATCAGGGATTATACAACTGTCCATGTTAGATTGACCACATTCTCATGCATGTGCGAAGGAAATGCACTTGGCATGTAGAGTAAATTGGGACCTTAAGTCTCCTCTAGCTAGGGAGGAATTGTATGTTTTCTTGAGGCTCTTTTACAGAGTAATAAAAATCATTCACTTGGAAGTTGCATACAGCATGTCCTGGGAATAGCCCCTTGTCATTGAACATTAAGAATTAATTTACAATAGCAAGGAGAACCAATGCTTAAATTTGTTCATTTTACTTCCTGTTTTGCAAAGTTCTTTCTTCTTCCGAAGGGTGAGTAGAACAGAGACCCAAGGTGTTGGAAAAAGACACGAGGCACTGTTGTCATGTTGTTTATTCAGCTGAGTCAAGTGAGCTCACAGAGCTCTTAGTAGGCTCACAAAGTGCTTCCTCCCGTTGGAGCATATAACATGCAAGGAAAATGGCTGTGGAGGACCTCTTCCCTCTTGGAGCTCGCAGTGTGCAGAGCGGAGCTGAGCTCAGCCAAGGCTGAGCCTGCAAGGCCAGGGCTGAGCTAGCAGAACCAAGGCCAAGCAGAGCAGTAACAACCTAACTGGGAAGTGCTAGCTGACCGGGTCCTCCCTTTCTCTTAAAGGTGCTGCAGACAATAGTGGCTCATTGCCAAAGCCAAACTGTCATGCACACACACACACACACACACACACACTACATTCAATGGTGTAAAACAGAGAAGACATAATTACAATTACATAACAAGAAGGGCTATCCTTACCTCTGCAATGCTCTCTGTGCTCCCAGGACAAGAACCAACTCCAGACCCCATTCCAGTTCTCCTGGATTTAGGGTGTCCATGTTCTAGAGAGACACAAGTGTTTGCTCTTTTTGAAGTCAATGAGGTATACCTCCTGCTTTGTTTTAGGCTATTAAAATCCTAAATATACATCTTGATCTGTTGACCCTATACTGGGAACACTTATTTCAGATACTAGGTGAACTGTTTCTGCTTCTTATAACAACCTTTGGTAAAAACACATAATTAAACTCAAATATGGTTGATTCATGGTTCTCAGAAGGTATTTATTTGAGAAGGAAATCATAGCATATCCTGGTTCATACTTGTATGTGGTCTTCCCAAAATTGCTTTACTGATTGCCTTTCAAGAAATTATACATGTGGGGACCAGCAGTTAGTGTAATGGCTATGTTGCTGGACTCCCACGAGTTGACCGTGGTTCGAGTCCCAGAACCCGGTGGCGTAAACTCACACCGGGTGTGTGTGCGTGCATGCCCAAGATCCTGAGAGGAGAATGAGGAGAAGGAATTGTTGTGTGGACATCCCCCCTGGGGGGTGATTTCTCGCTTTCTGTCTCTCTTTCTCTCTCTGTCTTTCTGGCGAGCACACGTGCCCTATAGCAAAAAAAAAAAAAAAAAAAAAAAAAAAGGAAGAAAGAAAAGAAAGATATTATAAATATTATACATGTGTAACTTCAGTCCTTGTTTTGTTTTTAATGATATCAATATAATGGAGACCATCCATTTACCTATAAGTATCATAGGTTCATGTTCAGGAAGTCAAAGTTTTTAATAAAAACTGGAACACAATGAACTCCTCTCTTTTTGGATTTGTAGCAGACAGAAGCAAGTGGACTATATCCTCAAACCAAACTTCCCACTAGAGAACAAATATGACTATTTTACAGAAAAAGTGAGCTTTGTCTGTAGAAGGTTGAGAATGCTTCTGATGAACCTGTGTTCCAAACAAAAGAGAGGAAGAAAGGAAGAAAGGAAGCAAGGAAGGCAGGCAAGCAAACAAGTCTCCTCAGGGTCTTCTGCTATTTGGGGTTCCTTTTTAGCATTTCTTTTGAACAGTAGCATCTAGGAATTAAATAATGTTCTCTTCCCAGCATGCTTTATATGCTGCTATTTTAGTATTTTCTATTCTAAGCCTTCTTTCATCTGCAAGGAATTATTTCTTTTTTTAAAATCAATATTGTTTTACAAGTTAAAGTCTAATCTGTTATTAATTCTGAAAAATTATGTTTTTATAAAAGATATTTTCTTCTCTTCATAGTTTTTTTCTTTCGGGTAACTTTTTTTAAAAATAAATTATTTCCTTCATGACAGAGACAGAGAGAGAAGGACAAGCAACCTCAATAGGGTCTCACACAATGACCCCCACCCTTCCAGCTTTTCCCAGCCAGCTAGTGTCATGGGCAGGTATGTACACACAGTGTGTACAAGTCAACCCAGAACCCAAATCCTGATCTTCCATATGGTTCCCAGCATTGCAGAGCATTGTACACTGTTTGGTATTCTAATACATATGTCGGCACTCCTGTTTCTATCCTGCCTATTACTTTTCATTTTGCATATTTCTCTTTTTGATTTTTGTTTGTGCTTTCCTGGAGAATTTCTGAGTCAGAGTTTTGGTCTTGTCAAAATTCCTCAATTGTACTCATCCTATTTTTTTTGTCCTATCTGTTATATCCTTTATGTCAAGAGTTTTAACTTTACATATCTAATATTTTTACCTTGTTACTATTTCTGGCTCATGATTTATCTTATAAATATTTTCTTTATCTCTCTCTTAAGTATAATTGTCAGGGAATTTAAAATTCTTGATTTCAACAATTCTGCTTCAGGGACATATGTACTACTTTTTGTCTTCTGAATTATTTGGGCTTGTGATAGTCCGTAGAAGTATCAGCTACTCAGTTGAGAAAACCTATATGTAGAAGAAACTGAAATTCATGCCCTATTTTAAATTGTACCAGTTGTGATGAGTTTGAAGAATGGGACAGAATGAGCATCAGGGAGGAGAGGCCCAAACCTAAAAGGCCTCTGTCTGTGACTCTTGTTGCTGCCACCATAACAGGCAACTCTCTCAGGCAGGATCTCATCTTTCCACCCTTAGGAAGATTCTGCACTGGGGAAAGACAGTCTCTTCCATGGTATTCTGCCAGCCCGTGCCAGTTTGGAGGGAGCGTGGTCGGAGAACTGAATCCCCGAGGGCAGCTACTCAGCCAGCACCTACAACCTACTTTTATCAGTTGCTCTCACAAGCGGGGCTTTTTTACTGTCCCGAGGTCGAAGGGCACCAGGCCTGATGCTTTGGGCTATCTGTGCCCACTTGTAGGGAAGGGTGAGTCATGACTGTTGATGTTAATACGGGGTAGAGAAATAGGGATTCAATGATGCCCCTTTCCCCCAACTTAACCTTTTACTGTAACTGCAGCTCCCTCCTGGTCCAGAGTCGCAGCTGCTCAGCTCCCGCACACAGAAGTGTAAGACAGTCTACAGTTTCAGCAGGCGTCTGCATGGTGTTATCTGTGGTTACTTCTACAGTTTCTAGTCCTGAAATCCGTGCTCCTCTTTAGCTTCTGTAGTTTGTCCAAGTTTGAATTTTGGAGGAAACTAATAGTGCATTTACCTTCATGACAGTAAGCAGAAGCTATCAAAGGATTTCTAACTTATCCCCCAATGGGAAGTCTCTTTATATACTGCTGAATCTCACTTATTTATTGAAAAAGTATCTTTATGTCTAGTAGCTAGGGAAAAAAAATGCTTGAAATGCCCTTAACCTTCTTACTGAACCTTTGGAATTCTATGGTAGCTAGATAATGATATGGACATGCTAATATTTAAACATATTAAGAAAACTTTTTATATGTTGTAACTTGACTTTTGGATAAATGACATGTGATTAGACTGCTGTGTATTACAATTTTATTAGTTTTCTATTAAAACATATTCATTTTGCCTAATTCTTCAATTCCTTAGTAACTCTAATCTAGTAAGTGAGATGACCAAGCGTAGTTAAGTCAGTGATATGCACAGGCGGGACCCCTTTAGACAGTTACACTTACAGGCTAACAGAGGTCCTTCAGTCCTGCACTGGAGGAGCAGAGGTGGCTAAGCCACAGCCTGATGAGCCAATAGCAAAGGGCCCCAAGGGTGTCTGAATATTACGCTAGGATAGCTCTGCCTTGTTAAGGTCATATCCCTGGTTAAGTAAACCTGGGACTCTGAAACATGGACCGGGGATGGGCCATCCAGAAGGCTGACTGAGAAGCTTGGCTCTGCAGAACTCCCTGGACCTGCAGAACTGGTGGCCGTGGCTCACCCTCCCCTAGTCCACACTAACACTCCTATTACCAATGACACTTCAGGAGCCACGCCCCAGAGGCAACAGGGGCCCTCGGGAGCTGCCCAGTCTGCTCTTCTGGCTGCCAGACAATAACCAACCAGTTGCTGATCTCGCTATTTTCTATTTGGTAGATAAGACAAAATAATGATAACAGGAAGCTGTGGGAAGACAAAGGAGGGGAGTCTAATTCAGTTTTTTGACCAGTGGAGGAGTGGAGAGAATAGACTGCTCAGAAAAGGTCAGGCACAAGGTGTAAATCTTGGTGGGAGGGGAGGATTCACATGGGAGGGGACAGGAGAGAGAAGGGGAATTTTACACAGTAGGGACGGCATGGGCAGAGGAGCAAAGCCTTGGAAAACCTGGCATTTTTAAGAACTGAATTCAGTTCAGCAGATATGAAGCTTGGAAGACATAGAGGAATATTGAGAGATGATATAGAGGTGATATCAAGTGCCTCATGTGTTACGATAAAAGATTTAAAGGCTAAGAGTAATACCAGGTACGTTATGTGACTCTGTTTGCTTTATCAGTGATTACTCAGTGTCATAAAATTATATGAGGGGATTCAAAAACTTCATGGAGGGACCAGCAGTTAGCGTAATGGCTATGTCACTGGACTCCCACTAAGTCGACCGCGGTGGATCCCGGACACAGTGGCTTAAAACTCATGCCAGGTGCGTGTGCGTGCGTGCCCAAGATCCCGAGAGGAGTACGGAGGAGAAGGGATTGCGGTGTGGCCATCCCCCCTGGGGGGTGATTTCTCGCTTTCTGTCTCTATGTCTCTGTCTGTCTGGTGAGCACTCGCGCCCTATAGCAAAAAAAAAAAAAAAAAAAAAAAAAAAAAAAAACCTTCATGGAAAGGCAGAACTATTTTGGTACCAAAAAATTGAAATCCCTGCACAGTTTTTTAATAGTATGCATTCCTGAACATTTTGAAGACCCCTAGTATATGCACTGAGGTAATTCTCCTTTTATTTCAGTTGTCAGCAGAAATGAAGTTGCTAATTGTAAAAATACACAATGTAAATTTTCTTTTTGTGATTAAACAGAATTAAAACTGAAAGTAGACCTGGGATATACTCCCTTAAAATGTTTGTGGAGGTTGTATTGGTGGTTTACAAAGTTTGGTCACATTGAATTCACTAGATTTCCATTCTGAATCCCAGTCTTTGGGAATTTTTTCAATATGAATAACACTTTTTGCTTCTGTATTACCAGATCTTTTTTCGGTCAATAAATTTTTTTAATAGTTCATAGAAAATGACTATAAAAAGCTATTTATGGAGACTCAAAAGCCAAAGGGAAATATAAAGTGGCTAAGAGACCTGAAAATTGTCATGAAGGTTTCAGGTTGTGGAGGAAGGACGGATATGTAATACAAGCTTTTTAAGGATCCAACCAATTTAACAGTTGTCCTTAAATACTTATATCTCTTCTTAGAAACTTGAGAATCTGGGCTTAGAATAATGCTACTGTCATCTCTGTGCAATTATGTTTTCCCTCTAAATTGGAATCTATATATTCTGGAATATTTGTTGTGCTTAATAAGCTAGTAAATAGTTGGAAATTTGGTTCCATTAAGTTACTGCATAAAAGATTAGAATTTATTTTTTAAATTGTTACAATTATTATTTGATGTTTAACCCTGGAGATCCAACGAGGAAAAGAAAAAGTCTGGAAGACATGGGTTTTGGCTTATTTCAAGTATAAGGGGATGAATCAAGTCCCTTCCTGGAGTCTCTCCTAGGATTCCTTAATGTGGGGTTAAACATTGTTTTTATATATATGTATTTTATATGTTAATGGGACATTAAACATGAACTTGGTGAGAACTAAAAATGTCGTTTCATAATTGGGCAGGATTTGATTGATCAATGAGAAATAGTTTTGTCATGGTTCTAAACAGATTCCCTATGAATCCTCCCATGCCCAATTCCAGATGCTGCATAAAAGCCATCAGTATAATGAATTAGATAGAAATATGAATCCTTCATATGGCGTATTTTGACCCCAGCTGGTAATATGACTGTGACCCAAGGCAAGAATTTCCAGAAATACTAAATGCAGTTGGAATAGCAGCAACAGATATTAGTCTCAGCTCTCATGGTATCAGATTTTCATTCTCCTCCAGCCTGGTGCTGCATGAAGAATACAAGCAGTCCTGTGAGATTCTTCCCAAGTCTGAAACTTTTATGTCCGGATCCCCAGAATCGAAATTTCTACTTACACAACTAAAAGAGAACCGGGAAAATAAGTTGGGACATGAGAGTTGGGATAACAAACCTAAAGTTTGTTAGGAAGTTGTCCAGTGTGGCTCAGGATATAGTGCCCTGACAATAAAACTGGACCAGTCCCCAGGGTCACAAAAGAAGAGTTAAAAGACAACCAGCAGCTGTTCCCCTTTCTCCTGAGGCCAGAAGAGGAAATGGGTTTACACTGGAGCAGGAGGGATTAGACTGGTATATGAAAGCATTTCTGCCCGAAGGTGATGCTTTCTCACGGATCGCACAATCACATGGCCTGATTCTGTTATTTAAAAACAGAGAATCTAGTGTCTTCAAATGGCAGGTTAGAGACAGTGGTCCTTAGAGTTCTAGAGTGGCTCTTTTTATTATTTCAGAAAGCCTAATAATATAGATTAAACATCTAAATACTATTATTGTGTTTGTTAGTAGGCTAATAAGACTATCCTTTTTTAAAACCTTAGCTGAAATTATGTCAGTTTATTATCTCATGTTGGTTTGATGCTCTTATTTTGCTAAATGTTTCTATGAATGCAAATGGGGAATTAGTTGTGTCTTAATTTTATCATTTGTTGGCTGGTCAGAATTTTATCAAAACATGGGTGAAATGAAAAATTAAAAAGAAGCTTTTGTAGTGAAAAGGCAGCAATCCATTTCTTTTGAAGGAAAAACTGGGATGTATTAAACTGAACTTAGGGTTTACATACCTCTGGGTTAGAAGTCTAACTCTTGTCTAGCACAGTAGTATGGGTGGTAGTGTCCTGTGCGCAGTGCTGGAAACCACATGGCTGACCATGGGTTTGGATCCCTAGGCACCCTGAAACATGCTAGGCATGCTGGAGGGCCGAGCGGAGGGGATCACGGCACGATGACATACGTGTTAATAGGGCTTATCTCTCTCTCTCTCTCTCTCTCTCTCTCTCTCTCTCTCTCTCTCTCTCACGTCATGAAAATTCTCTTTCTGTTATAAAAGAATGCAATAAACTAAAGGAGATCTGACTCTATATATTGTTCATGAGCACTTTTGCTAACCTTTTGCTTAATTCTTTACTTTTCTCTCTTTCTTTCATCAGTTTGCCATAGTGCCTAAGGGCTTGTGGGGAGGCAGGGAGGGAGAGAGAGAGAAAAAGAGAGAAGTCAGTCTCTGGGGATACGGCCATGCCATAATCCCTTTGCCATTCTCCTTTCAGGATTTTGGGCATGCACGCACACATGCCCATTGTGTTTTTCAAGCCGCTGAGTCCAGAAATCAAACCACACACTCAGCCATGTAGGATCCAGCTGCCTTAAGCACCACGCCCCTGGCTGGCCCTACTTTACTCTTTTTAGAATAAAGATAGAAACTTGTACAGACTGTGAATATTACATAAGAAAGTACATGCAGCACTAGACTTAAAGATTTCTGATTATGAAGAAAATGGAAATACAGAAATAATTTTTTTCAGCAACAAAATCAACAATACATGGAATCATACAATTAGAAAAGGAGAAATTTTGTCAAGTGGACTTTAAAATGACATTCATATCACCATTGCCTCTTAAACATACAGGCTTGTCCATTTTCTTCACTACTTAAATGGAAGGATCCATTTGCAAAAATACAAGCAATAAGAATAAAGAACTTTTATTCGTGACAGCAATTTTTTTTGGCTGTCCCTGCCTTCTTAGTTATTGGTGATTTTATTAATGTAACTTTAATATAGTTGTCTATATATTCAGCTCATTTATTATTTATAGGATCTATGTGTTGTCATGCACTCATTGATTTCTCCAGACTTAAACATTGTTTAACCCACTGGAACTTAATGGAGTATGGTTTTTAGGAACTGTTTTTCATGCTCCCTCTTTTCTTTCAGTATTTTATCAACAGGCCATTCTTATAAAGGAGATAGCAGGGAACAGAAGTTGGCATTAGGTGCATCCTTTGATTGCCTTTAGGCTGGATGTGTTATCCTGCTTTTTTTTTTTTTTTTTTTTTTTTTTTTTTTTTTGAGAGGTTTTTGCTATAGGGCACATGTGCTCTCCAGAAAGACAGAGAGAGACAGAGAGACAGAAAGCGAGAAATCACCCCCCAGGGGGGATGGCCACGCTGCAATCCCTTCTCCTCCATTTTTCTCTCGGAATCTTGGGCATGCATGCACACGCTCCTGGCGTGAGTTTAAGCCACTGGATCCAGGACTCGAACTGTGGTCAACTACATGGGAGTTCAGCGACATAGTCATTAAGCCAACTGCTGGTCCCATATCCTGCTTTTCTTAAGTACTGGTGATACTTTGTTTTGTCCACTATGAAGTTTATCCAGGTATTTTCTGGACAAGGCTTAGATCAGAGGCTCCAGGCCTTACTAGAAAAGGCCATTGGAGGCTGTCTATATAATGCAGCAATTTTGGAGATGAAGAATAGTTCAGTGTAGACAACTTTGTGGCTCTTCTGTGGACTGTGTCAGCCTAGCTTCTCATGAGCATCTCACTTGGATGTTCTCTTCCTCTTTTCATATTAAAAATTTATCACTTGGGACCAGCAGTTGGTGTAATGGCTATGTTGCTGGACTCCCATGTAGTCGACTATGGTTCAAGTCCCGGACCCAGTGTCTTAAACTCACTCCGGGCATGTGTGCGTGCGTGTCCAAGATCCCGAGAGGAGAATGGAGGAGAAGGGATTGCGGCATAGCCATCCTGCCTTGGGGGTGATTTCTCGCTTTCTGTCTCTGTCTTTCTGGTGCGTGCATGTGCCCTATACCAAAAACCTCTCAAAAAAAAAAAAAAAATTATCACTCAACCCATGGGCTGTATACTGAACCTCTTTTTGAGATTTCCAAATATAGATAACTCAAAAGTAGGCCCAGATAGTTTAGGTAAGACAGACATGTGGCTTTCATGCACTGATGTTCATGGCAAGATTGATTTATATACTTTAAAAAAATGTTTTTTTAAGTGTAACAGGAAAACGTCTCTATTTTTTGAAGTTATAAGAAAGAAATCTCTAATTTGTAAGGTTAAATGCTTTTCTTTTACTTTACTTTTTTAAAAAAGGTAAGAAAAATCTTTTAAGGCAAATTTATCTTGAAGGTTAGAGCATTTCTTTAAAAAAAAAAAAAAAAAGAGTTGTGTAGAAAGTTATGAAATACGTCGTGTCCCTGTATTAAACAAGAATTCCTGAGAGGCTGAAATGTTCATCCTCAGAAGTTTATGCTTGAAAGATAAAGTAAAGCTGTGTGTGTTTTTCCCTAGAGGCTGGCTCAGCCATTAGAAGGCCAACCATGAACTCAGAGGCCGAGACTCTCAGGCTATCCAAAGTTCATCTTTTTGGCGGGATTTGCCTCAAAGTGTAATTAGTAGGACATTTGTAGAAATCTTGTAGGTGTATGGTTACAAAGAGTGTGGGCAGGACTCAACTTGCAAGATGACAGCAAGAAAACCCTGTGCTAAAAAGAGCAAGGTCATTTGCTTGGATCACTCTATTTGAAATTTAAATGCACCTACTCCCAGAACTGCTAAATGCCCTTTCCCACTGCCATTCACTGAGACACTTCCCAAGACATGCACCAGCCAGCAGCATGAGCTCTGTACCAGGCTTCTCACTTAGGATTCAGAGAGCCTCAGACATATTTTTTTGCTCTCTCTTTTTTTCTCACTTCTGATGTGGATTAAAGTCTGCACTCACAGCTCTCTCCAATAGTTGGAGGATATCTGATCCTTCAGTATTTATCCATTATTGGCTCTGTTTACTCAAGGGAAAATTAAGTGCAAGGCCTTAGAACAGTGAGCGCTTTAATACACGGGTGCATATGTTGATCTCTGACAGATGTTGGTCTTTGGGAACAACAGAAAGGGGAGCTACGTCATTCACTTGGGAAGCTGCATTTGCAAACCGACTGATCCTGCAGGTGCCTGGGCAGTGTGGCCCTGAGCCTCAAGCAGTGCTGAGAAAAATGTCTGGTGCAGGGACAACTCCCGAAATATTACAGTTTTTCACACACACATCCAGCCAGCTGGCAGGGGCTTCTGAGCAGTGCCTCGCAGGAAAAATAGTGGTTCTAAGAGGTTTTGATTTTAACTGCATATTACTGGGCTTTAGAGCTTACCTTTGTGTTTTCTACCCCCCAAAAAAAATCTTAATCATATTTGTTACTGGGTAATTTTATTTCTGAATATATTCAAATATGGTCCTTTTCTCAAGTTAAAATGCATATTAGGCAAAATGGTTTTCATGTCTGTAGGTAGGGTGTGTGTGTGGTCTCCTGTGTGTTTGAGGTCAAAGAAAGCCCTTCAGGCTGGTTTCAGTAAAGACTCTTTATTTTATTTTATTTTTTTTGAGAGATTTTTGCTATAGGGTGCGTGGGCTCACTAGACAGACAGAGAGAGACAGAGAGACAGAAAGCGAGAAATCACCCCCCCCCCCCCCCCCCCGGGGGCGATGGCCACGCTGCAATCCCTTCTCCTCCATTCTCCTCTCGGGATCTTGGGCACGCACGCACATGCGCCCTGCGTGAGTTTCAAGCCACCAGGTCTGGGAGGCGAACCGCGGTTGACTACATGGGAGTCCAGCGACATAGCCATTACACTCACTGCTGGTCCCAAGACTCTTGTTTTTGATTTAACAGTTAAAATAAGAAAATTTAAAATCTTATAGGCACTCTCAAGAAGGAGGTGACATCTTTGTGTAAGTGTCACTCCTCTACTGCCCTGGTGATGTGTATGAGGGGGACAGATTCAGTTCCTGTGACTGCCCTGAAAGCACCCTGAGGGAAGGACTGTGTCTTCTTTGCCTGGATGTCTGTTCTCTTCTGTGCCTCTAACAGTGTCTGTTACACAGAAGAGTAGGTGTTCATGTGTCCAGTGAAGCTATACCCCTGACCCAGACAGGTGTCCCAAGCTCCCTAGGTAATTGATTCTGTATTTTCTTTCACAAAGGGAAGAACCCCTATAGAAGCAGTCATAGCCGAGATTTTGAGAATTTTAGGAAAATTTTATTTTCATTGTGTGTGTAAAATCCATATTTTTTCAACCATCCTCTGTTATTGAGACATCATTGTTCCAAACTACCATAACATTTCACCTGACTCTGGTACCCTTCTAGTACTGTGTAGATAGAAGCCATTGCCTTCCCAAGACTTCATCACTAAGTAAGAGCTGCCGCTCTGGAGCTGCTCTTCTGGAGTCCAATCCAGGCTTTGCTGCTCTTTTGATAACCTGGATGGCTTAGTTGCACACTAGATCAGTTGTTTGTGTGAAGATTAAATGAGCCCGTCCACCTAAGTGCTTAGATCAGAGTCTGGCATGAACTCTGTACCCGATACACCTATCATCCTATTTTATTACTGGGTTCTCTTAGTGCCTTTTCCTTCTGTTTGTACCGAGGATGAAGTGAGATCCAGAGGGAGCCCTCAAGCTTTTCTTTCCCTCCAGGTTCTCAGAACATGGTACTATCCTGGATAGCAGGGTTTTCTGAGACCTCAGGTGTTTCCCCTTCCCACGACAGCACCCCAACCTGGTTCTGATTCTCCACCCCGGCTCTGCTCCACCATGCTGCCCCCCTTCTGCCACCTCTCCTGGCTCAGTCTGGACAGTCCTGGACACCAGCCTATATTCAGTTTAGACTTCCCCTGACACCAGCTGTCCACTGTACCCAAGCTGTTGCAACTTAAGTGGCCGAAAGACTGTTTCTGGGACTTTAACTTAAACAACTTGAGTTCCCTTTCCATGGAGTAGGTCAGGGATTCACTTTTTCAAGAATATGGACTGAGTGCCTAGTCTGTAGAAGGCACTGCTCTCGGTGACTGATAGCACTGAGCAAAATAAAACCTCTCTGTGGAGCTCACATACCAGTCATGGAGAAAGATAAGCAAATAGGTATTTCTCCAACTGTCAAAATACTGTAGACTGTACACCAAGATTTTCTTTAGGGTTGGACTATTACTGCCACAATAATCTCCCTCTAAGAAAATGGTTACTTCTGGGGTTTGGGGGTGAATCTGCATAGTATCCTCCTTCTGTGCCCATCCAGACTATAAAGCCAGCTACTCACTCCCCTGCAAGTATAGCCCAGGACTCTTCCAGTTATTTCAGAGTCCTTCAAGTAAGCAGGAGAAACAACTGTGCCTGCAAAGTGCCAAGGTTGACTTGGGGCTGACAGACCAGTCCCTTACTGCCAGGATGAGAGCAGCCCCTTAGGCTGAGAGCCTCCCAGTGGCCCTGGAAATCACTGGGCCCTGGGTAAGGTTGAAAAACACCGTAGTTATAGGTTCAGGTTTGGCATTAGAAATACTTCATCCTTCAGGTTCTCTATCACCAGCATAATAACCATGCACAAGTGATAGAACCTCTCTGTCTTAGACTGTTAGAGCTGTAACAGAACACCATAGCCTGGATGGCTTACACAACAGACATTTATTTCTCACAGTCCTAAAGGCTGGGAGGTCTGAAGTTATGGTGTCACCATTCTTCGGTTCTGATGACGGGCTCTTTTCCTGGTTTGTAGATGACCGTCTTCTCCTTTTGTCCTCACATAGAGGAGAGAGGGTGCTTTAGTCTCTTTTTCTTCTTATATTGAAACTAATCCCATCATGGGATTAGTTTATTACCTTTATGATCTCATGTAAACCTAATCACCTTCCAAAGACCATCACTTTAGGGGTGAGGTCTTGCACATGTGAATTTTGGCAGGGTGAAGAGACAAGCGTGCAGTTCGTAACACTCTCTAAACAGTTTTCTCATCTTGATAATGGGGAGATACAAGTATTTACATCATTCAGCTTTATGAAAATTAAATTAGGTTATCACACAAATTTGACACAGTATAAAATAAACTACAGCTGATGTTTAAAATCACTGAGTTGGGACAGGAAGATGGTGTGGTGGTTAAGGGCGCTGGACTCCCACATGACTGACCGTGGTTCGAGTCCTAGACCTGGTGGCTTGCTTCCTCATTTTCTCTCTCTCTGTCTCTCTATGGTCAAATTAAAATAAATAAATAAATAAATAAAGTTACATAAAAGAATTCTTTTAAAAAATCACTGAGTTAACTGTCTTAGAATTGGAAAGAACTACTCTGATAAAACTGGGGAGATGCCCTCTAGAGATATCAAATGCAATTTGATGATGAAGAAGATTGTTTAAGAAAGATTTTGCAAGGGGGGGGGGTACCATGATGGGGGTACTGTGGTTACTTTTTGACCATTTTTACATATACTAGTAGAATTTTCAAATAATTTCTCCTAATAATTGATTAGTGCTATCTACTACAGAGTCATAACAATGAAAGCTCTAGAGTATTGCACATAAGGAAAGCAATTTCATAGTAGGGGATCTTTGTTACTGCTCTAGGGACACTCACCAAAACATCACAAACAGATGATAGGCCTTTGCAGACATGTTCCAAACTGTCAGCCGTCAGCACTGTCCCTTGTGCCACATGTGACTGGTGACTATCATGTCAGTTCTTGCCCATACACAAGTTCCAGTGAAATATTTATAATTTCTTCCCTTTCTATAACATCCAGCAAAAGCGAAAATCATTTGATTGTAAGAATGAACTTAAAGCTCCTCAAATTAATTAAAAAAGCAGTTTCTAAATTCCAAAATGTGATATATGAAACCAGTAAATCTTTTCAATACAATTCATATATAATTGTGACTCATTGATAGTTCTACACTGCTATTCTGATCAAATTCACCAGAATCTTGGACTGGTATAAAGTAAAACAGTTCTTATATAAAGATTATTAGCATTTTTAATTAGTCTGGATTCCCCAGAGAATTAAAATAGTTGGATATACACACATACACACACACACACACACACACACACACACAAGTTTATGTAAGATGTAATTAAAATACAATTTTAGTTTGATGCAAAAAGTTGTAATGTGTGCATAGTTTTTTTTTCATAATCTACATTTCCTATAAACTTTTCGAAGACCGTATGCAAGGAGATTGATCACAGAGATTGACTCATGTGATCATGGAGACTAAGAAGCCCTGCAGTATGCTGTCTGTGAGCTAGAGAACCAGGAGAGGTGGTGATGGAGTTCAGTCTGAGATCATGGTGATGTGTGTCGTGGGGGAGGCCTGGAAAAGAGGGGCCCTTGTGTACATTGCAGAGTCCAGAGCCAGAAGACCATATGCACCTGTGCCTGAGGGAAGGCAGACATGGATGTCCAGCTCAATCATGTGATTTCTGCACATTTTTGTTCTATTTGGGCCTTCCGTGGACTGAGTGATGCCTGCTCACAGTGGTGAGGGTGATCTTTTACTCATTCTAGTAATGTAAATGCTAATCTGTTTCAGAAACACTCTCACGGACATACCCAGAAATAATGTTTTACCAGCTTTCTGAGAATCTCTTATTCCACTCAATCTGATGCATAGAACTAACCATCACAGTCACCATAACCCTTTATGGTGAGCCACATGGTACACATAGTAGGACTAAGTCGAGATGATTTGGGCCTGAACTAATGTCAAGTTTGTTTGGCCCCAGGATGGTAGTAAGCCAATTTAATGCACTCAAGAGGGCACAACTACTATTTATCTATCTGGGCTGTCACAGATAGGATGGGAATTTTCTGAGAAACGAAATTTATTAGGCCAGAGGTAAGCTCTTGGTTGCCTGGGAAAGCAAATGTCTTAGATGCCATCTGTGAATGTGGGTAACAAGTTGGTCCTTAGAGAGAAGGCAGTCTTAGGAAGTAGATAGCGTGTTAAATTAGGTGCTTCGGAATAAGTCTTCAGTGAGAAGACGGTGAGAAGCAAGAATGAAAAGGACCTTCCAGCCCAAACACCTAGCCAGAATTCATCTACATTTGAGAATGTATCTACATTTGAGGTGGGACCTACTCCTTTAACTGAAGAGTCTCTGCTCTAAACCTCTGGAACCTTTTCTAAGGTACTTCAGATTAGACTCTTTAAAAAGCCTCCTAAGGGGGGACCAGCAGTTAGTATAATGGCTGTGTCACTGGACTCCCACGTAGTCAACCGCAGTTCGAGTCCCGGACCCGGTGGCTTAAACTCACACTGGGCGCGTGTGTGTGGGCGCCCAAGATCCCGAGAATAGAATAGAGGAGAAGGGATTGCGGTGTGGCTATCCCCCCTGGGAGATGATTTCTCTCTTTCTGTCTCTCTGTTTCTCTGGCGAGTGCAAACGCACTATAGCAAAAACCTCTCCAAAAAAAAGAAAAAAGAAAAAGCCTCCCAAGGCTACTGAGCCAAGTTGGGAATTAACCATCTGACTGTACCTTTAAGTACCCGTACTTGAGAGTTTTGGAGGGGGCCTGTCAGGAAGTGACATTCTTTACTTACCTGCCTGGCAGAGCTGTTTATGGTACCAGGCAATCTTTCCAAGAGCTTCTGTTGGCTTTCTTGAGACCTTTCTGGTCGTATTTTCACATATGACATTCCAGTCAAAGCCCTGGCAATAACCAGTATTTTCAGTAATATCTGATACCAGGCAATAGATATTACTGAATTTATGCAGATAACCATTCTGCCACAAAATGAGAATGCTCTCAAATGTTTTCCAATTCTAGAGGGGTCAGGAAGGGAGAAAAGTTTGTTTCAATTAAAAAAAAATAAACAAATTGTTGTACCTATCAACAACTCAAAAGAAAATAAAAATTTTTAACTCTGGAAGACAAAGCATAGAAGAAATCTGTAATGTTTTAGTCAAAAGTCATAAAATTCTACTTCACTTGTTCAGTCTCATGTAATCTCTCTTCTGTTGAATTTGCAGTACTGTGGTCCAATCTTCCCATTTAATCCCTGGAAGTTAAAACATTCAGCATTATTGTTGATATCTGCGGACTTGTCCCTACCATTAATTTGATCATTTTCTTGGCTGCTTTTTGTTCTCTTATTTCTGTTTGTCTGTCTTTAATTTTCTTAGTGTAGTACTCCCTTCAGAATTTCTTGAAGAGCTGGTCTTGTGTTGGTAAATTCTTTTAGTTTTTTTTTTTTTTAATCCGAGAAAATTTTTATCTTTTCTTTCCATATGAAAGATAATCTTGCTGGATATAATATTCTTGGTTGAAATTGTTTTTCTTTGAACACTTTGAATATATCGTCCCATTCTTATTTCAGCCTGTATGCTATTGAAACAATTTCCATTCTTTTAAATCTATTGATTATCAAGCCTCTCTCCTTATCAGTCTTGGCAATTTAAGGACAGAGATTATTTTGATCTCCCTCTCATTTTTGTGTGCTCCTAGAGGCAGCAGAGAAGAAGCATTAATGTGTTGAGTTAATGTTAATCATAAAGATGTCACAGCTCACTTTTACTTTTAATTCATATTTAATCCCAACCTACTGAAATTATGAAATGTTTGTGAATTATGAATGATGTTAAGTGGACTGACTTGTATATATGTCATTCAACAAAGATAGGATCTAAATACTCAAAACCAAAAGATTTTTAGTTGGGGAAAGCATAGATTACAGAGCTATTTGATGATCAGTTCAGACGAACCTGAACAAGAGGATGGCAGCATTGGGAAAAAAGAAAAGTCTCACATAACTTTACTGTTGTATAACCTATGTGTATAACAGTGTATATGAGGAGACTTCAAAAAGCTTATGGAATAATGGAATTAAAGTATAAGCTTATTCTGGCACAAAAGTTTTTTGAAATCTATAGTATTTTTCATAATACATATTTTTCATGAGCTTTTTGAAGGCTTCCCATGCAACTGGAAATAAAAATAGAAACTATTATTAACATGTTTGAAATGTATTTGTGTTTGCTTATTGATTTTCCTGGGTTCCTCCAATAGTGAACTTGATTTATGGACTGATTGTGAAGAATGAACTGGAATCCGTCAGATGGACGGAGGGTGTATGCCCTTTAAAGAAATAGATCACCAGGGAGAGCGGCTAAGAGGGGGGTGGCAGTCTTGGGGAGGGCTCCTAGTTCTCCTATCTGCAGCACAAGTGTGGTGGAGTAGAAGAGAGAATGCAAGGGGTCAGGGGAGGTGGTGTCCATGGCAGAACATGGAGATGCCTATAAGTCTCACTAAATTCCAAAGACCAGGGAAGATCCTTCTCAAGGATTTCTCACTTTCTCTCTCTCTCTCTCTCTCTCTCTCTCTCTCTCTCTCTCTCTGGGAAGTGCACACACCCTATAACAAAACAAAACAAAACAAAATGAACAAAAAAACAAACACTAAAGAGAAAGCAGTATAGGAAGTAAATAATAATCTAGGGCACAGAGGTAATGAAAATGGAGAGATGCTGCAAGAGACATTTAGGAGGTACAGTTAGATTTTGTCACTCCTTGAAAATCAGTTAGAAGATAAAGTTTGTTATTCATCTTGGACAGGTGGAGGTGCTATTTGCAAAGAAAAGGAACAGGAGAAGGATATTCAGTTTTAGGTGGAGAAGGAGCTTTCAGTATTGAGTGGGGTTCAGTATGCAAAGCTAATACTCCAAGACGTGGCAAAGAGATGTTTCCAAGTTATGGATGTGCAAAGGAGAAGGTGATTCAGTCTGCTTGGAAAAGTCTCAGAGAAATCCTCTGGACTTTGAAGCTGTATAGATTTTCTCCAGCTGCAAAAGGAAAGAAAGATTATTATAAGCATAGGGAACAAAATGTACAAGACAGTAGGAGAGTCCCAAAGAAGTGAACATTGGGGCAGGCTACACCAGGCATCACAGGGAATGGAGGGGAAGCTGGAGTCCAGGAGCAGACCTGGGCAGGCAAGGGTGGGAGCCGGTCCCCTCTGCACACTAGCTAAACCCATCCTTGTGAACCCAGGGTCAGGCAATACTTACGTGTAGCTGTACTTTTGGGAAATTGCACCCAAGGTGACATGTGAAAGCTGCTGGCCAAGTTAAAGGACAATGAAAGATCTGAGGACTTGAGCTCATAGGCTGGCCAGCCCCAGAGGAAATTTCCAAAAATTTTAATTCACAACAGGATGCTTCTGCTAGCCAGAGAGGAGAGAGAGAGAGAAAGAGAGAGAGAGAGAGAGAGAGAGAGAGAGAGAGAGAGAGAAAGAAAAGAAAGTACTCCCTAATGGGGTATGGTCATGCTGCATTCACTTCTCCATCTGTCTATCCTACAGGACTCTGGGAACAGAGGCACATGTGCCTGGTGGGTTTCTTAAGCAGCCAGGATGGGATTCGAACTGCAATCAGCATGTGGGATCCAGCTCCTTAGCCACTGGAGAGGAATGTCTGTTCACTCTCAAGGACTCTGCTTTGCTCCAGATTGGCACTGGTGGCAGCCGTTACCAGGACAGCACCCTACACAACAGCACACTCCCTGACCAGTTCAATATGTGCTTCAGGAGCTCAGTGCACAGCAGCCGGCACTGTGTCCAACTCCTCTGTGTCTCACACAGGGGTCTGCTACCGAGGACAAGTCTAATTTATCGAGAAGCTTGTCTACTGCCAGCTCGCTTGTACATAAATTGCAGGATCTCCTCACTTTCCTGCTTTATACTTCTACCCCTCCACTAATTAGGAACCTTTTTCTTAATGCTTTCAGATGTCACAGCAAGCGCCCTGCCCTGCCAGCACCCAACTTGCATCACACTTGGCTTCATTATCTGTTTAACTCCTCCCTGGGATTTGATTTCCCCACTCCAACTCCAGTCCCTTACTTATGTATTAGTTGTACACAGAACATGCCTAGAACACAGTAGGCACTCAATACGTTACTTGAAAGTCGCTGGGGAATATTAAGACAAAGGGAAGCTTATTGACTTAATTGCCATATAAACTTCTTTCAGCATAATTATTATCCCAACTTTTCTTCTTTTTTTTTTTTCCCCCTTCCCTTTTCCCGTATTCAAACCTCCTCGTGTGCTCACTGCAGACTTTGGAAATACAATCTTTATGGAGCCTTATGCTTGGCTACCTTCACAAGGGATCAAGTCCATACTCCTATTCCCATATTTCAAATGATAGTTTTTCTTGATTATGTGTGAAATGCGCTTATCTGTGGGGGGAACTGATCAGTTCTGACTGTTTACGCAGTTCTCATCTGCAGGAACGAATGTTTTCATAAATAAGACACAGCGAAGCAGAGCATCTGTGAAATCATTTTCGCCCAAATGAGTCGTTTGTGTTCTTTGTTCACGGAGATTGTGTGAAACAAGGCACACATGTTTCAGTAGTAACTATAGCCCTGCTGAGAAGAGGCATTTTTGAGTTACGTCTTTAAAAATTACTCTTGCGTATGTGAGAAAAGAGGGAAAGAGTAAGAGAGAGTGCAGTCACTAACAGATAAGAAGGTGAAATTCTGTTTTCTTGAAGAAGTGAAGTGCATCTATCTCATTTTAATTTGGCCTCAAGTGGAATTTACATTACAGTTTACTTCCAATCCTAGTGTTTTAAGTAAAAAAATGGACCCTTGACCATGGATTTATTCCAGGGCATTCCTGTCTGACCTGCTACCTGCTGTGGACAGAAAACTTTGCAAATTTTTAATCCTATGATATGGGCACAGGGAAGGACAGTTTTACCTAATTAATCTTGGCGGTTGGTTATTAGAAGATGCACATTTTGTTTTTCTTGAATGTCTAAATCACCCCCAAAATGAAAGAAATAGTAGGCTTCCTGAAGGGCCGACATCTGAGCTAAAATTTGAAGACTGAAAGAAGTTAGTAAGCAAAGACTGTGGGAGGTGGGTGCTCTATAGCTAGGGCACACAGCCCAAATGCAGGGAAGCAGGGAAACGAGAGACCAAAGTGCTGTACTCTGAAAAGCAGTTCTGAAATGCCGAAAGAATGGAGGTAGCTGAATGGAACCGGAGTATTGCGTAAGAGGGTAGAGGATGACCTGGAAAAGGGGGAGAAACCAGATGAGGAAAGACTATGTAACACCCCAAGGACTGTGAAGTTTATTTTAAAGTGAATGAGGAGCCAATTGGAGATTTTGAAACAAGAATATCCCATGGTTGGAGTTCTACTAGAGTGGACCAAGCATGTGATTGAAGCAGATCTGTGGGCACAGATGATCCAGCAATGCCACATCCAGTCTAGTATGTATATATATATATATATATATATATATATGTGTGTGTGTGTGTGTGTGTGTATGTTTATATATATATATTTATGTACATATGTGTGTATGTTTATATATATTTATGTACATAATATGTATGTATGTGTATATATATTTATGTACATATATGTGTATGCATGTTTATATATTTATGTACATATATATGTATGTACGTATACAGCTGAGAAAAGGAATTTCACATGTGCACAAGGCACAAAGAGCATCAGGTCGGCCTTCTTTGCAGGAGTAAAGAACTAGAAACAGCCGACCTACTCATATGAAAGGATTGAGTATATAAAGCTTGACAGTGTCACAAGAATAAACTGATCACAATTAAATGGCATAAATTTGATATTTACATATCAATAAAAGTTGATGTGTAAAAATCATAATATTAAATAAAGTAAAAATTGATATGTAAAAAATCATAACATTGAATAAGTGAAAAATGGAAATTTTGAGTATAGTATCATTTATGTAAACTTAGAAAGCACACAGGGAATTTACTTTGTGTAAGTAAAAATTAAAAGTCGATGGAGAGGTTAAATGCCAATCATGATAATAGTTGCCTGAGAAGAAAGGCAGGGAAAGAAATAGGGCTGGGTAAAGGTGGAGAATTAAAGAGGCTTTACCTCTATTTGAAATGCAATATATCCTTTTTATGTTTTTAAAGGATAATGTAAGATTACTTTACTTATGCATTTTTTCCTAAGAGTTTAATTGGGAACAAAAGAGATTAATAGAAAATGTAACTATATTAATATTAATAGATATTAATCCTGGGTTGTGGACAAATGTATCAGATTATACTGTTATTCTCTCTCCTTAGAAGTAAAAAAGTGTGTATGAGTGTGTGCATGCACATGCACAGTGGCCTGATAAGTGTGAATACTAGCAGAATCTGGTGACTATAAAGCCAAGTGATTTGAGAGCTTAAGATGAATTGTCAACTTAAGAGTTGGAAGAGGGTTAATCGATTTGTAGGTTAGCAGGTCATTGGTGGCCTTGATGTGGATGATTTCAGCAGAGTGGTATGGGTGGAAGTCAGCTTGCAGTGGACTGAAAGAATGAGTGAAAGATGAAGAAGAGGACAAGTGTCACATGTGTCCAGAAGCTTGGCTATAAAAGGGAAGGAATAAATGGACTAGTACCTAGAGAGGGGTATAGGTTTAAGAAAAATGGTTAGTTTTAAGAGCAATTAACTTACATAGATGGAAGAAAAACAAAAATGTGTACTTACTTGTGCATAAATAAATGCAGTCTTTTATCTTCTTTATAGGGAATGATCAAAAGTAATAATATTCTTCTTTTGGCAATAAAATCAATTTTGGCTTTTGCAAGTCTAATAAATATTAGAAGGAAAACAACTTACCAACTAATGTAGATAGGGATACGCTTTGAAATTATAGCATCAGGCCATGAAGGTTGGGTCTACTCTACATCAATAAATCATGCAGGAAATTAAATTAAGCATATTTAATTTCTACTCTATTCTACCATGTGCTCATTATGTGAAATATTATACCACATAGAACATTGATGCAAAACCCTTTACTGATCTCTCGTCCCCTTTTTCATTCCCTCTGAATTTATGTTCTATTTCACCTAAATAACTGGTGGATGGATATTGTAGCATTTTTTAGTGATACTTTTTTCTTATTATGTAAAATGTAAACATACTTGCAAGTATGATCAACTCCATTCATTCGAGACTACTGATAAATATCCTGACATTAGAATTTCACGTAAAAACTTGGTTTTTAAAGGATCGTGGTGTTCCGGGATTGGAAGAAATATTAGATGATTTCTGTTAATTTAGTTCAGCCTCCAAACCATAGGATGAATTTCATATCAAGTGAAAATGTGTGAAGCATCAGAACCACCATGAGGATATAAGAAACCAGAAACATTTTCATCTTTTTCTAGCTGGGGCAATTATATAGGACTTTCCGTCCACGGATGAATACGCTAAGAGCAGCAGTAAGCATGTATTTCTATAGTTCTGCCAGTATTGATTAGTCATGTATTCATTGAATACATAATAGCTAGACAGAAAGCAGTCACCTCCTCTGCCAACTAGGAGCTTCTAGATAAATAAGGAAGACAAAATATCAGAGAACCAAAAAGACACACCTAGTCCTCAAATTATAGCACAACTCATTTTATAGTTACACATACTTGGGGACATATACTGACATTGTGTAGGGATTTCTAGTTGGCAGTGCTCATCATTACCGGGGACTCAGGACATCTTTATGAGGAGTTGGAGTGTGAATTGGACTCAAAGGATGGGAATAATTGGCATAGAGAACTGACGGCGAATGAGTACCCAGGGGACTGATGAGAGAACCAGAGGCTCAGGACCCCCCAGGCACAGCGAGTTCTGGGAGCAGACAGGGCTCAGCTACTCATCTAGAGCACTTGTAGAACTGTGGCGGGAGAAAACACCCAAGTGGGTCGATGGAAGGCTCAGGATCTGAGCTTTATCCAGGGAACAGAAGCGATACCTGTAACTTTCATGTTGTAGGATGATGCCTGGATATTCTCCGTGTCATATGTTTTACTCTTTCCAAGCAAAAAGGGAGTGCAAATTTCCTTTGTTTATTTTTCCCTTCTTGTCTAGTTCACAAATAGGAAAATGGCCACTGATTTCACTACACTTTCTTGATGAAAGAGGGGTGTAAATCATGTTTGTGTGTGGGCAAGGTGAGTGATGGAGCTGTGTTCATGGTGACCTGATATCTGTGGATGGGAGGAGTGTTTGTGCCTTACCCACCTTCACCACATGGTGACCTGTCAGCCAAACATACTCAGAGATCATGACATTTTAAAAAATAATCAATTTATTTCTTTAGCATCTTATTTGGGCTAAATATGACTGATTGTATTATGTTATTGAATATTGTCTTTGTTATTCACTCACCAATCCCTTCCATTCCCAAAGAGAGAATTTCTTCTGGTTGGTGTTTCATTATTGTTCTTATTTCACAGTGAGCCATCTTGAATTAGAGATGTCACAATTCATGGTGGCAATCAGATTGAAAAATCTCACAATTCAAGGATAAACTCCCTTGCCACAGAGAATCATTATTATTTTTTTTTCTCACAAAGGAAAAGACTAGAAGCAGATATGTCTATGAGGCCTTCAGAGCTAGCCCTGTCTCTGGATATCCTGTGAACTTTTGGTAATTTGACCATTTCTCCTTCTATCAAAGAGGTTTCTTATTAATTAGCAAATCATTGAAAACTTTGAAGACTTTTGAGGTATTTGGAATGTAATTTTTATCACTAAGATGTAACCTATTTATATATTCTTGGGCAACTATTAAATTAGCTTCCTGTGAACAAAGCTACATGAATGCTGCTTACAATGTGTTATAGGTGCACATTGGCATTGCTAAGAAATGGCTGTGCTGCTCTGCTGTGTGATTTCCTAATGAATTCAGAGAGTTCCCAATTAAAACATGTGTATTGGAGTTCTTGGAAAGGGGAAGGAGTGGGCAAAATTTGTGAGAGCTGCAAGATGCTTACTTACAGTAACATTAGCCCAATATTTATGTATGTATGTATGTATCTATCTATCTATCTGTCTGTCTATCTATCTATCTAGTTTTCCTTCTTTATGCTATGGCACATGTATGTGTATAAGAAAGAGAGACAGAGACAGAGAGATGAGTGTCTGCCACAGGGCATGATCAGGCCACAGTTCCCTTCCTCAGTCCTCCAGCCTGTCAGACCTTGGGCACTTGCACACATGCCCAGCCTGTCTCAGGCTCACCAGACTGGGGGTCAGAACCATGGTCACCATGTGGGCTTTGCTTGGGCAGCATGTTACTGCTGGGTCACAGAGCTCACCCATAACTCAACATTTAAAAAAGTTATTGAGCCCTGAAAGGTGAGTGCAGAAAAGAAAATCAGTCAAATATTCAGTTAAGAAGTTGTCTCATGAAGTTAGATCTTATAATTTACATATAAATAACTAAGCTTTTAATATAGTAATTGATTTCCACCAAGACCCTTCTAAAATGTCCTTTTATACATGTTGCATTGGTCTTAGCAGATGATCTGTTGATTTAGAAGAACCCAAGCTAATGTCAAATTACCCTTTATTTCTGAAAGAATTCTCATGCTATCTTACAGAGAAAGGTATAGGTAGATTGCATAGTTAGATACATATTTGAGAATTTTTCTGATTGCTTTGACATATTTTAAACAAAATAATTTCATGTTTTTCTAAAAGCTAAGATTATATGATTTTTGTAAATAAAATGTATAGTTAAGAAGATGGAGGTACAGCTTGAATTTCCAATCAATCAAGAGGAGGGAAAGCGAAGAGCTGTGGTGCACAAACGCACCATCTAGTGACTAGAATGAGTAACTGCATGCACACAATCAAGAACGCCTGAGGAATCCATGGAGCCACAGAAACAGGGACTGGCTCCCATATGGTCACTCCTCTGAGAGCCTCAGTGTCATTCTCAGATGTGAATGACAAGTAATTGTCAGTAATTGTTTCAAGCCCTACTCTTATTACCTTTCTGTAAATCCTCAGCGTTACATATTTTTATGAACTGCCTACCTTTTTAGTATTAGCTCTTTTTAAGTAACTTAATAATCATTTTAGGTTGTAAATGACTAATAATGGACTTAGTATGTTCTCTTAGCTGTATTTTAATTTTAAAGGACTTGATTCTACTAATAAATAGATGGAATTTTTGGGTCAGCAGGGCAGTAGCTTATTTTATTTTATTTGTGATAAAGAAAGGTTCATAGTCCTTCAAAATATTTGCCCTGGCATAAAAATTTCTAGCCGGATGTCATGGCTATTAGACAACCACATTGAGATGTCTCCCAAGCATTAGAATTGCTAGTGACTAGGACATTTCTCATTTTTTTTTTTTTTTTTTTTTTGGATAATACACTCGGTGTGAAACACTGCAAAGTTAGGTTGATATATGTTGACATTATGTGCTGTGATGTGTTATTTTGTATGCAATACCACTTGATTTTGTTATTGCTCTGTGTCTAAAATATAGCTTGCTCAAAGCTGAGAGCTGGCTAATGTCTCTTATGAAGAAAAAATAGACTCCTAAGATCACGAAATGAATGTATTACAGTTTATTTTAGGCTTGGATTTTCATTCCCTGTCTGCTATACAACATGCCTACTCAGTATGTTCCTACATACTTTAATGGCTCAGAAAAATGTCATTTTATCATTGGGGCGTCCCTGCCAGTTGGTAAGAATATAGTATTCATAATCCATAAACTAAATGTCCAATTTTAGTGGAATAGTTAAATAAAATACAGTGTATCTCTGCTGGGCTAGCATATAGAAAGCTAAAACCAGTTGCCTGCAAATACTCAATGACAAAAAAATGCTTCCAATACACTTTAGCAAGTTATTTTTTAAATTCCAAATTGTACCTTTAATATGAATTCAAATTTGAACAGATAAAGAATTTATATATCCCTATTAAAAATACTGGAGCAATATACTTATTATTAATAAAGGTGGTCCGTAGATAGTAGAACTAAAGGACACATGATATTTTTTAAGCTTATTTATTATTTCCATTAGTGAGAGAAATAGAGAAAGAGGGGTGGAGAGAGTGAAAGAGACAGTCTCCCACAGGGTTTAACATCACACTCCACCCCTAGCCTTCAGCCAGCCCTGGATGGGCAAGCATTTGCCTGGTACACTCAGGGACATCTCCCGACTTGAGTCTTTCCACATGAGATCGCCTCATGGAGCGACATCCCCTTTCATCACTGCCATATTCTGAACCCTAGGGAATATATTTTAATTTCCTATTTATCTTTACCTGCTTTTCCATAGTTTCTGTTTTTTTTTTTTTTTCCCCAGATTGTATTCATGTCCCTTATTTAAAAAAAAAAAAAGAAAAAAAGTTTAAGTTTATTCATTTATTTCTTCCATGAGAGAGGTAGGTGTGTCTGACAGGGTCTTCATGCCATGGCCCACCTCCAGCCTCAGCCAGTCTGGATTACACACACATGTGCGTATGCCGTGTGTGTACAGGGAGACCTCAGGGTACAGACCCATACCTTCCTTCGTGGGTCTCGCATCATAAAGAACTGCAGTATTGCTGCACCCCTGCTGCTGGTCAGTGTCCCCTCTGTATTAATACACTTCACTGTGTGATTTTTATAGTTCTCCAAACAAAAAGGGAGAACATTTCCCTAGCCCCACATCTCACATTGGGGTTCACCCTTGTGACTGACTCTGGTCATTGGGATGGTAGTGGGAATGTTACAGGTAAAGCCCTAGATGGCGCTGCTGTGGGCTTGCCTTCTCACACCTCTGCCATTTCCATAGGACCAGCCTACCCCTGCCTGCTGTCCCAGGAGGAGAACGAAACATGCATGGAGCAGCCCCCTAGCTGAGCCCAGCTGAGCCCTGCCTATCTGCACATCTTTGTCAGCTACTGAGATTTCTGAGTTTGATTGTTACACGGCACTATGGTAGCAATAGCTAACCTAGTTGCGTTATACGAGGAAAAAGCTGTATGTGTAACTCAAAGAGGTAGCCCCCAGTGTAGTAGTGGAGGAGAAGTGAAAACCACGGATGGAACAGTGTCTTACTGCAAACTGATATTCATCCTCAGTGCTTGCCCCCCTTTCTCTTTTATAAATATCTTATTCAATGATGTGTTTAGATACACTTAGAAATCTGCCATCCAGATGTGCAGAGATTCCTAGGACGCTGGGTCAGATTCATTTATGTGCTTTTCCTACAAGTTTTTCTTCACTTTCCCTGGGATTAGTTGTAACAGAGGACATTTATTAATAATATATTACTTGTAAAAGTCACTATGTTATTTTTCAGTTCTCCTTGCTCCAGTTTCTATTCTTGCCCTTCTTTCTCCCTATCTTCTTTCCTCCCTTCCTTTCATGGTTTTGTTTTCTTTATTACAACAATGAAACAATACAAAAAGGAAGCAGTTCTAGAGGGTCCTTTTCAAGGACCATCTTCTAGAACAATTCAATTTAGAATAGGAAGTGTGTGCTTGCCAGAGAGACAGAGAGTGAGAGAGAGTGAAAGGGAGAAAGTACCATCTCCTCCCCACCCAGGGGGGATGGCCATGCCACAGTCCCTTCTCTTCTATTCTCGTCTTGGGATTTGGGGCATGCACACACATGTACCCAGCATGATTCTCAAGCAGTTATGTCTGGGATTTGAACTGCAGAATCAGCCATGTGGGATCCAGCACCTTAACCACTACATCACCTACTGGCCCAGGACAGGACTATTTTACTAATTTTTTTTTTCCCTGAAGCGGTTCATCTTATGGGCCCTCCTCTGGTTATGAACACTTGGGTGTCTTACAGGAGATATTTGACCATTGCTCACTCAAGGTGGATACAACAAATCCAATCTCCATTCCACTTACCTCATGCCAAAGCAAGTGGAGTTTAGTGGAGGCTGAGGACTCAGAATTAAGCCAGTCTAGGGCCAGACATGGTGATAATGCAACAGGATCCACATGGAAAAGACCTTGGATTCATGTCCTGGGGTCTCTGTGAGCATGCCTGGTGTGGCATGTGTGCCCATGATCCAGGTTAGCTGAGAAGGGAAGGCTTGGGGCATGAAGACATGGTTGGAAGTGTCTTTCTTTTCCTTTCATGGGTGGAAGAAATAAATAGCAACAACAAAAGAATTAAGGCAATCTACATAGAGTGGGTGTTGAGAGACTGTATGTCTCAAAGACCTGGATTATTAGGGCTGGTCCTGGATCATCAGTGATACTGAGGACCCAGAAGTGTACCTGCTGCCATCCCCTTTGCCCTGACCTCGCTGGCACATGGACACTTGGCACAGCAGATCTGCGAGCCACTTGGAGCTGCACAGAGAGGTTGCGAGAACTTGTAACAAAGGACAGAAAAAGAGGGCCACCAACTCTTGGGCCTTTAAGCAGGCTGACACTATCTAGTCACTTTCCTACTCTCCTCCAGTCTCAGAGGAGTACATATATCTGTCCACCTCACTCTGGGCTCTTCCAGCTTGTGCCGATTTGCAGACTAGAGAAGCTTAAAATAGATATAAGATTCAAAGATAAGCAATATCTGGAGTATGCTTAAAAAACATGTTTAAAGTAGAATCATTTTAATAAAGTGAAGTGACTTAAAAGATAGGCAAATATCATTGAAGAAAATTGAAAGCCAGCTGGAATGAGAATCTTACAAAGAGCAGTTGAGAGGAGGTTCTGGAAATCTGAAGCTGTTTCGATTCACACTCTCAGCTGACTGAGACTGACTAACTCAGCTTCCTCAACTTACTACCCAAGGGATTTGGGGTAGGGAGGAGAAGAAGAGAGATGACAACTTTTTCTTCACCTGCTCCTAGAAAGTTGGCTGTCCCCTGCCCTCCCTGTCCTATCTCTTTTTCTCCCTTCTCTCTAAGGTTTTATGGTTCAGTTATTTTCACACAAGAGGTGAGTTCTGGTGAGGCACCTTTAAATCTTGTAGGAAAGGGACCAGCCAGCCAAGTCCATTTGGGAACAGACACTTGATATTCCATATAGTCTGTGTTCCTCATTGAGCCATCTTTTCTATTTCGAGTGCTCCTTTTGTGTTAATATGCACGGGCGTGTGAATTGGGAGAACAGGAGGGAGTGCTAGTCCTATGCTCCTCTGGGGTCTTTACACCTAGAATGGGGGTACTAAAGCCACTGTGTCCTTATCAATAGGCTATAGTTGTGGTTTTTGTTTTGTTTTGTTTTTAGAGTTATTTTTTGCTTTAGGGCATGTGCACTTGCCAGAAAGACAGAGAGAGACAGAGACAGAAAGCGAGAAATCACCCCTCGGGGTGGGGGGGGTGGCCACACCACAATCCCTTCTCCTCCATTCTCCTCTCAGGATCTTGGGTACACACACACACACACGCGCCCGGCGTGAGTTTAAGTCACCGGGTCGGGGACTTGAACCGTGGTTGATTACCTAGGAGTTCAGCGACATAGCCATTACGCTAACTGCTGGTCCCAATAGGCTATAGTTGTTAATTCCCAGAAGAGAAGCAGCATTTCAGCAGTACCTCACCCTGGCCCATTGGAAATAATGACTTGTACTGCTGAGGCACTGTGCTTCTTAGGCGGGGACCACACCGAAGGGCCAGGTTTCCATTCCTGGCTTAACCTGAATTCCAGGTGTGGTGGCATGCACCTGTAGTTCCGGTGACAAAGGGAGGCTGAGGCAGGATGCTGGAACCACATGGAAGATAAGGGTTGAGTTCCTGGGACAACCTGTACACGTGAGGTTTGGCTCCTGCCTGGCTAAGCAAACTGGAGGTAGGATTGCTACAGAGACCCTAGTAAGGGGGCCTATCTCTGTGTGTGCTTTTCTGTCATGAAGAAAACTTTAAAAAATAAAATGAAAAAGGAGAGGAAAAAGGAGAAGGAGAAAAAGATGAGAAGGGAGAAGAAAAGAGAAAGAAGGAGACAGAGAAGGAGAAGAAGAAGAAAGATGCAAAGAGAACACTCCGTTCTGGACAGCGACCCAGGGCCCATCCACACTGCCTCTCCTTGGCCCAGTCAAGCCTCCTGGCATGGGCCAACAGCTTGGACTGGCTTTTATTCCCGCTGTTGGAGTCACTGATGGTGAGTTAGCTTATAAGTTACTGCTAGAATGTCTGCTCTGCTCCAGGGTCTTTCATCCTCCTTTCATCATTTGCGTCTTACTGCATCCTGAGGCTTCATTAGTCCATTTGACACATGGGGAAACTCTGGCTTCGGCCAGCCTCTCCTATCTAAACCCATAGTTCTGACATTTACTTCCTGAGTATGTGCCCACCTGTGACAAGCTAGGGGCTTTCACCGCTGCCCTCTGCTCAGGAACACAGGTCACCCCTGTTGTTGTCCGTCACCTGCCAGAGAAGGGTCAGAAAGCACCTGATGTTCCAGACTCAGTTATAACACTTTACAACAGCGATATTCAGAGACTGTTTACAGCCGCCCTGCAGGCTATTTTTTTCAAAGTAAGGTAAGATTGATTCCCGGGACCAGCAGATGGCATAATGGTTACATCACTGGACTCCCACCTTGTTGATCACCATTCAAGGCCTAGAAGCAGTGACTTAAAACTCATTCCAGGCAGAATCAGCAGTTGGCCTAATGGCTATGTCGCTGGACTCTCATGTAGTTGACTGTGGTTCGAGTGCCAGACCGGTGGCTTAAACTCATGCAGGGCACGTGTGTGTGTGTGCCCAAAATCCTGAGAGGAGAATGGAGGAGAAGGGATTGCAGCGTGGCCATCCCTCCCCCGCCCCCCCCCCCCCCCCGCGGGGGGTGATTTCTTGCTTTCTATCTCTCTGTCTCTCTCTGTCTTTCTGGGGAGCACATGCGCCCTATAGCAAAAACCTCTCCAAAAACAAACAAACAAACAAACAAAAAAACTCATTCTGGGCTTGTGTGCATGCGTGCCCAATATCCCAAGAGGAGAATGGAGGAGAAGGGATTGTGTTGTGGCCATCCCCCCTTGTGGGGTGATTTCTCGCTTTCTGTCTGTCTGTCTGTCTCTCTCTGTCTTTCCAGCGAGTGTACACACACTATAGCAAAAATATCTCTTAAAAACAAACCAAAAAAAGATTGATTCCCAACCGTGTGGACAGAGGGCTCCCCATTTTGGTGGCTCTTTGCTCCCTACCTCCATTAACTTCAGCCTCCTTTCGATGGGGCCCTTTCTTTGCAGCCTTCTGTGAACTGTGCCTCACTTCAGTCCAGTTGCTCACTCTCCTGGTCAGTTCCCAGGTCAGGTAACACTTGAAAAGGCCTTGAAGCTGCTAGATTAGACTGTAGGAGTAGTCATGCTTGTAGGTCAAAAAGTCAAATATTAGGACATTTGTATGCTTTGATCTAAAAAATAAACCAGTATACATTTACCAAACCCAGGAAGAATACAGTGGGGTTTTATGCTGTATGTGGTTGACCACCTTAGACTTTATTTGAACTGTGTCAGAAGATCTAATACCTTGATAAGCCTAATGAAAATCCTTTTATACCTTAAAGTTTCCTTTTAAAATATGAATAATTTTATGACTTATCTTTGGTTGGCACACTGACTTTTTTTCTTGATAAAGTTAGGCTCAGCAATGTCTGCTCAGCAGAGTTAACTTTGACCTGTCATATATCACATTGAATTTGATTGTACATTGAGTTGAAACATCAATATAACAAATAATAAGTTTTTTTTTATGTAAATGCTAAACCCAAAGAAATCAAGACAGGAAGTATTCATGACTTGTTCATTTGAGAAAACATAACCGTTGTTGGTGAAAAGCTTTTATTTACTTCAGGTGTTGTCAATTCTGAAAAATTAATATTTCAAGTGAGGGAAAAAAAATAAGGTTTAGCCTTTCAGGGAGAAAAAGTTCTCTGGAGTAGAGTAGCTCTCCTTAAATATTACATGGCTTCAGGTTCCAAGTGAGCTCCTGAGCTGCTTGCTCCTCTCCTGTTCTAACTTGAAGCATTTAGAAAGGCCCTTTCCTTGTGGTTAAAGTCACACATCCTAAAATCCTGCAGCTGTTCACCTAAGATTGCTACCAAGATAACAGCTATAAAACTCAAACCGTAAGATGCACATTTTTGCACATTTTCTCAGTTCCAGCTTCCCCAAAATATTCTGTGCCTTTCCCTGCTTCCTAAGAGCCTTGGTTTTGTGGGGTTTCATGACTGTTCACAGGGAAGGAAGGAAGATTTTCAAATGGATTGAGCCCACCATGTGTCTCAGTTTCCTCAGGGCCTACAATTTGTCCAGTAGTGACTTAGTTTCTAGATGCTGTGTTTGTTTCAAAGGATAGTAATGTGCTAAGGGACCATCTTTGAAGTGCTTGGGCATAGACCACCCTTTGCTTTTGCCAGTGAACAAAAGCCCAGCCTTCTAGCTCTAAAGGTTTGCACTAATACAGTGTGAAAAACTAAATATAGAATACTTTTGTTAAAATCAGATTAGACTAATTCTATATGAAGTGCTTTAATGAAAAATGTTTAATGGTTGAAACACTATACCTCTGGAGTTAAAGTGCAGGTGCAAGAACGATACCCTACACTCCCTAGAGAACAAACTAGTACATACTGTGAAATATCAATTAAAGTTTATCGTTGCCTGGGCTGGCTAAATGTCTTTTTCATGGGAAATTTTCATTCTCTTATGAAATAATCATTTTGGGTTAAAATATGTGCTGAATTATGTGGGCATTCCAAGTTATTAAGAAATGGATTTATTTTACAAGCAAGCTGTAAGCATTCTTTGCTGTTTTTATGAGGTCATCGACTTGACTTTTAAATGGGGCTCCAAGCCAACTCTGATTCTCACATCAGTTCATTAATTCACACAGCTGTCTCTGAAAACTACAAGAATAATATATACTGCAGACAGAGGGCTAGCAAGGAGGTGGGTGAGATTTCAAGGCTGTATTTCAATCAGGAGATCCTGCTGACATCATAAACTATGAGAAGACAGCTTAAGCTGTTTGGGGAGCAGCAGCAGCCCCCCTGAAGAAAATATGGCTGGTTTAATTGATTCTTTTTAGTTGCAGAATATACAGGGTGGGGACACCCAGTGGGTTGTATTCTGAGCAAAATCAGAACATTAAAGGCAGGCACTGCAGGCATTAGCTGGGAAACCTAAGCAGTGGCTGAAGGTGCGGGGATGGATTTGATTGTGCAAATGATCTGTGACCGGCCGCGTTGACGTACGAAGGACATCGGTGGAGTCTACCGCTCAGTGCTTTTGTTGTATAGGTGATTGTGAACTCACCGGCTCTAGGAAAAGTTTTTCCAAATGAGATGTGACAAGAATGATATGATCGTAGCATGAATGAGGTTTGGGAGAACCAAATCCTCTCTATTCTTCCTGATCTATAGCAAACATGGAATGTGCAGGACTAGATATGCCCTGGGGTGGGGACTTTTGACTACTTTTTCCACTTGATCAGAAAGGGCATTGCTACTGTCTACACTAAAAACTCATCCTGGTATGTAGCCACATTCCAGAAGTTTGGATACCAGTCTGAATTTGGAGACAATTTATACACAACTGATGCTTATGAGAATGTCCTGGTTTCTGGCGCTTCCTTTGTTAGTAATATAATATTTCAAAAATGGATATCTGCAGCCTCATATTCTTTAAATTCCAAATTTGTTTTGGTTGCCATGGAAAGGTGAGCTGAACCTCTTTGAGAGTAATTTTAGTTTTACAAATAAACCCAGCCAAGTTTTTATGTCTTTGGATGGGGGAAAGTTTTATGCAATGTGACATTTTAAGTGTGCTCTTCAGTAACTCTCCATTAAAACCCTGACACCTGCATACATGTGGACAGTGGAGGTTCGGTCGCCCTTATCTCATTTGTATATACAAGTGTCTTTTTGTACATGTGAACTGAAGCTTCGCATGAAAAACAGATGTGTCCTTAAACAGCGTTAGACTGCTAATGTGGTAAGAAAGTGAAAAATTCAAATTTACTGGAAAGATGAGAGTTGAATCTCCTCCAGGCTACCCTTACAGATATGCTTCTTCAGCCTCTTTTATACTTCATTATTTTGGGGAAACAGATGTGAATTTTTCTTTTGGAATCTTAAAACGAGGTAAAAGCCTAGGGACACATAGAGTGTGATTGCCAAGCATTATTTGGGAGTCTTGGAGCTGGCAGAGCTGGCTCTGCACATACACAGTCCAACCACCCACACTGCCCCAGCCTCTCCTACAGTGCAGTGAGCAGTGGTAAGAAGTTGGATTAATCAAGAAAAGGTGGAGAAATCTCACCGAGAGCATTTGAAACCTTAAGCAGGCAGGACCACCCTCTGTTAGTCATGTGTTGAAAAGTCCAAGTTCAGTTAGGTAGGTTATCATTTGTTTCAAAAGATTTTTTTTGTTGTTGTTATATTTGTGTGAATAAAAAAAGGATTCGTGTAGCCTATTGATGGGTTTCCATTTGTGGAATGGAAGATTTCTTACTTTTGTATGCTGGAGGTGGGTAGATGGAATAAGTGGCCACTCTCATGGGTGAAGAGACCACTGTTAATCAAAACTGGATGGTTTCAATTAAGAAATAATCTCATGATTTAAATTAGGGAACAGGAACTGAGAGAAAATTTGGTAGTAAGAACTTTAAATATTTGTTCAGCAACCACGATTCTGAGAATTGCTTGACATTGGAAGTGGATCAGGTTATTTTGGGGGATGGAGGGGGGAATAGTTGGCAGGTATTATGAGACTTAATGTTTGTGTCTGCCCAAAATGTATATGTAGGAGTCCAAAGTCCCAATGTGATAGTATTAGTGTGAGGGTGGGGGTCAGGGGAAGGAGGTTGGTTTAGATGAGGTCTTGAGGGTGAAGTCCTATGATGGGATTAATATGCCTGGGATATTCATTCTTGCTCTCAAATAGAGAACTTCTGTGAGAGAAAGACCCTAAAAATGGCATACATTCACATTATGAAGTACTGTTTCACTTATTTCAAGTACAGTATAAGTCATTTTAAGCCCAATTTCAAGTTTCTTTATGTAGGCAACAGCTTAAAGCTCTTTTGAAACTAATACTGTTGGGTTGTTGGAAAAGTCATGATGCATTTTGCATAGAAAAACAGAAAAATATGTCACGATTTTTCCAACGACCCAATATTTCCTAAGGGGCAGGCCATTTTGTCTGAGATTAGACTATATTTTTTCTTTTCTTTTCTTTTTTTCCTAAACTAACGTACTCCTTTTATTCTGAGAAAGAGAGCAAGCCACTTTATATAATCCCTTTACTTTCTCAAAAAGATTTTTTAGTACCAATTGTGTTTATCCTCAGGAGTACCTGGAATTTTTTCTTCAGTCATTGATGGTGGGTTCTACTGATCTGATGTCTGGAATTGTATTAGTAGTTCTGTGATAAGCTAGGTGGCTGGGTCAGTATCCGAGAGCACCGGGCTTCAGCCTTTCCTCCCCTCTGCACAGGTCTCCTCATTCCTTTATTATCCAGAGTGTCCCGTCAAGGTTCCACCTCACTGGTTCTGGAGCCCTGAAGAACAATACTAAATAGTGGTTAAAAGCATGGACTCTGGCTTTAGTCTGACTATGGTTCTGCTACTTAAATAGTATGTGACATTGGGAATGACCTTCTGTATCTAGGAAACGGACACAGTACTTCATGAAACAGTTGTGTGGATAACATTGAGACAGTGTGTGTGAAGTAAGTTAGTCATCTGTATTCACAAGTTCTTTTTTTTTTTTTAAGAAGTTTTGGCCTTATTTTATTTACCAGAGAGAGAGAGAGAGAGAGACAGACAGACAGACAGACAGACAGAGACATTATATTTAATGTGTTTATATTAGTTTTTTTGAGTAAACAAAAATAAAGATGTCGAAAATCCCTGAAGCCTGGCAGTAGATTCTAGTAAGTCTACGCCAAATCTTTGGGTTCTGATCAGTTTTGGGCACAGTATTTAGAACACTTTTCTCTCTTAAGAATGGTGTTTTCTTCAATTTTTGTCATTTTCTTAATGTGTTACATTCTTGATATCAGGATTTTAACATCTAGGTAAAAGCAGTATCTTTTTGGAATTTTTTTCAATAATTTTTTACAGGGATAGCAAATGATATCCACTGCTTTGAAATCTCATGAAAACATGTAGACAGTTTTTTGCATTTGCATGAGTATGCATGCATGCATACGATATCTGTTAGTAGACTGTCCTGTTGAGACAAATATTACATTTACAAAAATACTTCTTAGTATTAAAGAAAGTTTCATACAAATGACATTTACATTTACATTTACATAACTCACCTTAAAAAGTAAACTTTAAAACATCTGAAAGAAAATATAGAAAATTTATTTATGACATCAGGATAATGAAGAATGTCTTAAGTACAACATAAAGTGAACAAAAAATAAAGGAATAGATTAATAAAATTTGCAACATTATAATAAAAAAAACCAGTGATTAAATGAAAATATTCCACTGTATACAAGTGAAAAACCAGTTCTCAACCTGTGAGAGGATATACAAGGTCATAAACAAACAAACAAAAAGAATTTGTATGCAGAATATACATATATATTTAAAGAATTATTTTATTTAACTTTATTTATTATTATTATTTTCCAGTTTGATCAGCTAGAGAGAGAGAAAGTGACAAAGCAAGCCACCAGGTCTGGAACTTGAACTGTGGTCGGCCATGTGGAAGTGTCCAGCACCTTAGCCACTATGCCACTTGCTGGTCCCTGTGGAATATATTTTAAGTCTTTAAACCCAACTGTGAAAAAGGAAAAGGAGGGCCAGCTGGTGGCATGGTGATTAAGAAGGCTAGATCCCCTCTGGCTGACAGTATGGTTCAAGTACTAAACCCAGTAGCTTGAAAAGTAGGTAGCTGCATGTGCGTGTATGTCCAAAATCTTGAGGAAAATGGAGTACAGTAGATAGTGATATGGCCATCTCCCATGGAGGGGCGGTTTCCTTCTCCCCCCACTTTCTGGCAAATGCATGTGCCCTAGAGCTCTATCTATCTATCTACACACACACACACACACACACACACACATGTATATACACATACACATGTGCATATATACACACATATACACACGTGCATACATACACATGTGTATATACACATACACATGTGCATATGTGTGTATACACACATATACATAGATACATATGTGTGTGTGTGTGTATATATATATATATATATATATATATATATATATACATATAATTTATAAATAAAGGAATCTGAATTTAATGGCCAAAACAAAAAATATTAGACTATGCTTCATCTTACTAGTAATAAGAAACATGTAAATTTTAAAAATAATGTGATAAATTCTACACTCAACAGTTTGGCAGATGTTCTAATAATACTGAATATTGTTGGTGAGAAGGTGAGAACTCACCTACTACTAGTGGGTATAGTAATTGCTGCAACCACTTTGAAGGGTGATTGAAGAATATTCACTGAGATTGAAAAACTGCGTATGTGGGCCGTGGACTACTATGTTTGTGTCAAATACTTTAAGGCTGAATTGACTCTCAAAACTACAAAAAATACAACCTAAATAAAAATTTAAATATTAAAATAAAATAAACAATAATAAAGTATTAATGCCTGAAAATATAAACTAAAGCAAAACTAACAGCTCCTGAATATTTAACTAAACAGGTGGTAATGGTAAGGCATTGAGTGGTTTAGGACAAAGAAGGAATAAACCAGAGTATTGTCAAAACTGACTTTCTGAGACACAGAAAATGGTTTGGAGGGAGCAACGACCAGTGAGGGTCACACTAGGTACGTGTATGTATGCCCCAAATCACGGGAGAATAGGAAAGAGATTGTGGCATGGGCATCCCCTGGGGAGGGGGTGATTTCTCACTTACCCTCTCACTGTCCGTCTGTCTGTCTCTGGCTACCTCACAAGCCCTATGGCAAAAACCTAAAGAAAAAAAAGCATCATGGCAATAGTCCAGGGACAGACTATAGGAAGCTAGACTAGTGAATGATAGAAGAATTGAGCAGAGAAGATAGACTTCCAAATATTCTATCTGCTGAGTCTCTTACTCCTCCTGCTGCCCTGCACTGCCATTAACTAGTACAACACCTCTGACCCATTAAGGACACCCTGGCTCTCACTTGTCCCTACTACACCTCAGCCCTTGCAGCCTCCAGGTAATCTTGGATAAGGTAGCTTTTAAGACCAGTGCCTGACTTGCAGCCCCATCTTCTGGTCTTTCCTAAGGTCTGCCTCGATGCCCAATGAGTATCATCTCACTGTTTTGGAAAATAACTTTGCAAAACTCCCTAATGAAGGAAAGAAATTGACTTCTTAATTTTTCTCTAATCTTTAATCATGGGAGCACTCCATGTGCTCTACCTTCAGAATTCCAACACTTCCATAAACTAAGTATGGTCTTGGTGCTTAAGGCCACCACTTTTGCAAGAGTAAATATCCTATGAGGTAGGAATACACTTCTAGATATATGTCCTTAAGAATGTTTCACACATGCAAACACAAAGATATGTGTGAGGAAGTTCATTGCGGTATTGTCATTTGGCCAAGATTGAGGACGATTTCAGTGTTGACCAAATGAACACATATTCATACCACGGAATACATGGCAAAAATGGATGAACAACTCACTACATTTATAAAGGATGATAAATCTCTAAACTATAAAAGTTGAGGGGAAAGAACTTACTATTATGATAACAATTTGGAACATATAAGTAATATAACATAAAAGGGAAAGATTGACATGAACCACAGGCTATTATTGTCTCTGGAGACAGAGAGAGAAGAGCAGTCTGACTGGATAGGGCTTTGTCTATATCCTTATTTTATTTCTCAAAACAACATGAAGCCAAATGACTGAATGCTAATATTTGCTGAAGAGGGGTGGTCGCAAAACAGTCAATTATATTATCTTTTCCTCTGTGAGAGACAGAGAGAGAAAAAGGGAAAGAGACAGAGACAGAGATAGGGATTGTGTTGTTGACCATACCTCAATGTGTCATGATCCTCTTGCCCCAGTCTCCCAGTTAATTAGGATTGCAAGCATGTGAAACTGCCCCTGGAATGTTCAGATTGACCCGAAAACAAAACCTGGGCTTCCCATGCTCTTCCATCCTCCCAGGCAATGGTGTTATTGGTATATCACTATGGCTGGGTTCATTATATTATTTTCTGTATGAAAACAGAGATAGTTTTTCTGCATGATTAAAACCATTTTTAATTAAGAAAACAAGCAAGCAAAAAAAGCATGTGCTTTTAAGCAGACTTTGGTTTTAAAATGAGCTCTCTTGTAGCTTTAGGGTTAAAGCTACTCAGAACATGAGTGTTGAACTTCTAAAGTTCTAATGTTAGAACTTCTGTCCTAGAAGTTGACATATGAAAGAGGTTCAATTAATGTTAGTTTTCCTTCTCCACCTCACTAGGCATGCAGGGAGAACTCAGTAAGTGTTCATATTTTTTTTTTTTGGGGGGGGGCTATATGGCATGTGTGCTTGCTGGAAGGATAGAGAGAGACAGAGATGAAAAGCAAGAAATCAACCTCCAGGGGGATGGCTACACTACAAGTCCTTCTCCATTCTCCTCTTGGGATTTTGGACATGCATACACATGCAACCATAAGTTTCATGCTACCGGGTATGGGACTTGAACCCTGGTCAACTATGTGGGAGTCCAGCAACATAACTCTTATGCCATCTGCTGGTTCCAAATTTTTTAAGTTTATCTACACATATAAACACACACAAGTAGTTCATGATTATGACAATAAAGCCTTATTTTCCATTGGTATTTGACAGTGAGAAGTACCTGATATATTTACATTTTATAAAATAAACTAAATATTTAGTGCTTCTCATATAAAAATTAACTTTAAAATATTTTATTATTTGTTATGGGATTCATAAAATTAAATTAGAATATAGATTTTCATTCTTTTAAAAATTTTTTTCTTTTTTTTTTTTTTTTTTTTTTTTTTTTTTTTTTTTTTTTGCCATCAGGGTGCTCATGGAAAAACGACAGAGAGAGAAAGAAGGAAAGTGTAAAATCATTCCTCAGGGGGGATGGCCACTCCACAGTCCCTTCTCGTACATTCTCCCCTCTGGATTTTGGGCATGCATATACACACGTCTGGTGTGCATTTCAAGGCAACGGGTCTGGGACTGAAACCACGGTCGGCCATGTGGGAGTCCAATACCATGCCACCTGCTGGTCCTGAAATAATTTGTTTTTATCCTTTCTTAGTACATTAATGTATTTTCAAAGTTAACATTTAAAAAGTACCATTTCTGTATCAGTGCGTTAGCAAAACTTGTTCAATAAATCAAATAAACATGTATTTCAGCATTAGAATCAGTTGTTACAAAAAAAAAAGAAACAGAAAAAAAGAAACTATGAAAGTTGCTTATCTGGAAGTTTTGAAAACAAGATTACTTAGATTTCTTCCAAGTTCATTTTTCCAGAATTGTTTATTCTGTCTACTTTTATGTAGTTAGCCTTAAATTCTATGGGCAAAATTTCAAATCTGATGGGTATATAAAAGTTCCCATTTTATTTACATTCTGCACCAGACACGAAATTCTTTCTTGTCATTTACAATCAAAGTCTAAAATAATAAAATTTAACTGTTATGGAGACATATTGACTTCCTAAAAATCAAAGCTAAGTTTCTAATCTTTCTCATTGTATTGCTAATGTTAACTTGCCCCTTTAATAAATTATGCACATGTAATGACAATGCCTCAGTGGAAATTAGTCACAAGTTTCAAATCCATTTCCAAATGTCTAGATGTTCTGATTTTAACTTAGCAGGTTATAACTAAATATTGATCCTTTCCTTAATAATTACAAACCACCTTAAAAACATAGTTTTATTAACATAGTTTTATAAAATCCAGTATGATTAAATATCCTAAAAACTGCAATTTCTTTCACAATAGGAGAATCTCTTTATCCCATTGTTATAATGAGAAAGTCACTTGTATATAATATTTAAGTTGAATTTTAAAATGCTGATTTATGCAAACTTTTTTAGGTTATTTTCTCAGCTAGAAATTCTGTTTTGGATTTTATATTGCCCTTAAATGGAATTATTTGTAGTATAGCTCACATAAATAAATATACTTAACTTAAATTGGTTGACTTAAACACTCATTGAGGTTAGTTTGGGTTCCTTTATGAATCTATGTGACACTGTTTATTTTCTTCATTTTTCAAGTGAAATGCTCTTAATACAAATGTAAGATATAACAGTGACCAAAAAAAAAAAGCCCAATGTAAGTCGTATTGTATGAAATTTGCCTCTTGCCTTATAACATTCGTGACCATGTGGTTCATGACCACAGATCAGATGTGGGCTGTGGAAGTAGCTGTGTTTTTATAGGTAGATGCATGCATATATAGGACTCGGTGTAACTTGATCCCATAGGTGGAATTTGAAAGAAGTAATTGACTGCATATTTTACCCTCTAGATCGATAAAGGAAAAAAATTCTAGAAAAAATAGGAGTATTTTCTATTTTAAAAAAGCGTTTTAGATGGATATTCTGTGCTACTTTGACTTTGAACAAATTATTTTTTTTAAATCTCAGGTCCTTTGTCAAAAAAAATTCTCCAACAAACAAAATAAAATGGCATATTTTAAATTGTAATCGAAGATGGTTTTATTTGAGTCAAAGATTAAATTATTTTGGAATTTTAAGTACTAGTTACATAATTGAATATGAAAAATAGTATATAACTATTGTGAAAATTCTCTTTCAGGGACCAGCAGTTGGCATAATGACTATATTGCTGGATTTCCATGTAGTCGACCGTGGTTCGAGTCCTGGACCCAGTGGCTTAAACTCACGCTGGGCACACTTGCGTGCATGCCCAAGAGTCCGAGAGGAGACCGGAGGAGAAGGGATTGCAGCGTGGCCATCCCTCCTGGGGGGTGATTTCTTGGTTTCTGTCTCTCTGTATCTCTCTGTTTTTCTGGTGAGCACATGCGCTCTATAACAAAAACCTCACCAAAAAAAAATTTTTAAAAAGAGATAGAAAAAATAAGAAAGTTCCCTTTCAAAATTAACTCAACTCGGTGCAGTTTGACCTGATTTTTCTTTTTTTCGTATTGTGGGAGTGAGTTCCTGAGTAGGCCCAATTGTCATTTATTTAAAAGGAAGTTTTAACAGCTACGGGGGCACATCTTTGCCCCAATATTACTCCCATTTATTTGCCCCATCATCTGTTATCTGCCCTTCCAGATCTATCTCAGTACTTTAAGCAATTACTTAGTCTACCTGCCCCGCCCTCTAGCTAGAAACCTGTGATTCCTCAGACCCTCTCACTTACCAACCCCCATCCCCAGTTGATCTCAAAACCCTTCCAAATTCTTCTCCACTCCTGTACACATTCATTGGTGCCTCTGAGGGGCACATCTCAGCTCTTAGGTCATTAGAAGGCTGCTCCTAAGTACCTCTTCCTTATCTCCTCAACTGCCATTGTCACATATCTTTTGCTTCAGTCACACTAAATTCTCACCTTCCTCAGAATCTGGGACATTTCTGGCCCTTTCACAACTCCACAGCTTTCTCTTCCTGGCTGTACTTACATTCCGCTTAGGCTGAAAAGAAATCTACTCACCAGTCAGTATTCATCTCAAATGCCTCCACCTTCATGATGTCCTCCCTTATTGCCTCTTCTGTGCTTTGATGTGCATCTCTTAGGCTATGTGCCATATTTTGGTATATTTATTTTTTAAGAGAGATTTTTTTGCTATAGGGCACATGCACCTGATAGACAGACAGAAAGTGAGAAATCACCCTGGGGGAGATAGCCATGCCATAATCCCTTCTTCTCTATTCTCCTCTCAGGATTCTGGGCACACACACCTGGCATGAGTTTTTTTATTTTATTTTATTTTTTTCCTGAGAAGCTTTTGCTATAGGGCGTGTGCTTTTGCCAGAAAGACAGAGAGAGACAGAGAGACAGAAACCAAAAAATCACCCCCCAGGGGATGGCCACACTGCAATTCCTTCTCCTCCCGTCTCCTCTCAGGATCTTGGGCATGCACGCATATGCACCCGGCGTGAGATTGAACCACTGGGTCTGGAATTCGAACCGCGGTCAACTACATGGGAGTCTAGCGACATAGCCATTACGCAACTGCTGGTCCCTCACCATGAGTTTTAAGACACCAGGTCCAGGACTCTTACCTCGGTAGACTATGTGGGAGTCCAGTGACATAACCATTTCGCCACCTGCTGGTCCTGGTGTAATTATTTTTAAACTGCATGCCTGCCCCACTAGACCAAGGTGCCTGGGAGCAGGAGTGACCCTCTTCTGTGTCAACCACAGGGACTACACATGCATTGCCATGCCTAGCACACAGTGCCTGGTGCACAGTAAGTGCTCATTTCACGTTCGGTTAATAAAGGGCTAAATGATACTCTCCCATTTGTGAGTAAGACAACTACTACCTCCAACTATGTTTATTGGGTGCACGTCTCTGGCATTGGAGGTATCAGTTAGTGAGGGGACACTGAGAGTGCTTGGAGACCCTAACAGAGCAGAGGAGAGGACAGGTGGGACTGAAAAGCCATCATCCACACTTCATCTACCACTCAGTGGGCCAGGGCCAAGCCTGGTCAATGTGGTCAAAACCAGGAAGCTTAAAATAGTGGCAGAATGAAAGAGGAAGGAAGAAGGGAGGAAGACAAAGAGGAGATATTTCTGGACACTTGGCTCACTGAAATGACTACTCTGTGGATAAATTTTTAAAAAGCAATGGAAGTGACATTCACATGGCATAAGAGAAAACATATTAAAGTAAAAAGTGCAGTGGCATTTGGTACACTCACAATTTTGTACAACCAGGAGTGATGGAATGTTTTGGAACCAGATGAATACATATATTTAATCTTTTCCTCCTGCCACTACTTTATACAGTATTCATTCAGCAAATAATACCCTCTGGAGCCATCCTCACTCTTAATCTTGAAGCTAATGTACAGACTAGGTGTCAGAAGTTTGTCTAAATGCCTACAAGATCTGAATTCTGCCTAATTTTAGTGTGATACTGACCAAAGAATTGGAAATACATATCAGATGGGTATGAAACCCACAGTTTGGCTGCAAAATTTGGAAAAGAAGTACGTATGTTGTGATTCTCTTCTGTGTCTGATTTCAGGTGAGAGACCATATACAAATACAATTCCCATATTTCAGAGAGAAATAGAGTATACACTGCATGAGTAGAGTAGAATTGCTTCAAATTAAACTCTATGGGGCTTCCTAAGGAAATGCCGATGTATGGTACGTGAGTATAAAATGGCAGGTAATATAGACCAGTGTGTTCTTTTTATTGAGGTAGTAGTTGTTGATAAGTCTCAAGATTTGTAACTGTCTAAAGTTACGATTAGATCTTCTCTGCACTCTCTAGTTGTTAGTACCACACAGAGACCAATATTGGCTGGAGCAAATAGAAGCATTCAGTTTTACAACTTGACCATGTCACAATGTTTGAAATGTGATTATCACAATTAAAGAACATATTTCTCTACAACATGTTGAGGTCATCTGACTGTGGATTAGTATTTGTCGAATTATGATAAATACAATAAATAGTATTAGAGGATGTACATCAAATCTTAAAATTACAACTGCCAACCTGAGCTAGTGTATTTTATTATTTTTCTTTTTAGCTTTTTTTTTTTTTTTTTGAGAGGTTTTTAGCTACAGGGCACGTGTGCTTGCCGGAAAGACAGAGAGAGACAGAGAGACAGAAAGAGAGAAATCACCCCTGCAGGGAGCATGGCTACGTTGCAATCCCTTCTCCTCCAAGATCCTCTCGGGATCTTGGGCATGCACGCACACGTGACCAGCATGAGTTTAAGCCACCCAGTCCAGGACTCGAACCGTACTCAACTACATGGGAGTCCAGCGATGTAGCCATTATGCCATCTGCTGGTCCCAATTTTATTATTTTTCTTTTTAGCTTTATTTTAGATTATATTACTTCCCACAGAAATTTCTTTAAAAATTTTTTTAGAATTAATTTAATACAGTATAAGGCATGAAGTACTTCTCAGACGATCATGACAATCCTGTCACCAAGGCAAGGCTCTTCTCACATCATCTGCAGATACCTGGTTCAGTATAATTTCAGATAACAACAGGAAATAGACTTCTGCTATCCCCAGAGACAACACTCCATTGCAATGGAGCTAATAGGCTGTTAGGAGATTTATCCCGATCGTCTGTGGTTTCCTTTCAATAACATTCTCCGTTGCTTGCTCATTTTAAGGTTTGACTTAATTGATGCTGTGAAACCAAATCACATTTTCTGGCTCCTGTAAGGATTTAGTGCATCTGAGTATTAACTTTGTTTTCTTAGTGACATCAGTTTGTTTTCACATTTCCATCAGGAATTTTATTATGAGAAGAGACATAAATTAGGTTTCGCTTATTCTGAGTTTCTCATGGAGAGAATTTTGATGAAAGCATCTGTGAAAATCCAAAAGACTCTCCAGAAATAGTATCCTAATCCAGTTTTGCCCTCACTATCTCATCTGACATCCTTTCTAGGGAGCAGGGGGGAAGAAGATACTTTAGGCAGGAAACAAACAATGGAAAGAAGGGATCTTTTAGGTGAAATTGGGGACAGCTAACTGTACATGTTTTGGTAAAGTGTAGCTTCTGTGTGTACCAATTCTCAGTCTTCCAGCTTTCTCTACTTTTCCACTCTCTTTGACTCCCCCCACCTGTAAGGTCAGCTGCTCCAAGGGGCAATTTATAAAGTTGCAGCTCATATTGTGGTTGCAGCTCCAGAACTGACATGAAATTAAATCAGTCTTGAGTGCTGTAGGATACAAAAACTACCTTCCTAGTTTGCCGAGCCCTTCAAGACTCCTAATAAATCTTGGAAAGGTAGCATTCCACCAGTGACTGCCCAAGTTCTCCCCTCACAAAAGAACCTTGAAATGGAAACAACGAAGTTTTCTTTGGGGCCATATTTCATACCATGGAGAAAAAGACATACATAAAAGCCATATTTTTAAACTCTTTTCCAATCCTTGGGCAAGCACTTCATGAGACAAGGTTAAATGAGCCCTTAACTTACTCCTCCATGTTTCAGACCCTGGGCCTACATGAAAAGTTGACTGTACCCACAAAGGTTCTTTATTGTTTTTCAAGGATGAAAGGTAAGACTTTTAAAAGTCTGTGAGCCTATAAACATGACTCTGCAATGTCATGGGTAGTCCCTCAATTTCCAGGGACACATGAAGCTTTGTTGGTCGAGGCTCATCACAATATGGCTGACAAGGAGTCTGAAGCAGACACTGCCAGACGGGGAACTGAATTATGCCCATTGGTAACTCATGCGGTCCAAAATTTTTAAATTTAATCTTAAATTATTAGTCCAATGCCTCTAGAATCTCAGGGCATGGGGTCAGTTATTGAGTGTTTACCTGATGACCACATGCTGGGCAAAGTGCTTTGATAAGTATTAGCTCTTAATTTCCCCCAGACCTCTCTGAGAGAGTTTTATGATCACCTCTGGTAGTTTGGATCAACCACGTGTCGACTTGGATCAACCATGGTATTGATGGAACCCAGTTTTTGGTCAAACACCAGTCTGGGTGTCGGTCTGATGGCATGTTTTAGATCTGATTGACATTTTTTTTTTTCTTTTTTTTTTGGAGAGGTTTTTGCTATAGGGCGCGTGCGCTCGCCAGACAGACAGAGAGAGACAGAGAGATAGAAAGCAGGAAATCACCCCCCAGGGGGGATGGCCACGCCGCAATCCCTTCTCCTCCATTCTCCTCTCGGGATCTTGGGCACGCACGCACACGCGCCCGGCGTGAGTTTAAGCCGCCGGGTCCGGGACTCGAACCGCGGTCGACTACGTGGGAATCCAGCGACATAGCCATTACGCTAACTGCTGGTCCCGATCTGATTGACATTTAAATCAGAAGACTTTGAATAAAGCAGGCTATGCTTCATAATGTGGGTGAACTTCACCCATTCAATGAAAACAATGAAAAAGACCGAAGTTCCCAGGTAAAGAGGAAATATTGTTTTAAGACTACCTTTGGACTCAAACTGCAATATCAGCTCTTTCCTGGGTCTCTAGCTTACGGGCTTGTCCTACGAATTTCAGGCTTGCTAGCCTCCACAATAGTCATTTTGTATACATAAATATTTCTGGAAAAAAAATCTAAAATTTGAAGCATTTCTGGTCCCAAGCATTTCAGATAAGGGATACTCAACCTCTGTATCTGTATCAGTATCTATATATCTCTATCTACCTATCTATCTCCTATTGATTCTATTTCTCTGGAGACCATTGACTACAGTATCTGCAATTACAAAAGATGAAACAAAGAGTCGAAGAGAGAAAATGACTTGTCAAAGGCCACATGAGACGGCCTGTACTCTAGCTAGTAGTGGCAGTGCAGAGCACAGGCTGCTCTTCCTCTCTGGGCCGTCCTGGTCAAGCTGGAGCCCGTGTTCATCCAAGCCTGTGGCCAGCAACACGCGAGGGGCACTGAAGAGTTGGTTGTGTTTAATCCTGTCGTCAGTTTTTTGTAAAGCTTTTCACTGCAGCCCACATGAGGGAAAATGATTTGCTCAGGATGAATGTGGCCACCAATGCATTATTTCCCTTAATCTAAACAGACCCTCAGACACACTTCATTGATCATGCCTCCAAGCTGAATGGTCCCCTTAATGCCGTCCAGAAAATATTATGTTTCTCAGGCAGCCCTGTGCTGTCAACCACATTTCCTGATCTACTCTGATTAGATATATAAACAGCTTCAGTGAGACAGAGCCCAAGCTTTGCTGTTAAAAATATAAGATAAGGCTTCCATAAAGATTCATCAACAGCAGAGGTGCTGTCCAAGTTAGGCCTGAGCTCTCAGAGTTCACAGTTTCTTTCTTTTGGTGTTGTAAGAAGGGTCAGTGGCCAACAGCCATAATTTAAGAGTCGTGTTCTAATAGTGGTTGGTGCACAAGGTTAGAGAGATCTTGGGGAGAAGAAAGAGTTAAAATAATTGAGCGGTTCACAAACTGGCCTTGCATTACTGACTCAGCACAAGATTGACAGTACTCAAGGTGACCTATTCATTTTGTTATCTGGTAAGAAGTGTTTATTTGTCCTGGCTAAGAGCAGGAAAGAGGTGGGCTGATGCCTGTAAAGTGCAAAAGCTTATGAAGAAAGATGAAAAGTGCCCCCGAAACTCACATGAAAGGTCAATTAGGCAAAGGAAGCAATCAAAACGAAACATTTTATACCTTCAAACCATCATGAGTGTTTCCTATACATTGTGTGCTATAAGTGTGTCAGGTGTGTGTAAGGCAGAAAAACTTGAGGGATTTTATTACAGATATGTGTGTTTAATTAGTATGTTTCAAAGTCCTCCTCTAACATTTGTCCCAAAGATGAAGTATAGAAGCTAAAGGATTTTTCAGCTCCAGTTTCTTTGAATGAGAACATATACTTTTTCCAGATAATGTTTAGTATTTACTTTCCAGAAAGTATAAAAAAATTATCAAAATCAGTTTTGAAACAGAAGAAGCTGGGCCAGCTAGTGGCTTGGAGGTTAAGGTGGCTGGATGCCACATGAACTGCATGATTCAAGTACTGAACCCAGTGGCTTGAAAAATATGCTGGGTGAATGTGTGTGCATGCCCAAAATCTTGAAAGGAGAAATGTAGAATGCTTTCTCACTTTCCCTCTTTTTCTCCTTCTCTTTTCCAACGAGCACATGCATTCTCTAACAACTTAAAAATCTAAAACTAAAACTATATATAGACAAAGAATTTAGATGATATTAAGAGAATTATTCAAAATTGCTTGGTGGTAAAAAAATGTAAGAACATAGCAAAGTTTTAACATTAACACATATTAATATTTTAATGTATTTTAATATTACATATAATTTTTAAAAGATTTTTTTTTACTCAAAGAGCTAATTACTCCCCACTTTAAAGATAATTTACAGTTTTCCTAAATTGTTTAATATAATTTCTACTCATTACTAAAAATTATTTCTAACATTTATTTATTGAGCATTCACTGTGTACCAAAGACTGTTCTAAATACTTCACACAAATTGGGAAAATCCTGTTAGCAATCAAAGTGATGGCTATTTTTCCCCCCTACTTTATCTCAGCCTATTAAATTACACATGAGGTATTTCACCTTTTCTTGAATTAAAATGATATTTTCTTAAGTTAATGCCTAGTTTGGGTTAACTAATGTTAAATATGTCAATTTTTCCATGATAACTTTATTTTCCTAGAAATATTACAAGTGGTTCCCATGTCTGGTTATGCATCAGGATCATGTGAGAAGCTTTCCAAAAATCCCAGTTCTTGGGCCACAACTCCAACGACTGAATCTCTAAGTATGGCCATAGGGATCTGAATACCTGACAAAGGAGGAATTTGTCCTTTCACAGAAGAGATAACTGTGTTGTTTTAGTTCAGTCCTGCTGCTGCTAAAACAAACAAACAAATAAAACAAAAAAACTACATAAAACTAGGTAACTTATAAAGAATGGGAATTTATTTTTTACATTCTGAGGCTGGGAAGTCCAAGATCAATGCTGGTATAAGGTCCTGGTGAGGGGTACTCTCTGCTTTCAGGATGGTGCTTTGTTGCTGTGTCCTCAAATCGTGAAAGGTGGAAGAACAAGTGAGAGTTCCCTTCCACTTCCAGCTTTTTTATACTGTTGCTTATCCCGTTCATGAGGATGGAACACTTGTGATTTTTGTTTGTTTATTTTCGTTTTTGCTACAGAGCACAAGCACTCAAGAAGGGGGGGAAAAGTGAGAAATCACCCCCAGGAAAGATGGACATGCCACAGTTTCTTCACCTCCATCCTCCTGGCAGAATTTTGGGTATGCATGCTCACTTGCCTGTCATGATTTCCAAGCTCCCAGGTCCGGGAGTCAAACTGTGTGGCCAGCTATGTGGGATCCAGTGCCTTATCCTCCATGCTTCTTGCTGACCCCTATGTGATTTAATTATCTCCCACAAGCCATACCTCTTAATACCATTGCATTAGGGATGAAGTTTTCACACGCATTTTGGAGGAGGCACCATTATTCAAACCATAGCAGTCTTGTAAAGGTTAAATAACAGCCTGGACTTATACTGATAGTAAGTGGAAATGCTAATTACAAACATAAGATGAGCTGCAAGTTTATTTTTTTAATTGTGATTTAGTTGATATTTTGCTATTCATGCTTCTGTAACAAACAACGTATTTTTTTTTCTTTTTTTGTGTAAGGTTCTAAAATACAAAATCTAAAGCTATCGAAGCTTCATTGAAGAAAATATTTGGGAAATGTAGGCTGCGTCTTTGAAGCTTTCAGAAAAATGTGTACACATGGACTATCTTTCATGCTTTCCTTTACACTGACTATCCTTAGGGTTTGTTTACACATGCAGATGGTTTCAATTATTGCATTGATGGGTGAGAACACCTCAGACCTGTGTGGACGTATGAGCAGGGTCGTATAGATATCTGGGACCATCAGACTTTCAGGTGGGCAGTGAAGACTCGTAACCCTGAACTTAAAATCAGGATGGCACTGGTACCTACCAGTCACTTTCTTTCTGCTTATCTCTAAGCAAAGCTTTGGATCTCTTTAGGTTCACTTCTAGCTTTTTCTTCCCCAGGTGTTCTCTTACAAGATCACTGACAGCTCCACCTAACAAAGACTCAGAAGAAAGGTTCATGGCAATGATTTGATTACTCTATTTGTGAATAAAGAAAATTCTTCATTTGATATAAAAAGTCAATTTCTGGGGACCAGCAGATGGTATAACAGTTACATCGCTGGACTCCCACATAGTCAACTGCAGTTCGAATCCAGGACTGGCAGCTTAAACTCATGCCAGGCATATGTACATGTGTGCCCAAAATCCTGAGAGGAGAATGGAGGTGAAGTGATTGCGGTGTGGCCACTCCCCCTGGGTGGGAGATTTCTCACTTTTTGTCTCTCTGTTGAGTGCATGTGCCCTATAGCAAAAATCTCTCAAAAATAGTCAATCTGTGAACGAATCCAGGAATGGAGAGCTTTAAAGAAGGTTCTCATTTTCTATTCATTCACTTGCTCAGCACGTTACTGCACCAAGCCAAGGTTTTCAAAGAGACAGAGTGCACTTAGCTTTTCATCAGCAGAATGAATATCTTCACTTTATTTTAAAAGTCTCCACGACATAGTTCCCCATATTTTCTAAGGAAAGGAAATTTATATTATGAACATTACTCTCAGTGCCTTTATATAACAGAAAGTTATGTCGTTCATTTTGTCTTAATTCCCAAGTACACAGTGCTGAGATAAACAGATCTAACCGTTTACTGTTTAAAGCTCTTGGAGTATGAATCTGTAAATTCGGGAAGAATGCAAGCCATAGTGTGCAGTCTGATACGGAGCAGGTTTACTCTGTCTTGGCATGCATTCCTTGGTTGTAATTTCCTGTTTATTCAAGGTAAAGGAGAGTTTTGCTACCACAGGCTCTCCCTTTGCACCCAGGGGAGCTGAAGTGACCAGGGCCATCTCTCTGTGTTGAACAAGCTGTGTTTACTGCACATCGACAGGATTTAACTCTGCCCCCATTTCCTTCATGGTGTTTATGCTCCCTTGCTCTATTTACATATTTCCCTCAAACTGGGTCCCATGATTGCAGCTGCACAGTTGTCATTTCTTTCCACTCCCATGTAGCACCTTTTCTGTCTCCATCGAAATCATGTCGTGGAACTGCTACTGCACAGCATTGCCAAAGCCGTGCTTTTCTGCCATTCACTGTCTGCGGATTACTCAGCCATTCCGAAATAAACACAAAGTTGACAATGACTAGATTTATAAAATAAACAGGACAGTTCTCTGCGGCTCCATGTTTATGAACTATGATTCATTTCACTGAACCTGTTAAGTTTAGCTAAATTGAAAGAAATGTTGGTCTCCCCAGCAAAGAAGTCAGCAGTTTGACTAATGAAGCCAAGTCTTCAGCTCCCCTGTGTCCTCACCATGATTTGCACAGTTAGGGGCCCTTGAGTTGCTGGTTGACTACCTAAGAGTGGTTTTGTGCCCTATTTTCTTACTGCTGTGTCTTTCAGAATGCAACCTGTAATTCGTGATTAAGCCCTTTGCTTTCAAAGCAAGTACCCAAGAAATGCTCATTTTTTGATTTCTGACTAACCCTCCTGTTTTCAGACGTGATGCTGACTAATCTTTCTATTTTCGGATGTGTTGCCGAATGGGCTTTCAGAAATGCAAAGTCAGAAGGGCGGTTTAAGAATTAGCAAAGGTCCCTTCATGAGAAATTGACCTGGCACGGAGGAACATCAATATGGGTACCTAGAATACATTTTGAAAGTATCTTATAATCTTATAACTAGATCTGTGAATAAGCCCATGTACAGTGACCAAGGATAAATAGGCCAGATAGTTGGAAATTCTAGAGAATCGTTAAGGGACGACCCTTCACAGTTTCTGTTTCTGTTCTGAGTCGGTTTTTAATTCTGCAGGCTATTACAGACTTTGATGGAGTCTTGAGTGCTGCTTCTCTCATCAGTGTTTGTCAGCCTTGGGGCTATGGGCATCATGGGCTGGATAGTTCTTTCTTGTGCAGGCTGTCCTGTGCATTGTAGGACATTTTATATCACACTAATTAGATGCCTTCATAGCATTAGTGCCATTCCCTTTGCTCTAGTTTTGGCAATCAAAATGTTCCTGCCCTCCATTTTGGCCTTTATTGAGTGCCACTGCTTTTCAAGTCACAGAGGGCAGAATAAAAAGCAAGGGCCCTGCCAACAGTGCTGGACAAGGGTATATACACTTCTATGGGCCACACAGAAGCTGCAGAAGGGAGTCAGTCACTTTCTATCTTGTGAAGAGCCCCCTCAGTAGGACCTCCAACCAGAGATAAGGTGACCTAACCCCAAACAGGCTGGATATAGAATATTGAGTATAAAAGGTAAGCAGTGAATAAGCAAGAGCAGTCAACAGAGAAGACATAGTGCTCTGTAGGTACTGTAGTCCATTCTGTTGCCAATAACAGAAAATATCTGTGTCTGAGTAACTTAAGAGAATATAGGTTCATTTAGCTCACAAGACACCCAAGGTTTAGGGACTACATTGTGAGGGTCTTCTGGCTGCATTACAGTATGGTGGAGGGCAGAAGTACACGCATCTGTGTTCCTGTGTCTCTGTTCTGGTCTCATTCCCTTTCCTTATAAGCCCACCAGGAATCAGTCCTGTGGTCCCTGCCCTGATAACCTCAGTTCTCATCTCCTCTCAAAGGCGTCACCTTTCAACACCAGAGTTAGATTATGTTTAATGTCTTAATGTCATCACAGTCAAATCTCAAGAGATGAATTTGAGGGAGACATTCAAACCATAGTACCAGGAACTGAAGTTAAACATCCCTGGTAGAAAACTCTCAGAAACCCTCAAAAATATCCCTCCAAGAGAGTCAATCTGGGTATGCACCATACCCAAGGATGTCAATGTTAGTTTAGAGCTGTACTGCCTATGTCAGACTTCCCCTCCTGTGGGAGACAGGGACAGCATGTGAGTGTTGAAGGAGGGACTGAAGAGGATTGAGAAGAGAGGAAAATTATGATTTTTTTACATTGCAGGGCTACAAGCCTCAGGCAAGCCAGTATAGTTGAGGGAAACATGCTAAATTAGGTGAGACTCTGGTTTTTATTCTTAATTTCTTATTACCTAAAGGTGACTAGAAGAGAAATAAGTCCACAGAATGATTTATTTATTTATTTATTTATTTATTTTAGCGTCAGACTTAAAAAAGAATAAAATTGGGGTCAAGTGGTGGAGTGGTGGTAATTCAACCAGATCCACATAGTGAAAGGTACTAGGTTCACATCATGGAGCCTCCCTAAGTACATCATGGATAACATGCCTGTCACTGGGGTGGGCTGAGGCTGATCACGGCATAAAGACCATGTTGGTCTTTCCCTGTCTGTCTCTCATGGGAGAAATAAACACATTACTTAAAGCTAAAAAAGATGAAAACTGCTTTTGGTGTATAATTTGCTAAGTATTCATTCAATGCTGTAGGCATATTACCAGCTTTGAAATATACAGGTTAAATGAAAATGACAACACATTCTTTATTTAAATTGCTGTCATAAAATTGAATAGTAGTTCTGTATAAAAACAGCCTGCCTATTGTGGAAAATACTGATTTCTGCTGAGTGACTGCCCAAAGATGGCCCCAGCTCCTTTCTGTCTTGGCTTCCTTTCTAATAAATGGTTGGCTTTCCTGGGTATTATATTGTTGCTTATAATATTTCTTTTAATGACTTTATCTGCACCTCATAATCATGAGATACATTACTGCTCACTTTCCCCCCTAGATGTATTGAAAAAATAGCCATAAATCTGTATCACTGCATCTGAGCCTTGTCAAGAACACATTATAGAAGACAACCGAGGTGTGGAGAGGTCTAGGAAAAAATAATTCACTAAAAATATATATTGGAGGTAATGAGCACATATCTGGAGAGAAGGGGGAACATGAAATAATAGAACACACAGTAATAAATTTTCAATTTATAAAATTAAAAAGGAAGAATTTTGCACTAACCGAGAATGCTAGCTAGGGTAAGGTTTATGGGAAGCAGGTATAATACTAAAATACAGAGCATTTTTCTAAGATTTTGCATCTGACTTTCCATCTGTCAGGAAAATTCTAGAAGAGATCTTAAATTAGATGGAAGAAAACAAGTAGCTTAAACTGTCATTATTGCTTTCAGTATATTTATTGATAGTACTTGGACCCTTGCCTGAAGCAGCCTTGGGGTCTCTGTTCATTAGCATCCTCGTTATCTACCGTTCATCCTTTTTGGCTCTGAGAGAGTCTGGGCCTGCTTTTACCTTAGACTAACTCTTGCCTCTTACCTCAGCTTCTCTTTGCATGATAAGGCAAGGCAGGACCACAGAATGTAGACGATGAGTAAACTCTGTCCAGTGAGTCAATAAATGATTTTTCCTTTCCTCTGTGCTAGCAGATACTGAACAAGAAGAAAATGGACTTCTTTTTATTTACCTTGGGGGATGTCTGGTCTCTTGATTGTGAACCTCAGTAACTGGTCCTCCTTCTGCTCTTAAGCAAAACCTTTCAGATAACTGATAATATCAGTGTGATCACTCACCACGTCTATGCTCTGGCTGAGATGATAACTTTGGGGCCATCAGTCCGGGGTGTTCATTCTCTATGCCAGCAAGTCTTGAAATAGGCACTCAATAAATATCTGTTAAATGAATCAGTCAATATTGGGAAATAATTTTTTTGGTTACATTTATAATAGGACAAAGATATGTTTTAAAGTAGTGCCCATGAGTTAATTAGGAAGATTAATCACATGCTCATTGGAAGCTAACTATCACAGTGATAAATCAAGTTTGCCTTCAGGGTCTGTAGAAATAAAATGGGTTGAAGCACAATTACAGAAAAAGACCAAAGTACAGGGGCCGGCAGGTGGCATGGTGGTTAGGGGTGCTGGACTCCCATATGGCCAACCACGGTTTGAGTCCTGGACCTGGTGGCTTGCTTTCTCACTTTCCTCTCTCTCTCTCTCTTACTCTATCCTTCTCTGGTCAAATAAAATAAATAAATAAATAAAGTTAAATAATTTAAAAAAAAAAAGAAAAGAAAAAGAAAAGACTGAAGTACAGTTGCAATAGAATTGCAAAGGCTGAACAAAAGATAGCTCTATTGGGACCAGCAGTTAGCGTAATGGCTATGTCGTTGGACTCCGACGTAGTCAACCGCGATTCATGTCCTGGACCCGGTGGCTTAAAAACTCACATCGGGCACATGTGCGTGCATACCCAAGATCCCGATCTTTCTTTCTGTTAATATGGTGTATTACATGTATGGTTTTGTGTATGTTGAACCACCTGTACATCTCTTGAATAATGCTTACTTGATCATCGTATATGTTTTTAATGTTTTATTGGACATGATTTGCTAGCACCTTGCTGAGAATTTTTGCATCTATATTCATCAGAAATATTGGTCTATCATTTTCCTTTTTGTTATGTCCTTTTCTGTTTCGGGGATGATGGTGATGGAGGTTTCATAAAATGAATTTGGAAGGGATCCTTCCTTTTAGATTTTTAGAAGTAGTTTGTTCTTCTTTAAAAGTTTTGTAGAATTCAGAAGCGAAGCCATCAGGACCTGGGCTTTTCTTTGTTGAGAGGTTATTGATTACTGACTCAGTCTCATTTTTTGTTATGGGTCTATTCAGGCTTTCGATATTTTTCTGATTAAATCTTGGTAGATGACAAGTTTCCAAGAATTTGTCCAACTCATTCAAGTTTTCTTGTTTGTTGACACATAGTATCCTCAATGATGTTTTGTATTTCTGTTATGTCTGATATAATATTGCCTGTTTCTGTGCTGATTTATCTGGTCCCTTTCTCTCTGCTTAATTATTCTAGCTAGTATTGTGTCAATTTTGTTTATCTTCTCAAAGAACTAGCTTTTGGTTTATTTATTTTCTGTATAGTTCATTTATTCTCTATTTCATTTATTTCTGCTCAAATTTTTATTATTTTTTCCTTCATTTCTCCCCCCCAGTTTCCTGAGGTGTGTTGTTAGGTGGTCCATTTGTCAACTTTCTATCTTTTTCACTAATTACTAGGAACTTCCCTCGCATTACTGCTTTTGCTGTGTCTCATAGGTTATGGAAACTCATGTGCTTATCGTTGCTGAATGAATCTTTTGATTTTAGTCTTAATTTCTTCAGTGGTTATGAATTTATTCAGGAGTAAGTTGTTTAGTTTCCATTTGTTTGTGTATTTTTGAGGGTTCTTTTTGAAATTAACATCAAGTTTAATTCCATCATGGTTGGAGAAGATGTTAGATATAGTTTCTATGCCTTTGAATTTGTAAAGGCTTGTTTTGTGTCCTATCGTGGTCAATCTTTGAAAAGGTTCCATGTGGTTATGAGAAAAACGTATATTTTGTGGTTTTTGGATGGAAGGTTCTATAGATGTTTGCCAAGTTCATTTAATTTATGGTATGGTTTAGATCCTGTATCTCTTTGCTTATTTTTTTGTATAGATAATTTGTTCAAAGGAGATAGTGAGGGTGAGATCCCCAACAATTAGTGTATTTCAGTCTCCTGGGATTGAACAGTTTAGTGTTGATAAGTTCTTTCAGGTTTTGTTTATCTGAGAATGTTTTTATCTTGTCCCATTTGAAGGATAATCGTGTCAGGTATAGTATTCTTGGTTGAAATTGTTTTTCTTTTAACACTTTGAATGTATCTTCCAATTCTTTCCTTGCTTGCATTGTTTCTGCTAAGAGGTCTGATGTTAGCCTAATGGGATAAATTTTGTAAGTAACTTGATGTTTCTCTCTTGACTTTTATAGAATTGTATCTTTGTGATTTTAATCAATCTGGCTAGATATATTGTAGAGAGAATCTTCTTAGGTTGATTCTATTTGGGGTCCTTTGTATTTTTTGGGTCTGGATGTTTCAATGTTTTTCCAGGTTTGGAAAGTTTTCGTCAAGTATTTTATGGAATAGATTAGCAATGCCTTTATTAGATTCTTCACCTTCTGGAATACCAATTATTTGGATGTTTGGGTGTTTAATGATGTATTTCTTGTATGTTTCCCTCTTTTTTTCTGGTTATTTTTTCCATTATTTTTGATGATTTTGTCCAAGAGCTCTTTTCTTCTAGCTCTGAGGTTTGATCTTCTGCATGATCAAATCTGCTATTAATACTTTTGAGCAAGGTTTTGATTTCTTGTATTATAGCCTTTATCTCCAGCAGTTCAGTTTGAGTCTTTTTATGGTGTCTATCTCCTCCTTAAAATTGTGGAAAGCCTTCTTCATCTCCTAGAGTTCACTATCGATTTCCTCTTGCATCTCATTTAGTTTGTCACTATGAATATTCTGAAATTTTTTTCCTAATTTTTCTGTGAGTTTTATTGTACTGTTGGTGGATGATGAGAAGTTGTTCTTTTCCCTTGAGGGAGAGATATTTTCTTAATTTCTCATATTTCTTGTGCATCTGCACTGATTTTTGTTCATCATTGGGTTATACATTTCTTCCTAATTTTTTGGAGTTGGTTCTGTAGTGTTGGGGGAAGAAAAGTTGTACTTCTCAGATATGCTCTTCAGAGTGGGCTTGTCTTCTGACCAAAGAAGGGTATATGTAGCCAGCTTGTGGTGTTTGTTTCCTACCCAAAATCTCAGGACCAGGTGTTCCTGGGGCTGTGCTGGAGGATGTAACTAAAGGAAGAAGTATGCATTGTACAGGCCATTAAAATATGAAATCTTAGAGCACATCAGGTATTCCAAAGGTCACTGGTGGGGGGAGGTGAGCAATGCTCTCTCAGGAGCTCCATCACTCCATCTACTGTGGCTGACTCTGCACTCTAGCTGGGACCCAGAGAAATCCAATGTCATGGGGCAGGAACAAACCTATAAATACTTATTGGCGATTGGGACCAGATGGTGGCTCAGTGTAAAACACAATGCTTCATGGGACAGATCCACATGGGAAGGTTTGGGCTCCTGGTTTAGAGACTTACTTCCCTGAGTAGGCCGGGCACCCACCTGCCAGTGAGCCAAGAGTGGCTGAGACTGGGGGTGGGGATAACAGTGAAGACCCTGTTGGGGCTGCTGTCTCTTTCTTTCTTCTCTCTCTTGCTCACTCCATCATGGAAACAGTAAATAATATTAGCTAATGAATAAGTGGATGTTCTGAGGTTAAAAGGTGTTTCCACAAAGGCTCTTAAGTCCTCCACATTTGTCATGCCTAGGAAAGTGTCTTGGGTTTATTTATTTAGGTATTCTTTTATTTTGAGCAGCAGATCAGCATGATCCCACAGTTTCAAAGTGTGTGTATTTCTTAGCAGGGTAGGCTAAGTCAGGCCCCCGATTCTGAGCCCCTGCCCCTCAAACCACCCTACTCCTTGTTAAGCGAATCCACCTTCCTGCTTTGTGCACATCCGAGAACTCTTAGCTCATATACATTGTCTCTGAAAGTAGGAGATTGAACCTGGGAAGCCCTGCTCCACAGAAGACAGGTAATTTATTTTTGCTCCAGCCTGGGGTGAGGTAAGTTCTGGGATCAGGGACTCAGGGCAATGGAGCAGCACAGGAGTTCGAATAGGTGAGGGTGGAAGCACAGGCATCAGAGCTTATCTCTGGCATTGTCACTTGGGTCAGTTGAGCACCCACATTCCCTGCCCCCTGTTGCCTCTGGCGTTGGTGGTGACAGATGTGCACAGCTTCACAGACTCCAAACTGCTATCTTGCTTTAAGTTTAAACTGGTGACACTGCTTTCCTCTGTGGCAACAATCTATAGGGCCTGCGTCTACTCTTTGGAGAGGGGTTACTTCATTGGTTCAGTAGGAACCTGTCCTTCCATCGTTATCTGACTGTCCTTCTTCATCTGTGGTGTGCAGAGCCTTTGTGGGACCACTGTCTCATCTTGCTTGGCTGCAAAGCCACAGAGGGCATGAGAAGGAAATGACCATAAAGCAGGGCGGTTTTTTCCCAGCTAGTGTGACATCCAAGCCTGAAGAGAACTTGATTCTTGCATTTAGCATCTTGGGCCTAGGATCTAAAAAGAAATGACATTATGGACTGCAGGCTCAGATACTTTGGTTCTACTCCCAGAACAGTCACTAATGAGCTTCATGACCTCAGGAAGTTGCTAAACTTCTCTGGACCTGATTTCTTTATCTGATAATAGAGTTAGAGCAGGTGGCTATTAAGGCCTCCTTCAGCTCTGACCTTCCAAGATTCTAAAATTCTCCTTCCTGAGGACATCAAATTATAAAACACCATGTCCTCTCATAAATAGCATACAGTGTTAGTAAACAAGACAGACACTTAGAAAAGAAATGTGGGGCCAACAGAGGACTTGGTGGTTAAGGTGGCTGGATTCCTACATGGCAAACCACGGTTTGAGTCTCGGACCTGGTGCCTTGAAAATCACCCTGAGTGCATGTGCGTATGTGCCCAAAATCCTGAGAGGAAAATGGAAGAGAAGGGATTGCGGCATGGCTGTCTGGGAGGGGGGTGATTTCTCACTTTCTCACTCTGTTTTTCTCCTCTTCAGCGATCAAATGCATCCTAAGGCAAAAACCTAGAAAAAGAAAACAAATGAACATGCTAATGTCACATATGGCAAAAAACTAATAAAAATATAATTTATATGCATAGTATATATATTAATTGCTAGAGGGCATGTGTACTCGCCAGAGAGAGAGCAGGAAAGAAGTACCTAATTGGGTACTTGGTACATGCCTCAATCCCTTTTTTCTCCATTTCTCCATCATGTCGGGATCCTAGTACACACAAAGTGGTTTTCAGTCTACCTGTGGGCCGAGATTCCAACCGCCATGGGAAACGTGGACTCTAACTCCCTATGCACTGGGTGTAACCACCATGCTACAGGGCCAGCTCTATGTATCTAATGTAAAACTCAGTTTTTTGTTTTTTGGTGTTTTTTTAAGAGTTTTTTTTTTTTTTCTATATGGTGCATGTGCTTGCCAGAGACAGAGAGACAGAAAGCAAGAAATCATCTCCCCAGGGGGATGGCCATGCTGCAATCCCTTCTCCTCCATTCTCCTCTCAGGATTTTGATCACACACACACATGCGTCTGGCATGAGTATTTTTAATGGCTGAGTCCAGTACTTATACCGTGGTCGACTATGTGGGAGTCCAGCAACACAACCATTACGCCTTCTGCTGGTCCCAAAATTCAGTATTTCTTAAGACTTCAGTTCCATATTTCTTAAGAGCCCTCCATGTGTGATGTATTTGACTAGGAATCGATCACAAACTATTTAAATAAATAAAAAAGATGAATTATGGCCCATCTTCAAAGCACTTACAAATAATGCAATATATTTATTTATTTATATATTGATTTGCCAGAAATGTCATGAAGCATTTTTGCATAGAAAAAATATATCATGACTTTTCCGACAACCTAATAAAGATGAAAGACATTTACATTAAGGTATGTAAATGTGAATGATCATTATGCAACACAGTACCAAAATGAAGAACAGAGACATGGTGTGTAATAAAGAAGATTGAGATCAAACTATAGCCATGATAGAGAAGTGAAAAAAATCATGACTTTTCTATTTTATCAGAGTTTTAAGCAAAGCAGTGAAAAGGGACACAAAATAGGTAATTTTTTTCCTATAAAGACACAGAGCAGCCCACATATGTTCCTAATGCCACCATCACTGATGCCCAAGGCCTCTTTCCAAATAATTACTATCATTCACTGCCATCTAGTGTTAACCAGGTGAATGGATTTTTTTTTCTCCTATATTGTTCTGTTTTCCTAAATATCTCTCCTGGCCCTATGTATTCAGGAAACCAGAACATGCAAATCATCTCTCCGGAACTTTCAGTCTTACACTGTGACATCTGTGTCCTGAAAAGCCATGCATTTCCTGCCTGCCCATAACCTGTGGCTCAGGGTCCCCACTTGGTCTCTGTCTGTCTCTTCTGGACTGCCCCTCAGTACCGGCCCTCCACCTTTGGCCTTTTCCTTCAGACTGTTGTCTCATAGGCCTACATGCATCACATGCTAAGCAGAAAGTTTGTAGCAGAAAGAGAAAGTCTAACTCACAAATAATCAAAAAGATGAATAAGAAAAATGCCTCTCCATTTTTGCATGTGAGTTTAAACATTCACTTTAGTAAAATTCCAAATTAAGAGAAATGTCTTCATTGGTCAGGATATGTGTTAGTTTGCCACAACTGCCATCATCACAAGTTAGGGGGCTTAAACAACAGAAACTTACTGTCCTAGTTCTGGAGGCTAGGGGTCAAGGTGACAAAGGGCTGATTCCTTCTCAGGGCTGTGAAAGAGACGCCATCCCCTGCCTCTCACGTAGCTTTTTGTGGTTTGCTGGCAGTCTTTGGCATCCCCTGACCTATGCTTTGTCTTCACATGAATTCCCTGGTGTGCATGTCTCTGTACCTCTGTTTCCCCTTTTTAAAAGGATACTGATCATATTGGATTAGGGTCCACATTAATGACCTCCTTTTAGCTAATTACATGTGCCATGAAGCTATTTCCAAATCAAGTCACATTCTGAGGTACTGGGGGTTAGTACCTCAGCCTGTGAATTTCAGGGATGCAAGGGGACAGTTAAACACATAACAGATCTATCTGCAGGAGCAAAACCTGAAATAACTGTGACTTTGACATAATATAAACAAAATCTGTATTTCTCTCTGACAATAAACCTAGAGATGAGTAGCAGAGTGCTTGCTCCTGGGTGACACTACTCCACAGAATCCTACCTGGTGCCACCATCCTGCCATTCACACCATGTGGTTCTGTTCTCAAGGTTCAAAATGCCAGCATTCATTTCCGGATGGTGCACTGAAAGATGAACAGGGAAACAAGGCTGCTCCAGTTGTTTCTTAAAGAAGGCTACTGGAATCTGTTCATCATATTGAGTTGTCAGAAAAGTTTTGTATTTTTCTTTTTTTTTTTTTATGCAGAAATGCATCATGACCTTTCCAGTGACAATACTTTGCTTTTATGCCATTATCTGAACTCAGTAAAAAGGCTGTGCTTTCTGAGTTTGAATATATCTTTGTAGTTGCATTATTTTGGAAAAGTTATGCAATCTTTTTCTTCATTTGCAATAAATAAATACATACAGGCATCATAAACTTGTCTATCTTATAAAGATCTGTCATCCCAACCAGGCGCTCTTCTACTCTGGGACCCTCAGGTTGGCACCGGTGCTCGGCCAGCAGCTGCGGGCTGCCTTGGCCTAGCAGCCTCTTCTCTCCCGGTTCCTTGGCACCTATGTTTTAATAACTTTGTAGTTCACTCAATTTCTAAGTGCCGGGATTAGACTAATGGAGGTGTGATAAGACTTTCCCACAGTGTTTCTGCTAATGATTCATTTCTACCAGTTATAGCTTGACATATTTTGATTATTTACTTGGAATGGAAAGGTTACTAACTTATGACTTCCTTGCAGATCAAAAACCTTTATCAGTGTCAAGCAAGCTTTTGTCTAATTTGTATTTTTCCTTTGAGTTCTTTGTGTTAAACTCTTATTGTCACTCCTGCCATTTACAGTTTTAATATTTGTTGTTCACCTCTCTATAGTATCTGCTCAGATCATCTCCTGGTAATTAAATTTCTTAACCCAAATGGGGAATATTTGTCCTCTACTGAAGTTTAGATCTGTCATCAAAACTGGCAGGCTTTATTTTTTTGTGTGTAGTCTTTTTTAAATTTTTTTATATTGCCTGTTTTGTTTTCTTTCATCCTTTTTGGTTTATGTATTGACAGATCTTATTCTGTTTAAATGTTTTGGTTATCTAATAATCCTAAAAGTCATGGTTTATCCTATATTTCTTTATTTTCAATTATCAGGTATAACAGAATCATTAACTTTGATTTGTTTAGAATTGACTCCTTGCTAATAAAAATGAGTGATTTAGCATGCTTACCATCCCCTGTTCACCACCTGTAACTGAAATTCAGTTCGACTTTTGAAATAGTTTTCAGTGATCAAAACTGAAGGTATAATGAACAGTTACAAAATGGCTAGCTTGAGTCACTGATATGTAAGCAGCAAAACCTGAAATATTTCAGGAGCAAAACCTGAAATAACACTGACTCTAACATCCACCCACGTGTCCTGTTCTAACACATTCTCATTATACATTCCTGATCTCTTGGAACATTTTTCGATTAGTAAGTATTTGTCCCAAAGTTTAGGGTCAGCTATGGTCAGCTGAAAATAAATTTTAAATAGCCTAAAACTACCATCCAGTGTCTAATAGGACCTAAGGAAATTCCTTGCTTCGTGTTCCAACCCTGTGTTTTATGGTTCTTGTCTTATCTAGTGAGATTGTCACACTTGTCAAATGCTGCTGATTATGACGAAAAATGAAACAAAGGGTACTTTTTCTCCATTATCTTAGATCCTGAAATAGCCAAAATATATACACATGGCAAGAAAAGAACAAGGAGTCTGCCCTTTTCTAACTCGTTTTAAAAGTGCAGTGCAGACAGGCTAAATCCAGCAGGGAATTCTGTGGGTCACAAGCGTAAGTAGCAGTTCAGATATTTTTGCACTTGTCTAGAGCTGACTTTTCAGAATATTTACTTGTAAAGCTAAGCTAGAGCATATTTTTGTTTGTGTTGCCTTAAATCATCTTCTTTGAAAGTTATGATAGCTGATTAGTGACTAAGTGGTTACCTTTTCCTTATCAGCAAAACATCATTGTTTAATTCAAAAGTACCTCATGTTTCTTGTCCTAATCCAAACATTTAACTTACACAGTAAAACAGTCTACTAACACAACAGCTCAGCTATGTAGTCCTAGCTTTTTGGGACTTGAGTAACTAACATCATTTGAAATACTATTGAAATCAGATTTTTACATTTCAAAAGTTATCTCAGCAGTAACTCTCAGATTATCCACTTGTAAAATAGTTTCCAGAATATCTTCAGAGTGTGAAAATACATGTGTAAATGCTTGTGAACTTAAATTCCACAGCTAATTACTGTTTTCTGGTGTAAATATAAAAATAAATATAATGTGTTTTCTATAATAATGGTTCCCTTAAATATTCATTGAAAAGCAATTTTTTTTTTAGAAATTTTTATTATTGGGCACCGAGCTCACTGGAGACTAAGAGTTAGAAATCGAGAAATCACCCCCCAGGGGAAATGACCATGCCTCATTCCTTTCTCCTCTATTCTTCTCTTGGGATTTTGGACATGAGCATACACACATGCGCGTGCACACACACACACACACACACACACACACACACAGGCATGCGCACACACTTGGCTAGCATGAGTTCCCAGCTGCCCAGTCCATGGTTGGTCATGTGAGTTCAATGCTTTAACCACTATGCCACCTGCTGGCCCCCCAAAACAAGTGTTAACAATAAATGAAAGCACTTTAAAACTGTACTTTCATTTCTAATTGTCATTTTAAATGGTTTAATTAAAATATACTATCCTGATTTTTATTTTTTTCCCACTTGTCCTTTCCAAGCAGAGCTGTGCCTGACCTTCGGCTTTGTCTCTCATTAGCTTTTCTTCATAGTAAGGAAAAAAAAATTGAAGCCACTTTAAAAATGTAAAATTGTGGATCCAGAGAGAAGCACAGTGGTAGCACAACTGGACCCACATGGAGATGTCCTGAGTTTGTGTCACAGGGCCTCCTCACACAGGTGTGTGTGCAGACATGCTGTGATCCAGGCTGGCTGAGGCTGAGGGCGGGTCCCAGGTGGGGACCCTGGTGGGGATGCTTGTCTCTCTCGTGTGTTCTCTTTCACATGGAAGAAGTAATTAAACAAAAAAAGTAAAATTTTGGAAAATTAGAAGTGTCATATAAGGAATATACTTCATATTATAAAATTAGCATGCTAATTATGTTTCATAGCTTGATAAAGTTTGGTGGACAGTCATTCACCAGGTGATGGAAAGTTTCAGAATCTCCGATCTTCTGGCTGGACATTTACTGGCAGCGTCGTTTACTGGCTTGGGTCAAATTCATCCTGAGGCAGGAAGGGGCAGCACAGTGATTATGTATTGCACACTGAGTGGTTACATCCACAGTGATTTTGATGAGAGAAGGGCCATTTCATTCTCTTAGAATTTGAGAAAGACTGACAGAGCTTGCCGCCAGACTGGAATACTATAACTGCGAGTTTTAGAAGTAGAACAGGGGAGGACCAACAGTTAGTGTAATGGCTATGTCCCTGGACTCCCACGTAGTTGACCGCGGTTTGAGTCCTGAACCCGGTGGCTTAAACTCATGCCTGGCACATGTGCGAAGGGATTGCGGCGTGGCCATCCCCCTGGGGGGTGATTTCTTGTTTTCTGTCTCTCTGTCTCTCTCTGTCTGGCGAGCGCACACGCCCTAAAGCAAAAACCTTTCCAAAAAAACAAGAGAAGTAGAACAGGGGTGCTACTCATGAATTAGGTCAGTTTGGTTTAACATATTTTTTATCTTGTTTAAATTTGAATAAACAAGTCAATGTTTTTAAGCAAATTTATAATTGGAAGATGTCCATTTCTTGCAGGAAATAGTAAGCTATTGTCTGAAGCCCTGTACTAGATGGATGTATGGTAACACAGTTGAATCTTGTAAACATAAAGTCCAGTAGAAAGAAGAAACAGAATAAGAGCCATGCCATAATAACATCTATGTAAATAAAAAACACACTCAAAATCATAGTGCTCAACATAACGCAAAGACACATACATAGCCAGACGTACAAGGGGTCTTCAAAAAATGCATAGAACATGCATAGTATGAGAAAATTACGCATGGCTTTAAAATTTTTTGAACCCAAATAAACTCATACTTTATTCCATTTTTCATGAACTCTATGGAGTCCCCTCATATTTATTAGAATGGGTATCTTCTGGGGGCAGAGAGAGAGGGTAACTGTGAAAATCAGAATGAAGGGGAAAATAAGAGAAGATCTTGAAACGATCGATAATAATACATGTGATTAAGTCATACTTTGTACTAGACATCAAAACAAGAAAGGACAAATGTGATAGGGGAATTTTTACAAATCTCAAAATTAAATGCAATAAAAGACTCACACAATAACCATTGAAAATTGACTGTATAGGTTTTAGATTTATTATGATCACTGACAAAAAATACAGAACATTATCTGTAGTAAAATTCATGCACATCATAAGGTCTATTAATCTAGATTTAAGCTATGTAGCTTAAAATGACAAGCGCACTGGGAGCAGCAGGAGGGTGGGGCTATTTGTCATAGCAGGAACAGACAGGTGCATAGGTGACACCCCCCAATTTCTTCCAACACAAAATAACCTTTCAAGTGTAATACTCAATCAGTACTCGAGCTTGTTATCTAAGACATAACATGTTATATAATTATCAAGCAGGAATTCAGTATTGGTTTTGCATTCTAACTTAGTAGTCACATTATTACTCCTTATCACTAAAAATATAAGTTTTAGCAAATTATTTTATGCCCATTCAAATAATGAGATTACCTTTAATTAAAGTCCAACTTGAAGATATCAGTCATGATATTTCTAATACATACTAATTGACAGAAAATGCGAATAGAGGGAGACAGTTCACTTTTATATAGAATGCAAGAACCATGATTTCACGTGTAGTGAAATCAATCAGATTTCTTCTGTTTCCTCGTTCTCCAAGTTGTAAGTTGTGTGAACTCCCTGTTGGAAGCCCTGCGGCAGGTCTGGGTAACTAATACTAGGAGCAGTGTGTTTTTGCCTTTACTGCTTTCAGCACAGAATTCCATTTGCTGTTCCTTTGTTCCAACTGCTCCTTTTTAAACCTGTCTTGAAAAGAACAATGGTTATCTTCATCTTCTGTCTCAGAGATGATCTCCATCTTCTGAATGATGAGTTTGATGAGCTCATGCTGTTTTTCCAGGAGAGAAGTGACATCTTTCAGCCTGAAAGAACATACAAGTTTTGTGAATTTATTTTCAATTGTTTTAGCCCTTCTGAGTAGGAAGGTGGAGGTGCTAGAGGTGTTCTGTTTTTAGATTCATTGTGCCCAGATTATAGCCTCATTGTATTCATAATCTTTCCAAGGAACACATATTTTTTTTAAGTTTTTTATTTAAATTTTATTTATATATTTATTTTTAAGAGAGATTTTTCCTATAGGGTGCCTATACTTGCTGGAAGGACAGAGAGATGGAAAATGAGAAATCACCCCCCAGGGGGGCCATGCCAAAATCTCTTCTCCTCCATTCTTCTCTTGGGAGTTTGGGCACACACACACAAATGCCTGGCGTGAGTTTTAAGCCACCAGGTCTGGGACTCAAACTGTGATCAACTACATGGGAGTCCAGTAACATAACCATTACTCCATCTGCTGGTCTCGGTGTATATAAGGGATTTTCCCAAGGTTATATTGTTAATTCAGGCCCAGTTTGTTTTTGTTTCTGGTTTACAGATAAGAAATTATTGCACAGAAAGGTTAAGCAATTTCCTGAGAGTCACAAAGTTGGTAAGTAGTTGAATAGCGGTTAAAAACCAGGTAAACCCTAAAAAGTTTATGTTTAAATGCTGTCTATGACATAGCTATTCCAGAGACCCTAAAAAGTTTTCAAAGCCTTGCTGTTTAAATTTAGATGACTAATGAGGAGAGGCTCACCATACTGCCCCCAGGAGTAAGGAAACCAACATTTTAATCTTCATTCACTTATTATTTAAAAAGCAACAAGAAAGACCTAATGGTCCAAAAAGCTTCTCATGATTCTCAATATACTAACCACATCAGCCACCAAAACATGACTTAATATATGAAAGAAATAAACACCACTATAACATTTAACTTTATGCCTTCCATTATTATTTAAGAGTTCTAAATTTCTCAAATACAGATAGAAGAAAAAATACATACCTGTATTTCTGCTTCAATATTTCCATTTCTAAAGATGTATCAGTATGTGGCATTTCTTGTTTTGCTTCTTTAACGCAAAATAAATAGCAAAATATACGCTATGGATAAAAGATAATAGCTATTTAGGTGGAATTCAGGAACTAGTTCTTAAACATATGTCATAATTCAGTCACTGAGCCAGGTTCACTAGCACAAATACAAAGGGACTTCAGAAAGTCCACAGAATAGAATTAAAGAAGGAATTTTTGGGGGTTCAGAGATTTTGAAATCTGTTCATAGTTTTTCCAAATAGTCATTTTTTATGAACTTTTTAAAGATTCTGTATATTTGTAAATCATACCTGTGGCCTGCAAAGGACTCACAGTCTGCTATGAAAACCAGGCATGTAAAGGGCTATAAAATGAAATCATGTTAGAAGAGAAAAACATTTTAAAGTACAAATAATATAGGAGTAAAATAATAGAAAATGGCTTAACTGAATCATATAATAAATAGTTATCAAAACTGCCTTTGCTGGGAGGTGGTATTCCATTCTGGATTAGTTGTTAATTTGCTAAAATGCTCTGTACCATTATTATCCAACATAGCCCAACCAAGCACGTTTCACATGGAAAATTTCCAAAATGTTATCTTAATATATCTTATTTTTTCTTTTCTTTTTAAAAAATTTTGACAAGGGGAATGTGTGCTTGCCAGAAAGAGAGACAGAGGGAGAAGGAGAGGAATAAAGCAATACCCCCTCAACAAGGCAGATCATGCAGCAATCTCCTTCAATTTTCTATCCTGTTGGGATTTCGGGCATGTGCACACACAGGCTCAGTGCATTTCTCAAGCTGCCAGGGCCAGGATTCAAACCCTGCAATAGGTTATGTAAGATCTAGCTCCCTGAAGCACCAGGTCATGGAGTTGACCTTATCTTGTTTAAATTTAATATATTTTAAACCATGGGGAGACTAGAGAGTGTCAAAGGCCGATGTGAAATGACCAAAAATGAGGTAGTTTGGCAAGAGAAAATGGTGACGTGTGTAGGCCCCATGGGGACTGACTGGACTTACAGGACACAGAGCATGAGGGGAAGTGAGAGAGTCCTGGGGGAGCGCTTACACAGGCAAATAATTGCTGCTGATGGTAATTGCAATAAGGGCCTTCAGAGAAGAACCAGGACTTTTACATTATTTTCCTGTAGGGGATGTGAAAAGGGGGTGAGACATGGGAAAAGAGGAGTTTGGTTTCAAGAATGCTGAATTTAGGCTACCTTGAGACATACAAGTGGAGATGTCAATTAGGCATCTGAAGTGAGGGACCTGGAATGCAAAGGTGGATGCGAAGCTAGAGAAAACAATTGCTGAGCATTCTGTTTCTGTAGTAACTGCAACCACAGACAGGAATGAAATCAGATAGGGTGATACGTGGAATATAGCATAGATGGTAACTTAGGTTGACTATCATTTTATGACCTCACGTGGGAAAACCAACCTGCAAAGAACTCAGGAAGAACAATCATAGAGACAGGGGAAGCCCAGGCATGGTTAGGATTAGCATCTAGTACTTCTTTTTTTTTTCTTTTTTTTTTAGAGGATTTTGCTATAGGGTGTGTGCGCTCGCCAGACAGAGAGAGACAGAGAGACAGAAAGCGAGAAATCACTCCCCAGGAGGGATGGCCACGCCGCAATCCCTTCTCCTCCATTCTCCTCTCGGGATCTTGGGCACACACGCACACGCGCCCGGTGTGAGTTTTAAGCCACCAGGTCCGACACTCGAACCCCGGTCGACTACGTGGGAGTCCAGCAACATAGCCATTACGCTAACTGCTGGTCCCAGCATCTAGTACTTCTAACTCTTAGTCTCGTCCCTTTTTCCTTATAATGCAATTGTCTTTGTTAGCCTTTGTATATTTTCTGCAGTGGACACTTCGTCGTCGTGTGCACACAGGCATGTGTGTGTGCGTGTGTCAGTGTGCAGTGGTTCCCTCTTACCTGCAATTTTGCCTATTGTCATTTCAGTCACCTATGATAAACTGTGGTCCAAATATAGCTGAGCACAGTACAATCAGATAGTTTGAGAGAGAAACCATATGCAAGTAGCTTTCTTTACAGTACATTGTTGCAATTGTTTTTCATTATCAGCTGCAATTCATATCTTACTGTGCCTTATTTATAACTTAAACTTCATCATAGGTATTGAATACATAAGAAAAATGTAGTCTATGTAGGGCTCAGTGCAATCTGGCTTTAGGAATCCACTGGGGGTCTTGGAACATATCCCTCATGGATTAAATGGAACTATGGATATGTCTATGTGTGTTCTTCATTACATGTTCTAAATATTTATGCAGAATTACATATCTCTATGTATATCTGCACATAAATATGAGTAAGATATGAGTGGACAAAGTATACTTGCCCTGTAAAAATGATACTGAGAGGCATGGCTGGTACACCCACCCATCTGCTTTCACAGGGCTGAGGTACACATTAACACAGATGCTGTGAATGTGCTTCTCCTGGAAGAAGAAGCAGAGGTCTCCCTCTCCACTGTCCATCACTGGGAGTTTATTGGGTGTGCTTTTCCAGAACACAACTGTTCCTTTCCCAAGGCAGAGCAGACTCAAAGTACCCTTTGGGATAACATGAGGCATGAGAGTCAAACAGCATCACGTCCTTTTTCTGTGACTCGCTTGCGTACTTACTAATAACCTTCCCCCGTGTCTGGGTCTGTTGGGATACACGACGATGGATTTCTGATCCACTTTGCGTAGGAACCACAGTGGCAGCTTCTTCTCTAAGCTGGTATGAAGTTCCACCTAAGCAAATTTTGGATTTATGGGCAGAATTGTTAATTAGCATCTGGAATTCTTAAACTGCACAGAAGCCATCTCTAGTACATCCAAATGAAAACTGATTCCTGCGTCCTGATTTATGCATGGCAGCTGGGCTGGCCAGGTGCCCTGCACCTCTAGCAGTCAGTCACCTGCCCCTATTCTCACGCCGTCCACTGCCAAGGCAAGGCCAGAGATCGTAGTCAGGGGCAAGTTGTTTAAAGAAGGAAATCACTTTAAGTCAGCAGATGTTTATTATTCAGATATTGTGATCCACACTGGCAATATAAATTTTAAAAATCCATATTCTTGGAGTACTGCAATAGTACTACAAAATGCATGTGTCTGGGAAGTGTGAGTGATATGAATATGTACCTAGGATGGGAGAGAAAAAGGAATGTTTACTAGAGAATACAAAGGTAAACAGTGAAAGACTTAGAACTAGCATGTCTAAGAGTATGTTACAGATTTTCATGCATGGAAATTACAGTTCCATGACGTATGGTGACTGTAATTTCTATTTTTTTTTTTTTTTGGAGAGGTTTTTGCTATAGGGCGCATGCGCTTGCCAGACAACAGAGAGAGACAGAGAGACAGAAAGCGAGAAATCACCCCCCACGGGGGATGGTCACGCCGCAATCCCTTCTCCTCCATTCTCCTCTCGGGATCTTGGGCATGCACGCACATGCGCCCAGCGTGAGTTTTAAGCCACCGGGTCCGGGACGCAAACCGCGATCGACTACATGGGAGTCCAGCGACATAGCCATTACGCTAACTGTTGGTTCCCTGTAATTTCTATTTTCAGTGATGCAATATTTCATTTCCTTGAATATCTTTAACATGAGAAAACAGTTTAATCCTTGTATTTTCAACGTTAGTTTTTGTTTGTGTTTGCCAAATTTATCTTTGACTTTTGTTATAGCCCTTTGTATCTGTTGTTCAGATATCTTTTACAGTTACTATGTAATTAGGTTTACTTTCTAATCTAAGACCATATGTTTGCAATATATAGGCACTTAAGTGATATACAGTCATAAATGGTGACATAGTAAGAACTTCCCTGACCTCGCTGCTAGAAATTGTGATCCCCACCATCCCCCATAAGACACACTCCCTATATGGCCTCCCTGCTATTTTGTTTGTTTGTTTGTCCTTTCTTTCCTGAGAGAGAGAAAGAGAAAAACAGGCGGCCTTGATAAGGTCTCTCCATACCATGATCCATCCCCCCGAGCCTTTCAGCCAGCCAGGATCACAGGTATGCCTTTGGGCACACCCAGTGTGCTCCATTGAACCAGTAGCTGCCCAGATGACTCCAGTATTGCAAGGCAGTGCCTGAAAGTCTGTGCTACCACAGCTGGGCCCCCTAGTATTTTTATAAACTTACTGCCATTTATCATATCATACAGTAGTTCCAGTTTCAAGAAAAGCTATGTTTCTTGTATTTTTATTAATAACACCAGTAATATATTTTATTTTACTTTCTATAATTTTCAGGGTTCTTTTTCATCCTTTAGTCTTTAGGGCAATTTTCCTTTCCATATAAATTTTTTAGAGGCCACATTCACTTAAACGCTATTGAAAATAATTTATTCAAGCCGAGTACTTGCCAATAGATAAAGTGCAGGGTATGTCTTCACTCTGTTCATTGTCTATAAAGAAACTGCCAGATTGCCCTCTCAAAGATGGTTGTGGGGGAAGTCGGCAAACAGCCCCAAGTCCACTGCAGGTCTAGGAGGACTGACAGAGCATGGCTCCACTGGGCTAAGTAGCATCTTTACTCCCTCTTACTGGTGGGTTTTCCATGTTGAAGGACATGAAAAGCTCTGTGGGTTTTCTTTCTGAATTTGTGGTGGGCCTATGAATGTTAATGGATCTTCAGCTACCAATGCTGTGCCAGAGAGTAGGGACACCAACAATGAAAAACAGACCAACAGCTCCGAGACCCTCCATATACCCAAAGCTCCTGTACCTGAGACCAACAGTTTCAATAATCTCGCAGTATCTGCTGCTCAGAGAACCTTCTGTGCCCACTTGTGTTTGAGATGATTTTGAGAAAGGATTAAATGGCGCCTTATGAAATACATTACTGATATCCCCTCATGTTCCAGTTTTGATGTGAGCTCTGGTTTAGGTTTCTGAATGGATGTAGAATGTCACTTAAAAAACAACTCAGGGGAAATAAGGAAATGATATCCTGATTTATGAGCCAATGCTGTTTTCATTTGTTTGTTTAATTTGCTACAGGGTGTGTGTGCTCACAGGACACAGACAGAGAGAGAGAGAGAGAGGGAAAGTGAGAAAGCACTCCCTAGGGGGAGATGGCCATGCCACAATCCCCTCTCCTCCATTTTCCGCTTGGGATTTTGGGCATGCACATACACATACACAAAAACACATGCCCAGCATGTTTTTCAAGCCACTGGGTCTAGGAGTCAAACTATGCAGTCTATCATGTCGGATCCAGCCACCTTCACCACCATGCCACCTGCTGGCCTGAGTCACTGCTGTTCTTGATCCAAAACAAAAAGAGATAATATGGAGGTACTGGGATTTGTGCTGTTTGGTATCAGGGACCAGAGTAACCACAATATATGGTTATGCTTTTCAACTGAAGCCTACTGAGGTGTAATTTAGCAGGCTTCCCTAAGACATTTTAAACAGTCTGGGCATGTTGGAACATGCCTGCGGTCCTAGCTAACTTGAAGGCCAGGGAAGGGAGATGGTGACATGGTGAGATCCTATCAAAAATACCCATCTCTCTTGCTTCCTCCTGTGTTCTCTCTCATTGAAAAAAAATTATGGGATAGTATGAAGTACTGCTGTCATGCCTGTCAAGAGGTCTGTCCATCCCTTCTCTTTCTGCACCTACCTGGAACGCTATACTTGGTCTTTGTTAGAGTGGTGACCTGTCATCAGCTCTTTCTTCCCTCCATCTTGCCCCACTTAACCAAGATAAGAGCAAATCGTCTTCCATAACATCTTCTTTTTGTAAGGGCTGATAATATCTCTCCACTGACTAACAGAATAATTTAAAGCACTTCATCATGTACTGTCCTTTCAAAGTTTCGCTTTGTCTTTGCTGTTTTTGAATAAGGCCTCGATCACCTGGAGCCACCCGATCACCTCCGCTGTGAACTGGCATTTCAGGTTAAGAGCCTTGTAACAGCACCATAGCCATTTCCTCTCGCTCTGCCTCGGCCCTCTGCTCTTACTGGAGTCCTCCTTTCAAGAACAGCCTGGCCAACTTGTTAACTCCCACCAGACATGGACTCTCCCACTTCCTCCGCGCAGCATTCCCTCAATTATTTTGGCATTTATTTTCTGTATCTGATACCCATTTAATTCTTGTATTTTTGTTCTCTAAAAATTTCTTACTTTCTGTATATTACATAGCCGAATCACACCGCACAGAGTTTAAGAATGGTTCTAAGCTGATTTTTGATATTTTAGTCTCTGACTGTTAAGTTGGTACTCTAAGTAGCCATATTTTAGTTGGTAAAGTCAGGGATCACATCCCTTTATTTTTCTAGTTCTCATGCTTGTACTGTGCTTTGCACATTCCATGTACTGGAACATTGTTTTTTACATAAATAAAGATAGTGTATAGCTGAAAGAGTAACAGAGAAAAAAGAATTGTGACAAAGAAAAGTGACGAAGATGTGAAAGCAAAGAGGAAGTTATATCTTAGTATAGATTTTTCTTAAGTTGTCCTAAGTTTTTGAATGCATATATTCAACTGGTCATCAGATACTCTTGAAACATCAAATACTCCCATTCAAGTTTCAAACTGAAAGACAATACAATTAAGAGCATAGAAGCATCTTTGTGTTGTATGTCAGGAAACTATCCCACAAGATTCAATAGCCAAAAACCTATCCACAAACCTTTGACTCTAGCAAGATTTGTGTCAAATTATCAAGAAAAATGAGAGGTATGTCACAGGAGTACAGGATGCTGTTAAGACTTCAATACAAAATATGCCATGCGAGCCCTGTAATTGCATTTCACAAATATTGGGAGCTCTTTTGAGCAGCTGAACAAGACAGAGTACCTTACATGAGTGATATTCTTGGTTGAACAGCTAGCTACCTGGTTGACCATGTATTGACCTTAAAGAGAGGCTCAGACAATTTTTCAGTTTCCTTTTTGAGATTGTTCTAAGATTTTTTTTTTATAGACCACAGATTAGTTTATTTTTAACACCCATCATGCCATGAATTCATAGGGAATAGGTTCCAGTAGCTCAGGCTCCTTTCCATTGGTTCTCACAAAGTGTACTTCTCTGGGTAGAGCAGGCTGGCGCTTTAGTTGAACCCAGGTCCCTTTCTCTTTGGCTTCTTTCTTTTTCTGGTCATTTTCCTTCACACATTTTAGGAAGCTATCTCTGCTCTTAGAATGTTTAATATGCTCAATACACACATTGATTCTCTTGGCAAGAATCTTGTCCTTAACTTGTTTGTTCACAACAATGCCAAGAGCATGCTGGGTAACATTGTAGACTCTTCCAGTTTTGCCATGGTAACATTTGTGGGGCATTCCTTTTTGAACAGTACCCATTCCCTTAATGCCTACAATATCACCTTTCTTGTAGATTCGCATATATGTCGCCAAAGGAACAACTCCATGTTTTCTAAAAGGCCTAGAGAACGTATATCGGGTGCCTCTCCTCTTTCCCTTTGTGTTCGTCATTTTGGTTAATTACTGAAAGATGGCGGTCTCTAAGATTTTTTTTCATAATTTCCTCCTTTGATTATAGTAGGTATATCAGAGAACATGCAAATAGATATAAGATGTTACCACTCTATTGAGAAAATATCTGTAGTAAATAACTATGTTCTCAGAAAATCAGCTATTATATGCAGATAATTACTATGATGTTAATTTCAATAGGTTTAAAATAAATATAATACTTACCTGCATAGCAATTCTTTTCAGTGATGCATGTTTCTGGACTTCAGCAATGTCACCAACTGCCAAACCAATCTGAAGTGTGATGTATGACATAAAATTCGATCATGATCATTTAATGGCATGCCTAAAAATGCACTTGAAGTTTGTCTTATTCTATTCACACTGCTATAAAAAATACCTTAAACTGGTAATTTGTTTTTTTGAGAGATTTTTTCGCTATAGGGCACGTACGCTCGCCAGACAGACAGAGAGAGGGACATTAGAGACAGAAAGTGAGAAATCACCCCCCAGGGGGGATGGTCACGCCGCAATCCCTTCTCCTCCATTCTCCTCTCGGGATCTTGGGCACGCACGCACACGCACCCGGTGTGAGTTTTAAGCAACCGGGTCCGGGACACAACGGCAGTCGACTACGTGGGAGTCTAGCGACATAGCCATTACGCTAACTGCTGGTTCCCATACTGGTAATTTATGAAGAGCATAAGTATATTATTCACATTTCTGGAGTCTGAAAATCAAGGCAGTACCGGATTTGGTATTTGGTAAGGGTATGTTTGTCATAGTTAGCACCTTCTATATGTTCTTATGTGGTAAGAGGGCAAAAGAGAACTAACGAGCTCCGTCTTACGTCTTTTTTTTTTTTTTTTTTTTTTGAGAGGTTTTCACTATAGGGCGCGTGCGCTCGCCGGACAGACAGAGACACAGAGACAGAAAGCGAGAAATCACCCCCCAGGGGGGATGGTCATGCCGCAATCCCTTCTCCTCCATTCTCCTCTCGGGATCTTGGGCACGCACGCACACGCGCCCGGCGTGAGTTTTAAGCCACCGGGTCCGGGACGCAAACTGCGGTCGACTATGTGGGAGTCCAGCGACATAGCCATTATGCTAACTGCTGGTTCCCCATCTTACCTCTTTTATAAAGGCACTAATCTTATTGACGAGGACTCTGTCTTCATGACCTAACCAACTCCCGGAGGCCCCACCTTCTAATACCATTCCCTTGGTGAGTAGGTTTCAGCATATTCATTTTGCAGGAATACAAACATTTAAACCGTAGCAAGGTCTCTGGCTACAATGGGCAAGTGATCTCCCGGTAGTGGCTGCCTAGTGCTCTGTTAGTACACCTCACAGAAAACCTCAATGATGGCCACATCAGTGGGTCCAGTAATCTTAAGTGTTATCATGAAAACGTAAAGACTACAATTAACTTAAAAGTTATTTTAATTTGAAGTAAAAATATGTTATTTTTTAATATGAATGTCATATCAGATGTACTTGGGTGTAGCCATGCTAATCATTGGAGTGAAGACTCCAACCAAAAGTTTCTCAACTAAGGTAGACAAGAGTGACTTGACAAATGACAAAAGTTAAAATATTAAACTGAGGCAATGAAAGATTTTGTGTCTTATGTTTGGCAAGGAAAGGCATACTTAAGGGGTGGGTGAGGCTCTGGTGAGAAACCTTCCTCTAGAAATCCATGCCTAGAAAGATTCAGGTGATGGGGAGCCATTTGGTCAGTCTTGCTCCATCTAATTAAATTAACTCATTTCATTCACTCTTCCATTTATTTATTTATTTATTTATTTATTATTTATTTATTTATTTTTTTTTTGGAGAGATTTTCACTATAGGGCGCGTGCGCTCGCCAGACAGACAGACAGAGACATTAGAGACAGAAAGTGAGAAATCACCCCCCAGGGGGGATGGTCACGCCGCAATCCCTTCTCCTCCATTCTCCTCTCGGGATCTTGGGCACGTACGCACACGCGCCCGGCGTGAGTTTTAAGCCACCGGGTCCGAGACGCGAACCGCGGTCGACTACGTGGGAGTCCAGCGACATAGCCATTATGCTAACTGCTGGTTCCCCCATTTATTTTTTAGTTATTTAGTCTGAGCCTATGCTAAGCCAGCATCCTGCATGCTGCACCAGAGAGAAAAACACAGTGCCTGCTCTCAAATTCTGAGATTCTTATTCCAAGTTAAATAAGCTCCCTGAGAGAAGGGCTCCGTCTGGGTTATAATGTGTGCCCAGTGCTTTGAATAGAACAAGCACATAGTAGGTATAGAACTTATTTGCTGAATGAATGAACATAGAAGAGTATATTCTAGGGCTTGTAAACTAGTACTGAGAACCACATTTAGTCAGCAAATGTTTTTTGGTTTTTAATTGGCCAGCCTTTAGATGGGTAGTCACTCCAATTTACAGCAGTCCCTATCAAAACCAGCTGTCTCATACTTGCTGCTTCACACATTTAAGATACCTGCATGGTATCTTAAATAGTGCTCTAAAGACATCTGAGCTTGTGAATCAGAGAACAGGCCAATTGTTAATATTTAAAAGTAGCTAACAGTTGGACCAGCAGATGGAGTAATGGTTACATAGCAGGACTACCACATGGTTGACTGTGGTTCGAGTCCCAGACCCAGTAACTTAATACTCACACTGGGCGCACATGCGTGCGTGCCCAAAATTCTGAGAGGAGAATGGAGGATAAGGGACTGTGGCTTGGCCATCCCCCCTGGGGGAGGGTGATTTCTCCCTTTCTGTATCTCTGTCTCTCCAGAGAACACACACTTCCTATAGTAAAAATCTCTCTCTAAAAAAAAAAAATAGCTAATAATTCTTGAACTTACCAAGAGTCAAGCACTGTTTTTAAGTGAAATGTATTAGTGCATTTAATCTTCATAATTACCTAGGAAGTAGGTCATTACTATCCTCTTTCTCTGATTTATGTCCTTAAAACTGTGCTAACACAAGGAAAGGGCACCCAATTCAGACTAAGGTAAGGGGCTTGAGGTATTGGTTAAGGAAGTCTGCCCAGAAGAGATAAAGCTTGAGCTGAGTTTTGAAAACAGCATTAACCCATGATGGGAGATTTTTCCGGGCAAAAGGAAGAGGCTTTACAGAGTCCAGGAGGCATGAGGGATTGCTTGGAATACTCTGGGAACATTCATATCTGGGTAAATACTGGAAATGGGGAAAATTGGTTAAGATCTAGGTAAGACTCAAGTCACTGGGATTCTTGATTTTTAGTTCTTCATAGCATTTATCCACCCCCAGGACATTTTTTTCCTGCTACGTATTTGTTTATTACCTAAGTACCTGACTCATTTGTGATTAGTTAAGGGCTGAGTACTTCCTTGTATTCTTCACTGTGGTTTCTCAGAACCTGCAATGGAGGCTGGCATTTAGTAGATTCTTTGGAAGCACTTGCCAAGGGAATGCATCGATGCATCCCTGATCATCCTCCTGATGTATCAAGTATACTCCAGGGAACAACGGAATGTTTAATTAATGGATTTTGTAATAGTCCCTTTCACATCTCCCTTCAATGCAGGGAGATCAAGGTAGCTAAGAACAAGTATCATTATTAAATGTTCCAAATAATTAACAAACAGAAAGTACAAGGATAAGTTACTTACAAGTAAATTCATGAGGGCGATTGGAACAAATATCGTGAATACAGTAAGTTGTGAAAAGGACAGAAATGGATATGCCAATTCATCTCTCAAAAATGGCTCTAGGAAGGAGTCTCGATAGTTGACATCCCCTAGCATCATGCTGAAAGTCTGGATTATAGAGAGCAATGGAGAGCTGAAGGCATCCTAGGAAAAGACAGCAAGATTAAAAATGAAATGTAAATGTATATAATGAAAAAAAATGTTCCCTGGGGAATAAAGTGATAGAAATTATATTAAGAATACTTTTTAAAAGTCATAGAAAAAAAAAAACATTTGTATCAAAATAAATAAGTGAAAAGTGCCTGGGCTCTCCCCCACCCCCCCCCCTCCCAAAAAAGTCATAGGCATATAGCTACTGAAATGCAGGGAGATGCATTATTAAACTGGAGCAAAGTCATCAAACACATGTTTTCTGCACATATAAGAAGTCATTGTACACTATACATCAACTTTTTGACAATAGAAAAAGTTATTTAGTAACACTATACAGTCAGTAATCTTCCCATATCTGCAGTTGTGCTTTCAGTTACCCATGGTCAATAATGGTCCAAAAATAGGAGAAGACAATACAATAAGATAATTTGAAAGAGAGAGAGCACATTCACATAACTTTTGTTACAGAATATTGATATAATTGCACTATTTTATCATTAATCTCTTGCTGTATTCAATATATAAATTAAACTTTCTCATAGTTATACATGTATAGGAAAAACCATAGTATACAAAGAGATTTCAAAACTTCATGGGAAAAATAGAGTTAAAGCATGAATTTATTTTGTGGGTAAAGAAACTGAAATCTGTGCATAGTTTTTTTCATAATACAAATTGCCACGAGGCTTTCTTGAAGACCCTCATATTTAGGGTTTTATATTCTCTGTGTTGTCAGTATCCACTAGGGGTCTTGGAGTGCATCCTCTGCAGATAAGGTATAACAACTGCCCTTTTTACTACAGTAAAAATCATTTGAAAGATCTATCAGATTAAAAAAATATTCAAATATTGTTCTTCTATTCATTTCCTAGGCCATTTAGATTTAAGTACACATATATATTTCCAACATTCACAGTGACAAAATCAAGTACTGGTGCAGCTGCCTCACCTGTATACTCAGAAGGACATAAAAACTGAGTCCAAAAGCCAAAAGAAGGAAGACAAATACAACTGTAGACCTCAGTAAAGTTTTCAAAATGACCTCCAACATAACAATGAAAATTCCACAATTTTCAAATCTAGAAAAATTAAAAAAAAAATTTAAGTGTTTACTTACTTTTTTATAAAAAAAATTTTTTTGCTATAAATCATGTGCACTCTCTAGAGAGAGACAGAGATAGTGATAGGGAATGTGAGAAATTACTAGCCAGGGTAGATGGCCATACAGCAAACCCTTTCCTCCATTTTCTTCCTGGAATTTTGGGCATGTACACACACACACACACACACACACACACACACAATCACGATTTTCAAGCTCCCAGTTCCAGGACTCAAGCTGTGATTGATCATAGGGGAGTCTAGAGACTGAACCACTATACCACCTGCTGGCCCCAGTGTTTACTTAGTTTTGTGATCAAAGTGTACTTCATTGAGTGAAACTTATCATGTATTAGGTAAGGTGCTAGTTTTCACAGATGAGACCACTGATGCCAATTATTTTGAAAAAGAAGATGTGAGAATTCATGAATAATCAAGTCTTATTTTGAGGCTGTTCATACATTGTTTTTTCTCCCTTTTTCTTAATGTTTCCCTGTAGTTATTTTACCACTTGCCCACTGGAGATGAATACAATCAAAGGAAAGAAAAAACATACCTTTTCTATTCACATATATGCTACTAAATGCTTAACAAAGGAATCAGAGAGCATGATTGTGAGTCATCAGGTAGAGATGGACTAAATCACCTCATGTCCCCACAGGCACCAATTGCTGGGCGCATAACACATGATGTGTATTCACTCACCTCACTACCTTCTTAAGTTTCCTTTCTCACCCCCAGCATCTACCCTGTGAAGTGTTTGCATAGATAATGGGTGTATCACATCATGTGGCCATTAATTTGCACTTTTCCTTTGGCAAAGACAATTTTTTTTTGAGGTTTTTTGCTCTTGGGTGCGTGCACTCTCCAGAAAGAGACAGAGAGATAGAAAGCAAGAAGTCACCCCCCAGTGGGGATGACCATGCCACACTCCCTTCCCCGCCATTCTCCTCTTGGGATCTTGGGCACACATACACACGCGCCCAGCGTGAGTTTAAGCCACCGGGTCTGGGACTCGAACCACGGTTGGCTACGTGGGGGTTCAGCGACTTAGCCATTATACTAACTGCTGGTCCCCAAAGACAACTTGTTAAAAGAGGGAATCATAAAATGATAAAGCTGAAAGGGCATCAGCTAAATTTCCAGATGTGACCAGTAACAGAATCATGGGAGGGACAATGCCTAAGCCGACTTTTAATACTCTTGATTTCTGGCCACTGCTTTTTCCATGATGCTGTGTCCTTTCCAAGGGGCCAGGTTAGATTCCAAGTCATTGAGCACGTGACACAGAAAGAAAATATGATGGAAAAACATGATACATGGAGTCAAAAGGACCTTGATTAAATACTTATGTCTTACTAGCTGAGATCTTGGGCAAGTTACTTAACTAAGTGCTTTAGCTTCTTTTATGCAAATAATAATATTGACCTCTTGTTAAAATGATTATGCAAAGTAACATTTAATTCAAAATTTCCAATTGTGAGAGGTAGGGGAACTTACTAAGTCTCATTTCTCTCTCTCTCTCTGATTAGATGTTTTTAGGCTTTTTTCTTTCTTATATCACTTGTATTCTCCATCTGACCTATCACCTCATTTTGACTTAAATCAAATGCTTACCAAATAATATCAGGTAAATCAGGTATAACCAACACATTGATTCCCACTTAATCTAGGTATGTCCAGATCAGTGGTTCTTGACCCAGGCACCCAGGGGGACATTTGGCAATGTCTTGGTACATCTGCGGTTGTCAAACTGGGATCAGATGTATGGTTCTATTGGGTTGTTGGAATAGTCATATGTATTTTTCTACACAAAAATAGTATCTAGTGAGTAGAAGCCCAGGATTCTGCTAAACATGTTATAATACACAAGACAATCAATACCTCCCCACATACACACACATATATACACAAGTGAAAGAATTATCAAGCTGAAAATTTCTATAGTACAGAGACTGAGGAACCTTGTTCTACACTCTGAACACTAGTGCTCTACTCTCACCCTTTCTTTTTTTTTAATAATTGTTTATTTTATTTTTTATTTATTCATTCATTTATTTTTTAATTTGACCAGAGAGAGATAGAGGGTAAGAGTGAGAGAGAGAGGAAGTTGAGAAAGCAAGCCACCAGATTCAGGACTTGAACCCCAGTCGGCCATGTGGGAGTGTCCAACGCCTTAACCACCACATCACCTGCTGGTCCCACCCTTTCTTTTTTTTTTCTGAGAGGTTTTTGCTATAGGGTACATGCGCTCACCAGAAAGACAGAGAGAGACAGAGCGAGAAAGCAAGAAATCACCCCCAGAGGCGAAGGCCACGCCGCAACCCCTTCACCTCCATTTTGCTCTTGGGATCTTGTGCATGCATGCACAAATGCCCAGCATGAGTTTAAGCTACTGGGTCCAGGACACAAATTGTGGTCGATTACATTGGAGTCCAGTGACGTAACCATTACGCCAACTGCTAGTTCCTCTCACCCTTTCTTTAATAGGACACACAAAATTTCTTCACAGTTTAAACAGTTGGAAAGGAATAGGCTAGAAAATAAGGGAAAAAATTGCTTAATGCATATAGAAGTCATTCAAGTTGGTTTTACCTTTGAAGATACAATAAGAAGTTCATCCAGTAGAAGTAGATAGCCATTGCCCCGCATTGCCACTGCACGTCACCTGGTATATTAATGAACAAGGGCAGCACAAAAATCATGCTTGCTATGTAGATAATCCATTCAATGGCATTGTTAATATCTAAAAAGTAATTCCTTTTCTGGGATTGAAAAAAATAAAAGAATTATCACATACAGAAACCTGGCATTTTATGGATGGTTTAATATATACATAACACTTACAAAATTGTATGGCATTAAAGACAACTAGAAAGAAAATTCAAACCAAGGAGTCATCTCCTGCTATCCTGGATTGACTTCAGAGTCACTGGGGTATGGCTCAGTGTTGGAGATGATCCACAGTCATCTGCTAATTTAGTATCTACACGAGTCTTATGGCTAAGGGAATCTTACAAGTTTCTGGGCTTTCCCTGTAGGGGGCACTGCACCTAAAAGAAACTTCAAGTGGACTACAAATTGGTTTAGTAATTCTTAAGGCCTTTCTGCCTATATAAAGACATGCATGTGGATCTCTCAAAATACATATACATTAAAGTTGCTTGTAAAGAAGTTTGAGAACTATGCTGAGAGTTCATTAGGAAATTAGAACAAATTGTTAAACTGATTAACATAATGGTATTCATAAAGATTTCATGTTTTGGACACTAAATTTCCCATATAGTAGAACATTGAACATATCAACAAGAAAATATGGAGATCAAATATGATAGAGAATTCATATAACTTTATAGTTCAATATAAGTTATAACTGAGAGGAGATTAAGATATATGACCTTAGTCATTTAAAATAAAATGGAACCATACAGTCTTACTCTCAGAATTGTGACAAGTTAAAGTATCATATATGAAAGTATTTGCAATGTATATTACTAAACAAATACAAAACATTGTTATTATTATCACCAGCATTCTTTAATTCAAATATCTATGTGCCTATATAATATAACAAAGAAAAGTTTCACTGAAAATGGGATGTTGTATAAAAGGTGATTAATAAAAATAATATTGACAAAAATATTTTTAAAATATACAAAAATATGAACAATAAAAGCTATAACAATCTGCACTGAAAAATAAAGGAGCTGTACCATATAACAGCCAAAACTAGGATTGTAGATAATTTATATAATTCTTGGGTCTGATCTGAACTTGGTTCACTCATTGAAAAAAATATATATATAGAATAAAAATTATGCTATAAAACATCTCAAATTTTATTATAACTTGAACTTTTTTTTTGAAGAGGTTTTTGCTATAGGACACGTGCACTCGCCAGACAGAGAGACAGAAAGCGAGAAATCACCCCCCAGGGGGAATGGCCACACCACAATCCCTTCTCCTCCATTCTCCTCTCGGGATCTTGGGCACGCACGCACAGCTGCTGGGTCCAGGACTCGAACCGCGGTCGACTACGTGGGAGTCCAGCGACATAGCCATTACGCTAACTGCTGGTCCCTATAACTTGAACTTTTACCCAATAAAGAAAAATATTACTTCTAGGAAGGGAATTTTTAAAAAAAGACTAATTTGAAGTGGAATCTTGGGCAGATAAATTTCTTTATAAATATTTACTTTTTAAATTATTTATACAAAGAATGCAAATTCTAGCTATTGTGTTAGCAAAATATTAAAAAAACAATGTAAGACAAAACAGAGTCATTTATGATTATTTATAGTCAGAGCCATATAGACTGGTAAAATGTGAACATCACTTTTTTCAGATAGATCAAACAAGCAGTGACCTAGCCTGAAATCATGTCATTTATACATTTCACATTATTTATTCTTGATATTTACAATGTAAATAATAGTCAAACATTGTAATTTTATTTTTTCATCCTTATTATTTTTTACATTCTATCACTATCATTACAGTACACAAAATGAATAAGTGATGTAATTTTATAGTGACATAATATTACTTCAGATAATAGTTTGTCAATTAATTTATGTTCCACATATGAAAACATTTGCAACATTAGAGACACAAAATGTGTTATGTACCTGCTGGAAAATTTGGGCCACTTCTTTGAAACATCCAAATATACTTGATAAAAAAACTAAAATCATACAAATTTTAATTGGATAGGAATTCTGAAATAACAAAAAAGTACAAGACAATTATGAGGAATGTAAAATAAAACACTTAAACTTCTTCATGATTTCTGCTATTAAATATTCAGTTTCTCTTTTACTTCATTTTTATGACTGTACACATTTGAGTCTAACAGAAAAGTACTGTGATTTGAATATTTATCTCATTTAGTAAAGACACATGCTCATTTCATAATATCCTAATTAAGAGAGGTTCAAAATTTTTCAACTGAATTCTAAAGGAATATGAATCTGTAAACCTATTTAAATTTTGTTATATCCTTCCTCAGACGCTCCTCTTTCACACACACTATATCTGGTATTTACATCTATATACTGTGCTTCCTTTAGTCAATTAGTTTCAGTCATAGAGTGTGGACACTCGGTATATATTAAGTGGGGACATACAATTCCTCTCCTTCATAGCCTGGCTTGCTTCACTCAGCACTAAGTCTTCCATATTCATGGGGAGGGGCAGGGAGGCAAAGCATTAATGGCACAAAGAGGGGTGGTATTATCTGTTGAAGATATTTTGTAGTTTTATCAACTGTACTAGGGAGTAATGTTCATCTGTTGAAATATTCACGTTGTAAGACAAATAATAATGTGATTGAATGTATGGAAGAAAATGAAATGAAAAAAATAATTAAAAAATAAATAAATTTTGTTATAAAATGCGTAAATAACTTTAAATTTGCCATTTAAAAAGTTTTATGTTTTACATGGACATCTACATTTTAAAATGTGTACCTTGGTGGCATTAAGTATATTCACACTATTATGCAGCCATCACCATTATCTAGGTCCAAAAGTTCTTTTTATCATCCCAAGTGGAAACCTTTTACCAATAAGCATCTTTCTACTTTCCCTGCTGCCTCAGTCCCTGCCAACCACAAAGCTGCTTTCTTTTAGATCTATTTTAAAATTTACCATTTTATTATTCAAGCAAGCATCACATACATGTCAATCCTTTTAAATTACTTTACAAGCTCATTGACTTTTTCTTAATATTTCCTCTCATTGTACAAAGAAGGAATTTGTACCTGTACAAATTCTATCAGCTACTTATAATAAAGTTCTGATATTTAAAATTTATTATGGGCTTTGTATTCCCCCCCAAAATAGATTCTTTATAATTCTTTATTTTAAAAAGTTGAAGTTTGATATTACCGTGGTGTCCAATATTTCTGTTTGACCCCTGGTTTCATTGATAATTCCAGTGGAGTTGAAGGCCATTCCTGGTGTTATACTGACAACAAGTAAGGTCATTGGTATGAGACCTAGGCAGTAAGATCCTAGGTTCATCATATGGGCTCTGAATCCATAAGCCATCCTACAAAAATAAATAGTAACCCATAACTGAGTCATTTTGAACAAAAATATCTACTTAAGATACCTGTGGAAAGAGATTAGACGTGTTATAATCTTTTCTGGGAATCTGGTAAATTCACTGAACTTTACAACCAAGGAACTATTTTAATTAATCTTTCTTCATTTTTAGAAAAAAATCTCAACTTTTGACCAAACGGTGACTTACTTAGCCTCACCAGTTAAAGGGAGAGTCGAGACTTTAGCCCCAAATTCTGATTCCAAGTTGAGTTCTCTTCCTTGAAACCTCTTACTTCATTGTCCACTAACCTGCAGGACCCAGCATGCTTCTTCTTGTCTTACATAGGATTCATTATATTTATATTTCAATTAATGTCAGAGATAAACAATGTTGGCATATTTAATATCCAAAATTGTCTTTGATACTTACTTCTTTTTCAAAGTATAAAACATTAAACAAAAAAGACACTACATTAAAAAATCATTAAAACATAATTGTTTGGAAGATGTTTAGTAGATATAATGAGTACAGCATTAAAAAATACTACCCAATATTCACCATTTCATAAGTAAATATTCTTTGCACACAGGATGGTTGAGAAGCTCTATACGGTTATGTTGTACCATTACCTGAGAAATAAGAAAAGAGCAGTTAAAATACTATCATATTAAACTATTCAGTATAAATTAAGCTTTTCATTTGCTGGTTTTAAAAATATTTTTCAGGGAACCAACAGTTAGCATAATGGCTATGTCGCTGGACTCCCACGTAGTCCCGGACCCGGTGGCTTAAAACTCACGCTGGACGTGTGTGTGTGCGTGCGTGCCCAGGATCCCGTGAGGAGAATGGAGGAGAAGGGATTGTGGTGTGACCATCCCCCCGCGGGGTGATTTCTTGCTTTCTGTCTCTATGTCTCTCTCTGTCTGGTGAGTGCACGCGCCCTACAGCAAAAAAAAAAAAAAAAAAAAAAAAAAAAACCTCTCAAAAAAAAAAAAACAAACAAACAATTTTTCATATGAAAGTAATACTTGCTTACTTTACAAACTCAAAAAATTATATCAACATGTTTTAGAAAATTAAGTTGGAAGGAGCCATTTTATGCAGGTGCAATTATTTGATTCATTCTTTCTCTTCTGATGTCTGACTAGTTGTGATAGAATAAGCTTTTTAATTTTATATAAGTTATGACAGGAAAGGACATTAATATAAATTAATAAGTTAAACACTTATTTTTGTCTTGAGAAAATTCAGGTTTATCTTTCTAGAATGGTTTTTAAATACTAGAGTACACGTAAATATTAGTTAAATTAGTTGATAGATAAATTTTCATGAGATTATTAAGAACTATTAGCATCTATCAAAATTAATTTTTAATTCTAAAGATATAAAAATAGAAGAACTGATGCCATAACATTGGCAGAATAGAAAAATAATAAAAAAAAATCTATGAGACCAAGAATTGCTTTAAAGAGATTAACAACTAACGAAATTTTACTGAACTATCTTTTTAAGAGAGGTAACTCAGATAACTACAGTAGAATTAGAAATGAAAGAGAGGTACATGAACGCTAATGGCACAAGGTTAGAAAGATTATAAGAGGGTACTATTGGGACCAGCAGTTGGCATAATGGCTATGTCGCTGGACTCCCATGTAGTCTACCGCGGTTCAAGTCCCGGACCTGGTGACTTAAAATCCTGCCAAGTGTGTGTGCGTGAGTGCATAAGATCCCGAGAGGAAAATGGAAGAGAAGTGATGCGGTGTGGCCATCCCCCTGAGGAGAGGGGGTGTGTGATTTTTCGCTTTCTGTCTCTCTGTCTGTCTCTGTCTTTCTGGCGAGCTCATGAGCCCTATAGCAAAAACCTCTCCAAAAAAAAAGATACTATTAACAATTATATCTCAACAAGTTGTATAACCTAGAAGAAATGGGTACATTTCTAGAAATGTAAATTTATCTAAACTGAATCATTAATAAAGAAAACATCTACACACTTATAACTAGTAAGGAGATTGAAACAATAATTAAAAATGCCTCTGAACAAAGAAAAGCCCAGGACCATATGTTTTCAGTAGAGTATTCTACCAAACATTTAAGGGAAAATTAACCTCAGTCCTCTTCAAATTTTTCCAAGAACTTGAAGAGAATAGAATACTTCAAAACTCATTCTGTGAGGCTGTCATTAGTCTGGTATCAAAACGAAGCAAAGATACAAGTAAAGAAAATTATAAGCCAATTTCTCTGATGAATATTGATGCAGAAAATCCTCAAGAAATTCCTAGCAATTCAAATCCAACAGCACATTAAAAGAATTACACACCATACCTAAGCTGGATTTATCCACGGAATACAAGAATGGTTCACATACGAAGTCAATGTAATACACCTCTTCAACAGAATGAAGGCTAAAAAGCACACAATCATCTCAAATACAGAAAAAGCATTTGACAAAATTCAAAATTCTTTCATGATAAAAACACTCAAAAATGAGAAATAGAAGGAAACAGCCTCAATATAATAAAAGCTATATAGGAAAAGCCCACTGCTCACATCATACGCCGATGAAAGACTGAAAGTGTTTCCTCTAATCAGGAACAAGGCAAGGCTGCCCATTCTCTTCCCTTTGGTTCAACCAATACTGCAAGTCCTAGCCAAGCCATTACACAAAATATTAACTAAAAGACATTCAAATTGGAAAGAAAAAAGTAAACTTATCTGTAATCACAGATGACATGATCTAATATATGAAAAACTAAGCATTTCACCAAAAAAATGCCATAAACACCAATAAACAAATTAAGCACAATTTGCAAGATACAAAATCAACACACAAAAATCAGTTGTATTTTTATACATTAACGATGACTGATCTGAAAGAGAAATTAAGAAAACAGTTGAATTTATAATAGCATTGAAAAGAATAAAATACTGGGCTGGCCCCAACACCTAATGGTTAGAGAAGCTGATCCCACATAGCTAACCATGTTTTGAATTGTGGCCAGGGTGGTTTGAAAAACACACCAGGCATGTGTGCATGTCCCAAATCACAACAGGAGGAAAAAATGGAGAAGGGATTGCATGATGACCACGCCCCATTAGGGAGTGCTTTCTCCTCCTGCTATCTCTTTGCCTCTCTCTGGCAAGTGCATGTGCCCTCTGGCAATTAGGAAAAAAGTAAGATACTAGAAATAAATTTAACCAAAGAGGCAAAAGACTTGTACATCAAAAACTATACATATTGACAGTTAATAAATATTGAGGATCAATAGGGAAATCAGAAACCTGTGCATTTTTGGTGGGAACATAAAATGGCAAAGGCGTTATGGGAAATGGTACAGAGGTTCATTTACAAATTAAAAATAGATGAACCACATGCTCCAGTAATTCCACTTCTAGGTATATTAGGTCATCAGTAAAATCATGACGTATTTTTCTGTTTTTCTATGCAAAAATGCAGGACTTTCCCAATGATCCGATATATCCAGAAAATTTAAAGCAGAATCTCAACAAGATATTTGCATGCCCATGTTTATTGAAGCATTACTCTTCATAGTGAAGAGGTAAAAACAATCCAAATGTCCAACAACAGATGTATTGATAAAGAAAACGTGGTAGTCAAAATCACAGAAACAGAAAGTAGAAAAGAAGTTCTCAAAGGCTGCGGGATGGATAAAGGAGAATTTGTGTTTAATAAACACAGAGGCTTAGTTTTGCAAGAGGAAAGATTCTAGAAATCTGTTGGATAAAAATATAAATATACATAACATGACTGTACACTTAAAAATGGTAAGGATAGTAAATTTAATGTTATTACAAAATACGTAAGTAAATTCTCCTTTAAAATGCTGAAACACATAGTTCTTAGCACATCGGGCCCCACTCCACCTCCCCTGTAGTATCCCATCAAACTTGTGCATCCTTCCAAATCTTTTCCTATATTTTTACACACAGACATGCATGTACAAAAACAAATGCTGAAGAAAAAGGTATCATTATTTTGTATTTATGTTTTTACTAAAATTGCCTTCAACTTACTTTTCTATTTAACAACATAGCTTATATATAAATACATCAATGTTGAGCAAATAGTCACCAAGGACCTTGTTTTTAAAGACCACATAATATTCTGTTATATGGATATAGCAGTTTATTTAGATCTTTCACAACTGATGGACACTACTACTGTTTCACATCTCATAATTCAAAATGATGCAGTCATGCTGTTATGCTTTCCCTTGGGGAAGTTTTTTAATGTAATAAGTCATATCTTTTATTTCTGAAAAATTCTTAGCTGCTATCTCTTTATTTTTTTCCCCACCTGTCTGTTTGTCTCTCTGACCCTCTCTCTCTGCCTTCTTTATGTTTTAAAAATTCCATCTTTATAAAACAACTTTTATATAAAATTTGGAGGAGTTTCTAACTTTAGCCTCCTTACATTAATTTCATTGTACTTTCCCAAATTATTCTATCAGTTTTGAGTTTTTCAAGCTAAAATGAAAAATGTGAAAAAATATTGATAGTAGTTTGCTTAGTTAAAATGTTATTAATATTCAAAAACTTCATACCAGAGACATAGACAAATATTTCTTGTCCCTGTATTTTAATTAAAACAATCCTTTTATCATGTTTCTGAAGTCCTGTAAGTCTGCTTTCAAACCAATGACAAATGGGGAAATCTACTTCTTTAATCATATAAGAACATTGTAAGTTTAATTATCACCTAAATTAAGTATAAGCAAGACTTGTGTCTATGCCAATAGAGTTTTTAAGGTAGCTCTACTCTTCATGCACCATTAGTGAAACAGCCTTCTCCAGCTGTAATTTGTCCTAATCTCAGTATCCAATCTCTTTCGTATTCCAATTTAGTCCATTTAGATTTTCAGACTTCTGTGCATGATAACTTCTCATACCAGAGAAGTTGCCTTTGTGAGGAAACTTACTCAGCTCAATCATGACTAAGACAAGGTTTGCAGTAGTATTAAGGCACCAGGCAATTGTGTGCTGATATGACACCCACTGAGCTCAGTGTATTTATTCAGCGAGCCTGTTTCACAAAATACTTCTGCCAGAAATATTGAGATAATGCTTTAAATTGTAATAAAAAAAGAAAAAGATTTTTCTAAGTATAGCTATAGTATATTTACTGTTAGATCACTTGGCAATTAATTCTGAGCTATACTAACAACTGCAAAACATACTCCAGCAGAGCTAAACTACTTTGCATAGAGAAAATGTGAGACTCAGATATGATGTTCAGCCTTGAGGGCATAAAATCCACTTCAGTCTGCATCTTTTCATGTTAGCTGATGTTTGGGACCATGGTCTTTACTAAAGTCTTCCATGTAGGGAAATGAATTCACTTAAGATGAATGGAAACTCCTCATTGTCTATACCAGTATCGTTCAGTAGAACTTTCTGCAATAATGGAAACATCTTTTATATATGTCTGTTTAGTATGGGAACCATGAACTACATGAACTACTGAGCATTGAAATGTGGCTGGTATGGAGCCAGCCCCATAGCACAGTGGTTAAAGGAACCATTTCCAACATGGCTGATCAAAGCTCAAGTGCCAGCCCTAGCAGCTTGAAAAACATGCTGGGAACAACTATGTGCCCCAGATCTTGAAGGTACAGAGAGTAGAAGAGAAAGAATTGCAGCATTGGGCCAGCTTATGGCATTGTGCCTAAGGTGACTGGATCTGACATGGCCAACTGCACACATTGTGTCCTGAAACTAGCAGTTTGGAAAAGATGCTGGGTACGTGTGAATGCATGCCCAAAATCCCAAGAGGAAAACGGAAGAGAAGGAATTACACTTTGGCCATCCCCCCTAGGGGGTGCTTTCTTATATCCTGCCACCCTGAACCTTCCTCTCCTGCTGTTGTCATCTCTCTCTGGTGAGCACACACACCCTATGGTAAATTAAAAGCAAATAAATAAAGTGGAAGAAATAAAAGAAAGGATTGGGACATGATCATATCCCATTGTAGGGGTTGCTTTCCACCTCTCTGTGTCTCTTGTTCTCTGGTGAGCGCAGGTGCCCTCTGGCAATTGAAAAAAGAAAATAAGAGAGAAAGTGACTACCGAATAAATGAATTTATAACTTCATTTAATTTTAATTAATTTTAACTTAAGTAGCCACTTGGTGGCTAGTCACTTCCATATTAGTACAAATCTATTTGCAAATCAGGTATTCAAATATGTTTTCCTTTGCATACACATAATTTTAATTTGTTGCCAATATTGACACAAACCTGGGCTGCTACTGCCACATGGCAACAATTTTCCAGAACACTAGCCACTGTATTTGTATCTTGGAGCCCATGTTTCTTATATTATGTTTTCTCTACATTATGTGAATTTGAGATCCTTGATTTAGACTGAATTGGGTAATATGCATGACTTTCATTGCTTCATTGGCTAGAAATGTAAAAGCACCCTGGAATAAGAGATGGTTTGGATCAAGTTTTAGGAAATTTGTGTTCATGCTGTGAATGCAGGGCCTGCTTCAGATTGGGATCCTTCCTCCAGAAGGATCCAAGGACCTCTGAATGGTCAGAGTTTACTACCTTGGAGCTCACTGGTGGCTGAACTCAGAAGCTGTAGCTGTAAAACATCAGCGCTGCACATTCTGGAGGAAACTCGACTATTAGGTAGATAGATGTGGGAAGCAAGTGATGGCTGGGTGTCCATGGCTTATTTGATTCTGGATCTGGGAAGGTTTTATACAATACAAGGCTGAAGTATGGAACTTTAAATTACAGCATAAAATGATTACTATTTACGTACAAAAATAAAGGTTTGGGCAACATGGGAAGCACAGACATAGAACCATAAAACTGGAATTCTCTCCAAGGCTCTTCTGTTCCCATCAAGTAGGGGGCTATGATATCAAAACATTACAGAACTGAGGTACAAACTCCTGCATAATGAAAACATTGGACTTACATTGAGGGTGGAAAGGGGCTCATACACAACATCCTGTGGAGTTGCTATTTTTTTGGTGAATTCTAAGGGACACTGAAGATACTTGAAATTATACTCGATCTGTAGAAGATAGAATTAAAACAAATTAATCGATCTAGTAAAGGCCCCAAAATTAGTTCTTGACAAATCTCACACATGAATCTGCAATTCTGCTTAAAATTAAGTGATTCTAGTAAAGTTCAGTTATTATACCTAGAGAAAGAGAAAGTAAACTACTGCATAGTAGTTACAAAAATTAAATTTCCTGGAAGTCTGTTATTTAATTGCCTTACAACTCATAGTCACAGAAAAAGAATGAATTCTCAAAACATCACTTAGATCTTTTAGACTTTCATTCTTCAGGCAAAACTACCTTGGAAAATATTAAAGACTAGAAACAACCCTAAATCATGTTCTTAGAAACAAAGTATTAGGGAAAAACTGAGGACCTAAGGGATAAATTATCTTACACATAGATAATATAATAATACTGTAAATGAAACCAATACTTACCATCCACAATAGATTATATAACTATAGTAATACTATTTTAATATTTTCAATTATAATAAACTTCGAATTATTGTGATAAAATGAACTTACATGGTAGTCTTCACAGGACTTGTCTTCTGTGGAATGCAACATGCAGAAATCTAGAAGTACCTTTGAGAGAGAAAAACAAGCTATGATTCAGGGGCAGAAGACTAGGTATAAGAAGGATTTTATCCCAATTCAAAAATAACACACAAGATATTCTTCTTCCCTTCCTTTGCTTCTTATACCTCAAGGATAAATTATAATTCATGTCATTCAGGAACAAAGTTTAGTATACAAAATGTTACAAATATCCCTGAGTGGCTTAGAAATTCCAGATTCAGGAAAATGCCATATGTTTGAGAATGAAATTTCATTTACTAAAGTTTAGATAAGAGAGATTCCATTAGTTTTGCCTAAGATTTGATGCCTTTATGAGCTTCTGGAGAATATACAGATTAAGTATTCTTTTGCTCAATATCTTACAATGACAGCTCATTGTGCTCATTGTCCCTGGAGAGATCTTTCATCCCAGCACTAGGGTATTTTCTGTGGTTTAGGTCACTTTTTCTGTGTTTTTCCAGCCTTGAGTACTGTGTTTACTTCTATACCTCATTTACCAGGTAACACTGAGAGAATATGTGTTCTGAGGGGAATGGATAGGATAGTGGGACATAGATGTAATGAAAAATGGTTGGAGACCTTCTACATGCTTAACTCAGGTAAAGAACACATATGGAGTCATTAGAGTCATCCCTAAGATCTGTAGGGACAGATACTTTTGTGGGGTCCTTGTCTACATAAATGATTTGAGTTATCCTAAATCTACTGGCCTGAAATCATGATCTTAAGAAAAAAAGAGTGCTTGGTCAACCTGCCCTTTTGGAACTACAGAGAACACTATTAGTGCATTAGAGAACTCCTGGGGCATCTGGTCAACCTCACTTGCAGAAAGAAATACTGCCTGGTCAACCTGCTCTTTTGGAACTACAGAGAATACTATTAGTGCATCCCAGAACTCCTAGGGCATCTGCTCAACCTCACCTGCAGGACTCGTGGGAAGAAAGTTGATCTATGCCCTGGAGGTGGGAGAGATGGACCTGGCTGGTCTCAGGTACCTGGTCTCAGGGTGACATAGACAGTTTGAAGGAAGGCTCTGTTGGTGGGTGAATATCAGTATTGAGAGCCACAATGGGCATCATGACAAATAAAGACTAGTCAATAGTATATGCAAGGAAGAACTAGAGGCTGTTCTAGCTGTTATAGTTTGAGAACTTTGTAATCATCAACATAAGCGAAATAAAAGATGAGCTGCCTTATGAGGCTGGGTGAGAGTTTGCAAAAGCAACTTTTTAGCAACTGTAATTATTGAGAACAAAGTCTGAAATGGCTTTCTTTTTTTTTTTGGAGAAGTTTTTGCTATAGGGTGCATGTGCTCGCCAGACAGAGACAGAAAGTGAAAAAATCACCTCCCAGGGGGGATGGCCACACTGCAATCCCTTCTCCTCCATTCTCCTCTTGGGATCTTGGGCATGCACGCACATGCGCCCGGCATGAGTCTAAGCCACCGGGTCTGGGACTCGAACCACAGTCGACTACATGGGAGCCAACGACATACCCATTACGCTAACTGCTGGTCCCGTCCTGAAATGGCTTTCAACCCTGTATATTTAGGTGCTCTTTAATGGGATTTAGGCATCTGAAAAATTTGTCTGTAGGTCATTTGTGCATTGGATGGCTCCAATTTCCATTAGATGTCATAAAGAAAGGAATATACAGGAAGCATTTGGCATGATAAGCATATATTGAATACATATAAACAGTAAGTACTAGTAGTAGTAGTATTGGTAACCACATAAACAATAGAAAAAAAATGGAGGTTTGTATGTTACATGACAACCATTATCCTGAATACTTTTAGTTAGGTCGTAATGACAACAATGAATCCTGACATCATATTTCATGTCAAGCATATTTTTATAAAGAGTTCTTTTGCTTTGTTTTGTTTTTGGAGAGCTTACTTTCATGCATTCAGGGAGGTATTCTACCATTTCCATGACTGGACACTTATTGCTTGAAGAATAATGACTAAAAACCTTAAGGCAGTCATCCCATCTGTAAAATAAATAAATAAATAAATAAATAAATAAATAAATAAATAAATAAAATAAGAGAAACACAAGTCTTAATTCTGCACAACAGTTGAAATTTAACATTACACTTTTAGGAGAAACCTAAGTTTAAGTTTATTCATGCAATGCAACTATTACACATTGGCTTCAATGGAACTAATATGTGAACCACAGTCATCAATCCATTGATAGGACACTTGTCCATTAATGGAAGTTAGGAATGTAGGCAAATTCCAAGATGGTTGTTATTGTCATTGTTCTGTCTCTTTCTCTAAATGCCTTTCAAAGAAGGCAGACCTGTATTTTCTTTTTCTTCCAGAGTCATGAAATGGTAAATATTTTCAGCACCAATCATGTTAGTTAGACATGTCCACATCCACATTCACATCAGCAATACAGTGCCATGCCCATATTTAATAGTTATTTCATGTATACCTCAAGTAGTGAGTTAAACTGCAGACTAAAATGTGTCAGGTACCCTGATAAGCATAGACTCTTCCAGAACATTAGAGAGTTTGCCCCTTTCTTCATCACATCCAGCTGGATAGGATATGAAGGTGCTTATGACACCAAAGAGGAACTAAATCTACAACAGAAGCAAAGAAAGGCCTATTTATTAGGTTGATGGGAAAGTCATGACACATTTTTACATAGAAAATTATCTCATGACTTTCCTGACAACCCAGTATTTCCAAGATCCTGTCCATGTCATACGGTCTGATTCTAAAAAGTGAAAGAAAGTCTACAGGTCTGCATTTGAGTGGCAGGATCCTGATGCAATAGGGAATTGGATAAAAAGGATTATGGCTCTGTTAGAATCTCTTCTCCTCTCTCTCTCTTTCTCCTTCTCTCTCTTTCATCTACACACACATGGCTCCACCATTAAAAAACAAAAAACCTCCTTAAAAACACAAAATCACAAAGCTCATACATTCAGGGAAATTCTACTACATGGCACTATAACTATAGGGAGTGACCAGATCTGAACAACACTATAGTGACCTTTAAACACAAGTGGAGACACAGTTCTTGTGCTGACACTGCAGGGCTAGTGAAAACTTTAATACAATCTACTTTTCATCTGTTAACACCACAGGGAGGTGTTAGTTAAAGGAAACTGCTAGCCAGAGAAGGTCAGAGAAGATAAGAGGAAGCTTGTATAGAACCACAAGATGTCACAGGGTCCAGATCTTCGGTCAGTAACATCAGAAAACTGGCTTTGCATTCTGCTTCTCCCTCCCCCTTTTGCTGTATAAAAGAATAAACCCAGGAATGGCTCAGCACCATGGCTGCCTTTGCCAGAGGAGTCTGGACCACCCAATTCCTGCTTTTCTCTGTTTGTGTGTCTGTGAGTATTTTCTTGTCAAATCCACCATTGCTCCCACTCAAAATCACATTTACCCACGCAAATCATAGCAAATAACAACATGGATTTACCTCGAGGAATTTTTTTTTCTTTTCTTGGAGAGGTTTTTGCTATAGGGTGCATGCACTCGCCAGCCAGCCAGCCAGACAGAGAGCCAGAAAGCGAGAAATCACCCCCCAGGGGGGATGGCCACGCTGCAATCCCTTCTCCTCCATTCTCCTCTCGGGATCTTGGGCAGGTACGCACACGCGCCCGGCGTAAGTTTAAGCTACCAGGTCTGCAACTCGAACCGCGATCAACTACATGGGAGTCCAGCGACATAGCCATTAATGCTAACTACTGGTCCCCCTTGAGGAATGTTTTTACCAACATCTAGTTTTGGCATCTATTGGCAGGAAAGTATTGAGTAATGCCAGATAGGGAAGCGCAATTTCTTTGACAACAATCATAATTCCCTGTGCTACATGCCTGAACCCTTTGAGATTTGCTTTCCATATTATAAAATTGGGAACCAAAGAGCAGAGAGGTTAAGCAGTATGCTGTTGTCACTTAAAACATTTATTTAAAAAATTAGGTAAGTCAGTCCAGCTACGTGGTGCAAGGGGTGGGACCATTTTGCCATGCTGGAGCTACATGGAGGATGACAGTTTGGATCCTGGGTTGACCTGAAACACACCAGGTATTTGTACAACTGTGATCCTGACTGAGAGGAAGACCGAGATGTTATAGGAACCTGACCACTTCCCTCATTATCCCCTCTCTTTTTCTCTCATTCTCTTGCTCTCTGTTTGATAAAGGAAATAGCATTTAAAAAGTTTATATAAACAAGTTACACTTCTAAATGTTGACTAACAACTGAAACATACTCCTTTTTTCTTTCTTTCCTCTGGGGCTGGGAAAATTCACAACACCAGGGTGTACTAAATGTTAGTGGACAGGAGGGCAGTGCACCTTTTGTTCCTGATGGCCGTAAGAACCACCTCCTTCCTCTTATTGTGAAGTGCAACGTGCAAAAAGGAGGCCTGCTGCTTGTTCAGGACAATCTCAGCATCGTAGCTCAGAAGAAGTGCAACGGCTTTGGCGTGGCCTTCTCTTGCAGCAAAGTGAAGCGCTGTGTTCTTTTAGAAAAAAGAAAAAAACAACATTAAAAATGTGATACTAGATAGCTCACTATCTAATTTCCAAAATACATAAAATTCAAGACTTCTGTTCAGAATCAAAGTAATGAGTTTATATGTAAATTGTGTGTTTGTGTGTGTCTTGCTCCTAGAAGAAACATTCTCCTAAAACGTATCCAAAAGTGAATACATCTCTCAATGGCTAGAAGTAGAAGAAGAGCCTCAGGTCTGAATAAACCAGGAAATATGTCTCCCTCAGAAGAACACAGTAACTCTCCTCCATCTCTCGGGGGGAAGAACAAATCAAAAACAAAAAACAGAGGAAGTTACTAAAATGCCAGAGAGAGAATTTAGACCATTCATGGTGACAAAATTCTATGAGTTGGAACAGAAAAGAGACAATGAACTACAGGAGATTAGGAAGTCCTTCCACAACATGAAAGAAGAAATGGACACTCTAAGAAAGAGTCAGATGGAACTGTTAGAGATGAAATCTGTAATACAAGTAATCAAAAACTCTCTTGAAAGTATTAAAAGTCGATTAGACCATGTTGAAGATTGAATCTCTGATGTAGAAGATAAAACCTCTGACCTAGAAAAACACCAAAAAGAGAAAATAACAAAAACCACAAGGATATATACAAGAAATACTAGATTCCATTAGATGCCCAAACATCAGAATAATTGGTATCCCAGAAGGTGAAGAATCCAATAAGGGCATGGAAAATCTATTCCATGAAATCCTAGCAGAAAATTTCCCAAGCTTAGAGAGGCACTCAAACATCCAGACCCAAGAAATACAAAGGACCCCAAATAGAATCAGCCCAAGAAGATCTTCCCCAAGGCACATCTTAGCCAAACTGGCAAAGACCACAGATAAAAGACAAGATACTAAAACTGGCAAGAGAGAAACAAGTGACTTCCAAAGTCATCCCATCAGGTTAACACCTGATCTCTCAACGGAAGCAATGCAAGCAGGGAAAGAATAGGAAGACATATTGAAAGTGTTAAGAGAGAAACAATTTCAACTAAGATTATTATATCCTACAAGATGATCCTTCACATGGGAAAAAAAAAGATTAAAATCTTCTCAAACAAAAACTGAAAGAATTTGCCAACACCAGACCAGCTCTTCAAGAAACCCTGAAGAGGGAACAGCAGTTAGCGTAATGGCTATGTTGCTGAACTCCCATGTAGCCAGCCGCGGTTTGAGTCCCAGACCCAGTGACTTAAACTCATGCCGGGTGCATGTGCGTGCGTGCCCAAGATCCTGAGAGGAGAGTGGAGGAGAAGGAATTGCGGTGTGGCCATCCCACCGGGGTTGATTTCTTGCTTTCTATCTCTCTGTCTCTTTCTTTCTGGCAAGCGCATGCGCCCTATAGCAAAAAACCTCTCAAAAAAAAAAAAAAAAAAAAAGAAAGAAAAGAAAAAAAGAAAAAGAAACCCTGAAGAGAGTACTATTCCAGGAAAACTAAAGAATGAACAGCCAGAAATAAAGGAAAAATAAAAGGCAACCAAGACAATGGCCAACTTATACGTTGGGACAAGTCTGGTAATATCGGTGATAACATTGAATGTTAATGGATTAAATTATCTAATCAAGAGACACAGACTGGCTGAATGGATAAAAAACCAGAAACCCTCTAATCTGTTGCTTACAGGAAACCCACTTCATGGATAAAGACGTACATAGACTAAAAGTGAAGGGTTAGAAAAAGGTTTTCCATGCAAATGGGAACCATAAAGAGAGCTGGAGTCATGATACTAATTTCTGACAAAATAGCCTTTAAAACAAAAACTGTTTGAAGAGACAAACAAGGGCACTATATTGTAGTAAAAGGGTCAATCGATCAAGAAGATATAGTGCTTATAACTATCTATGCACCTAACATAGGAGCAACCAAATATGTGAAAGAAAGACTGTTAGATCTAAAAGGAGACATAGACTGCAACCCACTAATTGTTGGAGACCTCAACACCCCACTATCACCTCTGGATGGATCATCTAGATAAAAAGTAGGTAAAGAGACAAACAATCTAAATGATACAATAAATCAAATGAACTTAACAGACATCTATAGAACTTTCCACCCAAAAAACCATGAGATACACTTTTTTTCTCACCCCCATATGGAACCTTTTCAAAGATTGACCACATGATAGGGCTCAAGGCAAGCCTCTACAGATTCAAAAGCATAGAAACTATACCCAGCATCTTCTCCGACCATGATGGAATTAAACTTGATTTTAATTTCAAGAGAAATCCTTAGAAATACTCAAATACATGGAAAGTAAATAAACTACTCCTGAATGACTTCACAACTACTGAAGAAATAAAGACTGAAGTCAAAAGATTCATGGAAGCCAGTAACAATGAGGACATGAGTTTCTCTAATCTCTGAGACATTGCACAAACAGTCATAAGAGGGAACTTCATAGCAATTAGTGCACATAAGAAGAAGATGGAAAGAAGGCAAATGGATCACCTAATATTGTGCCTCAGAGAACTAGAAAAGCTATAGCAAACAAACAAACAAAGAAACAAACAAAAAACAAACAAACAAAAAAACTCCAGGAGAAAGGGAATAATAAAGATACAAGCAGAAATAAATGAAATAGGAAATAAACGAACTATACAGAAAATAAATGAAAGTAAAAGCTTGTTGTTTTAAAAGATAAACAAAATTGATATACCACTAGCAAAACTTATTAAGAAGAAGAGAGAAAGGAACTGGACGAATATGGAAGATTTACTGCTGAGTGAAACAAGCCAGACTATGAAGGAGAGATATTGTATGTCCCCACTTAATATATACAGAGTGTCCGCACTTTGTGACTGAAACTGGATGACTGAAGGATATAGAAACACAGTAAATGGTTGTGAATACCAGATATAGTGTTGGAAGAGGGTGGGTGAAGGAGTAAAATCTGAGGAAGGACATTTAGAAGAAAAAGTAGAGAGGCAAAGCATTAATGGGACAAAGAAATTGGAGTGTTATCTGTTGAAGATAACTTTATAGTATTATCAACTGGCCTTGGGAGAAATGTACACATGTTGGAATATTCACTTTGAAAGCTAAATAATGTGATTGTATGTATAAAAGAACTTGAAATTTAAAAAAATGTTAATAAAGAAAAAAATTGTGTGTGTGTGTGTGTGTGTGTGATGTGTGTGGGAGGATTGTGTATGGGGGAGGGGTGTGTGTGTGTGTGTGTGTGTAAATTCCAAGGTGTTCATTTTGCGTTGCTTTTACAGTGATGTGATTCCACGAGGACAAAAGACAAATTTGCATAATAAGTATATTGGAGTGAATGCAAAAGAAAATACTCCCAGGAGACTTACTATTTAGTAGGGCTGTGGTCTCTAGATTGTACAGTTTTAGTTATGGCCTAAAACTTTTTTAAAAACTGAGACTATTATGTGGTTTCCAACTTTTAGTTTTGCCACATAAAGACATTTTTAAAAAAATAATGACATCTTTTTTTTACATCATTTTATCACTGAACATACATTTCAATATTTACACTCCAAAAAAGGAAGAAGGTAAAAGCACAATAAAGGACTGTCCTTTACATCCACACACTTAAAAAGATTACACTTAGTTTTATGAAAACTCATGCCTACCCTCTTTGTTTCTCCTAAGGTTACCAGAAAGTCATGAAAACCTTATCATTGAACTTCACTGGCCTGTAGACCGGCTCTGTGAGATTGGAGGGGTGTGTTCAACAAATATTTGTTTCTTGATATTCTATTTCTGTTCCCATTTTCTCATTCCTCACCTAAGAGTTTGCTTGTTAAAACCATAATGAAAGTCTGAGAATAAGGCAAGGAAGAGAAGGTAATTTAAAAAAGTGATTTCCTGCAATCTTGAAAGTTTCTGCTATGTTGAGATCTTCAGTAGGTCTGAGGAACATAATTACATACCCCTTCTTCATCTAGTCGATCGGTACACTTCATATTAGTATCAAGAATGACCTTCATGGTCTGAGTGTACCCGCCCATGGATGCATGATGCAAAGCGGTCCAGCCATTGTGGTCACTGTAAAGAGATAAGAAACGACATGTGAATACACTTTATAGATTATGTCAAGAAAGGATACCATTATGTAGGAGGACCTGATGGGCTAAAAAAGCATAATTAAGATCTAGCAACTAAATATTTATTATAAATTTACCATAAATAAGCTCATTTCAAACCAGTGGCCTTAAATGTTCTATCAGTAATATGATTCACACATATTTTCTTTTAGGTTGATTAAATTTGAAAGGATATAAATGTGTTACCAAACTTATAAGTATAGGGAAATTGGAGTTAGCATGTCTGTGTCATATTTCTTTTTTCAGAGTTGTAATATACTTACACATATTATTTTAAATCTTTTTAAAGTATCTTTTTCTTTGACCAGCTTGTGGCATGGTGATTGGGGTAGCTGGAACCCCTATGGCCAACTGTTTAGTTTGGGTCCTGGACCCAGTGGCCTGAAGAACACATTGAGCATGTGTGCCCAAAATCCTGAGAGGAATATGAAAGAAAAGGGTTTGTGGTGTGGCTGTTCCCCCTGAGGAATGCTTTCTCACTTTTCTTCTCATTCTCTCTCTTCCTTCCCCCTTAGTGAGTGTATATCCTCTATGACAAATTTTGAAGAAAGAAAAAAAAAAAACTTTTTTTTTTTTTTTTTTTTTTTTTTTTTTTGAGAGAGAGAATGAGGAGGAGTAGGGAGAGAAAAAGAGAGACAAGCATTTTTTGGTCAGGGTCTCACCATGCCTCAGTATTCCTGTCCCAGCCTCCCAGTAAGCTAGGATCACAGGTGTGTACCATCATGCAGAGCCTGTTTTAGATTGATCTGGGAACCAAACCCAGACCTTCATGTGGCCCCAGGCTTTGCAGGAACACCCTAAGTCTTGTGCTACTGCAGTTGGGCCTTATTTTATTCTTTCACTGAATATTTACATCAAAAGTATTTTCCTTGATGGTGGCATTGGCCTGCATGGTCAATAGTTACTGATAATAATACTATCTTATAGTGCATGGTTACAAGGTGCAACTCAGAGTACTGATACTTATCACTTGTTCTAAGAATCATGTCTGGAAAAGCTTTCCTCTTGTGCTCTCAGAGATACTTGCGCAATCCCTTTGAAAAATATTTATCCTTTCTCACAGAAATTTGAGATTAAATACAATGAAGGCTTACCATGTCAGTAATACTTTTGCAACTTAGACATGGAAGAAAATATGGCACAATTCAGTTTCAGTGCTAGTGCGCAGCTGCTTTAGGATGCAAGAGCTACCTCCCTGTTTCAGTTATGATGTCATTCAGCAACAGCTGTCTGACCTGGGCCAACTTGGGTCCCCTTTGCAGGTCTGCTGCTTGGCGTTCTCTATGAGCAGACAGGAACTGAACAAGCACTCCTTTCAGCTACATCGCTAATGAGCCTGATGTGCTCTTTGCTACTAGAAGATAGCTCAGTCACCACTCTCATGTGTTTCCAGGTTTTCTTCTTCATTTAACAAAGATATCATTTCATTATACCAGACTTTCTTTCTTTCTTTAGGTTTTTACCGTAGGGCACATGCGTTTTCCAGAGAGATGGAGAACAGGAAAGTGAGAAACAATCCTCTGGGGGGGGAGGGGATGGCCATACTGCTATATATTCCCCTCCATTCTCCTCTCAGGATTTTTGGGAAGCCCACACATGTGCCTGGCATGATTTTTTTAAGCTGCTGATTTTTTTGCTCCAGGACTCAAACTGCAGTTGGCCTTGTGGGAATCCAGTATCTTAACCACCATACCACCTGGTGGTTCTAATTATGCCATGTTTTTATTATGATTACATATTTTAACTTGGTTTTGTTCCTTATGTTAGTTTTCTTTTAAATATAATAAAATTCAGAAATTTTTAATGTCTTGTTATTGCAAAAGGAGCTTCTAACGGTTTTCATTCATCAGACTGAATGAAAAGTAAGGTCTTTGAGCTTTATGCTTTGTGTATGCATGTCACATACACAAATGTGATTACATTGTAGTATCTGTGGAAGATGACAGCACGAAGAAGTAAAACACGAACTAAGAAACACACTGCACAAAGCAACTTACTCGATGATGCTGAACAGGGTCTTCAACTCCATAAAACTACCATTTCTTCATTTGTTAATTGAGAATAGTACCAAATTTCTTTTCAATATTTGAGACTCACATATGTTTTGAAGATTACATAAAATGGACTAAATTACTTAGGAAATTATAAAGATAGAGGTCATAATGAAACTGTAATAAAAGGACATCCCAAAATGGATGATATAAAAGTATACATAAACATTTCAGTGATAAACCCTCACCTGAGAAATAATGCACCTTTTTTCAGAAGAAGCTGAACCACTTTATCATGTCCATTTTTTGCTGCCAAGTGAAGAGGAGTCATCCCATGGAGGTCACCTTCATTCAAAAGCCTTGTGTCACTTATGTCTTTCAGGAGTCTCTGGCAGGTATTGATACGCCCGTAACTTGAAAACAGTACGTTTCATATTTTCAGTGAATATTAAACATAAAGATGACGTGTTCGTATGTTGCGTAGATTAATCCTTACCTGGCTGCAAAATGCAGGGGTGATTTCTTATCTTTGCTTTTGGAATTAATGGACACATTAAAGCCAAGCAGGTTATTTACAGAGACAGGAACCCCCTGTCTACATGCATAATGTAGAGGTGTACACCCGTCATTGTCTTCATCCATGACCAGTTCTTTAATATGTTTCATCTATAGGAAAAATTAATATTTCACATATAAATTTGATATTAGCTGATATGGTATTTTTCATATGTAGAATAGTATTTTCTAACAAAAGTCAATATATATTTCTCGGGTACAAACATATAAATAACCTAAAGAGAAATACAGGAAAATAAATATGAATGAATTGCATACTTTCTTTTTAATGCATATTACCATATTAAAGACTGTAAGATTCTTCAAGTAGGAAAATGCTCTTAACACTTTTCTGTTTGCTTGTTTTTGTCATAGGGTGTGTTGCCAGAGACAGTTAGAAGGAAAGTGAGAAATCATCCCCCAGTGGGGATGGCCATGCCACAGTCCCTTCTCCTCCATTCTACTTTTTGGGATTTGAGCATTCATGCACATGCACCCAGTATGATTTTCAAGAGTCCAGTGCCTTAGCCACCTTACCATTTTTTTGCCCCTGTTTTTTTTTTTTAACATTTTTAACCTTTTCCTGAACATATTTGACCACAGCCCTTCCCTGTGCCAGACCTTATTTTCTCTTACAAATAACATTTAAGAGCTTAAACTTATGTGTTCTATTATAAAGAAGGAATGGAATATTAAAAATTAGATTTACCTTATCTTTTATATGTATGGGGGAGGTGGGTCTTCAAAAAGTTCATGGAACATGTATATTATGAAAAAATATGCATGGATTTCCAAGGTTTTTTTGCACCAAAATAAATCTGGACTTTAATTTTATTTTTCCATGACTATTTTGAAGTTTCCTCATATGTTAAAGAAATAAACGGATGGCAAGTGAGTAGCTTAATTCAATAAATTAATAAACATTTTGCTATTTTGTTGATAGTTTTCAAACATATACATACTCTTGATTCTTCACTATAAAAATATGATGTACTTCATGTATATCTAAGAGTCACTCAATAAATATTAGTTGGTGACTATACATTTGAAGCCAGTGCTTTTATTATGTCATTAAGTCAAATATGTTGAATTATTTTTTAAAGATGGTGGAATATTGCTAAATTATTTATTTAATTTGTTTTCAACTGATTTTCAAGTCATAACAGTCAAAGAGTCAAAGAAATCAAACTGATTAAAGTTGTATACTTATTACAGATGAAGCATATGGAAAACCTTTGTAACTTTGAAAGCTCAGTCCCAATGCAATTCATTATTATCATTACCATCACCACCACCACCACCACCACCATGTTGTAAATAAGTATCCAAATAGGAAATTTATTTTAAAACATTTTTAAACTTCTAGAATCAGCCTTCAGAATAATAAAAATCATAATAAAAATATCAGTTTACTCTCAGTCGAACCAAACTCAATTTATGGAAATCCATAGATAATACCTGCAAAAACTCAGGTCGCAAATTCCTTAATCCATAAGGTTGTTGTACAGTCAAATGTAAAAAATTGCGTCCGAAGTGATCTTTTATATCCACACGGGCACCTAAAAAGCACAATATAAATATAAATTCTATCCATTCATTTAAAGCAAGGCCTATGGTGGACTTTTTACTTAATTAAAGAGTCTGCTTAAAACATTTTTTGCCAGCCTTTAACTTGCAAGAAACTTTATTTAGATGAACAACTAAATATATTCAGGAATGGGTTTATCTTACTCCGTGTGTGTGTGTGTGTGTGTGTGTGTAAGGGAAGGCAGAGAATAATGATTGAGGCCCTACCTTTTTGAAGCATAATTTATAAATACAGAAAGATTGGAGATAAACAAAGAAGAGAAGAGAAGAGAAGGATATTTCTTTTTCCTTTTTATTTTTTAATCATGCACCAGATTCATATCTAAAATGGGGATATTTATGGGACCTATACCACATAGGGCTGATTCAGTAAGAGAAAGCTGAAAAAATGTTCAGCAAAATGTGTGGAGTATAACAGTTGCTTTCAAATGCTATGTATTATTGTTCTGAAATTATCTTTTAAAATATTGCTTTCTTACTGGACTGAAAATTACTCTAGGCATGTAAAATATTCTATTTATCTTTGTATTCATAACACTGGGACCATTGCCAGGCATGCAATAGATGTTAATACATGGTTAGCTTGATCTCTCTTGGTTACCTTTAGAGAGTAGCAAATTTACAATATTCCAAGATGCAGAAGTAGTTGCTAAGATAAGTGGAGAGCGTCCTTCAGCATCGGTGCTATTAATATCTGCTCCCTAAAATGAAACAGGTCATTCAACAGAGTTTAGGAACATATAAACCAGCTTACATTGTAATTTCTTAATAATGTTAATTCATTGGGATAGCATGTACAAATTATGACTAGTACCAAAACATATGACTAATTACTGAATTACTTGAAATTTCCCTGTGATCCATAAGTTATAAAATCAGAAATTAATGCCTTATCTTGTAACTTAAAGAATGAACTTATTTCACACACACTAGGCTTTTAACTGATATCTGTCAATGTAACTACCTAACCTGTGAAAATAAAACCTTTAACTTAGAGCATTAGTTTAGCTTCACTCTAAGAAATAATTTTTAATTTTTCATAATTAAATTTACTTTTCAAACTTACTGAATACATGATATTAAAAAAATTTTTCACAGGAAACTTTAAAACTAAAAAAAAAATCTACTTTCATTCTGAAATAAATGAATGAAATAATTTAATTGAAATTACTCAAATCCTGAAGCAAAGTTTTAGCAAAACATTTATCTGATAAAATTTGTATTTTAAAGTCACAGTGTGTGTATATATATTTTTATTATTTTTAAAAATTTATTTATTTTACATTCTTTCACTGAACATCACCACAGCATACAAAATGCAATTTTCCAGCCAGACTACACTGTAAAGTGGCTTAATCATACATGTTATCATCAACAAATAATTTTCCACTTCTTATTTCTTGCATATATATTTTTTTCCTCTTTATCTCACAGTGTATATATTTTAAAAATAAGTCAACATTTATAATTATGTGTTATGGTTATAGTATTTGAGGTGACAAGAACCCAAAGACCTTTAAAAATTTCATGGAAAGAATTCTTTACTTTGGATAGGGTAATAAAATAGCTTAAAACCAGTGGTGGATATCTGCATGTTCTTTTGGGACCTAATGAATATAGATAACAATTCAGTAGCATCCCCTTTGAGAGCTTGATGGTGGCCAGGAGGTCCTGCAACAGTTGTCTTGCCAGGTGAAGGGATGGCTACATTTGTAGGAAACCATGACTGACATAAACAGTGGTGTAGGAGGAGTCTATAGACAGTTCATGGAAAATGCACATTATGAAAAAACTGCATAGATTTCAAATTTTTTAGTGCCAAAATAAATCCTTACTTTAATTTTTCACTGGTTCTTTGAAGTACCCTCAAGAATCCAAGATTCTTCCATATAAATATCACAATTTTTTATTGACAACACCCACATGTTAAATACTACATAGGAACTGCATCAATTGTGCACATTAGGGCTTAAATAACTCCCTTATGCAGTCATTCATATAAAAAGCTTATTTAATTTAACTCAAAAGTTGACTGACTCCATTTCTCAGAGTGAAAAATTTTCTATAATTTCATTTGCCACAAACCTTCAATATTTTTCTTTAAAGTTTTTTTTTTTTTTTTTTTAATTGCTAGATGGCAAGTTCACTTATCAGAGAGAGAGAGAGGAGGAAAGGGCCCTCTAATAGGGCATGGTCAAGACACAATCCTTTCTCCTCCATCTTTCCATCTTATTGGGATTTGGGGCATACATGAACATGTGACTGGTATGCTTTATGAACCTTTGGATCTGGTAATCGAACTGAAGGCAGCCATGTGGTATCTGGCTCCCTTAACCACTGGGCTATGGGGCTGGTCTTAACAATATTTTTCAATTTGTCAGTTTTTCACTGTTTGAAAGGTGGTGGTGTTAAGACAGATGGAGTAGAAGCTTACCCCATATGCTTTCTGTCCTGCCTCCACCTCAAAGTCACCAGTGCTTAAAAAGCATTATCAGAGTCTCCCAAAACAGACACTCCCCTGAGACCTACTCAGAAGCTATCAGGAGAGTTACCCCTGTTGGTAATAGTAGATGCCACAACGGTTATATCATTGGACTGACATGTAGTCAACCATGGTTTGAGTCCTGGACCCAGCAGCTTCAAACTCATGCTGGATGTGTATTCATGGGTGTCCAAAATCCCAAGAGGAGAATGGAGGAGAAGGGATTGTGGTGTGGCCATCCCCCCTGGGGGTGATTTCTTGCTTTCTGTCTTTCTGTCTCTCTCTGTCTCATGCACCCTATAGCAAAAATCTCTCTTAAAGAAAGAGTTTCCCTCACAGTGTACCCACAAATACCTTGCACTGAAAAGTACACTTTGGCACTTCTACCTTCATAGTAATGAAGTTTGGCCATTACAATTCATATGCAGTATACTCTACTTGCCAATATGTCAGTCAACACTTTGTAAATATTTTTGGCTGATAAATAAGAAATGAAAATTTGATTTATTTTTGAAAATCTATATATGCAATTGCATGATTTTCAACTATAAATAGTAATTAAAAAATAAAGTTTTTAATGAAATAGTTACCACTGAAATTAAGTAGTCTGCTAGTTCATGGTGATCAAATAATGAGGCTCTGTAAACAGACAATTATAAACATTATAATTAAAGTATATTGATATAAGCATAAATTTATAATATATATATATATAACTGCTATATTCCTAAAGTGAATTTAACTAGTCATTGAATAACATGATAAAATGTTAGCGAATTAGAAACTTTAAAAATGTATAATTGGGGTGGCAGGTGGCATAGTGGTTAAGGGCACTGGACTCCCACATGGCCTACTATGGTTCAAATCCCAGACCTGGAGGGTTGCTTCCTCACTTTCCTTCTTTTTCTCTCTCACACTCTGTCCCTCTCTGGCCAAAATAAGATAAATAAATAAATAAATAAATAAAGTTAAATAAAATAATTCTGTAAAAAAATGTATAATTGATTCTGAAAAGGGCAATATTTTTCAAGGCAATAAATAATAGAGCAAAAACATATACATCAGAACATTTTCTTCCTCATCTTTTAGTATATTTATTTCCTCTGGTACTTCCTTCTGTAAAATCATCATGAGGATGTTCTAAAGTAAGTAGCAACATCTGACCCAAGATATGAAGAGAAAAGGTTGGCATTACTGTAATTCTGGGGAATAACAACAGCTGCATGCCAAGCGAGAGTAAAATTTACCTGCAGGGTTAAAGCACTCTCTTGGGGGAAGGGGTGCTCCTCTGCGGTAAAAGTTAACAAGGCAGTGTTGGCTTTCTTGAGTTTTTATGAAGCCAAGAATAATTATGGAGCTAATTGAAGTCATTTTGTTATCTGATAGGCAGTCATAGGGGTTATTAATTAATAAAGCAAATAAAAGGTTTCAGTCATTAAAGTACCACCATAACTAATGTTAATACTAATGATTTAAAACTTTTGTGTCTTATTGCAAATCTGACTTATTTGTTCCTATCTGAGATTATCTCAGCTATTTTTGACTCTTTGTGTATAAATTTCAGAATCAGCTTGCCAGTTTATACCATAACAAAAGGTAGCAATGTATTTTAAATATATTAATTATATTCAGTAATTTTAGGAAATCGTAACATTAAAGCCCCATTTTCCTAACATAATTTGTTCTTATGTATATATTTGCATATTAAGGCTGTGTGTTATTAAAGATACATTTTAACTATAACCAAATTACCGGGTTTCCAACTTGGCTAAACATTGGATAAAGAATTTTTAAGAATTTCTGAGACCCTTTTCAGAGATATTGATAAATTCTGGAGAATTAGTTGGGTTAGGATTTTATGGACTCCTCACATGATTCTAATGCCCAGTAGTTTGAGCATTTATGATATACAGGTTAGTTTGTCTCTTGAGTTTTTGTTTTATTTCAATAGCTTTTTTTTGGTTTATTTTTCTATCAGTTCCTTTTACATATCACTAATCGTGGATTTATGTATGCCCTTTTGTTTATCATAATCTCCTGTCATTTTAATATATTTACTTTTACATAATTGATCATTCATTAATATATTTTTTATTTTTTACTCTAATCCTAACCCTTAACCCTAACCTTTGTTAAATTTGTGAAAGGTCTTAAAGATATCTTTATTTTAAAATGCTTTATTGATTGCCTTATTATTTTTATTTCTTTGTAAGTAAATTAGCCTTTTGTTGACTTGATTGTCTTCTATTACTTTTCCTTTATGGTACAAAATTTCAGTTTGCAAACTCATCTCAAGTGGGACTATCCTGGTGTTCTTTTCTATTCACATGTGTTCTTTCATGGCTGGTAATTTGGCTAGTTTTCATTCTCACCTCCCCAGTTTAGAAGCAGATTTATACTGGTAGCTAGAGTTTCTTTTTCCCTGAGAGATATGAGAGGAGTCCTCAAAATGTTCATGAAAAATATTTATGGAAAAAACTGCAGAATTAAAAACAAAAATTTTTACCAAAATATTACTCATACTTCAATTCCATTTTCCACAAACTTTTTGAATTTCTTTCATATTGTAGATTTCCTGGAGCAGTTACCTACTAGGAGTATCTTAGCTCTTTCCTTTTCTTCTGTCTTCTAGCCTACTTACAGCTGTGTGTGTGCGTGTGCATGCATGTGTATTTATGTGTGTATGAGAGAGCGAGAGAGGAGAGACTTATCTCAGCCTCTTCTTTCACTCTCATTGGTAGTGTTTAGTCTATGTTTTCCTGAAGAACTTGACCTCCCAGTCTACACTGCCTGTTTCCTGTCTTAGTAAAGTTACAGTTTCAGACATTTACCCTGATGTGTATTTCTGTTAAACTGCACAAACATTTTTACCTTTTTGGCAACTTAGTTATAATTTCCAAAAATATGTTTTGAAACTACGTGTAATTGTGAGGGTAAGCAAAAGGATGGGGAAGGTGGAGTATCCACATGTTTCAGTTCTACTGTCCTCACTAATACCAGCGGTAAAATATATGAAGCGATGGAACAAATTAGAAAGGGTTTGGAAAGCCTAGCATGTTGATTTCCTTAGCATATAGGAAATTATTCTTAAGCCCATGTCTACTGGAAAAATTGATCAAGGTTTTATCCTACTCTGATTTCTGAGGAGCATAGCAATTCTAGATGAAAGTTTTTCTTATCTCTTTTTTTCTTTCAAACTATGCTATAGGATCCTTGCTAACTTTTTCTTACAAGTATAATTTAACACTTGATGACAAAAAATCTGTGTACATAATGGTAGGGAGGAAACTTGCCTGTGAAGCAGGGTCTCTTGATTCCCGTCAGCTGCATTAACCACGTCACTGCTCCCAGAATAGGATGATATCATAAGTTTAACAATGTCCGTGGCTCCCTGGGTAGCAGCAAAATGAAGGGGCGTGCACTTCCCATTCTATAAAGACATTTGATACTAAAATCAATGTTTAAACCCCAATTTAAGGATATAGCTTAAACTGAGTTATGAGTTTCATCTTCCAGGTCAAAATAATCAAGGAATATCAGATTTAAGAGGACAAATAGTGATCAGTTTCATCTATTGAAAAACATCAATATAAAACTCACAGTAATTGTGATTCTTTACAGTTTGAGAATTCTTGGCACATACTTCCACTATCATTATCCAGATACCATTCTCTACCCCAATAAGGTCATGGGTCATGTCTCATTCATTCCTGGAAGCTCTCCGTACCTGAAGTGACTTCAGAGCCCATAGCAAAAGTAGCAGTTTTTTTTTGTTTGTTTGTTTGTTTGTTTTTTTTTTCTTTTTTTCTTGAGAGAGGTTTTTGCTATAGGGCGCGTGCACTTGCCAGGAAGACAGAGAGACAGAAAATGAGAAATCATCCCACCCAGGGAGGATAGCCACGCCACAATCCCTTCTCCTCCATTCTCCTCTCAGGATCTTGGGCACACACGCACATGCGCCCGGCATGAGTTTAAGCCGCCGGGTCCGGGACTCGAATCACGGTTGACTACCTGGGAGTCCAGCGACATAGCCATTACACTAACTGCTTGTCCCACAGCTCTTCATTTCTATATTGCTACACTAAGGAGCAGTGTCCAGAAGCCATGTGAACTATTGGGTTGTCAGGAAAGTCATAATGCATTTGTGCATAGAAAAACATATGAAAATACATCATGACTTTGCCAAAGACCTAAAAATAACCAATGTTCTCTTTCTCAGAAAGCACAATCCTTTCTGGTAGCTAGGAAGAGAGCATATTGTACCAAAACCCCAAGGTACTGAAGGGAAAAGGGCCAGAATTCTGTACTTTGGGATAGATATGCCTGGCATAAAGTCAGAATTTAAGCACAATCACTGCTTTCACATACCTATCCTTAAAAATTAGTTAGGTGGTCTTTTGTTTAAAAGAGAACAACTCTTTAGTCTAAAACTAAAACCAGATACATTCATGATTGGGCTTTAATATTTTTAGCTAACATTTATGCATTATCACTTTCTGAGGGTAGGCGTTAACTTATTTAAAGGTAGTTAAACTGGATATATTCTTTATTGTATTTGTACATGCATATGCAACTGTTTTTGGTAGTTTTCAAAATTCTTTACATAGACTGAAATTTGAAATGTCCTCTTCTCCTTTTTACATATGCAAAAGTGAGAGCTTTCATTTAAAATTAACTATAAGCAAACTATAAAGAATCTTAAACATAAACTATGAAACTACTAGAAGAAAACTTAGAGAAATACTTCAAGATATTGGTACAGGCAGAATTTGTGGGGGGAAAAAAAACAAAAAAACAAACAAAAAAAAAACTCAGAAGCATGGACAACAAAAGCAAAAATAGACAAATTGGATTCTATCAAACTAAAAATCTGCATAGTAAAGGAAATAATCAACAGCATTTGAGAGAGCACACAGAATGGGAGAAAATATATGCTGACTATACATTAATAACCAGAGTATATAAGAAACTTAAACAGCTCACAGAAAAAAATAGAAAATAATTTACAACTTTAAAATACAAGTGTCTGTGGCTACTAGATATCATAGTGGTTATGTTGCTGGACTCCCACATGGCTGACCACAGTTTGCATCCTGGACCCAATAGCTTGAAAATCATGAATGGTGTGTGTGTGTGCATGCCCAAGAGCCTGGGAGGAGAATGAAGGAGAAGGTATTGCAGCATAGCCATCCCCCCAAGAGAATGATTTCTCACTTTCTCTCTCACTGTCTCTGTCTCCTTCTCCAGCAAGCACATGTTCCCTAATGCAAAACCTCTAAAAATTTAAAAAATAAATGCCATATAGGATATGAATAATTACCTCCATCAGGTCTATGTGTGCACCATTGTCCAGGCACATTTTAATCATTTCCAAGTCTCCACTTTGAACAGCCATGTGGAGAGGGCTGGCTTTCTTATTATTCACAAAGTTAATGTGAGACTGTCTACTATATCCACGTTCTTCACCTTTAGAAAAAATAAATATCAAGGTAATAAGATTTCAAGGAAAATACTAGGGATTATTAAAAAGAAAGGACCTTTTAGATTTCATAAAATCCTATGTATAAATTCTACTAAATAGTTTTTGAATTAATAGAACACACCACGAAGGCTTTTTTATAATACATAACATAGGAAAGTTTCCACTCACCGAACTTCAATACAATTTCCATGCATTTCTTGGCACCTGAAAATGCAGTCTGGTGAATAGGGTAGGATCCCCATTTATTTGACTTACATGGCTTAGCTCCTTTATTAAACTGGAGAAAAAGAAGGAACATAAAATCAAAGGACACGGTTAAATCTGAAATCACAGGGTTAACGAGAATTTATGTGTGCCTAAATAAAAACACATAGAAAGCTTCACATGATGTGACATGTAGGCAAGAAGGTAATTTTGATGCTAGGCTAAGATCATGAAACAAATACTTTATGTCTTCTAAAAATAAAGTAACAATATAGATGTAAAAACATCAAACTTGATATCCAAACTAAATTCAACATGTTTTTCAAAAGGATTTATGAAAAATTCTAAATATTATCACAGCTGTTATACCTAGTCTTATACAAATAAAGTGATACTATAATGTTTTCCAGATTCTTTTCCCTTCATTTATTAAAAATTAGTAAATGAATATGCCAGCATTCTTGTTAAACCATGAACATTAGCTATTTTCACTAATGAAGGATTTTTTACAGAAAAGATCATCAGCCAAATTTTATATTACCTTTTTATCTGAGTAATCATATTCAATTACCATTTTCTATAAGCCCTTGGGCTTTAGTTTTGTTAATTACCTTAAATTATTATTTAAAGAAAGATTTTGAAAAAGCAGAAAAATGTGGAGAAGCAAATAAGACCTATATAATCTCACCTGCTAAAGGCAGCATCAGTTTACTTTATGTATTTATGTGTGTGTGTGTGTGTATATATATATATATATATATATATATATATATATATAGTTATATGTACCCCATTTATATGTGTGTGTGTGTATATATAGTTATATATAGTTACATGTACCACATTTTTGTGTATATATATATATATATATATACACATATATATAGTTATATATAGTTATATGTACCACATTTTTTTTGTGTGTGTATATATAGTTATATATAGTTGTATATAGTTATATGTACCCCAAAATAGAAGATGTTCCTCATAAAATCGTATTACTAAGGACTCTTCAGTAAAAGCTTCTTTGAACAATATGATCACAGTGTACACAAAAATATTATATTTGTAAAGAAATAAGGCTTTAAAAATATGTTGTTTTCTAAAGTGTTTTCAACTTTACTGTTTCTTTATTCCAATTTTCTTTTGGTTTATTTAAAGTTTTGTCTAATTCTTGATATGAGTGCTAGTTTACTTTTATTTTCTTTATTATATATTTTCTTTTGGTCCAGTTATAAACAGCTTAGAGAATACATATATAGGTCTCCAAAAGTTCATGGAAAATGAATATTATGGCAAAACGTACAAAGGCTTTAAACATACAAAGGTTTTTTTGCACCCAAAATATATTTATACTTTAATTCCATTCTTCAGCAAATTGTTTTAAATCCCTTTGTATTTATCTCTTTATACATCTGGAAAATATGTTTAAAAAAAAAAACCTTTTTATATTTAAATATCAGACAAATATTTTGAAATTCTTCTGTTTCATTTTCCCACTCTGCAGAAAGGTGAAGAGGCAAAATCATACGGTAAAAATACAGAACTCGGGCTGGATAACATGCAAGTGATTAAGGAATATTTTAAAGAAAGTGATTTCCTGCCATTCTATGTGTACACTTGGGCAGGGCCAGTGCCAGGAGCAGCGGCAGTTATTTAGATATTTAGACAGGGGTAGCTTGCACCCCAAGGAACTCAGCCAAGAGTAGGCTGGCTCTGCACTTTCAGTGCCTTAATAATTCAGTTACGCAGGGCTAACTTTCTGAGAAACCATGGCAGCAATTAATTTTTCTGATCTTGGGAATAAGAGTGTTGGTGTTTCTTTGGCTTTTATCTTATGGGCCCATTAAGTCTGCAGTTGAGTATATTCATCTTTCCTTTGACTATTTGGAAGCTCAGAGTCAAATGTATGACCCATCTTTATTAACACACAGGCCATCATACTTTGTATCTTGTCGTCTAGACTGGTCACTAGCTTCATTCTAAATTTTTCTGCCTATATTTTCTTTTTACTTTGATTTTCTCACATTTTCTTTAATGCTTTACTATTAGTTTCTGTAAATAATCTCAGAACCACTTAGGAATTAAGAGATGTTTACATATATAAAAATACATAGAACGATTATTTTTCTAACCTATTTTATATTTTGCTAAGGAGAAAAACTGAGGAGCTGTTCTATATAACAATAATTCATGCTTATTCATGAAAAGATAAAAAAGGCAGAAAAATATGATTGATATACAAACCAAAATTTGCAGTGCCTCACTATTATCTTTGGAGCATGCGATCATCACAGCTGTGTTTCCACTTTCTCCTTCCAAATTAATATTAGTGCTGCTGTGCTCAGTCAGGACCTACACAAAAGGGGGAATATTTGTAAATTTTTTAATTGCAGGTTATCAATGAAGGTCCTAAATTTTAAGTTCTCAGATATCAAGCACCATGTCTTATTCCTTTTTTCATCTCTCTTCTACACAATCTTGTATAAAACCTTGCACATAGTGGGTGCTAAGTAAATTTGACAAATAGATAAAGTAATGATTTCAATATCACATCATTTAAGGCAATATTGAGATGAGAAATTGGAAAAAGAATGGTAAGTGTAGATAATAGTTAACATAGTTTCACTTAATACTCCTCACTTACATTAAATGAGTTGTGTTAACAAATATCTTCAACAAAGGAAATTTATACACTGTGGAATATTACTGAGCCATTAAAAAACAATGATAACCTGGCATTTGATGGAAAGTGGATGAATATGGAAGATTTACTGCTAAGCAAAGCAAACCAGACTATGAAAGAGAGGCATTGTATGTCCCCACTCAATATATGCTAAATGTCTGCACTTTATGGCAGAAACTGAAAGATTGGAGGGTATAAAAGCATGGAAAGTAATTATGAATACTAGAGACAGTTGGGAGAAGTGTGGGAAAGGGGGGGAGAGTAAGAGGGAGGAAACTAAGGGGGAAAAAAGAAAAAGAGAAGCAAAAAGGACACAAAAATGGAAAATTATCTGTTCATAATAATGGGTATGGTAATATCTTTGGACTAATATACAATATATTCATGCTGGGAAAATTCATTTTGTGTGCTTTAAAGATATGTAATGATTATATATAGAGAGAATATACATATATATATATATATATATATATATATATATATCAATAAAGAAAGTAAAGTAAATTTGAGGAGCCATCAGGAATATTGGCATAGGGGAGGAGGAATGGAAAAAAAGGAAAAAAGAAGAGGTTTTTTTTTTTTCATTTAGTCATTTGTCTTTCACCTACATTATCAGCATTCTGAGAAATATCAACAAAACCTCTGTTCTTTTCTGTTGAGAAACTAGACTTCCATATAACACTTTGATATAGTTTAATTCAATTACTTCAGATTGGTGTGGAAGAGAAACTTTCTCTATGATATAAGAAATTAACATCTTGACAAAATGGTCAAGTAATTTTTTCTAATGGAATTTAATTAAAGATCTGTTAGTCTCTCACCTGATTGACTGCCACTGATTTATGGCCAAGAGTCTGTAGAACTTTAACAGTCTTTATTTTTATTCAATATAATAAAAATTATCTCATAAATACTTCTCTCAAGAGAGAACTCTCTGAATTGGCCTACTAGAGGCTTCTTACAGCACCGATATGATTAAACTATGACTTGGACTTACATTGTTGAGAAAAAGTTTATTGAACAAATTGTTTCTTAATAAGCTTGACTTTAGAAAAGTACACAACTTCCTACCAGAGCCCCTTGTTACTATTGACAAAATGTGTCCAAATGTGAATGTCAGCAAATGAATTCAGCTTACTGGTTAGTTCTGCTCATAAAGGAAAATTAAAATGAGATCTTAGTACATTAGAAAAATACAGGAAAATTATTTATGGATGAAGGAAAATGAGAGTCCTTCTATGGACTTCAGACACCGTCACATTCTATTCTTAAAAAGCTCTAGATTCACAGGTAAAATGACCTGCCAAAGTCTGTAGGAAGAGATATTTCACTTTGTCCTCTAGAATCATAGATCATAATAGACTTATATCCTTTATTAGGCTATTATCATTGCCGAATTCTGCAAAAAGCTATGTTAAATTCTATGTGGCAGGGGTCCCAAAGAGAGCAACTACACTGTGCATTGACTTCAGATTCAGTCATGACCAGGCAAGTCTGAAGCCTCACAGATCCCTCCAGAGGGTTCCTTGATGAGAATCTAGTATTCCTCAAGGGAGGGTCAAAACACTCGATACTTTGAAATTAAGTGGGAAAGACTAAGGCCTGCAGGCCATTGAGAAGTAAGGCTGCCTCCTAATCCTTTGGCCAATGTGCCTAAGGAATACTACGCATACTGTTGGTCGACTGTATAAAAACTTGAGGTGGCACATAGATGACAGTTGTTTACTTTACTACCACATAGACAGCAGTGGAAGATTCCAGGGAAGGCTGATAACAAGCAATGAAGAAATCTAAACTGTAAAGGGCTGGTGGGTGCAGGCCCGACTTATTGACATAAGGGGGAGAGCAGATCAGGAGGATACTGTTGGCAAATGTGAGAGAGACACTCCAAAATCCCTCCTCTTCCATTTGATTTCTTCATCTATGGTGAACCAAAGCACTTTGAAAACATGTTTAGATATACTTAAATTAGTAAGACACAGCTCCTCCTACAACGATAATCTGCCAGTGGGCAAGAAAAGCCCATGGACATTTGGTGACAATATCATGTGCTAAGAATTACGACACGGTTATACACAGAGAATAGTGGGAAAGCAGAAAGGGAGTTCTGTGTGCCCCCTCTGCCAGGCTGAAAGGAGCCAAGATCTCAGAGAACTAAAGGTTTTTGGGCTAAAGAGAGCTTGGAGTTCATAGATCTCTCCAGTGATTTATAGATAATTAGGTCTTGGTATGGCTTAGCACAATGGCCAACAAATCATCTACAATATCGTTTCTGCAGGAAAACTTTTTATGTTTCAAATATCCAGCATTAGAAGTACACTTTAGAACATGATCTGTGTGTAAATTACACTCCTCTTTAAGCAACCACGTATGTTCTCTAGTGTGTCTGTGAGACTGAGATGTTTTTAAAGGCCCACCTATTAGGTTGTCAAGAAAGTCATGACATATTTTTCTATGTAAAAATGCATCATGACTTTCCAGACACATTTTATCTTTTAGACATTTACCAGGGTTCCCTTTATTTGTGCAAACTCACCCTCATACCTTGAAAACCAGTAAGACATTTCCCAATAGTATCATTATATCCTTCCTCTGCTAACTATTTTGACAGGCCATCCACTCTTGACAAAAACAGCAAATCCTAATTAGGCTGTGTCTTCACTAAGGCACTGACCTTCTCCTTTTAGTCATTAAATCCATCAGACACAAGTGGTAAAGCCTAAACATGTAAACATAAAGATGAGGATAAAATCCTAATTCTGGCTCTGACCAGTTACACAACATTGGACAAGTTATTGTCTCTGTGCCTCAGTTCACTCAGCTATGAAATGGGGACATTAATAGTTTTTCTTCAGAGTTGTTGGTTTTTTAAAAATATATTTTATATCTTTCATGAGAAAGAGAGAGAGACCAAAAGTATATATGCACATGAGAGAGAAAAAGAGAAAAGAAGGGAGGGTGAGACAGGCACCCTTAGCCGAGTGGCATCTTCCTGCACTCCAGCTAGTCAGGATCTTGAGCATACATGCACCTGACATGTTTCAGGTTGACTCAGGATCCGAATCTGTGGTGAGCCAGATGGCTTCCAGAACTTCAGATCAGTATGCTTCCAACTGTATCACCAAGTCTGGGCCCATAGTCATTGTTTTAAGTCAAGATTTAATAAACTAAAACACATAAAGTTTTTAGAAAGATGCTCAGCAAACAAGGGCTATCAAATAGAGGTTGGACTATCATTGGCACAACCACTATCATCATCTCATCATCATCATCACCACCACCATTACCAGTTACTGTAATGTAACGTTATAATCTTTACATTTCATTTGCGCTGGCAGTTGAAGTTGGCCATTCTGGCACAGGCAGAGAGAACCAGAAATAGCTGCCAGTCCCAGCTTTTACTGCCAACCCCATTGGCCAGCCAGCAGCCTTACCTTCATCACCTCGTTGTGCGTGGCCTGCACAGCTATGTGTAGGGGCGCCATCATGGTGTTGTTGCGGAGGTTTGGGTTAGCTCCTCTGCTGAGAAGAAACTTAACACTTTCAACTTGATTTTTTTCTGCAGCCCAGTGCAGAGGGGTGTTACCATAGTCATCCATCTCATTCAGCACTAGCAAGAGATACCAAAATATGGATTCAGTGCTTCTTGGACTGTATTCAATACCATCTGAGTGCCTATTCACTTCAAAGCTCAGTGCCAAGTGCTACTGTAATCAGTGCACCTTCTTTACAAAAAGGAAAATACAGCTTCAGTTCTCAAGAAACATCTAAGTAGGCATTGATAGGGAACAGAGAGAAGTATGGCACTGACTTTGTCATTGAGTTGATTTCTATCTATAGCATCCATAGTAAAGACATCCTCCTATTGCTACATGTTTTTAATCTGTATCTGAATTTTGCAATTGTGATAACATATTAAGATTATATAAAAGCAAGAACTCTATGCCAGGCACGCTACTAGATTCCATGTGACCATGATTTCATTCAAGCCCCCATTAGCCTACAGGTACCACCATGACCATTTTTAAGAAAGAGGAAGATGCTGAGGCTAAGAGAGGTAAAAGACTTACTGATATCACACAGCTAGTCAGGAGTTGTGTAAATTGTCTTACCCTTTCTTTTTTATTCTCTTTAAATATTTATTATAATTTATTATTTACATATAATTACACATGCTTTTAGGGTACATAATGGTCTTTAGAAGTATACAGTGTGTAGTAAACAAATCAAAGATGGGACCAGCAGTTGGAATAATGGCTATGTCGCTGGACTCCCATGTAGTCGACCGTGATTCAAGTCCCACACCCAGTGGCTTAAACTCACACTGGGCACATGTGCGTGCATGCCCAAGATCCCTAGAGGAGAATGGAGGAGAAGGGATTGCAGTGTGGCCATCCCCTCAGGGGGGTGATTTCTCACTTTCTGTCTCTCTGTCTCTCTGTCTCTCTTTCTGGTGAGCACACACACCCTATAGCAAAAACCTCTCCAAATAAAATAAAATAATAAATCAAAGATATGAACATATTCACCACCTTCAACTTCTAACATTATTTTATATTGTGAACATTTTAAACCCACATCAATTGTTATTCTGCAAGTATGTACTGAATTGTTTATGACATTCTTTACTGTAAGATACAGTTCTAAAAAAAACATATTGATTAAAAGTCAGGCAATGAAAGATCTTATAAATTAACATAACTGATGAAAGAAGAATTTGTAATTTCCATATAGAGGACTGTGGGAGATAAGAGTTTATAATGGGGAAAAATGTGTGGGTATCAATCATTGGTCCAGTTAGAGATAGGTAAAATTGTGCATAACAATACCTCATTAGGAAAAGAGAAAAAGAACACTTTTACTTACACACTGATTGTTCTTGTAAGACCATAGTAGTACTTTGTACTGTGGATAAAGAAATACGTCCTCAAAAAAGTAAAAAATAAAAACAAAATTGGAAAGAGATATTTAAAAGCAAAGACATGGTAAAGGCAGTGATTTGGTGATTTAAAAGCTTTACACAGTTCCTGATTTTAGCCTTTTAAAAATTCATTCCAAAGAAAGGCTCAGCTATTTGCAACAATCTGGACTTTTCCACTATTTAGTTTATACAATGAATAATGGTTTTATAATAAATGTATAAATTGAAACATCTAGAGACAACAGTCTAGCAAATAACTGGTGAATTTGTATTTAGCTACTTGTGTCTAAAGTAGTAGAAGCTTCATTTTTAGCCTTTTAATTGGAATTTATTCCCAAAATTCAATGTTACTATCAAAATTAGTGGTTTTACTTATTTTTTCTAGTTCTTTTGTATTCTCTTACTTCTGTTTTTCTCGCTTTAGTTTTCTGGATTTAGTATAAGACTTTCCTGAAGAGCCAGTTTATTTATTTATTTTTATTTTTTCTTTTCTGCAGTGGTCTCTATGAGGTGTGCTGCCTATAAAAGTGGGGTGTGTGATAGCTTAAAGCCAGTTTTGTTTGGTGAATTCTTTCAGCATAAGTCTAATGGGGTAACCTTTGTAAGTAACTTGGCATTTCTGTCTTGCCATTTTTAGAATATTGTCCTTGTCTTTCATTCTTACCAATTTGGCTAAGATATGCCTTGGAGAGTGTCTTCTTATGATACATCTAATTGTTGTCCTTTGTTTTCCTGGATTTGGGTGTCTGCATGCTTCTCTAAATTTGGAAAATTTTCAGCTAATATATTATGCAAGATGTTTCCTATGCTTTTACCTGTGTCTTTGCCTTCTTGAATACCTATTATGTGAATATTCAGTCATTTAATGGTGTCTAAGATTTCCTGCATATTGTCTTCATTTTTAATGATTGTTGTTTTATTCTTTTTTGGTTGCTTAGAGAGGTTTTGTCTTCAAGATGAGAGATTCTTTCTGGTCTAATCTACTGTTGATGCTTTTAATGGGGGCTTCGATTTCCTGTGTCATACCTTTATTTCCAGAAATTCTGTTTGATTCTTTTTCAGTGTGTCTATCTCGTTATGGAGTTCCTCCTTCAAGTCATGGAAGGATTTTCTCATCTCCTGGAATTGGTCATTTGTTGCGTCTCACTGAGTTTTGCATTTTGCATCTCACTGAGGTTTTTTTTTTTTTTTTTTTTTTTTTTTTTTTACAATCAATATTCTGAGTTCTTTTTCTGACGTTTCTACAAACTCTTGTGTTGTATCCATCATTGGTGAGGAACTACGATCCTTAGAGGGGGAAGTATTTCCTGATTTTCTCTTACATTTTTGGGCTTGGCTTTGACTTTTAGTCATACACACTTCTTCCTACTTTGGAGTATGTTTCTCTAGCTGTGTGCTCCTGCACCTCTGTGTTATGCATAAGCTCTGTGCTGATTTCCCTCCTCTCCTGTGGATAGGAGTGTGGAATCCATAAAACCTTAGCTTTTTCATATTTAAACTTGGCCAAAACAAAATTAAAGAATGAATATATACATACATGAAGAGTTCTTTTAAAATTTGTGGAAAATGGGTATCATGTAAAAACCTATTAAAGGATTTCGACATTTTATGCACCAAAATCCTTTAATCACATTTTTCTATGAACTTTTGCAGTCCTCTTGTACATATACACACATTGCAACTTTGCTATTGCAATGTTGTTGGAAGAAAAATATAAAATCTTGTCTTAATGGATTTTAGCAGAGTGTCTGGCTCACAGCAATGATTCTAAAACTTTCCATGAGAAAAGGCAAAAACAAAAACAAAACACCACTAATAAACTATAAGGCTAGAATTTATGCTCGGGTCTCTAATGCCACACAGGTTTGGGTCACAGTCCCAAAAGATAATCCTGAATGGTGTAATACCAAACATTTAAGTCCTGAAAGATCAGAATCCCAAAAACATAGTTCTGGAAGAAATAATTTTAAAATTATTTTTAAAAATTTACTTATTTATATTTTAAAGGCAGATTTAAGAAACAAATAAAAGTATGTCAGCACACTTCATAGGCCACTTTACATAATAATAACCTATACATTTTTAGAGACATAAACCCTTGGGTATACTAAAGACAGTCACACAGGTATGACTTTATGAGCAAGTAAACCATATTCATAAAGAAATAGACAAGCAAAATGTAAACACATATCACCATGGTTCATAATTATTCACACCCAACCTTATAACTACAATCATCTGAAATACAATGAGAGACTCTCTAAGTCCTTTGATGAGATCAGTCAAAATCCATGATGGCTCACTACTGTATAAGTAGTTGCTCAGAGAGGAAAGATCTTGAAATATTTTGTCTTACACAAGTGGAAATGTAAAAAAGAGCCCTTTTTATTTACTGAGTAAGATTCAGTGTTTTATGTACACACAGAGTACCTAGGCACAAAGTCAATATATCATAATGCATTTTTGCTAATTCAGTTTGTAAAAACTGCATAAAATAAATTGGAACCCTCAAAAAATCTTTATACAATTTATACCCTCCATACTGAGCATGATGTCAATATGAAATGCATAGCATAGTGAATTTCAAAATGTAATGATGACAATTAAAATTAGTGAGGGAAAAATTCAAAAAGAAAAAGAAAACAAAAATATTAGGAAGAAGAAAACTCAATATATAATGAAGTATATTACAAAGATAGGATATGGGCCAGTTGCACAAAGGTAATTCATAAGAGCTGGCTGACTTTCAAGATCCTGGGAACCAGCAGTTAGCGTAATGGCTATGTCGCTGGACTCCCACGTAGTCGACCGCGGTTCACGTCCCGGACCCGGTGGCTTAAAACTCACGCCGGGCGTGTGTGCGTGCGTGCCCAAGATCCTGAGAGGAGAAAGGAGGAGAAGGGATTGCGGTGTGACCAACCCCCCTGAGGGGTGATTTCTCGCTTTCTGTCTCTATGTCTGTCTCTGTCTGTCTGGCGAGCGCACGTGCCCTATAGCAAAAAAACCTCTCCAAAAAAAAAAAAAAAAAAGATCCTTAACTATATCTTGATGTTATCACAATGTATAGTTGCTTTTTCTTCTTTTAGAGCATATGAATCTCCTTGAAAAACATTGGGTTGTCAAAAAAAAGTCATGACACATTTTTTTTCTATGCAAAAATGTGTCATGACTTTTCTGACAACCCAGTATGCTCATGTTTATTTTCTACATGACTCTGCTCTTTTCTGAAATTCTCATATATTTCCACAGGTACTTTTTTTTGTTCAGTGAGAATTGCAGTTTTCAAGATTCAGGCTTTCCAGATTTCAACATTTGGAATTTTAATCTTTTATGATTGTGAATTTGGGGATTTTAGATACTAGAGGTTTTAGATGCTAAAGATTTTAGAAAGGTTAGACTCTAGTGATTTTGATATTTTGAGAGTTTAATACTTAGCGTTATGTCTTTTGGAATCATGACCAGCACAAATGTCATATGTGGTTTCCACATATTTCTGCAAGCTCAGCATGAGAATGCCCTTTTACCCTGAAGTGTCCTACAGCTATTCCAATAGACAAGGCTGTCTGCCTTATCAACTGTCTTTTTAAATAATTTTTTAGGTTTTTGCCATAGGGCACATGTGCTTGCCAAAGAGAGACAGAGACAGAGACAGGGAGAGCCAGAAAAAGGGAAAGTGAGAAATCACCCCCCCCCCCCCCCAGGGGAGATGACCACACTGCAATCCCTTCTCCATTCTCCTCTCAGGAGTTTGGACATACATGCACATGTTCCCAGCATGATTTTCAAGCTGCCAGGTCAGGACTCAAATCATGGTTGGCCATGTGAGAGTCCACTGCCTTAACCTGCATGCTACCTGCTGACCCCATTATCAGTGATCTTATTCTAGCAGAATCTTTATGTCTGAAGAAAGACTGTATACACCATAAATACAACTGGAGGATCATCTATGATACCTGGAACCATACTACCGCCTTATTTCCAGGTTTATTCTTTTGCGTTTGTTTACTTGTTTTTTTTTTTTATATAAATCATTTTTCTCTCCACACCATCTCCTTTCATTCCTCCAAGTACCTCATTCTTTTTTTTTTTTTTTTTTTTTTTTTTTTTTTTTTGAGAGGTTTTTGCTATAGGGCACATGCGCTCACCAGACAGATAGAGAGAGACAGAAAGCGAGAAATCACCCCCCGGGGGGGATGGGCACACTGCAATCCCTTCTCCTCCGTTCTCCTCTTGGGATCTTGGGCATGCACGCACATGCGCCCGGCGTGAGTTTTAAGTCAACGGGTCCAGGACACGAAACGTGGTCGACTACATGGGAGTCCAGCGACATAGCCATTATGCTAACTGCTGGTCCCCCCAAGTACCTCATTCTCAACACAACACACACACCTACAACCAAGACCCACACACACCTCATACACATCTCTTGACTGTTTTGTCTAATTAAGACAAAGTTATTATGGATAGCTATAACAGTTGTGTGCTTATAACAACAATAAAGATTCAAACAACTCCATTTTGAAGGAAGTTCTCTTTATATGGTCAAACATATGAAGAAGTTATCTTGATTACATAAAGATCACTTGACTCAGAATACGTCAGCGTATTTTGTTCACATTATCACTAAGCATATTATCATAAACTATTAACTGACTGCACAAGCTTATGTAATATAATGTAATTTTGAAGTCAGTGAAATTCCTTCACCTATATACCACTACTTTTTAATGGCATTCCAGTTTTCACATTCTGTGAGTCTTATAATCGTCTCTCAAATGGAAAAATAATGTTAATATATAGAAGGTTAAATTCCATTTGTAATATTAGTGGTGCAGTGGTTCAACATTTTAAGTAAAACTATTTAGACACATTACCTCTGTCCTCATTTTTGTTTTTAAGCAACTTTAATATCAGAACTTTTCTCTTGGGGGAAAAGTACCTCGGGGATTGAGTTTTTAATTACATATTTTAATTGTAAAATACAGATTTATCTTATGTATTCATGAAAACAGAAATAAAAGCTGTTTTTTAAAATTATTCTCTTAAGGGTATATGTCACTAGCATTTTCAACTATGTCTCTGTCATTTAAAGTACCAGTGAAATAATCAATTACACACTATAAAACTGAAAGACCTTGGTTTATACAATTCAGAATCAACTCCTTGGTTGTCTGAGTCAGTTGTTCCAGTGTACCTTATTAACAAATACCAGTGGGTACGGTATAAAACAGTTAGTACTAAATGTCAAGCCTAACTGTGAATTTTGTTCTGTATTTTGGGAACATTTTTGATAATGTTCCCAAATTAATCAACAAGATATGTAGCTTTAGTTGTATATTATTATTATTATTATTTTAAAGAATTATTTTTATTTTAACTTTATTTGTTGCTATTATTTTCCAATTTGATCGGAGAGAGAAGGAAAGTAAGGAAGCAAGCCACCAGATCCGGGACTTGAACCGTGGTCAGCCATGTGGGAGTCCAGCGCCTTAACCGCCATGCTCCCTGCTGGCCCCAGGTGTATATTATTTTTTACAAATAAACATAGACTTGTATTTAAAAAAAGAAAAAAAAGGAAAGTCCTCTATTCAGCACCAAACTTAAACAGGGATCTATTAAAAATTCCCATTCAATAATTAAATAACTACAATTTGGTTTTTACCTTTACGACTTTTCAGGAATCATTTAAATGGTTCTCAAAAAGACCTTCTAAGGGGAACCAGCAGTTAGCGTAATGGCTATGTCGCTGAACTCCCACGTAGTCGACTGCGGTTCGCATCCTGGACCCAGTGGCTTAAAACTCACGCCGGGCGCGTGTGAGTGCATGCCCAAGATCCCGAGAGGAGAAAGGAGGAGAAGGGATTGCGGCGTGACCATCCCCCTTGGGGAGTGATTTCTCGCTTTCTGTCTCTATGTCTCTGTCTGTCTGGTGAGCGCACGCGCCCTATAGCGAAAACCTCTCAAAAAAAAAAAAAAAAAAAAAAAAAGACCTTCTAAGGTAAGAGCTCCTTCCTCCTTGATACCTTGGTGGCAATTGTCCTTCTGACTCATTTATTCAATAACTTCTCCCTTGGCTTATATATCTGATCAGTCTCTTCTCCCCCCTTAATGCTTTTTTTCTTTACTTTTCTTTGCCATCTGTCTCGCAATGTCGGTACTCTACCCTTAGTTACTTCTGTTAGCAGCTTTGTGGTTTCCCAAAGAATTTTCATGTACTTTGCAGCACTGCCTACTTCCGATGCAGTAAGAGAGCAGGGGTGACTCTTACTTCCATACTTCTAGTTGTCTACTGGAAATTTCCAAATAGATGTCTGTTGGTCCTTTAATACTCAATCTTTCTAACTCATATTTTCTCACACCCTCACACTCACTTTTTTTCTGTTTTCTTATATTCCTCCTTTTGGAGATGATTATATTAGCCTAATCTAAATTAGGCATTTCAAAGTCAGTTCCAACTCCCTGCCACTTATTTTAGAAATTCAATCTGTTGTCAAGCACAGTTGATTCTACCTGCAAATACCTCTTTAATCTCTCTTTTCTCCTTATTCTAACCTCATAACCCAGGTGGATTCTCATCTTCTCTTTACTAGTAAAATAGATTTTCAGTTGGGCTTTCACTTCTAATCCATCTCTCACAATACTGACAGAATTATCTTATCATACCACCTTGCCTCTTAAATCTCTGTAGCATCTACCTCCTTCATTGCCTAGAGTTGAATTTTTTAAACAAGTCTGGTGGGTGAAGGTACTGTATCTTCTTGAGGTATTACTATGATTCAATAAGTAATCTAAGTATAGAATAGCCTCAACAAAAGTACAACAGAATAGTTCATAAAAATGTTATGATCCATCTAAAAATTCAAATAAAGTCTGTGCTTGCTGTGGGATGTTTCAGATCTTTGCATTACTCTTTGCAGTATTCAGAGTTAAAAATGAAGAACACTGGTCCTTAGGGAAACCCTGAGTGAGCTAATCAGGTCTCTCATAATCTGGCACTAATCTTCCCTTCAGAATCACTTCATATCACTTTTTTCTAGAATCTGATGGGATGATATATCCATGGACAGTCACTGTAATATTTTGTTACCTTCACAAGAGGACTCATTGATGATCATCTTCATCAGCTCAACATCACCTTCTGCTGCAGCATGATGCAAAGGGGAGGCATTTGTGTCATCATATTTGTTTAATTTCTTGTGTTTCTTAATGATGTTTGATATGTGACATTTGCTTCCTTCAAAAACCACCTAAATGTATATAAAAAAATTGTTACCTCAGACAAGCATATGTAAAACTTATGACTATAAAGCCAATCATTTTATAGCCTTAAAATTTTATTAGTATCAAAAACTGTTTATCATGCTTATAATGAGGTAATTTATTTTCTTTTTACTGCCAGAAGGTAGGTGGACTCACCTGATAGAGACAGAGAGAAAGGGAGAAAACATCCCACAATGGAGCCTGGTCACACCCTAATTCTTTCTCCATTTCTCCATCCTGTTGAGTTTTGGGCATACACACACGCATACTAAGCATGTTTATCAAGCTGAGAGAGCTGAGATTTGAATCACAATTGCCCGTATGGGCTCTGCCTCTCTTTAACCACTAAGCAATAGAGCTGACCCAAAGGTAATTTTTTTTAAAAAAGAAAACAAAATGTTTACATATAAAAACAAGGTTCATGCGCATACCTAAGCATTGAAAAGTATGTTAATTTTTTTTCTGATCATAAACTTGGATATACTATAAGAAAAAAAAAGGCCTTGAGAAAAATATGGAAGTAAGCAACAGATGTGATCTGAGAAATAAGTATAGTTAAAATATAAGTGTCATAAAAAATCTCATAGAAAATGCCAGTTATGAACAAAATTATGCACAGAGCTCACCCTACAATATCAGAGTTGACATTCTGTTTTTGATTCATTCTCAGAAGTTATGAAAAAGTCCAAACAGAGCTTTGTCTTGGAAATCCCATGTCTGAATAGAATTAAATTACTAACAATTAAGCATATCTTTTTTTTTTGGAGAGATTTTCACTATAGGGCGCATGCGCTCGCCAGACAGACAGAGAGAGACATAGAGACAGAAAGCGAGAAATCACCCCCCGGGGGGATGGTCACGCTGCAATCCCTTCTCCTCCATTCTCCTCTCGGGATCTTGGGCACGCACGCACATGCGCCCGGCGTGAGTTTTAAGCCACTGGGTCCGGGACATTAACCGCGGTCAACTACGTGGGAGTCCAGCGACATAGCCATTACACTAACTGCTGCTTCCCAATTAAGCATATCTTTAAAAATAATTTTATTTAACTCATTTAACTAATGTCATATGTCAAAGAAAATTTTACAAAAGCTTTCATGTCATAAATTTGTCTCCATTATCTTATCTTGCATTATGACTTAAGTTGTTATAAATATTTTAGATAAAAAAGCATATCTTGTTTTTTTTTTAAATTAACTAATGCATCCTTTCTTAATATCTGTATTAACTGACCATGTATTTCTTTATTCAGCTACTTGAAAGTTAAAATTGGGCCATCCAGTGGTGTGGTGGTTAAGATGGCGGGATCCCACGTTGCCAACTGCATGGTTTGGGTCCCAGATCCACCAGCTTGAAAAATATGCTAGACTTTTGTGTGTGCATGTCCAGAATCTAAAGAGGAGAATGGAGGAGGAGGTATTGCAACATAGCCATCCTTTCTGGGGGAGGTGGGCAGGGGAGGATGAATTTTCTCTCTCTCTCTCTCTCTCTCTCTCTCTCTCTTTCACTCTCTCACAAGCACACCTGTCCTGTAGCAAAAGAAAAAAAAAAAGAAGAAAAGAAAATAAAAAGTTCTTCATATTTGTTTTACATAGAAAATTAAGGATTTTCAAAATCATTAATTATAGTTGTATTTTATTGTAGTTCAATTGACTGACAAGAGTTTTTATGTTTTGTTTTTTGGGTTTTTTTTGGAGAGATTTTTGTTATAGGGCATGTGTACTTGCCAGAAAGACAGAGAGAGACAGGAGACAGAGAGACAGAAAGTGAGAACTTACCCCGCAGGGGGTATGGCCATGCTGAAATCCTTTCTCCTCTATTCACCTCTCAGGATCTTGGGCACACACACACATGCACCCGGCATGAGTTTAAGCCACGAGGTCTGGGACTCAAACCGCGGCCGACTACTACTTGAACCACTGGCTGCTGGTCCCTACTGAGAAGAGTTTTATTCAGTGTGGCTTCTAGAATTTTTACCTATATTTGAAAGTGATTACTTAGGTATTATCAGTAAATTGGAAATACATGCCTTATTCTAGTGCTAACATGGTTTGCATGGTTTCGATATGATGCTATTATTGATCTTACCCTGGATCAGAGATGGCAGAAATGACATTTAATTAGATATTCTGATATTTGGCTACCAGAGGCAAGCTCAAAGTCAAATCTCACTTGCAGATCTCGACTCAAAACTGAGGTTGAAGCCCAGTGCTATGGCCCTGAGTGGCACGCATTGGCATTCCCAGCACCATTCTGTGTTGCTGTATTCATGCCATGGTTGAGCTCCACTAGTGTCCCACCTTATCAAAGGGCAACTGCTTGTTTTCCTGCTCCCAATCCGCTTGGCCTCCCAGAGCCCTTCTAAATAGTCCCTCTCCTAGGATACCTTCCTATAGTTTTAGCATATGCTAAAGTCCATGCTCCAGTCCAGCTGCCCTCTCCTTCTCTTTCCAGTTCACTGTGGAATTTTCCAGATACCATAAGATGCGTGGTGACCTTACAGCACTGACAGGTGCTGGAATGTGTATTTCACATTCTTGTGTTATACATTTTTCTCAAATTTAATTTTAATGTAGGAAATATTGGTAGCTGGAGCTCAGGTAAATACACGTTTCAGAATCTTCCATATTGTTTAAATTTAAAGGGGTTCTGAGATACAAAGCTTGACAAACAATCTCTAGTTCTTAATCTCTCCTTTTATGGTCACTATCTAATAATGTTAATATGTGCTACGTATTTGTATACTTAACTATCACATGATGCCTTCATATACGTGAGTAATTTTTCCAAGGAAAGTAAAGGTGGCAGGGAGGGAGGGAAAGAAGGCAAGATGAAGAAAGGGAAAGAAGGAAGAGACAGAGGAACAGGGCTCTTACAGCACAGCAGGGTAGGCCACGTGGGCTGTATATACACACTAGAAATTCCCTCGACTATTTTGTGAAGTTTAATTTCCAAGAGGCTTAAAATTTAATGTAAAAGATAGGAGAAAGTGTTAGATCTTCATTCCAGTCCAATGGCAACTTATAGACTACAACTGTTTTTCAGTGTTCCTTCCTGTTTTGCAATATGTGACCCAGTAACACATTTGCCTGCAGTTTATCCAAAGCCATTTCTTAGCAAATATTTCATAACATGGACCAAAAGCTAAACATTCCATGTGTCAGTAGCTTTTCATGGAATCCTCTGTTAAAAGACTATTTTCTGAAGAGGCAGACATTTCCCCCAAACAATCGATCCAGACATTTGCTTTAGTTCTAACTTTGACTGTGACTAGTCACATTCTACATGACAATTTAAGTGTCAAAACTCTAACTTGTCATTTTAAAGATAACCAGAGCATTTCTCACTGTTAAAAAGAAAAGCTATCAAATAAGATGAAGTGTTAACATATTTAATGTATTGTAATATAGTTAATAAAATATTTAGTATGTTAGAATTCATTAAATGTTAGGTTGAAATAAATAAAACTTAGTCTTGTAAAATTTTAGACTTTGTGTTTGGCCTCTGTTATCATAAAATAGTACCCAAGGAACCAGCAGTTAGCGTAATGGCTATGTCACTGGATTCCTATGTAGTCGACCATGGTTCGAGTCCCGGACCCGGTGGCTTAAACTCACGCCGAGTGCGTGTGCATGCATGCCCAAGATCCCGAGAGGTGAATGGAGAAGAAGGGATTGTGGCGTGGCCATCCCCCCTGGGGCGTGATTTCTCGCTTTCTATCTCTCTGTCTCTCTCTGTCTGGCGAGTGCACGCGCCCTATAGCAAAAACCTCTCCAAAAAAAAAAAAAAAAGTACCCAAGAAATCACTCTTTAGGGTAGTTTCTTAAATAGAGATATCACTTTTCAGCTAAAAGGTTGAATTTTATACAAGTAGTGTATAAAATTTTATGCAAATAGTGTATTTATGCAAATAGCTTTAGTGCCTGCAGAATATAACAATTAAAATCCAACCATCTTCAAATATATGCATATGCAGTAATTAATATGGAATTTTTACAGAAATAGGCTCTTTTTCAAATGTCGCATCCTATCAAAGAAAGGGTTTACTTAAATCCATACAGAAGCATTTAGCACTGGAATTTGATATGTTTTTCAGGTGATAATAAAAGGATTATACTGTGCATTTTCAGTGCATGAAGGAACAATATACAGGTCTGTTTAGTGATGTGCTATCAACACAAACCCGATTTAACTCTCTACAGGAAGTACCAGGTTTGGGTGTTCATAGGGTACCACAGCGACAAAGAGCTATAGTCTCAGTTCAGAACCTGGTGTATCGTCAAGCTTTAAAGAGATTTCTTTAAAGCTCTGAGAGTAAACTGAGGGTATCATTTAGACAGATTATATATTCAGTTAATGTAGTTTCTTACTGCCACAGGTGCTGGAAGCCCTGCTCCAGCCGGGGTGTGTGCAGTCGCTTTATCAACCTGTGTTGTCTGCATGGTCCCGACACACAGGGTCACTTCACATTCTGTCAGATTCTAAACTATAATATATGATTAGGTTCAGCACATAATGAAATAGATGACTTTTAGAGAAACTAATTCGAACTAAGCCCCTTTAAATAGAGCTTTCAAATACATCTGTTTTAGGTTGCTTTAAGGAGATACATATAAGCAGGATTGGGGCAAAAAGGTAAACTATTATAGCAAATCAGAGGTTAGATGCTAAATGTTAGCTCTCTTAGAAGAAAATGTTTGGAAAAAGCTAAAGGTATCAACACAGTGGTTTTTTTCCCCCCCACATTTCTCATCTTGTAAGTTTTCTGTGACCCTTCAGGTTTGTTAGCATTTCTAAGATACTGTATGAATTCTGAAAAAAAAAATGTTATATAATATCTTTTTAATCAGGAAGTCACCAAGAAATTCCTAGAATTAAAAATTATACAGTGTTAGAAACTGAATGAGTCCGATCATGGGAAATTTAAGGAATGATCCAGGATTACTGCAGTTAAAAAAATAAATGTATAAATCCTTCAATCTACACACACTAATGTAGAAGTAACATAAATGACTTAACTTAGGCAAGTAAATTACATAGAGACACTTAATCATAAAGAAAAATAAGTACAAAATCCAGGCAGTAGAAATCCTTCCATGAATATCTCTGGGGGGAAAACACTTTAATTTTAATGTTTTTCCTGTCCCCGCTCTCCTTTTTTTTTCCCTTGGTTAGAGAAATTTTTGCTTTAGGGCATGTGTGTTTGCCAGAGAAACAGAGATACAGGGGGAGGAGGTGATGACCACGTTGTAATCCCTTCTCCTCCATTTTCCTCTTGGGATATTGGGCACATGTGCACATGCACCCTGCATGAGTTTTAAGCCACCAGACTGGGACTTGAACTGCAGTCAACTACATGGGAGTCCAATGATGTAACCATTACACCATCTGCTGGTCTCTTTCCTGTCCTATATTAATCCCACAGATACTATCCTAGTAGTTGAAATCTATTCATGATTCAGTTCTTTGGATTAGGCCAAAAGGCCTGGGTTAACACGATAATATGAGGTGTCTTTGAAAAAGTTGTGGAAAATGTAAGATGATGAAAACACAATGCATGGATTCGAAGGTTTTTTTCATCAAGATAAACTTGTACTTCAATTCCATTTTCCATGAACTATTTGAAGTTATTTCATATAAAGAAAGAGAAAAAAAGCTGATTAACTTGGATGTGTAAATAGACTCACATTGGGAGCCCTGGCTTGTCAGTTGGTGTGATTTACTACACAAGCCTGACTCACTTGACTGGTAACAATGTCACTTCATATATTCTGTGTAGAGGGAAAATTGACGATTTCTACCAAAAATAAAGCTGCACATATCTCTTGATCTTGCTAGGACATTAACGCTCAGACATACCCGGAAAGGTACCAATGAACAGAGGAGTCCTCTGTTCATCAGAAACATTCAATCCCATGTGTAACAGCGAGACAAGACAAAATAAAACCAAAACAGCCTAACAGCCCTTCAGTGCAGGACTGGCTAAGAATAGCATGACACACTTTTACAATGGCTTATTACAAAGCTGCTAAAAAGAGGGGAAACTCCCAAGTGCTGATTGGAAAAGTATTTTAAGATCTATTTCATGAGGAAACCAAAGTGTAAAACACTATGACTTCATACTTTCGTAAAATAAAAAAAATTATGAACATGTATGTATATGTAAAAGCATTTTTTTCCTGGAAAATACAAAAGAACTGTTTAAATGGTCCTTCTACCCAGTAGGATTTGTGGTGAGAGTTTGGAGAACCCTTTTTAATATCTTGATGTTTAAAAGGGAATTTTCCGTCCTGCTGATAATCTGAGGCAATCCCGGGGTGGGTTTTTTTCTTAAGAGGTTTTTGCTATAGGACGTGTACACTCACCAGAAAGGCAGAGAGACAGAAAGAGAGAAATCACACACACACACACACACACACACACACACACACCCCGGGAGGGGGGGTGGGGTGGGGTGGATGGCCACACCGCAATCCTTTCTCCTCCATTCTCCTCTGGAGGATCTTGGGCACGCTCGCACACGCCTGGCATGAGTTTAAACCGCCCAGTATGGGACTCAAACCTCAGTAGACTATGTGAGTCCAGAGACGTAACCATTATGCCATCTGCTGGTCCCTTTTCCGTTTTATCGCGGGCGTTCTCTGTAGCGCTACCGTTCAGGAACCGGTTTCTGTGTTTCGCTCTATTGGACAAGAATGCTTCCCATCCCCACGCACCTTTCAGTATCTACCCAACTACCGCTTACAGCCTTTCCTGTCCGCTGTGCGTTCTCAATGAATCTACAAGATCCAAGCGAACGGGCACACGCTCCTGAACTGCCCTGATGTTAGGCAGTCGTCCGATTCTGCCAAATGTGAAAGGCAATTCTGGGGTAGGTCCACTGGACTGCAGTCAGTTGCCCATCCATGATCAAGAACAGGGTGAACACACAAGGACCGGGCAGGCACTGTGTCGGCGCGCGATTAGCAGAGCCCTGCAGGCACCCAGATTTACAAGCCTGCTCCTCTGGTATCGTTCACGCACCAAGAAGCAAACGCCACTCTTCTCTGCGCTTCCTGCTTCTCGACACCCACGGTTCGCGGGAAAGGAAACCCGGAGCCGACCCCCTCCCGACTTCGGAACCCGTCCCGACCGCGGTCGCCTAGGGTACCTTAATGGATTCCTTGGACTCGTCCATGTCGTCCTCCACTCCCTGGTAGACAACGCTCTGGGGCTCCTTCTTCTCCCCGGGGCGCAGCATCTTCCTCAGGCTGCGCTTCATTGACCCCACCCCGGAGGCCACCTGGTGCCGCTGCTCCCCACGTGCGCGGGCACCTGCGGGAAGAGAACGCTGTGAGCGGGCGCCGGCGGCTGGGGTCCCTCGCTCTGCGGTGTCCGAGCCTGAGTCCGAACTCTAAGGCACCGCGTCGTTGGAGGGTCAAGAGAAGCTCGCCGGGCAGGCAGCGGGAGAGAACTTCTGGAAGGACTTCTCAGGCTAGAGCTACTTGTAGCACAGGAAGCAGGCGGGGCGCGGGGAGGAGGCAGATACGCAGACCTCATTGCCAGAAGGAAGAGGGTGGCTGCGTGGCGTCTGCCCAGGACTCGCCCTTCAGAACCGATCAGTCCCGCTGCCCTGCAGCTGCCGCAGCCCACGCTCTGGGTCAAGCGTGTCAGGTTGGGATGCATCTAGCAAATCTCTTATAATGAAGACACTAGGAGTCCGCTTTATTGCCCCTCCCCTCCATAGCGTGTGTGTTTAAGAGAGAAAAGAAAGAGAATGAGAAAATAATTGGATGCGTTGGGACGATTTTTAGATTTCAACATCCTCTCTCCCCCAGTTAAAAGCCACTGGACTGGACCTGTCTTTCCCGTGCCCACCTCCTTTTGGGGGCCTCTTTGATTTGGACATAAGGGTTTCTGGCAAAAATTCTCTTTGCAGAAGTTTGGAAGAGCAGCCAGCTCTTAGCACTGGTTTGAGAGACTGGATTAAGTCCCTTTGAATCTCAGCTCCCATTTCCTGTGGAAAACAGTCCTAATCTCCCTCACGCTTTGGTGTTCAAGAATGGTTAATGAAAATGACAATCAGGTTAAACATAAGCCAATATTGCACGGATGTAAGCTTGTTTGCCCTCAGCTGTTTGCCTTTACCTTCATGGGCTTGCACTGTGTTTATTAACCAACAGCATAGGTGTAAATTGTGTGGTCTGGAAGGTATTCCCTCCCAACTGAAGAGACTAGTTCTACATTTGTGTGCAACGGAGCCTCTGAAAATGCTCCCGGTATAGGTATATTTAGCTACAGGGCAAAAGACGTCTTTCCAAGGCTGATTATACTTTGCATAAGACAGAACTTAGTTTTGACAGTGTTGTGCTTTGACAAACTGTGCCCGGTGACAGACCTAGAGTGTCATATTCACCCGCTTTACCGCAGCATATAGATTTGTGGATTGCCTGGCCTAGAGGAACTACCACAGGCTGGACTGAGGGGTGGGCGAGTGGGAATGATGATGCTGAAGAACAAAATCTTCAAATCAAATATTACAGTTTGCCACCAATTCCACCCCTGGTGTGGAATTCTTTGGGTTATCAGTATCCAGTCCATAAATGTGGCTTGCCCAGCACTTGGTGAAGGTTAGATGTCCAGCTTCACCACTTCCATAGAGTTCCCTCCAGTGTCTCTGCTCAGGGTGCACATTAGGGACCAGGTGCTCCCTTTGCTGTGATTTTAATGCATTTGGGAAAACACAAAGAAAAGCACCAGTGGGATGAGTATTGAGAATAACTTCCATTGAGCCACTTCTCTCTGTCTGGCATTTTAGATACACCGGGTCCACTTTTTAAAATGGAAATGTCTCATGGGAACATTATAACTTATTTGTCATCATGAATTACTTTGATCAGTTGCTTTTCCCCTGAACACTTAGCTGAAAAGGGTCACTTAGGCAAAAAAAGGGCGTAAAGAGGAGTCTCTAAGGGGTCATTTTGGAAGCTGGGGTAGAGTCATGGTAGCCAGCATCAGATGGCTGTGTCGGCCCTCAGAGATGCAGAGCCTAGGGAACTCCGGTCTTGGAGGGGATAGCCCAAGGCCGGGTGGAGGGTGTGGGGTGGCGCCACTCAAGGTAACACCCTCCTTTGGGACCTCCCTTGACATCAGCTGCACTGCACAGAATTTCTACAGAATATCTTCTGCATTCGTGCTTCTGTACCCTATTTACACCCTCCAAAGTCTGTACTTTTTAACTTGTCTTCTCTGCTTTAGCTATGAAAAGTATAGATGGTTTGTGTTATCTATCTGACTTTTTATCTTGCTTTCTGCTTATGAATACAGAAAAATTAAATTGAAAATTTTCTTTTTACCTTTTGCCAGACTTGTCCATTTCAGGCATTTTTCAGGCAATGTCTTTTCAAGACCTTCCAGTAATTCCCACAACTGTTTGTTATTAATTGTGAAATTATTTCCTACCCATCAAAAATTTCTCTTTCTTGGGCAGGGCTTCCTTTTTAAACTACTGCAAATCCTATCCTTAAGATGCATAATGTAAATAGGAATGAGGTGATCTCTAACCACTTACGATTATGATCTTATTCCCTTCACAGTTTAATTATTGATGAATAGAAAAAATATTTTTTACACCAACTGTAATTTCAAAATAAGGATAGATATTAGATAAAATAAACCTTTATACAAATTTTCAGAAAGTAAAATTTATTATCAAGTTGTGTTTTGATATTACATAGAAACTTACTCAAGAAAATGAATAACAACAATAACTTTTTTTTCAAATTTTGCCATAGGGTGTGTGTGCTCACCAGAGGAAGAGAGACATTCAGAAGGAAAGTGAGAAATCACTCCCCTTGCGGGGAGCAGCCACACCACAATCCCTTCTTATGGGGGATTATGAGGAATGGTCATACCACATTCCCTTCTCCTCCATTCTCCTCCTGGAATTTTGAGCACACACAGACATGTGCCAGGACGATTTTCAAGCCACCATGTCTGGAACTCAAACTATGGTCAGCCATGTGGGAGTTCAATACCTTAACCACCACACCAACAACGATTTTATTTAAATTCTGAGGGAAAATAAATATAGTTATATGGTTTTATCAGCTCAATAACTTTTTACAAAATAGCCTAAATTATCAAAAATTGATTTTTCATTATTTTGTTTCTTACATGTAAATAAAATTGTTCTTGTTAACAAGTTAATTACAAGAGTTTACTTTAAATCCATCAGTTCAAATACTGTATATTGTTATTAATACCTATAACTAAAATAAAACTGTTTTGTTACCTTAAGTGCCTTAATTCAGTAATATAAAATGAAAAGCGGCCCAATGAACCTACTAAAGAACAGAATTTTGTATTGCATATGTTAAATTAAATATACAAACAAAACATTTAATAGATACAAATATGAACAGTTATTTGTTGATGATAATGTATGTGGAAATGTCTTTGACTTGACTAATATGCACTATATTCATGCTGGGAAAAACCATGTTGTACACTGTAAAAATGTACTGTGAATAAATGTAAATTTTAAAAATTTAAAAAATAAAAAGCATACAAAATTCATCCATCATAAGTATACAATCTGATGATTTCGTTTTCATTTTTTTTTCTTTTTCTTTTTTCTTTTTTTTTTTTTTTTTTAGAATTTTTGCTATAGGATGTCTGTGCTTGCCAGAGAGAGAGGGAAGCTAGAAAGCAAGAAATCACTGCCCAGGTAGAATGGCCATGCTGTAATCCTTTCTCCTCCATTCTCTTCTGAGGATTTTGAGCATGCGTGCACATGCCCCCAGCATGAGTTTCAAGCCACCAAGTCTGGGACTCAAACCACAGTCAGGAGATCTCATGGTTTTAATCAGCATTTCCCTATGGTTAATGATACTTCCCATGGGGACCAGCAGTTGGCGTAAAGGCTATGTCGCTGAACTCCCATGTAGTTGACTGCAGTTCGAGTCCCAGACCTGGTGGCTTAAACTCACTCTGGGCATGTGTGTGTGTGTGCCCAAGATCCCAAGAGGACAATGGAGGGATTGCAGAGTGGCCATCCCCCCTGGAGGGTGATTTCTCACTTTCTGTCTCTCTGTCTCTCTCTCTGTCTTTCTGGTGAGCACACACGCCCTATAGCAAAAACCTCTCAAAAAAAAAAAAAAAAGATACTGCCCATGTTATATGATTATTAGCGATCTATGTTTTCTTGATTAAATATTTAATAAATTCTTATGCCTCTTTTTAAATTAAATTGTCTTCTTTCTACTGAGTCATAAGAGTTCTTTATTCTGGATACAAGTCTTTTAGTAGATAAATAATTTGCCTTTTTTTCAGCTTGTGACATCTCTATTTTCTTAATGGTGTCTTTTGAAAAGCAAAATTTTTAAATTTTGCTAAAAGTCTAATTTGTGGCCCAACCACAGTGGCTCAAGCAGTAGTATACAGAGCTGCAGTCTAGAAGTCATATGGCTATCTGCAGGTTCAGATCTCAAGTCATGCTGAAACACACTGGATACAAGCATGCCCCAGATCCTGACTGGCTGGAGAACTGGAGGAAGGGGATTGTGTCACGAAGAGACCCTGTTTCTCTCTCTCTTTTTCTTTCCAACTTGCATGGCGCTATCTTGATTCTCTTACTAGTATTTTGTGACTTTTTATGTACAAGTCATGCATGTGTTTTGTTAAATGCATTCCTAAGTGTTTTATTAATTTGAAAGTACACGTATTTTTTATTGCCAGAGGACACATGCATTTTCTGGAGAGAGAGAGAGAGAGAGAGAGAGACAGAGAGAGAGAGAAAGCACCTTCCAGTGAGTCATGGTTTATAGTGTAGTTATTTTTCCTCCATTTTTTCATTCCATCAGGATTTGGGGCACACTTGCAGAAGTTCCTGGCATGTTTCTCAAGCCATTTGGGGCTGACATTCAAATTGACATTGACCATGTGGAACCCAACTGAGCTATGAGGTTGGCCAGTATTAATCTATCTGGAATAAAATGACTTTCTTAATTTCACTTTCCTATGGTCTGTTGTTAATATTAAGAAATATAGTTGAATATTCCCATTGATCTTGTATCCTACATTAACACTAGTTTTGCTCATTAAATCTAGTAGTTTCCTTTAGATTCCTTAGAAATCTATACATATATGATTACGTCTGATGCTATAAAAGACACCCTTTTTCACAACTGTATGCCTTTCATTTCTTTGCGTTCTCTCCCTCCCCACCCCACCTTAGTACACTGGTTAGATGCTTCAAGACATTGTTAAATAGAAGTGCAGAGAATAGACATCCTTACCTTTCCCCCAATCTTAGGAGAAAAGCATTTTATTTTACCACTATATGTAGATTTACATAGAGGCCTACTGTCAGTTTGAGGAATGTCTCCTGTATACCTTCTTACTTGGTTGAGGGCCTTTAATCATGCATGGATGTTGAATTTTGTCTGATGCTTTCTCTACAGCTATTGAGATGATCATGTGTTTTATCCTCATCTATGCTATTATATTAAATAATTTTCTAATATTCAATCAACTTTTTAATATGTTTCTTGCATTCAGATTGCTAATATTTTATGAAAGAATTTTGTGTTTAAGTTGATGAAGAATCTTGGTCTATGGTTGTCTTTTTTGTGATGCTGTTGTATAGCTTTTGTATTTGGATAAGTGGCCTCAGTGAATGAGATGAGAAATGTTCCCTATTAATTTCTAAAGTAGTTTTATAGTATTGGAATTATTTATTTCTAAATGTTTGATACAATTAACTAGTAAAGCCCTTTGGGCTTGAGATGATTTTTTTTTTTTTTTTGTCCTGAGCATGTATTTCATTACTAATTAAAGTTTCTTATCTTTCATAGAACTATTTTAATTTTATATTCTTGCTTAAGTTTTGATCATTTATGTCTTTTGAGAAATTTGCCTATTACATCTCAGTTGTCTCTGCTGGCATAAAGATAGTCATAATATCCCTTTACAATCCATGTATTTCTAATAAAGTCTGTAATAATGTCCCTCATTTCATTCCTGTTTTTTGAAATTTGTAACATCTCTATTTTTTAGATAAATAGGGTATCAATTTTTTTTCTAAAGAACCAATTTTTGTTTATTTTCTCAATTGTTTTTCTACTTTGGGCTTCCAGTGTTTCAATGTTGTTTCTTTTGATATTTCTTCCTTTCTAATTTGGTTTGATTTGCTCTTCTTTGTATACCTCCATGAAATAACATTAGTTTAATGGTTTTAGATCTTTCTTCCTTCTAATATAAACATTTAAAGCTGGGGAATACTTGCTAAGGATTATACTAACTGCATCTTATAAATTTTGATTTGTTGTTTTAATTTGTGGCTTTTTCTTTGACTTACACATTGCTTTGGAAGTGTGTTGCTTAATTTCCAAGTATGGGAGATTTTCTCACACTTCTTTCTGTTGTTGATTTCCAGTTTCATGGAATATACTTTGTATGATTTCACTCCATGTAAATTTAAATGTAGGCTTACTAGAACTTGTTTTATGGCCAGCGTATAGTCTATCTTATAGAAGTTGTCCTGTATAAACATATATTCAACTCTGCTAGTTTCTGAATATATTAATCAGTCCAGTTGACTAGTAGGTCCAGTTGCTCAAGTTTTCTATATTCTTAGTAATTTTCTGTCTATTCTGCTACCAGTTGCTAATAGAGGAGTATCAAGAACTCTGATTACAATTGTTAAGTCATCTATTTTTCCTTTAGGTTCTGTTAGGATTTACTTAATTTTGTTTGGGGAGGAAGCTCTGTACTTAGGTGCATGCATACATATTATTGTCTTTGTGTCACGACTTCTCTAATGGCTGAATATATCTAGTGGTATTTATTTCTTCTTATAGATTTGAGTTACTTTCTTGTGTCATTTCCTTTCAATTTGAAATACTTTCTTTAAAATTTCTTGTCAGGCATATCTGCTTGAAAATATTAAGGCATACTTTTTGCTGGCTACAGACGTTTTGTTTGCCTTCAAGGTTTTGTTTGAATTTAGCGCATTAAAGTTATTACATTGCCTTCTGGTCTCCATTGTTTCTAATAAGCAGTGAACAAATTACCTTATTGTTGATCTTTTATATAAGTAGTTTTTTTTTTTTTTTTTTTTTTTTTTTTTTAAGAGGTTTTTGCTATAGGGTGCATGTTCTCACCAGAGAGACAGAGAGATAGAAAGCGAGAAATCACCCCCCGGGGGGATAGCCATGCCGCAATCCCTTCTCCTCCACTCTCCTCTCAGGATCTTGGGCACGTATGTGCACACATCCAGTGTGAGTTTAAGCCACCGGGTCTGGGACTTGAACCATGGTCGACTACATGGGAGTCCAGAGACATAGCCATTACGCTAACTGCTGGTCCTTAAATAAGTAGTTTTTATCTCCATCTTTCCACATTTTTCTCTTCCTTTGAACAAAGTAACTATAATTTCTAAGTGTTGATCTTTTTTTTTGTTTATCCTATTTAGCATTCATTAAGCTTCTTCAATTTGTAGATTAATGCCATATATTTTAATCAAATTTTAAAAATGTTCAGCCACTGTTTCTTCAAATAACTTTCCTCCTTTCTCTATATTCTTTTCTTTTGGGACTTCCTTTATGTCTATGCTGGTAAACTAAACATTGTCCTACAAGTTTCTAAGGTGCTGTTCAATGTATTAAAATCTTTTTTTTTCCCACTCTCTGCTTTAAATGAGGTAATCGGGGATCAGCAGTTAGTGTAATGGCTATGTCACTGGATTCCCATGTAGTCAACCGCGGTTCAATTCCCAGACCCGGTGGCTTAAACTCACGCCAGATGCGTATGCGTGCGTGCCCAAGAACCTGAGAGGTGAATGGAGGAGAAGGGATTGCAGTGTGGCCATCCCCCCTGGGGGGCGATTTCTTGCTTTCTGTCTTTCTGTCTTTCTGGCGAGTACATGCACACTATAGCAAAATCCTCTCCTAAGGGATCAGCAGTTAGTGTAATGGCTATGTCGTTGGACTCCCACGTGGTCAACCGCGTTTCGAATCCCAGACCCGGTGGCTTAAACTCACGCCGGGCGTGTGTGCGTGCATGCCCAAGATCCCAAGAGGAGAATGGAGGAGAAGGGATTGTGGCGTGACCATCCCCTCTGGGAAGTGATTTCTCGCTTTCTATCTCTCTTTCTCCCTGTCTATCTGGCGAGCGCACACGCCCTATAGCAAAAACCTCTCAAAAAAAAAAAAAAAATCCTCTCCTAAATTAAGTAATTGTTGGGGTCAGCAGATGATATAGTGGTTACGTCACTGGGCTCAAACATGGTTGAGTCATGGACCCACTGGCTTAAAACTCACGCCAGGTTGTGTGCCTGCAAAATCCCAAGAGGAGAATGGAGGAGAAGGGATTGTTGGGTGGCCATCCCCCCAGGGTGTGACTTCTCACTTTCTGTCTCTTTGCCTCTTTCTTTCTGGCAAGTGCACGTGCCCTATGGCAAAAATCTCTCTAAAAAAATAAATTAGGTAATTGTAAAAGTTTACTTATTTAATTATTTAGTTATTTTTCTAAAGGTAAGAAACAGAGATTGCCCCCCCCCAGGGTGGATGGCCATGGAAAGACAGACACCTTCATAAGGATCTCAGGCTCCCAGCTGGGAGGATAGCTTCACACCATCACATCACACCCACTGGCTTTTTTTTTTTTTTTTTTTTTTTGACAGGATCTCACTATGTTGTCCAGGCAAGTATCAAACTTATGATCCTCTGCCTCAGCCTTCTGAGTCACTAAGATTACAGGTACATGCCACTGTGCCTTGCTTGTCTTTAGGTTGAACTGAGACTCAAACCCAAGCCTTCCCTAAGATCCCAGTCTCTGGAGCACAGTATCTTAGTATCCTGTGCCTCTATGACTTCACCTTAACTTGTATTTCATGTGAAATTATTTGGAATTTTTTTTTTTTGAGAGGTTTTCGCTATAGGATGCGTGCGCTCGCCAGACAGACAGAGAGAGACATAGAGACAGAAAGCGAGAAATCACCCCCCAAGGGGGATGGTCACGCCGCAATCCCTTCTCCTCCGTTCTCCTCTCGGAATCTTGGGCACGCAAGCACATGTGCCCGGCGTGAGTTTTAAGCCACCGAGTCCGGGACGTGAACCGCGGTCGACTACGTGGGAGTCCAGCGACATAGCCATTACGCTAACTGCTGGTTGCCCCTGGAAATTTTTTTTGAAGATTAAAAATTGTGTTAGCTTCTTTAGTCATTTTTCTATCATCCTATATGCACTTAAAGTTATAATTCTCTTTGAGAATCACTTTAGTTGTATCAGAGATTATTAAAAAATAGTCTTTTTTAAGTTGTATTCTACTAGCTCTAATAGTTGGGTTTCAGCTTCCATTTCACACAGATATTATTGAAACAAGTGTTTTAAATTTTAAATGGCTAAAATTTTTAAACTAACTTTTTTCTTTTTAGTTTGTTTATGTATTAATAGTACTCATTTAATATGTTATCTGTGTTTTTAAAATTTATTATGATTTTGTCATCCAATATATGGATAAGTTACACTTATAGTACTATTTTTTTTTTTTTTGAGAGTTTAGAGCTATAGAGCGTGTGCACTCACCAGAGAAAAAGAGAGAAACAGAGAGACAGAAAGCAAGAAATCACCCCCCCAGGGTGGATGGCCATGCCGCAATCCCTTCTCCTCTATTCTCCTCTCGGGATCTTGGACACACATGCACACGCGCCCGGCACAAGTTTAAGCAACCAGGTCTGGAACTCAAATCACGGTCGACTACATGGGAGTGCAGCAACATAGCCATTACGCCAACTGCTGGTCCCTATAGTACTATTTTTAATACAAAGTTTTATATAAATTCATTAGATAAATCTTTTTTGATTTTTCTTAAAATCTTGTACATAATTTTTTTAACATCTGTGTGTACTTAATATGCAAACATCTGTGTTAAGGGATTCCACTATAATTATGGATTTGACAATTTGGTTATATGTATCATCATTTTTCCATTTATTTATGCCTAATCTGTGTTTTTATATACATAAATGTTTATTTCTTGATAGGTTATAACTTTATCAATGTGAAATATATCTTTGTCCTCTTTAATGCTTTTTCCACATGAATTATACTTAATTTTTAATTCTACCATACCATCTTTCTATTTTCCACTACTTTTCTCATATATTTTACCATCTACATATTTTCAACATCTGTTTGTACTTTTTCCTCTATAGTGTTTCCATGCAAGCATCTTAGAGTTGATTTGTTTCATTCTTAACCCAATCTGAATGCTGATACTTTTTTTAATAAAAAGCTTATTTATTTATTCCATGAGTAAAAGAGACAGAAAAAAAAAAAAAAAAAAGGAGAGACAGGACCTGGCACCCTTAGTGTGGTCTTCATGCCACAATTCCACACCCAGCCTCAGCCATCCTAGCTCTCAGGCACATATACATGTGCATGATGTGCACAGGAGAACCTCAGGGCATGAACTTGGAAACTTCCCAGGTGGTCTCCACATTACAGAGCATTGAATTAGTGCTCATCACCATGGCTGGTCAGAGGCTCTTCAATTTAATGAAGAAGTTTAACTCATTTATATTTATTTTGATGAATAGTATTTGTATTTGTTCTTTTTTATATAACCTTTATATTTTTACTTGTTTCCTTTTTTATTATTTTATTTCCCCTTTCTGATTAAGTTTACCTTATAATTTTTTAAACCTCTACTGACTTGGAGATTGCACATTCTGTTTTTATCTCTTGTGATTTTCCTTAATTTATTTTTATTCTTTATTTTATTGGAGAGGTCTTTCTATAGGGCACGTGTGCTCACCAGAGAGACGGAGAGACAGTGAGACAGAAAGCTAGAAGTGGCCACACTGCAATCCCTTCTCCTCCATTCTCCTCTTGGGATCTTGGGCACGCATGCACACGCATCTGGCATGAGTTTAAGCCAATGGGTCCGGGACTCGAACCACGGTCTGCTACATGGGAGTCCAGTGACGTAGCCATTATACCATCTGCTGGTCCCCATGATTTTCCTTAATTTAAACAATCATGCTTAAACTTAATATTTTTGTCAACTTTAAGAGCTAATAAATTGTGAGTATCTTCCTCATTTACAATATTATTATATTTAAACCTTTTTGCATTTCTCTGTTCTCTGATGATCTCTCCCATCAATGTTAATACAGCCTGTATTTTAGTTTTAGATTGAATAAACACTCTAAAATATTTAGACAGTTCTGAATTTTATTATTGCTCTATTTTGTATTACTATTTCTAATAATCTTTATTATTATTTGTCTTATATTGATTTTTCTGGATTCCAAACACAAGCAATTCTTCCAGAGAAGATTTATGGGGACTAAAATTTTCAAGAAAATGTTTTTATTTTGGATTTCTATTGAATGGTAGTTTAAATAGAAATAAAACTGTTTCAAAGTTACTTTCTTGCAAAAGTTTGAAGACCTTGCTATTAATTTTTATTATTCATTTTTGTAGATATTCTATCTTACATCATTCTTTTTCTCATTAATTTCTTTTAAGTTATTATAGCTTCTCTCTGGAATATTTTAGAATTTTTGTCATACTTACTGGTGTTCTGAAACTTTATCATTATGCAAATCAATAAAGGATCTTTTATTCACCTTTTCTGGACTCTGGCCACTTCTAATATAGTGATTATCCTTCTTTGGCACTGGGAAATTATATTCTAGTTTATTAGTATCATTATTCATATCTATTTAGACTTCTTTTCATGGCAAGTACTAAGAAAACACAATGAAAGTTGGCTTAGAACAGACTGTAGCACAGCCATCCCCCCGGGGGGGGATGTCTCGCTTTCTCTCTCTGTCTGTCCATCAAGTGTGCACTCCCTATGGCAAAACAAAACAAAACTCTAAAAACAATAATAATAATGAAAAAACTAAATAGTTTCTCTGGTGAATGCTTGAGGCCATCTCTATACATAAGAAGTTACTGATTCTGCATTCAGTATTCCACTCCATTCTTCCTACCGTAATATTCTGTATTTAACTTACATTTTCCTTCAGTTTAATGACCATAGATCTGATCCTATTTCTCTCTTATCTTTTTAAAACCCTTTAACATTTCTAATTTGTTGGTGGTATTCTTTTTCCCACCTTGTTTTACATTTACGCTTTGTTAAAATTTTTTTGTTGTTGTTATTTTATATGCTTCCAGGCAGGGTGGAAAGTAGATATGTATGCTCAGACAATTATCTTAATCCAATGGTTGTTCTTAGTTTCTATGTAAATAAAAATTCTACCCAGTTTCTGCCAAATTCCATGGAAAGGAAATAATTCATATAGCCTGTCTTCAAATAAATGAGTGGCATTAGAAATGGAATGGGTCAGAGAAGAAGGAGGAAACTCATGTTTATTGAGATTCTGTTACTCTCTAAATCATGTCTTTAGTTTGGTAAAACCAAGTCCCAGATGAAAAATTCTGCTTGATATGAATAGAGAGTAAGATAAATTACACACCCACATACATATGTACTCTATTGTGACACCTATGAAATGCTTTTTCTACCAGGGAAACTGGTAGTTAGCTACAGAGAAATCTGAAATAGATCTTGCCCTTCCTACTTCTCAATAGACCAACGGATATACCATGGATTATCCAAACCAGCACCATTTCCAGGGTTCTTAGCAACCATGGTCCAGAGCAATTATTGGAATGATTGATAAAAATGCAAGTCTGATAAGATTATTTAAAATGTGATTTATAAAAAAAGCTAATTAAGTTGCCCCCAGACAAAGAAAACCTTGCTCATAGTCATTTGTATCAGAGCAAATAGTATTTCAAATTCTAGAATAAAGTAAGATCTGTAAATGTCTTTCATTTATGTTAAATTCTTGTAAACTTGTACATATTAGATAACTTAGATGACAAACTTCATCTTTATTTTGTTAATTTTCATTTCTATATTACAAACAGGAACAGCCAAAATTTAAAATGTGTTTCTATGATATTGCTAGTGAATAAGTGGTATAGAAGATCTCTCATGGTTCCAGAACTAATTCATAGGATTTGGAAGTACAATAGAAGACACCTATTGATTATAAAAACTCTCTATGATGAAACTTTACCTGCTATGCACTTAAATATATTCATATTATTTTAGACTAAGATGGTATGACTACAAAAGAAAGCTATTTTCCCTGTAAACATCTCTGCCGTTTCCATTAATAATCTTATTGCTATATGGAACTTTTACAACACAGAGATACTTGAAATTATTATGTAACAATATTTCATTGAATCTATCTTAAGTAGCTAATGCAGTAATATTTCAGTTCAAAGTCTACCTTCAGTATATAGAGATGTTGTTTGACTGTTTCATAGATAAATTAATTTATCCCAGTCTACAATGAGAAAACATTTTGAGGATTCCAAGTCATAAGTGAAGTCCTAGTGAATTCTGGAAAGCCAAAGCTCAAATGATTCAAATTGAATTAGATATATAATAAAATTCTTATCTCATCCAATTTATGATGAGAACTAGGTCAGATTGAAACTATACAGTATCAAATATTTAAATGAATAAAATGAGAACCTACATTCTTTGCAGTTGAAACCCAAACCATCATCCATGAATATATATATAGAGAGAGTATGTAAAACAGTTATTCTTATGTCATATATTAGAAACCTTGACTCATCAGCATGTGAAGTATATGCATTGTCTTTAAAAAACAGGAAAAGTATAAGATATTGAATAAAAATTATACTTACTTTTATTCATAGAAATTGACATCCTGGTTCTGAAGTAACACAGGCATCAATAACCAAGTAGAGGACTGTTCCTTTGCTCAGTCAATAGGTAGCACCCACTTTTATAGTCCTCTATAATTATACAAGGGGTGGTTCAGCCTAAGAGTCAATATTATGCCTTTTTATTATACTACCTTATATAAATGATGGTTGAACACTATGTATTCATAATTCGAGCTTTGAAATTTGATTACTGCCTACTCTAAACCAAACACCTACTTTAATTAGTGCTTATATGTTTGTCTCACCTACTATAGCTCTTTTATAATATAATGTCACAAATCAAAGGAGTTAACAGTAGTAGCCATAGAAGAATGATCTAAATTTTTTATAAAGTTAATTACTATCTCCTCACTAAATAGAAGACATTATGAAGAACAGTAAATATAGCATGTGGTATTGTTATATACTTGTTAAAACCTGTTATACACCAGTAACTTGGGGCCAAATATGAACTTTCAAGAGAAAATATCCAAAAAAATATATAACATACACTGGGGCTGGCAGGTGGCATGGTGGTTAAGGGCACTGGACTCCCACATGGCCGACTGTGGTTCAATTCCTGGACCTGGCAACTTGCTTCTCATTTTCCCTCTCTCTTTCTCTCTCTCACTCTGGTCAAGTTACAATAAATGAAGTTCAATAAAATAATTATTTAAAAATATCTATCATATACCTCATATACCATAAACATAAGTCTGTATCTATACGATTTGAGGAAAAATTAACCTCTAAAGAGAGCAATTAACAAGTTTCCCTGTGAAATTTTATTTATTTATTTTTTCTCTGTCTCTGCAGTGAGCTCATGCACCCTTTGGCAGAAATCTCTCTCTCTCTCAAAAAAAAAAAATAAAGAACAGAAAAGAAATTTTATTTTTTACTACATCAAGCTAACTTTGTATTGCAAAGATAGCAACGTCATTGAAAATGCCCGATTTGGGAAAGTAGTTGATAGAGATTGGTTGGTGGAGGGTGGGTATGAAGTACAAGAAAAGAAAACATTTGACAGATGGGAAAATGTAAAAAAGAGAGAGAAAGAAAAGTAATAGTTTTGTGAAATAAAATTCATAGGCACCTGTTCATGATTTCTTAAATGTAAATAAAAGGCACAGAAGCAAATAAAACTGAAGAAAACGTCCTATTTAATGTTCTCCATCTTCTGTCCCCAATCCATTTTTATTCATTCATTTAAGTATTAATTCAGAAACACTTACTGAGTAGTAACTATATATGAGGTTGCATATTAGGATCTTCCAAGTAGTTTCCAACTTTATAAGAAGGAAAGGGAAGTAGACATTTACAACAGAGTGTGTGTATTATGTAGGCTTGGTAAGAAGGGTTGGTATCTCAATTATGCAAAGTCCAAAAAATTTTTAAAAGAAGGTATTTTTAACCAGACAAATTTTTTTTCTTTTACTTTAAAAACATTTTTTTTTCTAGAAGTCATGTGGACTTGCCAGAGAGAGACAGAGAAAAAGTGAGAAAGCAACCCACTCCTCCATGAGAATGTTCTACCCTGGAATCTCTTCTCCATTTCTCCCTCCTTTCAGGATTTTGGGCAAACATGCATGTGCATCTAGTGTGTTTCTCAAACTGCTGGGTCTGGGACCCAGTGGAAACTTTTTTCAAATAGTGATTCATAGACTCAGGATCCTATTATAGAGTGGCTCTGCCATCTTCATTCAACTCATAGCTTCTCATATTGTCACATTCATATGTATGGAGCTGGGAAAGAGGAAAAGCACAGAACAGGTTTCAGGGCATCGTTTTGTACCAGGTCTATTGTGGCTACATGGCTATAATAACTGCAAGGGAGTCTGGAAGATGTAGTGCTTAGGACAAAGAATCGTGTTTGTTGATAATCTCCTCCACAGTTGTGGTGGGACCACAGCTGTGAGTGGAAGATTTGTCAGGGAAGGCTGTCTGAAGGAAGTAAGGTCCATGTTGACTTGTATCTGATGAGTAGTTGTGAGCAAGAAAATTGAAAGCACAGGAAAGATCTGGTGCAGATCACAGAAGTGAGAGCAGATGGTGAGATTCAGGACGAGCAAAGTGACATCTCATGAAAGCATGGAAGGAGAGGAGCGCATGAAGGATCATGGATACTTTTGTAATGCAGCTATCCACCATGCAGGGTTTAAAACTCCATATTTCTTTGGGATCAGTCTCTTGACTATGTAGGGGATGAAGCACACAGGCTAAGAGTAGGGTTGTAAGATCAATAAGAATGGCACAGTGGTCATAATGTTAGAAAGGATGAAGTCCTGAAGTGTGGCTGTGGAAATGTAGGCGAAGGATTTATTAGGCCCCTAGGACATGGATGCTTCTGAAATTAGAAGACAATTTGGTGGAGGACAATTTGAGGGTGAGTGAAAATAGAGACTATAATGACTTTAAGGTTTCTAACTTCTTGGAGGGGAGGTACTAGAGGAAGAAAACAGTGGGGTGTGTTCAGATAAGAGAGGGTAAAAAAAAGACTGTTATCCAGAAAACCATGAGATGAGGAAATTTTAAAATGGTAGAAAAATAGTATTGAGAAATGTGCAAAAAGGTAAAGAATATAAGGACCAAGAAGTACCTTTTCAATATTGAAACTAGTATTTCACAGATATTACTCAGAGCAGTTTGAGCATTTAAATCTGCTATTGATTAAGAGTAAGCATTTCAACCACTTTAAAAACAAATAATAAAATATCACATTCATGTCAAGGTTGTTATAAGTAATAGAACAACTTACCCTAGTGTCTAAGCAATTCAGTTATAGATGGGAAGGGCCTTTAATGTTTATGACAATAACATAGGGAAAAAATTTTAAATGAATCAGATTATGCTGTGAACATTAAAAATTAAGATAACTAGTTCAGAACTATTAAAGCTCCAACTCAGGTATTTCTCCATGTGGTGGTTCATCTCTGACTAAATATGTTGGGGAATTAGGAGATGGTAAATCATATGATTATTATTATTAAAACATGTTGAGTGTTATAACTCGCAGTAATACAATTTGCAATAATGTTTTATTAACATTTGCAATAATTTTTCAAAAATGTTTATGTCAAAATGATAGAAAATCATGCCATAAGAAAGAATAATGACTTGTGGAGTTTATGATAACAAAATCTCAAAATATATAACAAGTCCCCTTAATGAACAATAATATATTTTGGTATATTTAATTTTATGATCATAATTTAGTATGTTTATTATATTTTTTTTTGGGGGGGAGAGGTTTTTTGCTATAGGGCGTGTGCGCTCGCCAGACAGACAGAGAGAGACAGAGAGATAGAAAGCGAGAAATCACCCCCCAGGGGGGATGGCCACGCCGCAATCCCTTCTCCTCCATTCTCCTCTTGGGATCTTGGGCACACACGCACACACGCCCAGCGTGAGTTTAAGCCACCGGGTCCAGGACTTGAACCGCAGTTGACTACATGGGAGTCCATAGCCATTACGCTAACTGCTGGTCCCAGTATGTTTATTATATTAAATGTCTTACAGTAGAGAAGGGGGTGAGTAATACCGGGTGTGTGATACTGGGTGAAAGGGAGGAGATCAGGGAAAAAAATCAAACAAAACATTTAATAAACACAAAAATAAAAACATATCTGTTGATGATAATATATATGGTAACATATTTGACTTGATGCTGGGGAAAACCCACACTGTGTACTGTAAAAATGTACAGTAATTAAATGTGAATTTTAAAAATAAATTTAAATATATATTACATATTTTAATAATATAAGTTAGTATACTTAATTTATAGGCCATAATTTAGTAAAGTTAAGCATTTAGCAGCACAGATTTCATATAAAGTACAATCTCTGTAGAATAAAGACCAATTTATAGAAAATTACCAAACCTTAAAAAAGAGAAAATGAGCAGACCTCTAATTAGTAGAATTGGACAGTGATTTTATTAGAAAAATAACTTCATGGGTCAGCCCATAGCCTAGCAGTTAAGGGAGCCAGATCCCACATGGCAAACCACAGTTCAAATTTCAGCCCTAGAGGCTCAAAAAACATGGCAGTGCATGCCCTCCAAATCCCAACAGGATGGAGAAATGGAGAGACGGGATTGTAGCATGACCAATCCCCCTTGAAGGATTCTCTCTCTATTTCTCTCTCCCCCCCTTCCCCCTCCTCTCTCTCATTCTGTCTTTCTCTGGTGAGCATACACAGCCTCTGACAAGACGAAGAAGAATAGGAAGAAGAGGAAAAAGAGGAAGAGGAAGAAGAGGAGGAGGAGAAGGAGGAGGAAAAAGAGAGGAGGAGAAGGAAGAGGAAGAAGAAGAACTCAAAATTAAAATGCAACACTGCATTATCTGTAATAACAAAATCTCAAAGAATTTAAAGTGATTCAGAAATCACTTATCACAACCAGCAGCTGGTGTAATGGCTATGTCACTGGACTCCCATGTAGTCAACTGCAGTTCGAGTCCCAGACCCAGTGGCTTAAATTCATGCCGAGCACTTGTGCATGCATGCCCAAGATCCCGAGAGGAAAATGGAGGAGAAAGGATTGCAGCGTGGCCATCCCCCCGGGGGGGGGGTGATTTCTTGCTTTCTGTCTCTCTGTCTCTGGCGAGCGCACACGCCCTATAATAAAAACTTCTTGGGAAAAAAAAAAACCACTTATCTATATTTGGTTATACAATTATTGATCCTCTTAAAAACTAAAATGGTGTACCTTTTTCACTTATGATCTATGAGAAGCTCAAAAGCTTAAGTGAAGAAGAACCAGCATCTATATTAAAATGATATGGTGGCCAGAGTCCAGCAGATGGCATGGTGGTTAAAGGCACTAGACTTCCACATGGCTGACCACAGTTTCAAGTCCTGAACCTTGTGACTTGCTTTCTTGCTTTCTCTCACTCTCTCTATCTTGCTCTGGTCAAATTAAAAAGCAACAATAATGATAAAGGAAATTTTAAAAAATTATGTGGTGGCCTATCATGAAAAAAAAAGTAACCTGTTTTTGTATTTGGTTATTCTGGATTTTGTTTTTCTCATCAGGAATTCAGTAAATATAATCTCCTGTATTAGAAGGTAAGACAAACTAGCTTGATGTAGAGAACACTACTACAAAAGTGGGTCTGTTTGCCCAGTAGGAATTCAGCAAATCCATACCCAGATTACCTAACTATCCACAAAGACCCTACCAATTCTGCTAACTCAAACTTTTCCAGGGCAAGATAACAAAAGTCTTAGAACTATGAGGAATTTGAAATAAGACCAAAGTATGAATCTCAACTTGCCCCTTGGATATTTCATAGCCCTAAATTAGTCTTTTAATTTCTCTGAATTTCTAATCCCTTATGAACAAAAGGGAAATGGTAAGATCAGGTCTTCAGCATTATGTTAGAAGCAAATTAGACAATATATGAGATAGTGCATCTTATTCTAAATATTAAGTGCTGTATAGTGTGGTTGAGTGGGTTTTATGAGCAGCATTACAAAATGCTTATTTATTATCTAATAACCCTTTTTCAGTAATATGAGAAAGCATTAGTAGCACAGAGCAAGACAAACCATTTGTGAACCTTTCAGGTGGAGAAACATTAAATCTTGTATTCTTCTAAAGTCAAACATGTTATATTGTGGTTCTTGGAAATAAGATAAAACCTTTAGGGAAATGATTAAAGAGTAATCTTTTATTGAGTTGCTGCAATAAAAGGAAAAGTGATGTTTTATGCTTCCTCAGAAATCTATTCAAGTTACCAAAATACGGTAATTAATGGATATTGGTGCACATTTATTGAATGAGCACAGTGATTCGGGTTTTATACTTATTATTTCATTTAAGTGCTTTACATTTATTAGCTCATTGAATTCTTACAACTTATGAAGTAACTCCTTTATTTTCTCCATTTTACTGTTGAGGAAACTAAAGCATAGAGTGGTAGAGTGACTTGCTAAAAGGCAAAACATAAGGCTTTTAGGGACTGTTAGAGATTCCAAAACATCTGCATCAACAAATTGCCTCACCTCCACCCTCCATTGCTCTACTCACGCAGTTATTATTTTAATCTGTAAACACTGAGCAGTGATAGTGTGATTCATCCTGCCTGTGCTCAATAAATACTTCCAAATTGCTTGCCTAGAAGGAAATCCCTTCTAGATATAAATTTCCTGTGTTGTGGCTAAAGAAAATGAAATAAATTACAATTACTCACTCTTTAAGGTCAAAAATTTACCCAAGTTAAGATTACTATTGGGTAAATTATTGATTGCCCTCATTGGGAAATTCCATGAACAGACCCAGGGAGATAACCAGTTAATCTCTACTAAGGGCCAAAATGAGAGCTAGCGTGACTATAACTGCCCTCTGTTCCTTTAAAAACTACTAATTATTATTGAAAACCTAAAGAGAAATGTAAATTTTCTTTTATACCTACCAGCAGATAGTATATTTAAAATAAATCTCAGTGTACAAATTTAAATGAAATATTGTAATGAATACACGGCCAATCATTAATCTTCAATTTTAAAAGGATATATTAATTCAATTTACATTTGCTGAAGACTCTCTAGGTTAGATGATGGAAATATAAAAAAGAAAGATGTGATTTCTGGCCTTTTCCTTCTTCTAGAAGGAAAAGCACATAGCTGTGCTTACCAGAGTCAAGAGATAGTGGAAAACGTATTCCATGGAAAAGAAACAGCAGGGATAAAGACTTGAGGGCCTAAAAGAGTCTGATCGCTCTCTTTTTTTTTTTTTTTTTTTTAAATTCTGGGCAAATGAAATTTAATTCTTTTACATCAAATGTGCCTGCAATTTGGGGACCAGCAGTTAGCGTAATGGCTATGTCGCTGGACTCCCACGTAGTCGACCGCGGTTCGAGTCCCGGACCTGGCGGCTTAAACTCACGCCGGGCGCGTGTGCGTGCGTGCCCAAGATCCCAAGAGGAGAACGGAGGAGAAGGGATTGCGGCGTGGCCATCCCCCCTGGGGGGTGATTTCCTGCTTTCTGTCTCTCTGTCTCTCTCTGTCTGTCTGGCGAGCGCACGCGCCCTATAGCAAAAACCTCTCCAAAAAAAAAAAAAAAATGTGCCTGCAATTCACATTTTCATTAAAAGACAATAAACATTCAGCTGAGAGGCTTAGAAATAGCATGTTATCCTGAATATTATGTATTATTTTTCTCACATTAAAGACTTCCAAAACACTTTTTATCTGAATAAAATGTTTATTTAAAAAATCAGAAATTGTAAATAAATAAATGAAAAACATTAAAGCAACAATAATTTTAGCCACAGAGATACACCAATGTCATATTTGTAGAAACCATGAAGAATTTGTTCTCCATAAATACGCTCTATACTCTTGACACCTATGGAAAAATTGCTACTCAAGTTTGTAACAGTTTACCTGCTTATACAAGGCAAGCACACACACACACTCAGATGCATATTATGTATACTAATCTGTAATCTATTTTTATTAATCCATAATGTGTAATAAATTTGTTTTCATATTTAAATAAATCAATGTCCATCTACGATTTCATTGTTCAGTTTTGTTTTGTAATAAGAATGAAATATAATTATTTAGTTAAATGAGCAACATTGTACCTATATTGGGGGGATTACACTATCACTTTAACATAATTATTTCATAACTATTTTCAGATTAATTTTACATCAAGACTCCATCATGATGTATTCAATTTTTTTTCAACATAGAAGTTTACAATTTTTTGTCTATTAGATGTTTCTTCCCTTTGCACCTCATATCCACCCTCTACCACCCACTCTCTATAATCCCCTCCCTTCTTTTACTATGTCTGGTTTTCTACACTTATCCTTTCTACTATTATATCTTCGAATCTTTCCATTTCTGCCATTGAGTGCAGACATTCAGTATATTAAATGGGGATATAGAGTATGTATCTTTCAAGGTCTGGCTTACTTCACTCAGTATTAAGTCTTTTATATTCATCCACTTTGAGTCAAATGATAGGGTCTCATTGTTTCTTATGACTGAGTAGTAGTCCACAGTGTATATATGCCACAGTGTTTCAACCTAGTCATCAGATTTTGAACACTTAGGTTTATTCCATGTCTTAGCAATCGTGAATAATGCTACAATAAACATGATGTGCAAGTGTCCTTTTGACTGTTTTCCTATCCTTTGGGTAAATACCAAAGAATGATTACTAGGTCATATGGTAGTTCTTTTTGTAGGTTTTTGAGAAACCTCCATGTTGTTTTCCACAGAGATTGTACTAATTTACATTCCCACTAAGACTGATAATTTTCAACACTTTTGAAGCATAAAGCTGAGAGTGATTGGCTACATTGGTAAGGGGTGGGGGGTGGATTGTTAAAGGCTTCCTCTTATCATTACCCTTAGCTTTATGCTCCAAACAAAATTTTGAAACACTGAGCAGGCTATCTTGGCAAATGAAGTAAATATGTTGGGAAAAATAAGCACAGATGTGTTTGTTCCGGAATAGTAACTATGATCAAATCTCTACCTTCATTTGTTGATATTTCCTCCCTTCAGAAGACTTTTGTGCTATCTTTTGTGGTTCTATGTTATTTTATTTGACTTTCCAAAACTAACTTGATAATCTGATATACAAAGATGTACTATCATTACAGGGCACAGGCTTTTAATTATTCTTGTGTTCATGATGAACTTGCACTCATCTTATTACTCCTTTGTACTCACTCTTCATAGTTTTATTATAGGATTGGAATTATCTGCTCAAATATTATTGTCATCTCAACTTAATAATTGCTATAGCAAGTTTACTTCCCAGTATATTTTTAATATATTTAATGGGAAATTTACAAGCCTTCCATTAAAAATATTCATAGAGTGGGACTAGCATATGGCATAATGGTTATGTCACTGGACTCCCATGTAGTTGACCGCGGTTCAAATCCCGGACCTGGTGGCTTAAACTCACACTGGGCACACGTGCATGTGTGCTCAAGATCCTGAGAAGAGAATGGAGGAGAAAGGATTGCAGAGTGGCCATCCTCCCGGGGGGTGATTTCTCACTTTCTGTCTCTCTTTGTCTCTCTCTGTCTTTCCAGCAAGCACACGCATCCTATTGCAAAAACCTCTCCAAAAAAAATAAAAATAAAAAATACACACACACACACATTGAGTGAATTGTTTGTACATTAAAAATATTAAAAAATAAATGTTTTATTTTTTTCTTGCTTTTGGTACTAATTTCTGTTGATCTATATCTAGTTTATAACACATGTTGAAGGATGCAATGTTAAAAATCCCATGTGAGTACTTCTGTTCAAAATGGTGTGTGGCAGACGGCCACCATGTGACCTATGACAAGTGTCATTCTTTGTCTGCTGGATGTCATTATTGACATAAAATTTTGTTTGATGAGCCCCAGGACATAAGCTCTAAAGGGCTTAAATTAACCATGGTAATCCCAATCCGCTTTGCCAGTGACTGGTCTGGTGTGAACATCTAGAACTTGAGACATGAGGAGGTTGGCTAGAGGGCTGATCGTTTCTGAAATAATTTTTTCTCCTTGATTAAAGGAGATAACCATATGAAATAAGGCAAAAATAAAAGAATAAAGATGTTTTTCTTCTTCATTGCTGCCACTTCAGCTATGTATATTGCCACAGGACAGTTTAATGCTCAAATCCACAGCAACTATTTTGTGACATGAAGTAAATAGCAGAAGAATGAAAGCTAGCATACTAAAGAAAATGAAAATATGTATGGGACCAGTGGTTAGCGTAATGGCTATGTCGCTGGACTCCCATGTAGTAGACCACGGTTTGAGTCCCAGACCTGGTGGCTTAAACTCCTGCCAGGTACATGTGGGTGCGTGCCCAAGATCCCAAGAGGAGAATGGAGGAGATGGGATTGTGGCATGGCCATGCCCCCGGAGGCGGGTTCTCGCTTTCTGTCTCTGGTGAGCGTACGTACTCTGTAGCAAAAGCCTCTCCAAATAAAAAGAAAAAGAAAATGAAAATATTTATCTATGACATCATCACTGAGGTGCTGAAATAAGCCCTGGAACTTTTATCTGTACTTAAAGAAAAAAAAAAAAAAAAAAACAGTGAAAACTTTCTTTGCCTTACAGAAAAACAAACAAAAACTTTATGTAATATATAGTCTGTCCCAATTTCTCACTAAAATGCCAATAATGACACATAAAATATACTAACAGCTTAGAACAACAACAACCAAAATAGTCTTGATCGTTTTACTTTCCTCTTTATTAAATATGACACAAATTTTCAAGATCTCTCAGGTGCTGGAAGAGAAAACCAAATAAAATTAACAGGTTTTTTTTTTTTCCTCAAATTTTGACTTCATTTTTGATTGGGGGTAAAAGGACTCATTTCTGATATTTTTAAGGAGAAAATCAACTAGGGGTTTCTTCCTTGTCCTGCTTATTTCTGGTTGAGTTCAGTTACAATGAGGGAAGAATCAGTATTAATAGGTTTGCTAATGTTGTCCTTTGCTTTGTCATCAGAAAATTTCATTAACTAAGGACTGGCCCAGTGGTGCAGTAGTTAGGTGCAGCTCAGAGGAAGCTGGATCCCACATGGTTCACTAGAGTCTGAGTCCTTTCCTTGTGTGCTTGAAAAACACACTAAGCATGTGTCATGTGCTCCACATCCTGACAGGATGAAGAATTGGAGAGAAAAGGATTGTGGCATGACCAGGCCCCATTGTGGGGTGCTCTTTCTCACTTGTGCATGCATACATTCTCTCTAGCACAGAAAAAAAAAAATTAAGTATATTAACTGAAAAATTATCCAGCAAAGAACCATCATATTTCAAGGACTTAAGCCAACTTTCTCAATAATGACTCAGGGCTTCTAACATCATGACATGTTGAGTAAATATAGATCATGATAATATAAATTCCCTTTACCATCTTATCATTGGTCTAAACATCCTGTGCTCAAGGAGCAACCATAATTCCTTTATATAAATATCCAAACCACAGCAGTAAACATGGCCAGCATATTATTATATTTCAGTTGAATTCACAAAGCTACAATTTACTACAGAAAGTTAAATGTCCATTTTTGTGCCATTTAAATGATCATGCCAGACTTCTTACAATTGTAAAAATTGAAACATTAAAAAATACTTTATTCAAGTATATTTACTCATACATCGTTCCTTAAACAGAATGTAAGTAAAATAACTCAATAACTCAATCACTGAAGTGCATAGAAAAGAGGGCGGTTTTAAACACAGAATTTAAGAGAGTGTGTGTGTATGTGTGTGTGTAACATTCAGAGAACATTGTCACTTATTCATTCAACACATAACTATTAGCTATTACATGAATATAAAGTTCATAGGGTTGAACTAACGGATTTTAAAAAATGGTCATGAAAATATGGGAATCCTCTCTCTTTCAAGTACAGTGAATTTTCTCTCTATGAACATGTATGTACTTATATAATACAGTCTTCTCAGTACTTAGGCCAGACATACCCCTCTCTACCCTTGGTTTTGTTAGATTTTGTTCTGAGACCTGAAATTTTACCAAGGTGTTTATACTCATTTGTATGCCTACACTTTCCTTCCTCCTCTTTGCAAAAATGCTGGAGACTATAAACCTGTAGACACTTTCTTAGAAGTATTTGCCAAATGATGTTGAGATGCTGAATGTCATGACCCAATGGTTTCCAAAAATCTGCAACCATTCCAGGCCTACTTAGAAATATGAGATAAAGAGAATGGGAAAAGAGAGGATTAAGTAAAATCTCTTTCTTTAATGTACTCTGTTTGGAAACTTGAATGCTGACTACATTTTTTATGATTGTAGGAAATCATTGCCTAATTTTTAGTATGACAATATTATTATGGCTACATTTATTTAAATTTTTTGAGGGATGCATTCTTGATAGGGTGTTGCTGTGCTGCAGTCCACTCTCCAGCCTCCAAGCTACCCAGGATTACATGCATACACAAGAGTATGTTCAGGCTGACCTGAGATCTAAACCCAGGTCTCCCATGTGGTTTCAACATTGTACAGAGGCACCCTACTGATTGAAAAACCACAGCTGGGCCTGTGGTTACTTTTTTTAGGGTCTTTATAATTTAGAAACGTAGACTAAAATATTTACAGATGAAATACTATGTCTTGAGTTTGCTTCAAAACAACATGAGGCTAGCCATGGTATTGCAGTAGTAACACAATATTTTATGATGCTGCAGCCACATGGGAAGGCCCTAAGTTCTCATCCTGAGCTCTCCCTGAACACACTTAGCACACTCATGCCTGTGATCCAAGCTGGCTGAAGCTGGGAGTGAGTCATGGTGTGAAGACCCTGTTGGAGGTACCTCTCTCACTCTGCCTTAGATGACAAAAAAACCTTTAAATAAAGAAATCATACTTCCATTTGAAAGAAAAACAATGTGGGAGGTGGGAAGTAAGAATATATTAATACAAGATTAGTCATAAATTGATCATTGTATGTAAGTATGGTTACTTGGTAGTCTATTATGTTTTTCTGTATAATTTTTAAATAATTATATTCGGACATTAAAAACATACACTAAAAAAGTGCATAACTGGGCCAGCAAGTGGCATAGTAGCTAAGGCACTGGATTCCCACATGGCCAACCACATTTGAGTCCTGGACTCAGTGGCTTGAAAACCATGCTACATGCGTGTGAGTACATGCCCAAGATTCCAAGAGGAGAATGGAGGAAAAAGGGTTGTGGCATGGCCATCCCCTGGGGGGTGATTTTTCACTTTCACCCTCACTGTCTTGCTCTGGCAGGTGCACATGCCCTATGACAAAAACCTAAAAAATAAAGCAAAATCATAAAGCAGGTATCTAAACATCTGTAGGTCTATTTTGAATTCTGTATTCAGTCCTTTTGTTCAGTTTGCTGATTTTTGTACCAGTGAAACACTATATTAGTACTGTTGATGCCATTCAATGTCCTTGTCTGCTAACTCATTATCTCGATCATTGATAGGTCAACTGTCTAGTAATTTTTTATTGCACTTGAGACATTTGGTATTTAAAAAAAAAGCCATAAAGACTCTAGCTGATATGATTTCTTATCAGACAGATGTCTATATTTCCTTTATTAGGATTATATGGAGAAAGGATGAACATCTAAATCCAGTTGGGGATTATGCTGAGTCAGGGCTGGCTTGCAGTTTTAGTGAGACTCATTCTAGGTCTGATACAGGTCTATTTTAAAGGCCTATGCTTGTCAGAATTGTAACTGAAATACTTGTGGGCCATACTCCCTTTGCCTTAAAACAGTGTAAGTGATTGATACTCACCATCAGAGATTCCAGAGTGACCTCTTTAGATCCTCATCCTACACAGCCTCAATCTTTGGTGTGCATTTTGAGGAGTAATGCCTAAAATTTTTAGGTATTACCTTTTGGAAATGTTTTGTATGTTTCCTCAATCTCCTGTATAGATCTTACCTAGAAAATGGCATGCAGGTAAACTTGCCATGCAATTTAACCTGTTAAGTTTCTAATCCACTCCAGGTCCATGAATCCACTAAAAGGTTTGCTCATTTCTCTTTCCTCCTACAAAATCCCTCTGTGTAACCTAAATTCTTCATCAAATCATGCTTGGAATTTTCAGATGCTCCCAGAATAAAAATATGTGGCTATTAGCTTACTTCAGAAAGGTCTGATCTCTCTATAATTTTAATTCATTCCATTCTTATGGCCTCTACTGCTCTATGATGCCTTCATAAATCTGGTTTGCTATCTATCTGCAGTGGAACGGTGGTAAAGCAATGCTCCCCAATACTGAGGCCATGTAGGAAGTTCCCAGTTTCATGTCCTGTGGTCTTCCTGTCCATGCCAGGCACATGCACACACCTATGATCCTGGTTGGCTAGGACTAGGGGACTGAATTGAAGCATAAGGACCCTGTTGGAGATATCTCTCTCTCTCTCTCTCCCTCTCAATACAAATAGGTAAATACACTGTTTTAAAAAAGGTATGGCTTGTATAATTTCTCTCTTTTTTAGTTATTCATGGGAGAGATAGTCTAGGGTTACTACATCCTAACCACAAGCCTATTTCACCTACTTTTCTGAATGTATACAATTTCCCCTAATAAAGTATTTTTAAAAGTGTCTGTAGAAGAATTTTGTTAGTCTATCTGGTTAGGAGTACTCGCATAAATAAGGTTTAAATAAATGTGATCAAGGGGTAATATCTAGTGCTTTATTCATACAGCCAGCAAGAATGACCTTATCTATGTTTCCCAAGAAGCATTAGTGACAAACCAGCCTATAGAACAGAAATTGAGTTTCAGAATCTGTTTAAGAATCTTTCTTTCCTTCGGGCTAGCTCCAGAGCCTATTTGTTAAGGGAACTGGATGCCACATGACTGACCACATTTTAAATCCTGGCTCTAGGACTTGAGAAACATTTCAAGCATGTGTACACGTATGGCCAGAATACTGACAGGATAAAGAAATGGATGAGAAGGGATTGTGGCATGACCCTACCTTATGGGGTGGTTGTGGGGTTGCTTTCTCTCTCTCATGCATGAACCCTCTAGCAATTAAAAACAAGAGCTAAAGCTAAAAAATCTTATTTGTCCTAGAGCAAGAAGCTAGAAAATTGATATTATCCAGAACAGTGCAACAAAACAGGAAATCCAAAATGACCTCTGGAGGCCTACATTCACTAATGAATTGCTACAAATTGGGGAAAGTCCATAAATTTATTCTTTTACAGGTCAGGAAGCTATAAATCCAAAATAAAGGTGTCAATATGGCTGTTTCCCTCTAAAGACTTTAAAAAAGAAACTTCCCCATGTTCTTTCATAGCTTCTGTTTGTTTCCAGCATCCTTGCTATCCTTTGCTTGTAGATGTTTCACTCCAATCTCTGCCTTCCTCTTTGCATTGCCTTCTTCTGTGTGTCTCCATGTTCTTTCCTCTTTCTAGAGACACAAATCATTGGATTTAGGGCACATCCTAAATTTAGCATATTTTCTCTCAAGATCCTTCATCTGCAATGACCCTATTTCTAGTTAAGGCCACAAGTAGACATGAATGTGGGTGTACACTATACAAACTATGACATCTCTGACCCCTCAAGTTTATTTCTATCACATACGATAATTCATTCATCCTATTCCAATATCTTGAAAATTCATAATCCATTCCGCAACAACTTTAAAATCAAAATCTTATCTGAATATTATCAAGTCAAAAGTTTTTTGTTTGTCTTTTTAAGAGAGATTTTGCCATAGGGCACACGTGCTCACTGGAGAGACAGAGAGAGACAGAGAGAAATCACCCCCTCGGGGAATGGCCACATCACAATCACTTCTCCTCCATTCTCTTCAGAATTTTGGTCACGTATACACACGCGCCCAGCTTGAGTTTTAAGCTGCTGGATGCAAGACTCAAATCGTGCTCAACTATGTGGGAGTCCAGCAACGTAACTATTACGCCATCTGCTAATCCCTCAACTCAAAAGTTTTAATCTCCTCATCTAACTCACGTATCAGTGAGGCTCTGGCTATAGTCCTTCATAGAGCTAAATGACTCTCCATTTCTGTACTTTGGAACTAGAAAACAAATTTCCTGCTTCTTTTTTTTTTTTTTTTTTTTTTTGGAGAGGTTTTTGCTATATATAGGGCACGTGCACTCGCCAGACAGACAGAGAGATACAGAGAGATAGAAAGCGAGAAATCACCCCCCGGGGGGATGGCCACACTGCAATCCCTTCTTCTCCATTCTCCTCTCGGGATCTTGGGCACACATGCACACGCGCCCGGCGTGAGTTTAAGCCACCGGGTCCGGGACTCGAACCGTGGTCAACTACGTGGGAATCCAGCGACATAACCATTACACTAACTGCTGGTCCCCAAATTTCCTGCTTCTAAAATACAATGATGAGACATTTCATTTATGATAATCTATGTGTTACCATAGTGAAAGCTCCTCTACCATGATCCTTAATTCTTCCTGAACCCTCACCAGAGCAGTTTTTAACTTCCAGGAGGCATGTCTGTGTTCTAAAGAGGAGAGAAGGAAAGAAGGAAGATCAGAATTAAGAGGTTCAGACCATAGGGTGACTCATAGAAAGTCTTGTGAAAAATATTGTGGAGCCCAGAGCAAAGACTGACAATTACCAAATCCCTCATCAGGCAGAAAGAGCCCATCTCTAGCCCTCTACTGCTGAGTAATTGGCTGGAAGCAGCCAGGAAGGACATGGCCTTGACCTGAATGCTGCTAAAGATCCACAGGTGTAGTAGCTGGAAGCAGGCAATTAACTGCATTCCACATGGCAGGGGTGCTCTGGCAGGGAGGTCTCAGTGACATGGTCCCATGGGCTCCCATGGCTGCCACAGGGCATTCATTCTCCTGGAAGAATCTGCTAGTGGTGATAGAAATCACTGGGAAACTGAATAACTTAAAGGAACTTCCAGCAGAATCCGGGGACTAGGGGGCTAAAAAGAAAAGTTAAAGTGTCCATTACAAGAAGTAAGGTCTTTGAGTAGTAATTATGAGGGTCATACTTTAGGAGCAAGGGTAAACTGGAAAAAAATGCCACCTTCCACAAGAACTGAATCCTAGCTTCTACTCAGCTGAATCTTGGCAAGATATTATATCTAGAATCCCAAGTGCTACATGAATGCTGGTTAAAAGCAGAACATTACTGATCTTCTTCTATGCTTTCTTTTCCAGAGTTAAGGATTTTTTGTCTTCTCTTAAGTTGTGGACAGGTCAATCTACTTACTGTTCGAACAGAATCCTAACCTGTTTCCTGGTTTTAAATCTTAAGCAAAGTTCTCTTAACATTTTTTTTTTATTTTGATTTATTAACGCTTAAACTGCCTTTCTTCAAATTAAAAAATATATATATATTTAAAAATACCTATTTAATGACCATAGTAAGCTATATAGCCTCAGCTAGGTGCCACCTTATAGTATATTCATTCTACCTACAGAGTTTCATGCCTAAAGTCAACATGTGTTCACAAATACATATATATCAGCTGAACTTGCTATTGTAAGTATTTAGATTAGTTAGGGTTTTATTTATTTATTTATTTATTTATTTATTTATTTATTTATTTATTTAGGAGAGGTTTTTGCTATAGGACACATGTGCTTGCCAGAAAGACAGAGAGAGACAGAAAGACAGAAAGCAAGAAATCACTCCCCAGGGGGGACGACCATACTACAATCCATTTTTCTCCGTTCTCTTGGGATCTTGGGCACGCATACACACGTGCCCAACGTGCGTTTAAGCCACTGGGTCTGGGACTTGAACCATGGTCAATTACATGGGAGTCAAGAAACATAGTCATTATGCTAACTGCTAGTCCCTAGTTAGGGTATTTTGTGAATCAACAAAATATGGGAAAAAATTTAAAAAGAGTGGAAAGCAACTGCAAATACCAAAGACAATGTGGAAGGAGGGTGAGAAATGACAGAGGGTGAGAAATAGGAGGGAAAAAAACATATATGCAAGAAACAAGAAATGGAAAATTATTTGTTGACTATAACATGTGTAATTAAGCCACTATACAGTGTATTCTGGATGGGAAATCACATTTTGTATACCGTGATGATGTTCAGTGAAAGAATGTAAAATAAATAATAAAAAATTTTAAAGCAGTTGTAAATTCCTTATAGAATGAAAATAAAATCAACCAAAGTTTAAAATTATCTATAGCTCTTTATATTTAAGGGAAAAAAAATCACAAGCATGAAAGTAAGATATCTTGTAGCCTTAAATACAGCCAAGTTCAGATCATTTGTATAATGCTGAAACTGCCTGGAAGGCATCCTGGGATGTATAATGAGAAAACCTCCTGGGGCAGGTGTAAAGTGAAGGTCAAGGACTCTAGGCCCACACCTATGACCACCCCAATTCTTCAAAGACTCTAGTGCTCTGACTTGCTTAAATAAGTCACTAGAGTACATGGATAATGAATTGCCTTACCTTATGCTACTAAGGAATCCTTACTGGGTGTGGTTTTTAGGAAAGTAAATATTCTTTCTTCTAAAGCATTGGAATATAATTTAACATATAGAGAAGGTACTTGCTTTTCCTCTTGGAAGACCTGCTTTGCTTCAAATGATGAAATGTGCCAACAGAGGCTCACAATGCCATGATTACTGCTGTTAGTTGAAATTCACTTTTTCTTTTTTTTTTCTTTCTTTTTTCGGAGAGGTTTTTTTTTTTTTTTTTTTTTTTTTTTTTTTTTTTTTTTTTTTTTTTTTTTTTTTTTTTTTGCTATAGGGCACGTGCGCTCGCCAGAAAGACAGAGACAGAGAGACAGAAAGCGAGAAATCACCCCCCAGGGGGGATGGCCATGCCGCAGTCCCTTCAATCCCTTCTCCTCCATTCTCCTCTCGGGATCTTGGGCATGCACGCACACACACCTGGCATGAGTTTAAGCCGCCAGGTCCGGGACTCGAACCGCAGTCGACTACATGGGAGTCCAGCAACACAGCCATTACGCTAACTGCTGGTCCCTCACTTTTTTCTTTTTTTAATAGAGGGTCATGCTCTGTCAAGATCTTCCTGCCTCAAACTCCCAGCTGGTAATATAGGCACACATCACCTCACTTGGTTCTTTTTCAGACAGGATCTATATTGCCTAGGCAAGCTTCAAGCTCACCTTCTTCCTATTTCAACCTCCCCAAGCTGCTAGGTTTACAGCATTCCACCGTGCATTGCCTTTAGGCTGGATTGCGAGTCAAACCGGGGTCTCTCATGAGGTCCCAGTCTGTAGGGCGTAATGTCTAAGTAACATGCACTACCACTGCTGGGCCAGGTTGAATAACACTTGAAGATCCTATCCTTATCTCAACCAGCTTGAAAAATCTCATTTTCTTTCCAGTTGCTATTAAGTTCTAAAGTGAACTTTTATTATTATTGTTATTTCCCTGATGCATCCCCTTTCAATTACTGTTGCTGGTCTCTGACCTCCTCCAAGTTATTACTCAACAGGGCTAAGGTTTTCTTCCGCACTTTTCTGAACAAGAAACCTCAGGTCACTGTGAGAGGCTTAATAATAATAAAATTGTGTTCTCAGAGAGCACTTTCATATTTCTAGTGCCTAATGTTGCCCATCAGGGTTCTCACTAAATGAATATGATGAGGCTTTTAAGAACCATTAGCTTTCCAAGAACAACCCCTCTTCTTCCTCAGATTCAGATCATGTTCACACCGTTTTCTATCGAGAGTGATGCCAGTAACAGGGAATCAGCTCTTCACTGAGTTCCTGAAATTGTCCACCTTGATCTCAGGTTCAGCTCTTTACAGAAATCTCGATTTAAGCTTTTTGCAGATACAATTTCTAACAAAATATAGAAGGCACATTTTCTAGACATTTCAGACACATAAATTAGGTTATAGTAGAAAGCTTTGAGAATAAGAAGGCTTCTCTTTCTTTTTTGCAAAAGTTAAAACTATGTTTGTAGAACATAGAGTTTAAAGAATATTATAATGAAAATATTTTTAAGAATATAACTAAAGGTGAGCCCAGCAGTTAGCATAATGGCTATGTCGCTGGACTCCCATTTAGTCGACTGCGGTTCGTGTCCTGGATCTGATGGCTTCAAACTTACACCAGGCACATGTGTGTGCATGCCCAAGATCCCTAGAGGAGAATGGAGGAGAAGGGATTGCGGCATGGCCATCTCCCCGGGGGGTGATTTCTCACTTTCTGTCTCTCAGTCTGTCTCTGTCTGGTGAGCACACGCGCCCTATTGCAAAAGAAAAGAAAAGAAAAGAAAAGAAAAAAAAAAACCTCTCCAAAAAAAGAATATAACTAAAGGTGTGGACAAAATCTAAATTAAGTATTTTTCTGCTCTTCCAATTGTCTTTCATATTTATATATTGGGCTACAAATTGTGCTGATTGATCGTACTGCCATGCTTAGCACCTGGGAGATGGTATTTTATATACTTAACAGACCAGGAAGGTGTTCTATTGCCCTTAGAGGGACCAGCAGTTGGCATACTGCCCTTAGAAAATGAATTACACCTAACATGCACTATAGTGACTTTATCACATGTCAATTTTATTTTTAAAGGCATTTAGTTACATGAGCCAAAGGTTAAAATGCAGAATCTCTTCATCCTGTTAAGACTGAAACTGTTCCCTGTTAACCTGTTTTTTTCTAGCTTTGTGGGTATGTTCTGACAGTACATGGTAGTGGTAAGAGCACTGATATGAGAATCAGACACTTTCAATTCTTATATAGATCATCTGTGCGGGTTACTTTGACTCTCATATGGACCATTTGGCAAGTTATGTCATCCCTATGAGTAGATCTAGCCATAAGAGGAACCCGGGTGGGACCAGCAGATGGTGTAGTGGTTACATTGCTGGACTCCCACATGGCCAACCATGGTTTGAGTTCCAGTGGCTTGAAAATCACGCCAGGTGCTCATGCCTGCATGCCCAAGATCTCAGGAGGAAAATGGAGGCAGAGGGATTGCAGTATGGCAATCCCCCCTTGGGAGTGGGGATTTCTTACTTTCCCTCTCACTGTGTATCTGTCTCTCTCCAGCAAATACATGCACCCTAAGGCAAAAACCTCTTAAAAAAAAAGAAAAAAAAGAATATTTAAAATGTGCATTGATAGGTAGCTTTATTTACTATATTCAGTGCCTAAAATATTGTAGGATTTTATTTTTCTCTATATTTTGAGTGCAGTGAAGAGCTATTGAGGAATTAGGAAGAAAGAAAAATCCAGTCAAAATCCAATAGGAAAATAATTGGAGACTTTTGTAAAAAGGGCTGAATAAGTTTTTAAAGGAATTATATTGTACATCCATGTTTATAGCAGAATTACTCAAAATAACCAAAAGATGAGAGCAACCCTAGTCTTCATCAGTAGATAAATGAGTAAAAAATGTGGTATGTGCATACAATGAAACAGTATTCCACCTTATATAGTGGGAAAATTCTGACACATGCTACAACATGGATAAACCTTGGCCACACTATGTTAAGTGCAGTAAGTTAATTACAAAAGGATAAATATTGTATGATTCCACTAACATGAGGTACCTAGAGCAGTCAAATTCATAGAGACAGAAAGTAGAATGGTGGTTTTCAGAAGCGGAGGGAAGAAAGGAAGGGGAAATTGCTGATTAACAAGTGTGGAGTTTTGTTAAAGAGTTCTGGAGATTGGTAGCACAACAATGTAAATATACACTACTGAATTGCGCATTTAAAAATGGTTAAGATGGAGACAGCAGGTGTTGTGATGGTTAAGGCACCGACTCCCACATGGCCGACCGTGGTTTGAGTCCCAGACCTGGTGGCTTGCTTTCTCAATTTCCCTCTCTCTCTGATCAAATTAAAAATAATAATGATAAATAATGTTAAATAAAAATGGCTAAGATGATGAAATTTATCAAAATATTTTCAAAGCTAAAAATGTGGATTATAGCATTAAGGAAAAAATTTTAGGGATGAAAACAATGTGGTTTTTTTTCCCCCCCGGTTAATTTGCTGATTTTTTTTTTTTTTTTTTTTTTTTTGAGAGAGGTTTTTGCTATAGGGCGCATGCGCTCGCCAGACAGACAGAGAGAGATAGAGAGACAGAAAGTGAGAAATCACCCTCACTGCCCCCAGGGAGGTTGGCCACGCCACAATCCCTTCTCCTCCATTCTCCTCTCGGGATCGTGGGCACACACACACACACACACACACAGACACACACACACACACACACACACACACGCCCGGCATGAGTTTTAAGCCACCGGGTCTGGGACTCAAACTGCAGTCGACTACATGGGAGTCCAGCGAAATAGCCATCACACTAACTGCTGGTCCCAGTTTGCTTATTTTTAACATTAGCTCTTCTAGAGTGCTAAAAATGTATCTAATGCCACATATCAAGAACAAGATGAGTTAATGCTCCTGCTCAGAAGCATCTGGGGGACCATATAAATAGGATACTTATCTTGATTACCACTTCCCTTTGAGATCCATGGGAATTATTAAGACTCCCTTGTCTAGGACATGCAATGTATTTGTTACATTTCTCTGTGGGTAAGTGTATTAGTTTGCTAGTGCTGCCAAAACAAAATATCACAAACCAAGTGTCTTTAAAAAACAGAAGTTTATTGTCTCACAGTTCTTGAGGCAGGATCAGGTTGTATTCACTTTGAGTTCCTTCTGAGGGTTTCATGCTGTTTGTTGGCAATATTTGGCATCCTTAATCTCTGCCTTCATCTTCATACAGCATGCTCTCCATGTGTGTGCATCTGTATCAACTTCTCATTTTTCCAAAGCAATCATATGGGATTAGGAGCCCACCCTGCTCCAGTATGACCTCATCTCAAGTAACTACATCTCTAAGGATCGTATTTCCAAATAAGGTCTCATTCTGAGATACTGGGAGTTAGAATGTCAACATATGAATTTTGGAGGGGACCAATTCAGCCCATAACGGTAAGCAATACACAAAGATATGACATGGTTTCTGGAAAACTGCTCAAGTTCTAGAGCCTATGTAATTTGCCTTCTTATCACTTAGAATAAAGCACAGACATTCTTTTGCCTATTTCATTCAGGAACAGATACTTGTAATTTTCCTTAGCCAATTACTAATCTAAGAATTTCAAATTTACCTAGAACCTATAAGCCTTCGCTTCCAGATATCTCACCTTTTGGAGCCAGGCTAATGTGAAGGTCTCCTTATGATGGTTGACAACTCTCCTGCCCTCAGAACTAAATAAAAGGAACCCCTGTATCTCTCCATTCCAAGAAACATACCTGGTTGCTCAATTTCATGCTTAGTAATAAACCACATTAATTATTTTTTAAAAAAGAAAATTAATGAATCAAAGCATATAAGACAATAAAAGAATTATTCCCAGAATTTTGTGGTAACCATCATGTTCAGGTACTTCTTATGTTGTCAGCTGGCACCATCCATACTTTTAAAGATGGGCTAAAAGCAGTGTATAAAAGAATTAGTTGAAAGTCTGTGTGAAAAAGAAATCTAACGTCCAGATATACTATCAAAATGCACATTCTGTGCAACCAAGTAACTATCCATTCACCATCCCAGAAAGATTCAGGATATTTATTCTCTGCAGAGCATCAAAAAAGGGAGATGTGGATTAGGTAAAAAGGAAAAAAAAAAAAAGTACAGTTGAAGTTGAAGGTAAAAGAAGTGCTAAATTAAGTAAGCATTTCCATATTAAAATTTGAAGTCTCATCTTTCTTGTCCATTGGAATCCCAGAGCTCTGGCAGTCAGGATGATGCTCATGTCCCCATTTCACCTGCCATCAAGCAAGAGATGAGAAGATACTTGATTTAGATTGAAATCCTTAGAAACAGATTATGAGATAAAAATTTGCATGCAGAATATTTATCGGGGAGTGCTGTCATTAGATACTACTGTAAGAAAAACCAACCCTCCAGGTTGCTACTGAAACCTCAGCCAAGATTATAGGCAATTCTTTTAGTGGGATGTCTCTCCAGAGTTGCTGCGCATTGAAACAAAAAAGGATCAGACATTTGTGTTTCTGTAGCAGGCAGTAAATGACCACCTATCCTCTAGAACAGGGCATATCCATGGGTGAGGCAGTTTATTCCCTGTGACATAGGCAATTCCAGTCAATAATGAAGTTATAAACTCTTAGTTGCTAATATGAGGGGACTTTTTGAGGTCTGTGTAAAAAGTTGAATTAAAAGATAAGTTTACATTGGAGCAAAAAATTTTTTTAAATCATGCATACTTTTCAAAATACTCATTTTCCATGTAGTTTTTGAACACCCGTCATACATCCAACCCTGAAGAGATGCACCATCATGTCCAGTACAAGAGTTCTCTTAAGAGTCTGACTAGCTGAAAAGAAAAATATTAAAGACACTAACATGAATATTTATAAATAAAAACATTTCCAGTAATATCACTTTTTAGTGAAGCTGATACTTAACAAGCCCCATAGCATGCATTCCGCTTTGATCAGCTTTTTGGTTCTCTGTCTTTCAATAGGAATAAACAGCCACCAAACACCAACATTTAAGAACATTTTATAATTTATGATAAAAGTCACAATGAACAAATAGAAGAAAATAAGATATATAGATAATACAGAGGGAGAAAATATTTTTTAAAAATAAGACTAGTACCATCAAAGAATAAGGAGAAATTATATCCAGGACATGTGAACATTCAGAGACCAAAAAACCCTGTATTATATATATATATATACATATATATATATATATATTATATATACACACACACACATATACACACACACATACATATATATTTTATGTATATATATGTTAGATCATTTTAGAATTTAAAAGATTTATTAGAAAGTTTAGAAAATATTGGGTTGTTGGAAAAGTCACGACACATTTTTGCATAGAAAAATATGTCATGACTTTTCTGATGATCCAGTAAATTTTTAAAATAGTTTTTAAAAGAATAGTAGTAGAAATAGTAGAAATTTATGAGTTTGCAGATGTAAGGATCTGCCAAGTGCCCAGCACAATATGTAAACATGGGACAAAACTGCAGAAAAGCAAATACTCAAAGACAAAAAGCAAAAATATTTTTATAAAAAGGAAAAAGTGATTAAAAAATTAGAAAAGACTTCTCAACAGCAATACTGGAAGATAGAATGTATTAATATTTTCAAAATTCTGAGGTTTTTCTTTAAAATTTTATAACCAGAACAACTATCAACTAAGTGTGCAGATAGAATACATATAAAGCTCTCAAAAGGTCACCTTCCATATGTTCTATCTGAAGAAGGAAAAAGAGGATATGCCACACAATAGCAAAGGAGAAGAGAGAATAGGAAGGCATGGGATACAGAAAAACAAATACTCAACAGAAAAGGGGTGACAAAGGTAATCACCAGAATGATAATCAAAGACTGGCACTGTACAGTAGGACTAAAAAAACAACCAATCCAGACTGAAGCAGATAAGAAAGCTAAAAGAGAGATACTCAAGAAGATAAAATTGATAGAACATCTAAAGTTTATTTTTTAATACAATGAGAGGAGATTTATGTAACTAAAGTAGAGTTTGGTGTAAAGTAATTAATACATACATACAAAAGTTAGCAAATAAAAATAGGACAATTATTAATTCCAGTGAAAATGAAGAGAGGCATAGGGAAGTAAAAATGATCATTGTATTAAGAAGTTTAGCTTTCATTTCAGTGCTGAGGTGGTAGGGTGCTGCTCTGTTATGCTACATGAAAATCCAGGAGTTCAGTTCCCAGATTGGTCTAAAAGATGCCCGTGTATGTGTGTACTCGTGTTCTTGGCTGATTAGAAAGCTGGGGGCAAGAATCAAAGTGAGACAAAACTTCATCAAGGGTGCCTCTCTCTCTCTTTTTCTCTCTCACTCTCTCTCTCTCATAAGAGAAATAAATAAAAACAGCTTCACTTTCATGAGCATTTTTATAGTCATACCTGTGTAAAATTATGATAAAGTTTTAGGAAGTATGTGTTCTCATGTGGTAGTGAGAAGATGAAAAAGAATTTATGCCTAATTTTCCATCTGCAACACTCAAAGGAGAACTAAAACTAAAAATCAAGAAGTGCAAAATCAAAAAGCATGTAAGTTGGAGATATGGAGATAAGTGACATAATAGATTAAAATAAAAAGTCTCTGCATTCTTTGAGTGGAAAATTACAATGGTATATATGAGACCTTTTTAGTTTTATAAAACTATTTGATGGTTTAAGGTAGATAAGCATATAGCTGATAAAAATAAAAATACAATCTTTAAAAATATTAGAGCATTTTAGAATTACTTATCTCTGCTAAAATGATTGCTATATTGTAGGAAAGTGATTCTAACCTTTTGTTTTGGGAAACCAATGTTTCTAACAATTTCTGGAAGTAGAGGTTTACCATCCAGTTGATTTCTAAATCTTCTGTCTCTCCTCACAGCAAATTTTCTATATATAAGAAGACAAGAATTAGTAAACATGACTACTTTGAAATAGAAATAATATAATAACCTGTCCATAACAATGACCATGGCACAGTGTCAAGTGAAATTTCCTGGGAAATTTAAACACTCAAGAATATATATTAGATTATGTCCTGACAAATGAAGAAAATCCAATCAACACTTCTAATATTTAATTTCCATGGCAGATGTTTCCATTACATAGGAAGGGTGAGTGGAAAGAAATGATAGCTAAGGCCTGAGCTATGAGGCAGTGATAAATGTTAATTGAAATTCAGAAATGTAGAGGTTTTAGAGCTAGAAGAAGCTGGAGAGACTACCTAGTATAAAAAACTCTCACTTTCCCTCTCACTGTCTCTGTCTCTTTCCTGCCAGCATGTGCATGCCCCCTAAGGCAAAAACTGCTAAAAAAATAAATAAATAAAAGTGCATTCTTTTAAAGTTAGCTTTCTGGGACCAGCAGTTAGTGAAATGGCTATGTCACTGAACTCCCATGTAGTCGACCGCGGTTCGAGTCCCGGACCCGATGGCTTAAACTCATGCCGGGTACATGTGCGTGCGTGCCCAAGATCCCAAGAGGAGAATGGAGGAAGAGGGATTGGGGTGTGGCCATCCCCCCTGGGGGGTGATTTCTCACTTTCTGTCTCTCTGTCTCTCTCTGTCTTTCTGGCGAACACATGCACCCTATAGAAAAAAACACTCCAAAAAAATTAATTAATTAAAAAAAAATAAAGTTCGCTTTCCATCAGAGGTAAGTCAACTACACATAATTACTCTAAACTTGAGAATTTTTTCTTTTCTCTCAAGACTATGGTCCTTTATAGAAAGACATAGTTTACAGACTATGGATAAAACCACATGCAAACTTGAATTCTGCCTCCTGGCCTCCAAGGACCCAATTGCTAGAAGGAAGAGGATCCTTAGATAAAGGGGGAAGGATTGGAGCACAGGTCAGTTTCAGTGCATCCCATAGAGGAGAAAAGGGTGGTGGTAACATGGGGAAGCAGAATTTCCACCAAAGCTAAAGTCTCAGGATACAGTCATTTACATCTGGCCAAGATAAGGAAGAACTTCAGTGAGCACAGCAGAGGGCTCAGGCCATCCTGGTGAACTGTTGGAACCTTTTTTTTTTTTTTTAATATTTTAGTTTCACTTCCTCTTATACATTCAATCATATTACTTAGCTTACAAAGTGAATATTTCAACATGTGAACATTTATCCCTAGTCCAGTTGATAAAACTGTAAAATTATCCTCAGCAGGTAATTTTATCCACATTTCTTTGTCCCATTAATGCTTTGCCTCTCTATTTTTCTTCTAAATGTCCTTCCTCAGACTCAACACTTCCACACACACTATATCTGGTATTCACATCCATTTACTGTGGGAATCTTTACGGACCCATCAAGCTATAGCCCCGCCTCCTACCCCCACTGCCATGCACTCAAGGGCAGGACCACGTTTAGGAGAGGGCTATCCCACGACAGAAGGGGAGCCAGACACTTCAGGTCTGGAGCACTCCGGACAAAAATAATAGTAATCCTTTGAAACAACATATGTATAATAAATCACAACACATTCGTTTAACATACATGGGTGCTGAACATTTGTAATGCTCTATTGTGAAGTTTCATCAGTTAATTTTATATCTAAAACTTGTGAGCTTTATTCTAAGGATCAGTATGGTGGCCTAGAATGTTGGTTTACAATGCAGTTTTGTAAAACCACTTGGAAGGGCCTATGTCCCCAACTGGTTGTATCACTAAACACATGTTTATTGTTTATATATAAAGATATTTGCTTTTCTTTCTTTTAGAATTATGCATTTAACTTTATTATTATTATTATTATTCAATTTGACCAGAGAGAGACAGAGAGATTAACAATTAACAAAGCAAGCCACCAGGTGTAGGACTCGAAGTGGCTGTGTGGGAGTCCAGTGCCTTAATCACAGTGCCAAGATATTTTCAAGTCAGATATATACATTAAAGTCAAGATTCAAAACAGGCTTTCTGTTTCCATATTATTCAACATTTCCACTTGATCAATTTATATGTCTTTACAAAAAGACATTTTCATATGCCTGAAGTATGAAACAGATTCATTTCCAAGTGATGGTAGTCTACATCTGTTACTATTGGTTTTATCTTCAGCACAGGCAAATGGCATACAGCTGTACAAAACCTCTGCACTTCTGTGTTTCATATCAGATGTTTGTTGAGTCACAATGAGAAAATTAAAGAGGGATGACTTTGGTGTCATATAGTCCTGCTAGTCCTGACTCGTTCACTTACCATGTAGGAGCCCTCCCTGACCTCTGGTTACTTATCGTAAAATAGGGATAATAATACCTAACTCAGAAGGCTGTTTTAAAAATGATATGAAATCCTATTGAGAAAACAGCTGATAGGGCACATATAGTGGAAATTCAAAAATGGAAGCACCATCTTTGTGTATTTTTTGTCTTGCCAGAAGAAAAGGGATTAAAAAAATAAGGCCTTTTTATTTAAAATATACATTTTTATTATTATTAAGGTATGTTGAAGCCAACATATCAGAGATGGCTGTCATTGAAAAGGTAGTTTGTAAGCCAGCAGGTGGTATAGTGGTTAAGGTGCTGGACTCCCACGTGGCTGACTGTGGTTTGAGTCCTGGATCCCACTGATTGAAAATCACAAATCATACTATAGCATGTGTGTGGGTACCCAAAATCCCAAAAGGAGACTGGAAGAGGAGGGATTGTGACATGGCCATCCCCTTATGGTGGGGGGTGGAGGGAGAGTTTCTCACTTTCTCGCTTTCTGTCTCTCACTGTCTCTCTCTGGCAAGGGCACATGCCCTATTTTTTTTTTTAAAGGAAGGAAGGAAAGAAAGAGAAAGAAAAGACAGCTTATTAGTGCAGTTCTATCAGGGGAGTACTGTACCACACAAGGAAGCACCAGGGTGACAGGAGGCAGAGGAGGAAGGGACATGGATTGCTCACAGCAGTCTATTGTGGTGTCCATGGGAAGGAAAGAGTGTAGTTGGTTCAGCAGGCTTAGAATTGACTAGTTTAAATTATTTTCGTGAGTTCTGGTGCTGTAGGTGCTGTCCTAAGTTGTCTGGTACATGGCCTTCTGGTCATTAAGGCAGGGGGATATTGAATTTTTTGCAGCAAAATTAATTTGTACATTAACTCCATTTTTCCAATAGCTTTTTGAAATTCCCTCCTACAGGCTCCAGACTGGTTGTTTTGCATATTAAAAGCATGCTTCTAGGGCTAAGTAGTTTACTATTTCTAGGAACTTGTTGTTGTCTTGGAAGGGGCAAGCAGCGAGACTTCACATGTCAAAGCATTAGAAATACAGAAACTGGGGCCAATTGGTGGAACAACGGTTAAGGCACTGGATTTCCACACGGCTGACCATGGTTAGAGTCCTAGACCTGGTGGCTTGAAAATCACACAGGGCATATGTGCATGCATGACAAAAATCTCGAGAGGAAAGTGGAGGTGAGGGATTGTGGCATGGCCATCCCCTCAAGCAGTGATTTCTCACTTTCCCTCTCACAGTCTCTCTGTTTCTCTCAAAGGAGCACAAGTGCCCTACAGTAAAAACTGAAAAAAAAAAAAAAAAAAAAAAAAAAAAAAAAAAAAGTAAAGAAAAAACAGGAAATCAAAAGGCATGATTAACACATCATTGCAGATGAGGCAGATGAGGTTTACATGGATAATGAACAGCAATTTTCTTCAGTCAGGTTAGGACTTTTTGTTGTATTGCTATGATCTATGCTTCTTTTTTTCTCTGAAATTTATTTGACAATGAAGAAACAGGAAGATCTGGACATCCATTAGCTTTCAATGAGTATTTATAATAGTTAATATTTACACAAGAAATTGGCCATATTGTCTTTCACAATCTCTGCCAAAATTCTTATATCCTCATTTAATAATTGATTCTGGCAATTTGTATCATTTAAAAGGAGACACCAAACAATTATTTGAGTTGAGGCTTATGATCCTAAAATAAATTTAAAATTTTTGTGCACAGATTAATTTGTATTCTTTGTTTCTCTTTCTCTCTCTTCCTTTTCCTTCCTTTTTTTTTTCTTTTTGCTGTTTTGTTTGTTTGCTTTTTGCTATAGGGCACGTATGCTCACCAGAGAGAGACAGAGACAGAGTGAAGGAAAGTAAGAAATCCCCTAGTGGAGATAGCCATGCTGCACTCTTTTCTCCTCTAGCCTCCTCTTGGGAGTTGGTGTATGAACACATGCATACCTGGTGTGATTTTCAAGTCACTGGATCCGGGACTCGAATCACGCAGTCAGCCATGTGAGATCCAGTACCTTAACCTCCATGCCACCTACTGGCCCCGCTTTTCCTTCCCTTTTAATCTATCTTTCTTCTTCTTCTTTATCTTTCATCTAAGCTATCAAAGTAACTTCAAGATTATATTAAGAATGTTACATTTGGGCCACCTCTGTAGCCTAGTGGTTAAGAGAGCCAGATCCTACATAGCCAAGTCTGAGTTCCAGCAGATTGGGAAACGTGTTGGGCATGGGTAAATGCATTTCCCCAAGTCCCAACAGGATGGCATGACCACATCCCATGAGGGATACTTTCTCCCTCTCTTTCTAGCTCTGTTTCACTATCTCTCTCTGGAAAGTGCATATGCCCTTTGACAAATATGTGTGTGTGTGTGTGTGTGTATATATATATATATATATATATATATATATATATATACACACACACTTCCTTCTTTTCTTCTTTGCGCTTTGAGAGATTTTTTCCATAGGGCGTGTATACTCACTGGAGAGACAGAAAGAGACAGAGATAGAAAGCAAGAAATCACCCACTGGGGGGGAGGGGATAGCCATGCCATCCCTTCTTCTCTATTCTCCTCTAGGGATTTTAGGCATGGATGCAAACATGCCCAGGATGAGTTCCAAAGGAAAAGCCTGTACCAGACCCGAGACTTCGGATGAGTGATGAGAAAACCAAATTTTCAATGGTCATGTAAAGGTTGGGTGGCAGATCTGAAGCTGGAGTGAGCCCAGACTCAAAGTTGACCCTTTCATCCAATGGTTCTCTCCCACGGGAATTTTCCTACAACTTTCCAGGTAAAACCTGAATGCTAGAGGTAAAACTAAAGCAGAGAAGTATTCCTTTTCCCCAGTGTTTATAAAGTTCTGCTGAAGAAAGCAGCCCTAAAACCACCCTTAAGATATTTGAATCAGAAGTGAACTAAAACTAACTAAAGCTGCAAGCCACCCCAACTAAGCTTAATTCCTCATTAGGCTGAAAACAAAATTGCCCTTATGCGTCTGTCAGGCAAAAAAGCAGAATATTTCTTAGTGTGGTTAGCATTTACCCCAGTTTTATTGTTCTTCTAACCAAAATATCTGATATATAATAAAAATGTATGAGCTATGCAAAAACTAGGGATATATCATTCATAATTAAAAGGTAAAAGATAGGGCCCGCTCTCTGACCTGGTGGTTAAAGCAGCTGAATTCCATGTGGCTAAGCACACAGTTTAAGTCTCAGCCTCAGCAGTTTGAAAAACACAACAGGTGTGTATATGTGTGTGTGTACATGTGTGGCCCAAATCCTGGCACAGTGAAGAAATAGAGAAGGGATGGCAGCATGACCATGCCCCACTGAGGGGTGCTTTCTCTCTCTCCTTCTCTCTTTCTCTCTCTCTCTCTGTAAGTGCACATGCCTATGGCAATCTTTTCAAAAGGTAAAAATAAGAACAGCATACCTGTAACAAATCATTCTGTCTCTATGGATTTTTCGTATTCTGCCCACTTCACAAAAATGAGATCATGTTATAATGTACCTTTTATCGTTGGCTTCTTTCACTTAGCATAATGTTTTCAGGATTTACCCATGATGTGGTATATATTGTTACTTTGGGTGTTTTTTAATGGCTGAATAATATTCTTTGCTGTGTATACATAGATTTTTGTTGATACATTCATTAAGTGGTAAAGATCTGAATTGTGAATAAGGGTTCAGTTTTCTGGGGGATTACAAAAATGTAGAATTAGACGGCACTAATGATGTCACAACTTTGTGAATATAGTAAAAACCATTCCATTGTAAAAGAGTGAATTTTATTATATAATTATATCAATGATAAAAATCAGACATGCTGATTGATTTAGATTTTGAAATTAGCGAGAAGGACTTTAAAATAATCATTCTGAATGAGTGAAATAATTTCAAGAGAAAAATAAATGGGAACTATTACAGAGAGAGAAAAATTCTAAAGCATCCACATAGAAATTCTAGAAATAAAAATTTGAGTATCTGAAATAAAACCTTCATCAACTGGACTAAACAACAATTGGACAGAACAAAAGAAAGGCTTAGTGAGTTCTACAGGAACTCAACAAAAATTAGCCTAGCTAAAGCAAAAGGAGAAAAGAAGTAGCAGAACAGAGCATCAGAGGTTTGGGGCCAATTCCAAGTAGTATGATACATAGATGACTGTAATTGGAGTTCTAAAAAGAGAGGAGATATAGGGGTAATTAAAATATTTGAGCCAGGGGCCAGCAGCTGGCATGGTGTTATGTTGCTGGACTCCCACATGGCTTGAGTCCTGGAGCTGGTGGCTTGAAAATCGCATTTGGTGCATGTGCACATGTTCCCAAGGTCCCAGGAAGAGGATGGAGAAGGGATTACAACATCCCCCCAACGAGGGATTTCTCACTGTCCCTTTCACTGTCCCTGTCCCTCTCTCTCTGGGGCACAGATGTGCACTATGGCAAAAACCTCTGAAAATAAATTGAACCAACATTGGCATACATGTTCCAAAAGGAATGAAAAACACTCAGTTCTTAGATATAAGAAACTCAGTGAACCTTGAACAAGTTAACTACATATCAAATTATACTTAGACATAGCATTGTCAAAAATTATGAAAACAAAACAGAAAGAGAGAATCTGAAAAACAGGCGGAAAAATAAAGGGCAAATTACGTTCAGGAGAACAGTTTTAAGAGTCACTATTGAATTCTCATCAGAAACAATAAAAACCAGGAGACAATGGAATGGCTGCTCGAGCAGACTTAAAGGAGAAAGTAAAGAAACTATCAACTTAGAATTCCATATCTGCAGTGAAAATATCCTTTAGAAACAGAGCAGAAATAAAAACATTTTCAAAAGAATAACAGTAAGTGATTGCATCATTACCAGACTACACTAAAAAGGTTAAAGTTTTTCAGACTTAAAATTGATCCTGAATGGTAATCTACATGTGTACGGGGCAAAAGAGAGCCCTGAAGTTATAGATAAGAAACATGGATGTTAGGAATTATTCTTTTTCTCATTTTTTTCTTTTTTTTTTTTTTCTTTTTTTGGAGAGGTTTTTGCTATAGGGCGCGTGCGCTCGCCAGACAGACAGAGAGAGACAGAGAGATAGAAAGCAGGAAATCACCCCCCAGGGGGGATGGCCACGCCGCAATCCCTTCTCCTCCATTCTCCTCTCGGGATCTTGGGCACGCACGCACACACGCCCGGCGTGAGTTTAAGCCACCGGGTCCGGGACTCGAACCGCGGTCGACTACGTGGGAGTCCAGCGACATAGCCATTACGCTAACTGCTGGTCCCTCTTTTTCTCATTTTTTAGAGAGATTTTTGCTGTAGGCACATGTGCTTACTGGAGAGACAGAGAGAGACAGAGAGAGAGAAAGCAAGAAATCATCCCCAAATTAATGGCTATGCTGCAGTCCCTTCTCCATTCTCTTTGGATATGGGGCATGCATGCACATGTGCCCAGCATGAGTTTCAAGTGTTTGGGTCCAGGACTTGAACCATGGTGAGCCATGTGGGAGTCAAGCAATGTAACCATTACACCATCTCTCAGTCCTAGGAAAAATTAATTTTTTTTTGAGACATTTTTGCTACAGGGTGCATGTGCTCACCAGAAAGACAGAGAGAGACAGAGAGACAGAAAGTGAGAAATCACCCCCCCCCAAGGGGGATGGCCATGCCACAATCCCTTCTCCTCCATTCTCCTCTCAGGATCTTGGGCATGCACGCACATGCACCCGGCATGAGTTAAGCCACCGGGTCTGGGACTCGAACCGTGTTCAATTACATGGGAGTCCAGAGACATAGCCATTACGCCAACTGCTGGTCCTGGAAAAAATATGCTTTTAAACATATATTTAAAATACCTTTGAAGCTTTAAGCATAGATAAGCAAAAAATTTCTCAGCTGTGGTAACATAAAAACTCCATAGAAAACACATAAATGAATAGGCATGTCTGTGTTCCAGTAAAGTTTTGTTTTTTTCAAAAATAACAGTCTTTTGGGAACCAGCAAGTGGCATAGCCATTACATCGCTGAACTCCCACATGGCTGACCTCAGTTCAAGTCTCGGACCCAGTGGCTTGAAAATCACACCAGGCATGTGTGTGTGCATGCCCAAGATGCTGGAAGAAGTGTGGAGGAGAAGATATTGTGGCATGGCCATGCCCCCTGGAGGGTGATTTCTTACTTTCACTCTGACTGTCTCTGTCTCTCTTTCTTTCTTGGGCAAGCACATATGCCCTAAAACAAAAACCTCTAAAAAAAAAAGGTTTTGCAACAGCTAAAAAATATTGGGTTGTCAGAAAAGTCATGACACATTTTTGCATAGAAAAACATTGAAAAATAGGTCATGACTTTTCCAATGACACACTATAAAATACAAGGGGTAATGGCCAATGACCAAAAAACACTGAAAGAAATTAAAGTCTGAATAAATGGAGAAAAATACCATGTTTATGAATCAGAAGACTAAGTACTGTCAGAATGTCAGTCATCTTCAAATCAACATATAAGCTTAACACAATCTCAATCAAAATCCTAGCAGATCTTATTTTATAGAAATTCACAGGCATATTTTTAAAAAATTAACAAGTTTTTCTAAATTTTATATAAACTGCAAAGGACCTTGCATAGCCAAACTAGCTTTGAAGAAAATAACAAAATTGAGGACTTACATACACTATTGGATTTCATGGCTCCTTGTAGACACAGTAGTCATACAGTATCCTCTTGGCATAAAGATAGACAATGAGAGGAACCAACAGATTGCATAATGGTTACATCACTGGACTCCCATGTAGTCAACTACGGTTCCAGTCTCAGACCCAGCAGCTTGAAACTCACACCAGGCATGTGTGTGTATGTGCCCAGAATCCCAAGAGAATGGAAGATACGGGATTGCAGAGTGGCCATCACTTCAGGGGGTGATTTCTTGCTTTCTATCTCTTTGTCTCTGTCTTTCCAGTGAGCACACATGCCCTATAGCAAAAATCTCTCTCTAAAAGAAAAAAAGATAGACAATGAAAACAATAGAACAGAATGAATATTTCAGAAATGTATCAATGCTCAGTTGATTGTTTACAAAAATGTGAGAACAATTCAATTGGGAAAACATAATCTTTTCAACAAATGATATCAGAACAATTGTATACCTATATGAAAAAAACCTAAAACCTCAACCATTACCTCATACTGTTTGTATAAATTAATAAAAAAAAATGAATGCTAGAATTAAATGCAAGAGCTAAAATAATGCAACTTTTAGCGTAAAACATGGGAGACAATCAGAGATCTGAAAGTAAACTTGGAGAAAATATTTGTGAAACAGCTCTCTGATAGAGGAGTTATAATGAAAGTATATAAAGAATTCTTACAAAATAATACAAAGACAAACAATTCAGTTAAAAAGTTGAAAACTTATTTGAGTAGTTATTTCACCAAAAAAGATAATCTGGTAGAAAACCATAGGAAAATTGGTTCAACCTTACTAGTCTTAAGTGAAATGCAAACTAAATTTAAAATAATATATCACTACACTCACTAGTATGGATAAAATATAAGGGCCAGCCAGTGGTGTGGTGGTTAAGGAGGCTGGATCCCATATGGCTGACTGTGCTGTTTGAGTCTTGTACCCAAGTGGCTTGAGAAACACAGTGGGCATGTGTACATGAGTGAACAAATTCTTCTTTTTTTTTTTTGAGAGTTTTTTGCTATAGGGCACGTGCACTCGCCAGAAAGACAGAGAGAGACAGAGAGATAGAAAGCGAGAAATCACCCCCTCAAGAGTGGATAGCTACATCATAATCCCTTCTCTTCCATTCTCCTCTCGGGATCTTGGGCAAACACACACACACCTGGCATGAGTTTAAGCCACCTGATCTGGGACTCGAACCACGGTTAACCACATGAGAGTCCAGTGACATAGTCATTATGCTAACTGCTGGTCCCCCAAATTCTTGAGAGAAGTAGAAAAAGGGATTGTGGCACGACCATCCCCCATAGTACTGGTGAGGATATGAAGCAAATGGAACACTCAAAGACTCTTGTTTTAGGAACTATTTAAGCTCTCCACAGTGTAGATAAATCTCAAAATAATTATGCAGTGTTAAAGAAGCCAGACAATGAAGTACACACTATATTGATCCCATTTGTATTCATTCTATATCCAAATTAATATGCATCAACCAAAGAGAGATTGATGGTTGACAAGGAAAGGGGTGGGGCAGTGAGGATGGAGAGGAAGTGATTACAAAGAGGCTTGAAGATACTTTTATGAATGAGTTACATGTTCATTATCTTGACTGACATAGTTTTCACTAATCATTTTATAAAGTTAATAATTCAAGTGAAATAAGTTTATTTTATGTCAATTATAACTAAATGAAACTAAAAAATGGCACAGAGCACTGTAACTGATTAGTCAACAGTTTATGATCTTCTACACTATTTTTTAAAATATGCATCCAAACCAGCTTGCTAGTTCATGAAATTCTATAATATACCTGGGGAATAATTCTTTTGGCCTTGAATAAAATATAAATAACTAAGAATGGCAAGACTTTAAATTTTCTAGCTCAGCCCAAATTGCATAAAGTGGATCTACTCGTGTCCCTCAGAATCTGGCTTCCCGTCAGCCACAGTGTCCATCTCACACTACCTCAGCAGGATCTCAGCACAAGAAAACACAGCCCCTGTGTCCATGTTCTTGTTCATGCACCTGCAAGCCCACCTTCTGCTCTGTGCTCTTCACTGGGTACCCTTTGGGCCCCTTACATGTCTGGCCACATCCAGTCATCATTCAAGATGAGGTCAATTATCCTCCAAAGCATAACTTTACCTTATCCCATTCCCCAGGGTAATGCCAACTCTGGATAAATAAAGATTCCTTTTGCTGTGCATTCATGGACTCCTGTTTACCCCCATTGCCACACTTAATTCAATGACTCTAACTTTCTTGAAGGCAAGGAATAATCTTTCAACACTATGTAGAGTAAGTACCAGACCTGAAGGAGAGGCCACAAACAACAGTTCATAGTCTATACAAAAATACTTTATTCAAATTGCTAAGGGTTTGTAAAAGTTTGACATTAGCAGAAGCTACAGGACTCCATAGCATGAAGTAGAGAGTAATGGTGAATATTGGATGCTGGATAGGGGGAAGGGGACAGAAATTGGTTACAAGATACAAGAGTAGGGGAAACAAATGGAATAGGTTTTGGAACTGGATATCTCACTGTAGAGTGATGAATGTTAGTGACAAATATACACTTATAAAAAAATCAACTGAGTGATTTTCTAATGTGTGAGCAGAGGGCAGTGTTGAATACTAGGGATGGTGAGTGTGCTTACATCTTTAATTTGATTATTACACACTGTATACATGCTTTAAAAAACCATACTGGGGCCAGCTAGTGGCATAGTGGCTAAGGTGGCAGGACCCCACAGGGACAACTGTGTGGTTAGAGCCCTGGACCAGCAGCTTGAAAAACACACGGGGTGGGAACCAGCAGTTAGCGTAATGGCTATGTCGCTGGACTCCCACGTAGTCGACCGCGGTTCGCGTCCCGGACCTGGTGGCTTAAAACTCACACCGGGCGCGTGTGCGTGTGTGCCCAAGATCCCGAGAGGAGAATGGAGGAGAAGGGATTGCGGCGTGACCATCCCCCCTGGGGGGTGATTTCTCACTTTCTATCTCTCTGTCTCTCTCTGTCTGTCTGGCGAGCGCACGCGCCCTATAGTGAAAAATCTCTCCAAAAAAAAAAGAAAAAAAACCACGGGGTGTATTGAGTGTGTGCCCCAGGTTCTGAGAGGAGAATGGAAGAGAAGGGATTGTGATGTGGTTATCCCCCGGGGGGGGGGGGGGGCTCAATTTCTCATTTTCTCTCTCTTCCTTTCTGTCTGTCTACCTGTCTCTCTCTGGTGAGCACAGGTACCCTATAGCAAAAACTAAAAGAAAACAAAACCAAACACAAAACAAAACAAAAATAACTATGATAATCAAAACTAAAACTAAATAAATAAAATAAAATCTTTCTCTTACACTCATAGGCATTTATTTAATCTATAAATGGCCTCCATAGATTCTAAAAAAAATTTACTGTTCATTTAACATGGATTGCAGGTTAAAAAAAAAAAAAAAAAAAAAAAAAAAAAAAAAAAAAAAAAAAACAAGTGAAGGCTTTTTTTTTTTTCTTTCTTTTTTTGGAGAGGTTTTTGCTATAGGGCGCGTGCGCTTGCCAGACAGAGAGAGACAGAGAGACAGAAAGCGAGAAATCACCCCCCAGGGGGGATGGCCACGCCGCAATCCCTTCTCCTCCATTCTCCTCTCGGGATCTTGGGCACGCACGCACACGCACCCGGCGTGAGTTTAAGCCGCCGGGTCCGAGACGCGAACCGTGGTCGACTACGTGGGAGTCCAGCGACATAGCCATTATACTAACTGCTGGTCCCAAGGCGTTTTGAAGGAGGAAAGAAGGGTCAGGCAGGGGTGCAGTGATACAGTATGATGCTCTGTGAGGCTGACCCATGGAAGGCTCTGGCTCATGCCTGGAAATCTCCCTGAGTATGCCAGGCATGTGTATCTCACGATCTGGGGCTGGCTGAAGCGTGGTAGATCATGGCATGAAGACCATGTAGGGAGGTTTTCTCTCTCTCTCAGAAGGAATAAATTAATAAGCGCTTTTTTAAGAGAGGAAAGAATCTTTCTTGAAGGAAGAGAATACGTTGGAGTAATTTTTTTATTCCAGTGATTATAGCTTAAGCCAGAGCCATGAATTTTCATGATTTAAAATATCTCCAAATGGTTGTCTTTATTTGACAAGTCCAAAATAATTACTGTTCAAACAAGCCACTCCACGTCCATCTCAAACACACTTTCTGAATGTGTAGAGAACTAGGTTGATCCCTGGTGAATTCATGTAGAACTGTGACTTGTCGGTGCTGCAGGTTATCTTTTCATAGGTGACATAAACTAATTATAGGCATGGCTGACTTAAAGGGCCCCCATTAATGTGAAAATGTTTCATGATAATCTCTTCATAAACCAATACTGGATTCTAATGAAAAAATTCAGATTTAATGATCTTCTTCTCATCAGAATTGTAATAACATCTGCACGCTGACTCCATGGTGGCTATTTGGCAGCTCTTCCCATCTCATCGATAAAGCAAATTATTTCCTAATGTAGTTTCATTGGCATATAAGCCATAAACTCACTTCTAATTGTTGTTAAATGATGCTGTTTGAAAAGTTATAATCTTCAGAGGACCATTTTGAAGCAAAGAGATGAGTTCCTTTTATCTGGTGAGGTCAAAGTAGCATATGTGGGAGGCTTTCATTACCAGTGGACTTCTTGAACACAGGAGAGTGGATACGGTACCCTAAGTGTTTTATAAAACATCTTCCAGAAAGTCACACACACACACACACACACACACACACACAAACAGACACACACACACATAGTAAATAAGTAGGAAAAAAATCATTGACTGTTTGAAAATCAAGTTATCCCTAAATCCACTAATGTTTTCCTCAATATACATGAAGGAGATAAATAGTATACATTTTAGAGAGTATAAGAAAACCATTCTTTATAGATGGAAGAGGTATATGTAAGTGATTTATTATAATCATATAATAAATTACCTTTGACTTAATATATTGACTTTTATGTTTCTAGGTGATAGGGCTTCACTTCTTCAAATGTCCAGAAAATAGGGAATAGGGGTCCCTAAAAAGTGGGTCTCTGTAAAAGAAGGAGGAATGTGCTGTGGTTAGTAAGGCTTGTCAGATCTTAGAGATGCAGTATTATCATAAACTCACAGGGGCCCTACAATTTGGCCTCACACTTGGGATTTTCTTCTGTCTAGGATATTAGTAATGAAAAGTTGTAAAATAATATAAGTATTTCTGTTGATGCCCAGCTCAGTAGTTAATTATTAATGCATGTATCGTTCCCCAATGCCTCACACTGTGCCCTGTATATAATAGTTGCACAAGAGGTAGTTCTTTAATTTCCTGGATCCAACATGTGGCACACCCAGAAAGAGTGTGGCCAAAGTGCCCCTCTATTAGAGGCACCATTTAATTAATCTGATTGCCTACCCCCACCCCAGTTAATGGAATCTTGAATGCAGATATCTCTAATAGTGCCTAGAATGTTCTACAGTGACAGCGAGAAGAAGCTGAGAATGGGTGAGCCAACTGCCTGTCACGAAATTGATAGACAGTTCTCCATATAGTTAACTTAGTTGTGGAGGGAGATTAGGTAGATAGATGAACAGGCAGATAGATATGTGTAGATTTCAAGCAATCATAATTAATAATAAAACCTATTTTTCTTTCCATCTACCCATCTAATATATAAATACCATACGATGTTATACATCAGTGTTCTGGTGGTTAGTTTTAAATTCTTAAGAAATTGACAACAACAGAAAAAAGAAAAAACAAAAAAAACAGGTGAGGCAACCTGAAGGGACAGTGCTTAAGGTTGGATCCCACATCCCAGCTGCACAGTTTGAGTCCCAGGCCCAACGGTTTGAAAAATACACCAGGCACACATGGATGTGTACCCATAATACTGAGAAGAGGATGCAGGAGAAGCAGTTGTGGCATGGCCATATCCACTGGAGGGTGCTTTTTCTCACTTTTCCTCTTTCTTTCTGTCTCTTTCTGGCAAGTGTACTTGCCCTCTAGCAAGTTAAAACAAAACAAAAGCCAAAAGCAAACAAAAAGCATGACATTAGCTTCCTAGGGCTGCCATAGCAAAGTAACACAGACTGTTTGGCTTCAACAACAAAAATGTGTCTTGCAGATCCAGAAGCTAGAATTCCAAAGTCAAGGTATTGGTGGGTTGTTTCCTTTTGGAAGTTGTGAGGGAAAATTTATTTCATGCCTCACTCCTGGCTTTTGGCAATTTTTGGGCAATCTTCGCTGGTCCTTGGATTGTAGAAACATCACCTCAATTCCTGTCTTCCTCCTTCCAAACCATTCTCCCCATGTGTATGTCTCTGGGTCCAGATTTCCTCTTTGTATAAAAACACAGTCATATTATATTAAGGGTCCACCCTCCAGTATGACCTCCTCTTATGTGATTACATCTGCCATGGCCCTTCCAAATAAGGCCACATCCTGAGGTTACTGGAAGTTAGCACGTCAATCTGGTGGGGGGACACAGTTCAACCCGTAATACCAGATATGTGTAAGAAAATTTCTTTCACCTTTTCTACACTGGCCAGATTATTACATCAATGGTTCTGTTTACCTCATGTGATTCTTTTTTTTTTAAGGCTTAAAATGTATTTTAATAACTTGATGCCACATTATTGCTCCATTTCTCAGAAATAACTCCAAATGTAAGGTATCAGAACAAATCAAACATGGTCCACCAATTAAAAAAAAAAAAAAAAAAAGCACAGCGTAACTACCTAAGATGGGCAAGGCTAAGAGCTACTGCCAGACCTTCATATTACAACAGCCCTGTTCCCAAGATTGCATTAGGCCTATCAAGAAAAGCTGTGAACAGCAACATCTCAGACACAGCGGGCCATTCCTGGGTTGTCCTTACCCAAGGAAAATATAGAGGCAAATTAACACAAGACTTTGTTTTTTTAAAGACTTACTAAAATGAAAATTTCTAAGAGAAAATGTCTTCCTTGAAGTGCCCTGCCCCCGCTCCTGGCCAGCTGGTACCCCTGCTCCTCCAGGACCTGCCATTATGATGCCAGATGGAACCTTGGAATTGACCCCACCCACAACTGAATGCTTTGGTCAAGCTGCTACAATGAAAGGAATTGGGGCAATTGGTGGAACTCCTGCATTCAACCGTGCAGCTCCTAGAGCTGAATTTGCTCCAAACGAACATTGCCGATACTAATAAAGCTGCCATGTCTAGCTTCCTAAAACCCTGAAAAGAAGGACCCTTTTTGGACTAGCCAGAATTCTTCCCTATAAAAATGTTAGGGATTCTCCCAATAATTAGGTCTGTACTACTCTAGGGAGTAATACTGGAGGCGAAGGGCAGGGGAGTGGTGGTAGTTAACAAGTCAATTCTGTGTGGTATATTGTTTAATCAATCTCTGTGTGGTGCACTCCTAAGTATCAGATATGATTGTTATGATTGTTGAGGGCCTGGGGGAACCATGGCAAAATGGATCCAGCTAAAGCCCCATTAATCTTGATAATTCTGTTTTTGTCCATCGTGTTATAGTTGCTTTCTCATCCACACTCCCTATCCCCAGTAACTTCATGTGATTCTTATCTTATGTAATGTGTTCTGGGATGGTTGCTGCTTGAATAGAGACATTACTACAACTGATAAATTCTTAGGGCAAGTTTTAAGAGCAATTGTCACTAGTTCAGTGTGAAAGAGGTTGTCCTCAGCCAGGGTATCTGGATGTCCACCTTCTCTGGGTTGTTGTGTCATGTTAGAGCTTCTCTTGGTGTCTCCTTCTACTCTGTTACCCCAGTATTGTGCTGGGTAATGCTCATGGCAGGAGAGTGCTATGGTTTGGAAAATGGTTTTTCCCCCAGAGATTCACGTTTTGGAAGTTTAGTCCCCATAGTAGTAGTGGCTTTGGAAGGTGGTGAGACCTATAAGAGATGAGGCTTGGGGCCAGCCCATGGCATGGTGGTTCAGGCAGCTGGATACCACATAACCAACTGTGTGGTTTGAGTCCTGGCCACTTGAGAAACATGCTGGGTGCATGTGCATGTGTATGCATGCCCAAACTCCCAAAAGGAGGAAGAGATGGAGGAGAAGGGATTGTGGTATGGCCATTCCCCATGGGAGTGGCATGCTTTCTCACTTTCCCTTTCTCTCTCTCTCTCTCTCTCTCTCTCTCTCTCTCTCTCTCTCTCCCCCCCCCTCCCCCCTCTAGTGAGTGCATGCACCTTCTGCAAAAAAAAAGAAAAGAAAAGAAAAGAAAAGGAAAGGAAAGGAAAGGAAAGGGAAAAAAAAATGTTTTAATGGACAGTGGTTGGATCATGGAGGCACCATATTTATGAATGGATTCATGCTGCCTCCTGAGAGAGAGTTCTCATTTTCATGGGAAGGGGTTAGTTTCTGTGAGAGAAGAATTTCTATAAAAATAAGAGCTGCCCAAAGGTCTCTCTCTGTGTATCTTTCTCTCTCTCTTGACATGTTGACTGAGCTTCTTACTTCTGTCAGCCATGTTGTGAGGTAAGACAAGCAAGATGCCTCCCCATGCTCTTGAATCATGAGCCAAATAACCAAACCTATTTTGTTTATAAATCACCAAGTCTCAGGCATTTCTGTTTAGCAACACAATAATGGACTAAGACAAAGAGTAACCAGATTGAGCTGACAAGTCGTCTTCACTGTGCAGAAACACTAATAGGCATTCTGCATGTGGTCCTTGACCTGCCTCTGTGAACTTTAGCATTAAACAACTTCACACGCCAACTACATTGTCTGCCTGGATGCTATTCAGTAAAACCACCAGACTAATCACAGCATTTAAAAATATGCTTTCTTAGGGACAGCAGGTGGTGTGGTGAAGATGCTGGACTTCCCCATGGCTGACTGGTTCAAGTCCTGAACTTAGCGTCTTGAAAACTATGCTGGGTGCATGTGCAGGTGTGTCCACAATCCCAAGAGGATATTGGAGGAGAAGGGATTGTGGCATGTCATTACCCCCCCCCCCCGGTGGGGGGTAGTGATTTCTCACTTTCTCTCTCACTGTCTCTCTCTCTGGCAAGGACACATTTTCTATGGCAAAAACCAAAAATAATAATAATAATAATAATAATTTAATTTTAAAAAAAGCTTTCTTCTTCACCTTACAGAGTTACCGTATTTTCCAGTGTGTCATTAAGCATAGTAAAAAGAGAAAGTAAAAAAGAAGTTTGGAATTTTTTTTTTTTTTTTTTGGAGAGGTTTTTTTGCTATAGGGTGCGTGCACTCACCAGACAGAAAGAGACAGAGAGACAGAAAGTGAGAAATCACTCCCCAGGGGGGATGGCCACACCGCAATCCCTTCTCCTCCATTCTCCTCTCAGGATCTTGGGCACACACGCACACGCGCTCGGCGTGAGTTTAAGCCACCGGGTCCAGGACTCGAACCGCGGTTGACTACGTGGGAGTCCAGCAACATAGTCATTACGCTAACTGCTGGTCCCAGGAAGTTTGGAAATTTTACAAGTTAGGTTAAAGTATGCCATTGAGTTTCCCATTCTCTATGCAACCTATGGCCCTGCTACAATTTAAAATAAAATTTCTCATATATCACATTCAAAGTTTAGACTAGGGATATATAATTGAAATTTATTTTACATTAGTCATTTAGGTAATAATCAAAAGCATTTATTATTTATTAATAATTACACAGCACAATTTTCAGTTATTTAGAATCCTTAGAGGATAAAGCAATCTAGAGAGCTCAGCTTGAGTTGCTGACCATTATGGGTTTGAGTTCTAACACTCAAAGAACCAGGTAAAGAAATGTTTCAAATAAAATTTTTTTTCTGTTTAAACTCTATGCTTTGTCACTTAACTTTCAAGCTAGCTCTTGACTTTTGTTGAAAATTATGTCCGTAGTATGAAAATAAGTTTCTAAATTTTATTATAGCCATTACCCTAGAATCAAGCAAACAGTGGAGGACTATTCGTTCCTACACTAAATCATGGAAACTTAATCTTTTGTGATCTCATATCTGATTCTGATATTTTTTTCCTGCCCTTTCTTCAGATGGTGGGCTTTTTCAAATGCCCATATTTATCCTCTTGTTTTAATCCTACTCATAGTGACCCCTTGCTGCTCCAAGACTACTGTGACAAGCAGGCACTGAAACTTGTTGGATTTATATGCATGGCAAGCAGGAATAGATCAGGAATTGGCACCACCTGTGAAACGTTCATGTGCATTAGTGTTGGGATACTAACATACCTACTTGGATTTTCAAACTTTCAGTACTTTCCCACAGCTATTTTCGATTATTGAGTCACTGTATCGTGACTTTTCTGACAACCCAAGAGTTGTGCACTCTGAATTCAAGATTTCACAATACCCAAGTCCTCGAGAGGTGAGGCTTCATTCTACTATTTAATATATGCACTTTCATGGACATCCTGTCTTCTCTGAGCTCAATTTTCTATATAGGGCTTTCTCAAGAACATAAAGTCTCCATTTTTGGAGTTTACAATCTCATTGAACTATGCAAGGCACCCAAATGAAGAAGACTGGGAACATTTACACAGGAGTAGGTACTTAAAAATCTTAAGAGAACTTTGATGGGCTATGATATGGAGTAGTGCACAAGTGGCAAAGTTAATCAGAAATGAAGTGCTTGCTCCCATGGGACTGAAGAGAAATCAAGATGAGAGGGCTCTCTAGAAAGCAGGGAGACAGGTAAAGTGGGGAAGTGGCTCTTGCAGGTGGGAAAGGAGGAATAAAAGCAAGGGAACTAAGACTAAGTAAGAAATGGTCCTTGTTACTGGCTGGGAGAAGAGTCAGGGAAGGAGCTGCAGATCTTGGAGGAACAGGGAAGTGTGACATCACTCACAGCCGTCAATCAGTTATCTCTGTGCACTGTACTCCATTTTCCTGGGTAAAGGACTCAAATGTGTTATTTCTCAAACATAGCTGAGTGAAGATTATCCTTTTGTTCTCTCAACATGTCTAGACTAGGGTTGCACCCAATTTTGGCACCCAAACTAGATGCCAGTTAGGCAGTGCCTTAACCACACACACTGTACTCCCTCATGGCCTCATCTTCCTTACTACCCTCCACCCAGTAGCATGGCTTCTGTTTCTTTAGAAGAGTCCCTGTGATCAGCGTTCCTTTTTAGCAGAAGTCCAGCCTAACATTTCTCACAGTGTCATTCCTAAAGATATGCTCTTACTATGAATAGTATTTCTGCGTCCTTAGTACCATTTATATTCGGGTATAATTGGTACTTAATAACCACATGTAGGAAGAACTGTTTGGATAAATCACATTAAATTGCCTATATTCAACCGGTTTTTCTTTTTTTTTTTCTTTTTTTTTTTTTTTGGAGAGTTTTCGCTATAGGGCATGTGCGCTCGCCAGACAGACAGAGAGAGACATAGAGACAGAAAGCGAGAAATCGAGAAATCACCCCCAGGGGGGATGGTCACGCCGCAATCCCTTCTCCTCCATTCTCCTCTCGGGATCTTGGGCACGCACGCACACGCGCCTGGCGTGAGTTTTAAGCCACTGGGTCCAGGACGCGAACCGCGGAAAACTACGTGGGAGTCCAGCGACATAGCCATTATACTAACTGCTGGTTCCCTATATTCAACCAGTTTTGATTTACAAAATCTTTCATAAAGTTTAATCTAATATTTTTAATCCTCAGAAAGAAACTACTGTATTATTGCTATTTTGGTCCACTGACACATGATTATACAGACCAGCTCACCCAAGAAAGAGCTCATGAACTGGGCCAGATAGTGGTACAGGGGTAGCAACACTCGGCAAGCCAATCTCACATGGAAAGGCTGCTGGTTAGAGGCCTGAGACCTCCCTGCGCGTGCTGATCTGGCTAGGGGGTTGGATTGCATGTCCAAGCCCTGTCAGGGGTATTGTATTTGCTTTTCTCTCTCTGTCTCTCTCACTCAAGAAATAAATAAGTAAAACTTAAAACGAAAAGATCTAATGGGGTGAACTGTTTTGCAATTAGATTTTTGTTAAATGCTGTTTTACGAGTCAATGCTTTTTAAACTTTATTCCAAGTTTATCACATTTTATTTTTGTAGCCTACTGAAAGAAAAAAATCACTTTATATTATATGTAATATGTATATATCTTACATGTTTATTGCCAATATTCAACCAGTTTTGACTTACAAAACTGACTTTGCTCCTTGTTGCCAACAGTTTTCAGTGTTGCTCAGCAAGGCCATTAAAGTTTATAAAATGAAGGAAATTGCTGGATAAATAATCGTATTTATCTAGATGTGTGTTCATGAGATCTTTGAGAATTCTCTTCTTCAAGAACCCAAAATTTCAATTTATGTTATTGTTTGCAATGCAAAATTCTTTACTACTTTGGAGGTCAACAAATGGTAGCTGCTACTTACTGGAGATTTACAAGTAGGATTAATGAAATCCGTGTTGCATACAGTGCTACATCCGTTTCCTTTAACAAAGATTTCCTCTGCTGAAAGTGGAAATGCTGAAACACATTCCTTTTAGGTTCTGTCCAAAGACTGAGTTCTCGAAAATTACTTTGAATCATACAATACAATTTTTTAAAAAACTAAAAATGGTTAGAGGCTAATTAATCAAGCCTTCAATTTTTTTTTTGGCATAGGAAACAGACTTAAGGAATTTATGTGAAGTATATCACTAGTTGGTAGAACAGAGATTATAATGCCAATTTCTTACATTTCTACTGCCTTACCTACTGAGGGGAAGCGAGAGTCAGAAAAACTAAGAGTGATCATGAGGGAAAGTGTCTGCTAATATTTAGGGTTGTGAAGTAGACACCAGGCAATGATCACAGAGAAACTGAACCTTCCTGTGTTCTTCTTCCTTTTGTAGCATTTCATGAGAATTGGCCTACTCTGAGTTCATTTGCAGCCATTGAAGCTGATAGTGACCAGTTTCTTGAAATGGTAAGTAACAAAAAGTGGTTCTTAGTATGAGATGAGAGATCTATTCAAGTATGAAACTGGATGCTGGTATTTGATCACTGAAATGAAATTCCTGTGGGAGGAAGAATATGGTGTTTGCTTATAAACAAAGAAAAAATCAGCACCTTCTTGTCAGGACTGACACTGTTCAGTTACCCAAACTAAGGTTGCTATGTTTACCTTGATTTAACATAAGACAGCACGTGGAAAAGGGGTTCCTTGTCTCTTTGGAGGCTTTGAAATCCCTGGAATTCCCCAGGTTTTGAGTGGATACTAGGTTAGTCCCTGGTTGCCTTCTGAGCTCAGCATGTATCCAGTCCAAATCAGAATGTACAGGCCTGAGGCTCCCTAGAAGCAAGGAAAACTTGGCTTTTCATTCATAGCAACCTCTCAGGAGCCTTCTCTTTTAATCCAATTTAAATTCCAAGGGTGGTTGGTCAGAACTGGTTGTCCTAGGATTTAATAGATCTAAATGTAACCTCTGGGAACCCAGACAGTCTCAAGTTCAAGAGTCTGTTCTTGACCTGGCATATGCAGTTAACTGTGTAGTGTTCCTAAAAAAGAAATTTATTTCTAAGTATAAGGAAAGAAGTTACCATGTTGCAAGTCTGATTGCTCTTTTGTTACTGAAATTTAAACTATCTGTTCACTTTCTCTTCCCCATGAGCATTGTGTGAGGAAGTTGTTGGAGAGCCTAGTGTACCCTTACATCTTCTACCTATCTTCGTCACTTTGGACACTGATGTTTTCCATCTCTACTAGTCTGTTCTATTTCTTGTTTTTAATTTGTATCAGGGGGACCGTTTTGCAGAGAAGTGGTTACTCATCACCCTCCAACACCAAGAATCATGTTCACCAAAATGATGAGAAGCTACTCATCAGATATTTTCTAGGCTACTTTAGTAGTTCTTTTATTAATAGTAGCATGTAGCAAAAGTAGCACAACTGCTTTGGGATTATTCCTGGAGATAATTGACAAAGAAAACACATATTTCCAGTTCTTTAAATCACCTTAAATAAACTGTTCCATCACTACTTTATGTGATTTATTCTTCTTCTGCTCTAGGAAAAAAGATATTAACTGAACTTGATATGGATGCTGTTACAGAGATATTGCTTAACCCCAGAATTGTGCAGACATAGCTTATAAGAAAATCCCTACATAGTTTTTAATTGTCTGGACCAAATGCTGAAGAGCCACAGCCAGGCATAATAACTGCTTGCATAAATATCCTGCAAGCCACAATATAAGGTCTCTGCTGCATAATTGTAGACAACTTGGATTTCACAATAATTTACCACATTCTCCTCTTTTCCAAACACAAAATTAAAGCCATTGTTTGTTTCACTAAAAATATAGAAAATAGAAATTTTCCAAAGTACCTACTTAAGCTCTTTATTATGCTTAAGGACCATTATTCTAAACCTACTTTTAAATGAGAATTTCTCACAGGCCCAGTTAGGATGGTGCAGGCAGAAGGGCACCACTGAGTGCTACACAGGAAGTTCAGGTTCGCATCTCAGAACAACCCAAACAGGCAGGGCATGGTGGTATGCATCTGTAGTCCTAGCTAGCTGGGAGTCTTGGGTAGAGGATCACAACAGCAAGGCTTAGTAAATAATAATAGTAATAATAATAATAACAATAATAATAATAATAAATAATAAATAATGCCTTTCTTCCCCCTTTCTTAACTCCTTTCTGGGCCTGCTCTCTTACTTTCTCTTGGGAAAAACAAACAAACAAACAAACAAACAAAAAACGAGAGAGAGAGAGAGAAATTCTTTTTTTTTTGAGAGGTTTTTGCTATAGGGCGTGTGCGCTTGCCAGACAGAGAGAGACAGAGAGATAGAAAGCAAGAAATCACTCCCCAGGGGGGATGGCCACGCCACAATCCCTTCTCCTCTTGGGATCTTGGGCACGCATGCACACGGGCCCGGCGTAAGTTTTAAGCCACCGGGTCCGGGATGCGAACCACGGTCGACTACATGGGAGTCCAGCGACATAGCCATTACGCTAACTGCTGGTTCCCGAGAGAGAAGTTCTTAAACATGGTCACTTAATATAATCAAATGCCAGTAGGGTAAGATTTTTATACTAGTATACATTTTCCTCCAAGATTGTGGCACCATTCTAATGACCTCCCAGATGTTGAACCATCTTTATTTTTTTAAATTGATTGTTTATGATCAAGGTATATTATTTAAAACATACAGTGCATTTTTTTAGCCAATATTCTAAGTGGGATTTTTATATGTATATTCCTAATTGAGATCTGCCTAATTTCTTTGTTCCTGGTGGAGATTTTCACTTTTTGACGTTTTTTAGGGCTAGCAGTGGTCTTAGGTACAGCTATTTTAATTATTTTGTTAGGCTAAATTGTGAATCATACCACCTTCTCTGTTCTGAAGCAATTTAATAGTACATAAATCACATCTTCTTGACATATTTAACTAATTTGCTTTTGAGAAATAAAAGTATTTTAATATAACATTTTGATGTGTTTAAATTTGACACCTGGTTATTGCTGATTCATATTGTATATTTTATATTGAATCAATGGATAGTTTTCCAGAAAATACATGTATTATTGCAAATTTTTAATATCACTTAGCATCATATTTTATGACAGTAATAACCTTTTTAAATGTTTGTTGTGTTCTTTTACATTTTTTTCACTTTTAGTTAGATTTTCCAATTTTTTTCTTTACTTTCTGCACTCCAAGAATCATTTAAGTTTTTCTAAATGATCAGTTCTAGGATAATTAATTTCATAGTCTTTCTATTCTAGCAGCTCTTTTGAAATAAGTACAATATCTATACTCAGGTAAAAGAGGTTTAGAGCAGGTCTTGAATAATGTTAAACCGAGTATTTTACTATAATATTATTTCCAATTTTTTGATGTTTTTAGTGTATCATTACACTCTCAAACTTTTACTCTTTACTCACAAGGAGTTCCAATCTGGAAGAGGACAGACACAGAAGAAAACAACTTTAACATAGACACACACACACACACACACACACACACACAGATAATAGGAATATTAGCTGGCAAGTGCATTCTAAAGATGCACACAGATCTGGATTCAGTTAAGCAGCTAGAACCGGGGGCATTAGGGAAGAACTCTTGGACAAAGTGATACACGAGCTTGGAGTTAAAGAATAAGGAGGACTATTCAGGCAAAACTGGGAAAGGTGAGAGCCGGGACATTGCAGGTAAACAAGGGAGTGTGAAGAAAGGCACAGAGATGGGAAAAGCATGGCATTTGCTGAGAACCAGGGAGGTTTGGGGCTGTTGGCAGTGTCATGTTTGAGATCAAGCAGGGAGGCACAGTAATCATACATTCTGGCCAGGAATCGAACTCTATCCTAAAGAGATTTAAGAGATTTAAGATGGAAGAGAAGGTCAGATTGAGATAGGGCAGTTTCTCTTTTGACCATATGGAGAATATATTTGAAGGACACAAGAATGGGAAACAGATTAATCTGAGTTGAAGTGAATGAGATGAGAAAGTAGCGACTAGAAAGTTTTGACAGTGGCTTCAAGAAATCTGAGTTCTGAGAAGGGTAGAATGGGATGATGGTTGCTGAGAGTAAACTCAAGAGAGGTTTGGAGGGTTTTGTTGTTAATGATGGAACTATATTCCTATCCATTCACGCTGGGAGAAAGGAACTGATAGAGGAGAAAGCAGAAATTGGATGAGTATGAACAAGTCCTGGAGGAGGCTAAAGGTTTGGAGTCGAGGTCATGTATAGAGTGAAGGGCGTGGTGAAGAGTTAGTCTTGGACAAGGGTAGAAGAGATCTGCAAGGATCCCTCTTGATAACCTATAAAGTATCTGAGGGCTGGGACACCAACTCCTAGCAGATGACATCCACTGCCGTATTTCATTAATGAGTGAAACAAATGTAGACACTGTAGATAGGCATGGATGGAAATCGAAGGTGATCTCATGTCCATTGTTTCATTTGCTTAATTAACGAAGTATATGGGTGATATCAGCAAGGTATTTGTATGCCCTGATTTTATTCAACATCTATCATTTCTGCAGTGGAAGCTCCATAGCCTTTCTTTGCCCTGGTACCCTCAGTGGCCCATCTAGTACACCTTCATGGCAGCTCTTGCACTCAGCCTTTTCTGCTAGTCTGGTTGGTATTAGACTCTGGCAATGAATAAATAAGTCTATCTCTGAAGTGTGGCCTTGGGAGCCAGATCTCTCATCAAGCTGAGGTTGCCATTGGGTAGGGGCCACTCTCGAAATCCTAAACAATTCTTCCCACACTTACTGACATTTTAATCATTTTATTTTCAAGATAAAAATCAAGATTCTCATTTCCACAATACTCGGCACTTGCCTTGCCACTCATTCAACTTGGTCAGCATGCAGCAATGGTTTCCTGACTCAGCAAAGGGTTCCTCACATACCGACAATGCCTGTCACGCCACAGTCATATTCTCTTGTATGTGTTCAATGCTTAATACAGCACTGGGCACAACGTAATTGAATCAGTCAGTGACTGAGTAACTGGTCACATTTATTAAAAGTCTTTTTTCTCCTCTAACACCTCCACGCCCTCTGAATGCTCCTCCCTGCATCTCTCTTCATGCCTGGCCCCAGGATTCTCTCCCCTTCCTTTCTTACATTGGAAGTGGCTTCAAGAAATTTGAAGGGTAGAATGGTATGATGGTTTCCAGGAATAAAGATGAAAAGAGTTTTGGAGGGTGTTGTTAGTAATGGGACTACATTTCTACCCATACATGCCAGTGGTTCCTAACCTCCCTTAGCTTTAGTACCCCTGGTGACTGATAAGCACAGACTGATAAGCCTTGGTCCTAACATGAGATTTTGACTGGATGCGCAGGGTCATACCGTGCAGCTTAGGTTGAGAACTATGCCTGCCTCACACTGACTGAGCACCATCAGCTCCAGTTCTGATAAGCCTACCTCAGCACCACTTTTCTTTTTTTTAGTTTTTTTTTTTTTTTCTTTCCATGAGTGAGTGGTAGGAAAGGACAGAGAGAGAGAATAGAGATAGGAAGGGAGAGAGTGGAGGAGGATAAGCAGTTGAACACCTGCAACAGGGTCTTGACACCATGACCCACCCCAGTCCCATCCAGCCCTAGACCATGGGCACACATGTGTCCAGCACACTAGAGGGGGTCTGTAGACCAGAGCCAAAAACTTCCCATGTGGTCAGCCTCACAGAGCATTCCATTTTACCCTTGCACCACCGTCCAGTCCCTCACCTGCTCTTTCTCTACGTACTCCTCAAGCACATAGCAGAAACTGCCCATCCTGACCCACAGCAGGACTAATGCAAGCTTCCTGTGTGTGCGCGGACCAGCAGCAAGGGGCTCGTTCCCTCTACTCAGATTATCTGAGAGTGTGCTTTCAAATCGCTGTCTCCCACGCATTAGAGCCATCTTGAAGGATTTCATGAAGTCACAGAAAACAAGGAGTTGTTTCTTCCTGGGGTGGCCTCTACCATGGAGAATACCCACTTTTCTCATGTAGGACTTGTTTATTCCTGTCCCCTCCCCCACACCTCCACTCCTTTGAAGCAGATGTTATATGTAAGCACGCTCTCTCTCTCTCATATTGCAGAGGGCATGTGCACCAGTCAGAGAGAAACAGAGAAAGCACCCCATCTCATGGGGCATCATCGTGCCACAGTCCCTGTTCCTCCATTTCCCATCCCAAGACGATTTGGGACATGCATACACACATGCCCAGCATGCTTTGATGCTTTGAAGCTGCTGGTGTGGGATTTGAACTTCAGTCAGCCTTATGGGATCTAGCTCCCTATGGACAGCACTTAACTGCTGCACTAAGGGGCTGGTTCCCATTTTGTCTAAAGTACACAGATTATGTTTAAAATACATCATGCTCAGGATGAAAGTAGTTATATACTGAAGACATGAATATTTAGATTTTGCTTCTGGCTTTGTGCAGTAAAGAGACAGGATTAATTAAAGTTCATTACAGACCTGTTTCAGTTCTCTGCAGGGAGGATGCTCCTGTTAGCCGCAGCTGTGCTGCCACCTCCTGGCAGATTTCAGAATAACACTTTTTCAGAACTGGCCCTTATGTATTAGCTCCTGTAGGAGGAAATTCAGTGTTTGTGCAAGATAGAATTGACATGCAAGTTTATTTTCGTCCAAAGAATTTTTGAAATATATTCCTTGCATAGATTTTTTTATGATGTTCATAACCATGGACTTTTGAATGCTCTTCATAGTATTTCTTGAGCATCATTTCTTACATTTTACATTTCTTTATTTCCCCTCTTTCATATTCTCAATAGCCTATTTAATGTCTCTTATAAATGCATATAGAAAAAGGAAAAAAATCTATTTGCACTATACAGTTTGCCAAGTAGGTAAAGGATGAAGAAATCAACTAGACCGGTTGTTTGGGGTCTCTCACACACATGTGCACATGCATGTGCATACACACACACACACACACACACACACACACACACACACAGAGTAAGCTATGAGCACGGTCCCGCTGGGTTAAGGCAGTCAGTATTCACCTGCAATGCACACACGGCCTCACCTCAACATGCCTGAGTCAGCCAGCATTCTCATCTGGGCCAGTATCTCCAGGGTAACCACGGTTTGATTATCAAAAGCAGTATCAAATTCTATAGCAAATGAACTTATTAGTGAATTCCTACTTTTATTTCATAAGTTAGTACCATGGCAGATACTAACTTTATTTTAATATTTCATTAATATTATTAGTGCTTGTTTATCAGTAGGCTAACATTTCTACTTTCTAATATGAAGAATAATTTCTAAAAAAAGTTCAATTTGAGGAGATATTTCAACTTTTTATTCTACACGTTTTCCCAATGCAACATTATTCTTGGATCCTCTGACCTCACTTTGTTAACACTGCACATTTTAAACAGTTTAGACGGTTGGTTTGAATGAGAGGTTGTGAGTGTGTTTTTTTCTAAAAGCAAAGTATCTCTTGATATATAAAAAACATGTACTGTTTTTGCTATCTGGCTGATTTGTAGAAAGTATGAACTTCAAATACTTAGTCCGGTTTCCTAGTCCCCCAGATGGTGGCAGCATTTTCAAAGTTTCTGGACTCTGCACGCCTGAGGGGAAGGGAGTCTCTTGTACTTATTCAATCCTGTGAAATGCTCATTTCTTGTCATTAGCTCCATGTAATTGCAATTTTCAAAGTCTTTGAATGCTGAGAGGTTTTAGATTTTGAAACTGGACTGCATCATAATGTGCCCACATCCATAATTGCCCTACTGGCGAGCTACACTTTCATTGCTCTGCACATTCCCTTGGCAATACCAAGCCCATGGATTATTTTCGACATCAGCACTGCCCAAAAGAATGTTCTGTCATCGTGATTTTATGTATGTGTGGGTCCATATGGTAGCTACTAGCCTACACGTGACTATGAAGCCCTTGACATGTGCTGGTCTGTGTATATTACTAGTGATGTGTGTTGCACTATTAGTATGTGCACTAGTGCTCCTGAGGAACTAAATTGTAATTCTCCTTGATCTGAGTCACGTAGGACTTACACAGCCAGCTCTGGTGGTAGCTACCATCACTGGGGAACACACACTGCTAGATGACACAACTGACTTGGCAACAGATCAACTCATTTCTCCTAACGTCAAACTGACCCAGTACTACTTTGTGGGTTAAAATTTGCTCAACTACTTTAAGCATATTTCATCAGAAAAGGCTGTTTCAGGGACCAGCAGTTAGCCTAATGGCTATGTCGCTGGACTCCCACGTAGTCGACCATGGTTCGAGTCCCAGACCTGGTGGCTTAAACTCACACCAGGCACGTGTGCGTGCGTGCCCAAGATCCCGAGAGGAGAATGGAGGAGAAGGGATTGCAGCGTGGCCATCCCCCCTGGGGGGTGATTTCTCGCTTTCTATCTCTCTGTCTCCCTCTGTCTGTCTGGCGAACACACGCGCCCTATAGCAAAAAAACCTCTCCAAAAAAAGAAAAAAAAAAAAAAAAGAAAGAAAGAAAGAAAGAAAAGGCTGTTTCAGAATTAAGCTGTAATGGGAATTTCCATTCTTGTCCAACTTTCTATCAGATTCTCTCTAATCCCATGTTTTTTCCAATGCTCATCGCCCCCCACACCTCCCGCCATGACTTTCTACTGCTTCTTTTTCACTAACGGATTCTCTTCTGGCCTCTGTAGGCCTCCCATTCATTTGCTGCTTCTGACCATTGACCTGTACATTCTGTATATTCTCCAAATTAGGTCACTCACTTCATGGCTTAATTCCTATCTCTGGACAGGTGATTTCCAGATCTACAGTGGCAGCCCTGACCCTGGCTTTGCCACTCAGCCCAGAGCCAACTGCCCATCAATATCTTCACCTGGGAGGCTCCCACATAAAATGCACACAACTATGCTTACCGTGTTCCTCTGTGTCTACTTCCCCTATAGACTGTCTTTCCATCATAGCCCATCAGTTTCCCAAGCGAGATTCTGAGTTCACTGTCTGAACTGCTCTCCTTCATCCTAACCCCTCCACCCCGACATTCTACCACTTGTAGCTCCTGATGGTCCTCAGGCCCCTCTCCCTTCTCTCCATCCTTACGGTTACCGCCTTGTTCAACATTCCATCATCTCTCTCCTACGGCAACCGCCTACACGATGGTTTCCTTATTCTGTTTTGTCTGTCTCAAATCCGTCCTCCACACATCTATGTCTCTCTAAAGATGTCTTTTCTACTTAACACCCTCCCATGGCTCCCACACTGCCTGAAGAGGAAGACCAAGGCTCTTCACATGTCTTGTCATGTTCTCCAGAGCCTGCCCTGTGGAGCTATGCAGCCTCAACCCCCACCCACCAATCTCACGTTCTGCCTGTCGTGCTTCCAACTGCCTGTAACCCCCTGGGCACATGGCCGTGCTTCCCATGTCTCTTCTCAAGCCTCTAAGACTACCCATTCTGTTCCCTCCACTGGAAACACGCTCTACCCACTCTACCTTCTTTCCTGGCTAATATCTCTTTATTCTCTAGAAAGCCTCTGTCTCATCCCCAGGCTAGACCAGATCACCCTGCTCAGTCACTTTGCGTATCTTCATCATTAAGTTATCATTGGTTTTCTCAGCTGCTTGAATGCAACAGTTTAATCATAGTGAAGGATTGCATCCAGTCAATCCTCAAAATATTATCAGATTTTTAAATGGGCTCACGTGAAAATGTAGTAACTGGTCCCTGCATTGAAGTGAATGTATAGGAAAGTGGAAGGTGAATGTATACAGCAGAAAATTGTGCAGCAGCTCCGGATATAACTTTCCCATGTCCATACCATTCCAACGTCTCTGCATAAACTCCTCAGTCACGATACATTACAGCATCATCCTGTGATATACATTTTTAGTCAAAAGCTCGTGATTCTTTCTTTCAATCGTGATGCACATATGATTTTACATTTTTTTTTTTTTTTTTTGGAGAGGTTTCTGCTATAGGGTGCACGTGCTTGCCAGACAGACAGAGAGAGACAGAGACAAAGAAAGCGAGAATTCCCCCCCAGGGGGGAAGGCCACACTGCAATCCCTTCTCCTCCATTGTCCTCTCAGGATTTTGGGCATGCAAGCACACGGGCCCGGCATGAGTTTAAGCCACTGGGTCCGGGACGCGAACTGCGGCCGACTACATGAGAGTCCAGCGACATAGCCATTATGCTAACTGCTGGTCCCATCATTTTACATCTTTGTGAGGTACTGTATAGCTTTCAAAAGCACGCACACAGTGTGTAAAAATAAAATAAATTATATAGACATTCATTTTATTCAGTATTGAACATGACATTATGTTGTACACATTTGATAATAGTTCTATTAGTTTTTTTTGAGTATGTATTGAATTGTCACTGACATTTTTTTACTCCACTGTAGTATAATGTTCTGTAACCTATTTCACTTATTTACATGCATTCTCCTGGTGGTTAATCACATTCCTTTTGCTTTGAAATGCCAAACACCTTTTTAAAAACCTATTTAAGTAGATCTTAGGTAGTGTGCACACGTAGGTCCTCCACACCATACAAAAATAGTCATGGAAACAACATTTCAAGAAAACGTTTGTTCTTCCTTGTAACAGGAAGACCATCGCTGCTGTTTCCATTCACATGAGGGAACGAGTGAGTGTAGCTCTCCCAGCCTCCCTGTGCCCCTTGCCTCCTCTTCAGTCTGTCCAGGAAGGTGGAAAACACCTCTGGTTAGTATCAACTCTGAGGAGGATGTGTTTCAGGAAGACTAAGCCTGCCATGGACTAGGGGTCTCCAGCAAGCCCCCCTGTTCCTCTGTACCCCCAAGCCTCCCTCCTCACTGCCCTTGAGCCTACTCTTGGCCCCAAAACTAAGCTGTGGTCTCCATCTTTGCCTTTTCATAATATGTTTCGTGTCTTATGCATATTTTATTTCTCAGCTTATTCAGAGCTTAAGCTGATATAAAAGTGTGTGTTTTTATTTCAGGATCTGACATATACCCCAGTATTTGGTGCACAAATAGAGAACATTAAAAACTGTAAAGACAGGAGTGGAATTTGAGAAAGCAAGTCTATGAGTGGATGCAGGCTTTTGCACCTGCGGCCTTCAGTGTATAAGCAGGTGTTCTGACCTTCGCAGTTTCTACAGGATCATATTGGCCAAATGGGCTTGTAAAATTGTACAGTAAGCTCTGGCGGCAGTTTTATACTAGGCAACTTTAACTTCTGACACCTTTCCATGTGAGCTGTGGCTGTAGAGAAGTAGGGCTGGGTCAAGAAATGGTGCTCAGACCTCGCTGGCTCTACGCACGTTTGGTCCTCTGCAAAGAGGTGAGAAGAACTTACAAGAGCCCAGCTTGAGCACAAGCCTCTGGCAGGCCCAGGGCGCACAGGGCGCATGGGGCACATCAGACGTGGGCCGTAGCCGCTCACCGTGCAGGTAGAGCTTCCCAAGTAGCCCTAGCTGAGGTGGAGATGCAAACACAGTATCCCCTCTTGTGTATGAGGGAGGCATTCCAAGACCCCAGTGGACACCTGACCTGCAAACCGTATCAAACCTTACATATACTGTGTTTTCACCCTGACCACTGAGACAGTTATGAAGTGGCTAACAGGCAGGTGGCGTATACGGCATGGAAACTCTGGACAAAGGGAAGATTCATGTCCTGCGTGGACCAAGCAGGATGGCGTGAAACTTCATCACGCCACTCAGAACAGCGTGCAATTTAAAATGTACAAACTACTTATTTTGGGAATTTTCCATGATCACAGTTGACATGCGTGATTGAAATCATGGAAAATGTAACCGCAGAAAAGGGAAACTGCTGTTCAGAGAAAAGAGACTTGCCTTAGTCAGGACTTCTACCTGTTGGGCAGAGAACACTTTTTACTGATCCTTGGCTGGAGCTGCTAATGCAGTTCAGTATTACACGTGCTAAATGAGGCTGCCTACAAATGACTAATCCCGCGGCAGCCAGGCTGGAAGGGCCAGATCTGCAGCCCAAAGTCCCATCTGCTCACAGAGCCAACGAGGATTTGGAGAGACTATTTTTGAGTTCAGTTGGCTCAGACTCCAGAGTTTTAAGTACAAATAAATCTAGGTGGTAATACAGCGAATATAGGTGTCATTTAGGATTGCCTGGGAGGAAAGCATGGGACAAATAGGAATTCAAAGGGAGAAGCTGTGCTCAACTCCCCGGGTCCACAGCGTGCTCCCCACTCCTCCCCCAGGGCAATGTTCTCCTCAGAATCCCCGGGAAGGCATATTAAAGCACAGATTGTTGACCCAACCAGGGAGCTCCTGACTCTGTAGGGCTGGATCTTGAGGCTCAGCATTTCTAAATGGTTCCCACTGAGGCCGATAAGGCTGGTCCAGAGGCCACGTTTGAGAATCACATCCTGGGTGAACAGGCTTTAGAAGCATGGGCGGCTTCTGTTCAGGTGTCTGCCAGAGGTGCTTTTCCAGTAGAAGCACATCCGAGTTTGAAAGGAAAAATATTTCCTAAGCAGAAGGCTTACTAGGGCCAAGCAATAGTCTGATAAATCAGTTGAAAACCTGAAAAGAAAAAAGAATGATAGTCATTGGACCCTCCAAAAGATTTCTCCATTCCCTTTCCAATTAAAATAGGATGTTCATTTCCATGTTTTCCACTTGTTGAAATATAAAATGAAGAGGAGATGGGATCCTGTGTCCTGCACTAGCTGACGCATGTGTTGTTCACATTTACTGACTCCACTCTGTTGCTTACCACGCAGTGTCCCACAAAGAATTTACCAACAATTTCCTGTGCTTTAGGCTGGTGATGGTTTTCTGACTTCAGATCTTTACCATCTCCCCTGAAGAATGTATTCAAATTCTCGTGCCTTCATTTGCTTATTTGTAGATGACAGTATGAGTGACCGCAACAGCCTACTCCCCAGGGCTGTTGTGCATTCCCTGGTCAACAGGACACACACAGTGGGGTTTAAACTGCCACCTGGAGGAAGCAGAGTCCCTGGCTGCAAAGTAGAAGGGTCAGAGGGGAAGGAGAGCAGCCCAGGGGGATGGAGAATTGGCTGCGAATATCCTCACAGAGGAGCAATGAACATGTTGGGTTGGAGGAGCTGAACCATGGGTAGGGCAGCCCAGCACGGAGAGAGCCTCTGAGGCTGGAGGGAGCCTGCACAGGCCAGACAGGGCAAGACAATCCCAAGTCCAGATGAAGCAATGATTCTTGTCCTCCCCTCCCCATAGATCCTTGTAATGGAGCTGGGGAAGTGGACCGTGCAAGTATCAAATCTAAGGCAGCACGTGACAGATCCAGAAGAGTGGGGAGGCCCTGGGGTACTAGGGATCTGTTAAGAAAACATGGCATTCTTCCCACTACAGTTTCTACTTTACCTGGTCCATGCTTCTCACCTCACTGCCATTAACCTTCTCCTGCAAAACCTGAGTGTTTCCTGTGTTTTGGCCCAAAACGCCTTATTCTTGGGATGTGCCAAATCATTTGCAAGTCTTTCCCTATTGCGGTACCTTCTTCACTGACAAGAGTCCCCTCTCCTGGTTGCATTTGAATGCTGCTGTCCAGGCTGTTTCTGTAGATTCCACCTGCTCTTCCGGGGCCTGCACTGCCTTTCTGATCCACCAGGTGCAGGTTTCTGGCCCATCACCTGCACCCATCCGGGGTCTAGTTGCAGACACTGCATAACTCTGAGCACAGGGTAGCTAATTGGGCCCAGCTTTGCGGTTCACTCATGCCTAACCCTCCTGCTTTCCGGTCTCCCAGTCTCAGCACTTTCCCCTGAATCCACAGTACCTGTTTTCTAACAAGAATGAACCTCAGTAATGATCAATATGGGAGTTTTAAGGGAAAAAAAGGTCACTGTTTTGGAGTGGTTTGCTTAGGAGGTTTCGTGTAAGGAGTGAAGTTTGAGCTGTTGTGACAGGAAGATTGACCTAATGAAGGGAGGAGTCAGGGTGGAAATTTAATAGGAGGAAGAATGTAGTCAGAGGGTTTATGCAGGCAGAAGTGAGGGGGAAATTAGGAAAGGGTAGAGGAGAAACAAGAGTTGGAGGACCAAGAAACTGAGCCATGATATATCCAGAGGAAAAGGAAATCAGTGTGTTGTAAAGACTTCTTTACCCCCGTGTTTATTGTAGTACTGTTTATAATAACAAAGAGAGGGAATCAGCTTAAGTATCCATTAGCAGACAAACAGATAAAGAAAATGTGGAATACACACACAGATCTGCATGCATGTGCATGAATACCGTGCGGCCAATAAAAAGGATGAAACCCTGTCATTTGAGGTTAAATGGTTAAGCTGGGGAACATTACATTAATAAGTCACATACAGGGACCAGCAGTTAGCGTAATGTCTATGTCGCTGGACTCCCATGTAGTCAACTGCGGTTTGAGTCCCGGACCCAGTGGCTTACACTCACACCGGGCGCATGTGTATGCGTGCCCAAGATCCCCAGAGAAGAAGGGAGGAGAAGGGATTGCGGTGTGGCCATCCTTCCTGGTGGGTGATTTCTCACTTTCTGTCTCTCTGTCTTACTGGCGAGTGCACACATCCTATAGCAAAAATGTCTCCAAAAAATAAATAAATAAGTAAGTCAGATATAAAAAGAGAAATACCACATGTTCTCTCATATATGGACATAGCAAAATGTGATCTCACAGAAGAAAAAAGATGTATTATAGAATGATACAAGGTTGGGGAAGGTTGGGGGAAGAGAGTAGAGGAATGTTGGTCAACAGAAACAAAATTGTAAATATTGGGACATCAAAAAAGTCATGACACATTTTTGCATAGGAAAACATTGAAAAATATGTCATGACTTTCCTGATAACCCAATAGATAGAAGGAACAATGCCTAGTGCTACCAAATAGAGTGGGGAGAGTATGGTTAGCAATAGTGTATATAATGTTTCAAATGGTTTATGTGCTGAGTATACTAATCACCCTGATTTAATCATCACACATTGTATTTATGTACTGAAAAAAAAGTCACATCATAGCAATTGCTACATTCATAAAAAAGCTATTAATTTAAAAAACTGAGTTGCAGAGAAGTATCTTGTAGACAGGTATCCGTGATCTTTAACGTGTCCTGAGTCATGAATCAGAAATTTGAGGCAGGCACGTACTCGTTACACTGCACGGGGGAAATCTGCCTCTAAGAGAAAGTTTCCTTTACAAGAGAACTCTAGGAAGCCAGTAGCATTCAGTCTTCTCAGAGATGCACTAACAAGTGCAGCTTTACGTAAGCATCATTCAGTGATCCCTCGAGTCAGACTACTTGGACATGAGTCCTGGAATCATACTAGCTATGTGACCTTGAGCAAGTTACTCATTTTCCATATGCTCTAGTCTCATCCATAATAGGGATAAAAATAGTACCTTTTCTTGGGTTGCTAGGAAGATCAAGGAACTTACCACATGCAAAGTACTTAGAATAGGAACCGTTACATATAGTAAGTGCTCAATATTATCATTTCAATATATATTCTTGAAATTATTTAACATGTCAAATGCTGCTTTAGACAATGAGGTAAGAAATAAGATATCTTTTATATCAATTGTTTTTCACTAAAAATCATTTTTTACTATGAAATATAATATGCACCAAGAAAAGTGCTCAAGATTTATATGTAAAGTTTCAGTAGCATGACCATATAATTTATCACCCAAAGTGGGACACTGAGAGATTAGCAAGTTATTGATAAGGTAACAGTCATGAACGGGAGCTTCTCGTCATCCTATATTAACAAATAGCTCTGAAGTCAATTCCTTCATAACCACCTTCAGATCAAGAAACAGAATGTCACTGGAATGTCAGCAGCCTTTAGTATATTTCTCCTAGGTCCCAGCGTCTTCCCTCCACTCCTGCTAGTCTCTCTTTTATGGTAATGATTTACATGCTTTCATTTATGTTTTTACCCCCTACATTTTGTTCTTAAGAAATATAATTTGGCCAGCTGTACTGGCACAGCAGTAATGCAATGCTTCATGTTGCCAAAGTCATAGGGGAGGTCCCAGGTTTGTATCCCAAGGTCTCGTTATGCACACAGGCACACACATGCCCATGATCCTGGCTGGCTGAGACTGAGGGTACATCATGGCGTGAAAATTGTATTGAGATTGCCTCTCTCTCTCTCTCTCTCTCTCTCTCTCTCTCTCTCTGTCTCTCCTCTCTCTCTTGCTTATGAAAAAAGAATATTTTTGAAAAAAGAAAATTTATTTTTCATTTTTTAAAACTTTTAGAAAGTGACTTATACTTTCAAATTATTATGTCTTATTTATTTTGATCAACAGTATCATAATCTTCAACCCTATATAGCATATAGCTTAAGTTAAGTTATTTTTTTTGCTGCCTAATCTTTCACTATATGACTATTCCCTATTCAATGACTATTCCATAACTTGTTTATCCAATCAGTTTTTTATGATTTGAGTATTTACATATATATCAGCATATATATATATATATATATGTATATATATATATATATCAGATATTTTGCAGGAGAATAACATGATAAAAGGAATGTTTTAGGAAGTGATCAAGTGCCAGTGCATCAGGTGGATTGGAAAGAAGAGAAAGGAAACTAACATAAGCTGGGTATCTTCACCTGCCAGACACCATGCGAGGGAAACTTCAGAGGCTCTAGGAGTATGGTGACTGTGCTGGTAACAGTGTAAGTGGGCCCTACTAAGAGCTTTGGTTTCGTTCACTTCTCACACCACAGTAGCACAGAAGTAAAGACCATGAACTCTGTAACCACACATCCCGAGTTCCAGTACTTGCTCTGCCACTTTCTTCAGTATCCAGTGATTCACTACAACACAAAGCTGCTAATACTGACCCCTGTGATAGTAGTGATGCTGTGACAATTACCTCAGTTTTCAGGAATTAGCTATTTAACCATATTTCATATGTGAAGAAACACATCTGGGAAAGCTGAGCCTTTTATTCAGTTTCTACTGTGGCTCCTCTATCCCATTCCTCCATCCAGTGAGGATCACTGGAATTACTACCCTTGGAACTTCTAGAGAACCAGACTGTGCAGGAAAGCACCAGAGCACAACATAAAGCTGCTGGAAACCGCTTTTATGAAAGCCTGTGTCATTTCTAATTCTTTATCTCTGTCACTCCCACTCTGCCTGCTTGAGAGTGCTGGGTGTCTTAAGTCCTTTAGGCTGCAATAACAAAAATACAGTAAACTGGGTGGCTTATATAAACAAACAGATTTGTTGCTCAGTCCTATAGGCCAGAAGACCCGGATCAAGGTGCAGCTAAGGACTTACTCTCTGGTTCATGGGCAGTGCCTTCTTGCTGTGTTCTCACGTGACATTGGGGGCTAACTAGCTCTTTGAGGTACCTTTTATAAGGGCACTACTCCTGTTCATGAGGGCAGATGTCATATGTTCCAGTCACCTCCCAGAGACCCCATCTTTTAGTACAATCACCCTGGGAATTGTTACAACATACGAATTGCTATTGGACACAAATATCGTTACCATAGTACCAGGGTATGTGGTTTTCAAAATTAACATGAGAACCAGGGTTCTCCATCTGCATTTGAGCCCAGACTGAGCAGCTTTTTGGCTAAAGACGTGAATTACCTTCGTTTCTAAAGTTCTTCTCCAAGTTGACAATATGGCAACCCATTACCAGCTGCTAAGGCGAATGGGAGCTCCATGAACCACTGAGCAATGCTCCAGAAGTGAGTTACCATCACTGACCTCTGCCGAAAGAGTTGAGAGTTAGTCCCAAGGTCACAACAATGCCCACTGTTTACAAATAAGTTAGCACAGAGATTTTTTAGTCACAGAATGTAATAAATTTTGTCAGTCACCAACAGCAAATATGTGATGGCTGTCGACCTGGCCCATCTGTAATGAAGAAGGGTCCTGATTTGGTAGTCAACAAGTATGTCTTCTGAGCATAACCATATTTATTCATGGTAAAAATGTCCAATTGTTTGCAAATGGTTAACAGAACAGAATGCTGCAGGAATGAGTGTGGCTGTAAGCTTACTATGAACCTGGTTGGTCTCTATGTGGGAGATACCTGTGTGTTTCTAGGCCCGACTAAGATTGTGGCCAATGTTGTTGTTTACAACTTACAGTTCCATGATATGTTTTATTTGATTCAAAATCTCAGTCTTGCAGAAGATTTATCATTCTACTCTTTACCCTTTTAAATCTGAACTGAACAGAGTAATACACATTACTAGGTTACCCGAATTACAATAAGAGTGCAAGGTCTTCAGAAACTATAGAGGGGGGAGGTCTTTAAAAAACTTAAGGAAAGTGTATATTATAGAACTGTCATGCGTGGATTTCAAATTTTTTCACACCAATATAAGCTCATACTTTATTCTTCTAGGAGCTTTTTGAAGTCCACTCACATGGTTTATCATGTATAATAGGAAATGAATGTGGAAGTCCTGGGTCAATCTTTCTCATGTGCAAGAATATCAAAGGAAGAAAAAAAGGAAGAAAGTAAATTCTTTAAATTGGGCCTGATTTCTAAATCATAACAGATGGTAAACTAAGGGGAAGATATGACTCACCATATCTATTTAGAGGAAGTCAGTGAGCAGACGGTTGCCCATCCATTTATGAGTTTGTTTGCCCGCGAAGTAGCCTAAGACACCACATTTACTAAATTGTTCCATTGTAAAAAGAACTTAATAGAAAATAAAAGGGAGGTTAAAACACACACACACACACATACACACACACACAAGAAAACAGTGTTGACTGGTCTTTATAGTATAAGGAAGTGTTCACCCACCAAACTAGGGCTCACGAAGAAACGTCTCCTGGTTCAGTCACCGCCATGTTAACAGCTGCCAGTTGGCTTAGGTAACTCAGTTATCTGCAGTGCCCTCATCCACAAGAGCTGATGATTTGGGCCCTGTCAATTTGTACTCACAACTCTGCCTCTCTATCATTTGCTATCATAGCTCCAGGTATACCAAGCTTTAATGAGATTTGTGAGATCATGCTGCAGACCACGCTGCCCTAAAGTTCTCTCTGCTCCAGGTCCCCACTTCTGATGCTCACACTCACATTCTACATCTCTGCTCATCCCCAGCTGGAAGCCAGTGTGCCCTGCTTCCTGTTCCTCTTCACTACTGTCATGCAGTCCCCTTGCAATGCAGTTACATCAGTCCTCAGTTCCTTCAAACCTATGTACCATCACCCACCAAAGCACTTAGCATTCTACTTAGAGAACATTTGCCTTTTTGGAAAGAGTCCTATGTTACACTTTTTTCATGTTTCCCTTAAATATATGAACATATATAATGGATTTCGTCATAATGTCTAGCAAGTCTCTTAGCCACTTTGTTAAAATCTATTTCAAAAAGGCCAGTTTACATTTTTAACCCTCCTGGGTAGAAGCTAGGATTTCACATGTGTGTCTCCAATGATAAAATCTTCAAAACCTAGTATCCAGTTCCATTCATACCTTATGGTAGGAGGGTATATACAAGTGTGGAGGAAGGTGGGATAAAATGAAAGAAAACAAAGCTATCTCAGAACTGAGTGATACAATTAAGACAGGAAAATGATTAATCTGGTCAAAACAGATAAAATTTGGTTTACATTAAACTCTGTTCATGAGTATGGTCTAGTTTGTGCCCACAGATAGAGTAGGTATAAGAAGCCCTTCACCCAGAGAACTCCCAGGATGACCAATTATAGTTTCTGCTCATTTGAAAACCACAGAGATGCTGCTAAATTTTTTGGAGCTATTGTACCTGCAAGGAAAGCTACACACAGAAGCTCTTTTGTTGCATATGGTCTCCAGGTCTCTTTGGACTAGTTTAATCTGGGATAGTTCCAGTCTTTCTGTGACTTGATAATTTTATAAGTCCCTTAATTTGGGCTTTGACGGATGTTTCCTCCTCAGTCAATTCAGGTTATGCATTTTGGGCAGGTGTTTCATGATGTGTGACTGTCCTGTTACAGGCGAGGTTAACTGATTGCTCAGTGACAGCATCTGCCATGTCTTTCCAATGGAAAGTTGCTTTTTTTCTCTTCCTCATTGGTAAACATTTCGTAGGGAGATGCTTTGAAACTGCATTCCTCATTAGACTTTCACCTGATAATTTTAGCAACCATTGACAATTTTTTTTCCGAGTCAGTTATTACTGTGATGATTGCTAAACAGTGATTCTTCCAATTCGGTTTTCCTTTTAGACTTATTATTTGGCAATCTATTGTGAATAGACGCCCCTCCCTTTCCTTTTAGACATAGTTAGCAATTTATTGTAAATAGATCCCTTTATATTTACTCATTTATACAACATGAGGGCAACTCATAAGTCCTTATTTTATCCTGTGGTAGTTTTGTTTTTCACTGCTGCAAAGATAATCTTACCAAAACAGTAGGTTATTTTTTTATCTTTTTGTTTGTTTGTTTTTGAGAGATTTTTACTATAGAGTGTGTGCACTCACCAAAGGCAGAGAGAGAGAGAGACAAAGAGACAGAAAGTGAGAAATCACCCCCAGGGGGAATGACCATGCCACAATCTCCGTTCTCTTCTGGGGATTTTGGGCATATGGGTACATGTACCCAGTGTGAGTGCACCCATTCTATGAAACATGAATCCAGAGTGGTTTGTCCAGACAGTTCTGGCTTAGGTCTGAAGAAGTTGTAATTGGGGTTGGCTGGTCTGTAGTCCTCTGAAAGGTTGATTGGGATTGGAGGGTCAACTTCCAGGGTGGCCATCCACTTAGCTGGTGAATTGGTGCCAGCTGTTTGCAAGAGGTCTGTCCATAGGACTGTTTAGTTGTCTTCACAGTATGGACAGTAGTCCCCCCACAGTGAGCCATGTGAGAGAGAAAGGTGGAAGATGCAACACCTCCCTGGCCCAGCCTTGGCAGTCACACGCTGTGGCCTCTGCTGTATTCTGCTGGTGACATAACCCTGATTCAGTAAGGGAGGACAAGCCCAGGGCATGAATCTAAGGGGAGGATTACTGTGGACCATCTTAGAGGCTAATACTGGTGGATTATTATTTATTATTATTATTTATGTTGAGACTCACTTTTCCCTGATATGGCCGGGGGGTGGGGGGGCCCATTCACACTGAATCTATGTCTTTTTGGCATATCACCCTCATTCATTGGGAAATCTTTAAATTTCAAGCACAGTGAGAAATTCCAGGCTCATCTTATTCCTTTCTTAATCCAGCCCTAGAATCAGCCATATTTCTATGGATTCCTTTTAGTGGAGAATGGTTTTAAGAAACTAGTATCTAGGATCGACATGTGTTCAGAGCTATCTGGTAGTATCATTGCTTCCAGACCCCTCCACAGAAAGAGTTAGGAAATAAAGGTATGCATGTAAGCATCCATAACCATGTCTATTATCTGTGACCATGAATTAGTATCGATGCCTCCAATTCCAATCCAACATCACGAAGTTTATCCTAGCTTTCCCCTTTTCTATATTTTTAAATCCCTCCTCCAACAATGAGAACTCTGAATACATTTTTCTCAGTGTATTTACCTATTTCTTTAATGTCCTCAAATACTGAAATTGGTTTCAAGATGTTTAATGCTGACTGAAGAAAAAACAAATCTATGAATTAATATGTACTGGTTTATAGTTTTCTGTCTTCCATCTGAAGCTATGTAGTCAAAACATCGAGTTCAGAATTATTGAACTTTCTTCCCCTTCATCGTGGCTACGTTAGTCATCAAAAATACAAGTAGATTCATTCGTTCCTGCTCCATTTTAGCTTCTCCAATCTTTTTTTCTAAAAATAATTATTTATTTATTATCTTTATATTATTTTTTAATGAGTTCACCAGAGAGAGGCAGAGAGAAAGAGACAGAGGGAAAATGAGAAAGCAAGCCGCCAGGTCTAGGACTCGAACCGTGGTTATCCATGTGGGAAGCCCAGTGCCTCAACCACCATGCTACCTGCTGGCCCCAGCTTCTCCAATCTTTGATGCTTTCATTTTTTTTTTTTAACATAAAAAATGGTAACATGTTTTCAAAAGTGAAAACTATGTTTAAAAAGCCATTAACATATCATGGCTAACCATTCCTACCACCGTGTAGGAAACTGAATTCATGACTTTTTCTTTATTATTCCCATGTATTTTTTTTTTAACAAAATAAGTAGCTACACATACATTTTCTTATTTATTCTTTTATTTTACAGAAGTGGGTATCTGCATGATCCTGAGAGTGAATAGCTCCTTAAATGTTGTGCTGAGTTTGAAAGCATTGATGCAGATATGTTTATTCATTAATAACTGATACTTGTTCATTGTCTACCTACCTGGCCTTGGCCCCTGCCCACCTCGCCACCCAGGCCCCAACCCCCAACCCCTCTCCATGGTGCTGCAGCCACACTGGCTTCTTGCTGGACTTTACACACCTGCTCCCATCTCAGGACCCGTTCTCTCTGCCTGGAATACTCCTCGTATCTTCTTCCATCTCACTTTCCATCATATTATTCATCTTTCTCCAAGTGTTAACTTTTCAGAGAGCCTTTTCCTGTCCACTCTGTCCTGGAGTAAAAGGATGCTGACCCCTCTGGTGTCTCCCCAGCCACAGGGCCTGCTTCCACTTTCCTCCCAGCACTTGTCTTCCCTGAAGTCATAGTCCCTAAATATAAGCTTATATTTGACTGTTTTTCACTGGCCGTAAACTCCACAGGGCCAGGAAGCTGGTCATTGTTCACTATCTTGTATCTTGTTCCTGGAACATTACTGTCTCACACTAAATACTTATTAAATCATTGTGTAGGTTCATCATTTTCATTACCATATAAATTATTATTTTTCTACCTCTGTCATTTTTTAAAAGTCTGTTTATTTCATGAGCTAGAGAGTTAGAGAGAGCTACCCCAATGGGTGTTGCCACACTGTGGTCCTCCGCATAGCTTTCCAGCCAAGCAGGATCACAGATGTGCCTGGCACGTTCAGGGCTCAGGATCTGAACCGAAGGCCTTCCCATATGGTTTCAGCATGATACAATGATGTCCTAACACCTATACCACCATGGTTGGTCCTATCTGTCAATTTTTTAAGTCTTTTTTAAAAATTTTTAATTATTATCATAATCTTGTTCATATTACATTGAATCACATATAACTTTACATTGTATTACATTTCTTTTTCCAGAGGGAATACTATTCATGTCAGTCAATGCAAAGACACTAAAATCCCATCATCATCCAATAGCTTTTCATTTTTTTCTAGATTATTATTATTCCAATTTTTTTAAACATTCAATCACTACTTATCATTATGCTTGTAAAAAACTTTACCCAACATGAAATACTTCACAGACTTGTCCAGTTGAGAATACTATACACGTCATCATCAACAGATAATAAACCATATCTGAATCCCACTAATGTCACGCCTCTCTATTTGTTCTCTTGCTATCCTTCTCCATACTCTTCTCTTCTCCCACCCCATTCCACACTGTCTTATCTCTCTGTCAATTTTTGAGATTTAACATATATTTTCAGCATTATATCTTTTAAGCAATGCAGGATTTTGATTGTTCATTTTATGTCAACTTGATTGAGCCATGCATGTGGTATCCAGATATATATTTGGTCAAATAATATCTGGGGTGTTTGTGGATGGGTTTAATATTTAAATCAATAGGGACCAGCAGATGGCTTAATGGTTACATCACTGGACTCCACATGGCCGACCATGGTTCGAGTCCTGGAGTCAGAGGCTTGAAACACACCAGGTGTGTATGTGTGTGTGCCCAAAATTCCAAGAGGAGAATGGAGAAAAACAGACTGCAGAATGACCATTCCCCCTGGGGAGTGATTTCTCACTTTCTGTCTCTCGTCTCTCTAGCAAGTGCACACACCGTCCTGTAGCAAACATTTCTCTCTCAAAAAATATATATTTAAATCAATAGATTTTGTAAACCAGATTGCCCTCCCCAATATGGGTGGCCTCATCCAGTCAGTTGAAGGCTTTAATAACTTGATTCTCCCCCACATAAGAGGGAATTTCTCCTACCTGGCTGCTTTTGAGCTGGGACATTGGTTTTTCTGTGCCCTCAGACTTGAACTGAAACCCTGGTACTTCTTGAATCTTGAGCCTGCCAGACTTCAGACTGGAACTTATGCAATGGCTTGTGACTCTCCAGCTTTCAGCTTTGGAGGAAGGAACTACCTCAGTAGTTTTCCTGGGTCTCCTGCTGACCATGTCCATCACCCCATCTTTGGCCTGTGCTTATAACACTGAGTTAATTTTGCTTTGATAAGTGTATTTTAATAAGAATATATTTGTCTTTCAAATGGAATTTCCCAAATCAAGTTTTCTTCTCCACTCAGAGAGTTCCAGACATTGTGTATATTTTAAATGTTAAAACATTTTGATAATATCTACTTTAAAGCAGCTCTGGCTGTAGATTGTTGAGCAATTGACACCTGAAATAAAAGAATTAACTTTGTGTTTTGAATAATTTCCTATATCAAAGAAGGGTCTAAAATATGTATTCTCGCTTCTGTGCCAACCAGACATTAATTGGAATATAAAAGAATAAGGTACAACCCAGCAGTCCTTCAGTCGCCTTATATTTTGTTTGCCAGAATTTAAAGGAGGAAGAGAGATGCCCGATGGGGAATCCTTTAGTCTCGTGTCAATTAAAAGTTCCTTTTTTTCTGTCTTCGCTGCTTTCCCTTGACGTCGCTGTCTTTTTATATATCTATCTCCTTGAGGCAAGGGAGGCTATTCTCAGCCTTCTTTACCTCTTCATTGTCTGCTGGTACATACTAGGTGTTCAATAATAGCTTTGGATGGTAATAATTACACTTTACTTAAGTAATAAAAATAATTTACCTTTGTCAATGTGCTATAAAAATGAACCAATGAGGAACCATCGGTTGGCATAATGGCTATGTCACTGGACTCCCACGTGGTCGACCGCGGTTTGAGTCCCGGACCCAGTGGCTTAAACTCACACCGGGTGCATGTGCGTGTGTTCCCAAGATCACAAGAGAATGGAGGAGAAGGGATTGCGGCGTGACCACCCCCCCCCCCCCGGGGGGGGATGATTTCTTGCTTTCTGTCTCTCTGTCTCTCTCTGTCTTTCTGGTGAGCACTCATACCCTTTGGCAAAAACCTCTCCAAAAAAAAAAAAAAAAAAAAAAAAAAGAACCAACGAGACATTGGTAGGAATTTGATTTGCCTGCCTGCCAAAAATGACTGTTTTAAATAGTAGTTCTCTTCGTTTTGTGCTTATAGCTTTTAGTGGGTTTTGTTTGTGTTTTGCTGAGAAAGTATTCCTCTTCTTATTCCCCTAGCCACCTAGGTACTTGGATTTTTACACTGAGCCTCCTAGCTTGTTTGGAGGGATTGAGTTTACTTGCCAGTGTGTGGGCTCATCCACATGATTTCCCTGTAGAAAAATATAAAACAGATTGCTCTGTTTTCTGTTTATGAGACAGGCTTAAGCATTGTCTTTGCATTTCCAATGTCCTTGAGCTAGCATTCTGTGTAGTAGCTGAACAGTAGCTGAACAGTTTCCCAGATCTTACAGGTAGGCTCGTCCCATGCAGTGGCCTCACTGAAAGCTTCATGACGTGAGTGTGTGAACCTGCAGAAGACTATGACCCTTCCTAAACGTGCTTCAATGAAACCATCAGATTGAGCAGGGGGGGTGATTTATATTTTTATAATTTAGGGAGGAAAAAAAATTGTTAAAACACTTGAACAAGGGCCAGCCCATGGAGTGGTGGTGAAGTCAGCTGGATCCCAAATGGTGACTTCTCAGTTCGAGTCCCCAACCCGGCAGCTTGAGAAACATCCTAGGAGCATGTGTGTGTGTACCCAGAATCCCCTAAGGAGAGAGATGGAGGAAAGGGGATTGTGGTGGGACCATGCCCCATGAAGAGGGCTTTCTCACTTCCCTTGTCTCCCTCTCTCCTCTCCCTCTGTCTCTCTCTGGTTAATGCAAGCCCTCTAGGAAATAAAAAAAGATATTTTAGGTTGCAAAATTAAATGTGAAAAATAACTTTTATCATTGTGAAATTTCTGATTGATATGGAAAAATCTTGTGGTAGTTAATATAAAAAATTAATAATTGAGGAGCAGAAACATTTGAGGGCAAGGACCCCTATTGATTAAAATAAAAAATATGAAAATCACTGAAAACACTCACATAAAGAGAAAGTCAGCACAAATATGTTAACATGGTTATTACTCATTTGTAGTGATGTCATACCGAGAACCACGTCAGACTATTCGAAAGGGCTCTGGTTAAGGATCAGCGGGTTGTGTGGTGGGGAAGGCACTGGATTCCACATGGCTGGCTCTGCTATTGGAGTCCTAGACCTAGCGGCTGGAAAACCACACTGTGTGTGTGCCCAAAATCCCAAGAGGAGAATGGAGGAGAAGGGATTGTGGAGTGGCCCTCATTCCTACAGAGTGATTTCTCACTTTCTCTTTCTTTGTATCTCTCTCTGTCTCTGTCTGGCGGGCACAGATGCCCTCTGACAAAACTCTAAAACAAATAAACAAAACACAGTTATCTGGTCAATTTCAATAAGTAGAGACAAGATGCCCACTTTAGTATTTCAAACTCCAGGCTATGGTCTTCCCAGGAAAGCTAGAGGTTTCATCACAAATCATTTTAATATGGATAGGAATATGTTCCGATGTTTCTTTAAAAAAAAAAAAAAATCTGATATTACGATGAAAATGGTTCACAAGAGATAGGTTTTAATAAAATTTCAGAAGTTCTCCCAAAAGGTACTTGGTTTTCTTGTCTGTTTGCTTTTAAAGACTATGTCTCCCAGGCGCGTGTGCATGCATGCCCAAGATCCTGAGAGGAGAATGGAGGAGAAGGGATTGCGGCGTGGCCATCCCCCCTGGGGGGGTGATTTCTCGCTTTCTGTCTCTCTGTCTCTCTCTGTCTGTCTGGCGAGCGCACACACCCTATAGCAAAAACCTCTCCAAAAAAAAAGACTATGTCTCACATGCTATGATCCTCCTGCCTCAGCCCTGGGCAGCTGGGACCACAGGCATGTACCTGCATGCTGGGTTTTTAGGGTAGACCGGAACTCAAACACTGGCCTCCCTTACAGCCTCAGCCTGTAAGGCAGCAGCCCCTACCAGTGCATGCTACCATGGCTGAACCTAAAGGGAGGTTTTTGTTTGTTAGCTAGTTAGTTAGTTTGTTTTATTAAGTTGTATTTTCAAAATAAGTCAAATGTATTATGAGAAAGATATACTTACCCTGAAAGGAATGACACTACTATCTGTTGAGAAAACTTTACTACTTCTGGGGGCAAGTTGTCCCTCAGATTCTATCCCCAGGAGTCAGGGCTTGGGAAAGAGACTTTGAAGTGTAATTTGCTGGAAAGAACCATCCAAATTGGGAAGTACTTTGAAGAATTCAAAGAAAGGACTTTGAGACTCTCTCTGACAAGGGATTAGGACAAAAACTGTAAAACTCATTTATCCTGGCCTGTACATCTCAACATTGCACCGATTAGATCAAGATTATTTTTGCTCATTTATAAATCTTGACCTTGCAAGGTACCAGATAATTGGTGGCAGTGTACAGGAATGATATATATTTATAAGTATTTCTTTATTTGATCTTTCTGAAACCAAGGCTACATATATTTTTTTTTAAGGTTTTTGCCATAAAGTACGTGTGCTCACCAGAGAAAGACAGAGAGAGACAGTGAAAGGAAAACTGAGGAGTCACTCCCCAGGGAGGACAGCCATGCCGCAATCCATTCTCTTCCCAGGATTGTGGGCACACACGCACATATGCCGATGTGAGTTTCAAGCCACTGGTCTGGGACTCCAATTGCAGTGGGTCACATGGGAGTCCGGTGCTGTAACCACTATGGCATCTGCTGGTCCTTGGGCCACATTTTTACTGCACACCAGCTAGTTCAAATTTAAATAGTGCAAAAAGAAAAGAATTTGTTAGAATTCAGTATGTATCCAAGCACTTATTTATCTAAATGGAGTTTTAAGAAGGTTATCTGTGGAACCAGCAGTTAGCGTAATGGCTATGTCGCTGAACTCCCATGTAGTCGACCGCAGTTCGAGTCCGGGACTAGGTGGCTTAAACTCATGCCAGGCGCATGTGTGTGCGTGCCCAAGATCCCGAGAGGAGAATGGAGGAGAAGTGATTGTGGCGTGACCATCCCCACCGGGGAATGATTTCTCTCTTTCTATCTCTCTATCTCTCTCTGTCTTTCTGGCGAGCGCACGCACCCTATAGAAAAAACCTTTCCAAAAAAAAAAAAAAAAAAGGTTAACTGTGATTAAATCTTGACTTAGATTACAGAGCAAGTACAGAAAAAAAGGCTAACGAAATATTAAAGGAGCTATACAACGAGCAGCCAGACCCAAGCGAGCCAGCACAAACGTCTGTGGATCTTCCATAAGAACCCTGACAATACAGAAGGAAAACAGGAAGTAGTATGAGCAAAACAAGTAATATAGAGCTACCACATAGAAACAGTCCTTTAACTATAATAACCAGGGTGCATAGAAAAGAAATCGGTTATACAGCATGAAACATGTCAAATAGTCACAGCATCTCTAATTTTGATGACGTTTCTTAGAATGACAAATGTTTTAAAGATAGAGGTTTTGTTGTTTTGAGTTTTAACTCAATATTCTAAGTAATTTAATTTTTGGAGGTTTATGACTAAAATTTGTATGATGATCATGTTATCTGGGGAAATGGACGTCCTTCTATTCACTGAAATACCATCTTTTCCCACTAGATGGCAACAAGGGATCAAAAATGAAAACAGTCCCACACTGCCCTGCCTCGCTGAAGGCCTGGCTAAGGGATACGTGCACAGCCAGGCATCAGCCACTAACTACCGAACCACAGTAATCATTCTAGAACTCATGGCACAAAGGCGTAACTTCATGAGACATGAAATCTAGCATGTAGAAATGATTAATTAAAAAAAATACTTACTGGTTTTGACTTGCTGACAATATTGATCATAATTTTGTATCTCTCTTTTTTTTTTTTTTTTTTTTTTTTTTTTTTGAGAAGTTTCTGCTATAGGGCTCGTGTCAGAAAGACAGAGAGACACAGAAAGCGAGAACTCACCCCCCAGGGGGGATGGCCACGCTGCAACCCCTTCTCCATTCTCCTTTCAGGATCTTGGGGCACGCATGCACACACGTGCCCAACATGAGTTGAAGCCACCAGGTCTGGGACTTGAACCACGGTCAGCTACATGAGAATCCAGCCACGTAGCCATTACGCCATCTGCTGGTCCCAATTTCCTAAGTTACAGTAAGAAAACTAGCATATGGCATCTTACTCACAAGTGAATCAACTGCCATCAGATACACAAATCAGCTACCTGGAGGTGACAAGGCTTTTTTTTCCTCCCTAGACCAAATTTTAAAACTAGCAATTTGTTTTGAATTTCTTTAAAGTACCAATCACATCTTAAACATCTTATCTAATGTACCTCAAACATTAAGTGGTACCTACAGATAATCAGTAAATACTTGTCAAAGAGAAATAATCGGATATAACAATGTTATATGGATATGCAAATTTGGTAAAATTCCCAACCATCCCTGGCATTCCATCTTTGCAATTTTTAAAAAAAGTGTATTTTAGGGACCAGCAGGTGGCATAATGGTAACATTGCTGGACTCCCATATACTCAACTGTGGTTCGAGACCTGGATCTGGTGGCTTAAAACTCATGCTAAGCATGCATGCATGCGTGCTCAAAATCCCATAAGAAAGGAGGAGGAGGGATTGTGGCATGGCAATACCCCCTGGGAGGGTGATTTCTCACTTTCTGTCTTTCTGTCTCTCTCCAGCAAGCACATGTCCCCTATAGCAAAAATCTCTCTTAAAAAAAAAAAAAAAAAAAAAGTGTATTTTAATTTTTGAGAGAAAGACAAACAGGAATCCTCAACCCAGTCTCCTTCCGCTGCAACTTCCCATCATCCCAGGCTTCCAGCTGGCCGGGGTTATGGGTACACACGTGTTCAGGGTGACCTAGGACCTATGGTGTTCCAGGTGGCTTCAGTGTCACAGAGATGCGCCCTACCACCTGCCCCACCACAGCTGGGCCCGTCTCTGTAATCATTGTAAAGGAATACCAGCATTTATGTACCCACTCAGCAGAAGTATTGAAGATTTACCCTGTAACTTACCAGGGACTGGGTTCAAATATGATAATGCCAGGGAATTGACACTTTAATCAAGTAGAGACTTACACAAAAGCAGTTTTAGAAAGATTCTGGAGATACTTATAGATACACACATATTGGGTCATTTCTATGCAAGAATGCGTAGAAAAATGCATCACGACTTTTCCATGACCCGATATATACCCTGCTGTTAGAGAAAAAGAGGCAATACAGTCTCATAAAGGACAGATGTTAGACTTCAGAAAGAAGTACCAGTGAGGTGTTTGCAACCTGTTCATCTCGCAGTCAAAATGTATGTCTCTTTTTCATTGCAGCATAAAATATCAGATCTATAGTACTGACAGAGAAAAATTTGAATCAGGAGTCATCTACCTCCTGTTAAAAGTCAGGTTTATGAAAATGGGACTAGTGAAGAGATTCTGTGTGTGTGGAAGACATTCTCCACTTACTCATTTAGGAAATAGAGCAGGTTTGGGCCAGGCTTTCCTGCTTCCCCATGCTCTTCCAAATCTGAGAAGAAGGTCCCTCATCCCAAAAAGGGTTATTGAGAAGAGCCCCACAGGCCTTTGCTGAAGCTGCCCTTCTTGGGTGTCTCTGCTGTTAACCCTTCCTCTGGAGTCAAGGCCTCTGCTGAAGAGCCCTTACAGGACATCAGCAACCTGCCTTCACTATGTCTCCAGGAGACATTGACAGCTCTGAATGCCTTTGGCTGTGTTTACATAACCTTGAGTGGAAGGGAGAATTAGCACCATCTTCACCTCTTCTCTAAGTCAGTTTAGCTTTCTCACACACCAGATTTCAGTGGCTTGACTTCTAGGAATACAATTTTCTGTCAGACACCTATTCTGTGTATTTAGTTCTGTGGGTAAATACTGAGCACACTCTCCTAGTTAACCCCCAGAGCTAGAACTCGGTTACGAGGAGCTGAAAGTATGGAGGACTCACAGGCATTTAATTGGACACTGCCATTCAGACATAATCTCTTCTCCTTTATTCTCAGAAGTAAAAAAGCAAGGTCTAGGCATTCTTTTTCTCATATAGTTAAGTACAATCTAGCTAAAAATTGTGCCATGTTTCATATCTGGAATCTAGAATTCTTACCTAAGAAAAACCACTTCAATTCTTATTGTTCCATCTCTTAAGGAAGTTGACCCATAGATATGTAAGTCCTTTATTTTAAATGCAAATCCTCTCCCAAGGATAAGTCTTATTTTCATTGACACATTAAATTTTCTCATCCCCTCAATGAATTTTTTCCTCCCTAATGTAAGTCCTTATTAGAAAAAGTAAGATGACTATAGCTGACATCGTTTGGGCTTTGTTATGCTACTGTCTAATAATTCCTCTTATAAGCATGTATGTTTCTCTTAAGAGAGGTATTATCTCCATTTCCTTGACAAGAAAACAGAGTCTAGGGGATTACATATTTCAAAGATCGTATAGCTAGAAATGTGTCAGTACTGGAATCTGACCACCTTTGAACTGATTTTAAAGCTCTACTTCCAGATTTGTAAAATGTAGTCTATCCTTGACAACTGAACTAAGAGACTGTCTTCCTTTAACACTGGTTGTAAAGGAAAACATTAGAATAATGAGACAACTCTGCAATTTGTAAGACCACATATGCCCAACAGTGTATCAACCATCTACAATTGAAAATGTGGTATTTGTTATCTGTAGCTATGTTTTTATGTTGATGAGATTCTTAATTAATATTTACATTGTGCATCTGGCCTCTATATCATAGCTTTTTAACTCCCATCAAATATATTGAAATGGGGAACCAGCAGTTAGCGTGATGGCTATGTCGCTGGACTCCCACGTAGTCGACCGCGGTTCGCGTCTCGGGCCCGGTGGCTTACAACTCACGCCGGGCGTGTGTGTGTGCGTGCCCAAGATCCCAAGAGGAGAATGGAGGAGAAGGGATTGCGGCGTGACCATCCCCCCTGGGGGGTGATTTCTCGCTTTCTGTCTCTATGTCTCTCTCTGTCTGTCTGGCGAGCGCACGCGCCCTATAGCAAAAACCTCTCCAAAAAAAAAAAAATATTGAAATGGAACCACTACCATGGAAAGTGACTTAATGATGAACTTATGGAATGTTCTGCAGTTCTCAGTGGGTGCTTGGACTTCCTGGTGTTCCCATCATGCTGTAGGATTAGGCCTGTGCCTGTCCCCATCGAGGTTCAGCAGGTGGAGGTTGAATATTACCTTCTCTTCTCTTTGAAGTTACTTGCCAATCAAGAAGTTGAACTACGTTCTTTGTATAAGAGGGTAGAACATTCTAGGCCTTTCTTGGCTCAACAATTTCCCTGCATTGGCTTAGAAGCTGTGGTATGTCTGTCTCACTTGGAATTTGTTGTGACTTGAGGTCAGAGCTTTTGGGTTATGAGAAAATAACCCCCACCTCTAGGTCCAGTCTATTTCTCAACTATTTGTTTCTGCCCTGGTCTTGTCTGACACCTTGATTTTAGTACCAGATTAATTCTTTCATAAGAATCAGCCTAGAAAGTTGATCCTGGTATCCATTCTGAGTTTATCTGAAATCCTCTAATTTCTTTCTAGGTGTACCTGAATAAATTTAATTGTATCAGTCCCTGTTTAATCACATTTCTACTTTCCACAGTGTGTTACCCGTGGTCCCAAACATACTAAATGGATATCCCAGAAATAAACAATTTTGTAAATAGTAAATTTTATGTCATTTCTGAATAGCACGATCTCAGAATAGTCCTGCTCTGTCCATTCCGAGTGTGAATCATCCTTTGTTTGCTGTAGCCACACTGTATAGGCCACTCACTCAACAGTTAGTCACTCTGCAGCTTATTTATTGGACCTACGGTCAGAATACTGTAGTGCTTGGTTCAAGAACCCCTTATTCTACTTAGTAAGCACCCCCAGTGTGTAAGAGTAGTATGCTGGTAATTCAGATATGCCAAAGAGATGTAAAATGCTCCCTTTAAGTGAAAAGGTGAAAATTTATGACTTAATGAGGAAAGAAAAACTTTTACGTGCGGAGGTTGCTCAGATCTATGGTAGGAAAATATCTTCTATGCATGCGATTGTAAAAAAGCAAAAGGAAACATGTGCTAGCTTTGCCGTCACACCTCCAACTGCAGACGTTATGACCATAGTATGCGATACTCATTGACATTGGAAAAAACATCACATTTGGGAGTGGAAGATGAGAACAGAAATGTGTTGGAACCGGGTTATACCAGCAAGCACTAGACCTCTGTGAAGACTCAGCAAGGCATCCACTGAAGGAAGTGGTTTATTTTATTATTAGTTATTCTTGTTAATCGTGTTACCAAAGATAAATACATCGAGGATGAAAACATTGTGTATGTAGGGTTCAGTACTATCCACAGTTTTAGGCACCCACTGGTGGCTCTTTGGACAGATCCCCTGTAGGTAAGTATACAAGAGATAAGACTATTGATTACTTAGTCCTTTTTCAGTTCTAAATTTCATTGGTGCTCAAATGTGCTATCAGAACAATGGTTTTGCTGGAAGCAATAAAAGCTAGGATTCCAGTAGGCTTAAATATAGGGCTATTCATTATTTCACATAAGAGGTCCAAGAGACAAAGCAGGCTTCAAATTTGGTGACTCAGTGCTGTCATCATGGATCCAGGATCATTCTGTCTCTTCTCAGCCATTCTCAGGTTTGGTTTCATTTTTAGCCATAGCAGTTCTGGTTTATCCATCCAGATCCAGTATCTAGAATAGAAGGGACCATTCTTCACTGAGGTCTCTCTTTGGGGTCAAGTAAGTGTTTTCTGGAAGGGCCTGTAGACCTCTTTTCATGCTTCACTGGTCACAAGCCCATGCATGAGCCACTCACAGGCCAGAGGAGTGGACCTGCCATGACTGGTTTAGTCAGTCACCTGCATGGAGTGAATGCTGGGGAATCGACCATAATATTCACAGGCAGTAAGTTTCTTCCCTATATGTCGTCAATAATGGTGATGCTTGTCTACTACTTGGCTGTGTGCATTGTGTCATGATGCTAGTTCACTGAAAACAAAGTCTAATTATTGCAGATTATTGAGTCTACACTGTAAAATAAATTGGGTACAATGTTTCTGTTATATTTACAAGTCTTACTATACTGAAATTCTCTCATATAAAGCCAAGACCTTAATCTAAAGCTAAAATTACAGTGAATTGTATCTTCTGTTTTTTCCTGTAGAACAAGAATGCATCCTGTCAATATTGTTTGTAACAGGATGTTAGGTGACACATTTTACCATTGCCTAACTTGAGCAGAGGCACCAAAAACAAAAACAAAAACAAAAACACAGGTGTTAGCCTGGCTATGAAAGACATTCTAAGATTCTAAGAATGGTGGTACTGATGTTGCCAGCCGTGGTAGGTCACCTACCTCCATGACAACCTAAAAGAAGAAAACAAAAGGCACCAATAGATGTCTTTACTGAGTGTTGTCACTAAGTATGTGTTCCCTTCTCGCGCTATCGGGTGAGTGAAGGTGGGCGACACTCAAGTGAGGCAACTGCAAGAGGACACCTCAGAGAGCTCGGCACAGGCTCTTTGCTTTGGATCATTGAAAAGTCAAGATGTATTTTTCTATGCTTTTCTATGTAAAAACACATCATGGCTTTTCCAGCGACCCACTACAATAATTGAGGAGATAGTGTCTGGTACATGATGCAGAATTCAGTTCCCAAACGACCGTTAGACTGAGGGCCTCAGTTCTTAGCTGGCAGTTGACAAGAGGCTTCCACTGGTCCTTGCCATGTGAACCTCTCAAATACGGTGACCTGTTAGTTTTATGTTTCTGCATAACAAATTTAGCAACTTGACATAATAGCTATTTATTCATTCACAGTTCTGTAGATCAGAATCCAGAGGGCTTGTCTAGATCCTTTGTTTAGGTCTCAGAAGATCTGGGGAAAATCCATATCCCAACCTATTACAGGTTGTTGGAAGAATTTTTCCATAGGGCATGAGCACTTGCAAGAGAAAGGGGAGGGGGAGAGAGAGAGAGAGAGAGAGAGAGAGAGAGAGAGAGAGAGAGAAAGAAAATCACTCCCCCAAGGAAGATGACCGTGCTGTGATCCCCTCTCCTTTCTCTGCTGGGGTCTTGGGCACGCATGCACATATGCCTGACATGATTTTCAGGCTACTGGACCTGGGACTCAAACTGTGATCAGTCATGTGGGAGTCCAGTCACGTAATCCACGCCATCTGCTGGCCCCACTTCTACATTATGCTTTAATCTCTCTTCCTTCCCCGTTTGCTACCAGCAGAGAAAACTCTTGGTTTTTAAGGACTCTTGTGATTAGGTTAGGCCCACCCAGATTCCGTATGGCTGGCTGTGTGATTTGAGTCTCAGACTCAGTGGTTTGAAAGACATACTGGGCACGTGTGTGTGGGCCCCAAAATCCCAAGAGGAGAATGGAGGGGAAGTGGTTATAGCATGGCAATCCCCTCTGCGGGGTGCTTTCTCACTTTCTCTCTCTCTCCTTTCTTATCTACTTGCCTTGTAGCAAATTAAAAAAAAAAAAAAAAAAAAAAAAAAAAAAAAACCACGTACCCAATTAAAAAACCATACTATTCTAGTTGGGGTAAGGGTAAGACCAACTGACTTTGAGAACCTTTAGTCCTTCAAAGTCCATTTGGTATACTTTTTTCTATTGCTCTCACTAGATGCAGCCTATCATTAAAAGATTCACAAAATACTACCAGTTTTCAAAATCTCAGTCTAATTTGTGTTGCATAGATACTAGATGGCATTTCTATATTTGTGAGTGATCTGAAAGACTCCAACTAATTTATTATAGCTATAGCAAGCAGGACATTCTTTGTAAGACTGTCTGATGGGCAGCCATGGCCCAAGGGAAATATGCTACCCAAGATTCCACACATTCCTGCTCACATATATGTTTATTTTAATGTTTATTTTAGGGGACAATGACCAAAAAGTTAGTCAACATGAGAGTATAATTCAAATGAAAAATTATGTTTAAGAAAAGAAAAGCATAATTCAATAAGTGTTTAGTGTTAGAAAAAAATAAATTAACATAGAGTTGGCAGCCGTGTAACTGATTTCCAAGTTTTCTGTAGGATTTTCCAGACTTGTGCGGTTTAACCAATGACTGATTGAAACTACTGGAGAAAAGTTGTATCAATAAGCAGATGAAAAGTACACAAATTTATAACTTTTATGCATATTGCTGGCCAGCATAGTATTATTCTGACCTTAAAGAAGTTGCTTACCCTCTCTGAGCCTTAGTTTCTCTGTCTAAAAAGCTGGAGCAGGAACCAGTGGGTAGCATAATGGTTACCTCACTGGACTCTCATGTAGTTGACCACAGTTTGAGTCCCTGACCTAATTTCTTAAAACTAATGCCAAGTATGTGTATGTGTGTTCGTGCCCAAAATCCCAAGAGGAGAATGGAGGAGAAGGGAGTATGGTGTGGCTATGGGCGGGGGTGATTTCTCACTTTCTATCTCTCTCTGTCTCTCTGGTGAATGCATGCACCCTATAGCAAAAATCTCTCTTAAGAAGAAAAGCTGGAACAAAAGTATGTCTCCTATAGTGTAATTACAAATATTAAATGAGACAACACATACATAGGAAGAAAAATACAGTATTCAGTTATAAATGTATTTTTCTATTTTGTTGTTCAGTTTACTTTGAGAAGAACTAGAAATCCAAATGTTGCAATTTTAACCTAAATCATTGTATAAGCAAGTCAATGCTCAAGATCTAGTCTGAGACTCTAAAGAAGATTAAAGCAAATTTTGGATTTTTTTTTTTGTCATTGGGAGGAGAGTTTGAAAACAAATGCAACCCCCTTTCCAATAACAGACACTTTATCTTAATTTTCTACTTGCTCACAAGGCTGATTTACAATCACTGACTGTATTCTAATATTGGCAAAGATCTCGATTATTTCTCTAATGAAATTGACCTATAAATTTTCATACTTCAAAGGCCTTAGTAAATAAATGTTAATCAGAGAATCTCACAAACACTATGAATGAAAAATGTACATATGAGTTCAACCAAGAAAGATATGAGTATAATCAGACTGCTACTCAATTTTGATACTGGAGAACAAAGAAGGTAAGTGGCTGATTTCATGACAGATGGGAATTTACCCATTGCCAAAATATAATGGATCATTTGTTGTAGACTAAAAAAAAAAAAGTAAAATATTAATTGCATTTTAATTATATGGGCCTTTCCAGTGGCCTTTTCTGTTCACATAAAATTTGAATTTTGCAGTTCAATTGAACTGAAAATTTGAAAAAGAGTGAGTATATTTCAGTTTAATATCTGCTATTTTAAATAAATTGATTAATCATTGACGATTTAGGACTATCTGCACATGGATATTACTGTTATTCTTACATAATAAGTCACATTTACTGCCCCATTTAAATTACTTCAAATGGTACATATACGAAATTAAAGGCTAGTGTGAGCATTTAACATTGCTAATCACTTTTGATGGCTTGATTCTACTCTGCTTAGTAAGCACCATTTGCCATAATTAAATTCTCAAAATATAATTTGTTTAGCCCAGTTAGAGTCATTAGATATAGCATGAAACTATCCATGTCAAGGCAAAGAGAAAAATGACACACACACACACACACATACACACACACATGCTTGAGCTATGTTACATACATGTTTATTGACAATATATACTACTCATTCATTAATATCATGAGCAAACACAATGGAGCTCCACATTCTGATGTCAGCCTTTGGTCTATGGTCAATAGATAAAATACTAAATAAGGCATAGTTGTTGCCTTCCAAACGCTTGCAAGTTTGTCAGAGAATAAATAATAATAAAAGAATATAACATTCTGTTACAAGTGTTCCAACTAGTAGATGTGATTGTGGGATTATATAAGAACCCCAACTTCTATGCCCTCCTAATTCTATCTCCACCAGCAGTCACTTCCAGGTGGATAACACTGGCCATGTAAAGATAAAAATATGGACAATTTGATAATAGGCATAGATGCCACAAGAAAATCTAGTCAATCCGTGTGTCTCAAAGGATATGGGCTTCTGGTCTTCACAGTAATTGAATTGTAGCTCATTTCTTTCAGAGATTCCATTTGGTGTAAGAAAAGCCAGTTTCATCGACATCCTGACACTGAAGTTTTTCTCAGGGAGTTCTGTGCTTATATTTACATGAATAAATACATGCATAAAACAGAACTGAAAACATTTACACTGACTCTTTTTTCTTTTCTTAAGTTTATTTATTATATTTGTTTTTTGAGAGTTTTTTTAATAGTGTACACGCGTTCTCCAGAGAGACGGAGAGATACAGAGAGACAGAAGGCAAGAAATCACCCCCCAGGGTGGATGGCCATGCCCCAATCCCTTCTCCTCCATTCTCCTCTTGGGATTTTGGGCATGCATGCACATACATCCGGTGTGAGGTTTAAGCCACAGGATCCAGGACTCAAACTGCAGTTAACTACATGGGAGTCCAGTGACATAACCATTATGCCATTGGCGCTCCCTATTTTTGTATTTTATGGTTGAGACAAAGGGCAAGAGAGAGCTAGAGAGAGAGACTCAAAACCTAGCACAGGGTCTTTTCAGGCTGTGGTCCCTCCGCAGGCTTCCAGACAGGCAGGGTCACGCATGTGTGTGTGCCTGATGTGTGAATCACGTTTTATAAAATCCAGTGTGATAATCTGTCTCTTGATTCGCTTGTTTAATTGATTTGCTTTTAATGGTATTATTACTGTCTGAATTTGCATCTGCCAGTTTGCATTTTATAGTCTATATATATGTCTTATCTCTTTTTCATTCCTCTGTTCCTCCTTTACTGCCTCCTTTTGTAATAAGTGCACATTTTCTAGTGTAGCAATTTAATTCTTTAATAATTTGTAATGGTTTGGGGGAACTAATTTCTTAATGGTTGCCCTAGGGCTTACGATATGCAGCTTGACATATTACAATACATTCTACTTCAGATTTATACTAAATAAATCCCAGGGAAACTTTATTCTAATTCTATTCTCCCCCTTTTTGTTATTATTGTTAAATATACCATGTCTATGTGAAAAATCCAGGGTTGGCCATGTAGTCTAGTGTTTAAACACGGTTCAAATTTTGGCCCTGCTGGCTTGAAAAACCTGCCAGGTGCATGTGCATGTGTGCACAAAATCCCGACAGGATGGAGAACTGGAGGAGAAGGGATTGCAGCATGGCCACACACCATTTCTCCTTCTTTCTCTATTTCTATCTTTCTGTGGCAAGTACATATACCCATGGGCAAGTTATAAGAAAAGATATTTGGTTGACAATATTTTAATATGTGCTTTATTTGAACACTGTGAGTATGTCCTCCCACTGACTTTTGGTCTCCATTATTTCTGATAAGAAGCGTGTTCTTGGGCCAGCCAGGTAGCATGATGGTTGGGGTAGCTGGATCTCACATGGCCAATTGCACCATTCAAGTCTGGACCCAGCGGCTTGAAAAACATGCCAGGTGTGTGTATACATTCCCCAAATCCCAAAGACAAAGTGGAAGAGAGGAGTTTGTGGTGTGGTCATCCTTCCTAGCAGACAATTTCTCACTTTCTCTTTCTCTCCCAGTCTTTCTACAACAAGTGTGAACAAATTAAAAGTAAAAAGGTTGCTGTTAATTTTATTGGGGTTTCTTTGTGTGTAATGAGTTATTTTTCTCATGCTGCTTTAAGATTTTTCTCTTGCAACAGTTACACTGTGATATATATGAGTTTGGTTCTCTTTGTAGTTATTTGCTTTGACATTCTTGGATGTGTAGGTGAATGCTTTTTGATGAACTTGGGGAATTTTCTGCCATTATTTTTTCTGATTTGTTCCTGCCCCTTTTTATCCTGTCCTACTAGAAATCTCATTGTATAAATATTGGTGTGCTTAACGGTACCCCACATTTCTCTGAGGCTCAGCTCCTTTTTCCATATTCTTCTTTCTTTCTGTCTTTTAGATTACATAATCTAAACTGACCTATCTTCAAGTTTACTGATTCTCTCTTTTGCCAGCTCAGATCTACTGTTCATTATATTGTACTTTCAACCTCAGACTTCTCATTTGGTTATGTTTAATAACTTCTATCTTTTTATCACTGTTTTCTATTTAATGAAATATTGCCACGAGATGCTCCTTTAATTCTTTAGACATGGTTTTGTTTAACTCTTTGAATATATTTGCAATACTTGCTTTGAAGCCTTTGTTCAGATCAACATCTGGGTCCATTTTTTAATTTTAATTTTATTTTTTATTTTTTTAAATCACTATACATCTTTACAGCATAAAAAATGAATTTTCCATCTTGAATACACTGCACTTTGATCCAGTCAAAGATATTACCATACACATTATTATCAGGAGTCAATTTTCTATTTTTGTGTCTGTTAAATGTTTTGCTTTTTTTTTTCACCTTGATTTCCTCCCCCACCCTCTTTGTCCACCCTTCTCCTGCACTGTCTTTAGTTAGCTATTATTACTATTATTTTTTAATTTCAAGAAAAGCAGTTTTAGCTTTAATGAATCAAAATAAGAAAATATTAAGAAAAATTTGCTTGAGACTTAAAGCCAGGAAAAAGGTCAGGATTCTGTTCAAATAATAGGTAGATGCTGAAAACTCAGAAAGCAAATATCGACAAAGCTAAAGTCTAGCAACAAGTACATTATAGTTTTCTTCTGAAACATTTTTTTTCCTCTCTCCAGTCTCCCTAGTACCAAAGAGAAGTATAAACTAACTTATTTGCAAAAAAATGTTTAGTTTCAATTTGGTCAGCTATTGGCACAAAGTCCAATAAGAATACTTGATTTAGTTGGCTTTGCTGGAACCATTTATAAGGAACTTCAGATTCGACTCTTTAAAAAGTCTCCCAAGGCTACTGAGCCAAGTCAGGAACTCACCGTCTGACTGCGTCTGTAAGTGCCTGTACTTGGAAGTTTGTGGGCCTGTCAGGAAGTGACATTCTTTACTTACCTGCCAGGCAGAACTTTCCAAGTGCTTCTGTTGGCTTTCTTGAGATCAAACTTAGTTCCTTAGCTTTCTGGTCATATCTTCAAATAGGGCATTCCAGTCAAAGCCTTGGCAATAACAAGCATTTTCAATTTCTGATGCAAGGCAATGGGTATTATTAAACTTATTAATTATTAAAATAACCATACTACCACAAAATAAGAATACTCATAAACACTTTCCAATTCCAAAGGGGTCAGGGAGAAAAGTTTATTTTTCAATTCAGTTTACACACACACCAAAAAAAAAAATAATAATAACAAATTACTGAAGCAATCAATAGCTCAAAGAAAGCAAAAGTCCTTAAATCTGGAAAATAAAGCATAGAAGAAAATCAGTAATGTTTTAGTCAAGTCATAAAATTCTATTTCATCAGTGCGTGTAATTAATATAATTGTTCTCTCTTCTGTTGAATTTGCTGTATTACTGTGGTCCAGTCCTTCTGTTTAAATCCTGGAAGTTCAGCAATATGATCTCAAAGTTATTAAAAACCTATATTCAAGAGTACTTACCAGAGTTTCTTTTCATTAATTTCCTCAAAAGAGGTAATTTTTGAGGAAAAATTACAAAACATTTTAGAAAGAGCACAGAATAAAGCAATTATCTATAGATAATGAAACGTAAAATGGTCGTGGTTTGAGATCTGATTTTACCATGATCCAAAATTGACAAATTTGACCATTTCTGTGACAAACTACATTGGAACTATTTAGCATTACAAGTATAACTAATAACATACTCTTGCATAACAGATATTTAAGAATCTCATACAATTTTAGAACACCCATTGACATAAATTTCTATACACAAAGAGCTAAACGCCATTTCATGTTTGACAATGTTTCTCATATAATTTCCCGAACGATTAGTGTGTTGCCATCTCTCTCTCCTTTTAGATCTAGCAGTAATTCCTTCACCTATTTAGGTGCTCCTGAGTTGGGTGCAAAGATATTTATAAGTGTCATATCTTCTCGATGAATTAGCCCTTTTACTACTATAGAAATGCTCTTGTCTCTTCTTACAGTTTTTGTGTTAAAGCCTATTTTTGTCTGAAATCAGTATTGCAACTCCAGCCCTTTTTTGATTTCCATTTGCACGGAATACCTTTGCCCAGCCTTTCACTTTTAATCTAAGTATGTCTTTATCCATGAGGTGTGCTTTTTGTAGGCAACAGATAGAGGGTTTCTGTTTTTTTAATCTATTTAGCCAATCTGTGTCTCTTGATTGGAGAATTTAATCCATTAGCATTCAATGTTAGTATCGATATTTCCAGACTTGTCCCCTACCATTAGATTAGCCATTTTCTTGGTTGTTTTTTATTCTGTTGTTTTAATCTGTCTCTCTTTAGTTTTCCTGGGATAGAACTTCTTGGAGAGCTAGTCTGGTATTGGTAAATTCTTCCAGGTTTTGCTTATCTGAGAATGTTTTTATCTTTTCTTCCCATTTGAAGGATAATCTTGCCAGGTATCTGGGTCCTTCTAAAACCAATTACTATTGCCTACTTTCCCCTTTGCATGTAAGCCACATCTTCCTGCTTCTTTGAATGTCTTCTAATATTTCAATGAAAAATGGTTATTTTGGGGTGTGTGTAGCAGCAGATCTCAATACTGGTTACTCCCCAACTGTCACTTAATTTTAAATCCTATAAATATTTAGCCAGTAATTCAAGTAGTTAACATAAAAGACTAACTCAATTGATAAGTTTTTGAAGTTTTCTGATGTATTGTTAGACAAAGCACAGTGTCAAACACATGAACAGACCTCAGTAGTATCTGTAAACAAATAAGTTCTGTGCATTGGTCGAGAGCTGGGTAAGGTCATGGTATAGCTGATGGTGATAGAGCCAGAGCACTTCGGTGGGACTCCTCCCAGCATAATTGGTTTCCTTTATGTGGCTCTTGTCTCATGACATGTTCTCTCAACTCGACAATGTAGCATTTAGGACTTGTCTGCTCAGAACTTTCCAGAGGCTTCCCACTACATTCAGAATGAAAGCTCCAATTGCCTCTCTGCCTTATCTTTTACTACTCTCATCCCTTCTCTGTCTCCTTCTACCCCACTGGCCTCCCTCCAAGGGATTCTCCTACCTTGCTCATTTGTGTTTTCTATTCTGTATGCTTGGAATGTTCTTCCCTACTAAATTCACATGCTTCTCACTTTTCTCCAGCTTGCTTCTAATGCCACTCTATCCACCATTTTTTTTTTTTTTCAAGATTTTTGTCATTGGGCACCTGCACTCACTGGAGACAGACAGGGAGGGAGAGAAAGTGAGAAATCACCCACCAAGCGGAATGACCACACCAGAATCCCTTCTCCATTCTCCTATCAGGATATTGGGCATGCATGCACATGCGCCTGACATGTTTTTCAATCCACTAGGTCCAGGACTTGAACCACAGAGTCAGCCATGTGGAATACAACACCTTATCCACCACACCACCTGCTGGCCTTCCACCAGTATTGTTACCCCCTTTTACTACTTTGTTTTTGTCCTTAGCATTTATCATCTTCTAATGTACTGTGTAACTGACTTTTTTACCTTGATTATTTTCTTTTATCCTCCCTTAGAATATGAGTTCTTGAAGGCCAGGGTTAGTTTTCTTTCTTTTTTTTTTTTTGTTCCTGCTGTATTTTCTATTCCGAGAAGAGTATCTGGCACATAGTCAACACTCCAAAAAAACACTCCATTTATTCATATGTGTAAAATATATGAATAAATGAACATGGCAGTCTGACTTGTTACTAAATAATATTTGATTCACTCAACTATAGTATTTCATTCAAACCAAGTAGTATACAGAGTTCCAGCTGTATACCAGAAATTCTTCTAGGCACTCAGGACACATTGGAAAACCCAGACAAAAGAGATCCCTGTCCTCATGTCACTGTAGTGAACAACTAACGAGAAAATGTCATTTTAAAATAGACCATAAAGAAACTTATGGCAGGTTACAAGAGTTTAAATTATGGGAAGATAAACACTAGTGACAAGGACAGATAATTGGTTCGGGGAGATTTGTCTGTGGAGGTGACATTGATGTAATGATGATGATAATATTGTTAATTGATAGTGATGAAGAAGGTAATGACGATGGTGACAATGATGACAATGATGAGTAAGACGTGGATATTAGAGGTGGCCAAAGGTTCAGCAGAAAGTTGATGAGCACTCAATGCAGTTTTGTGAAATATTCCCTGTGTAGCACCAATTCCCCAGAACAAGTTGTTTCTTGTATCTAGTTTGTATCTAGATTGTGTAAAAAAAATGTGAGAATAGCATCATTAGTGATGTTCCTTGTTCTGTCACATCTTGTTCTTTCCCAAATTGTTTGTTTACTCTTAAAAAATATCATTTATACTTTCTAGGATGTAGCACAATGTGTTTTAAATAAGGCCATAGCCATCACTATTTCTTCTTGAATTGAAATTGAAATAATCCCTAAGGGAAATAAACAGTAAATTCACATTTTAATGAAATTTTTTTTTTTTTTTTGAGAGGTTTTTGCTATAGGGCGTGTGCGCTCGCCATACAGACAGAGAGAGACATAGAGACAGAAAGCGAGAAATCACCCCCCAGGGGGGATGGCCACACCACAATCCCTTCTCCTCCATTCTCCTCTCGGGATCTTGGGCACGCACGCACACGCGCCTGGCGTGAGTTTAAGCCACCGGGTCCGGGACTCAAACCGCGGTCGACTACGTGGGAGTCCAGCGACATAGCCATTACGCTAACTGCTGGTCCCTATTTTAATGAAATTTTGACCTAAAGCAAATAGGATATGTCTGATCTCATTTCAGCACATCCACTAAAGTTTCCAGTGAACAACTGGCCAAAGAAGTTCCAAGTAAGGATTGGCCTTAACATGATCGTTATCAGCTCTTTGGGAAGTGTCGTGTTCCCGCTCTCACCACTGCTCCTGCCATCTCACTCCAGGAAAAGGGCTTTTAGCCACGCAAGTCCTTTCCAATGTAATCAGCTTACCTGTTTCAGGGATAACATTATTTTCAGGGCCAGTAGGTGGCATGGTAGTTATGGTACTAGACTCCCACATGGCCGGCTGCCGTTTGAGTCCTAGAACTGGTGGCTTGAAAATCACACCTGGCATGAGAGTGTGTGTGCCTAAAATCCAGGAGAATGGGGAGGAGAAAGGAGATTGCAGTGTTGCCATCCTCCCGGGGGAGGGGGTTTCACTTTCATTCTCTGTTTCTTTCTGGCAAGTACATGCACCCTATGGCAAAACAAAAACAAAAACAAAAACACCCATAATTTTCAAATCTATAATAAGTCATGGTACATATTATATGTATTCCCCTAGAAGAAAAAGAATGCAAACCTATCTGATTATTCATTCTAAATCTGTTTTACTCATTCAATCCTTCTAATCATCTTTTTTCTCTTTATACCAAAAATAGACACAGTGGCAGAAATTTTTCCAACTAGTAGTTTCATTTTATAAGACTCAAAATTTCATGTTTATTTTAGAAAGCAATCGTTCAGGGATAAATTAACTATTTAATGATCTATGTAAGTTTTAGAGTTATTGTTGTGGTATTATCCTTCTGAATAATGACCCAAAAAATACAGATTGTTAATTTTAAATTTATCATTTGAGGCCATGGGGTAGGCACTGAATGGTCACATAAAAGGGTTTTATATTTCTAGGGAGCTTAAATTGAGCAAAAAATAAATAAGCAGGGTAGCTACGGGTGGCATAAAATTATCAGTGATTTCATTGCAAATAAGCATGGCAAATATTGCATAGCTAAGACCAAAGAAAAGATATGAAATGAATAATATGAATGAATTATTCTTTTTTTTTGTAATCCTCTGTTAGTGTCTAGTTGTTCTCCTTCAAGTTATTACTTCTTTTTTTATTTTTTATCATCATATTCTTCTTTATATTACATTGAATTACATATAACTTTACAGTGTATTACATTGCTTTTTCAAAAGGGAATGCCATGCATGTCAGTCAGTACAGAGACATCAATCTCCCCACTTCAACATTCAATATCTTTTCTATGTTTTCCCCAATCATTATTATTATTATTCTAATTATTTCTTAAAACAGTCAATCGCTATTTCTCATTTTGCTTGTACAAATACTTTGCCCATCATGAAATACTTCTCAGACAAATCCAGTTGAGAATACTATACATGTCAACATCAGCAGTTAATAAGCCATATCTGTTTCTCACTAATGTCCTGCCTTTCTATTGTTCACTTGTTATCTTTCTCTATCCTCTTCTCGAATGAATTATTCTTAAAATACAAATTATGAAACGCGGCCCAAAGTACTCCCATTTGTTATGATGACCTAATATATTGAAATACTCTTCTGAATCTCCTTATAAGTTACCTCTTCTACCAACAGTCATAAGTATGAAATTATCTAGAAATTCATAGAATTTATATAGAGAACTGAAAAAAATGAGGCATTACTTTTGGTTTGTTTGCTTTAAAGTTTACTTACTTATTTTTTCTGGGAATGAGAGAGAGAGTGACAAACACAGAGGTATATATAGCACCCCTGAAAAGATCTAGAAACGTGATCCACCCCCTCTTAGATACATACATGCACCTGGATGCGAATCCCCAACTGTCTCCTGTGGCCCAGCCTTGCAGAGCATATCACCACCATCCAGTCTCTCTTTGTTTTTTAAATCAGCAGTCAATACCTTTGAAAAGCCAAAAAATGCTTACAAAGCTATGATCACATATATAATTAGACATTAGCTACCCATTGCCAAAATAAAAAGAATATTACAAAGCTAGTTTTGGGATTTGTGTAAGACAACTTTTTGAAATGTTAATATATATAAATATGTATACTTATATATGTATGTCCATAAAATCAATATATATATTCTTTTACATGAATTTAAACTGTATCACACTACATGTATCACTTTGTGGGTTTCTATTTTAAAAAGCTCAACATTGTAGTTAGAGAATTAGCTATATTGATACATATAGATAAAGTGTATTCTTTTGTTGTTGTTGTTAAGGTTTTTGCCATAGGGTGTGTGGGCTCAGCAGAGAGAAATAGAGACAGTGAGAAGGAAAGTGAGAAATCAGACCCCCAAAGGGAATGGCCATGCTGTAATCCCTTCTCCTCCATTCTCCTCTTAGGACTTTGGGCACACATGCACATGCAGCCAGTGTGATTTTGAAGCCACTGGGTACAGGACTCAAACTGCAGTCAGCTATGTGGGAGTCCAGAGCCATAACCACTGTGCCACCTGCCGCAAGTGAATTCACTTTAATTGCTCTATGGAGTACCCTTATGTAAAAAGTTTTCACAACCAAGTTTATCTGCTCTTATTAGTGTACTTCAATAGTTTGTCATTACCAGCACTGCAGTAAGCACCCTCTTCACGTATCTGTGCATATTTATATGTCATTGTAAATACCTAGACATGGAGTTTCCAGGTCACAGAAGATGCCCATGTTCACATTTACTAGAGAATATCAGGTTGTTTCCCAAGACTCTTGTACTAATTTAGCTTCTCAGCATTACTGTGTAAGAGTTTCCATTTTCGTATGTCCTTGCCAGTAATTGGTATTGCCAGATATTTGGCATTCTGATGATGAAAATCCCATTCACTAAATTTGTATTTGTTATAATAATTCATTCATATGCACTTATTACATTTTAATTTGTATTTACTAATGAGAATAATTGTCTTTTGGTATACTTATTGGATGCTGGTATTTTCCCTCTCTTGACTGTTCATGTCCTTGCTATCTTTTGCTTTGGATTTTTAGTATTTATTAATTTGTAGAGATTTCTAACCCTCCATAGCCAGCATATTAATTCTTTGTTAGTTAAAAACTGACAAAAAATTACCGATAAATTCTCCAATATCATGGCTCATTATTTATATTTTTTTGTGATGTGGCGTCTTTATTATGTAGACAATTTTAAGTTTTATGGTAGTCAAATTTTCCGAACTTTTTACCTTTATTTATTTATTTGAGAAGTTTTTACTATAGGGCATGTGTGCTCTCCAGAAAGACAGAGACAGAGAGATAGAAAGTGAAAAATCACCCCCCCCCCGGGGGGGGGGGCAATGGCCACACCACAACCCCTTCTCCATTCTCCTCAGGATCTTGGGCACACATGCACACACACCCGGCGTGAGTTTAAGCCACCAGGTCTGGGACTCGAACCGTGGTTGACTACGTGGGAGTCTAGCAACATAGCCATTATGCCAACTGCTGGTCCCCCAGACTTTTCATTTTTTTAGGGTTTAGGTTTTTATATTTTGTTCAATGAGTCTTTGATTCTAATGTCAAAGAGTTATTTTTCAATCATTTTCCTATGAAATTAAAAAAGACATTTCCTATGTTGTCATCATTAATATAGCTGGAATTTATTTTGCTCTGAAGTAGTGTTCCATATAGAAGAAAGCATTTGCCATCCTACCATTTACTGACTAGTCTATCCTTTCTCTATTCTTCATGGCATCTCTAATGATGCCAAGTTTCCGGAGTCTGTTTCATTCTGTTTCGTAGATCTGTTCGCCTTTCATTGCATTACCATTTTGTTTCCAGCATTACACTGTCATACTAAAGTTTAATTTCTGGTTTTTGTGTATTTTATTATTGTTCTTTAAAATTTTCTCACATTTAAATTTTTCTATATGAATAGTACAAGCTCTGGTTGTTCAATTTGAATATAAACCTTATTGAGATTTTAATTGACGTTGCAACAAACGTAGAAATATTTTAGTGGGAGAACAAGAACCTCTTTTTTTTTTTTCTTTTTTTGGAGAGGTTTTTGCTATAGGGCGCGTGCGCTCACCAGACAGACAGAGAGAGACAGAGAGATAGAAAGCAGGAAATCACCCCCCAGGGGGGATGGCCACGCCGCAATCCCTTCTCCTCCATTCTCCTCTCGGGATCTTGGGCACGCACGCACACGCGCCCGGCGTGAGTTTAAGCCACCGGGTCCGGGACTCGAACCGCGGTTGACTACGTGGGAGTCCAGCGACATAGCCATTACGCTAACTGCTGGTCCCAAGAACCTCTTTAATACTGAGTCTTTACTTCCATAAATATTTACTCATTTTTTTGTTAAGTCCTTTAAAAAATGCTAGAGCTTTTCTTCTAAAAGTTTATTTACATTTTTAATAGAATTATTCACAGATTTCCTACAGTTATTCTTGCTATTGTAAAAGTATCTTCAATAGCTGTTACATTTTATAAATGACAAGTCTGTTTTGGAGAAACACTAAGAAATTCCTCTATTGATTTTCTTACTAAGTTCTCTTATCTTCTCTAATATTTATCTGTAAGTTTTCTTGGTTTTTCTAATCAAGAAAAGATCATTTTAATCTCATTTCACATATTTTAAAATCTTATGTTTATTTTCCTTATTGTATTGTCCAGAGTATGTGGACAATGTTATATAAGGGTGACAGTGGGTTTCTTTGGATTTTTCCAGATTTTGAAAGAAATGTTTCTGTTGTCCCATCATTAGAGAGCCATATACTACAATGGTTAAAAACACAAACTCTAGGACCCAGCCAATGCTGTAATGGTTACATCACTGGACTCCCATATAGTCAACCGCGGTTTGAGTCCCAGACCCAGCGACTTAAAACTCACACTGGGTGGGGAACCAGCAGTTAGCGTAATGGCTATGTCGCTGGACTCCCACGTAGTCGACAGCGGTTCGCGTCTCGGACCCGGTGGCTTACAACTCACGCCGGGCGCGTGTGCGTGCGTGCGCAAGATCCCGAGAGGAGAATGGAGGAGAAGGGATTGCGGCGTGACCATCCCCCCTGGGGGGTGATTGCTCGCTTTCTGTCTCTCTGTCTCTCTCTGTCTGTGTGGCGAGCGCACGCGCCCTATAGCGAAAAACCTCTCAAAAAAAAAAAAAAAAAAAAAAAAAAAAAAACTCACACTGGGTGTATGTACGTGGATGTCCAAGATCCCTCCCAAGAGGAAAATGAGGAAGGGATTACAGCGTGGCCATCCTCGGCAGGGGGTGGTGGGGGTGGTGATTTCTCGCTTTCTGTCTCTCCAGCAAGCTCACGTGCTCTTGTAGCAAAATCTCTCTTAAATAAAAATAGCTCTGGGATAGAATAGGTTTGTGCTCTGTCACTTAAAACTTGTGTAATTTTGTGCAAATTACTTAACCCTTCTGTGTCCTATCTGTAAAATTAAAATAATAATACTTACATCCAAAAAATGTTGGAAGGATTAAATTAATATCTACACGAGTGTGTGTATGGACACAAATGTGTGTATTTATATGTTCATATTTTACAGATATAGATATAGTATTTAGAACAGTGCTTAGAACTTATTAAATGCTCAATGGGTCTTTGAAAATAATAAATAAAATAATGTATTTACTGCATATTTGGTAGATTCCAAATACTTGAGAAAATGCCTTTTGTATAGTTCTATATACTTATAGTTCTACTTTTCCCAAAGTTTTCTTCATAACTGATGGCTGAATTGTATCAAATGCTTCTTCTTCAACTAATAATATGGTGATGTGTTTTTTGTTATTAATATTCCAAAATGGTGGGTTAAATTGATAAATTTTATACGACCATGCCACCTTTACAATCCTAAACTAGAAAAAAACATAACATGGACAGGATATTTTAGTGTTATTGTTGACTATGCCATTATTTACTGTATATTTGACAATCTTTTTTAACCACTATATTGAGCTATAATTGCTGTATAAAACAGCACATGTTTAATGTTACAGTTTGGTGTGTTTGAATGTATACATACACACGTGAGATCACCACCACAGTCATGGCACTAAGCATATCTATCAACTCTGAAAATCTCCTTGTACCCCTTTGTTTCTGTTTTTGTTTCTGTGACAAGAATATTTAACACGTAATAACTTTCTGAGTGCATGATACAGTAATGTTAACTCTAGGCACTGTGTTGTATAGCAGGTCTCTAGAACTAATTCATCATTCATAACTATAGCTTTATAATAATTAACCAAGAAATACTTTTAATTCAGCACAATTTTTTCAAAAGCATAATGCTTAGTCACACACTTTAAAAAAAAAAATTATTGGGAACCAGCAGTTAGCGTAATGGCTATGTCGCAGGACTCCCACGTAGTCGACCGCGGTTCGCGTCCCAGACCCGGTGGCTTAAAACTCACGCCGGGCGCGTGTGCATGTGTGCCCAAGATCCCGAGAGGAGAATGGAGGAAAAGGGATTGCGGCGTGACCATCCCCCCTGGGGGGTGATTTCTCGCTTTCTGTCTCTATGACTCTCTCTGTCTGTCTGGCGAGCGCACGTGCCCTATAACGAAAACCTCTCAAAAAAAAAAAAAAATTATTTCCATGACCAGAAAGAGAAATGGATAGGAGAGGGGGATGGGAGAGAGTGAGTCAGCACCCAGCACCCATAGTAGGGTCTTCAAACCAGAATACACACCAGCCTCAGTCAGCCCAGATCACAGGCACAGGCAGGTACCTGGCATGATCAGGGAGGTCCCAGGATGCAAACGCAGAACCTTTCCTAAAGTTCCACTGTACCACTACTTGTAGGATTTTTTCTCTTGAAAATAAGTCATCCTCACAATAATTTTTCTGTGGTAAAGTCTCCCAAAAAGAAGCAAAATCCTTACCATATGTACAAGTGTTGCAGTGAGAGTTATGGCCTAGAAGAAGTGTAATGCAGCAAAACCCCAGTGGGAATGATGGTATGCATCTCCCTTAGTGATTATCTAAAGTTATCCAGGGATGCATGAGGTTAAGCAACCAGGGCACTGGCTATAAAGTGGTGGGAAAATGTGCTGCTACTATCTGGACCCCCTGGAACTTCAAGAAGAGGGGACACATTGATGTGTGAGCGAGTTTGATGAGCAAGAATGACCCTTGATTACCTAACAGGGAAGTTCAGATGATAAGGAGTAATTCATCAGGAAGAGTTGTTTGCTGCAAGAAGTCACTGCCTACTCCACAAGTGACCTAGCAACGAACCTAGGTCTTTGCCTGCTGGAAACAGAAATGCCCATTTCAAAGCATCCTTGACTTGTGTTGGTCACCATTAATCTTCCCAGCAGGCAGCTCGGCCATTACTAAGCTAGGAGCTGAGTAACCTGTAATGAATGACTCTTCTTATAGCACACGTGCGATTCCATATACCACACAATACAGTTGACAGTTACAATGAGACCAGTTCAAATTGTAAGACTTCAATGAACAGTTAACCATGACATTTAATAACTGTAATCTTTTGGCTTTTGTCCTGTGTTTAGTTGTGTCCCCCCAAAAAGATGGTGACTTCCTAACCTCCAGTACCTGTGAATGTGGCTTTCTTCGGAAGTAGGGTCTTTGCAGATTTAATTAAGATTACCTGGCATGATTTTGAAACCACTGGATCCGGGACTCAAACCACAGTCAGCCATGTGGGAGTCTAGTGGCATAACTGCTACATCATCTGCTGGCCCCAATCCCTGTTTCTTATCAAATAAGTAATCTTATATAGGAAGATAAATAAACAACCACAATATAATTTCCATACCAACTATGTCCTCAATTAATTCTACTGATACCTTTTACTTCTAATATATTCTTTCCAGATAATAACATTCTGTTTAAGGCATTCCGATTGGAGACGGGCAAATGTTTATGCTTTTACTAAAGCTCAAAGATGAAAATGAAACAAAAGCAAAACATGTCACAGCTACATCATTTTAGATATTGTATAAGGAACGAGAACCATTTTAGCATTAAGCCATACAGTGATGTAGATATATAATATCTACATTATTTAAGATACTGTATAAGACACAGTACTGTTAAATAATAGTTAACATTTCTAGTCTGTGGACAGTGTACGCAGCCAATACATTGTGTCTAAATGGAGAAAAGCAGTGGGTAAGAAAAGAGAGAGTAGATTCTCTCCAACGTATATCTTTTTATTTATTTAAAAATGTTTAGAGGTTTTTGTCTTAGGCCACATGTGCTTCCCCAGAGAGAGAAAGAGACAAACACACTGAGAGGGAAAGTGAGAAATCATTTCCCAGGATGGATAGCCATGGCACAATCCCTTCTCCATTCTCCTCCCAGGATTTTGGGGATGCACACACTCATACCCGGCGTTGAGTTTCAAGTCACCAGGTCTGAGACTCAGACTCCAATTGGTCATGTGAGAATCCAGCGACATCACCACTATGCCTGCTGCCCCTCCTCCATGTATATCTTAAACCTAGGCATCTCAGCCGTCCTTAGATGCAATAATTACCTTTACTTTTCCTGGAGAGCACACAGATGGTGCTGAGAAAGTTGGGTAGGAGCCCCTGTCCTCCTCTCTCTACTGTCACTTGTTGTTATCCGGTCTGCCTGCTACAGGTCATTTTCTTTTCCTCTGCAGTACATGTGATTTCTGTATCTGTTAGGCTGAACCATAGGAGTTGCCTTATTTTTCAATTTTTGTCCTTTAAAAACAACTTTATATAGCATAACCTAGTTATTTATCAGAAACAAAATTATACATTATAATATGCAGTATTTTTCATTTCTTTGAATATAAGTGAACTAATTCATTTTTATTTATTTAAATTAACACATTTTGTTAGAGCTTTTTAAAATCAATAAGTTTATTTATTTATTTATTTATTTATTTATTTATTTTTTAGCCTCCAGGTAACTGATCTAGAGAAATTTAGAATGCCACTGAGGGATTAGGTTATCCAAGTGCATTTTCTTCTTCAATTATAAAAAGCTTATTTAAGGTAGTTACTGAATGAATAATCAATTGCAGAAAGGACTTGAAACATTATAAACTTCATACAGATATAGAACTAAAATCCTACAAGAAGTGTATGTGCTACCTTCTAATAAACTTGAAAGAAAAGGTCACATTCAGTTTTAACATCTAAACTCAGTTAACACATAAGATAAATCTTGGTAATAAAATTTCTCAGGAGAAGCCATATTAATTCATCCCTTTATTCGATGATTCATCTCATTAACAGCCTGCCTTACCCTGGCCGGTGTTCTGTCCACTGGGCTTAGGCTTGTGTGCAGCTCGGGGAGGTTCCCATCTCCCAGAGAATCCACATTCTGTTCCCCCGTGTTGCCATGAGGCGGAGCAAGAATAGTCCAACCACCCATACAAACGCCTGCGTACACATCTACCGGCAATGTGTACTGAGCTTGCTAAGGGTTATCTTACATGCCTGACTGTATATTTTTTTTAAGTTTTATTTCTCCCTTCATAGTCTAAATATCTTTTATTTAATTTTCTTGCTCACTTGCATTAGTAAAATCTTAAGCGTGATAAGAGCAGGCATCCCTGTCTTCTTTTTATAAAAATGACTTTATTGGAATGTGATCAACACATACTAAGTACACTAAATATGTACATAGTTAATGTTTGCAATTCAGTGAGTTTAGGGATAAGTATATACCCATAAAACCATCACTGCCATCAGGACCATAAAGTTAGCCATCACCTCCTAAAGTTTCCTTCCATCCCTTTTATTATTTTTATATTTGTGTGTGTGTCTGGTAAGCATATGCAACATAAGATCTTAGCAAATTTTAATGATACATTACAGTATCATTAGCTACAGGCACTATGCACTACAGGAGACCTCTAGAATTTACTTATCTTGCATAGCTGAAACTTTATATTCTTTGGCCATCACCTTTTCATTTCTCCTCCCCTCAAGCCCCGACTGACTTTAATTATAAGAATAATCATAAGAAACATAGTTAACTTCATAATGAGGACTCATATACAATCTGGATTCTGTAAATTGGCATACAATAAATTATTTTGTACCTAAAATTCCTGAGGAATAATATGTTATTCTTTACAACATGGCTACATGTTGTGTATCTTGCCATGAGTATTTTGAAAGAGTTCTGATTTTTTTTTTTCCCCAGCCCCTTTGGTTAAAAGGAAATAGATTCTCTGACTCAGTGAATCTCAATGAGGGATGATTTTGTCCTACCCCCTTCCCCCCACCCCTGCCACCCAGAGATATTTGACAATGTCTGGGGTTATATCTGGTTGTTACTGCTGGCTTTGGCAGGGACCAGGGACCAACTTTGATAAACATTGCTCGGAGGCGCAGTGCAGCAACCCCCACCCTGCCCTTACCTCCTGCTGTCCCAAACAAAACCTGTCCCTACCCAAACTGTCAGCAGCACTGAGGCTGAGAAATGCTTCTCCTTAGTGCAGATTATGCTCTTTACATCTTGATCTTCCTCTGTCCCTACACCTCACTTTTATAAGTATAACTCCACCGATTTCTTCAGCCAGCTTTTAAGGCATTGTGAGGGACCCGAAGAAACATAAAATAGGCCATCTGGTCTTTAATTTGTATCTGACTTCAAGAACTTACCCTATGCCTAGCTGGGGAATTAGTTGGCTATCTGAGAAGGAAGAGGGGCCAATTTAAATAGCCCTGTGGGCAGCAGTGCCAGGACGTCGAGCCCTCTGCTCCTCATCCCCGTCCTCTCTACCCGGAGTTAAATGCCATTCTGCACAGTCGAAGTCTGGTTCTGAATTCTTTGAAGGGAAAAACGCAGTTCTATTGTTCGAATTGCATCAAAGGCAGAACCGCGTGGGGGTGAGAGGGACAGGAAAATACGACCCTTTGTAATCATAATGTGGGGAAATGTTTAGCTTAATAACAGGTTACTAAATAGATTCTTAATCTAAAACGATAAAATCTCCTGAAGCGGGGCAAGCTGATACCTCAGATAATGAACAAATAAGGCAATATTTATTCACATGGCATACCCTGGGAGAGAGCTAAGAAGTAACTCTTTCTTATCTACTGTTAGTCACATGGACACTGTGGTGACACATGGTTCTTCTGCATTTGCACCAAAAACAATGATGAGTCAAATCAGGAAGAAAAGGCATCGGAATTGTGTGAGCCACCCCTGTATGAAAAGTCAAATACAGGTATTCTTTGACTGCCTATGCCTGAGAAAATAGAAACAGAAAAGCCAAGGATAAGCAGAGAAAAGCTGTAGTGTTTTGCCTCTATCAACCACTAGTTTGAATATCACACAAGTGTAAGTATGTACACATATGTAGGGATGCATGTGTGTGTGTGTATAGATGCATAGACATGTATGCATGCATACATTCTGCGTTATCTAGAAACATCCATGTGATGAAGAGGTACCCTGCCTGTCTTTTCCTTAAAGAGCTGATGAAGTGGTTCACAATAGAGCGGTGTGCTATTTGTTCTTATCCTCAATTTTCCTGATGATTCACCTAGAATATGGCTATCTATCTACAGCTAAAATTAACAGAACAATTTAGAAAACCCACTGAGCTAAAGTTGCACAGTGCAGACTAAAAGAAAGGAGGAAGCTGGGTGACTCAGGGGATTCTTAATGGGATTTTAAACCTTTCGTGTTCACGCTGTCTCAATTTATGGATAAGGCATTGTTCTCAGGGATACTTTCAAAGTGCTTTTTTGGACAACTCAGTATTCCAAATTGGTGAAGGCAGATAGGGGTTGTGGCATTTCAGGAGAGGAGTCAGGAAGAGAAGCCAAATTCCCACCTCTGAATTTCTGGTGTTTAGAGACTTGGTTTGTAGTGAACATCCTCAGTGACTTGGGGCTGCTGTAGCACTTGCTACCCCTTCAACTACCCCAGAGTCTGCTCCAGCACTGGGCACACTCCTCACCTGTATCAGTCCCAAAGTGAGAAGGGTATTCTGAGAATCCATCAACCCAGGATGACCCAGAGGGTACCCGAAACAACCCATTTTCCCCCAAGAGCAGCTTGCATTGCCAGGAGGGGACCCCTAGAATACTCCCAAATGCTTAGGCTGAAAGCTTACCTGGGATGGAAGTCATCGTTTCTATGAACACTCAGTCTCTAAAGATCCCTCCACTCAGATCACAGCTCTTGAGTGGTCTGGAGTCATTCAGCCATGTAAACATCTTCAGTAGAGATACTGGGTACTTTTCCTGAAAGAGATCATTTTAAGAATCGATGCAAAACTTTCTCAATGCCCGCTCTTACTCCACCATTTCCCAGTATCTCAAAGAAATGTGGATGGTGGATGGGCATTTGGTAAAAGATGTTTCCAATTAAATGTTCATATTATAGGGACCCGTTCTCCCTGTAATTCATGACCGTGGACCTCAAGTGAGCCCTATAGCCAATGAGACCAAGAAGGAAGAGTTTCTAGAGAGGTCTATGAGAAACCCTTTGTCCCATGTCATCACCCCTCTACAGGGGTCTCTACTGACCAGAGGCCAGCAGTGTGGGAACAAAGCTAGATACACAGCAGAGATGAGCGAGGGCAAGGGGCATCAGCCATCTTCACATCTCAGAACAACGACTTTCTGAGGGTGGTGGCTGTTGCCTTCCCTTTTTGGAGAACTCTAGCCTGGAATGAAACAGGGAAGAGAATTCTAGGCAAGGTAGTTCCCAACCTAACAAGTTAACACACTCCAGTAAAAAAAAAAAAAAAAAAAAAAAAAAAAAAAAAGAAAAAAAAGAGATGGTCAAGGTAGATAAAGACTAAAAATTAATCAATTAATCACAGGATTGCACATGTGGCAGCATAATTGGAGCAACAGATTATCTGGAGAAAGTTCACATAAGATCAGTTGGAAAATATTTATTAGTTGGTAAATAGTTCTGTGAAGTCTTACGGCCGAGAGGGGCAAAGACACGTGATGGTAGGGGTATGATAAGTGAGGCCAAGGAAGGATTATTTTTTTCCTTAATGGAATAACAATGAATTTGTATGTTAAGGGGAACGATACAGTGACCCAGCAGAGTGTGCATTTGATGTGGAAAGGGCGTTGGAGCAAGAGATTGGGATAGAAAAAAAGAGAGAAAATCCAGGGTCCAGGATACTAGAGACAGTGGCTCTAGAGGGAGCATGGATCCCAGTTTTGCTCATTCAGTTACCAGCTAGTGCAAGCCTCTTCCTAGATAACTGCAGTGGCTCTTAACCAATCTCTGGCCTCTACTCTTTATCCACTCATAGACTATTCTCTTTTTTTTTTTTTTCTTTTTTTGGAGAGGTTTTTGCTATAGGGCGCGTGTGCTCGCCAGACAGACAGAGAGAGACAGAGAGACAGAAAGCAGGAAATCACCCCCCAGGTGGGATGGCCGTGCCGCAATCCCTTCTCCTCCATTCTCCTCTTGGGATCTGGGGCACGCACGCACACGCGCCCGGCGTGAGTTTTAAGCCACTGGGTCTGGGACTCGAACCGCGGTTGACTACGTGGGAGTCCAGCGACATAGCCATTTCGCTAACTACTGGTCCCGACTATTCTCAACACAGCATTCAGAGTGATCCTTTTCAAAAATATGGAGTTTTTGGAAAAGTTGTGATGTATTTTTTTCTGTTTTTTTTTTCTATGTAAAAATGCATCAGGGATCAACAGTTAGCATAATGGCTATGTCGCTGAACTCCCATGTAGTTGACAGCGGTTCGAGTCCCAGACCCAGTAGCTTAAACTCATGCCAGGCACATGTGTGTGCATGCCCAAGATCCCGAGAGGAGAATGGAGGAGAAGGGATTGTGGCGTGTCCATTCCCCCTGGGAGGTGATTTCTCGCTTTCTATCTCTCTATCTCTCTCTGTCTTTCTGGCGCGTGCACGCGCCCTATAGCAAAAACCTCTCCAAAGATAATTAATTAATTAATTAAATAAAAACAAATGCATAACAACCTTTTCCGACAACTCAATATATCAGATCAGTTCATCCCTATAGCTCAAATCCTGCAATCTACCCCCACACCCACCCCCACTCAGAATATATTGCAAAGCACACAAGGTCCAATCAAATGATCTTCATTATGTCTTTTTATAAAGAATTATTTATTTAATTTTATTAGTATCATTATTTTTTAATTTGAACAGAGAAAGAGAGAAAGTATGAAAGTAGGTTGCCAGGTCCAGGACTCAAACTATGGTCAGCCATGTGGGAATCCAGCACCTTAATCACCATGACACCTGCTGGCTTCAATCTTCATTATGTTTATAATCTCTCCTTGTTCTCTCTCTCTCTCTCTTACTTTTCTCTGGACCTCCTGACTCTTCTTGGCACCCCCAGGCACCCTCTGCTGCAGAGCCTTTGTAGAGCCTGGGACAATATCTACTATTTATAAAGACAATGTGGCTGACTACTTTACTATGATTTCAATGTGTTACCTCTCTTCCCCAGTTGGAATGTGAGCTCTGAGAAAGTTGTATTCATTGGGGTAACTCTAGCTCCCTAGAACAGTGCCTGGCATATAGTAAGCAGTCAGTAGATATTTGGTGGATGAATTAATATGTTTAGTTATTAGTAAAATCATAGTGAGCTCTCTAAAGAGTTATGAATGAGGAGTCAGAGACCGCCCCTTTGTACCAGGTAAATATGTAATTCTCTGTAAAACTCATCAGAGGTACGTCTGCTAAGTTGCAACCAATTTATTTGAAAGCTAAAGGAAGCAAATTATATTTTTAGTCCATTCTTTTGCATTCATTGCAAGGGGCATTTATCAAGTAAGTATTTATAATAACCTTTTTTTGCTCAGCATGTACCAATTTATAATTTCATCTAGTTAAACCTCCCCAACAATACAGTGCTATAGGCAATATCACTCTCCTTTAATTATTAAAGAACATGAAACTCAAGGGATTTAAATGGCTTATTCGGATTCTCCCAGAATAAGTAAATGAGGGAGGGAGACAGGTCTCAATTACAGGCTTTCTTATATTCCATTGGAGATGCCTCTTAGATTTGCTAGTTCTATTGCATGGGGAAATAGCACATGTAGCACCAAATACAGTAATTTAATATAGAAGGAACCTTAAAGTTGCATACTTATAGCTTGAGAGCTTATATAAAAGTTTAACAATCTATACCTATTGTCTCTCTACCTACCTATTATTCATTCATTTATGCATATACATATAAATAAATTTATTGAGTGCTTACTCTGAGCCAGGCACAGTGCTAAGTGCTATACAAATATGTTTAGTCCTGTTTTAAACACTAGACTTGGGGCACCCCATTTACTAGAGTGCAGAGAAGTCCAATGCCTTGCGCCAAGTTAACCACAGAGGAGCCACAATGTGAGCCTGGGAAGTCTGACTGCACAGCGATACTCCTAATCATCACAACTGCGTTTTCCTTCCTCGGTTAATGATTGTAGATTTGATTATCTTAATCCAATAAAATTTAGGGGAATGTAGTTTCTAGTCTACTTTGCTTTAGCCCTCAAAATCTATTTGAGGGATTTATTTACTTATATTTAAAGTTTACTTATTACCTTCATCCAAGAGAGAGAGAGAGCGAGAGAGAGAAAGAGGAGGGGCAGGCATCCCAAGCAGAATCTTTATGCCACACTCCATGCTCTGCTTCTGCCAGCCCTGGATCACAAGCACACTCCACCCCCCAGGGTGTACCGAAAGGTCTCCAGATGCAAATTTGGAAACCTCCTATGTAGTTCCACCTCACAGAGAAATGCATCACCATTGCACCACCAGTCACCAATATGGGATATGGCTCCAGGAGCTTGCCTATTCGTGCTGGCTGGCGGTCTGCTATGAGCCTGTAGTTGACCAGGCTTCCCTGGGTGGGAAGCATTTCTACTTCAATCAGGCCAGCGACTTCACCCTGACACGCTCCTTTTTTCCTTGGATATTTGGTCTCTGATGCAATGTGTTTAGTCTCTAAACACATATCCCAGTGACTCTACGGACAGGTCATTGTCAACCCCATCCCTGGGGACTGAGCCCAGCATAGCAGCATTATATGTTAGTAGGTAGTGTTTCTTAACAACGCCCTATTTTTTTTTCTTTTTAATGAGAGACTTTTGGTATAGGACCTGTGCCCTCACTGCAGAGACAGAGAGATAGAAATCAAGAAATCACTCCCCACCTCCAGTGGGGATGGCCATGCTGCAGTCCCTTTTCCTCTATTTTCCTCTTGAGATTTTGGGCATGCAGGAACACGACCCTGGCGTGAGTTTCAAGTTGCTGGGTCCAGGACTCCAGCTGCAGTCGACTACGTGGGGGTCCAGCAACATAACCATTACGCCATCTGCCAGTCCCACAACTCCCTGTTTTAAACTATGGTTTATAATTCTTTGTTGGGTAAAAGGTTTTCTGCTCTTTGCCGTCCTCATGCCTATTGACATCCTAATGTGAGTTCAGAAGAGGAAAATATGAAGAGTGACCAAACTAAACTGTCAAGTTCAGTTGAGATTGCAGATGGGTATGTGTGAAGGGATGGGCTAGTAAGAAAGAAATTTGTTTGTCTATACACTCACTTTAACTACACCCCAGAAGTTCCTTCAAACTTTGAACCTGGCCAGACTTTGAGATGAAAGTTTCTTTGACCCTAGCAGAGTGCGGCAATACCTTCGCTCGTTTCTCTTTACTGACCTGTTATTACCACTGGAGAAAACAGAGAACAGAGGAAAATAAAACTCTTATATTTAAGAGATCAAAATAGCACATGCACCCATGATTCTGCCACCTTTTCCACCAATCTTTAATATAAGCATTCTGCACGTCTCTAGATTTATCAATAATAATAAGTCAAAAATTATTTTTCCTAACTGAGGCAGGGAGGCCGCCTTGGACCTCTGTCTGCCCTCTGACTGCTCCAGGGCCACTCAGGACCTGCTCCTCCTACATCCCTTCACCACCATGTCCCTGGAGCCTGTGCTACGGGACCAGGAGCAGCAGCAGGCAGTGAGACCCGCTGAGGCTGGGAGACTGCTTCAGACCTCTGGCTGCCTTCTGCCCATCCAGAAATATTTGGAGATTTCATCATTTACCGACCTGCACACCATGTGACTCCTATTCACTCCCCCAGTTGAAATGTTCCAGTTCAGGCCCAGGTGCACTTGATCACGAGATACCAGGAAAGGGATCAACACCGAAAGCTGACTGTATGTTCACTTCTCTGACTGGAAGCCAAGGCCCTCTGCTAAGAACACGTGGGTGAAGTAGGACTCTTCCTTCCCTTGACACTATAGAACTGACACCAGAAAAGCAGAAGTGTATAATTCAGATGACTAGAAACCCGCTTAGAGACACAGGAAATATGGGAAAACAAGGAAACACTTCTTCCTCAGTGGAACAGAGCATCTCTTCTTCAACCATAGACAACACAAAAGAATTTGTACGAAAGTCAGAATAGAGTGCAGAATATTCACAATGACAGGGACCAGCAGTTGGAGTAATGGCTATGTTGCTGGACTCCCATGTAGTCAACTGCAGTTTGAGTCCCGGACCCAGAGGCTTAAACTCATGCCAGGCACATGTGCATGCATGCCCAAGATCCCAAGAGGAGAATGAAGGATAAGGGATTGTGGTGTGGCCAGTCCCCCTGGGGGGTGATTTCTCGCTTTCTGTCTCTCTGTCTCTGTCTTTCTGGTGAGCTCATGTGCCCTATAGCAAAAGAAAAAAAAAAAATCCTCTGCAAAAAAAAAGAATATTCATGATGAAAGAAATGAGGATATCTTTCCAGGACTTGAAGGAGGAGATAAACACCATAAAAAAGAATCAATCACTGGGGCCAGCAGGTGTCATGGTGGTTAAGGGCACTGGACTCTCTCATGTGCCCAAGTCACCGGACCTGGCGACTTGCTTTCTCACTTTCCCTCTTACTCTTGCTCTCACTCTCTCTCAGTCTGTCCCTCCCTGGTCAAATTAAAATAAATAAATAAAGTTAAATAAAATAATTTTTTAAAAACAAAAAAAATCAGAACTTCTAGAGATTAATACAACAGTACAGAAAATCAAGACCTCCCTCTAAAGTGTTACAACAGATTGGACCATGTGTAAGACAGACTCTCTGAGTTGAAAGACAAAACCTTTGACTTAGATATAACCAATAATGAAAAAATAATTTAAAAAAATTAGGACAACTTGCAAGAAATACTAGACACTATTCAATGCCCAAATATCTATATAAAAGGTATTCCAGAAGACCAAGAATCAGACAAGGGCATAGAAGATCTATTCCATGAAATACTTGAAGACTTCCCAGAACCTAGAGAAGCATCCAGACATCCAGACCCAAGAAATCTAAAGGACCCCAAATAGAATCAACATAATAAGATCCTCTCCATGGCACATCACAGCCAAAATGGTAAAAGTCACAAAAATGGGGGTCTAAAAACAGCAAAGACAAAACATCAATTTATGGGAACCAGCAGTTAGAGTAATGGCTATGTTGCTGGACTCCCACGTAGTCAACCGCGGTCGCATCCCGAACCCAGTGGCTTAAAACTTACGCCGGGCGCGTGTGCGTGTGTACCCAAGATCCCAAGAGGAGAATGGAGGAGAAGGGATTGCGGCGTGACCATCCCCCCTGGGGGTGATTTCTCACTTTCTGTCTCTATGTCTCTCTCTGTCTGTCTGGCGAGCGCACATGCCCTATAGCGAAAACCTCTCCAAAAAAAAAAAAAAAAAATCAATTTACACTCCTTTTTATTTAAAGTAATGAAATTATAAGCAGTTTGGATAAACCTGTACAATCTAACAATTAGTCTAAAACTAGTACGAGTTCATTTCTTGAAAGGCTTATCAGAATAATTGATTTCTGGGACCAGCAGTTAGCATAATGGCTATGTCGCTGGACTCCCACGTAGTCGACCGCGGTTCGAGTCCCAGACCCGGTGGCTTAAACTCACGCTGGGCACGTGTGCGTGCGTGCCAAAGATCCCAAGAGGAGAATGGAGGAGAAGGGATTGCGGCGTGGCCATCCCCCCTGGGGGATGATTTCTCTCTTTCTGTCTCTATGTCTCTCTCTGTCTGTCTGACGAGCGCACGTGCCCTATAGCAAAAACCTCTCCAAAAAAAAAAAAAAAAAAAGAATTGATTTCTGAATGCTGTCTGACTTTAATTGGACTACTCCACTAAATTACCAATAGATCCATTTCGATTTATTCTAAACACAGTCATTCAATCCATTTAACAAATGTTTCTTGAACATCTACTATGTGATAGAAACTGCTCAGTATTAAGAAGAGAGATCTGAGTTAGATACAGTGGAGGAAGCCAGCCTCAGGGAATAAGTAATGCTGGGTAACTCTTAGGAACTTCTGAGAAGGATGATCCATTTGAGTTTGAATTAAGTAACATTCTGTAATACTTTATTCTATTGCATTGTTTTGCTTGTAGCATATCAGACCCCTGTATCATAGTGGAAGTTATTCCAGGTATAGAGACCCTGTCTACTCATCTTGTCCTGGCTATTTCCATAGCAGGAGCTTATTAATACATATGTGTTACATGGATAGATCAATAAATTATTGAATGAATATATGGATGGATGGATGGATGGATGGGTGAAAGGACAGGTACATTTCTGACTCCATGGTACCTAAACTATTTTCTCAAAATATTCCGTGCTTTTATTGTTGTTAATATTTGGCTTTTTGGGGTCCTGTTTAGAATACAAAATATATGTCTCTGAACTGAGGAACTGATTAGGATCAACCTTGTCCACAATCATAAAATACATCTTCCATATACATCTTGCATTTGGTGATAAGAAAGAGATGTGGATGGGGACCAGCAGATGGTGTAATAGCTTCGTCACTGGACTGTCATGTAGTTGACAGCAGTTCAAGTCCTGGACCCGGTGGCTTAAAGTCATGCCGGGCGCATGTGCATGTGTACCCAAGATCCTGAGAGGAGAATGGAGGAGAAGGGATTGTGGTGTGGCCATGCCCCCTGGGGGGGGTGATTTCTTGCTTTTTTTCTCTCTGTCTCTCTCTGTCTTTCTGGTGAGCGTGCCCGTCCTATAGCAAAAACCTCTCAAAAAAAAAAAAAAATTAGACGTGGATGAATTAATGATAACCTGTCACCACATATAAGAAAATAAAAATGAAAGCCTAGAGGATAAGTTATATCACTTTTGTGGTGGTAAGAGTACCTCTATTTAGGTTAGATACTTAAGTCATATTAAATATATATTTCAGAACTAGAGCTGAGAGCAGATAGGACTGGCTCTATAATATGTGGGGTCCAGTCCAAAATGAAAATGCAGAGCCCTGTGTTCAAAACTTCTAAAGATTATAAATTCTCCAGCTCCAGCCTCTCAGCAGGGACTACAGGCTCATCCTTATCACAATCCTTGGCCTTTAGCCTGGACTGGAAATCAAACCCAACTGGGAGCAAAGTATAGCATCTTAGCAGCACGCTGATAGGCCAATTATGTATGCAGATCTTTGAATGTACACAGTAGTGTTTGGGAGCTATATTCTAAAATCTTCCCTCAACTAAGACAAAGGTTAAATATTGCATTTCATAATAAGTTGCAACAAGGAGTTACATGTATCTCAGTTCTGGGACCAGCAGATGGCATAGCAATTACATTGCTGGACACCCTTGAAGTCCTGGACCTGCTGGCTTCAAAATCAGGCCTGGTGCATGCCTAAGATCCCAGGAGGAGAATGGAGGAGAAGGGATTGCGAAGTGGCCATTCCCCCTGGGGGGTAATTTCTCACTTTCCCTCTCACTGTGTCTCTACTCCACCCCTGCCCTGGTAAGATCACATGTCCTAATGCAAAAACTTCTAAATCAATCTATCTATCTATATATCTCAGTCCTATCTTTCAAGACACGGTCCCCAAACTGATTTATTAACAATAATAATAAGCCAAAAATTCGTTTTCCAAACCGAGGAAGGGAAAATAACATTTTCTTTCCTTCAGAGGGTCCTTTCAAGTCAGAATGCTATCTACAGCTTCTTTATCAGCAAAACTCGCAACATTGACTCCTCAGATCCTCTGGTAGTGACCAATGACTGCCATTTAGGTACTGCTATGGTTCAAGCCCCGTGGCCCCACTGAAACACCAGTGGGGCAGTGTTAGGGGGTAGCGCCCAGCGGGAGGTGTTTGAGACATGGGGACAGATCCCTCATAAATAATTATGGAGGCAGTGAGTTGTCACTAGTTCTCCTGAGAGTAGATGGCTCCAAACACAAGTTGGCTGCACCCGGGTCTCTGTCTCCTTACGAGCACCCACTGACCTTTCTATTTCTCTCAACAGGTTTGTGACCTGGCACCAGGTTCTGACTCGATGCTCTTAGACTTTCCAGCCACCAGAACTGTGAACTAAATAATCCTCCTTTCTTTGTAAATCACCTAATCTCAGGTATTTTAGGATAGCCACACAAACACAATAAGACAGGTACCATATTCTGTTTTTTGGTATCCTTTTCATCAGTCCAGTTATTCTGTGACTCAATCTTATTATAGCTTAACTCTTTCACGTCAGTCCAGAAAAATTAGCTTTGGTTTTGGGGCTAGAAACTTGCTCAAATATCCTGCTTTAAATCAATAATTACCACATCCCATTTGACACCAACTGACTCATTTTCCCTCAGTATCTATCATATGTCAGGCACTTTACTAGACACTTATATATGCATTGCCTTACAGACAGAAATATTTGGGCAGATTAGGAAGAATTCTATTATAAAGCACTTGAAATACTTAAATGTATCATTAATATTCTGAAAATACAGTTGCAGAATATTAGGTTGTTAGAAAAGTCTGTTAGGTTTTTAGAAATCTATTAGGTTGTTAGAAAAGTCACAATGTATTTTTTTCTGTTTTTCTATGCAAAAATGCATCATGACTTTTATGACAACCCAATAAATAAAATTTAATAAAGAATAATTTATTATGATTATTAGAAGTATAGAAATCATATAAGATTAACAGTGTGCAAAATTATTTTCTTTGTATAGTCTGAGGGGAAGTTAGGGAGTTGAGGTCTAAGATGTAATTTTCCTTCACTTGCCTCTGAGAAATATGCCCTGGTTTGTCCCTATGGCCTGTGAGCTTAGATCATTCTTTTCTATTTACACTTCTCCTTTCACCTGATTAGCAGGTGAAACTGATATAAAGCCCTTGAATAAATATTTCTTACTTAAGTGGGACTAATTTACTGGGACTTAGTACAATCATGTTTCCTAAGGGCTCTCACAGCTAAATTTCCCTCAGATGCATCATCATTAATGTTGATTATACCACTTTACCTTAGACTATATAGCACAGGAGAATTTGGGTTTAATGTTATTTAAATTATACCTGTTTCCTTATAAGCTATGTGTAATGAACCAACATAGATCAAAACAGTATAATAACTACAGAGTAGACCCACTGTTTTTTTCCAGTTGACTTCCAAAAGTCAACTCAAGGTAGCAAGTGACATATCCCAAGACTCAGTTCCCAAAGAGATAAGCTAGAGAACAGTGGATAAAGGTGGGCCGACCGAGGGATCTCTTCAGGGAACACTAGGATCCTATATAAGAGTAAAGAGTACCTTCTGTTTGTGGGGGGAGAGCAACTGTGAGGGACAGGTGGAATACAGATGTGTGGTCAAAGAGATCTAGCTGTAATAGCTCAGTCAGATTTTACAAATGTTGTGACCAGCAGGTAGCGTAATGGTTACGTCACTGGACTCCCATGTAGTTGACCACGGTTTGAGTCCCTGACCTGGCAGCTTAAAACTCATGCTGAGCATGTGTGCACATGTGCCTAAAATCCCAAGAGAATAGAGGAGAAGGGATTGTGGTGTGGCTGTCACCCCTACAGGGTGATTTCTTGCTTTCTGTCTATCTTTCTCTGTCTCTCCAGTGAGTCCATGCACCCTATAGCAAAAATCTCTTAAAAAAAGATTTTACAAATTTCTTTGAGTAGTTTTCACATGTATGCTATTTATAAGTTGAGCCACATTAAAATATACTGAAAAATGTGGAAACTGACTTGGAAACAGAAAGAAACATGGAGCAGAGAAAAAACAAAAGAATAAAAATGCTCAGTTAGGTCTTAGTAACAGGTTATATGGCAGTATCACTAAATTCATAGATATGTCAGGAAGCTTTGGCTCTAAAACATGGAAGGCCCAGACCAAACCAGCTAAACCATGATGGAAATCATTGGCCTACTTAACTAGAAGCTCAGAGGTAAATTAGGCTTTACAACTGATGAAATAAGAGCTTCTGCAGTGTGGTCCTGCAGGTTTCTTTCCTTCCCTCTCCTCTAGCTGTGGGGCTCATCCTTGACAGGAAATAAAATGGTGGCAGCTGCTCTGGGTCTTTTATCTATACATGACAACTTGGCTATGAAGAGAGAGGGCACGTTTGAAATTCTTCAAGAAGGGTAAAAATGAAAGTCCCTAGAAGCCTCTTCTTCCATCCCTTTGACACATATCATGTCACATGAAGCCTTCATAAATCAATCATTGCCCAAAGAGGTGATTTTCCATCTCTTTAGATCAACAGCTCCTGTCTCTAGATATGGGGTCTGGTTACCTTGAGATCCCATCAGGCCTCCATGAGAACTCCATCAACTATCCAATACTGCGCTGTTTAAAAGGTACATTTCATTTTCTGCTGCAGGAAACAGAGTTATATTGTATTTGAGAATATCTGAAAAGCATATATCATAGTGAAGCTCTCTCTATAGGAAGAGGGGAAAAAAAAACAAGCATTAGTATTTTTTTGTTGTTGTTTAGGAATACATATTTCTTTTTCTTATAATGCACTTTGCTGGTTTTTTTTTTATTATGGAAATTATATTGTTCCCTTTGGAAAGCCGTAAATATTCAGAAAAGTATAAAGAAGGAAATAAAAGTTAGATGCAATTTCTCACCATCATTAACATTCTGAAAAGCTTGAACTACTCTCTTATACATATCTGTTTATCATTATTTATACTGGTTGCTAATGACAGAAACTCATTTTGAGCTGATTTAAACAAAAATGAGAATTTATGTAAAGCACACTAGGGATATTCTAGGGAACACAAGGGCAGCTGAACAGTATGTAGACTAACGCCAGAAATTAGAAGGCAAGAAGGAACTTGGGGAGTAGAGGATTCATTTTTCTCTCTTTTTACAGCCTGACTTTCTTTTCTTTGGTATGCAGATAGTCAGACATGGCCAACCTGTAGGTTCCAACTCTATGCCTTCTTTGTCTATTAAAATTCCTGGGGAAGTCCATCATTCTTCCCAAGCTAGTGTCAAGAGTTCAGCTGTGGTCCAATCAATTGTGGAAAAAGAACAGTCATGTAGATAATAGCACTACTGAGGACTCAGCCTTTAGTGCATATAAGTTATTGATCCTACAAATAGATCCATTGTCCCCTGGACAGGTGCCTCCAAGATTTACTACTACTGCTGCTACAGTAACACAAAACACACATACAAAAACATACAAATGTCATTGAGATTGCCTTGACTATGAGTTTTATAGCCTGCCTTTAAAATAACTTGCAAGCATTCCAACAATGAATATCTCTCCCATATGATAACTGCCACCAAAACTTCATTTTCAGTGGCTCTATTATATCCCTTCTAATGGATGCACTATATCTTAGTTATCCAACATTGAAAAATTAATGCTTAGATCATTCTCAATTTCTTGTTATCATAAATAATAAACATATTTTTGAATATTTTTTTTTTCTTTTTGAGGACCTATGCACTCAACAAAGGGAGGGGGGAAGCATCCCTCAATGAAGAGGATCATTCTCCTCCATTTCTTCACCCTGTTGGGATTGGGCACACATGCCCAATATGTTTTTCAAGCCTCCAGGGCTGGGATTTGAATTTCAGTCAGCCACATGAGATTCAGCTCCCTGCACCACTAGGCTATGGGGCTGGCCCGTTGAATAGACATCTTTGTAAAACAAGTTTTGTTGAATTATTCTCATGGAATGGAGTTTTAATAGTGAAAAAACTAGGGGCACAAGACTTAAAACTCTTGCCAAATATTGCCTAATTGTTCCTAGAAAGGTTAATTGCTCTTGTTAACTTGGGCTAACAGTTCTTATCACACATGTGAAGAAGCAGTAGCAAAGGGACACAGGAGAATTTAGAAGGTAATGGATATGTTTATTACCTTGTTTGTGGTGATGATGCCATAGGCATACGTATATATCCAAATTCATAAATGGTTATACATTAAATACATGCAGTTTTTAAAAAATAGTAGTCATGTCTCAACAAAACTCTAAAAAAGATATTGTAAGAGTAAATCTAAAAGTAGGTAATTTTCACAATATTAAAAAAAGCTGTATCTTGCATAAATATATCTATGATTTAGATAGGGTCACGAGTTTGTGAATTCTGACCTAGAGTAATATGAAAACTGAAGTGTAGTCAGCTGCTAGATAGAGTCTTTTATGTGGTTTTCTTGAGCACAGACATCTTATGGCTAGACATATTTAAATATTTCAAGAAGAAGGCACAGCTGACAGGAAAATAAGAAGCTGATTAGAAGTTCTAAATGTGGGGGGCTGGCAGGTGGCGTGGTGGTTAGGTGTGCTGGACTCCCACATGGCCAATCATAGTTTGAGTCCTGAACCTGGTGGCTCTCTCTCTCTCTCTCTCACGTTGTCCCTCTCTAGTCAAATTAAAATAAATAAATAAAGTTAAATAAAATAATTCTTAAAAAAAAAAAAAAAGAAGTTTTGGGGACCAGCAGTTAGCATAATGGCTATGTCACTGGACTCCCATGTAGTCGACCGCGGTTCATGTCCCGGACCTGGTGGCTTAAAACTCACGCCGGGCGCATGTTTGTGCATGCCCAAGATCCCAAGAGGAGACTGGAGGAGAAGGGATTGCGGCGTGGCCATCCCCCCGGGGGGCGATTTCTCACTTTCTGTCTCTCTGTCTCTCTCTGTCTGGCGAGTGCACGCGCCCTATAGCAAAAATCTCTCCAAAGAAAAAAGAAAAAAAAATGAGTTTCAAATGTGGAATGCTCTTGTCCATAAGTAGCAAAACCCCTAGAAATGGAGAACCTTCTTTTTTTTTCCCTTTTTTATTTTTGGAGAGGTTTTTGCTATGGAGCACGCTTGTCAGAAAGACAGAGAGAGACAGAGAGACAGAAAGTGAGAAATCACCCCCCAGGAGGGATGGCCACGCCACAATCCCTTCTCTTCCAGTCTCCTCTCAGGATCTTAGGCACACACGCACACACGCCTGGTGTGAGTTTAAGCCACTGGATCCGGGACTCGAACAGCGGTTGGCTACATGGAAGTTCAGCTATGTAGCCATTACGCTAACTGCTGGTCCCAGAACCTTCATTTTATAAGAGAGAAGGTAACTTTTACTTGGCCTGAGGCCACATCCCTACAAATGGCGAGTATTGTCACATTTCTAGGCAAAGAATACATCCTCTGTAAGGAATAAGCTTCCAAAATAATGTGTTCATGTAATTGATTTCACCGACTAGCCCCAGCAAGCCTGAATTTCGGGGCTGTTTTATAATGTATCACTTCAGCATGTAGACGAGTTCCAGATAAGACATCAATTTGTGATGTTCAGGTCTAAAATTAGAGCCACGGCTCAGTCAGTGTTGCCCTTTAGATTCTATTTCCTTTTTACTATGCTGTCAGCCATGTCGTAGGGATCATCATAAATCTGATTACAAAAACAAGACCTGTGTCAAGAAAGGAAAACTGATTTTTGTTGGAAATCAGTGGACATGGCTGTTTCAACTGGCTCTCTTTCCTCAGGAAACCTTAGTGAGCCCATCTATCATGTCAGTGAAGCCATGCATTACACCAGTCTCTGGATTCATAGCCTTCCAAGGACCTTTCATTGGGTTCCAGTTCCCTAAATGCAGGGGAGCACAGCCCTCGCAGACTTGCCTCCCACATCACCAGCACAGGGAACTGTGCCGGGCACTGTCATCACTCAGGCTCTGGAGACATGGTGGTCTGTCCCTGGTGGGAGAGGGAGGGACCTCACGGGGAGAGAAACCTATGTTGAAACACTTAGGCACATACATTTCAAGCTAAAACCTTATTTCTCCCCTTCGCTAAAGGTGGTTTTCACAGAACAATCAACGTCCACATTTTTTTTAACAAACCAATAACTAGAGATTCACAGACCAGCCATTGGTGCAGAACCTCTTGCTTGCTTCCTGCAACATTGCATGCTGTGTGGGTATGGATACTGGGGACAGAGGTCATGCCACGTGCTGCATTAGATGTGCAATATATGTTGCAAGCATGTACATAGCCCAGAATTGGATGAGAATTAAACATGATGCTGCAAAAATTGTGTCTCTCCTTATTAGGCTATTAGCTCCTGGACAGCAGGGACAATATCTTATTTATTGTGTTCCCAAGGTGTTTTATCTGACTTGTATTTCTAGTGCCTTATAAGGCCCTCATACAAATAGGTGCCCAATTAATATTAGAAGAATGAATGACTAGGCATATTTCCATTGAGCATGCTACGTCACAGCCTGTCCTCTGTAAAGGGTGAAGGCCACGGGGGCGGGTGAGAGGAGGGAGTCTCACTTCTGAAATTCCCTTTTTAAAGATGTTATGCTACATGATAATGTTATGTCATAGGTATATTTTAAGATTAGTTTGACATGTTAGTATATGTAGAGAAGAAAATCTTGGTAACTAGACACAAAAGTATTAACAGTTTATCTCTAACAGAACATGAAATATTTACTTTCTAATTTTTTAATATTTTTGTAAATCATAGTTTTTTTGGGTATAACAAACATGCTCTGTTTTTGTAACAGGAAGAACAATATAGACTTTTGAAATAATTAGATTTAATTGCTTATACTCATTTTAGATGAATTAAATGATTGTTTCTTTGATGATATTTAGGAGATGCCTTTAATTCATCAGCCAAATCATTATTCATTAAGATGGGATAACTGAGTTGACTCATCAACATATTGTACTGATTTATGTTTGATTTAAGTTTAGAGGATTTTATTTTCTGGTTTTTTACAGCTGCATGATACTGAAGATCTTCAGTTTTAAAAAAAACGAATGCCTTGATGATAGCCCAGGAAACTTGGATAGGAAAGTAACATAAATGCATAATGATGTAAAGTTGAAAGGCCTTTGGAGGAAGTGTAATCCAACCTTTCTGACTGCTGGTCTCCACCTGCATCAGCCACTTAGGAAAGCTTCCTGGGAGGAGGGCTTGCAGCCGCGGGTGGGGCACCCTCCACATTGGTGCAATTCATTAAGAGAACTTTCCGTGTATACAGAGCTGCAGCCTGCCCTGCTGCACCATCACCACCCACCCATCCCCACTATGCCCCCTCGAGTACACAGACAGGACTGTGCCTAGCAGTGTGGCTCTTTCCCCCTGTTGAAACCTACCAAGAGCTGTTGCTTAGTTTTGTAACATAAATAGGATGACACTGGTGGGAAGTCATGGACAGAGGGCCTTACAAAGAATAAGTGAGTGGGAAACAGAATGGTTTTGGAAATGAGCCTTCAATAGCTTTAACACAACTTCTTTTTCCCCCTTTAGAGTATGCAGACAGAGAGAGAGAGAGAGAGGGAAAGTGAGAAATCACCTTGCAGAGTGGATGGCTAGTCCACAATCCCTCCTCCTCCATTCTTCTCTCAGAATTCTGGGCATGCTCACACAGGTACCTGGTGTGTTTTTCAAGCCTCCAGGTTGGACTCAAGCTGCAGAGTCATCCATATGGGATTCAAGGCCTTAATTACCATGCCACCTGCTGGTCCAACACAACATGTTTTTATTTCCTATACAGGAGCAAGAAAAAATGTAGACTGGCTTTCTATAAGGAAAAATTTTTTTTCCTCTTACTGAGATATAATTTCTAAACAAAAAGACTGGGGGCCAGCAGATGGTATAGTAATTAAGGTGCTAGACTACCATATGTTCCACTGAGGTTCAAGTCTCAGATCCAGTGGCTTGAAACACACTGGGTATGTGTGTGTATGTGCCCGAAATCTCAAGAAGAATAGAGGAGAAGGGATTGTGGCATGGCCATCGCCCCGGGGGTGGGGTAATTTCTCATTTTCTGTCTCTCTGGTGAGTGCACAAACCCTACAGTAAAAATCTCTCTCAAAAAAATAAAAAAATTAGGGGACCAACAGGTGGCGTGGTGGTTAAGGCACTGGACACTCCCACATGGCTGACTGTGGTTTGAGTCATAGACCTGGTGGTTTTCTTTCTCACTTTCTCTCTCTCTGGTCAAATTAAAATGAATGAATAAAAAATAAATAAATAATTCTTTTAAAAAATTTTTAAAAAGGGCAAGACTGAAATATTTGCTAAATAACTAAGATACATCACATCCAGATGTGGAAAAAGACAAACCAACTCAATAGTTGGTCTGATTCTCCCACATTCAGAGTTGTGAATAATGATGATGATTGTATTTATTTAGATTTGTTTCTGCCTAGTAATGAGAGGTTGGTGGTGTTTTAGCAACTCCTTGCTCTTGGGTAGGCCCTAGAGTCAACTCCTATGTAGTGGAGAGAGCTACAGTACAAATACAAAACACCATTGCCCAGATTACCTCCAGTTCCCGGGGGTTCCGTCTCCTTAGTGGCCAGTTAGCTTCTCTCCATTCCATCACTGTAGGTTGTGCAGTTCATCCTGGTTAAGCTTCTAATAAAAAAATTACCAGATGATGAAGTGCATGTTGGGGCTACGTGGGGGCAGGGTGGGCATTGCACAGAGCTATCTCACAGTTGCACTGCGAGATTTCCTTCCAGGTTGATTAGATTCATTAATCGACATCCCTCAGGCTGAGTTCAGCCAAGGACACGTCTTATTCTATCATCTAGAGACCATTTTTTCCTCCATCTGAGCCACTAGGATATGATGAAAGCTTTATCAAAGGTCTTGCCAGGATTCAAGTTTTGGTCTCTTTAGAACTGTTCAGTGTCACCATTCTAACTCTAATCCCTTTCATAAGTACAGTCTTTTCACCTTTCCATTGTTTGACTTCCCAACTTAATGAAAGGACAGAAATGACTTTTACCTCCCCCATTCAGAAGTGCACCCAGTCTTTTTGTTCACTTTGTGCCTCTTTCTGTCATGATTTAGAAGCTAATGGAAAACATTCCAAGAATATTTTGTAAGAAGTGAAAGGGTGAAGTTCATGAGGGTGTAGTAAGAGGTTTCCTTTTAAACAATTAGAGGATGTTTGGTAAGATTTGAAAGAGAAGAAAATTAAGTTCCATATATAAACTGAGAAGAAAGATTATGAAAACAGTTTTTGAAGAAAAGAGAAGATGGTTAATTTAAAAAAATAGGTCTATAGTTGAAGAGAGCATCTTGAAAATGAGAAAAATTACATTGTTCTGAATTAAGACAGAAAGAAGGGAAGTTTGGATATATTGAAGTGAGAGAGTCCTGTATTTTCTGTGCTTGTTGTAACAAATGACCACAAACTCAATGTCTTACACAACACAATGTTTTATCCCCCTTTTCTGTGGATTAGGAATCAGGCGGATTTGACCAGGCTAACATTAAAGGGTTGACAGGACTGCATGCTTTCTGGAGCTCTAGAAGAAACCTGTTTCCTTGCCTTTTTAGCTTCTAGAGTAACCCTGTTTCCTTGGCTTGTGGCCCCTTCCTTTATCTTCAAACCAGTGATGTCCTGTTGAGTCTCTCTCACATTTTTGTAACTTTGACAATTACCTTTCTGCCTTCCTTCTCTGCATTTAAAGACCTTTAAATGTAGATAGCCAACCTGGTTAATCAAATCTAATCTCACCATTTTCAAGTCAGCTAATTAACAACCTTAATTCACCTCTCTCCCTCCCCCCCATTGTCTCTTGCCTTGTAAACTCTCACAGGTCCTAGAGATTAAGACATGAGCATCCTTGAGATGCCCTTGCCTGCCTCCCAGAGATGGGAAGTTGAAGAAACTTGGGTAGAATGGTTTGCATTTTGTTAATGAAAGCTTTATTGTCTTACTGCCCACATTTGAAGTAGGAGCATATCTTGGCGACAACAGCAAGTTCAGTCCTAGACCACTGCAATAAAACCAACATCGCAATAAAGGAAGTCACAAGAAATTTTTAGTTTCCAAATGCATATTAAAGGTGTGATTATACTATACTGTAGACTATAAAGTGTGCAATAACATTACAAAAAAGCAATATTAATACTTGAATTAAAATATTAATATGTTTGGACCAGCAGTTAGCGTAATGGCTATGTCACTGGACTACCATGTAGTCGACCGCGGTTCGAGTCCCGGACCCGGTGGCTTAAACTCACGCCGGGCGCGTGTGCATGCATGCCCAAGATCCCGAGAGGAGAATGGAGGAGAAGGGATTGCGGCATGGCCATCCCCCCTGGGGGGTGATTTCTCACTTTCTGTCTCTCTGTCTCTGTCTGTCTGGTGAGCGCACGCAACCTATAGCAAAAACCTCTCAAAACAAATATTAATATGTTCTTTGGGGGCCAGCAGGTGGTATAGTGGTTGAGGTGCTAGATTCCCACATGGTCGATCAAGGTTTGGGTCCCAGACCCACCAGCCCGAAAATCACAACAAATAAATAGATAAATAAATAAATACTTTTTAAAAATGTAATTTTTCTTTGTAAAAAATGCTGATTATATGAGCCTTTACAGATTCATAATTGTTTTCGCTGATGGAGGGTATTGCCTCCACATTAACAGTTGCTGACAGGCAGGGGGCGCAGCAGGTGGTGTGGTGGTTGAGGTGTTGGAATTCCCACATGGCTGACCATGGTTCAAGTCCCAGCCTGGTGGCTTGCTTTCCCTCTCTCTCTCTCTCTGTCTTTCTCTGACCAAACTCATGTGAAATAATAATAATAATAATAATAAACAAATAAAGTAAATAATTCTTTAAAAAAAAAAAGTTGCTGACTGTTCCTGAAAGCAATTTCTGAAGGTTGGAATGGGTTTTGTTGTTCCATTCATAGAGTAATGGCCAAGTATTCTTATTTAGTAGTAGTCTTTTTTTTAAAAATGTATTTATTTTATTTTATTTGTTATTATTTTTTAAAATTTTTAAATTTAAATTTAATTTTATTTGATATTTTTAATTTGAATTATTTTTATTTTTATTTAATTTCTCAAAAATGATTTATTTATTTAATTTGTTATTATTTTTAATTTGAGAGAGAGAGAAAGGGAAAGTGAGAAATCCTGTTGCCAGGTCTGGGACTTTAATCACATTTGGTCATGTGAGAGTCCAGTGCCTTAACTACCATGCCACCTGCTGGCCCTAGGTTCAGTATCATTCTTAAGGACCGTGGGTTTTTTGGAATGGTTAAGTGAGCATTGGCTTCAACTTAAAGTCACCAGTGGGATTAGCTACTAACAAGAGAAACAGCCTGTTCTTAGAAGTTTTCTTTTTTCTTTTTAGAGATTTTTTGCCTTAGGGTGTGGGCACTCACCAGGGAGAGACAGAGATAGTGAGAGGGAAAGTGAGAAATCAGTTTCCAGGGGAGATGGCCACACCACAATCCCTTTTCCTACCAGAATCTTACACGTGCATGTACACATGCCCAGAGTGATTTATGAAGCCACTGGGTCCAGGACTTGAACCACAGTTGGCTGTGTGGGAGTCTAGTGATGTAACCACTAAGCCATCTGCTGGTCCCAGTTCTTAGAAATTTTAAAGCAAGCCATTGACTTCTCTGTAGTGATGAAAGTCCCCAGTGACATCTTTTAATAGGATGTTTGTTCTATATTGAAAACTTGTTGGTGTCTTAATTCCTCTTCATCCACAGACAGTTCAGTGGAAATCATAGGAATGTCTGACATAGAATTTAGAACATTCATAATGTCAAAGCTAACAGAGATGGAAGAGAAGAGAGACAATGAACTGCAGAAGAGAAAGGAGAAAGGAGCTTATGAGTTCAAGGAGGTGAAGAAATTCTTGCAAGATCTAAAAGAGGAATTACACACTTTAAAAAATAATCAAATGGAGGGACCAGCAGTTAGTGTAATGGCTATGTCACTGGACTCCCACATAGTCGACCGCGGTTCGCGTCCCAGACCCGGTGGCTTAAAACTCATGCTGGGCGCATGTGCGTGCATGCCCAAGATCCTGAGAGGAGAATGGAGGAGAAGGGATTGCGGCGTGACCATCCCCCCTGGGGGGGGTGATTTCTCGCTTTCTGTCTCTCAGTCTCTCTCTGTCTGTCTGGTGAGTGCTTGTGCCCTATAGCAAAAACCTCTCCAAAAAAAAAAAAAAAAAAGAAAGAAAAGAATCAAATGGAACTGTCGGTGATGAAGGCTACAATACAGAAAGTCAAAATCTCCCTTGAAAGTATTAAAAACAGGTTAGATCATACCGAAAATAGAATCTCAGACATAGAAGAGAAAATTGCTGGCCTAGAAAAATTCACCACAAAAACTGAGAAAATTGCCCAAAAATTTGAGAATAATATACAAAAAATACTAGACACCATCAAATGTCCAAACATCCAGATAATTGGCATCCCAGAAGGCGAAGAGACAATAAGGGCATTGATAATGTATTCCGTGAAATCCTGCAAGAAAAGTTTCCAAACCTAGAGAGGCACTCAAAGATCCAGTTTCAAGAAATACAGAGGACCCCAAATAGAATCAACCCAAGAAGAATCTTCTCCAAGACACATTATAGCCAGGTTGACCAAAACCACAGACAAAGACAAGATCCTAAGATTGGCAAGAGAGAAACTGCAAATTACCTACGAAGGATATCCCATCAGACTAACAGCAGACATCTTATCAGAAACAATGCAAGTGAGGAAAGAATGGGAAAATATATTCAAAATGTTAAGGGAAAAGCAATTTCAACCAAGAATACTGTACCGAGCAAGATTATCCTTCATATAGGAAGAAAAGACAAGAACATTCTCAGATACACAAAACATGAAAGAATTTACCAGCACCAGACCAGATCTCCAAGAAGTTCTCAAGGGAGTGCTATGTCAGAAAAATTAAATTCATACACACAGAAATAAGAGTTTTCAAAAACTAAGAAAATGGCCAACTTAATCATAGGGACAAGTCTGGAGTTGAATATTATATCCCAGAATTCAGTCAGGAAGATCAACCACAACAGAAGATCGATTAAGTACATGAAACTGAGCTGGTGAAATAGCATTCTGTGACTTTTGACTAAAATATTGCTGCTTTTCTTTTAGGCTTTGTTGTCTGGTTTTAAGAGTTTTTGTCCTGTCTTGAGCTGTCAATAGGTTCATGTACCTACTATTTGAACAGCATACTAACCTGTTTCCAGGCTTTAAGTTTTAAGCAAATTTCCTCACCAATTCAAAACGGTTTTTTTTTCTTTTTTTTTTTTTTTTTTTTGAGAGGTTTTTGCTGTAGGGTATGTGTGCTCACCAGAAAGACAGAGAGAGACAGAGAGACAGAAAGTGAGAAATCACCTCTGGGGGGATGGCCATGACACAATCCCTTCTCCTTCATTCTCCCCTCAGGATCTTGGACACATACGCCCACCTGCCCTGCATGAGTTTAAGCTACCGGGTCTGGGACTCGAACCGTGGTTGACTACATAGAGGTCCAGCAACATAGCCATTACGCTAACTGCTGGTCCCATTCAAAACTGCTTCTCTTGAAATTACCAGCTGAACTTGCTATTGAAAGTAGTTAGATTATTTAAGAAATTTTGTGATCAATAAAATGTGAGGAGAAAAGGAATGGAAGACAACTGTAGACACCAGAGATAATGTGAGAAGAGGGTGAGAAAGGGCAGAGGGTCAGACATAGGGGTAAATTTATATAGATTAGATATATAGATATAGATATAGATATAGATATAAATATATAGATATGAAACTAGAAATGGAAACTTATTGATGATAACATACATGATTAAGCCACTATGCAGTATATTCTAGATGGGAAACCACATTTTGTATGCTGTGATGATGATTAGGGGATGAATGTAAATTAATTAATTAAAAAAAAGTTTCAGGAGAAAAAACACAAAAATTGTTTTTCTTGAAATTAAAAAAAATGCATATTTGATGACTGTAGTAAGCTACATAGCCCCAGCTAGGTGCTAATTTATAATATGTTCATTCTACTCACTGAAGTTTATGCCCAAAGTCAGACTTGTGTTCATGGATATGTATATATCAGCTTCACTTGCTATTGGAAATATTTAGATTAATTAAGTTCGTTAGTGAATCAATAAAATGGGAAAAGGCATAGAAAACAACCATGGATACCACAGACAGTGTGGGAGGAGGGTGGGACACGGCAGAGGGTGAGAGAGAGGGAATCAAGGATGGCAAAAAAATAGCAAAATATACAGGAAGCAAGAAATGGAAAATTATTTGTTGATGATAACATTTATGGTGATGTGCTTGATTGAGCCAATCTACAATGTATTCTGGATGGGAAATCTCATTTTGTATGCTGAAATGATGTGTAATGAATGAATGTAAATAAATAAATTTAAACTAAAAAAAAGAGAGAGACAGAAAGGGAGACTATACACAGACACACAGGGGACATGGCCATGGAAAGATGAAGACAGCCTGAACTTATGCTACTACAAGCCAAGTCTCACCAAGGACTGCTTGTAGCCATTAGAGAAAGAAAGGCACGGAATGGGTTCTCCTTCAGAGCTTCCAGAAGCAACCAAGCCTGTTGACACTTTGTTTTCAGAAGTCAGGTGTCCAGAATTGTGAGAGAATACATTTCTGGTTTTTTTGTTGTTTTTGTTTGTTTGTTTTAAAAAGAAAGAAAACCTGTTGTTTGGTGTAGTCACCTTCATCAATGATCTTATCTAGATCTTCTGGATAACTCGCTGCAGCTTTCATACCGGCGCTCGCTGCTTCACCTTGCATTTTCATACTAAAGAGATGGCATCTTTCCTTGGACCTCGTGAACTAGCCTCTGCTAGCTTTGAACTTTTCTTCCATGGCTTCTTCACTTCTCACAGCCTTCATAGAACCGAAGAGTCAGGACCTTGCTCTGAATTAGGCTTTGGCTTAGGGCAATATCATGGCTAGTTCGATTTACCCAGATTACTAACATTTTCTCCATCTCAGCGTAGGCTGCCTCACTTTCTTATCAGTAGTGTATTCATTGGAGTAGCACTATTTTTTCTTTCAAGAACTTTTTCTTTGCATTCACAACTTGACTGTTTGGTACAATAGGTCCAGCTTTGGGCTTAATTCAGAGCCTTCCTCATTAAGCTAATCATTTCTAGCTTCTCTTCTTTTCCTCTGTTCATGATGGAGCACTTGCACACAGGAGAGAAAGAGAAACGCCCTCCACAAGGTCTGGCCACGCCACAGTCTTTTTCTCTGGTCTTCCAGCCGTCAGAACTTGGGCACTCACACACACCTAGCATGCTTCAGGTCATCCACACCAGGGATCGGAAACAAAGTTGCCTTGAGCAGGGCATTACCATGGAGCTGATGCCATTTCTAGCTTTTGACTTGAAGTGAGAAAAGTGCAGCTTTTCCTTTCACTGAAGTGATTTGAGGCCATTGTTGGGTTGTTGATTGGCCTACTTTCAATATTGCTGTGTGTTGGGGGAATAGAGAGGCTTGAGGAGAGGGAAAGAGATGGGGCAGTGGAACAGTCAAAATACATTTATCAGTTAAGTTTCCCATCTTATATACATCCCAAAACAATTACAGAAGCAACATCTAAAGTCACTGGTCATGGATCACTGTAATAAATATAGTAATGAAAGTCTGACTTGTTGCCACAATTACTAAAGTGGAACACAGGAACACTAAGTGAGCACGTGCTCAGTGCAGGGTTATCACAACCTTCAATTTGCAAAGTAAAAGAAAGAAAAAACAAGGCAGTCTCTGGAAAGCACACTAAAACAAAGTGTGCTGTGTACAATTTGATGAGTTTTGACAAATGCATGAATACACCTGTGAAGTCTTCGCCACAGTCAAGATAATGAACATATCCATTCCCTCTAGAAGTTTCTTCTGCTCTTTTGCTTTAATTTTTTCTGTTTTGTTTTGTTGTGCTGAGAACACTTAACATGAGATTCCTTCTCTCCCCCCAACCAACTTTTAAGGGCCTAGACTTAACAACATTATATTGTTGTTAAGTCTAGGCACAATATTATGTGGCAGATTTTATAGAGGCTTCTCAAGGGTGAGCCTTCCCTGTTCCAGAGTCCATAAATGTACTGGCTGACCACAAGGCACCTGTTGCAGTGTTTGTAGAGCAGCTAGTCGTCCCAGGCCCTCCTGACTTTCCTCTCTATGTAAATCGGCCTAGAAAAGGGGAGGTTGCAATGACTCTGGAGTGGCTCTTGGGAACAGCCAGTTACCTCATACTAAATTCCAGCCATAATACCATGTCCCATCTGGCCATGATCCTCACAATTCAAATTGCAGTGGACTTGGATTACATAATTCTGAGCTAAACATTCCCTCCAGACGTGAAGTTGGCTCCCCTGACTCACTGAGATCAGGGCACTTTCTAAGGGTTGTTTTTCTTTTTTGGAATGATAGATTTGCGCTGTGCTGTCCAGGTCTTTTTGTGCTTAGCAGGAAAATTAGTCAGATTATGGACATGGATCAGGTGCACAGTCTAGTGATAAAAAAGAAAAAAGGTAAATAAATCTTTGGTGGTTTGCCCCTTAATCATATAAGAAATTTTAAGAACTCAAGTAGTTTAAGATATAAAATACACAGCATTTATTTAGTTCTGTTCATTAGAAAGCAGATCCATTCAGAATCCTGTAGCAAAGGATACTGTGTGTCCTCAAATAACAAATTCATCGACTATTCAGGAAGAACAGTTTATCATGTGATCTCACTCCTTACAACAGTGAAAATTCAAAGAAAATTGAAAGGCTATACATCAGGTTTAAGTAATATAGAAAAATAGAAGCAAATATTCATCAAGCCTTTAGGAGGAAAAATGTGTAAATGTAGGAGTGATGGGAAAAATTACAGAAGATTTATATCTACATAAAAATTTCTATAGATTCATATCTACATAAAAATTTTAAATATCTCTAAGTTATGACTGTAATAGTAATTAAAGGTCAAACAACATATTGGGAAAAAGTATTATTATACCAGAAAGGATAACTTTTTTTAAAAAATAATTATTTATTTAATTTTATTTATTTATTCATTTATTTTAATTTGACCAGAGAGAAACAGAGAGAGAAAGAGAAAGTGAGAAAGCAAGCCACCAGGTCCGGGACTCAAACCGTGGTCTGCCATGTGAGAGTGTCCAGCGCCTTAGCCACTATGCCACCTGCTGGTCCCAAGAAAGGATAATTTTTATTATATAAAAAGTTAACAGAGCCTTGGTGCTTAAGGAGGCTAAATTCCCACATGGATAGGTGCACAGCAGGTGGAACACTGGACCCAGTGGCTTGACAAACACGCTGGGCGTGTGTTCCATGCATGACTCCTAATCCCATAAGGTGGGAGAGAGGGAGGAGAAAGGCTTGAAGCCTAACATGACCCATGGGGGGGGGGGGGGAGTACAATCTCACTTTCCCTCTCTTTCTCTCTGTTTCTCTTTTGCAAGCTCAAGTGCCCCTTGGCAAATAAAAAGAGTTAATATATTTTGACCTGATAGGAAAATGTGCCAAGAGCAAGAACACTTTTAACTAATAAAAGAGAAAATGCAACTAGTCGATAAAATTATAAAAATTATAAAATTATAGGAAAATGTTTCCCTTTATATAAGAGTAAGTTTTTAAAAACTAAGATAACATTTTAAGTATTTACTTACTCAGTAGGTGATTAGCTCCACCAGCCTTTATTACACAGGCGCTTGAAATGTGAGGATTTAGTTACGAGGTACTCAGAGTCACTACCCCCAGTGGGGTTTCACCTCCATGGAGGGAGAAAGTCTCAAACAGGAAAACATGGTGTAAAAATGAAAGAAGGGATAAAGTACACTTAGGGCAGACAATAGTTTCAGAACTACTTTATATCATTAATAATATCTCTGCTGGTAAAAATTTGGTACAGATCGACCTTCTTATATACTGCAAATAGGAGTAGAAATTGTTACCACTCTTTTGAAAAGCAATTTGTCAAATTATTTTAAGAACTCCAAAAATATTCACACTCTTTGACCCAGTTATTCTTCTGGGCATCTTGTCAAAAGAAAAGATTTTATGTCCAAAAAAATTTACAGGCAAAGATTTTCATAATACTATTAATGATCATTATAAGAGCAGAAGATTGGGAAAAACTTAAATGGCCAAATTATAGAGAAATTATGGCCTCTCCATTTAATGAACTATTATATTGCCATTAAGGGTCATTTCTATGAAAAGTATGATACAGAGCAAATACTTGAAGTCAAAATTTTACGTGTACTGAAATAAAAAAATAAGTAATAAATTCAATATACCAAAAGTACTCCTGAGTGAAAATGTTAGCAGAAGTAGTATCGAGATAAGCAATTGTGGTAATGATGTCACTGTTCTTTGTTTCTAAGTTTATTTATTTATTTCTTCCATGAGAGAGAAAGACAAGTACTCCCAGTGAGGTCCTCATGCAGTGATCCATCCCTAGCCTCCACCAGCCCAGGACATAGGCACGTGCTCACTTACTGGCATGCACAAGAGGCCTCCAAATGCAAACCCAAGACCTCCCCATGGGGGTCTAGCATCACAGAGTGTTGGCTCACTGCTGCACCACTGCTGCTGGTCAATGCCATTATTCCTAATAACTTCCTTCATAAGTGTAAGGGGGTCGGTTATATATTCCTGTCCCACTGGTCTTGGGCTTAGCCACATGACTTGCTTTGGCTAGTGAAATGAGACTATATGTGCTATGCAGTCTATCCCAGTAGAAGCTTTAAATGCCATTACATGATTAGATTCAGCCTTTCACACTTCTATGTACTTCCATGAGACCATCACATCCAAAATAGGGGCTGATCCTTAAGCCTGGATCTCCAAAGAAGAAGACCACAAGTCACTCTCCAGGCCACCTGTAATAAAATAGAGACATCTGTGTTGTTCTAAGTCACCGGGGTTTTGTAATTATGTGTTACTCAGTAATACAGAAATGTTGGTATGTTGCATTTTTTTTAGAATACTGCATTTCCAGAAATTTCTTCATGACCATTTAACAATTTTCAGAATTTCTCATACAAACAAGTAGCTCTACCTAAAACCTGAGAATAGCCCTGGAGAGGGAAATGAAAATAGTTATTTTCAAACAAGATGGAGGACTATGTCCAGATATCATGGGAAATTACCATGACTTGTCCTGTGGATAAAACAAATAGACAAACAAAACAAACTTAGTTAAATAACTTTTTTCACTTTTAAACTTCGTTTACTTTTTATTTTTCTAATTTAAAAAGAGAGGAAAAACCATTTGAGACTAGGACTTGGGAACAATTAATGAAGATACAGACTCAGGAACAATTTATATCCTGCTAAAGTGCATTCTTTCCCTTACAAGCTCATTCTTATTCTTTCTAATTAGGGTTCTCTTCATTACCTCTGAATAATAGGAATCAACATTGCCACCATTATGCTAATGAGGAGTGCAATGGCTTTGTCTGTTGGCAAGAATGACAGCAAAGAGTCCCTAATATTTAAAGTACAAAATGAGCCCATAATAGATAGCAGCAAATAATACGCAAATTGTCCTTTGGAGGTAATGGTTTGTGTTTTATTTTATTCCATAAATGAGAGTAAAAACCTGTCTATAAACTCACTGCTGCCAATAATATATCTGAAATAGTACATAGGTGATTTTATCTAAAGAGGAAAAAAAGTTAGAAAACTCGAGTCATACTTTGGCATTGGATCTAGAAAAGATGATGGGAAGTGAACCATCAATCATAAAGTTCCTCTGCAAGCATAGAGATGTATAGTCTCTTATAGTCAGTCTTTTATAATTTGGTACTAATGTAAATTAGAATGAATTCATTAGTTTAGTAAGAGTTATTTAGCATCCACCGAATCTCATGCACTCTGCTTGGTATTAGAATGTAATGGTGCATGAGACCAACAGAGCTTCTGCCTTTCCATACCCTTCAGGGAATGAAGTGACCCTATCCCTTATCAACCATGTAGTCCAGTGGGGAAGGCATTTCATTAACCAGAAAAAAAAATTTTAAAGGTGGCTATACACGGATAGCAGGAGCAACTCAACTAGACTAAAGAGGCAAGAAAGGCATCTAGAAGATTAAGGACTAAACTCATTTCCAAAGGATCAATACAAGCTATGCAGGACAATAGGAAGATGAGGACTGTGTACTGAGGAACAGCCCACAGTGAACAGCATGTTAAGAGTGAAGCAGAACATGTGCATGAGAGGAAATGAAAGAAGATCAGTGTGAATGAGATGAGCAAGGGATGAATAGAGGTGGCTGGAATGGTTGGCAGGGTCTGGATCATATAAGGGCTTGGAAGTCATGCACAGGAGCTAGAGTTTTGTCTTAAGAATACTGGGATGCCACTAAAAGGGTTTCAGGCAGGGAAACTATGTGACCATGTTTGTGCTTCAGTGAACACACTAACTGGCATGATAATGAGTGGGTCTCTGCCATAGGAAGTCCAGAAACAAGTATCCAGAAGTAGAATGTGGACGGGGAAGGTAAAGAGTGAATAGATTCAGACATATTAATAGGTTAGAATTACTGGAGTCAACCAGCTCACTTCTCATGTTCTATCATCACACACCCCATTATCATGCTGAAATTTGGCCTCCTAGACTTTTTTTTTTCCTTACTGGGAGAAAATACCTTGGTCTAACTGACTGCTATATTTAGACATTAAATTTCTTGCTATTCCTTAAGTGATATTTTTCATTACATACTTTAGACTCTTGAGTGCTTAGTTAGTAAATTTAAATCAGGATTCCAAAGTCCTATAAACTCTTAAATTCCATTAAGATGATCTAGAGCTACAAAGACCAAGAGCCTATCCTCATATGGTAAATTCACCGAGATCATGCCATCCTATGAATCCTCTTGGTCAGCCTCTGCTACCCACATTTATGTCACCAGGTATCGCTTTTGCAATTCTATCAGTCTCAATAAGCCCTTGAGCCACTTAACAGTTTTAGTTCTGAGTCATGTAGACCAAGAACAGCACTCGTAGATAAAGTAGTCGATGTAAAGAAAAACCTTATTAGAGTAGAACAACAACAAATTGGATTTCTTCAAATATTTCATGCTTCCAGTCATGGGCACATACTGTCGAAACTCTGTGAGACAAAGAAATATCAACCACAAGCTATTCTAGAGAGTGGTAAGGATCAGATAGGCCAATAGCATGAGTTGTATCAAAAGCAAAGGGTTTTGCTGTCTCAAAAGGGAAGTGTGCTTTTCCTAAGCTCCAATAATAACAGCTTCACAACTTAATCATGGTTCTGTGGATTTAACTTTTTTGATTTGCAAGTAGCAATGTCATTTGAGCTAATCACTAATTAACTGTTCACCACCTACTTTCAATCGTGTTCTGTTACCTATATTCCCTCATGATTCTTCTCATAACATAAATCCACCTAATTTAGTAATTCCTATTATTACGCTCAATGCATCATGAATATTTATTTAAAACTACTGTTATCATTTTCAATTATACAATTGTAAAATAATATCTTTAATATCCAATTCTTCCTGTACACTTGTGCTGCTCACCACCATTTTCTCAGTGCCATAATACCTGGTAAACGCTCAATAAATATTGGGTTATCAGAAAAGTCATGTCTTTTTCTGTCTGTGTGTGTGTGTGTGTGTGTGTGTGTTTTCTTTTTTTTAGAGGTTTTTACCTTAGGGCGTGTATACTTGCCAGAGAGAGACAGTGAGAGGGAAAGTGAGAAATCACCCCTCCCCCCAGGAGGAGTGGTCACACTCCAGTCTTTTCTCCTCCATTCTCCTCTTGGGATCTTGGGCACTCATGTACACATGCCTGGTGTGATTTTTAAGCCACCAGGTCTGGGACTTGAACCGTGTTTGACCATGTGGAAATACAACAACATAATCACTATGCCATCTGCTGGTTCTGTATTTTTCTGTGTAAATATACATCATGACTTTTCTTTTTCTTTCTTTTTTTTTGGAGAGATTTTTTTTTTTTTTTTTTTTGCTATAGGGCGCGTGCGCTCGCCAGAGAGAGAGAGAGAGACATAGAGACAGAAAGCGAGAAATCACCCCCCAGGGAGGATGGTCACGCCGCAATCCCTTCTCCTCCATTCTCCTCTCGGGATCTTGGGCACGCACACACACGCGCCCGGCGTGAGTTTTAAGCCACCGGGTCAGGGACGCGAACCGTGGTCGACTACGTGGGAGTCCAGCGACATAGCCATTACGCTAACTGCTGGTTCCTGCATCCTGACTTTTCTGATGACATAATATTTGTTGGTTAGTCAGTTGGATGATTAATTTCATGGGTTAAAAAACTGGATTGTGTGACTATAAATATCTGTAGGTTTATGATATTGTATATCTGTAGGGAAGAATTACTGAATGATCCTGATTAAGTTTATCTGATTCACCACAGCAAGACATACCCTGTGAATAAGACTTAAAGCTGGGAGAAGTTCAATAGCTTTCTGTGGATCAGATCACAGTATTTAAGGGCATCAGCTCTGGAGGCATTTGCGTTACAGGTGTGACCATGAACAAGTCACCTAACTGCTCTAGGTCTCCGGTCTTTCAGTTTGAAAATGTGGATAATGAAAGTAACTACTGCATGTGGTTGTTCTAAGATTTGCAACCCATGGAGAGCGTTTGACACATAATAAGTGCTATATGAATGATTGCTATTAACACTACATACCTGAAAATAATCTGGGCTTTCTAATTCTAGGATCGTAAGTCCAACTTTGTATTCATCATCAGTATCAGTACAGTCAGGTTTTCTGTCACCTGTAGCTGACAGGATCCCTACCTGACACACAGAAGCTAAGTGGGAACATACTTCAAGCAGAACAAAGTCCATACCAATGGTCTACTGTGCCTCAAGATAAGTGAGGGGCTTAGTATGGCAGAACTGAGTGTGGACAGTAAAAGGAAGAGAGAAGAGTGGGTGGGATAGCAAGAAGTAAGGGGACAAAATAGTCCCTGATGCTACTGGTTTGAGTTTGGATTTGTATCTTATCCAACAGAGAATTTCACGCAGTTAGGTGATGCGATCAACGTTGCGTATCTGGGAAGGCAATCCAGTCAGTTCTGTACAACTGTAAACAAGAGCTAAGTATAGTTGTTTAAGGAAGGGGATGAAGAAATCAGCAGTAAGGAAATGAGGGAAGGCCAGCCATAAGAAACCTTCCTACGGATCATCTTTTTGACCCTAATAGGCTTCCTTTCTTAGCAATTATGAAGAAGCTGGAAATTTTGTGAGAAGGGCTCCGAGTTGACCTGCCAGGTTTGAACTGTAGCTCCTCCATTTGATATCTGTGTAAACTTCACAACTTCAAAAAGTTACAGTGTTCTCACCTGTGATGATTTTCTAGACCCCCCTTTATAAGTATTTTTAAAACTTTATTGTTATCTTTTTTGAGAGCTATAGGGCGTGTGCGCTCGCCAGACAGACAGACAGAGACAAAGAGACAGAAAGAGAGAAATCACCCCCCGAGGAGATGGCCACGCCGCAATCCCTTCTCCTCCGTACTCCTCTTGGGATCTTGGGCACACACACACACGCGCCTGGCATGAGTTTTTTAAGCCACCGGGTCCGGGACACGAACCACAGTCGACTACGTGGGAGTCCGGCGACATAGCCATTACACTAACTGCTGGTCCCTATTGTCATTATTTTGAACAGACACATAATCATGATACCCATTTATGTGTAATGATCAAATCAGAATTATTAGCATGTCCATCACTTCAAATATTTATTATTATTTTGTGCTGGGAATATTCAAAGTCCTTTTTTGTAGCTAATTTAAAATACACAGTAAGTTCTTGTTAATGATAACTACTCTGCTGTGCTATGCAACACCAGACTTCCTTATGTCTGTAAACCAAGACCTCTCTAGCTCCACTTTCCCCATTAGTAACCACTCTCTACTTCCATGTCAACTTTTTTAGATTCCACATATGAGAACATGTGATCATTTTCTTTCTGTGCCTGGTTTATTTCATTTAATGCGATACTCCTCTAGCTCTTCCAGGTCGCTTTAAATGATAGAATTGCATTCTTTTTAATGACTAGTGTTCCATTCTGTATATATGCTATATTTTCTTCAACCATCTATCTGTCAATGGACATTTAGGTTGATTCCACATCCTTGCTATTGTGACTAGTGCTGCAAATAAACACAAGAGTGTTAGATACCTATCCGGCATGCTGATTTCCTTTCCTCTGGACATCCATATCTCCTATGTTGCTGTTTTTTTATTTTTTTATTTTTTTCCCCAGAAGTTTTACGGCCTTATTGTTTACATGGAGAATTGTGATTAGTTTTGTACTAGAGTTTATATATGGCATAGGGCATGGGTTAAAAGTCATATTCTGCATATGTGTGCCAGATGACCCAAGCATCATTCCCTAAATAAGACTACTCATCCCCCTACTGAATTATCTTGGTACCTTAGTTGAAAGATAATTGTCAATACGTGTATAAGTTTATCTCTTAAGTCTTTTCAGTTTCATCGATCTGTAGTGTTTTTCCATTGTCTTGATTACTATAGCTTTGTAGTAAGTTTTAAAATGAATTAATAGAAGTGCCCTAACTTTATTTTTTTCAAAAATGTTGGCTAGTTTTGGTCGTTTGGTTTCTCCAAATAAATCTTAGGAAGAGCTTATCAATTTCCAGAAAAGAAGCTGCTGGGATTTTAATTGGAATTGTGATGCTATATATAATTCTACAGATAAATTAGAGAAGAATTGACATCTTAACAATTTTAAGATGGTACATTTTTCTAATTATTTAGATATTCTTTTAATTTCTCTCAGCAGTGTTTTATTGTATTTTTTTTTTTTTTTTTTTTTTTTTTTTTTTTGGAGAGGTTTTTCACTATAGGGCGCGTGCGCTCGCCAGACAGACAGAGAGAGACATAGAGACAGAAAGCGAGAAATCACTCCCCAGGGGGGATGGTCACACCGCAATCCCTTCTCCTCCATTCTCCTCTCGGGATCTTGGGCATGCACGCACACGCGCCCGGCGTGAGTTGTAAGCCACCGGGTCCAAGACGCGAACCGCAGTCGACTACGTGGGAGTCCAGCGACATAGCCATTACGCTAACTGCTGGTTCCCTATTGTATGATTTTTGTGCCTCACACATTTTTGTTAGATTTCTTCCTACATATATCCTAGTTAAATCTATTATAGATAGCAGAGATTTTCATTTATAATTTTTATTGCTACTATATAATAACAGTTTTTTATACTTTTGTGAGTGCATTTGAATTATTTATATTTATAAATGGATTATACTGTGTGTAAATAGGCTCCTATTTCATTATTTCCACTCTGAATCTACTTAATTTATTTTATCTTGCTTTACTTCACTGACTAGATTATCAATGCAATGTTGAAATAGAAGTGATGAGAGTGGAAATCATTGACTTGCTCTTCTCTTACAGGAAAAGCAATCAGATTTTCACCAATAAATCTGATGTTTTCTGTTATTTTTTCATGAGTGACTTTTATCAGGCTCTAGAAGTTTCCTACTGTTTATGTTTTAGGTAAGAATTTTAATGATGAATGGGTGTTAAGTCTGGTCAAACTATTTTTCTGTATCTATTGGGCTGAGGACATAGGTTTACTCTTATAGGCTGTTAAAATGGTGAGATAGATAAAGGGGTCTTTAAAAAGTTCATGGAAAATGTGCATTATGAAAAATATCTATGCATGGATTTTAAAATTTTTGCACCAAAATAAACTCTTACTTTAATTCCATTTTTCCATTAATTATTTGAAGTCCCCTTGCATTGATTTTTGAATGTTATAACAACATTCAAATAGGAAATGGACATTGAAATGTCTTTATAAAATCACAATACAGTTACAGTTTTAATATTTAACCCTGAACACTATGCTATGCTTTTAAAATTAAGAAAAATGAGCTTTTCTATTTGACTTCACTTTTTACTATTTATGACAGTCTTCATTTTCCTGTGTACAAACTGAAATTTCCATCTGGTATCACTTTCCTGCCTGAAAAACTTCATTTAACATTTTCTGGGCATACGTCAGCTGACAATGTATTCTTTCAGCTTTTGTTTGTCTGAAAATGTATTGGCTCTCACTTTTGAAAGACATAGACTCTGGGTATAAAATTCTGACTTGCACAGTTTATGTTAAGTCTATTTTAATTTTTATATTTGTTCCTCTCTCTTATGTTTCTTTTTCTCTGAGTTCCTCTAATATTCTTCTCTGTATTCTTGATATATACCAGTTTGATATGTCTAAAGACCATGCATGTGTGTATGTATGTGTGTTTGTGTGCGAGGTTATGTGTCTTATTCTGTGTAACTTATTCCTCTTATGAGTAGACTGGAACTAGTGACTTACAGCTAAGAAAGAGAAAATGGCAGGACCAGCAGTTAGTGTAATGGCTATGTTGCTGGACTCCCGTGTAGTCGACAGTGGTTCGAGTCCCGGACCCGGTGGCTTAAACTCACACCGGGCGTGTGTGCCCAAGATCCTGAGAGGAGAATGGAGGAGAAGGGATTGCAGTGTGGCCATACCCCCTGGGAAGTGATTTCTTGCTTTCTGTCTCTCTGTCTCTTTCTTTAATTCTGGTGAGTGCATGCACACTATAGCAAAAACCTCTCCCCCCCCCCCCCCAAAAAAAAAAAAGGAAGAAGAAGAAGAAAAAAAAGAAAATGGCAAATATGATGGACTGTCATTTGGAAGATTAGATTATAAAAGCTTTTGATTCTGCCTTCCCTGCTCTCTTACTCTCTTTTCTCAGTCTCTTTCTTACTGTGCCATGTTCTCTTTATGTATCTTTTATGAGTAATACAACTATATATATTATGTATTTTACTTCACTATTTCATAAGTGTACCTCCAAATCATTCATAAATTCCTAATTTTCACTTCTATGAATTCTAAAACTAGAAGATTTACTGTGTTCCCATCCTCTGCAAGATATGCTTTCCCTGTTTTCTTTAAACTTGGATCTTCCACAGAGTTGCATTCTACAGAAAAGGCAGGCAATCATTTTATAAAATATATGGCAATGACATTTCAAAGCTGGATAAAATTTAATTTTATTAAGATTTCCATTAATCATGTTTCTTGCGGTTTTCAAGGAGCACAGACATAAATCCAAACGAGATTTTTTAAATGGTTTTACAAAAGCCCATTATAATACTGGATTTTTTCTGTATTTTATTTGCCATTATTGATGATAACCACCAAAGTATTGTTATGAGTGATTTTCAAAATATTAATGGAAGGGACCAACAGTTAGCATAATGGCTACGTCGCTAGACTCCCACGTAGCTACCAGGGTTTGAGTCCCAGACCCGGTGGCTTAAAACTCACATTGGGCACGTGTGCATGCATGCCCAAGATCCCAAGAGGAGAGTGGAGAAGGGATTGCGGCGTGGCCATCCCCCCTGGGGGGTGATTTCTTGCTTTCTGTCTCTCTGTCTCTCTCTGTCTATCTGGCGAGCACATGCGCCCTATAGCAAAAACATCTCAAAAAATTAATGGAAAATATGTGCTATGAAAAAAATACATAGAATTTGTCTGGAATCATATAAGATCCCATATTGCCAAAACAATGGAGTAGGAGAAACAGAGTGGAGTGAGGTAGGAGGACTCTCACTCCCTGACTCAAAATATGTTACAAACCTGTGATAATCAAAACTGCATGGTATTGGCACAAAAACAGACATGTGGATCAATGGAACAGAATAGATACTCCCAGAAATAAACCCCAAAACATACAGCCAACTGATCTTTGACAAAGGGCACCAGTCAATCCAGTGGGAAAAATAAAATCTCTTTAGCATATGGTGCTGGAAAAACTGGGTATGCACCTGCAGAAATATGAATCTGGACCACTATCTCTCACCATTAACAAAAATCAGAGTGGATCAAAGATCTAAACCTAAGACCTAAAACTATAAAACTACTAATGGAAAACACCGGGGAAACCCTGGGAGACATTGGAGTAGGCAAAGACATTTTAAATAAGACCCCCAAAGCACAGGCAATAATCCTAAAAATAGACAAGCGGAATTACATCAGATAAGAAGTTTCTGCACAGCAAAAGACACAGTAATTAGGGTGAACTGATAACCCCCAGAATGGGAGAATATGGGAATATGCTTCAGATAAGGGACTGATAACAAGAATACACAGGGAACTCAAGCACTTTACCTGAGAGAAATGGTCAACCCAATAAAAGATGGGAAAATGAGTCGAACAAACAACTCTCTAAGGAAGACACATGTTCAGCCAAAAAGCATATGAAAAAATGCTCAACATCTCTCATTATAAGGGAGAAGCAAATCAAAACACAATGAAATACCACCTAACCCAGTCAAAATGGCAAAGAATAAGAAAACAAAAAATGCTAAGTGGTGGTGGGGAATGTTGAAAGGGAACTCTTCTATGCTGCTGGTGGGAATGTGTATTGGTCCAGCCACTGTGGAGAACAATATGGAGGTTCCTCAAAGATCTACAAATAGAACTACCATTTGATCCAGCAATCCCACTTCTGGGTATTTACCCGAAAGACAGGGGAATGCTCAGTCAGAAAAGTGCTTGCACATCAATGTTTATTGCAGCATTATTCGCAATTGCCAAGACATGGAACCAAACTAAATGTCCACAAACTGATGAATGGATTGGAAAAGTGTGGTATACATACTCTATGGAATACTACTCAGCCATAAAAAATAACAAGACCCTGGAATTTGATAGAAAGTGGTCAGATATGGAGGACCTATTGCTGAGTGAAGTAAGCCAGGCTATGAAAGAAAGATATTGTATGTATCCACTCAATATATACCGACTATCTGCACTCTATGGTAGAGAGCAAAAAATTGGAGGACATAAAAGCAGTGAAGGTACTTAACGAGAATAGGACAGTGTGGAATGGGGGAGGTGAAGAGAAGAGGATAGAGAAAGATAGCAAGAGAACAATAGAGAGTTAGGACGTTAGTGAGAAACAGATATGGCTTATTACCTGTTGATGAGGACATAGAATTCTCAACTGGATTGGTCTGAGAAGTATTTCATGATGGGTAAAGTCTTTTTACAAGCAAAATGAGAAATAGTGATTGACTGTTTTAAAAAATAATTAGAATAATAATAATAATGATTGGGAAAAACATAGAAAGGATATTGAATGTTGAAGCGGGGAGATTAATGTCTCTGTATTGACTGACATGCATGGCATTCCCTTTTGAAAAAGCAATGTACGGGAACCAGCAGTTAGCGTAATGGCTATGTCACTGGACTCCCACGTAGTCGACTGCGGTTCGTGTCCTGGACCCGGTGGCTTAAAACTCACGCTGGGCGCGTGTGCGTGCGTGCCCAAGATCCCGAGAGGAGAGTGGAGGAGAAGGGATTGCAGCGTGACCATCCCCCCGGGGGGTGATTTCTCTCTTTCTGTCTCTCTCTCTCTGTCTGTCTGGCGAGCGCACGCACCCTACAGCGAAAACCTCTCCAAAAAAAAAGAAAAAGCATGTAATACACTGTAAAGTTATATGTAATCCAGTGTAATATAAAGAAGATTATGGTGATAATAAAAATTTTAAAAAATGCAAAAAAAAAAAAAAAAAGAGAGAGAGAAACAGAAAAGCATTTGACAAAATTAAACACCTAAAAAAAGTCTATTAGTGAAAGCTTTTTGTGCCTGGTAGATGGCCTGGGGCACAGGACTTTCTGAAGTAGAGAGGCCTGATCCTGGTGAGATTGATGCAAGATAGTCTGCCTACTACATATCATCCCAGAAGTGAGGAGACCAAGTCCGAGGGAGGACCAGTAGCATTCTCAAGGGCCTGCTGGTCAGAGACAGTGCTGGGATTCAAATGCTTCCTGTCTGTCTCTAGGGCCCTTCTCTTTTCCCATATCACCATGTGTCCTTTAAATAACAGCTGATTTAATTGAGTGAACTGTATTTGGTACTATGAGAGGGAAAGACGTAAAATAAATAAATAAATAAATAAATAAATAAATAGATTGAAACACTACTTTCGCTAACAATAAAATAATATTTATTTTGTAAAAAAAAAAAAAAAAAAAAAAAAAAAAAGATCTACAAATAGAACTACCATCCAGCAATCCCACTCCTGGATATCTACCCAAAGGACAGGAGAACGCTTAGTCAGAATAAATATAGTTGCTTGCACATCTGTGTTTATTGTGGCATTATTCACAATTGCTAAGACATAGAACCAACCCAAATGTCTACAAACAGATGAATATATTGAAAAAGTGTGGCACATATGCTCCATGGAATACTACTCGTGTATAAAAAATAATAAGACCAGGCCTGGCATTTGGTAGAAAATGGTTGAATATGGAAGAGTTACTGCTGAGGGAAGCAAGACAGGCTATGGAAAAGAGACATTGTATGTCTCCACTTATTATATACGAACTGTCCACACTCTATGGTGAAACTGAAATATTAGGGTATATAGACACATAGAAGATGGTTATGGATACTGGAGATAGTATGGAAAGAAGGTGGGAGAAAGGGGAGATTGAGAGGAAGGGAAATCAAGGAAAAAAATAAAAGCAGGGCACTTATGGTACACAGAAATGGATGATTATCTGTTGATGATAATATGTATGGTATCTTCAACTGGACTGGTGTGAAGAGTACTTATGCTGGGTAAATTCTCTTTACAAGTTGTAGTGATGTATAGTGATTGTGTAAAATACACTTAAAAATAAAAAGAAATATCCCATATCATATCTATGCGCAGTTGTCCAGAAAATGTGATGAGGATGAAAATTCACCCTACAAGTTCTACACTCTTATGACCTATGCACCTGTTACCACTTTCAAAAATCTACAGTCAAGATGGATGAGAACTATTGATTTTCAAATAAAGTTACAAAACTGCCAAAAAAGAAATTATAAAATATAAATAAAATGTGGCTATGGTGCCACCATACTGGCAAACCCACCTGTGGCTCCCCTCACTGGATCCCAGGACTGGATCCTCTCACTCCTCATCTGCCTCACCTCATTCTTTCTACAGTGACAACTAGGCTTGGAGGTGCCCAGCACTCTCCCAGAGATATACACACCCCAGGGCTGGGACCAAATTTTAGAGGAATTATAAAACATTTGCACTGAAATAAATGAATTTGCAAGGCCATGAAAATCTGACTGGGGGAGAGTAGAGAAGAGACCATGAAAGAAAGATATGGAACATGACACAGCCTTGAAATTTTGTCTAGACAGAAGAAAAATACTTAAAAGATGACTTTTTAATAAACACTGCTCAAGGCCCAGCAGATGGCATCGTGATTACATCACTGGACTCCCATGTGGCCAATGACAGTTTGAATCCTAGACCCGGTGGCTTGAAACTCACACCAGACGCGTGTGTGTGCATGTCCAAGGTCCCAAGGGGAGAATGTAGGAGAAGGGATTGCAGTGTGGTTATCCCCTGGGGGATGAGTTCTCACTTTCCTTGTCTGTATCTTTCTCTGGTGAGCTAATGCACCCTAAAGCAAAAACCCCTACAAACAAAATTTAATAAAGTAAAAATTGCTTGAGGTAAAAAAAGATGCATGTTTTTAAAAAAATTTTTGCACCAAAATAAACTCATGCTTTAATTCCATTTTCCACAAACTTTTTGAAGTTCCCTTGTATAAATCAAGACGCTTGCCTTTTCAGTCCATCCTCTTTTCTGGCTTCAGATGTACAGTGTGGTCATTGACCATTATTTACATCATAGCTCTTGATTTTGAAAGTGCTTAGGAGTATAGACTAGAACATCAGTCTTTGATTTAGCCTCAACACATTTTGTTTTCAAAATCATGTGATATGGGAACCATCAAGTGCCCAGCATGATTTTCAAATCATCAGGTCTGAGATTCAAACCACAATCAACTTTGTGGGAGCCCAGTGCCTTAACCACTACTCCACTTGCTGGTCCTAAGCAATTGCTTTTTATAGTAGCTTTATTTTTTGAGTTTTATGTTTAAGTCTTTAATCCATTTGGAGATGATTTTTGTATATTGTGAGAGATGCAGGTCCAGTTTCATTCCTTTAGATATGGATGTCAAGTTTTCCCAGCACCATTTATTAAAGGGGCTAACAGGTGATGTGATGGCTAAGTGCTGAATTCCCACATGGTCGACCACAGTTCAACTTCTGGACCTGACAGCTTGAAAATCACACTGGGTGCATATGCATGCATGACCAAAATCCCAGGAGAAGAAAGGATTGTAGCATAGGCATCATCTCCCTAGAGGAATGATTTCATACTTTCCCTCTGAGCACCATACCCTATAGGAAAAAACAAAAAGAGAGAGAGAGAGAGAGAGACCACATTTTTCCCAATGGATATCCTTGGTACCTTTGTCAAAAATCAACTGACTGTGTATACATGGATTTACTTCTGGGTTTTCTGTTTTGTTCCGTGGGTCAATATCCACTTTTCTGTCAGGACCAGAAAAACATAGGAAAAATACCTCAGGACATTGGTATGAACAAAACATTCTGAGGTAAGTCCCCAAGAACTTAAGCAACAAAAGCAAAAGTAGATGTATGGAACTATATAAAATATCAAACTAAAATACTTCTGCACAGCAACAATGATAATGAAGTGACGACTCAGAAATTGGGAGAACATATTTTCCTACTAGCCATCTAACAAGGGATTAATAATCAGGATGTACAAAGAACTCAAACAACTTGGCAATAAAAAAGAAATAGACAAACAAATTAAGTTTAAAAAATAGGCAAAACACCTGAACAAACAATTCTTCAAGGAAAATATAGAGATGGCCAACAAACATATGAAAAAAATATGCTCACCATCATTAATCATTAGGGAAATGAAAATCAAAACCACAATGACATATCATCTCACTCCATTTAGAATTACTATTATCAAAAAGAAGGAAATATGCAGAGAAGGGGCACTGTTTTACCCTGTTGATGGAAGTGTTATTAGTATATCCATTATGGAGAATAATATAGAAGTTTCTGAAGAAACTGAAAATTAAACTGCCATATGATCCAGCAATTCCCTACTAGGCAGATATCCAAAGGAAAGGAAATCAATATGTCATAAAAATACCTGTACCCCAATGTTTATTGTTGCACTGTTCTCAATAGCCAAGACATGGAAGCAACCCAAGTGTCCATCAACAGATGAACAGATAAAGAAAATGTGATAAATCTATACAGTTAAGTACTAGCCAGCAATTAGAAAGGACAAAATCTAGTCATTTGAGATTAAATAGGTAAGCCTAGTAGACATTATGTTAAGTGAAAATAACCCAGGTACAGAAATAGAAATATCACACGTTTCCTCTCATACATAGAAATTGGAAAAATTACCTCATAGAAATAGAGAGGTATAGAATGACTACTGGGCACTGGGAAAGATGAGAGTGCAGGAATAGATGTACCTTGATTAATAGAAACAAAATTGCACATAGATAGAAGGAACAATGTCTAGCGTTCGAAAATACAGAAAGGAGAACATAATTAACAACCTACTCTATATAATATGTTGAATGATTGAGATGATGAGTATACTAATTACTCTGATTTAATTATTACACATTGTATTCATGTACTGAGAAATCACATTGCAACAATAATCATGTTACTAAAAAATAATTAATTAAAAATTAATTGCTGATTTTCTCAAGGGAAACATTTCCCCTTATAGTAACCATGGAAACATTAAAAATACAATTTTATTATTTTTTTCCCAGCAGTCAAGTTGTTTGATAGGTATATGATAAATTAATGGCTGTATTACCCTTTATACCTAGTCATTTTTAAACTCATTGGATCTCTCAGTACAATGCCTCATGTTAATATGATGAAAATAGGTAGCAGAGACCTCAATGTTGAGGTGTTTTGTGACAGTAGTCATTACTTAATTGCATAAAAATTGACAACTTCAAACATATTTTTGGCATGGCAGTTTACCACTATTATTTCAGTGTTACAGTTAACATTTCTGACATAGAATAAATATAATTTTCCGTATGTACTTAGTGCTAACAAAAAATATGTAAAGCATGCTCTAATGGCAATTGAATTCTGACCACTTTAAGTTCATCCTCGATTGCTGACGTGAAAAACTCATATTAATAGAGTTAGCGTTGCCTTACCTGTTTTGGAGTCCTTGAAGGGACTATAATCTTTAAATAGGAAGACCACACACTCTGGACAGGGCCAGTACACTTATTTCTTAGTCTGTTTGTAAATACAGGCATACTTGTCAGTTTAACGGGTCTGCTGTGACAAGGATAAAGTAACACTTCTCCCTTTATCTGTGATTTGTGGTAATTCCTGTTTGGGGATTTGAGGATAACATCTCATTCTACTAGTTTCCAATGGTAGAGTCATAAGAGCTCAAATATGGGTTACTATTGTTTGTTGAAATAATATCAGATTTTTTTAAAATCAATGAATTTATTCCATGAGAGAAGGAGAGAGAAAGAGACTAACTCATTCGAAAGACTCTTTGTGCTGCAATCCTGCCCTCAGGCTCAGCCAGCCAGGATCATGAGCATAAGTGTGCACCACATGTGCACAGAAGGATCCCAGGGTGTGAAACCAGGACCTTCCCATACAACCTCAGAAGGTAGCATTGCATTACCACTGCACTACCATGACCAGCCTGAAATAATACCAGGGTTAATGAATACCTATTATGTGCTAGGCTATGTTCAGATAATATTGCACACATTATAGCCACTGAACCTCAGAACTTTGTTCTGGATCCCTCTTTTCTGGAAGAAGGTAGCTGCATGTTGTGAATACTCACACAGCCTTGTGGAGAGCTCACATGTTGAGAAACTGAGGCCTCCTGCCAACAACCATGTAAATGAGCCACTGTGGAAGCAGATCTTGAAGCCTTACTTAAGCTCAAATCAGGGGTCAACAAACTTTGGGGTTGTCTGGAAAGTCATGACATATTTTTGCATTAAAAAAATAGAAAAACATCATGACTTTCCTGATGACCTAATATAATGCACAGGCCATATCCTTCCCATGTCCTGTTGTTATAAAATTGTCAAGCATAAAATGGTTTTATATTTTAAAAAGAGATTTTTTTAAAAAAGGAAGAAGAATATGTGACACAGACAGAGCCCATAAAACTTGATGTAAACGCTATGTGCTGACCCCTGCTTCAGGGGACTGAAGCTCTGAACAACAGGTTTGCTGCAACCACATGAGAGACCTTGACCCCGAGCAGAACCACCCAGCTAGCTAAGTTGCTTCCAAATTCCTAATATCATAACTACTTGAGAAAATAATGGATATTATGGTTTGAGGAATAACTTTTTATATAGTAATAGATAGCTAATGCAACTAGTTGTGATAGAACTCCATTTCACCTTAACCATCAACTACCCACATTTTCTCCACCAACTTCTGTATTGAACTTCCCACAATCTAGATTTAATTGATATCTTCCTCAAGTCATATTTAGGTTCATAACTTTGTCAAGAACAGTATGTTGGTGATGGGTACTTCCCATTTGCCACTTGGGAGATATGCCAGATCATTTTGTCCCATTATTGATGATCTTGAGTTATATTCACTGGGCTACGGACATGCCTATAAAATTTTTCTACAATACAGGTAATTTTTTCCTGTACAATTAATCAGTAATCTGAGAAATAATTCTGTGAAACCATGTGAAGACCCTGTCTTCTAAGAAAAAATTATAGACTGGGAGAACATTTACAAACCACATGTGTGACCCTGTTTCTGTCTAGTTGTTTAAGCTATATTCATGGCCTTTCTCAAGTCATATAATGCATTGGTAGTTGCCAAATGGTGATTGTTAAACAATTCTATCATTTTGTCTATGTATATTAGCTTGCAATACATTTTTCTCTTTTCAGAACCATATACATATATGTATTTAGATGAAATATGTAAACAAGGTTTATTGTCAATTTTACCTATGTAAAGAATTTGTGGGTCCAGCAGGTGGCATGGTGATTAAGTCACTCATATGGCCAATCGTGGTTTGAGTCCCAGACCTGGTGGCTTAAAACTCACACCAAGACATCTAAGTGCATGCCCAAAATCCTGAAAGGAGAATGGAGGAGAAAGGATTGAGGCATGATTATCTCCCCCCGGGGCAGGGCGGAGGAGAGGTACGTCTCACTTTCACTCTCTCTGTCTCTCTGTCTTTCTCTTGGTGAGTGCACATGCCCTATGGCAAACACCTAAAAAAAAAAAAAAAGGAATTTATGTAGCACACAGCTTTTTGTGGGTGTGTGTGTTTGCCATAGGGTGTGTGTGTTCACCAGAATGAGATGGAGAGAGGAAAGTGAGAAATCACTCCCCAGGGGGCATGGCCATGCCACATCACCATCCCTTTTCTTCCTTTTCCTCTGGGGATTTAGGGCATGCATGCCCATATGCCTGGTGTGACTTTCAAGCTACTGGATCTGGGACTTGAACCACAGTTGGTGGTTCAGCATCCTAACCACCATACAAATGACCCAGCATACAGCTTTAAATACATATATATTTTTTTTTCTTACTGTAAAAATTCTTACTGTAATTGCTGTTTAGCCAATTAATTCTCAAAGAATACTTTCTTTGATTTTCACCACTCTTAAATCCAAACCCAGTCATGGTTGCAGGACAACTATGATTTGATTATTTTTCTTCTATTTACAATGTAACCATTATGGAGATCACATCCTTTTTTTAAAGAATTATTTTATTTTTTATTTATGTATTTTTTTAATTTGACCAGACAGGGACAGACTGAGAGAGAGAAAGAGAGAAAGAAAGTGAGAAACCAAGTCACCAGGTCCAGGACTCGAACCATGGTCAGCCATGTGGGAGCCCAGCGTGCTTAACCACCATGCCACCTGCTGGCCTGATCACATGCTTTTGAAAAGCAAACATTTTATTTTAAGTTAATTATCACTTCACAAAAGTTGCAAAAAAAAGTGTGCAGAGAAATCTCATACACTGTTCCCCCCACCTCCATTGTTAGCATCTAACCATAACTATAGTGTCTCAAAGCCAGGTAGTTGACCTGGACACAATTCACAGATTTCACCAGTGATTCAATGCACTTTTATCATGGGCAGCTTTGTGTAACTTCTATCACCAACATACAAAACTGTCCTGTCTCTACTAGACTCCCCATGGAACCCCTTAATAGTCATACTCACTCCCTTCTTTTCCCCTAAGTTTTAACCACTGACTACCACTAATCTGTGATCTATTTTATGACTTCATTATGTTAAGGATGCTATATAAATGTATTATACAATATGTAGTAATCTTTTGAGATTGGGTTTTCTTCACTCAACATAATCCATTTCAGAGCTTCCTGACTTGTGTGGATTTAGTAGTTGATACCTTCATACCTGTTTATTGCTGGAAGCATGCCACAGTATAGATGTACCACAGTTGGCTTAACCATTCACTCACAGAAGGACATTTATTTTTAGATTTTTTTGTTATGAATAAAGCTGCTGTGAATATTCTTATATAGATTTTTGCGTGAACATACATTTTTGTATTTCTGAAATAAATGTCCGGAGTGCAGTAGCTGTATGGTATTGTATATATTTTTATTTGTTTGGCTTTTTTTTCAAAGAAACCTTCAAACTATTGGGCCATCAGCAAAGTCATGACGTATTTTTCTATGCAAAAATGTGTCATGACCCTTCCAATGACCCAATAGTTTCCAGAGTAGCTGTATCATTTTACATTCCCATGAAAATGTATGAGTGATTAAATTTCTTTACATCCTTATCAACATTTGATATGATTATTTTTTACTTCAGTAATTTTGATAGTCTTTAGGTTTGTTGTGATATTTCTTCTTGGTTTTAATTTGCATTTTTCTAAATGACTAAAGATGTTTATCTCATTGTGAGCTTGGCATGTATATATTCACATTGGTCAGATGTCTATTTTGACTCTATTTTAATTAAATTTTGTTTTTTTTTTTTATTGTTGAGTTTTGAGCATTCTTGATGTACTATAGATACAAACCCTTTGTCAGATATGTGGCTTGCAAACGTTTTCTCCCAGTCTGTAAGTTATTGTCCCCTTTATTCACAGGGCAAAAGTTTTTTTAGTTTAGAGAAGATCCAATTTACCAATTTTTCTCTCCTTTGATTGTGGTCTTGGTGCCAAGTGTAAAAACTCTTCACCTACTCCTAGGTCCCAAAGATTCTCTTCTGTGATCTTTCCTTACAATTTTGCATTTTGCATTTTAACTATAACACACTTCTGTTTTTTGTATTTTTAATATTGCAGCATCACTTTCTGAAGTTTAGACTATCAACCAAAAACACATTGATGGCTACTTTGTAACATTTGCCAATTTCTCTTGTGTAAATACTTACACTATGACCAACTTCTCGCTATCAGCATAATTTCACTCAGTGCAGGGTTAGGAAGAGATATGCAGGGATCTATTATTACACAGTATTTCCATCACATAAATAAAAGAACATACAACACCTTGAGAGTACGGATTATAGTAAAATATTTAGAAGTGATGAGTTTTGAGTATGTCTTTCTTTTGTTTTTAATATCATTTATTTTTAAATGTTTACAGAATTTAGTTTATGCCATAGTTTTAAAAATTAATTTATCTTTTGAAGAGGTGGATATTTAGATGGTTGGGTTGTTTCTGTTTAGGGGATATTAGGAATAAAATCACTTGAACGCACTCTTATATAAAGCTTTGTGTGGACATAACTTTTTTTTCTCTTGAATAAATACAAAATCCATGGAAATTTAACAATTGGCTTGCAAAAGCTGGTATTTAACTAGCAAACCACTAGTAAATACCTAGGAGTGAGACTGCTGGGTCACAGAGTAGATGAATGTCTGATTTTTGTAAGAAATTGTTAAAATGTTTTCCAAAGTGGTCTTACCAGTTTTCATTCCCACCAAACAATATAAAAAATGTTAAGCTCATGCCAACATATTGGCCAACATTTGGTGTTCGTTTTGAGTCGAATAGTATCCCCTAAAAAGTTGCTGAGGTTTTATATCCAGTATTTCAGAATGTGACCGTAATTGGAAATAGGAATGTTGCAGTTGTAATTCGATAAGATGAAGCATTAAGATGGACCCTAATTCAATATCTTTGTCCATATAAAAAGGGGAAATTTGGGCAGAGAGAGACACACACACAAGAATGACATGAGCATGAAGGAAGAGATTAGGGTGATGTCTACCAAGCCAAGAACAGTGAAGTTTGCCAGTAAACCACAAAGGAAGTCTTACTTCCCTTACAGCCTTCAGAAGGAATCGACTCTGCCAGTGTCTTGCTCTCAGACATCCAGTCTCCAGAATTGTCATTTAAGCCACTCAGCTTGTGGTATTTTGTTATGGCAGTCCTAGGAAACTAACACAGTATTATTAATTTTTATATGTTTCCTCTTCTACTGTGTATAGTTGTAATTTATTATTATTTTAATTTGTATTTCCCTGATGATTGATGACAGTGAGCAGTTTGGTCATTTGTATATCCTTTTGCTTGTTTTCTTTCTTTTTCTTTTCTGGCCAGAGAACATGTGCCCCCACCAGAGAAAGAAATAGAGATAGAAAGCACCCCACAATGGGGCATAATTGTGCTGCAATCCTTTTTCTTCCATTTTTCCATCTATCAGTGTTCAGAGAATGCACACGCACACACCTCAGAGTGTTTTTCAAGCCCATGGAGTTGAGATTTGAACTACCTTTGACCATGAGATCTGGCTCCCGATGTGTAGTACTTAACTACTATGCTATAGGGCCAACCCTGTACATCTTCCTTTATGAAGTCCTATTCAAGTCTTTTGCCCAGTTTTAATTGCCTGTGTGTCTTTTTATTATTTGCATTATAAAAGTTCTTAATGTATGTTCTAGATACAAGTATGTCAAATAATATTTTCTCCCAAACTATAGCTTATCTTTTCATTTTGTTACAGATGGCCTTAGATGAGCACAATTTTTTTATACATTTAATTAATCACTATACATCACTTTGCTTATAAGTCAAATTGAATTTACCAAACATGAATACACTTCACACCAGCCCAGTTGAGGTTACTAATCATGTTATCATAAACCGATAATAACCTACTTCTGTGTTCCATAAATGTCCTGCCTCTCTATTTTCCTCCTTAATTTTTTTCCTTATACTCTCCCCATCCTCCTAACTTCCTCTCATATTGTCTCCAGAATCTATAACTATTTTCAATGCTTCTATGTCCTCTAGCCTTTCAGTTTCCATGTTTTTATGGCTGAGTAGTATTCCATAGAGTATATGTGCTGTACTTTTTCCAATCCATTCATCTATTTATGGACATTTGGGTTGGTTCCATGACTTAGCAATTGTGAATAATCCTGCAATAAACATAGATGTGCAAGCACTTTTCTGACTGAGCAGTCTCCTATCCTTTGGGTAGATACCCAGGAGCGGAATTGTTAAATCATATGGTAGTTCTATCTGTAGGTCTTTGTGGAACCTCCATATTGTTCTTCGCAGTGATTGGACCAATATACATTCCCACCAGCAGTGTAGGAGTGTTCTCCTTTCACTACGTCCCTGCCAGCCTTTATCATTTACTGTTTTTTTAATCTTCGCCATGATGACTGGGGTTAGGTGGTATTTCACTGTGGTTTTGATCTGCATCTCCCTTATGATGAGGGATGTTGAGCATTTTTTCATATACTTTTTGGCTGTTCTCATGTCAGATGAGCACAATTTAGTAATTTTGATGAGGGGAAGAAAAGTCATTGCTTCACATTAACAAACAAACAAACAAAAAGCTCAGAAGTAGAATTATCTTTATGTTTCCTTGCTTTCTCTTACATTACGCTCAAAAATTAGCCCCTCTAGTAAGTTACTACCCAACCCTTCTTTATTTAATTATTTCTCTTTTTTATGTGCTTCACCATATGTGTCTGTGTGCTGCTATAACAAAATATGTAAGATTGGATAATTTTTTTCTCATTAGTAGCTGTTTATTGATCAATACTTTGATATAAAGTTATTTCAGATCTTTAGAATTTTTTTGCCCATACAGAACCACAAGCATTACAAATTATTTTTCTTAAAAATAAAAAAAGAGGGTAGAGGGCAAGTTGGGAGGGGAACAACCTAGCAGTAGTGGCATTTGAGAATAAATTAACCAAAAAAATTCAGTATTACTATTTATTGGTGACAAACATGAAGTTTTACTTACATTCCATGGGGAGAAAAAAAATGCCAGGGTAAACAATGAATGGAAGCAGTGCTTTACTCATGTGTTTCCTCCAGATCATACGCAGAACCCCAGTGCACACCTTTCTGTGCACAGTAACACAACATCAAAAGCAATACAGCTGCATATATAGACAGGTCATTCTGCTCAGGCCTCCATGGAGATGTAATGGACAGTATCAAACACTCAAAGAAAATCAATCTGCAAATTCCATGTACTACACAGGGACCAAATTCTGTAGTGTAGTGAAAGCTACATCTTCAGGTGCCATGGATAGACACACAGTTTTTTTTTTTTTCTTTTAACATAATCTTTAAAACAAAGATCAAAGTTCATTTAAGTCCTGTTGCATTAACAAAAATAAAGATAAAATAGAAAAGGAACCGAACGATCATCTAAAGTTTAATATTCCTAAATAGTGCAATTTATACAATGTGGGAGAATTCATCAAGGTTTCTGAGAAGTCCAGGACTGTTTCTGCTAAATGGAGTGCATACAATTTGCATCATTGAAATGGTCCTGGGCTAGTCCAATGAAGTACAACTGTCTGACTACACACACACAGACACACACACACAGATATAGTCCTGACTGGTTAGATTACTGATTACATCAGTCTCAGACAAGTTTCTAAACTGTGCTAAATAACTAGATACAATTGAGAAACTCAATTTATTTTCAAATGAAAATTTTATGTAGTGTCATAGCAATCAAAAGAAAATAATGGGGAACCAGCAGTTAGCGTAATGGCTATGTCGCTGGACTCCCACATAGTCGACCGCGGTTCACGTCCCGGACCCGGTGGCCTAAAACTCACGCCGGGCGCGTGTGCGTGCATGCCCAAGATCCCGAGAGGAGAATGGAGGAGAAGGGATTGCGGCGTGACCATCCCCCCTGGGGGGTGATTTCTCGCTTTCGGTCTCTAATGTCTCTCTCTGTCTGTCTGGCGGCGAGCGCACGCGCCCTATAGTGAAAATCTCTCCCAAAAAAAAAAGAAAGAAAATAATGGAACAGAATAGTGTCAACTGTGAGAAGAGAAAGCCGCGGTCATCTTGTGGGGCTGCGGAAGTCACACTGGGAAGGTCAGGTGACTCCAGGTAGGAAGCATTGGATTTGCTCTGCTACTTTTAGCTCTGGGGCCAGTCTAGGGCCTTTTTCCGGTATGGCTCTCCAGGGTTTATCCCAAAGTGTTTAAGCGAGCTAGTTTGAGAAGGGGCCATGCTTTCTGTTTTCTGTTTCTTCTTTCACACAGTCTCCCCTACCCCCCAACCCCCCACCCCCCCAAAAACAGAAAGAAAGAAATGCAGAGACCAAGCACTGCAGTGACCCTGGTTTCCAGATGGAGCCAGGCCACTGGGCAGGCCCCTCCTTCCCACAGCAGCTGCTTCCATGTGGGAAATCACGGGTGCACTGAGCAGCAGTCACCCCAATCCCAGCACAGCCCCACCTGGCCTCTGCGGCCACCTGTGTCTCTGCCGTCTTCACCACTGCTGCCATGTTCTTCACCCACCGTGTCTCTCGGCCCACTGGAGGTATCAGAAATTCCAAATTTGCAAAGCAGTTTCAGTATTTTCAGTATGTATGTTGGATTTTTGTAATGTTTCATGGCCAGAAAGATTTCAGCGCCTCCCACACACAGACATTGGTCCGTTTCCTGGTCTTGGCATCTCTGAGTTCTGTTGGTCCAGCTCAGACAGCAACTTTAAAATGCTCAGTGCAGCCACATCACGGCGGGCCTCTACATCCTTGCTGATGCCGTGGCTGATCAGCGGGGCTGAGAGGAGCAATGGATGAGACACAAATTCACTCTTGTTTTGGGGGAAGTGTTTGCATTCAACCTGGAATCCCTGGACTCTGAAAAGATAGTCCAGTTGCTCAGAGAGTCTGGTGAGAGGTCCGTGTGGCGCATGGCCTGAAGAGATGTTATTCTTTAAGATGGTCTCGGTGTGGGCGAGGTGCCCCATACAACAATTCTTGGGCTATCATGGCAGTTACGGTGGCCTTGGCAGGGTTTGGGGCCGCCCTGGTGAAATCTTTGGTGCGATGTCCTTGACTGACCCCCCACGGCCTGGGCGACCTCAGGCACCATGGGAAGAATCCCAGCAGGCAGCTGCTGATGACTAAGATAAGGCATCCTGAACTTACCCTCTTTGTGACTAGTCCCATTTTTATCTGCAGAGCCAGGTTCAAAAAAGGTTACTTTTCCTCCATCCCCAGGTTTCTTTACTAGTGTCTTTTCCTCAGACTTGAGTGCTGGTGTGGTGGGCTGAGCCCGTGGGGCTCTGAAACCAAGGACCTCCAGCATGTTCCGGGCCACATTGCATTGGCCACCTCCTTATTGGTGCCCACTCCTTCCGCGGTGTGGTTTCTGACCTTCACCTTGATGGTGGGTTTGTTTTCTTTTTGGTCCTGGGCTTCACTCATTCCATGGTGAGCAGAGGTGGTAACTTCTTCAGCTCCCAGAGGACAGCGATAGCAGCATTCTTCTCGGAAACCTTCTCGCTCTTCCCTTCAGCTTGGCCCACAAACTCCCCAACCCAAACTTTGGTCACAAAGTTCTTCGTGTGTGTGTGTGTGTGTGGGGGGGGGGGGTGTTCTCCCAGGCCATGTCAAAATTCACAGGCAAGTTCTGTGTAAGTGCAATTTTCAAACACTTGACTAATTTCAGATTTATTGAGTTTTTCTTCTTCTGATTCTCTTCCATTCACCTCCAGCCTCTCGGGTGGGAGTTGTCCTGCCGGACCCTCAAGGCTTTTGCAACAGCATCATGTTTTGCAGCCTGTCTGGTCTGTCCTTTCCCGTTAAACTGTTGTCCTACCCTGGAAAGTTCAACTTGATAAAGTAAAGGTGGGACTGGAAGTGGGTAGAAGTATCTTGGGGGATAAGCACCTCCTCGTGGGCTGTAGTTATAGCTGGGCTGCACCCGAGAGTAAGGGTCCACGGGCTTATACATGGGTTTTTCCCAAGTTTCATGCCCAGTGCATTCAGTTCTGCAGTAGGGGTTATGATTTCTTAAAAAGAGGGCATTCTGGAGACAATGTTGTTTTCATTTAGTTCTAAGAAATTATGTGGTTAGGAAACTCCTGGCTGCTACCCCGAACTCGTCCCCCGGCTGGCCATCCTGGGTGGCAGCAGCAGTGAGAGGGGAAGGAGGAAGAAAGCTGGATAATTTTTTTAAAAGAATTATTTTTATTTAACTTTATTTATTTATTCATTTTTATTTGACCAGAGAGGGACAGAGAGAGAGAGATGGAAAGTGAGAGAGCAAGCCCCCAGTTCCAGGACTCGAAGTGCGGTCAGCCACATAGGAGTCCAGCACCCTTAACCAGTACACAACCTGACAGCCCCAAGACTGGAAAATTTTTAAAGGGCAGTTTGTCTGTTTGTTGGTTTGTTTGTTTCATAGTTTTGGCGACTGACACTGCAACACACTGGCAGATTTGGTGTCTATTGAGAGCCTCATTTCTGTTTCCAATATGGCACCTTGCTGCTGTGTCCTCCAGAAGGGATGGATCACAGAGCAGAAGGGATGGAAAGAAAAAGGGCTAGCTAGTTCCCTGAGCTCTTCCATGTGGCACCTAATCTCATTCATGTGAGTGGAGCCCTCCTAACTTAACCACCTTCTCAAAGGTCCCATTTCTTATTACTGTCACATTGGAACTCAGGTTCCAACCTATGACTATAGGAGAGAACACAAACATTTAAACCACAGCATTGTGTTATCTGGTATTTTCCAAACCCCTCTTGTTAATCCATTTCTATTCATTCTTTCTTCTTTTTTTTTTGGGAGGGGGAGAGGTTATTGCTATAGGGCGCGTACGCTCACCAGACAGACAGAGACAGACAGAGAGACAGAAAGTGAGAAATCACCCCCCAGAGGGGATGGCCACGCCGCAATCCCTTCTCCTCCATTCTCCTCTCGGGATCTTGGGCACGCACGCACACGCGCCCGGCGTGAGTTTTAAGCCACCGGGTCCGGGACGTGAACCACAGTCGACTACGTGGGAGTCCTGCGACATAGCCATTACGCTAACTGCTAGTCCCTCCATTTCTATTAATTCTTAAGTTTTGGTTTCTGAATGACAAATATATTTTTGAACCATAGAGCTAGTGTGGTAGAGGAACAAAACATTGTAGGAGTTTACTCCTTTAGGAGTAAAGATTTGGGAGAAAAAGGGAAAGGAGGAACATAAAAAGAACTAAGTAAGAAAGCTTTGGGTTCAAATCTTCTCAACCACTAATCGCTGATTTTGAGCAGTCATTGAGACTTTCCGCCGTGTAAGATTTGGTAACAAGTCCAAACTAATAAAGTTGTTTTAAATTATATAAAGTACTTAGGAAGAATGCCTAGCACATTTCTGGCACATGGTAGGCAGTCATACTGTTACATTACTGTCATTGCTGTCATTATTAAGTTAGTGAATTATGGAAAGAGGTAGTTGAAGCTAACAAATCGGGGCTGAAAGAACTGGGTCATTATTTGAGCAAATCAAATTGTCCCACCATCCCCACCACCTCCACTACTTCTACCCCTAGCCAAATTATCCTCACTTTTCTCCAATCACTGGAGTGCTAGAAAATGATTAACGGAGGAGAAAACCTCTGATTTGTAACATGAGTAGCATTTGAATTTCCATGGTAAAAATCCTTCTCCTATAGTCAATCCAAACTACCATGTGATGTCACTAAATGCAGAACTAGAAAGAGATGCACACAGTCTGGTCTTCCAAACCTGTACATGTGGGCTTTGACACACTCCATCTCCAGTTCAATCTAAAGAGGCCGCAGTTTTCTTTTAATAATGCATGTCCCTTCCAGTCTCTCAACTCCTTAATTATGTAAGCAGATTAAAATTTTAAATAAAACTTAATCACATCTCACACATCTACTGCCCTATTCTAACATTACAACTTACAATCACTAAATAGCTTTCTTGCAAGGGCCTACATGATTTTGTCCTTTCCTAATTCTTCAGAATCATTTTATGCCTGCTGCTCCTTTCCCAACCCCAACCTTCTTCCCAACTACTTTTCTCTGCTTTTTCTTTAGTTCTCCTAGCACAGCAGTCCTGCAGGACAGTCCTCCTTGAGCCTTTGTCCACCTCCAGCATACAGAAATTTTCATTACTGTGTTCTTTCATACAACCAGATTCTTTCTCAAAGTTCTTGCCCCATCATACAATCATAAGTGTAATTCTTTGGTTAATAATAATTACTTATTGCCCCAAGCAATAGATAAAAATTTGCGAGATTAGGGATTGCATCTCTATTTTTCTCAGTGTTACAACTAGCCTTGGGAAAGAGTAGATTCTCTATAAATAGTTGTTGAATCAACATTTGTGAATGAAGTCATTGACTTACCTCTGTTATATCCAGTTGTTCAAGCATGCACCTTTGTTTTACCCAGCATTCATTTGATGCCTACTATGTGCCAATCCTATGTTAGGAATTTTCAAAATAGGTGTAATTCCAACAAAATTTGCAGTGTTCATTAACTAATTAATTAAGCAAATTGTTTTTGCATGTTTACAATGGGTAGCTTACACCAGAAACTTAGGCTACAGGCTACTTGCTGCAACTATAAACCTCAAATCCTTTGAGAATAAGATGAATCTTAATTTCTTCAATGTGGCTAAGGGAACTCTAAGAGAAACTGTATATCTATAAAATTGGTGATAATCAGTGATGTTCCAAAAATATGTGGCCTTAATTTACCTGTTTATATAGGTCAAAAGGGATAAAAGAAACTATTGCTAAATTTTCTTGCTCTTATTCTACAGGATTTGGCGGTTTGGAAAGGGTTTCTTTCTTTGATTTATGGAGAAAGCGATTTGTTCAGTTTAGCAAGAATATTTACGAATATTATGATAGAAAACTCTGAGCACAGATGGTCAGAAAAACAAAAGAGATGAACATGGAGAGTTTAATGAAAGGGATTGAAATTGCTAAGTTGGGAAGAGTTTTGTATTTGATGCCAAATGTAGCATAGAAGTAAATGCTTCAGTGAAGGGACACATTTTTCAACTTAACACATGCCTGTCATGTGGCTACCTCCCACCTGACTGCACCGAGCAGCCACACTCAGTGGAATTGGCTGGAACTTCTTTATTTGTTTATTTTTGGATGTGAAAAATCTGTGCCCAGTGCTCAAAAGTTCCTCTGGGTATATACCAGCCATATCAATTACCAAGCAGACACAAAGGACAAAGGAAACAAAGGTAAATGACAGAAGACTCAGATTCTCTTCCTCTAAGGTAGTGCTTCCAATCAATATGGAGGCACTGAAATGACCGTAAAGGTCAGCCATCTGGCCAAGACTCAGAGGACACTTTCCGATTTTTTTCTTTTTTGGTTTCCTTGGGTTCATTCAGGCAGGGAGGGAGGTAAGACAAATCACTCTTGACTCTTCCTTCTTTGTAATATTTTTATACTAATGAAGTCAGGTTGATAGAAACATTCACTGAGGGAATATGGTTCAAATGGGTAACATATTTATAATATACTCACATTATTTTACTGTCTCACTCTCTCTCTCTTTTAGCCTATACACATGCACACACACACACACACACACACACACAACCTGAAGCTGACAGTCATTTTTACTATCAGAGAGAACCTGAGAATAAAGCAATACAGAGGAAAGATATAGAGACAAAGAGAAGCAGAGAGAAAGATACAGACAGGGAGAGAACATCACAGGACACTTGAATATCAGCTTCCCTGGGGCACTCCTGACTATACACATTCTTGTACCCTCACCAAGTTAGTGAGGTGCATGCAAAACAAAAGTGGAAAGAAATTACCTGTAATCTTATTAAAACAAACCTAATGTTAAAACTCTTTTATCTGAAGTTATTTTTAGTATAACATAAATAATAAGCTCATCACAAAGAACTTGAGTTTGACCGTTGGATAGAGTACAGAAATGTAGATACAGAAAGGACCTTAAATTATTCTTGGTTGACTCAGTGTAAATTTATTTCTCAACTCTATAAACCAAGGTCAAGAGCCATGAACCTTATAGAATTTCCTTACTGGATCTGATTAGTTCTTACTGTGATGTTAGAGTGGGTTAAAAGGTTTAAGCTAAATAAAGTACCTGGGGAAAATGGTCTCCCCTCCAGGACTACATAGGACTACTATAGAAGAATAAGTGCCAGCCCTTGTTTTCTGTTGTTTTTTTGTTTTGTTTTGTTTTGTTTGTTTGTTTGTTTTTACCTTGCTCATTTCAACCCTATGGTTGAACCTCGAGTATAATATATTCCATTTTTCAAAAAGGAATCTGTTGTTCTCAAGATATTAAAAACCAGCATATTAATGTGTTCTATCTGAAATTTTTATTTCCTTTTTAATTAGACTGAACTCATTAGATCAGAATTCTAGCAAAGGGACAGACCTAATATATGGCTATTCCATTATGTCCATTAACATATATATTATCAACTTTTAGAAAAATCTCCTGAGACTATTATAAGGTTATTTGTATTTTTTTTCTTAACCTTTCCCCGGCCTTTGTTTCAGGTAATTAGTTAATTATGGGCTATGATGGTACAGAGTCCTATCTGATTTCCATACCATGTCCATGCCATAATGCTATTTTAGAAGTTTGGAAAGGATGACATCTAAAAACATAAAAAAAATAATTTTCAATTGTCCTTAAAAAAAGGATGTGTTCTACCTATTACTCAGTGACAACCCCCACCATTTAAAAAAATTTACCTTTTAGTAAAGAAAAATTCAAGCATATAATTTACTCACTATCCAACAGGTCTAAGACTTATTAACTTTCTGCCTTGTTATTTTATCCATATTCCTCAATCCACACCCCTACCTCCTCACTAGATGCTTATTATTATTTAGAATTCTTTCTCCCTTATTCTTAATTTGTAGCTTGATATCACCTCTGGATGGTATGGCTATGTGCCTTTTACTATTACAAATAAAATACAAGCTTTCTTGTACGTCTAGAAGAGAAAGATTTCTCATGATCTGGCTTTAATGGATGACTAGTCTAGAAATGCAGTTCCTGATGAAGAGAACATTCAATAACACTGCTGAAAACAAAGTCATCGTTTCTTGGCATGGACGAGTTGTTAGCCTGCTCAGTGTTCCTCCCCATTCTGGGAACACAACCCCTTCTTTGCAGAGCCTATTTCTTATGGTTCTAATGGAGGCACCTCTGCCCCACCCAGTGGTGAGCATGTGATCCAGGCTGTCCTCAATGAATTCCATTTCCATAGTAATTAGAAATCATGGACCCATAACATGTAGACCTTGGAACAGTGGCTCTTAAAGTTCCTCGGAGACTGTGAACTAGAAGGACTGCATGAACCTGAAGCCAATGGCCATCTTTCCCATCAGGAAGTGAGACTGAGAAGGAAACAGTACAGAAGAAGGAGACAGAGACATAGAAAGGGAGAGAGAAAGGACAAGATAGAACAGCATTGTTTGAACACTTAGATATTCAGCTGAGCTTGGAAAACTCCTGAACTTTCCAGACACGTGAGTTCATAAATCTCCTGTTTATTAAACAAATTTAAATTTGGTTTCTGCCATTTCAAAGAGAAAGAATCCTAATACTGTAAAAGTCTCCCAACATTTTGCCAGCCAACCAGTAATAAATACTGCACCACGGATTCACTCAGTGTTTGGCTACCTCATAACACGTTGCCCAACCACACTAATTGGAGCATGGACCCCATGTAGTTTGACCTACGGGATGACCTTGAATCAGGCATGTCCAGAAAGCAACTCTTGATCTTCCCCTACAATATCTTCCTCCTTCCATGTTTCCCACACTATAAATGATGTCTCTTTTCTTTTTATTCTTTTTTTTGAGAGAGAGATTTTTTGCTATAGGGCATGTTTATTTGCCATAGAGACAGAAAGCAAGAAATCACCTCCCAGAGGGATGGCCACACCACAATCCTTTATCCTCCATTCTCCTCTCTGGATTTTGGACATGTGTGCACATGTGGCTCGTGTGAGTTTCAAGCCACCAGGTCCAGGACTTGAACCGCAGTCAGCCATGTGTGAGAGTCCAGCAATGTAACTGCTACACCATCTGCTGCCTTCTCAATCCACCAGTTAAATAAATTGGGAACTTAAGACCTATTTTTGCCCCTTTCACTCCTCCACACACCACCACCAGGCCATCACTAAGTCCTATCCATTCTTTCTTCAAAGCATGGCTTGACTCCATCTGCTTCATTGCAGGCTCCACAGTACCCAGGCTACATCAGTTCCCATATGCATGGACGCTACAGTCATAGTGATCTCTACACTCCACATTTGCTTCTCTCTAATCTGGCTCTACCCTGATTGTGTGCTAAAATACCAGATTCTATCACTTTCTTCCCAAAAACTTCCCAATGGCTTTCCATTTCACTTAGAATAATTTTCAAAGCCCTTAGAACAAACTACAGAGACCTACACAGTCTGGTCCTTGAATGCTTGGGAAACAGTAACTGCAATAAGTATCTTTTCAGAAAAGTACCTACAATTTAAAAGTATTAGAAAATAAAAAAATACTGCTAAATTTTTACTTTTCAAATTTACATTTAATCAGTATGCATTTCTATAGTGTACAAAATTTTTTTCCAGCATGGATGCAGTGTATATCAATCAAGTCAAAGATATTACCATGTATATCATCATCGACAGATAACTTTTCATTCATGTCTCTGTTCATGGAAGATTTAACACCAAGTGAAGCAAGCCAGACTGTGAAAGAGAGACACTGTATGTCCCACCCAGTATATCCCAGATGTCTGCACTCTATGGCAGAAACTGAAAGATGGGGAGGTACAATAGTAGGAATGGTAACTGTGGACACCTGAGACAGTATGGGAAGGGGTGAGTAGTAGGGAGTAGAAGGGAGGGATGGGGGAAATACTGCTATTTTTTTTTTTTAAGGTTTTTGCCATAGGGCACATGTACTCACCAGAGAGAGGCAGAGACAGAGAGCAGGAAAGTGAGAAATCACCCCTCAGGAGTATGGCGATCCCTTCTCTTCCATTTTTCCTCTCTGGATCTTGGCCATGCATGTGCCTGGCATGATTTTCAAGCCGCAGGTCCGGGATTCAAACCACTGTCAGCCATGTAGAAGTCCATCACCTTAACTATCACACCACCTGCTAGTTCAAATAGTGCTAAATTTTTGAGAGACTGTTGTTAAATATATGGAAGAGGTATTTTTTTTAGAGGTTTTAGCCTTACAGTGTGTGTGCTCTCTGGAGAGAGAGAGACAGAGAGGATGAGAGGGAAAGTGAAAACATCCCTCAGGAGGGATGGCCATGCTGCAATCCCTTCTTTTCCATTCTCCTCCTAAGATCTTTGGCATGCACAGTCATGCACATGATTTTTAAGGCAGTGGTCTAGGACTTGAACTGGTGTTGGTTATGTAGGAGTCCAACAATGTAACCACTATGCCATCTGCTGGCTTGAGAGAGGGATTCAGAAGCTTCAAAGAAAATCCTTATGTATGAGAAATGATGCATGGATTTCAATTTTTTTTGTCTCAAAAGAAACTTATATCTTAATTTCATTTTCCTATGAACTTTTCCAAGTCTTTTTGTATAAAAAATCTAAACAAACTGTCACTGTGAATTCCCATGATTAGTCTATTATAATGTTCTATAATTCTGATTTCATACATCATTCAGTTGTTCTACTAAGTGATGAATCCATAGAAGTAACTTAGGTCCACTCATAGGACAGAGGGAAAAGCACTCTATCTTTGGGCTGAAGTAAGATGTAACTTAAGGCATCTTAACAAGTTTTGAAATCAGAAATAAACTCATGATAAATCCAAATAAGTGTAGTTTGAAAACTTTGCTAATTCATATATACATATGTGTATGTTAACTATGCAAACAAAATTATTTTTTTTATTACCAAAGGGCACATGCACTTTCCAGAGAAAAAGTACTCCCAGTGAAGTGTGGTTAATTCACAGTCCTTTCACTTCCATTTCTCTAACCCATTACATGTGTTTTTTAAGCCTCCAGAGTCAGGATCTGAACTGTGGTCAGACCTGTAATATCTGGCTCCCTATATGTGGCAATTAACTACTGCAATATAGGACCCACCCAGAAAAATTATTTTTGTACTTCACAGAAGTCCTACTAAAGTACATATGCTTGCAAAGAAAAAAAGACTAGGAGAAAACACAATAATATTCACTATGGTTTCTTTCAGTAGTTGAGATTAAACATGGTATTATTTTTATATTTCTAATTTTCAAAGTCTCTACAAATAATATGAATGTTTAAAATTAAAAATAAATATTATTTCATAAAGTATAATATAAAAGTGAAAGTAGCATTAAAGAGATGAAATGATGAGTATTGGAAACCTAAGATCTGCATAATTTTCAGGCAATTTCAGAACAAGAAATGTAGTAGAAAGTTCACTTTCTTGGCATCCTGGTAAACTTGTGGGCCACAGCCCAGAATACTGGGCACAATATATCCAGTATTAAAAAATAGAGTATAATTTCATCTCAGTATTATAAGAGTTTTTATGACTAGCAATAACTAAACCAAACAAAAGTTAACATTTATTGAAATTCTATAATGCAACAGACATTGTGATAAGTTCTCATCATATATCATCTTCATTTAGTCCTTACCATACAATCTTACGGCTTGGATCGGCAGTTCTCAGTTATTAAATGTTTTTCTTTCTTTCTTTTTCTATTTTTTTTCCCCAATGAACAAGAAAGACAGGGAGAGAGAGGAAGATGGCACCTCAAAGTCTTAACACCACCATCCACCCACTGCCTTTGCCAGCCTTGGGTCATAAACACATATGTACCCAGTGATCTCAGGGAGGTCTCTGGACATGAAACCAGAACCTTCCCTTATGGGTCAGCATCTCAGAGCATCACATTTTACCATTGCACCACTATCTGATCCTCTAGTTCTCAATCTTAGGTCTTAGTTTAGGTGGTAAGAGATCTAAGATCTACTCAGGGTGTCTGCAAGTCCAGAACTATTTTTTAAACTAATGCATAGGCATTCTTTTTCTTTTTCACTTTCTGGTTTTTCCATTGTTGTTGTTTGTTGTTGATTTTAGTGAGAAAATGGGCTCAGAATTGAAGTAAATTGAATAAAATTACAGAGTAAGTAGCAGAGCTGGAATTTCAACCTTTGTCTCTCAGAAGAAACCTGTGTCCCTAACTGCAGCTCTCTATCATTTAGATTTCTTGCACTTAGGAGCTGATGGACTTGCTGTGTAGAACTGACAAAAATCTCTAAAAGTTGTCAGTGTCCTTGCTGGTTTCACCCAGCTCTGCTTAACAGAGTTAAAGTTTTGTTAGATTGAGCAAGACCAAGAGAAAGTCATTTCTCCCCTTCTTTCTGATTGGGAGGTAAAACGTCTAGATTTCCCTTTCCTAGGTGTGGGCTGAAACTTGACATTCCTTCAAGGAAGAGGAGAGCAGCTGCATGGCTTTTCCCTAAGGGTCTACCTTATCTTGTCCCCTGATGTCAACCAATCCTGTCCTATCCTACAGCACTGAAGATGTTCTCAGCCAGTCACTTTTTGGCTTAGAGACTCCGGTACTTCTCAGTATGGCACTATCCGCTGGATATTTAGTGTAACCTTGAACTCTGAGACAATAAAAACCAATAGCACATCTCCCCTCACTGCAATAGCCAAAAATGCTACCCCACATTTTAATCCTTTCCTTAGGTATAACTGCCATTTCAGAACCACAGAGATGAGGCATGATCTCCAGAAGACTTTTATCTGCTAGATACATACTAATCTGAAAGAGGGCCAATTCATCTATTATCATAGAGGTAACATCTTTATCATCTGTGATACAAATACTTGTTATTAGCAATGATAATAATAAACTAATTTATCAGACTAGGTAATTGCTATCTTAGAGATCAAAAGAGACATTAAACTTTAGAAGATGAAGTAAGAAAATTTTCATAGTAGACCAAAGCTGTATGGTCACCCCAGGCAGACAGTGGAGCTCTATGTTAGAAGTACTCAGGACAGGGGCCAGCAGTTGGCGTAATGGTTATGTCACTGGACTCTCATGTAGTCGACCACGGTTTGAGTCCTGGACCCAGTGGCTTAAACTCAAGCCAGGCGCATGTGCATACATGCCCAGATCCATAGAGGAGAATGGAGGAGAAGGGATTGTGGCATGGCCATCACCCCTGGGAGTTGATTTCTTGTCTTCTGTCTTTCTGTCTCTCTCTGTCTTTCTGGCAAGCGCACGCACCCTATAGCAAAAAACAAAACAAAACAAAACAAACAAAAAAAAAAACAAAAAACAAACAAACAAACAAACAAAAAAAACACCTCTCCAAAAAAAAAAAAGAAGTACTCAGGACAAACGAAGCCATCCAGAAGACCCCAGACCCCTGGAGGTTGAGACCGAATATGATGGATGAACTCTGGAGAAAAGCAAAGATGACCTCTACCTCCTTAACCTTTTGCTGAGGTTTTCCTTGCTTAGCATACAACAGAGAATTCCCAGCCCAAGATCTTAGAACCAGGCAAATGTTAGAAGAATTCAAATAGAAAAACTCTAATTGCCTTCTTTGCCTGGGTGAAAAGCCAAAGTTATTTCAGTAACACTCCCCAAAACTGATGTCCAAATTCTAAGACTTCTGAGGATTGAAAAGGTAAAAGAGAAAGCCAGGCCAGAAGCCACTTGCTGGAAGATAAACAAAAAGTTAAAATGCAGAAGTGCGTGGCTGTTCCCAGGCTATCATACAAGAGGCCATGAGACTCCCTGTGGTCTCATCAGCCTCTACTCACCAGCTAGCCATTTCTCTCTGGGGTTTTCTGCCTCTTCAGATCCCACCAGAAAGCAGCATGGGTGCCTCCTGCTTTCGGAATCCACAGACATCTCTGCTCCTCTGGCAGTCCCCACATACTGGGGTGGACTGAGCGAAGCCCCTTTCCTGCCACATTTTCCATCTTCTTTCTTTTTCACATACCCATTTCTCCTGTCCTCTCTATAGGTAAGACCTGTAAGTTCTCCTGTGAGCTTTTGCTTGGAAAAATAAATTTAAATAGAGTTGCAGGCTGCTTCTCCTAAACAACTTCCTCCACACCTGACCAATCCCCTGGAATAGGCAGAAGGAAGGAAAAAGAAAAATGTAAGGAAGGTTGCGAGGACAAAAAGTATCTTAAAATATCCAACTTAACGTTCAGTTATCACAATGACACAATGCGACACGCATTGTCATCTCAGTTTGTATAAATGGGAAAACTGAAGTTCAAAGTAGTTATGAGTAAATAAATAAAATCTTTCTCAGTTCACTCAACTGTTTTGTTCTGTTCTTTGAGATTTTTGTCATAGGGCTTTTGTGTTTGCCGGAGAGACAGAGACAGGGACAGACAGAAAGTGAAAAATCACCCACCAGGAGGATAGCCATGCTGCAATCCCTTTTCCTCCATTCTCCTCCCAGGATTTTGCATGCACACGCACACACACACACACTCCTGACATAATTTTTAAGCTGCTGGGTCCCAAATGTGAACCACAGTCAGCCATGTAGGAGTCCAGCACCGTAAACATTATGTTACTGGCTGGCCTCGGTATTCACTCAACTATTGAATAACATACTGGAAATGTCATTCTATGTCTGACTGACCCCAGAATATACAACCAAACTTGTAGTATTCTTTATGAAGTAGGCTAAATCATAGAAAGGTGGAATATATTTGTAAGAATCTAATTTATTTGAGTTATTGTGTTTTATTAGCTTTTTTCTTTTCTTTTTATTTATTTATTTATTTATTTATTTTTTTTTGAGGTTTTTGCTATAGGGCGCGTGTGCTCAGGAAACAGAGAGAGACAGAAAGAGAGAAATCACCCCCCAGGGGAGGTGGCCACGCCGCGATCCCTTCTCCATTCTCCTCTCGGGATCTTGGGCACGCACGCACATGCACCCAGCGTGAGTTTTAAGCCACCGAGTCTGGGACGCGAACCGCGGTCAACTACGTGGAAGTCCAGCAACATAGCCACTACACTAACTGCTGGTCCCTTATTAGCTTTTTTATATATTACACCAGAGAACCCTCCTCAGCATTGCTTGAAACTGAAATACAGAGGTATGTGTTAAATACCTATGCTTTTTAAAAAAATTTTCCTCATGAACTTAACTAAGACTGTTATTAGGTGGTTGGGAAAAAGTCATGACGCATTTTTGCATAGAAAAACAGAAAAATATGTCATGACTTTCCCAACAATGTAATATTAACTCTACCAATATCCACCCAGCGAAAAAATGTTTTCAAGGCAACCTGACAGGTTTCCACACTGTAGAAGGTTTGAACAAGAACAATTGCTCAGTGGGCCATTGCTTGCCGACTCTCCTGCCTGCTGGGTTTCTGGCGTGTAGGCACTTCGACAATGATTGTAGTCTTTAATTGGCCTCTTTGCGAATGGCTGCTCCTCACTTTTGGCATTAATTGCTAATTAATCAAAGCTTGAAAATGTCAGTATGTCAGAATATGAGCCAATACCTTGATGTTGAGGAGGTGCACAGAAATGTAGCTTTATGGTTTGGAACAGGCAAAAAGTAAAATTCCAACAGGTTCCAACATTTGTTCTCTAAACTTGCCCTGATGTGGTCGAAGAGTCAACTTTCACAAGCCCTCAGCACCTTGCCTTCCTGTAGAAACTTAGATGAACACTGTATGCAGAAGCAGGTGCCATGTGACCACCTCCCCACCCTGCAGGGCATCCGCCTACTGTCAGAAGGAGGGAGACTGTGTGACCTGGAATCAGTACACGTTACACTTGGCACTGGCCTTCCTCATTGTTACTGCGACTCACTGCTTCTTGGCCCTCTGCTCTGTCAGAGCCAGGAAATATATGTATACATACCGAGCTGTGTGTACTTACATATTTTTCATTGTGTCTCTATCTGTCTATCTTTATAAATGTTAACACAGACCTAAGTTCATGTTTATGTCCTAGATTCTAATCTAGTATTACCTTTCACTCTCTCATTGGACCTCTGTCTTTGACAGTAAGAAACCTAGTTTTCATCATCTACAATCCATACATTTATTTGTTCAACCCTGGAAGTACTCTTGGCTATTTTGTTAGAATTATTTTATTTATTTAATTTTATTTGTTATTATTATTTTCTATTAGACCAGAGATAGAGAGAAAAAGGGAAAATGAGAAAGCAAGCCACCAGGTCTGGGACTTGAACCATGGTTGGCCATGTGGGAGTCCAGCACTTTAACCATTACACCACCTGCTGGACCCACACTTTGCTTTTTGAAGTGGAGATATGACTTAAAATGTCAAAATATAGAGAAAGAATTGAGTGTTCTTGTGATTGATAGAAAATTATATTTTAATCCCCCAATAGAATACAGATAAATTCAACTTAAGTATTGTTAAAAGTAATTATTAAACTATATATATATATATGTAAAATACAAAGAATTATCCTTTGTATCTCATAACATTACTTTTGAGAATTTAAATGAGGCAATAAAAGAATTCAGGAAGTAACAATTTGGGAATAAATACTAACTTATTACTACTAATAATGATCAAAATTATTAAGTGTCCACTTTAAAAATATAATTTTCTCTCTACATGAAAACCTTGCATTGGTTGAACAGGACAGCAAAACCATTATTTAGAACAAACTGGAAACTGGTTTTGATACCAAGATGCTGGGGAAGGCCTACTTGGCCAGCAGGTACCAAAAGAAGATGCTGTCAGTAAGACCGTGGTTCGTAACTGTGGTGCTCTCATGGATCCCTCAAGACTAGGAGACGTGATGTGAAACCAAAGAAGTATCATGAAACAGAAGCTTAGTGAGGATGATGCAGGAGTTGGAAGAACACTTGGAAATTAAACCCAACACAGATTAAGACAGTCTGAGTATAGCCTACTGAAGATAAAAAGAGAAGTCTTGTTTTCCAAAATAAGTAGAGAATTCTATCTCCCACTCAGCAGTGTGCAAATGCAAAGAGCCAAAGATACAAGAAAGATTAAAATATAACCACAGAAGATGAAAAACAAGAGCAGATAAAACAGCCTCAAACAATATCATATCTTCTGTGAGCAAGGCTACAAAACCCCTACAATAAGGAAAGTCTAGAGATGTTACAATATCCTAGGTGAGTGATTCTAAATGTCTGGTCAGCGGCCGGCTGCTGTGAGGATAGGCTGAGAACTGATGTGCAATGTAATTCCTTTAGTTAGACAATACGTTATTTCTGTGGGTGCTGATTTTTTTTTTCAGAAAACTTTTTTAAAGTTTTTAATGTAGAGTTCATGTACTCCTCACAGAGAGAGAAAGAGAGAGAGAGACGTTGCAAGGAAAACTGAGAAAGTGCTCCCCATAGAAGTGAGATGGCCATACTTCTATCCCCTCACCTCCATTCTCCTCTCAGGACCTTGGACACGCCCAGCGTAATTGGCAAGCTTCCAGGTCCAGGACTTGAACTGCAGTCAGCCATGTGGGAGTCCAGCACTTCAATCACCATGCCATTGGCTGTGATGTTGATTTTTATCTAAGATCAGCACATTCTTGATGTTGAGTCTGGCTACTATACAGAGCTGGGCAATGTTGTATGCACGTATGATCAGCCAGTGGGATTTTACAATTGAGTAATTTTCTGCAGGGATCATTCCCTCTGACTGCTTTGATGTCTTCAATTGGTCATGTTTTCCATTCACAGCTATTCTTGCTTTTTCATCTGTGAAATACTCACAACTTAGTTTCGTCACTCGAAGTTTAGTTGGTGATTATTTAGTTAATCCTGCAAATGGAATGTTACATGCTTATATAACCACTCTTATGGGGCCTATAATTCATGTTTGCATTGTTATTTAAATAATTTATGCCCATATTTTTAAACCAGAAATACCTAATAGATGTCAGTGTCTACTCCTGTATAAAACAAATGTGGTTAGATAGTGACACTTAATTATTCTCACCTAGACTTTTTTTTTTTTTTTTCTCTCTAAATGAAAAGTGCTTTAAGGAAGACCTGGGGCAGAAAGCAAGAGTGATAGATGCCAGGTTGGAGGTGGCAGCTGTCAGTAAGTGTCTGAGCTCCCAGTGAACTGTACCCACGGCAACAGCTGAGATCAGAAGTGGGAAGAAGAGGTGCACTAGGCCTTCAAGGCCATCTGTGCAAATGCACAGAAACTGTTCCATATCATCCTGCTGAGCCAGAATTTACTCTGCCCCCTTCAGCATGGTGTGCGTGTTTCCTTCCCACAACAGAGAAACTGAAGAGAACAATGTACAGAAGGCAAGAGGAGTATCACCTGACGTTAAATGTCTACTTAATTTTACATTATATACCCTATCAAGTAAAATAAATGTTAAGAATTTAACAAATACATGTATATTCAGTTATTGATAAAGTTTATATATCACATTATTAAATTATATAAACAGACTAACATACAAAAATAACTTTAATAATATTCAGATGAATATAAAAGAAGTTCTAAGGCCGAATGGCAGTGCAGTAGAGTTGCTGTTAGTAGTGTTGCTGTTGGACTCACATGGGAAAGGTCCTGGGGGCCCTTCCTGAGCGTGGAGACCTCCCTGAGCATGCCAGGAGCGTATACGTGAACCCATGATCTGGGCCAGGTTGGACTAGGACCGGTTTGCAGTGTGAGGACCTAGTGTTTGTCAGCGGGTGCCTCTCTCTTTCTCTCTCAATAAATAAATAAGTGAACTTTTTTCAATAAAGAGAAGTTTCAACTTTTTTCCTACCTCAATATATCAAATATACTTATTTGGAAGCTAGAATTTTTATTTGTTTATTTGTTGTGTGTTTTTTATTTTTAAGGTATTAAATGGTGTGGTTTTTTTTTTTTTAAACTTTATTTGTTCATTTATTTTAATTTTGACCAGAGAGAGAGATATATATAGAGAGAGGAAAAGTGAGAAAACAAGCTGCCAAATCTGGAACTCGAACCACGGTCAGCCATGTGGGAGTCCAGCGCCCTTAACCACCATGCCACCTGCCGGCACCTGCCATGCCACCTTCTGCCCCCGAAGTGGGGGAAGAAAGCAAAAGAGATATATGTCAGGTTGGAGGTGGCAGCCGTCAGTAAGTGTCTGAGCTCCCAGTGAACTGTACCCACAGCTACAGCTGAGAGCAGAGGTGGGAAGAAGATGTGCTCTAGGCCTTCAAGGCCATCTGCTGCAAATGCACAGAAACTGTTCTGAGGGAGCAATCACCTTACAGGCCTGCTCACATTGCAATTCTTTTTCCTTCAGTTGTCCATCCAGTCGAGATCCTAAGTACACATGCACACTTGCAGTGTTTTTTAAGCCTCCGAAGTCAGGACCTAAACCCTGGTTGCTATGTGGGATTCAACATCCTCTGAACAGTGCTTAGCTGCTGTGCTATGGGGCCAGTGCAGATTCTGATATTCACATAAACTTCTTTCTCTATTTTTTTTCAAAATTTGAATTTGAAATCAGAGAAAATTGAAAATTGAGAGTATACTGCTTATTTCCTAATTAAAATTGTTTTCTGCTTTCTAAAAGCCACCAAAAAATTTCATTTTGATGAGCTCATAATGTAATAAACTACATTAATATATCCTAACTCCTTTATTCCCTGGAATAATACACTGATAAAAGGAAATATAATCTTACATTAATTAGATCTGTTGTCTAGGTTGAAGAAAATTCCATAACCCACAAATTAGTTTTGGAAATGCATTATCCTCTTCATTTATGAATGAGAGATAAAATATACTAATTATATGCTGCCAATGTATGCAAGGAATTGGTTCAGTCCCCAAAGGAACTTTTAGCAGTTTTAGATTCATTTTTTTTTCATTACATTTTCTTCCATACATTCAATCACATTATTATTTGTCTTACAAAATGGATATTTCAACAGGTGAACATTTCTCCCTAGTACTGTTGATAAAACTACGAAATATCTTCAACAGATAATACCACACCTCTTTGTGCCATTAATGTTTTGCCCAGTAGCATAGTGGTTGGGGTGGCTGGATCCCACATGGCCACTTGTGCGGTTTTGTCCTCCACACAGTGGCTTGAAAACTATGCTGGGCACATGTGTGTACATGCTCAAAATCATGAGAGGAAAATGGAAGAAATGTAATTGTGGCATGCCCTCCTCCCTGGTGTGTGTCAGGGGTGCTACTTTCTTACTCTCTCTCTCTCTTCCTCTGTCTCTGGCCAGTGCATGTGCCCTTTGGCAAATTTTAAAAGAAATTCAAGCTTATCAGAAGTGAATTCCCGTAATTTTATGCAAAAAACATGTGAATAATGAATATATGTTGTTGTCCATATGTAGACACATTTTGTTTTATCTAGCAATGAAAATTGCTAATTGAGCTTTTTTACAGAGTTTGACTTACAATTATCAATTTAACTGAGAGAGATCAATAATAAGCATAACCTGTCCTTGTGAATACTTTTATAACCAGCTCCCAGGAAGGGCTCCTTCTTACCCAATCTCTAATTTCAAGATTAGGATTTATTCTTCTTATTGCTCTTAATGAACTTTTATGACTGCTGTGTCCTACTGTCGCTTGTTTTAAAATCTTATTTTCTATTGAGTGATATTTCGCATTGGTATCACCCTGATTTTGTTTTTCCTATGGCACCTCATTTTTTAAAGGGTATTTAGAAAATGAACTATGTATCATGTTTATTTTTTTGGATGTCTTTAGCACTTCTTGGTTATGAGAGATAATGAATGTTTCCTCAATCTATGATAGAATTTTGCCTAAAAATTCACAGAGCTTATTTCCCTTCGTTTTCAGCCTTGTAGTATATGTTACCAGATGGCAGGATTTTCCGACATTTAGATTCCATTATTTAAAACATTCACAAAAACATGAGCTTAAATTAAGAAGTTATATTTAAATAAATGATAATAAAGCAAAATGCATGTAGATTTAAAACGGAAGTTCATTTTGCTAGGCAAGAGAATTTAATGATATGAGATAAAGAGAAAGGAAAGGAAGAAAGGGAGCTTAGGAATTAGTAAGGGGCAGAGGCCTTTAAGATTGTTATAAAATGTCCCTTTCCTTTTATATCACTGTCGTCCCATCACCACAAAGTCACCCACCATGTTACTGCTTTTGGCTATCCTTCCTCAGGAGAAGAGGCATTATGAGGGCAGGGCCAGGTAGAGTGACAGTTCTGCTTATTCACCTGCAGGAAAGAGAAAGCCTGCTCCTACATGAAAGGCCAATAATGGAAAACTACAGATGTGAATGAACCAGACTGACTCCATTTTGTAAGAACTCATGCCATTTTGGGACCCGCTATTCTACCTGCTCATACTGTGTCCTCACTGATGCAGCCATTCTTTGTTAGGAAAAGATGAATGTTTTTTTTTTTTTTTTTTTTTTTTTTTGGAGAGATTTTCGCTATAGGGTGCGTGTGCTCGCCAGAGAAAGACAGAGAGACAGAAAGCGAGAAATCACCCCCCAGGGGGGATGGTCATTCCGCAATCCCTTCTCCTCCATTCTCCTCTCGGGATCTTGGGCACGCACGCACACGTGCCAGGCGTGAGTTTTAAGCCACCGGGTCCGGGACGCGAACCGCGGTTGACTACGTGGGAGTCCAGCGACATAGCCATTACGCTAACTGCTGGTTCCCAAGATGAATGATTTTTTAGAACACGAGGGCAATCCCATCTCCCAACCAGGTGCTACTGTTTAGCTCCTTTGCTTTCCCTTTAAAAATTCCAGGTTGCTTCAAGGCAGCACAGAGAAGCTTTGAATGCTTCTGGACCACCATTTGCCCAAACCTCCCACCATAAGTTAACCCTAATAAACTCCTGTTAAATGTCCCCAAGGAGTCACTCACTTCATTTTTTGCTCTCAAAGCTCCCTTTCAGTTTGGGAGCCAAACTATTCCCTTCCTCAAACACCATATTGATTGCTTTTTACTTGAAGATTCTTCAAAAACCTGGAAATTAGCTCAGTGATAAATACTGTATTGGTTAAAAGTATGGAGGCTTCAGCTACGCTGCTTGAATGTAATGCCAGATCACTCACCTACAGCTCAATGACTTTGGGCAGATCACTAAAACTTCTCTGTGCCTCAGTTTCCTCCTCTGCAAATAAGGAATTACAGAGGTCATTGTTTTGTAAGGTCGTTGTTTTGTAAGGATTTCATTACCCATATTTTGTAAATGCTTGCAAAAGTGCCTGGTATTTAAAAACTGATAGGTGTTTTGTTAAATAGAAAAATACGACTAAAGTATTGATCCTTTCCTTTAAGCTTTCTAATTTCATCTCATCGCACTAAAATGCTAAGTCCTTTCAGGGGTCCATGACATGTAATCTAGTCCCCATTCTTCTCTGTCCAAGAGGTGACACTTTTGCTAGAGCTCTAATGTATGGTTCCTTCTAGCTACTTCTTGAATATTATTACAGACTTTACAAATTATGGATAAGACCATCCAACTATTTATTATGTCATAATAACCCTTGTTGCTGGTTTTTATCTGAATTTATATAAAACAAAGAATCTAAATAGAATGTCTAAAATTCAATATTTAAGTCTATGAGTGTCTTGGCACTTGTAATGACCTTAATTACTAGTTAGACTGTGCTATGCCTTGTGTCATGTTCCCTGTTTTTTTAAGGCTATAGTATTCAAGCAGAAACAATGGCTTACTATTGATAATTCATCTCTTTCTGACTCTCTGTATTCATATTAGAGTTCACATGTCTCCATGATATTCTGGGTATTTCAAAGAGTAGCAGAAACTTATCCAATATGTACCCTTAAATGGTTACGATTCTGGCCCAGCCACTGTGGTACAACAGTAATGCAGAGCCCTGAAAGCCTAGAGCCCACCTAGGTTCAGATCTCTGGGTCAATCTGAAAACACACAAGGTATGTTACAGTCCTGAGGACCTAGAGGGGCTGGAAAAAGGGATTGCAATGTGACAAGACACTGTCAAGAGTGCTTCTTTCTCTCCCTCTCTCTTCTATGCATACTCTCTCACACACACACACACACACTCATTTTTTTTTTAAATGTAAATTTTTATGTAAGTTGGAGGCACAGAACCATTAAGGGACATCAGAATGGACTGGTTCTACTATTGTCTCATTATTCAAAAATGAAGAAATATTTGCCATGTTTGATTTTTTGCTTAGAGCAGGTATTACATATCAGTTTTCTGTGGCAATGATTATAATGCAGAGCTCTGCAGGTCACAGTCTGTGTCTTTTCATCTCATCAACAAACAGAACATGAGGTATCACTTGTTCTGTGGGCACTCTTTTTGGTCCAAGGTTCCAGCTAATCAGGATTTAGACTTGGCAGGGATAGCGTCCCTGAGTGATTGCTTTCAGAGTGCAAGGAGCTTTTGTGTTCAAGGGAATGTTACCATGGAGAAAGCCCTCCATCCACTGATAGGATCGGTATGATTCTGGAAAAGATTAAACAACCCACCACTGTGTAATTCCATTGTTTATTTATATACTTCTGAGAACCATTGCAGAACTGCTGTTATCACTGAAGGGTGCATATTCACAAAAGCTGCCGAATGTGAGATAAGTTCTGAATAACTAGTTACAGATGACCTAATCCAAAATGTTTCAGAATTATTTTTTTTATTCATTTCGAATTTATTTTTCTGTGAACTTTTTCAGTCAACCCCCCATCTGACTTACATCTGAAACTGTGCCAGGTGTTAGGATGATGCCATGAACAAAACTCCACCTGGGAGCTTGCAGGTCAATGACAAGGGAGGAGACAAGTAAAGAGGAGGGTGTAAATCTGAGCCTTCCATGGGATATAAAAGGGAGAGAGAGATGTCCACAAGTCAGCTTTGCCGGAGATTAGTGACGTCAGGTAGTAGTTGAGGTGATAGTGGATATGGTGCCCTGGGAGAAATGCAAGCAGTTTACTAAGGTGGGTTACTGGAGAGGGAGTGAAGATGTGGTACTATGGTTTGTATAATAATTTGTTCCCCCAAAATTCATGTTTTCAAATTTGTTCCCAACGATGGCACTGAGAGGTGGTTAGACCTTTAAGAGGAAGACCTGACTTGGGTGTGGGCAGGTATCATCTAATAGGCTGGGAGCATGGGCGGTAGAAACAAAGGAAGTGGAAAAGTATATTCCCTCTTCCTATCTGTTCATCTCTCTCTCTCTGTCTCTCTGTCTTTCTCTCTCCACATGGCAGCTACTTCTCTCGGCCATGTTGTGACATACGTCATAGGCCAGTTTAGATGCTGGATTCATGCTTTTGAACTTTCCAGCCACCAGAATTGTAAGCCAAATAAAATTCTGTTGGCTATAAATCACCTGGTCTCAGGTATTTAGGTCTTAGCAACACAATTTGTAGCAACACAATAATACACTAAGACAGGAGGAGATAGGGCTTGAGAGGGCTTGAGAGACAGAATTTTAAATATCTACTGTACAAAGGAGTTGGAATTCCATATTCAACAAAAGTAAAGATACTTAAGAGTTCTAAGCAGAAAAGTAAGCTTATCAAATGGACTATTTGGAAAGTTTATTCTTTTATAAAGAGATGGAAGAACTTTAAAATGATTTAAAAATAAGCAGAAACAAAAAACAAGAGACCCAAACACCTATTTTGAAAGGCTTCATTTGAAGAGATTCGGTGACAGTGGTAGCTCACAAAGGAAAGTAGGGCCAAGACTACTTTGGAGGGAAAACCGACAGAGCACGAGCTCTATGCAAGAATTGATGCTGCCCCTCAACAGGACAGGGAGCACTGGGGAGGTGTTTGGGAGACTTTAAAAATAAATTATTGGTAGGACGATTGGAAAACATTCACCTGCTTTGTGTTGGCTTCACATGAACCTTAATCTTATTAAAAGCCTAACTAGGAGGAAATTAGGAAAAGTCCAATGGGGGGGAAGAATTCATTTCTCTATTTCAGAGGCTTTCAGGGTTTTGTACTGTTTTGTTCTATAACCTATAGTAAGAATTACATCTTACATCATTAAACACATATGCACAAAAATGAAAAGGAAAAAGTCTGTGAAATAGTAATTACCCTTATTATGTGTAATACACACTGATGTTTGCTGCTGCTGTTCTTACCATCTCTTACAACATTGTACATTTAAAGGTTGTGGATATAAAAGTTCAATTTAAGTAACAAAGAGTACTCTGGGGACACTTTGTCCCTTAGAATTGAAGGCTGTACACACAAAATTATTCCTGAAAAAATCCTAAACTTGGAATTCAGGCCGAGATTCAATCCTGAATTCACAGTTTACTAACTGTGTTTGCTGCCTAAGGCAATATACCCCTCAGAGACACGTTATTGATACTAGTTCTTGCTGATACAGTATATTCTCTATACAAAAGTCACTGTACTAGCCCACACTGAAAAACAAGGAAGTATGATTATATTAGTAATACCAAATTAGAGGACTATTGTTCTGATTAAGTAGGAGAGATGCTAGAACACTGTCTGAATATATTAGTTCAGAAATAAATGAATAAAAAAGTGTATATAATATAAATAATTAATTCTTAAGCAATGATGCATGTTTTAAGTGTCTTTTTACACTTTGTGATTTGTTTTTTCATATCTTTATGGTATCTATTGGTAAACAAAAATGACCAGTTCTGATGAAACTGAATATATTCATCTTTTCCTTTATGGTTTATGACTATTCTCTTGATCAGGAACACCTTTCCTACCTTGATGTCAAAAATACTTCCCTTGGGAACCAGCAGTTAGCGTAATGGCTATGTCGCTGGACTCCCACATAGTCGACCGCGGTTCGCGTCCCGGACCCTGTGGCTTAAAACTCACGCCGGGTGCATGTGCGTGCGTGCCCAAGATCCCGAGAGGAGAATGGAGGAAAAGGGATTGAGGCGTGACCATCCCCCTTGGGGGGTGATTTCTCGCTTTCTGTCTCTCTGTCTCTCTCTGTCTGTCTGGCGAGCACACGCACCCTATAATGAAAAACCTCTCAAAAAAAAAAAAAAAAAAAAAAACTTCCCTTTATTTTCTTCTTGAAGGTTAGACATTTCTCTTGGACATTTTCGCCTTTAATCCATCAGTAATTTGTTTTTGTATATAGTGTGAAGTAGGAATCTAGTTTGACTTTTGTTCCATTGTCCCAACAACAATTTACTGAATTAAGCACTTTCTCCAAGGATTTACAATGTCTGTACTTATAATTCACATTTAAATATATTCTAGAATCTATTTCTGATCTCTCTGTTGTATTCCATTGGTCAAATGTTCTATTTCTATCCCACACTAAACAATTTCTTAATTACTAGAACTTTAAGAATTGATAGCTGGTCAAGGAGGGTCATCTGACATTTCTTAAGAGGTTCTGGCTCTTTTGGGGTTTTATTCTTCCATGTAAATTTTAGAACCATCTTGCAAATTTTCCTGAAGAACTCTGTGGAATTTTCATTACATGGACTCTATAGATCAGTTTGAAAGAAACTTTACAATTTGGAATCTTTATTTCCATGAATATAATCTAAAACATCATTTATTAAGGTATTTTAAAAGATGCATCTAAGTAACGTTATATAATTTTTCCAGTACTGTTCTTGAACTTTTGTTGGCTTTGTTCCTAAGTAGAGTCTGTCCTATTTCAATTCATATTTTAAATGTAATAAAAAATAGCTCATAAGTCATTGGTAAAAGGTAGTGTGATGTCAGTACTTTGTAATTAAGTCACATTTTTCCAGGATGTTTCTGTTTTGTATCATTAGCTAGCAACAGGCGAATACAAGTACATGTTGGAAACAATGGAGAAATACAGTATTGTTACCAATGTACTGTACCAGTGACCATTTACCTTTGCTCTTCCTCCTGACCCAGTTTTGCGTGTGTTCTTCCAAGTACTCTGTGTGGTTCTCCTTGATCTTTGTTCAGTTTGTCCTTGTCTCCATAATTTTGCAGCCTCCAAATGTGCTCTTCCAAGTACTCACTGTGTGGTTCTCCTTGATCTTTGTTCAGTTTGTCCTTGTCTTAAAAATTGTGCAACCTCAAAATTTCCTTATATTTGCCTTTCACCAAGATTCCTTCACTTTTCTAAAAATTAAGGTCTTATATTTATCCCAGCATTTCTTTATACATAAAGAATGCACCATCCTTTTAAACTGTGCCAGGATTGTGGTTAGGTTTGCCATTGTTTGGCTAGAGGCCTAAATTAAAAATATGTAGATTTTTCTCTACATGTCCTATTTTTTTTTTAGTGTGCAATTTTAAGAAGCAGAGATTTTGAAACGTGTTCATGACGCTATACTGGTGTAGTTTTGTGATACTTATTCTGGTGTTCTTTGACCTTTCCAGACCTGTGGTTGATGTCTGAAATTAATTTGGGGAAATTCTAAGTCTTTCTTGCCTGAAATATCACTTCTATTCTTTTCTGTCTTTTTCCTCTTTCTATTCCTATTGCGTGAATTTAGACTTTATATAGTTGTTTCACAATTACTGGTATTGTTTCATTTTTTTCAGTTTTTTTCATCTTTTCTTACCATTTTTGGGAGATTCTATTGTCATAGTCTCAATCACAAAGATGGTCTCCTCAGTCACATCCAGTCTACAATTATCCCATCAAAGTCATTCTTTATTTCTGTTGGACTATTTTGATTCGAGTACTCCTTTTTTTCTTCTTTCTTAGATTATTCATATCTCTGCTTACATTGTCCACCTATTCTTGCATATTGTCAACTTTTTCCATTAGAGGCCTTCACATGTTTATTATATTTGTTTTAAATTCACAGGTTAATCATTTCAGTAGCCTTGCTGTGTCTGAGTGTGGTGCTAATGTTTGCTCTGTCCCTTCACACTGTATGTCTTGCCTTTTATGCACAGTCAAATGTGATGTATGTCTAGTACATAGGCCTTTAGTCATGTGGTAGTAAATTATGTGATGAGTGCAAGTGTTCTATAGACCCATGATTAGATCTCAGTCTTTTTTTTTTTAGAGAGAGAGATATTTTTGCTATATGGTACATACTTATTAGAGAGACTCAGAGAGACATAGAGGCAGAAAGTGAGAAATCACCCATACAAGGGGCTGGCCACACTACAATCCCTTCTCCATTTTCCTCTCGAGTTCTTGGGCATTCATGCACACATGCCCAGCATGAGTTTAGGCTGCCTGGTCCAGGATTTGAACCGCAGTTGACCACCTGGGAGTCTAGCAACGTAACCATTACGCCATCTGTGAGTCCCAAGGTCTCAGTCTTTTAGTGAACCTTTGCCCCTCGGCTGTGAATTTCACCAATACTTCTTAGGTTTTTCTCCCCTATAGCAGGGCAGAATAGTTAGTGTGGCTAGAGTTGGAGATTTCTCTTCCTTACATTTGTTAGATCCTGATAAAACTCTAATAGATTAGATTCTGGTAAAATTGTTGTTCATATTAAGAACAGAATGCTCTAGAGATTTTCAAATTGGTTATTTTGCCTTTCTCTTGCCACAAATATAAGATTTTTATCCAAGACTCATAAGAAGACATGATGGAGCTCCTGGAAGTAAAATTCAGTACAGTAAAACTCAAGTGACCACACCCACTTGGAGTTTTTATCTGTTAGGTTTGTCCACACTAAACCTCAGTTACAATTTAGATTTCTCAATACTAAGATGGATTGCTACAGAGGTTTCTGCTTGTGGGTTTATGATCTCTGAAGTTGTGATTATCAGTATTCACTTGGCTATCTCTTCAAATATGGGAACAATAGTTTGCTATATAACTACCTACCTTCTCTGGTGGATATAAGAAGAGATGTTGACTTTTCAATTTAATAAGCTTTTCACTTGTTAAGACAGAATGATGACTTCTAAGTTTTACATGCTGGACTGAATATTTAAAGTCCAGATTCCTTTTTATTATTATTAATCCCATGGATATTTTAATCTGAATGTTATATTTAGGTTTCATCTATAATTAAAGCTTTGTTTCTTCTTTTACAATTCTTTTTTCATTGTGGTAGCAAAGACCTTTAGCACATCGTTGAATAGACATGGTGATTTAAAAAAAAAAAAAAAAAAAAACAATTATTTATTTAATTTTTCAATTATTGTTCTTCAGTTTGACCAGAAAGAGATAGAGAGGGAGAGAGAGTGAGAAAAGAAGAATGTGAAAGCAAGCCACCAGGTCTTGAACTGCAATCAGCTATGTGGGAGTCCAGCACGTTAACCACCATACCACCTGTCAGCTCCTAGACATAGTTATATTGAGTATAGTTGTCTTTTTCATGATTTATGAATAGAATGCTTCCTATGCTTTACTATGAATGATAGTGCTTGTATTCTATTTTTTAAAAGAATTATTTTATTTAACTTTATCTATTTATTTATCTATTGTAATTTGATCAGAGAGACAGAGTGAGAGACAGAGGGAGAGGAAGAGGGAGAGGGAGAGGCATTTGAATAAGAAAAGAAGAGGTGAAACTCTCTCTATTTGCAGATGACATGATTGTATACATAGAAGACCCAATGGTCTCCATGGAAAAGTTAATGGAAGTAATATATGATTACAATAAAGTTGCAGGATATAAAATCAATATGCAGAAATCGATAGCATTTCTATATATGAATAACAGGCAGACTGAGATAGAACTGAAAAAAGTTATTCCATTTACCATAGTCACCAAAAGTATAAGATATTTAGGAATAAATCTAACCAAAGAAGTTAAAGACCTCCACAAGGAAAATGATGAGAAGATTAAAAAAGAAATTGAAAATTAAACAAAAAAGTGGAAGGACACCCCATGTTCCTAGATTGGAAGAATTAATATAATCAAAATGGCAATTCTACCCAAATTAATCTACATATTTAATGCAATGCCAATCAAAGTACCAGACACATTCTTCACAGACCTAGAAAAAACAATCATAAAATTTGTCTGGAATCATAAAAGACCCTGTATTGTCAAAGCAATTCTACAAAAAAGAGTGGAGTGGGCAGTATCTCACTCCCTGACTCAAAAATATACTACAAAGCTGTGGTAATCAAAACAGCATGGTACTGGCACAGAAACAGACACGTGGACCAATGGAACAGAATAGAGTCTCCAGAAATAAATTCCCAAACATACAGTCAACTGATTTTTGACAAGGGCTACCAGTCAATCCAGTGGGAAAAGGAAAACCTCTTCAGCAAATGGCGCTGGAAAAACTGGATTTCCACCTGCAGAAAGATGAATCTGAACCCCTACCTCTCACCTTTGACAAAAATCAAGTCAAGGTGGATCAAGGATCTAAATCTAAGACCTCAAACTATAAAACTGCTCCTAGAAAACACTGGGGAAACTCTGGGAGACATTGGTGTAGGAAAAGACTTCTTAAATAAGACCCCCAAAGCACAGTCAGTAATCCCCAAATAGACAAGTGGGATTACATCAGACTAAGAAGTTTCTGCATGGAAAAAGACACAGTAATTAGTGTGCATGACAGCCCTCAGAATGGGAAAATATTTTTGTAAATTATGCGTCAGATAAGAAACTGATAACCAGAATATACAAGGAACTCAAGCTGCTGTTTGGAAAAAAGATGATTAACCCTATTAAAAGATGGGAGAAGGAGTTGAAAAAAACACTCTCTAAAGATAACATATGAATAGCCAAAAGGCATATGAAAAAATGCTCAACATCCCTGATTGTAAGGGAAATGCAGATCAAAACAACAATGAGATAACACCTAACTCCAGTCAGAATGTCTAAGATTAGAAAAACAAATAAGTGTTGGTGGGGGTGTGGTGAAAGGGGAACTCTTTTACACTGCTGGTGGGAATGTAAATTGGTCCAGCAACTATGGAGAACAATTTGGAGATTCCTCAAAAATCTACAAATAGAACTACCATATGATCCAGCAACCCCACTCCTTGGTATCTACCCAAAGAACAGAAGAATTCTTTATTGGAAAAGTGCTTGCACATCAATGTTTATTGCGGCACTATTCACGATTGCTAAGACGTGAAACCAACCCAAATGCCCCCGTACGGATGAATGGATTGAAAAACTGTGGCACATATATTCTATGGAATACTATTCAGCCATAAAAACAACAAATTCCTGGCTTTTGACAGAAAGTGGAAGAATATGGAAGATTTACTGCTGAGTGAAGCAAGCCAGGCTATGAAGGAGAGACATTGTATGTCCCCACTTAATATATACTGAGTGTCTGCATTCTATGACTGAAACTGATTGACTAAAGGTTATACAAACACAAGAGATGGCTGTGAATGCCAGATGTGGTGTGTGTGGAGAAGTGGGGCCTAAGGAAGGACATTTGGAGGAGGGATATGGAGGCAGAGCATTGACGGGATGGGGAGATGTAGTGTTATCATTTGAAGATATTTTCATCAACTGGACTGGGGAGAAATGTTCACATACTGAAATGTTCACTTTGTAAGCTAAATAATGTGATTGAATGTATAAAAAATAAATAAAATAAATAAGTAAATTAAATTAATTAGTTAATTAATTAAAAAATACCAGGCATGTGCATGTGTGCCGAAAATCCCCAAAGGAAATGTAGGAGGGAAGACTGTGGCATGTCCATCCCTGTGAGGGGTGCTTTCTAATTTTTTTTCTCTCTTTCTCTTTTGTCTCTCTCAGGTGAATGCACACACCCTCTAGCAAATTTAAGAAAAAAAATACACATTTCATTTTACTTTGCAAAGTTATCGTAATAATTTTTTTTGTTATTTCATTAATTTTCTAGCCTCTGATGGATTCATAGATATGTATACTTCATCATTTTTTACTGTTTTGTCTTTCTTTACTGTTCCATATCACTGAAGGTTTTTCTATTTTATTTTTAAAAAACCAAATTGTTATTATGTTTAGTCTCTTGATATTATTATTATTTATTTTAGTATGTTTCATCTTCTTTTATAAAAAATTTGTTTTATTTTATATTCATTTTATATTTAATTGCTGTATATATTTATGGTGTACAATACTATTTTTCACAACATACATACAGTATGTGATAATCAAACCAAGGCTATTGTCATGAACATAATTTTCAACAAAGAGCCTTGCATTCTTATGTCTGGTAAGTGCTTTTGCCCTACACCTTTCCCAACCACCTCCCACCATTCATGCTTCTCCCATATAGTCTCTGGTATTGATAATTGTCCTCTCTATTTTTGTGTATTCAAATCTTTCAATTTCAATATAATGAAAATATCAATTTTACCCAAATTAATTTACAAATTCTATACAATTCCTATCAAATTTCCAGTGGCATTCTTAACTGAAATAGAAAAAGCAATCATAAAATTTGTCTGGAATCATAAAAGACCCCATATCTCTAAGACAGTACAGTGCAAAAAAAAAAAAAAGTTCAAGAGATCTCACTACCTGGCCTCAAAATACATTACAAAGCTGTGATAATCAAAACAGGATGGTCTTGGGACAAAAACATTCATGTAGACCAATGGATAAGAATAGAAAATCAAGAAATAAATCCTAGAACATATAGCCAACTGATTTTTTATAAAAGGTATAAGAGATGTAGTGGAAAAAAGAAAGTCTCTTCAGCAAATAGTACTAGAAAAACTGAATATCATGACTATATTTCTAACTTCATTTTCTTTCTTTTTTATCTTTTAAAGTTTATTTATTCCATATGTGAAAGAGAGAGGGAGATAAAGGGAGGCTGGCATCCTCTACAGGGATCATTATCTACCCCCAGCCTTGGCCAGTCAGGTTCACATCCTCACATGCACATACCTGACGTGTCTACAGAGGCCCTGGGATACAAACTCCATAAACACAAGAACTTCACATATAGTTTCAGCATCATGGAACATTGTATCACTGCTCAACCACCACAGCTGGCCTTCACCTCATTTTCTAAAAACATTTGGAAGGATACACTATATGATGAGAACCACTCACCCACTCCCTCTGCATAAAAAATAATTTCTGGGCCTGCTGGAGGCATTGTAGTTGAGACAAATGAATCTCACATAACCTAGTGTGCAGTCCAAGACCTGGATCTGGTTTGGAAGGCATGCCAGATGTGTGTCCAAAATCCCAAGAGAAGAATGGAGAAGAGGGAATTTTGGCATGGGCATCCCCTATAGGGACTACTTACTCACTTTCCCTCTTTCTTCTCTGCCTGTCTCTGGTGAACATACATACTCTATAGCAAATTAGAAAGGAAACTTTCCCAATAACAGACAGTATCATGTTATCGTTATTTCAAAGCTTGGAAAAGGAGTAAGTAATTAAATGCAAATATTTATAGGGCAAATTACCTACAGTTTAATCATCTTTCATGTAGCCTGTAATAATCTTGATTTAAGTAAACTCTTAGATTTAAGTAAATGCTTAGACTAATTAAAAAATTTCAAATAACCTTTCCTGTAATTAACATGTACATGTCACAAAGATATTTGTCTGTGAACTTGCTAATAGACATACGTGTATGTAACACACATAAAGGTATGCTTTTTTCTGCCATAGTAAATATCACTATTCTATACTACATTAATGTTACACAGCATGACAAAATTCATCAGATGCAAATACTTAAACATTTAACAGATAAGTAAATATAAATAAGAAAATATAAAATAAAATAAATTTTAAAAAGAAAGTAAGTACTTGAAGGCAATTATTTTGAAATTTTTTAAATATATCATTGTCTACACTAATAGTGGTTGTGTTCTGCATTTTAGAGAGTATAATCAATTATATAGGTATCACTAAGGAATTATTTTTAAGATATTCAAGTATTTTATGGTTCTCTTTTCATTATTCATATTGTACATTTTTATATGTCAAGTTACTCTGAACTATGGCTCATTAGTTTAGTTTCTTTTCGTTATTTTAAACAATAACAAAACGTTATTTTTAAATTTTTTTAGAGAGGTTTTTCGCTATAGGGTGCGTGCGCTCGCCAGACAGACAGAGAGAGACATAGAGACAGAAAGCGAGAAATCACCCCCCGGGGGGATGGTCACGCTGCAATCCCTTCTCCTCCATTCTCCTCTCGGGATCTTGGGCACGCATGCTCACGCGCCCGGGGTGAGTTTTTTAAGCCACCGGGTCCGGGACGCGAACCGCGGTCGACTACGTGGGAACCCAGCGACATAGCCATTACGCTAACTGCTGGTTCCCACAAAACGTTATTTTAAACAATTACTCAAACCATATGCTGTAGTGTTATAGCATATTATTATCATTTAGATGACATATTTACATTGAAGGATCTCCTATGCTTTTTTGGATCCCTAGAATGCATGGTAACTTCAGTTAATATCTTTAGTTCATAAGGTTTAAAAACAAAAGAGGAATATGACTAAGCAGAAGAGTCATAACAGTTTATTTCTACCTTTCGTACAAGGTGTGATTTTCTTTCTGTCTTTCCTGAAAAAGCAGAAAATAAAGAACATGTTATTTTGAGATTTTTATATACTACTCCTAAGATATAAATATATGCTCAATGAAAGTACTTTGTATTTTTCTGTTTTATTTACTTTACCACTAAAATCTGATTATAACCATCAACTGGTTTATTAAGAATTACCCAAAATGTGGAACCAGCAGTTAGCGTAATGGCTATGTCACTGAACTCCCATGTAGTCGACCGCAGTTTGAGTCCCGGACCCGGGGCTTAAACTCACGCCGGGTACGAGTGCGTGCGTGTCCAAGATCCCGAGAGGAGAATGGAGGAGAAGGGATTGTGGTGTGTCCATTCCCCCTGAGGGGTGATTTTTTGCTTTCTATCTCTCTCCCTGTCTTTCTGACGAGCGCACGCACCGATCGCAAAAACCTCTCCAAAAAAAAAAAAAAAGAATTACCCAAAATGTAAGACTAATGAAAAAATTTCAAGCCTTTCTTAATACTTGTAAAATACTTTGCAGAACTCATAGGAAATATTTCAATTTCTGCAAACATATCGAAAATGACAAAATGTAAATACACAAAGTTAGTTGATAAGAAAATAAGGCTCAGCTTGTGGTGCAGTTGGTAGCGAATGGAATTGCACTGTGAGAAGATATATGGCAACACAGGTTAGGATTCCCAGGTCTGCGTGAAAACATGCCAGGCATGAGAACACAGCACATGGCCAGGATCCTGACAAGCCGCATGGCTGGGGAAAGGGGATCGTGGCATGACACTATCCCGCCAAGAATGCTTCTCTCTCCTGCCTCTACACTCTAGAGTTTACAAGTAAACTCCACAAACTTAAAGAGAGACAATCAGACGAAATAATTTTCCCTATTAAATTAGCACTTCAATCAGAAAGAGAAAAAAATTATTACGGTGGAAATTGTCAACATAAGAATCTAAGGCCCCTGGAAATATTCTTTCTTTTACTCTTTTCCTAATACAAAATATATAAATGAAACATCTGGAGATGAAACAATGTAAAATCAGAGATTAAAATATATATATATTCGATGAGAAAAAAAGTATTAATTTCAAAGGAAAAATTGATGACCTTGAATACATAGGAATAGGATGTATCCAAAATTTATAAAAGACATAAAAATGATTGGAGCACTTGTGAACTTTGTGCCAGCTTAAAGTGGTCTGTTATTGTGTAATTGGAGTCCCAGGAGAGGAAACTGGAAGTCATTAAAAAAAAACTGTTTGAAGAACTAATGGTCGAAGGAGGTTCCACATGGCGCCAGCGAACTAGATTTTTCAGGGAATGAAGATTTTCTACTGATAATTCAGCCTCCAACAAAGGAGCTAGCGGCAGAAGAAGCTGGGCCTTCAGAAGGAGGTTCCACATGGCGCCAGCGAACTAGATTTTTTGCGCGGCGCGATTGTGCACCACGCAGTTTTCTACTTTATGATTTTTTTTTTTTTTAAAGAACAGTAATTACAATTTTTAAAAATTTTTTTTGGTCTTTTTTCCTCTTTTTGTTGTTGTTTCTCTCTCCCTTTTGGATTTTCCTTTTTCTTGTCTCTCCACCCTCCTATATTCATTCAATGTGTTCTTAGACGGATCTAAGAGCACTGTAGCTAAACATCCAACTACTAAGAGGGTTAAAATATTCCCCAATATCTACTGAATCTGCTGCACCAGCGATAACAACAGAATGGCAAAGAGATTCTAGATCACCTCTGTCTGCTTGCTCCTGAACATTTAGACTGAACTTCAAGAATTTGAAAGAAACACACCATCCATCAGATGACAAGAAATCACCACCGGATCACGAGAAATATGAGAAAACAAGAATATACCTCTCCTCCAAGAATATACCTCTCCTCATTCATCCACAAGCAGTTCGGTGAAAATCATGGAAATGTCTGATAAGGAATTTAGAGCATTCATAATGTCGAAGCTAACAGAGATGGAAGAGAAGAGAGATAATGAACTGCTAAAGAGAAAGGAGAAAGAAGTTGACGAGTTCCAGGACATGAGGAAATTCTTGTAAGATCTAAAAGAGGAATTACACACTTTACAAAAGACTCAAACGGAACTGCTAGAGATGAAGTCTATAATACAAGAAGTCAAAATCTCCCTTGAAAGTATTAAAAGCAGACTAGATCATTCAGAAAATAGAATCTCAGATGTAGAAGATAAAATGGCTGGCCTAGAAAAATCCACCACGAAGACTGAGAAAATGGCCCAAAAATTTGAGAATGATATGCGAGAAGTACTGGATACCATCAAACATCCAAATATCTGGATAACTGGCATTCCAGAAGGTGAAGAGACCCATAAGGGCATTGATAATCTATTCCATGAAATCCTACAAGAAAACTTTCCAAACCTAGAGAGGCATTCAAAGATCCAGTCCCAGGAAATACAAAGGACCCCAAATAGAATCAAGAATCAACCCAAGATCTTCTCCAAGACACATTATAGTCAGGTTGACTAAAACCGTAGACAAAGACAAGATACTAAGATTGGCAAGAGAAAAACATCAAGTTACCTACAAAGGACATCCCATCAGGCTAACAGCAGATCTCTCATCGGAAACAATGCGAGCGAGGAGAGAATGGGAAAATATATTCAAAGTGTTATGAGAGAAGCAATTTCAGCTAAGAATACTGTACCCAGCAAGATTATCTTTCAGGAGGTAAGAAAAGACAAGAACATTCTCAGATAAACAAAACCTGAAAGAATTTACCAGCACCAGACCAAATCTCCAAGAAGTTCTCAAGGGTGTGCTGTATCAGGAAAATTAAACACACACACACGGAAATAAGAGTTCAAAAACTAAGAAAATGGCCAACTTAATCATAGGGACAAGTCTGGAGTTGAATATTATATCCCAGAATTTAATCAGGAAAATTGAACCAGAACAGAAGATAAAAGTACATGAGACTGATAGGTTCATGCACCTACCATCTGAACAGAATCCTAACCTGTTTCCTGGCTTTAAGCAAAGTTCCTTGGCGTTTCTTTGATTTAAGTTAAAACTGGTTTTCTTAGTAGTAATGAGTGAACTCACCATTGAAAGTAGTTAGATTATATAGGAAATTGTGTGATCAATGCAATGTGGGTGGGAAGGGTATGAAGGACAATTGTGGACACTGGAGGTGGTGTGAGAGGAAGGTGGGAAGGGACAGAGGGTCAGAAAGAGGGGTGGAAATATTTCTAGGAACTAGAAATGGAAAATTTTTTGTAATGTGCATGATTGAGTCATTATGGAGTGTGTATTGGATGGGAGGTCGCATTTTGTGTGCTGTGATGATGCTTAGGGAAGGGATGTAAATTGAGCTACAAAAAAAAAAGTTTCAGGAAAAAAAAATATATATCTATTCAATGACTGCAGTAGGATATGTAGCCCCAGCTAGGTGCTACTTTATAGGATGCTAAAGTTGGACTTGTGTTCATGGAAATGTGTATGTCACCTGTGTTTGCTATGAGGGTATTTGGATTGATTAGGGTCTTTGGTGATTCAATAAAATGTGGGGGGAAAACAGTATAGAACGCAAACATAGATACCAGAGACAGTGTGGGAGGAGAATGGGAGATGGCAGAGGGTAAGAGATAGGGAATCAAGGATGGGGGGAAAAAGCTAAACATACAGAAAACAAGAAATGGAAGATCATCTGCTGACAATAACATGTTTGTTGATGTGCTTGAATGAGACAATATACAGTGTACTCTGGATGGAAAAAAGAAAAAGAACTAATGGTCAAAAAATGTCCAAATATGATGAAAACCTTAAGCTCATGGATTTAAGAAATTCAATGAGTCCCAAATACAAGAATCTTGAATAAAACCACACCAAAACACATTATAAATACTATGATAAAGAAAAAATATTAAAAGCAGAAACAAAGGAGAAAAACACATTATACAGAGAAATAAAAATAGAAATAATAACAAACTTGGTGGAAACCAGAAGGCAGAGGAGCAACATCTTAAAATACTGAAAGATAAAAGCCACCAGCCTACAATTCTATACCCAGAAAAAAATATCATTCAAAGCCAAAGCCAAAGCCAAATATATAAAGAATTATTTTTTTGGCTATAGAGCTTGTGCACTCACTGGAGCTAGAAAAGAGAGACAGAGAGAGAGGGAAAGGGAGAGGGGGAGAGAGAGAAAGAGAGAGAAATCACCTTTCCGGGGGCATTGCCATGCTGTAATTTCTTCTTCTTCATTCTCCTCTCAGGATTTTGGACATACACGCACACATGCCCAGCATATTTTCCAAACCACCAGGTCCAGGACTTGAACCACATAGTTGTCCATGTGGGATCCAGCTGCCTTTACCAAACTCATAAAGTGAGTGAAACACAGGGTGGACATAAAAAGCAAGACCTGAGTATATTCTTCCTAAAGGAAAACCATGTTAAATATAAAGATATAAATAGCTAAAACTGCAAGAATAGGAAGACATATTATACTAACACTACTATATAGTAATCCATAGTGGCTATATTATGAGACAAAGTATATTTCAGAGCAAAGACTATTACCAGGAGCAAATAGGGTCATTTCATAAAGTTAACAGGATTACTTCATCAAGAAGATACAAGAATCCTTGGGACCATCAATTAGCGTAATGGCTATGTCGCTGGACTCCCACGTAGTTGACCACAGTTCGCGTCCCAGCCCCGGTGGCTTAAAACTCACGCCGGGCGTGTGTGCGTGCATGCCCAAGATCCCGAGAGGAGAATGGAGGAGAAGGGATTGCTGCGTGGCCATCCCCCCTCAGGGGTGATTTCTCGCTTTCTGTCTCTCGTTCTTTCTCTGTCTGGCGAGAGCACGCACCCTATAGCGAAAACCTCTCCAAAAAAAAAAAAAAAAGAAGATGCAAGAATCCTAACTACCTACTATTCAGAGCTGCAAAATACATAAGGCAAAATACAATTAAGAAATAGAAAAACCCATGACTATAGGTAGAGATTTCCTCGTACCCCTTTCTCAGTAATAGAACAAGTAGCATAGAACAAAGAGTTTAGAAAAGATATGAACAAAGGAAGGCAAGGGTAGGCTGAATGGATTTAATTGGGTTTGAGAACAGGGTCCTGTATGGAGAAAAGGAATCACCAGAGGGGAAAAAGCAATGCAGGCATTGAGTAGGATCACAGGGTAAAGACTCCCAAGGATGCTGGAGAGGACAGAAGCAAGTGCAAAGAAGGAAAATCAGTCATGGCCAAAAGACAGGCCCAGTCAAAGGGAGAATAAAGATGAAAGAGCTTTTGAATTAAGAGTGAAATTTTTGAAACTTACATGTCCATCTCATCTCCTCCTATACCTGGCTTACCCAAAACAATGTGGTTTCATGTGGTCTTGCAGACGGATGCCAGAACAGATTTGCAGTATCCAATCTCATTTCCCCCTTTAGACTCTAAGCTACATCCTCAATGAACTATCAGCTTCTCCTTCTCCCCCAAAATTCCCTGCCTAGGGCCTATTTGTCCTCAGATCTACTTCTGCATTTTGGAAGGCTGATCTCTCCAGGCGACCTTTTCCAGACTGGCTTCAGGCTGATTTTTCCATTGGAAAGCTCTAGTGGAACATCGAAGGTACAGCAAAGGAAGTCGGAACATTTTGCTTTTCCTTTCTTCTTCAGGCAGCTACAGCTTTTCCACAGCCTTTGGTCTAGAAGGTGAAAATCTTCAAGTGTATGGGAAAGGCAGTGTCCTTGAATTGGGAGTGATCTTAGCCTGCTAAGGATCCAGTGTCTACCCAGAAGTGGCTCTAGACACAAATGCTTCTTCCTCTGTCCCTCTGCATAAAAGTGTTAGTGGTTTTCCATGATGCTAATTTCTAGAGAAAATTACCATTCCTGCTCACCTTCATAACTCCTACAGCAACTGTGTAACCAATTCCTATACTAAAATTTTCCTGTATTGAGACCAGCAGGTGGCATGTAGATTAAGGCACTACTTCCCATATGGCCTACTGTGGTTTGAATCCCAGACCCTGTGGCTTAAAAAATCACACCAGGCGCTTGTGCCCAAAATTCTGAGAGGAGAATAGAAGAGAAGGGATTATGGCATTGCCATCCCCCTCCGCGGGTGATTTTTTACTTTCCCTCTCTCTCTCTCTCTCTGTTTCTCTTTCTTTCTGGAAAGTGCACATGCCCTAAGGCAAAAACCTAAGAAAAACAAAATTCTCTAGATTACATATGCACATGACTTGTGATGTTCCCTCCTGTCTGAGGCTCACCATCAATTGTGGAAACTCTTGCTTCCTTTTGAATTACATTGTTCATGGATTCACTCTGTACATCATTTATTTCTCCATAATCCTCTCCTAACTAAGACTTTCCTGTGGGTCACTTTTTTTCCCATTAGCTTCTAATCTCCTTTCCTGGACACTTTTACAAAAAGGGATTTGCACTTTCTGTATCTACATTCTTACCTTCCATTCATTTCTGAGCCCACCCAAATCTGTTTCTAGCCTTGGGACCAGCAGTTAGCGTAATGGCTATGTCGCTGGACTCCCATGAAGTCGACCACGGTTCAAGTCCCGGACCCGGTGGCTTAAACTCACGCCGGGCGCATGTGCTTGCATGCCCAAGATCCTGAGAGGAGAATGGAGGAGAAGGGATTGCGGCATGGCCATCCCCCCTGGGGGGTGATTTCTCGCTTTCTGTCTCTCTGTCTGTCTCTGTCTGTCTGGAGAGCGCACACGCCCTATAGCGAAAACCTCTCCAAAAAAAAAAAAAAAAAAAAAAAGAAAAAAAGAAATCTGTTTCTAGCCTTACTACACAAATAGAGCCCAGTTCTACTCCTTGATTGCCCTTCGGTACCCTCTTAGTCTTCTCATCTTTAGTGTTGATGTTCTCAAGTCTCTCTTCAATTTCCTCACTCCTCTCACTCTTTATATTCTCCGTGGATAATCTTATACTCATGGCTTTAGTTACAACCTTGCTGCTGGTGATATCCAAATTTACAGCTAGCTTCAACATCTTGCTTATTCCAGATCCACATGTCCAACGCCAAAGCCTTCTAGTCAGTTCCAGAAGGAACATTCTCAAATTCAACATGTTCAGTAAGTGATTTATCTTCCTCCATAAACATGAAGCAACTTACAGTCATTATCTCATAGAACTGAGTCATGATCATGTACTTACTCAAACTGGAAACCTTGTAATCACTCTAACCACCCCCTGCCCCTTTACTCTCTTTATTGAATCAATCATCAATTTCTATCACTTCTCTTCTTGCATCATCTCCACAGCTGCTATTTTCTTAAGAACTTACAAAATCTGTATCCTGATCTGCTTTTTCTTATGGGAGGACATCCATAACTTCGTCATGGTCTCTCTGCTTCAGGTTTTACCTGTCTATAGTCAATTTCTCTAATTTTCTGCCAGAGAACTTCTTATAGTTTACATTTTAGACCATGCCATGACCCTCATTCTAAGTGCTTCAATGAATCTTGATAACATCTTATGTAAGCTCAAAATACTTTGTCGATTCTTTGTTGTCACCTCTTGGGCTTAATTGTCTACCACAGCTAGTCCCAGAACTTCTCATGCCCTCACATAGTTCTGTGCCTGCACATGAAGTACCCACTACCTGGACATACTCCCTCCATACTCGGGCTCTCTATGTCAATATTCTTGAAAATTCCTATGTATCCTTTAACTTACCTCTTAAAGTCCTTGTCCATAAAGTTTTCTAAAATTCTGCCTTGAGTACTTCTTCTCCTGTACACCTGTTTGCACTTTAAATTTCATAAACTGAGGTACTGAAAAAATTCTATGCAAATAAAATTATGACAAATCAGAGCATGTCTCCATATCAGTAAGATTATATAAAGATTCCCAAAGCAGGAAGTGTTGAAATGGGAAGAAAACTTTAGAAGCAAAGAGCTTTAGATACTGGTTTAGATACTGGCTGTTTGGTCTGAAGTCTGGAAAAGGAGAAGAAAGGGAGGAGAGTAGTGGGTAATAAAGTGAGTTAAAGGATCTGAGAGTGGAGACCAGAGCCTTCTTTCCCCTTTTCAGGAAGTTCAACAATAGGAAAGAAATTACTGCATGATGTGTCCCAGCAGAGAAGGCCTCTTAGGGTGGATCCGAAACAGAGTGGTGATGATGAGGACATCATGGGCCTGAGTGCTGCATGCAAGCAGAGAGCATCTTAAATAATCCACAGTGCATTTTCAGGTCTTGTGGGTCTTGTGGCTGCAAAATTGATTCCTGTGCATCAGTAAAATGGCGATAAGAGTCATTAGAACTAGGGTCTTCACACACTGGAACCAGAAATAATGCTGGTGACTCCCATGGATATATGACTTAGGACCAGTTAAGATTTACCCTTAGAGTTGCTTAGGTGTCCAGCCTTTTCCCCCACCTCCAACTCCAGAGGTAAATCATAACCTAGAGTCAGTCAGTCACAGAGGCCAACCAGGTGATGGCAAGTCTCTGGGTCTGGCAAAAGCTTAATGCAGTAATGAGAAGTAGGTCCTGAAAGAGACAATCTCTATCTCTGAGTGTCTCTTGATTATCTCCACAACTGCTACAGCCATCTTGGAGTCATGAGACAAGACAGCTCCAGAGCAAAATTTACACAGAAGGAGGCAGAGAGAGAAAAAAAAAAAAAAGGTTCTTCATTATTGAGCCACTGCATCAACCCCAAAGTCAGCCCTCCAGTTAGGTGAGGTAATATATTGTTTATTATTTAAGCTACTTTGAATGATTTTGCCATTATTTGAAATGAAAGGTATCTTCATTATATACTCTTTGGTGGTTGCCTTAGAAAATGCAAAACTTGTTCTTTGAAAAACCAGCATGCTCCTCCCTCTTTGCTTGTTTTCAGGAGTTTCTCTCTCAATCATACACCTTTGTCAGCTCTTAGGTGTTGAGTGGTGCAATAAAACATCCAATGAATGACATAGGGAAGGCCTGAGTGGAGTACATTGTACATTTTACATAGAACTCGGAGCACCAGAATACATAGAGACAGCACACATCGGCTAAAGGATGATATATCTGCTTTGAAGTCAAAGGTGTAGAGTGTAGTGTATACTGCTAGTTTTCATTTTCCGTGAGCCCACAATAGCAGTCGGCAAGTAAAGAGGATATATATGAACGTTTCTTTAGACAAGGATCTCAGGGAAAGAAAGTTTGCATTTAATTAACTAATAATTTTATATAACTATAAAATTAACCAGTGCTATATAAGTAGCATCCAATGGGATGCCCAATCAGCGTAGTTTCATAGTCTTGGTTCTCTAGCAACTGGAAGCCTAAAGAGGCAGAAGAGAAAGCCAATGGGGGACGTTACCAGGACTGGTATGGATTAAGAATCTGAGAAAGGGAGGAAGGAAAAGCTGAAGGAGGAGGAAAAGGTAAAATTTGAAGAATTGAGCATGGTAGGATTGCAGTTTAGTTCCATTTGACTATGAAGTCTAGTTGGGGAAAGAGGCAAGTGGAGGGGGAATGGGGTGATAGACTGAGGTACTTTGGATAGGACAAGTAGTTAAAATAGGAACAAAGGAGTGGCAGAGATGGTTGATCAAAAGAGATACTTCAGAGAACCAGACAATGGTGCATCAATAAAATGCACTGTTCTGTGATGCTGAGCCACCTGAGAAGGTACAAGGTTCACATTCAGAGACCTCTCTCAGCTTTCCAGGCATCTGGGTGCCAATGCTCTGGGACTGGCTGAGCATGGGGGTGGATTGACATCAAACCCCTACTGGAGGTTCTCTCTCTCTTTCTCTTTCTCACGTTTCCCTAAGTAATTGAAGAAATAAACATTTTTAAAAACAGAGGTACTTCAGAATTTAATATCTAAGAGATGGGTTTAGCAGGACAAGGGCTAGGATGTAACTTACATGGCTGAGTAAGAGTGAAGGGCTGAGTTTAGTGAAGTATAGTGGTAGAAATATTGTGAGGATCACATGGTAGCTTTCATCAATATAGATGAGAAGAGGGAGATCATTTCAGAAAATAGCATGGTCATTCATTATTGGCCAAATATTTCACATGCAAACATAAAAGTTGTATTTAATGAAGTTGTACAACAGAACCCTAACCATCTCTGTTGCTTTGAAAATATAAAGAGATACAATGTGTGTTTTTTTGTTTTGTTTTGTTTTTTTTATTAAGGTGTTTGCCTTAGTCACCTTCAAAATGCAGATCCCATACATATTGGCTTGCTCAGGCATTTCTGGAGGAAAACTTTTGAACATTACTCCAATATAAAAACTAGACAAGACATCACAAAAAAAGAAATTACATTCCAATATCTCATGAAAATAAATGCAAATATTCTCAATGAAATGAGCAAATCAAATCCAGCAATATTAAAAAGTATTACACACCATGGCCAAGTAGGATTTGTCTCAGGTAAACAAGGCTCGTTCAATAAAACCAATTAATATAATCAATTTTCTATCACATCAATAGACTAGAGAAGAAAATCACATGATTACTAATAGACATGGAAAAATACATTTGACAAGATCCAACACTCATTCACGATAAAAACTCTAAGCAAACCAGAAAAGGAGGGCAACTTTATGGAGAACAGCTATGAAAAACCCTCAGGTAATGTCATACACTAGACAGGAAACTAGAAGCTTTTCTTCCAAGACCAAAATAAGACAAAGATGCTCCCTCTTGCCATTCCTTTCAACAGCATACTGAAAGTCCTAGCTAATGTAAAACACAAGGAAAGGAAATAAAAGGTACAGTGACTGGGAGACAGGAATGAACCTGTCCAAGCTCACAGACGGCATGATCATCCATGTATAAAATTCAAAAGAACTGACCAAAAAGACTACTGAATTAATAAGTAAAATTAAAGGTAAGATCGTAAGATACACAGTTAATCACTTTTCTATAATATACCAGCAATGAGCATGTGAAATTTGACATTAAAAACACATTGAAATTTACATTTACACTCCCAAAAGTGACATCGTTAGGTATAAATCTAATAAAATATGTGTATGATCTATATTAGAAGCACTAAAATTATCTGATTTAAAGAAACTAAAACAGAACTAAAGAAATGGAGAGATAGTTTATGTCCATGGACTTAATACTATCAAGAGTCAATTCTTCCAGCTTTGATCTGGAGATTAAATTAAATCTCAATTTAAAATCAATACGGGGGGGCCAGCAGATGATATCTGGTACGTTGCTGGACTCCCACATGGCCCACTGCAGCTTGAGTCCTTGACATGGTGGCTTGAAAATGATGCCAGTAGCATGTGTGTAAGTGCCCAACATACCAGGAGAAGAATGGAGGAGAAGGGATTGTGGCATGGCCATGCCCCCTAGGGGATGATTTCTCACTTTCTTTCTCGCTGTTTCTCTCTCATGCACACGCAAGCACACCTGCCCTATGGCAAAACCTCTTTAAAAAAATCAAAGAAGGTTATTTTGTGGATATTAATAAATTAATTTTAAAGTTTATATAGCAAGGCAAAAGATCCTTAGTAGGCGATTCAATATTGAAGCAGAAGATCAAAAGCAGAAGACTGACATTATCCAACCTCAAGACTCACTGTAAAGTTACATTAATCAAGACAGTGTGGAGTTTATATAAAAACAAACAGGTCAGTGGAACAGAATAGAGAGCCCAGATATAAACACCCCCCAAAAATTCACCTGATATATGATAAAGGGGCAGAGATTATCTTTTCTGAACATGGTAATACACTAGAGCAAAAATGACCATTTCTGCAAGTTGTTTTATAACAACTAGATATCCACATGCAAAGAAAAAAAAATGAATCTATAGAGAGACCTCATGCCCTTCATGAAAGTTAACTGAAAATGGGTCATAGATCTAATGAAAACTGCAAAGCTATAAAACTAAAAGATAGCAGGAGAAAACTGAATGATATTTGGTATGCGACAACTTTTTAGATATAATACCAAAAGTATTATCCATGCAAAAAATAAATAATAATCTGGGCTTCATTAAAATTAAGAGTGTCTACTATCTGAAAAACAATGTCAGAGAGTAAGGAGACAAGCCAAATACTGGTAAATAATATTTTTAAAAGACACATTTGATATAGAACTAATATTCAAACCATAAAAAAAACATAAATCTCAACAAAAATATGTGGGTAGAAAGTAACTATAAGAAAAGATACTCAATAACATGTGTCATTTGAGAACTGAACATTAAAACAAAAATAAAATATTATTACACATCTATCCAAATGGCCAAAATCTAAAATACTGACATCAAATGCTGGCAAGGATGTGAAGCAACAGAAACTCATTTATTGCTGGTGGAAATGCAAAATGGTATTGCCACTTTGGAAGACAGTTTAGCAGTGTCTTATAAAACTAAATATACTTGGGCCAATAGGTAGTATGGAAGTTAAGGTAGCTGGATCCCACATGGCCGACTGTGCGGTTCCAGTGGCTGGGAAAATCACACCAGCCCATGGGTGTTCATGCCCTAAATCTGGAGAGATAATGGATAAGAAGGGATTGCAGTATGGCCATCTCCCCGAAGAGGGATTGATTTCTCATTCTCTCTCTCTCTTTTTCTCTCTCTCCCCACAAGTGCACATACCCTATAGCAAAAAACAAAAACAACAGCAACAAAATGAACAACTAAATATCTCTGATTATACAGTCCAACAATCCAACTCTTGGATATTTATACAAGTGAACTGAAAACTTTTGTCTACACAAACACCTCTGCATGAATGTTTATAGCAACCACTCAAAAATTACCTAAACTCGGAGGCAATCAAGATGTCCTTCAGTAGGTGAATGGATAAATTAACTGCAGTGCATCTAGACTATGAAATATTATCCAGTACTGAAAAGAAATGGGCTATCAAGCCATGAATAGACATAGAGGAAAATTAAATGCATATTACCCAGTGAAAGAACTCAATAAGAAAAGACCACGTACTATACTATTCCACCTATATGACATTTTGGAAAAGGCAAACCTATGGAGATCGTAGAAAAATCAGAGATTGTCAGGGTTAGTGGAGAGAGAGGAATGAAAGGCACAGCCCAGAGGATCTTTGAGGGGAGTGAAAATACTGTAATTGTAAATACATGTCACTATAATTTATTCAAAACTATAGAATATATAACACCAAGAATGAAACTTAATATAAACTAAACTATCAAACTTGTAGTAATTCATTGCAGCACCCCTAGGACACCTAAACAGTGAAGAAGACAAATGCATGAGAATGATAAATACTATAAAATATCTTAATCTTTTACATAATCCATGAAATGAGGCATTAGTAAGTGATCACAATGATTCTTTCTAATCCAAAACATTCTTGAATTTATAAAGGTTTTTCACTAAATCATTGTCTAATGTATTTTTAAGCAACTGAAGGTGGATGAGGAAGTTAAAATGCTGCTGTGTTGGGGCCGACAGGTGGCAGGGTGGTTAAGACCCGGGACTCCCACATGGCCAACTGTGATTTGAGTCCCAAACCACCTGGTATCTTGCTTTCTCATTAATTCTCTCTCTTTCTCTCTCTCTCTCTCTCTCTCATTAATTCTCTCTCTTTCTCTCTCTCTCTCTCTCTCTCTCTCTCTCTCTCTCTCTCTCTCTCTCTCTCCCCCCTTCTCCCTCCCTCTCTCTCTCTTGCTGCTCAAATAAAAATAAAAATAAATAAATAAGTTAAATAAAATAATTCTTTAAAAAAATACTACTGGGGACCAGCAGTTAGCATAATGACTGTGTCGCTGGACTCCCATGTAGTCGACCACAATTCGAGTCCTGTACCCATTGGTTTAAACTCACGCCGGGCACATGTGCGTGCATGCCCAAGATCCCGAGAGGAGAATGGAGGAAAAGGGATTGCGGCATGGCCATGCCCCCTGGGGGGGGTGATTTCTCACTTTCTATCTGTCTCTCTCTGTCTTTCTGGCGAGCACACATGCCCTATAGCAAAAACCTCTCTTTAAAAAAAAAAAAAAAAAAAAAAAAAAAAGCTACTGTTCTCCCTTAGTATAGGCCATGCTCCATCAAGCTTGCCTGCAGTGTAGGCTAGATATACTCATTTGGCAAATCTCTTCTCCAGTAATGGGAATAGGAAACTTTTCTTTGAATTGTTCTGTGAAATGCATGTGAAATATTGCCTGCCAAGAATTTTAGTGATGACTACTTGATTCAAAGTAGTTAGCATAATTTTTCAATATATAGACTAAGGAAAATAGATTTTGTTTTAATGTTAATCCTCAGAGATAGAAGAAAATGGAAACTACTGAGTGTGACTCAGGCATAAAATGTAGAAAGATATGAACTTGATAAGCAAGTTGGCCTCCAGCCCTAATATTAGGTTTCCATTCTGTAGATAAAATAACTAGGTAAAAAGTCTTTTTTTACTTACTGGCATCATTGGTTCCCAATTTTGTTCACCAACACAAAAAGGTACAGGTTAAAAAAAAAAAATTCTACTGATTCTTGGTAAAGATGCATATTGAACAGGTTTAGAACTTACATGCCAGAAATGCAAATAAAGAGAAAAAGCGTATAGACATTCTGGTACTTTTTGAACATAGATATTCAGCTGGGTGATATGAATTCAATTGCTTACATATGACTTTATTAACTGCACATTTTCGCTATCCACAATCACTCCCTACTGAGATCATCCAGTTTCATAGCTCTAAATACCTCTTACTGCCAACAACTCCCAAATTTATGTCTCCAGCTCAGACTTCTCTCCTGAACAGCAGACTCATACATCGACTGCCTCCTGACATCTTCACGTACATGTTGCATAAACATCTCAAACTTAACATGTCCCCCACGCCTGATCCACTCCACAAGTGTCTTGAAACTGCTCACTTCTCCATTTTCATTAGTGGCATCTCCATGCTTATTACTCCTTTTCCTCTCACATCCCACACCCAATTCTTCAAGAAATTTGATTGTCTCTCCCTTCCGAATATTTCCACCCTGGACCAATTCCATCATCTCTGACCCAGTTTTTGCAATAGTCTCTTTCTTAATCAGTAGTATTTCTGCTTCCACCTTAGGCCTCCTACAACGTAATTCTCAAATAGCTGCAGGAAAGATGCCTTTAAAACTTAAGTTAACATCTAGCCACAATGGCGCAAGCAGAAGGGTGCCACTGTGCTATGGTTGAGGCCCTCGATCAGTTGCCAATCACAATTAGCAATGTTTATTTCTGTGCTTACTCGCTTAAGTTTTGTCTCTCCCTTTGGGCTGCAAGCTCTGCAAAAGTAGCCCTGAGTCTCCCTTTTTCACCTTGTATCCCCTGTTTAGGTTGGGCACAGTGTGTGCACCGGTGGTTCTAGATAACTGGGAGGCTGGGACAGGAAGGGTCATGATGTGGCAGGGTCCTGTCAAAAATCAATCTATTTTTCTCGATATATATTTCTCTATCATGTGAACATTCTCATTCTCATAAAAAGGAAATCGAAATAAAAATTTAAACATCATTTCAATTAGAGTATACCATTTCTCTTCTCAAAGTTCTGCAATTCCTTTTCTTCCCTTGCAAAGTGAAAGACACACATACTCATTCCCTTTGCCTTTTGCAAACAACTCATCCCTCTCCAGCCACATTCACCTTCTATGCTGTCCCTGGGCATAGCAGAAAAGGCTTTTTCCAGTATTTTGCTAGTGCTGTTCCCTCACCTGGAATATCCTTCCCACAAAACACTCGTGTCAAGTTTCCTCCACCTCCTGCATATCTGTGCTTGAATGTCATCTTCTCACTGAGGCCTTCAAACCTTTGTGTTCAGTTGGACCCTCTAGGAAGCAGACACCAAATGGGGTTGAGAAGACCAGATGGTGGTGCAGTGGAATGCAGTGCTCCGTGAGGCTGACCCATGTGGGAATCTCCCTGAACATGCTGGGCATTCACATGTCCATAATCTGGGGCAGGCTTGAGCCACAGTGGATAGTGGTGTGAGGACTCTGCTGGGGTGCCTGTCTCTTTGTGTCTCTTGTTCACAGAAGAAATAAATACATAGGTTTTGAAAATGAGGTTCAGCGTGCAAGGATTTTACTAAAGGAAACACTTATGAGGACACAGTAGAGAAATGGAAAGGCTAAGAGAGTCCCCTCTTATAACCCCAAGGGAAAGAGTTAGGGATGAAAGTTGGTGGAGGTGCCATGGATGGCTACGCAGTTCCAGCACATTGACCCTTTGTTCTATCCAGGACACCTGGCTTTCCATCACCTTCGCACCCAGCCCGCTGTCCTCTAACTGGAAGTGTGTTTCCCTAGGTTCCGCTGGACAAAGTGCCACTTCTCATTTTGTTCTCGGTATCATTTCCCTAACCTCTCTATCTCAAGTAGTTGCCTCTATGAGACCCTTATATTTATTTCTACCCTTTTTCTCTTGGAAACTCTTATCGCAACTGTTAGTAATGTTTATTTATGTGCTTTTCACTTAATTTTTGTCTCTCCCTTTGGGCTACAAGCTCTGCAAAAGTAGCACTGGGTCTCCCTTCTTCACCATTGTATCCCCAGAGCCGAGCACCTTCCCTGACAGTCCTTGGCACTTAGAGGGTACTTAGTAAATAAATATTTAATGAATCCTTAGTAGAAAACCACTTTCTGTAAAAGTAAACACATTTTAAAAATTTAGAAAATGAAAGATATATTAAATACACAAAAGTCCGAGTTTCAGAATCCCCTGACCTTCCCGTAGCAGGCCTGTCTGGGTCGAGCATTCAAACATCTCTGCGACTCTAATGGTTAGGTCTTCTGCCTACCCTCAGCTAACTACCCTGCACCATAGGAGACAAAGGCCTCTTTGTAAACTATCAGATAGGCCTAATACTGTCACCCTTGATAGTCTCCTTTTCTTATTCTCCTCCTGTAACACATGAATACGTATTAGCAGCGGCTGACAAACTGATGTCTTCGTAGGCACTACTCCCTTGGTAGTTAACAGATGCCTACAAATATAGCACCTACCACAGCCTTCCCATCCCCACCAGAATGTGGATCCTGGTTATCACCCCTGAAATCCTAGCAATGGAGATACTACCTTGTGTCCCACCTATTAGCCAGGACAGCATCTTCTCCACTGGCTCCTCGCTGGTGGGTAAGCTGAGCTGCCTATTTTGGTGCCCATTTTCTCAGATCAATGATGATGCCACTTCTCTTTATGTAATATTTTTAAGAGGCAGATACCAAGATAGGATTAAATGTGTATGATTTTATTAGAGGAAATTTCTGTGTCACAAGTCTGACTCGGGTGAAGGAGAGGCAAGGAAAGGTAGGTAGATGTACCCCAGACTATGCTATGTAATTTACGGAAGTTTTTACAAAGCCCTCAAGGAGGGTCAAAGTAGAGAGTCAAGTATAGGTCAGAGTCAAAGCATGAGAACGACTTGCTGTGCTGTTGCAAGAATGAAGTGGCCTTTGGGAACTGAGAGAAGCTCACCTTATAGCCAGCAAGAAAATAGGGCCTCAGTTCTACAACTGCAGGGAACTCGATTCTGCTAGTGATCTGAGTGAGCTGGGAAGTGAGTTCTTCTTCAGAGCCTCCAAGTAAGAGTCCAGACCAGTCAACATTTTGACTCTAATTCTTTGAGATTCTGAGCAGAGAAACCAGCCCAACCCACTAGATTTCTAAGTTATAGGAACCGTGAGATACTAATTTGAGCTGCAGGGTTTGGGTCACTTGTTACAACACTGATAGGACACTAATACATACTCCCTGCAGCTGGAGGTCCGGGAGACTCATTCTCCAAGCCTCCACACCACCCTATTTGAAGTTGCAGCCCAGACCTTTATTCCTTAACTCTTACCCGTGTCTTATTACTCTCTATATCACATATCTCTTTCTAATAGTTTATATAATTTACTGATTTATATCGTTGCCTATTTCCCTCTACTGGGCAGACATTCTCAAACGTTGTGTTCACTGCTGGGCCCCCAAATTGCCTGGAACACAATAAAATACTTTCTAAAATGGAAAGAGTAAATGAATATTAATCCTACCACATTTACATTTGGTTCAGATTGTGACACGATGCAATAGAATGCATGGGATAGGGGTCAAGAAGCTCAAGAATAGAAGGAAATAAAGCTATAGAACAAATGGACATCAATGCTTTTGAGATGCTGCCTTCCTACACAGGAGTTCTGCAGTCACTGATCATCTGAACAGCGGCATGCCCTAGTCTATGTTCACAGAGTGCTCTATTTCAAGGGACACATCACAACAGTTATTTGGCTCATTGATTGTCAAGGATATGGCCAGGCTCTTCTAGTCCCTCCTTAGAGATCCTGGAGTTCTCCACTGAGTCCAAAAAGGCTCTCGAGGGACCAGCAGTTAGCGTAATGGCTATGTCACTGGACTCCCATGTAGTCGACCGCGGTTCGCATCCCAGACCCGGTGGCTTAAAAATGTGCCTCACTCCGGGCGACATTTTATAGTGTGCGTGCGTGCCCAAAATCCCGAGAGGAAAATGGAGGAGAAGGGATTGCGGCGTGGCCATCTCCTCTGGGGGGTGATTTCTCGCTTTCTGTCTCTCTGTCTCTGTCTGTCTGTCTGGCAAAAACACATGCGCCCTGTAGCAAAAACCTCTCCAACAAAAAAAATAAAGGCTCTCCCCCTTGGGGGTTGAACTTTGACATTTTATAGTTTACAAAGCAATAATGAGAGGGTTTTCTTTCTATCTCTCAATGTCTATCACAAATGAATTAAAATGAAGAGACCTGCCTCAGACATTCATCCTTTTGGCTTGGTTGGTTTTGTAAATAATGGAGAAGAAGGGAGACATGTGGAAATAGTGATGTCTCCAAAACCATGACCATCTATAGAATATATAAATGTGTATATTTAATAACAAAAGACAATTTGCATGTGTAATTAAAGTTAGAGGCTTTAAGTAGCAAATTTATCCTGGATGATCTAGCTGTGGGAGAGTGAGACTACTTCAAGAAGAGGGGAAAAAAAATTAGGCCAAGATTTGGGATGAGTATCCAGAAAGTTTTATATAACATGCCTAAAATTGAAGAACATACAATGAATACACACACAATTTACAAAAGTGACCCTGGAAAAATTCAATGGCTTTGGGTGTTCATCCCCCAATATATGATATGATGGCTGGTCTGGTTCTGCATTGTACGTGCCAGGAGTGTCACGTGCTGACTGGCTGGGAAAGCTTTTGCTGAGAGTGCTTGTCTCAAAAAATAATAGGGAAGAAGAATATTATAATTCTTGCAAAATATACAAAATGGGAAAACGTTGCCCCCAAAATCCACCTTACATCAGCACTGCCTGCTAGGATGCATAAATACAAGTGCTTCTAATTTCCCTCTCAGGATATCAACCACTTTTAAAAATATGACATGCATCATGATGTTTTACATTTTTCTTATATATGTGTGTATTTTATATTATTTTTGCATTTTTAAACTTTTAATAAATGAAATGAAAACTATATACAATTCATATTCATAAATTTTGCTCTATATATTGTCATATACTCTTGATACAAACAAACACACACATAAAAAAAACACATACACACACACATACATTTTTATACCTGTGTGTCATATTACCAGCAGCAATATTCTGGGTATGAATTTTTAACTCAAACGCACACACATTTTCTCTTCATTCATGATAGAGCATATGTGTGGGCATGAAAGAGATAAAAAAACATTCTAGAATGGGGCCTGGACACGCCACAATCCTTCTTCCTCCAGTGCTTCTCCTATAAGATCCTGGGCAGCTATGCATGCTGCCCCAGGGGCTGGGATTTATACTCCAGTCAGCCCTGTGGGATCTGCTTTTTCTCTGCACAGTGCTTCACTGCCGCACCGTAGGGCCAGCCTTAGATAGGGAATTTAGTATACATGCTTCAAATACCTCCTTTCAAATATCTGGCAGTTCCCTTTTCAATGAGATTATCATACAAGTTTTACATTTGGTTATAGTCACATATATCTAGGATTGTGCTAAGGGTTGTGCTCTTTGGGGCCTTATCTAAAAATGTCCTTTCTTGACTGTCATGGTATTGGATATTTACCTTTTGTCACCTCAGATCTATCTCCACCCTTTCACATGCTGTTCTGTACTCTGAAAAATCCAAGCTCTGTGGACTAAATTAACTGGACTCCCTCAGCCTTTGGCTTTCTAGTAGGTTTGGCCAATAGGAGACATCCACAGGAGGTCAAGGGAAAGAAAGAAAGGTCAAGGTATTTATAGTCTCTGCTTTGTGAAAATTTGTGAATGAGCACGTTCCTCTTTCTGAGGTCAGGGTTCTTACTGAGTGAGACTTCTCTGCAATTCAAGGACTCACACATTTTCTTTGACCACTGTTTTTCCATTTCTTGCTTCCCTACCACCTCCCCTTCAGGCTTAGGGATTGTGACAGTAGTGACTTGTTGCCAGTCCTAGAATGTTTCATCATGCTGTTTTCTCTTAATCATCTCCACAATTTTGTTAATGGTCCAGTCATTAAACTCTCTTATTAGCACTTTTGAGTAGCCACCTGTTTTCTGCCCAGATCCTGATCAATGTAATCATGAACATATTTTCTATATATTCTTCTGATAATTTTCAAGGTTCTTGAGAATTTGTTTATGTATAGGCATAACATCAGGAACTAATTTCGTTTTTCCCAAATAGAAATCCATATGTTCACCACTATTTATTGAATAGTCCAATCTGCCCACTGACTTAGCATAACGCCACCTCTATCATACACCAGGGTAGCACATATACTTAGGTCTATTTCTGTGCTATTCATTCAGTTCCAGAAGGCAAGACATTTAACCTTTTTTATAGTTAGTAATAATATATATTCTTATTGCTGTTATGAAGGTTAATACATTTCTGTTACTTTGGTTAGTACAGAGCACATAGTAAGACCTGAAATGTTTAATTTATTGTTTTTATTAATACTCGTAGATTTATTTTAGTTTTTTTGGTCATAGGGTGCATGTGCTTGCCAGAGAGAAGGCCCCACCCTCATGACCAAATGTAACCTTAATTACCGCCCAAGGACCCATGTACAAATACCATTAATTGGAGGTTAAGGCTTCAACATATAAATTTTTGTCAAAGGGACACAAAAATTTTAATAGATAACAGTTAGAAAAAGCTCATGGTGATTGTATCCACATTAACTCTCCGCTCCACCATAGCTTCTCCTTCATGAACCCCTGGTATAAGCACTGGGATAACCAAGAACAGAGACTGTCATTGACTGCACTAATTATTACAATTAGACACCTGTAGCTGGTGTCTCTGCTGCAATAGATGCTCTCTGGTGGATTTTAACACTTGACAAAGATTCTTTCCCTATGTCTGCTCCCATTGGTCTATCAACATGCCTCTTTCACAGACCTCTTGGTGCCCAGTCTTCCAATCTTACTCCTTCTGGGACCCTGATCGAACAACCAAGACAGTCACCACCATCCATAATTATGAGTAAATCCTTACCTCTGGCTACATTTCCCTCAACACAAAGTGAATGACCAAACAGACATTAGGAAGATTTCCACTGACCATTACCTTTCAGAAGCACCCCTAGGCAGGACTGTATCTGTGATAGCAGTTCATTTTCAGCTTACATCAATATACGGAGCCATGAACAGAGCTCAGTTTTTTAACTCTTCCATCAGCTGGTCATAGGCAGTCCTCCACGAGACCATAGATGTAAACTAAGAAAGAGGCATAAAGCTGTGGGAGGATCTAGATATACAGTCTGTTTCAGCTGAGGTCCTCCAACCTGAAGACTTGGTGAGTCAGCAGCACCCACTTCATTATGCCCAGCCTGGTCTTCAGAGTCACAGGTTACCTCATGCTGCAGACTCGCAGTCTCCATAAGAGTCTTGAATAATACTGAGAGTTTTTCAAAGGCACATAATTCTCTGCTAAACCCTGTTAGAGAACCTAGAGGTTTGTGCCGTGACACTCCTATTGTGGCTTGTCAGAGACTCCACATAGCATTTTTAATAGATTCTTCTAGCATGATGGAATCCGTTGTATCCAAAGGGTCCAAATGGCAGACAAGTGTGTGATTTCAGGTAAATCTCCAGTCTCAGCCTGATCCTGCAGAGAAGTATATAGTGTAAATAATAGCATAGAGTTTGTTCCATTTTGAGGAAGTAAACTGGTCTTTCGATATTTTTGTAGGTTAAGAAGACAGTAGGTAAATTCTTGGGTACTTACATCTCTCAGTTGCCTAATGTTGGTTCTTTTTTTTTTTTTCTTTCTTTCTTTTTTTGGAGAGGTATTTGCTATAGGGCGTGTGCGCTCGCCAGACAGACAGAGAGAGACAGAGAGACAGAAAGTGAGAAATCACCCCCCAGGGGGGATGGCCATGCCGCAATCCCTTCTCCTCCATTCTCCTCTCGGGATCTTGGGCACGCACGCACACGCGCCCGGCGTGAGTTTAAGCCGCCGGGTCCAGGACTCGAACCACGGTCGACCACGTGGGAGTCCAGAAACATAGCCATTACGCTAACTGCTGGTCCCCCTAATGTTGGTTCTTGAAGAAAGTTACAGAAGCAATTCAGTATGAGTAAAGTACATGTAAGTAGCAGGGTGTGAAAGCCTCTGAAAGGATCTGTACAGGGCATCGTCAAAGTCCAAGCAGCAGGTCCAAGCGTGGTGTTTATCAAAGGGATGAGTAGACAGAGCTGGTGCCCCATTAAATGTCAGTTATCGCACCAAATACACCCAACCAAAATGAATCTTTGAGGCCAATTAAAACATGTATGAGCAGGTGGCATGGTAGTCAAGGTACTAGATCCCACATGGCCAGCTCTGCAGTTAGAGTGTCCGGCCCTGTGGCTTGGAACACACACTGGGTCCATGTGTATGTGCATACCCGGAATCCCAAGAGGAGAATGGAGAAGGGACTGTAGCCTGGCCAACATTCCCACCTCCAAGGGGGAGGGATTTTCTTACTCTGTCTCATTCTGTCTCTGTTTCTCTCTGGAAAGTGCATGGATCCTATGGGGGGAAAAATAAAAAAAACTATTAAACTCCCAAGCCCTATCTAGCAACTTCTGTATGTTTTAAAGGTGTACATAGATACATGTAATATTTTGTCAATCACTCAGTTCTTACATTTTTATTTTTTTTGACTTCTTATTCACAAAAAGAGTCTTCTGTGTTCTAAATTTAGTCAGTCTTTGTCTTCAAACTAAGTTTCTTTATTCTAATTGAACAGACAACATTTTGGTACCAGCACTGTTATTACTTTAGGTCCCGTGCTATTGCATTTTCTGGTTTTAAACCCAATATGTTGGAGTGAAGATAAGTTACTGATAGCATTTTTCACCAAAATAATTTTCAATTGTGGTTAATATTGTAAAGTCCTTTCAGTATTTACAGTACATGGTTCTAGTTTTACAATTCTAATGTGTACTTGGTGATAAAATAAGAAAACTATTTATGGTGATAATAACCAAGAAGCAAAAGATCATGTGAGCATAACATCATTATGGAGGGATGAAGGTCAGTTTCATAAAAAAATAGGATAATATAATTCATTAAGCAGGATAGATCCAACCAGACAAAATGAATATGATTCTGGAGACAAGCATTTTAACATTTAAAAAGCTAAGAGTTCCTCATTTTCATATAACCTTGTAGGAGATTATATAGTATTTAGGGTCATATACTCAGAAAGACTGTAATAAATATTATGGCATTTAAAAAGTATGGCTTAGCCATTGGGCTAATCTCGAGTGAAAAATGAAGTGATTTGTTCCATTAGACCCAAGAGATCACAAAACCTAATTACTCTATTCCTTCCTCTGGCGTAATCTCTGTGTCTGTTGTTTTAAGATGCTAATTCTCTGAGGGTGCTATTAGTACCTCACTTCTGCACTGTTCGTCCCACACTGGAAATAGTGCAGGTGTTATAAATGTCACTGTGTTTCCAAAGCGCAGAGCTCCATTAATCATTTATGTTTATGGTTTACCAAGAACTAATGTCACTAAGTGGCAACAGGACATTGCTAGGATAATGTAAGAGGACACTGAGCATCTCTAAGTGCAGTGTGCGCCTTCATGCCTCTGAGCCTTCCTGTGTGCGGTCCGCTTGGCCAGGACCCTCTTACCTCTCCACGGTGGAATTTCTGCTTTTATTTCAGGATCAGATCAAATATCAGTTCCATTTCCAGAATAAAAAGCATTCCCTCCCACCCTTTTGTTTTAATACTTACCAGAGTCTGATTGTGTGTGTCTCTCTCTAGTGCTGTGCCTGCTTTTTGTTTGTCTACCCTATTATGTCTAAGTTTTTAAAAAGGATCCTCCTCATTTTCTAATACCCAGAGCAATGCTTGACACACACTGGACACTCAGTGAATGTGTTCTGAATGGCTCCTTCGCTCCGCCAATGCCTTTTTCAGGACGTGTCACATGGGTGGCGATTTACAAATATTTATAGGCTTGAATAGAATCCATTTACATGTAAGACAAATAATTGAAAATTATTTTAACTCTCTTACTCTCCAAAAGGTGTTAAGAATAGTACATTGATGATTATTGCCATTGCTATGGGCAGTCCACAATGGCAGTTAGGACTGAATATTTGGCTTCAACTTTCTTCAAAAAGAGCCTATAAACTGAAACCATCATACACATATGCTGGAATTGGAGAGTTAAATAATTGAATGGCAGAAGATGAGTGGCCACATTTCTCACTGTTAGAGCGGGAGGTAATGGACAACCAAGGTGGAAAGACTAGAATCATCCATGTGGTAATAAATTAGAGTCAGAAACATTGGTATGAACTCACATTTAACTTAATATAAAAATAAATACATATGTAGATATGTGTATAGACGAGGATTAGTAAGTGCAGATATATTTCCTTGCTGAGCCAACTGGGAAGGCCTAGAAATAGCAGCACCCCAATAGCAACAAATACACCCAGTGCCAGGTTTTGATTTCTAATACCACTCTCCAATATAAGGAACCAGGGTTCCTTGGAGAAAAAGCTGATTATAGTGCTGGGAGAGGAAATATACAAGACGAGTTTAGAAAATACTGTAGCACTACAAAGTAAGGATGTATTTAAAAAAAAAATCTCTGGGCCACCTCATGGCATGGTAGTTAAGACAGCTTGATTTCAATAGGAAGGAAAAATGGAGAAGATACTATGGCATGACCATTCACCATGGGAGGAGGGTGTTCTTTTTCATTCTCTCACTCTCTCTTTCTCTCTCTTTGTCTCTCTCCCTCTCAGCAAATATATGTACCACATGCCGGGAGAAAAAGGCAAACAAATGAAATTACCACCAACATAAGGGATAAGTCAAAGGAGTGCAGGAGCCAACTGAAAAATTTTCCAGTAGCCAAAGCTGAAACAAATAAAGTAGTGCTGAATTATAATCCAAAGTTTAAAATAAATACCTGTAAGTCCTAACTGATATAAATAAGTAGATAGATTAATTAACTAATTAATTAGACCAAACTCCTCTGCAGAAGAATTCTAAGCATTGAAGCTGCTACCCCCTTCAAGTTGGTGGAACACTGCACCTCATTCTTTAAATGTGGGCTACATATGGTGCCTACCTTCCAGAGGGGACCATGTGCAAAAGCTAGAAAAGAGTAGATTTACAGTGGAGAATCTGGGCAACTGTGACCTCAGTCAGGTGATCAAGATCAACATCGAGAGTAAATCATGTTGACAGTGTGAGGTGATAAGAATAGTACTTTAACTCTGTGGGTTTTCTCCCCTAAAACTCAAAAAGTGATTTCTCATTTTCTCTCTCACTGTCTCTCTGGTGAGCATATAATCCCAGTCTAACCGTAAAAAAGTAAAAAAAAAAAAAAAAAAGAAAGAAAGAAAAAAGAAAAATCCCAATAGAGTTACAGTCCAGAAGATACCTGACTAGTACTCTAAAACTCAAGGGCATCAAAATTAAGGAAAGTCTGAGAAACTGTCAACATTTAGAAGAACCTAAGAAGAAATAACATCTAAAAGTCACATGTTGTCCTGGATGGAATTCTGGAACAAGAAAAGGTAAAAGAAAGAAAAGGTAGAAGGTAGAAGAAGGTAAAAGGTAGAAGAAAATCTGGATAAATGATGGATTTTAGTTAATTTTTAAAAAAGTGGTATACCCAGGACCAGCAGTTGGCATAATGGCTATGTCACCGGACTCCCATGTAGTCGACTGCAGTTCGAGTTCTAGAACCAGTGACTTACACTCACACCGGGTGCATGTGCATGTGTGCCCAAGATTCCGAGAGGAGAATGGAAAAGAGGGGATTGCGGCATGGCCATCCCCCTTGGGGGATGATTTCTCGCTTTCTGTCTCTCTGTCTTTCTGGTGAGCTTATGCACCCTATAGCAAAAACCTCTCCAAAAAACAACAACAATAAAAACAAAAACAACAACAACAACAAAACGGTATACCCATATAGGGTATTTATCACAGATGAAGCTTATAGGACTGCAAGATGCTCTGTGTAAGTGAGTGGGTAAGTGTGAGTGAATGTGAAGACTAGGACATTACCCTGCTTTATTTTTTATGTGTTTGTTTGTTTTGCTATAAGGGCCCATGCTTTCCCTGGAAAGAGAGGGAGGAAGTGAAATGTGATAACACAACATTCTGCAAGACTGACTCACAAGAGGGTTCCAGCTTGTGCAGAGAACTCCCTGAGCACACATGGCCCATGACTTGGGGCTGGCTCAGGCTTGGGATGGATAATGGCATGAGGACCCTGTTGAAGGTGCCTATATCTGTCTCTTGGGTCTGTCTCTCTCTCTTGCTAGTGAATATATATATATTCATATATGAATATATATATATATATATATATATATGTATATATATATATATATATATATATATATATATATATATAGCCAGCAAGTGGTGTGGTGGTTAAGGCCCACATGGTCGACCACAGTTAAAGCCTTGGATCCAACAGCTTGAAAATCAAGCCAGACATTAAATCCCAGGAGGAGAATGGAGGAGAAGGGATTGCAGCATGGCTGTACCCCCCCCCCCACCTTGGGGGTGATTTCTCACTTTCCCTCTCACTGTCTCTCTGGTAGGCACATGTGTCCTATGGGAAAAATCTTACTAAGTAAATAAATGAACAAATCTGGAAGAAAAAAGAGAAGCAATTATAAAAATGATTGATCCACTCATGGAGATAGAGGGAGAGAGAACTCTAGGAATAGAATTATTCTGCTAAGGAAAATCAAGACAAAATGCAGAGTTGGTAAGATTTGTGTCTGATGATTTCTTGTCTTCAATTAGGTGATGAGAGTTTAGGGTCTGGTTTAAGAGAACCTAAGTTCTTCTGTTTATCACTTAGTGAGCTACTTAACCTCTCTCTCCTACCAGTTCTTGAACTGCAAGGCGGCATAATAGTACCTATTTCCCCTGGTGAAGGAATCAGTGAGGTAGTGTGTGTTTGAGCATCCAGAGCATGCACATTCAGCCCATATAGTTACTTACATTAGCATCGTTTGGGTCATAATGCAGATCAGTCCTGTTGAGTCTCTTGATCTCTTGGACGCTATGCCTGCATTTTGGGAACCTGCCATCAGAGATGTAGGCGGAACCTACATCTAGTTGCAGAGGGTCCACCTTTTGAGCTTTTCTCAAGCATTAAAAATAATTATCTTCCACAGACAAAGATATTAAGATTGGCAAGAGAAAAACATCAAGTTACCTACAAAGGACATCCCATCAGGCTAACAGCAGATCTCTCATCAGAAACAATGCGAGTGAGGAAAGAATGGGAAAATATATTCCAAGTGTTAAGAGAGAAGCAATTTCAGCCAAGAATATTGTACCCGGCAAGATTATCTTTCATGTGGGAAGAAAAGACAAGAACGTTCTCAGATAAACAAAACCTGAAAGAATTTACCAGCACCAGACCAGATCTCCAAGAAGTTCTCAAGGGTGTGCTATGTCAGGAAAAGTAAATACAGACACACGGAAATAAGAGTTCAAAAACTAAGAAAGTGGCCAACTTAATCGTAGGGACAAGTCTGGAGTTTAATATTATATCCCAGAATTTAATAGGAAATATGGAACCAGAACAGAAGATAAAGTACATGAGATGATAGGTTCATGCACCTACCATTTGAACAAAATCCTAACCTGTTTCCTGGCTTTAAGAAAAGTTCCTTAGCATTTCTATGATTTAAGTTAAAACTGGTTTTCTCAATAGTACAATGTGAACTTACCATCGAAAGCAGTTAGATTATTTAAGAAATTCCACAATGTGGGTGGAAAAGGAATAGAAGGCAATTGTAGACACCAGAGATAGTGTGAGAAGAGGGTGGGAAAGGACAGAGGGTCAGAAAGAGGGGTAAAAAATTCTAGGAACTATAAATGGAAAATTTTTTATAATAATATGCATGATTAAGTCACTATGCAGTATATTCTGGATGGGAAATCACATTTTGTATGCTGTGATGATGCTTAGGGAAAGAATGTAAATTAAGTTACAAAAAAAAAAAAAGTTTCAGAAAAAAAAAATCCATTCGATGACCGCAGTAAGATATATAGCCCCAGCTAGGTGCTACTTTATAGGATGCCTAAAGTTAGACTTGTGTTCATGGAAATGTATATATCAGCTGTGTTTGCTATGAAAATATTTAGATGAATTAACATCTTTAGTAATTCAATAAAATGTAGGGGAGAAACAGTATAGAAAGTAAACATAGATACCAGAAACAGTGTGGGAAGAGAGTGAGAGATGGCCGAGGGTAAGAGATAGGGAATCAAGGATGAGGGGAAAAAAAGCAAAACATACAGGAAACAAGAAATGGAAAATTATTTGCTGACAATAACATGTATGTTGATGTGCTTGATTGAGACGATATACAGTGTAGTCTGATGGAAAATCTCATTTTGTATGCTGTAATGATGTACAGCGAATGAACGTAAACAAATAAATTTAAATAATAAAAAAAAAATTATCTTTTTTAGGACCAGCAGATGGCATAACCATTAGGTCACTGGATTCCCACACAGTTGACTGCAGTTTGAATGTCAGACCTGGAGGCTTGAAACACACTACGGGTATGTGTACATGGGTGCCCAAAATCCCGAGAGGAAGAATGGTGGAGAAGGGATTGAGATGTGGCCATCTCTCGGAGTATGACTTCATGCTCTCTGTCTCTGTCTCTCAGTGAGCACATGTTCCCTACAGTAAAAATCTCTCTCTAAAATAATAATAATAATAATCTTTTTCATAAAATCTTTTATTTTCATTAAAAAATCTTTGAAATTTTTCTTTATGTTTTGTTTAACTTTCTTTTTTTTTGGTGAGGGGGGAGGTTTTTGCTATAGGGTGTGTGCACTCGCCAGAAAGACAGAGAGACAGAAAGCGAGAAAGCAATCCCTTCTCCTCCATTCTCCTCTCAGGATCTTGGGCACACATGCACACGTGCCCAGTGTGAGTTTAAGCCACCAGGTCCAGGACTCGAACCGCAGTCGACTACATGGGAGTTCAGTGACATAGCCATACACTAACTGCTGGTCCCTGTTTTGTTTAACTTTCCAGAAAAGATATTATCTAGAATGTTTTTCTGGGTTTTTGTTGTTGGGGTTTTTTTGTTTTGTTTCTTTGTTTTGTTTTGTTTGCTTGTTTGTTTTTGCTATAGGGACTGTGTACTCATCAGAAAGAGACGGAGAGAGGGAAAGTGAGAAATCACCCCCCAGGGACAATGGTCATGTCACAAGCCCTTTTTCTCCATTTTCCGTCTGGGATTTTGGGCACACATGCACACAAGCCCAACATGATTTTCAAGTTGCCAGGTCCATCTGCAGTCGACCATGTAGGAATCCACCATGCCACCTGCCAGCCCCAAATGCTTTTTAAAGAAATACAAATATCTATGTACAAATAAAGTGTTTTTTTTTTTTTTCAAAGTTTAAATAATTTGCTTCTGCTTCATGGATGAGAGTGGCAGAGATGCACTGGAGGTGTCCACCTCAGGTCTCCTCTGTCTCAAAGAATGAGTGGAGTCCCCACCCTTCTATGGAACCCTAAAGATCAGAGCATATCTGAGAGCTTCCCTTCTGTGAAAATTGCCGTCCTTTTCTCTTATACATATCCTTCCTGTCTCCTCTCAATGATAAACAAACCCTACTCCTACATCACCAGCAAGACTCTCCCTTAGTACTTTCAAGTACTATATAAGTACTTAAGTACTTCCTTCATTCTGGAATTTCTGATCCACATTCCACTAGTTGCAATTGAGTCTCTTCACCTTCCAATAAAAACTAGTCTGTGAAATAGAAAGCCACATGCACACCTTCATTCAAGAGGTGAAACAATCGTATAACCGTTTAGCTAGCAATTATAGCACACCTGTGGCTTATTACAGAGAAATAATGTAATGATAGGAATTTCCAGGCAAGTAGCAAGGAAGAACAGTTTTTCAGCAATCTGACAAGGGAGGCAACTACCACCCTCAAATTTTTTCATGAACAAAACAGCCATGGGCTGGTCCGGTGTCATGGCCTAGTGGTTAAGAGAGCTGGATCCCACATTGCTGACCACAGTTCAAATCCTAGTCCTGTTGACATGCATGCCCAACTGGGCATACATGTATGTGAGTGCCCCAAACCCTGACAGGATGGGGTAATGGAGAAGAGATTGTGATGTGGCCATACCCAATTGGTTGGTGGAGAAGAGATTGTGATGTGGCCATACCCCATTGGTTGGTTCTCTCTCTGTCCCTCTCTCTCTTTCACTGTCTGTCAATTAAAAAATAACCATGGGATCAGGGTCATTTTTTTTTTTTTTGGAGAGGTTTTTACTATAGGGCGCGTGCACTCACCAGACAGAGAGAGACATAGAGATAGAAAGCGAGAAATCACCCCCCAGGGGGGATGGTCACACCGCAATCCCTTCTCCTCCATTCTCCTCTCGGGATCTTGGGCATGCATGCACATGCACCTGGCGTGAGTTTTAAGCCACCGGGTCCAGGATGAGAACCGCGGTCGACTACGTGGGAGTCCAGCGACATAGCCATTACTCTAACTGCTGGTTCCCCGGGATCAGGGTCATTTTTAGAGAAGCTTAGAATAACTCACAATATGACTTCTCACAGCATTGTTAGACTGGAAAATTTTTATCAAATTTAATACCAAAAGTAGCCTAGAAGAAAAAAGAATCCATATTGAGTTGAAATGTACTGTGAATAGTGGGGAGAAAGGGCTGTCTCTCCGGCTTTGCCTGACATTGGTGGAAAACTGACACCTGATTGTACACGTGTATTAATATTTGGCCTTTTACTTTATCAGTCAGTGAAAACTACCTGCTGCTCACACTTCCTTGGCACCCTGAGTCTATGCTTTGCCAGGCATGTGCCCACTTCATTAAAAGCAGATGGTGAAGGATGATCACCCCATTCGCCACAATCTAAGACAGCCTCTGTGTGTAGAGTACTGACATTTTTGTCAGCTAATGTACTCTCAACCTCTATCCAGTCTATGAGGAGTGGAATAGCTTTGTGAAATTTAAACAGAAAAGACAATTGGGAGGACACTGATGAAGGAAGGATGAGTCACAAGTTTTAACATCAACTCTTTCATCTTTTCATCAACAACATCTTCACATACAGCTTAGTAACCTATGTTAAAATTCTAATGTAGAGACCAGTAGATGGCATAGTGAATATGTCGCTGGACTCCCATCTAATCGACCACAGTTCAAGTCCTGGACCAGGTGGCTTGGAACTCACACTGGGTGTGTGTCTTCCAAGAGGAGATTGGAAGGGGAGGGATTGAGGCATGGCCATCCCCCATAAGGGATGATTTCTTACTTTATGTCTCTGTTTCTGGTGTACATGCCCTATAGCAAAGAAAAAAAAAAAACTCTCAAAAAATTTAAATGTAGTGATATACATTAAAATATTCCTCCAAATTAATTTAATTATTGTAAATAATTAGGGGCTGGCTTGGTAGCAAGCATGGCAGCTATGCACTGCTCAAGCAGTACTAGTTCAATATAGAGGTCAGAGTTAGGTTCTCCAGGTCAACTATGCCAGGTCCACGCACCTGTGATTTTGGCTGGTCAGGAAGGCTGAGGCAGAATCGTGGTGTGGGAACTTGTTGAAGGTTGTCTTTCCATCTCTCTCTCATGATATAAATAAATATTTTCTAAAATCTATTTTAGAATGAACTTTTGCAGATTAATAAAATAAATACAAAAGGCTAGTTTTAAACCTTTGTATTACAAGTAACATTTGTCCTTCAGTCCAATTTGATCTCCAGAACCATCCAAAACAAGTCTACTCTCTCTTTAACATAATAATCCTTTAATTATTTAGAAATGACTTCAGTTTCTTTTTTTAAGAGAGATTATTTTTGCTATAGGGTGCTTGTGCTCAGTGAAGAAAGAGAGAAACAGAGAGACAGAAAGTGAGAAATCTCTCTCTGAGAGAATGGCCATGCCGCAATCCCTTCTCCATTCTCCTCTTGGGATTTTGGGCAAACACACACACACACATGCACCCGGCATGAGTTTTAAGCCACGTGGTCCCATATTCGAACCATGGTCAACAACATGGGAGTCCAGTGATGTAACCAGTTTGCCATCTGCTCCCTAGAAATGAATTTTAAGTCTCCATAACATACTACTTAGTTCTGTTTCCATAGTTTGGAATTTGTTTATTAAGATAAAATGTAAGGAAGGTAGTAGTTTGCAAACACTGAAAGGACAAGCTTTTCAGTTCTCTCGTGTAAAACACTTTTCCTGGCAACCATTCATCACTATTGCCTCAAGGAAAGGGGAGGTCGAGTGATAGAATACAGGAAGAAAGAGGAGGGCAGCTATGGAAACAGGAAGTTGGGAGTCCACACCTTCTTATCCTTGGGAGTTGTAGGTAGGACAGAAGGACTGAAGTAAGGGAAATTGATCTGTGAGATAAATATGTCCTCACCTTGCCTTTTGAGGGTCAATGTCTCAGAGTAGGAAGGCAGAGGGGAAGCCCCCCAATTTAGCATACAGCAGTCATGTGGAGGAAGCTTGGGAGAAGACTCCTTACCCATACTCAAATTGTATGTAAAAGAAGCAGCCTAGGCATCTACATTTTCCTTCATGCCCAGAGTCTACATGGACAGAGGTTGTCATAGCAATGGGGAAAAGTGATGTCTCATCGTACAGTGCAGGACACTTTGCCCAAGCTGGGACCAGACAGGAGTCACAACGAATCTTCAGGAGTCTGCAGTTCCAAGAAAGACCATGTTGAGGTTTACCCCTGTGTGGAAGGACCCTGGACCCAGATGAACCATGATGCAGAGTTTGAGCTCACCGATCTCAGACAACAACACCAGATGGTGGCTGAGCAGGCAGCAGCAATGCTCAATGTTGACATGGGGGCTGCAGGACAGTTGAAACAATAGCCTGGCGTTCTCTTCCTAGGTACCGGATCTTTTCCTAAATACTGCACAGGTAGCTCACTTACTCCTGAGAAGTCCCATGAGATGATTGTTCCTACTAACACCTCCTTTTCTGCATGAAGACATTCAACTCTGAGAAGTTAAGTAATAGAGTCAGGATTTAAATGACAGCTTGTCTTATAAGACTACAGGAGGAATTTGTAAGATGCAAGGGTGAACAAAGGAATTAGAAAACATCTGCATAAGTTTAAATAAATACTAACTGTGAAGACAATAAGAACAGAGACTATGGGGGTGGGGTGAAAGGACTTGAAAAGGAGGTGAAACCGAAATGCTTCACAGCCAAGATGTAAAAGATAGGAAGAGCGGTAATTTGAGTTCAAGTGTTCTACGTTTTTCCTATTGTTCAAGATAAAGCCAGATGCATTGATTACTATTAACTCTTTGGAATTACCATGTATGTTAAAAATACAATAATAATGGGCTGGTCTAGTAGCAAAAAAAGACCAGATCCCACACCCACACAGCTCCAGTAGCTTGAAAAACATGCTGGACAAGGGTATGTGCATGCCCCAAATCCCAATGGGATGGAGAAATGAAGAGGAGATTGTGGTATGCTCCACTGGGGGGGGGGGGGGGGGGGGGTGCTTTCTGTTTCTCACTTTCTGTTTCTCTCTGGGGATCACACATATTCTCTTGCAATTAAAAAATATAAATAAAAAACATTATTAATATTAAAAATAATTGTTTTAATTGTAAGGATAATAACTAAACAAGATAAGAACTAGAGCACTGAAGCAGATGAAGGGTAAAAGGTGAGGAATAAAGAAAACTCGATCAATCTAAAAAGAAAGTTCTGCGATCCTCCAATTCTACTTCTAGCAACAGGCCTAGAGAATCTCTGGCCCTGGAGCACAGGAAGGTTTGGACAATAACATTCACTGTGCCTTTGTCTCCATTAAGAGAAGAAAACATACATCATGGCAAGGTTATAGAATAGAGCCAAATAGGCAATTAAAATTAATGAACTATATCCACACGGATAATGCCGAAAAAGAAAGTGGAATAAAAAAAAGGAGTAGAATAACAAGTAAAAATGATACTATTTACATAAACTTAAGCATATGAAAAGAGATCTCTGTGGTTTATGAATGCCTATATATGTACAGGAAAATTATAAAAGTATGTACAACAAAGTATTATCCTCATATGAAAATAGTAGTTACCTCTCAGAAGTGTGGGTGGAAGAGTGGGAGCAAGAATGTGGGTGAAGGGACCAGCAAGTGGCATGGTGGTTAAGGGTGCTGGACTCCCACATGGCCAACTGTGGTTCAAGTCCTGGACCTGGTGGCTTGCTTTCTCACTTACCCTCTCTCTATCGCTCTGTCTCTCTCTGATCAAACTAAAATAAATAAATAAATACAATTAAATAATTCTTAAAAAAAAAGAATGTGGGTGAAATTATTTTAGCTCTATATTCCTTCTTTAAAAAGAGAGCTGAAGCAAATATGTCGAAATATTGACCTCTGATATGGCTAAGTGATGTGTAGACAGGTGTTTATTATATTTCATGTATTTTTCCATATTTATTTGGAAATTTTAAGAAATAATTCAAACAATCCATAAATATGTAAAGCAAAATGAGTCTTCTCTCTTTCTCTGACAATTTTATCTTTCTATATTTTTCTTTTTCTTCCATGAGAGAATAGACCATGTTGTACATATTACTCACATTATTATATCATATCATATTAGACATATTGTTCTGTAACTTGTTTTTTGACTTACCATTTCTTTCAAGTCAGGACACATAGATCTGCCTTTTTCTTTGTACTTTTCTGCAGTTTGATGTATAGTATGTATGTATATAAGTACACTGATTCCTCTGCTGGTAAGCATTTGGTTTTCTAGGAGTAGTGTTTTCTGTGTGGTTTTTGTCTGTTGGTTTGTTTTGTTTAGGGAAAAATTGTTACTGAAATTATTCCATAATAAACAAACTTGTATATTTATTTTTATGTGCCGCACTCCTATTTGTCAGATAAATTCCCGGAAGTGAGATTTCTGGGTCAACGAGTATGTGCATTTGCCATCTTAATGACTATGACCAAATTGCTTGCAATAGCATTTGTAATATTTTAATGAACCCTAGAGACCAGCAGATGGCATAATGGTTACATAGCTGGATTCCCACATAGTCAACTGCAGTTCGAGTCCCAGATCCAGGGACTTGAAACTCAACGCAGGAAGCATGTGTGCATGCTCAGGATCCTAAGAAGAGAATGGAGAAGAAAGGTTTGCAGTATGGCCATCCCAATCAGGGGATGATTTCTTGCTTTCTGTCTCTTTCTCTCTGTCTCTCTGGTGAGTGCACATGCCCTATAGCAAAAATCTCTCTAAAATAGTTAAAATTTAATATTTTAATGATACCACCAATTGTGTATGAAAATACCAGTTCTGTACATCCTGGCCAGTGCTAGAAGTTATCAATCTTTTCCATCTTTGGCATTCTACATTGTTGGGAGTTTTAAAAGAGCATTTTCCTGATGACTTGTAAATTTTCTTTGCACACCTAGCAACTTTTAAACATCTTTTCTATGTTTACCAGACATTTGTTTTCTTCTCTGAGAATTGCCTGTTAGTATTTTTTGCTCTTATTCAAAACTATTTTATATCTGCTATGTAACTCATTTATTCAGTAAATATTTATGGAGCAGGTAGTGTGTATTTGAGACTAAGTTAGATGCTGAGCAGACAGTAGCAATTAAGATACAAATTGTACCTTCAAGGAGCCTAGAGTAGAGGGAGATAAGCAAATTGGAGTGATAAAGTGTTACAGGCACTGGGAGAAATGGCTACTTAAACAGCACAATCAGCTGCTTTGGAAACCCAGGAAGGCCTGGAAAATCTTAATACAGCAAGCAATCCTTCCACTGCTGGGTCTTGCAAGTGAGTAGGTATTTTCCACATCTGCAGATATGTGCAAGGGGAAAAAGTAATGCAAGTAGAGGAAATAGTATGAATAAAATCCCACAGATATGGGACCAGCAGATGGTGTAATGGTTACATCTCTGGATTTCCACGTAGTCAACAGTGGTTCAAGTCCTGGACATGGCAATTTAAAACTCACACCAGGCACATGTGCAAGCCTGCCCCAAATCCTGAGAGGAGACTGGAGGTGAAGGGATTATGGCTTGGCCATCCCACAGGGGCTGATTTCTTGCTTCTGTCTCTCTAGAGTCTCTCCAGCGAGTGCACACGGCCTATAACAAAAATCTGTCTTAAAAAAAAAATCATGCAGATATACAAAGTGTAGATTATTGCTCAGCCCTCAAATATCCCCTACTGGGCTAGGAAGTCAGAAGTAGTTGTTGCTGCTTCCAAAAGAAGAATGAAAATAAGGAATTTGAAGAGCCTGTGGGATATCCAGCAGGGGTCATCCTGTGGGTAGTTGGGATATATTAAATGTATCCAGTGCATGGAAGAATGGTTTGAGTTAGAAATCTAGATTTGAGGGCCAGCAAGTGGCATGGTGGCTAAGGCACTAGACTTTCACATGGCTGACCACAGTTTGAGTCCCAGACCCGGCAGGTTGAAACTCACACCAGGCATGTGTGTATGTATGCCCAAAATCCTGAGAGGAGAATGGAGAAGAAGGGGTTGCAGTGTGGCCATCTCCCCTGGCGGATGATTTCTTGCTTTTTGTCTTTATCTCTTAGGTGAGCACATGAACCCTATAACAAAAATGTCTCCAAAAAAATATAAAAAAGAAACCAGCAGTTAGCGTAATGGCTATGTCGCTGGACTCCCACGTAGTCCACCGAGTCATCGCCCCATAGAGTAGCAATTTGATCATTAAGGCTATATCATCGATAGCTTTGTCATTAAGGCATATTGAAGCTCACTAGCTAGGCTTCTGGTGTGTGAAGTGTCAGCAAATGAATTAACCTTCAACCACTATCTTTTAAAGCTCTTGTGCCTACCTTATTTTCATAGATGTCTCATCCTTGCTTTTAGTATAGTAACTTCTCAGTGCTGTCAAGTACCTCCTCTTATACTCCTCTTTTCTTCTAGTTTTTCAAAAAAGGTTCTTTGCAAAGAAATTGGCTAACCAGACCAATTTTATAATGGTGTGTAACATATAATTATGTGTAAACGTCAATAGCTATTCATGAATCTTACAGGAAAAGGATGAAGACTTCTCATGGTAAAATACTGACACATGGGAGCCAGCAGTTGGTGTGGTAGTTAAGGACACTGGACTCCCACATGACCAACTGTAGTTTGAGTCCCAGACCTGGTGGCTTGCTTTCTCACTTTCTCTCTCTCTTCTCTCTCTCTCTGCCTCTCTGGTTGAATTAAAATAAATAAATAAATAAAGTTAAATAAATTATTCTTTTATTAAAAAGACATATAAATAAATACTCATGAACTTCAAGCTTGCGCTTTATATCCTGACTCTGGTATGTTTTCAGGATAAGGTGAGGAGTCCGATCCTTCAGCCCTGGATCAGTGGATTGTGCTATGTACAGGCTCAGCCATTGCGGCATTGTTCATTGCCTTTGTTTGACAAAATAAGGGATGTAAGCATGGAATTTTTAAAGACAAACTTTTACGCCAATGATTTACATTTTAATTTCAGGCCTGTTTTAAAATGACTCTTCAGTAGCCCTCTGTTGATCATTTTAGTTGTAGCCCTTCATCAGGTGAAGGTGATTTGTGATCTAGGACTAACAATGGAATGTAGATGACACGCTCACTTAAAGACCCGTCACTGAATCCTGAGTGAACTGAATAATATTTCATAATCAAATCATTACCCCAAATTATTCTAAGAAATTCTCTAATTTCATAATTTTTTATTTGACACCGCATTTTGTATTTTATTTCACAGTATCAAAACAAGATAGTCATGTTTGAAAAATCAAACAGAAGAGCTTGTAATGAAAAAGAGATCTACTGATCCATCTTTCTAGCCCACTAGTGTGCTCTTCAGAAGGTACCTTTTTTTTTTTTTTTTTTGAGAGGTTTTTTGCTATAGGGTGCATGCGCTCGCCAGACAGAGACAGAGAGACAGAAAGAGAGAAATCACCCCCCAGAGGTCATGGCCACGCCACAATTCCTTCTCCTCCATTCTCCTTTCGGGATCTTGGGCACGCACACACACGCACCCAGCGTGATTTTTAAGCCACCGGGTCCAGGACTCAAACCGCGGTCGACTACATGGGAGTCCAGCGACATAGCCATTACTCTAACTGCTGGTCCCCAAGAAGGTATCTTTTATAAATGTCTGTTTTTAGGTCTGTGAGGCTGCCTCAACAAGCTCTTATCTTGCTCATTAGTGCTCATTGATTATTCATGATTGTGGTTTACAACCTTTGTAGACAGAGCCTACAAACTTCTTGCTATCACAGAAGAGGGTCTAGCCCATCTATGACTTCTCCTTTCACCGCACCTTTTTCCTTACCTCCCTGTATCGTTTTGTCACCATTCACATTTCTCTTGGCTACCCCTGCAGTTTTAAACAACCTAGCTAAACCTCTACTTCCTAGCCCAGCAACCACAACCAGTAATTTCTTTTTAAAGCTTATTTATTTATTTCTTCCATAAATGAGATGCAGAAAGAGAGAGGAAAACAGCATCCCCCACAGGGTCTTGATGTCACAACCCACCCCAAGGTACAGCAGGTCACAGATTGTGGGCACATGCACGCTCCACATACTCAGAGATGCAAACTGGGAACCTTCCCGTCCTGCTTAGTCTACAGAACATTGTGTTTTACTGCTCCGCCACTGTTGGGCCCCAGCCAGGACTTTTGACCTCTACTATAAAACATCGAAATGTCGATGCACTAGCTTTTCCTCTGTCTCTTCAACTCCAACCACACCTCCCAACTATTTATCTTTTATATTATGAAGATGGATAACTTTTACATTCTTTATTCTAATACTATAAAGTCTCTGGTTTGCTAATGGGTTAATTTTTTAAATTGAAAGTTTTATTAGCAATTCCAAATTTATAGTATTAGGAATATGTAAACTTTGTTTCCTTAAAGCTGAGCTGTGTGACATGATTACATTTCTTTATGGGTCCAGTATCACAGTTGCTGTGCTACTCAAAGGAACCCTTCCTACTAACACATTCTGGTGAAGTCTCCATTTTTTGGCTCCGCCTCATTTGTCCACCACATTCTCACGTTTATAACTCTCATTCTAACTGATTGATTCCTTTTCTTTTTCTGTGTCCTGCCTCAGGAAACCTCTAATCCCTTGTTCTAACATGAACTGGTTCTCCTTCTGGCCTTGGTAGCACTATCATCTGGGGTTAAATACCCTGTTCTTCTGTTTGGTACTTCTATCTCCAAAGGAAACTCTTGTCCTCCTTCTTGGTTTGGTTAGAACTCTTTCTTAAGCAACTGTTTTAAAAAATGATGAGCATGATAAAGACATATAGACAAAGGAGATAGAATTGATTGCCCAAAAATAAACTCCCACATATATGGTAAACTGACTTTTGACAATTTTTTTCAGGATGATTCAATGAAGAAAGGGTAGTCTTTTCAACAGATGGTGCTAAGAAAATAAGACATCTATAGACTAAAGAATGAATCTGGACCCTTATACCACATACTAAAATTAACTCAAAAATTAAAACTTAAGAGCTAAACGTATAACATTCTTAGAAGAAACAGAGAAAAATCTTCAAGGCATAAGATTTGTGAGCAATTTCTTAGATAAGTCACCAAAAACACAGATAACAGAAGAATAATTGGCAAATTGGAATTCCTTAAAATAAATTTTTTTTTAAACTTTAGAGGGCCAAATGGTAAAATACGACACTCTGTGAGGCTGACTCACGTGAGAAGGTTCTAGGTTTGCATGTGGAAACCTCCCTGCGTACATCAAGTGCCAGTGACTCAAGGCTGGCTGAGGTTGGGAGTGAATCATGGCATCAAGACCCTGTTAGAGGTTCTCTCTCTCTCTCTCGCTCATGGAACAATTAAAAACTTGAAAAAATTTTAAAAAATACAATAAACTTTAGTATACCAATAGATACTGTAAAGATATTGCAAAGTCAACCCATAGAATAGGAGAAAATATTTACAAACCATATATCTGAGAAATTATTAACACTTAGAATATATAAGGAAGTCCTATAATTCAATAACAGTAAAACAAGCAACCAATTTGTTCAAATGGGTCAAAGGATTTTAGTGGATATTTCTCCAAAGAAGATATACAAATAAGCACATGAAAATATGCTCAGCATCACTAATCATTAGAAAAATTCAAATCAAAACCGTAATGCAATACCACTTCACACTCAGCACAGCAATTATAAAGCAAACAGATTTTAAAAAATAAAATAACATGTAGTAGAGAGGATTTGGAGAAATTGGAACCATTGTATAGTTACTATGTAAAACAGTATGGCAGTTCCTCAAAAATTAAACATAGAATTACTTACATTTTAAGTGCTGGGTATATACCCAAAGAATTTAAAACAGGAACTAGAATAGATATTGATATGTCAGTGTTCATAGCAATGGTATTCACAATAACCAAAAATTGGGAACAACCCAAATGCCCACTAATAGAAGAATGGATTAACAAAATGTAGTATACACAAGCAATGGGATATTATGCATGCAAAAAAAAAAAAAAAAGAAATCTAATTTTGACATATGTAGCAACATGGATGGGCCTTGAAAACATTATATAGGGGGGACCAGCAGATGGTGTAGTGGCTACATGGCTGAACTCACACATGGCTGACCATAATTTGAGTCCTGGATCCAATGGCTTAAAATTCATTCTGGATGTGTGTGCGCATATGCCCAAGATCCCAGGAGGAGAATGGAGAAGAAGGAATTTCTGCATGGCCATTCCCCATGGGGGGAATTTTTTATTTTCCCTCTCACTGTCTCTGTCTCTCCCTCTTTTACTCTCCCCCCAGCAAGTGCACATGTCCTAAGGCAAAAATCTCTACACAAAAAAAAGAAAAGAACATTTTATATTGGGTTATTGGGAAACTCATGAAGCATTTTGCATAGAAAAACACAGAAAAATACATCATGACTTTCCTGATGACCTAATAGTAAGTGAAATAAATCAGACACAGAAGTCAAATATTGTATGATTTCATTTATAAGAAGTTCCTAGAACAGTTCAATTCACAGACAGAAAGTGCATAGCAGGTACCAGGATTGGAGGAGATAGAGGGTAATGAGTAGGTACTGTTTAATGGGCAGAGTTAACGTTGATGATTAAAAGAAAGTTGTGGAATGGATGGTAGTGATGATTGCACAGAAATGAAAATGTACATAATACCACTTACTTACACACTTAAAACTAGTTAAAGTAATAAATTTCATGTTATTCATATTTTATTTACCACAACAAAAAGTTACAAGAGTATGGCAAAGATGAGGCAAGCTATTTAGAATAAAAAAAAAAGTGATGCGTGAGAAGAAAATATTTTGAGTTCTTGAAAATCTAAAAACCTCTCATTTTCCCTTAGACTTTATTTGATAGTTTAACCAAGCATAGAATAATGGGTTGAAAATATTTTTTTCTTTTGTTTATGAGAGAGGGAGAGAGAAGAGAGAGAGATAAGGGGTTTTTTTTAAGAGAGAGATTTTTGTTGTAAGGCACTTGTGCTTGCCAGAGATACAGAGAGAGACAGAGAGACAGAAAATGATAAATCACCCCTGGGAGGGATGGCCATGCTGCAATCCTTTCTTCACCATTCTCCTTTTAGGATTTTAGGCACACATGCACATGTGCCCGGCATGAGTTTTAAGCAGCCAGGTCCAGGACTCAAACCACAGTCAACTACATGGGAGTCCAACAACATAACCATTACACCATCTGCTGGTCCCAAGAGATAGGTATTTTTGCAAGAGTCTCACAGTTTTACAGTACTCCTGCACAGCCTCCCAATGAGCTAAGATTACAGGCATGTGCTACCATGCTTGGCCTGTTCAGATTAGCCCAGGAACCAAAACTGGAGCTCCCTTGCAGCCTCCAGACTCCTGAGCAGTAGCCCCATCTGAGGACCACAGTGGCTGGACCTTGAAAATAGTTTTTACGCAGAAATCTCAAGACTTTTCCCTGATTCTCATTTTATTCCTCTTAAAATCTCCTAGGAATTCAGTGTATTTTCTTAACGTACTAAAGACCTGAAAAAGTCAAGGTGGCCTTTTCTGTCATTTTAAACAAAACATAAAACTTCAAACTTAATTTATAGATGTTTAATCTTTTAAGAAATCTAAAGATTGGTTCTGGTATCTAAAAATAACTCATTCTCATAAGCTTCAGATGTCTTCAGCTAATTAGCCATACATATCTAGTTAAGATAGGACCTTTCAAACCTATTCTAATGAGCTTGAATCTTATCGGGATACTTTTAGTTTTATTTTGTAACTTAGAAACAGTGAAGTCCTACCTCCTAATCAAATGCTATTGATCCTAATATAAAAAAATAGCATGGAAAATTATGAAACTAATCATTAACTGTAAAGACAAAAATACTATTGGGACTGATTTTATCAAGGGAGACTGCTCAATATCTTTTGATCCTAGAATTTTAATTAAAAATGATATGTGTTTCAATTTTTCATTTCCTTCCCCTAAATGAGAAGACTACCAGCCTGAAGGCTTAAATACAAACCAGAAATAATTAAAATATGTAATAAGGGCAGACTTTTGAGTAAACTTTGTTCATGCTCTTATGCTTGGAGTTCATTTTAGTAACTAGTGATATGAACTTAGTCGAGGTGGCTCTAAATATTGTAGGTACATAGTAGATAGTGCAACCTAGACCTCCATAAGCTTATTTCTTTATACAGTATTGTTTTTGTGTTGCTTATTGTTACCAAAGAAATATAATTTTCTTTTCTGCAAGCAGAAAGTCCATGATGAATACCCACTCAATGATTTAAAGAAACATAAACAATATTAATGATTGTTACTTATTCCTTAATTCTATTTGCAATGTGTGGGCAATTTCAGATGGCTGATTTCTGAATTAGAATTGAATTATCTTTGCTCCTTAAAGCCATACAAGGTTTGGGGCTGAATTACCTCTGTATCCATTATCACAGCAGCACAGTTAGCCAGGGCGATACTGTCAAATCTTCCTATACCTGAACATGAGAACAAAAGGCAGTGCTTTCACACGGAGTCTTCATGGCTGCCATTGCCTTGTTGGTCTTTAGGGCTCCAAATAAAATGCATGGTTTGGTTTTGCAACGTTTTATTGAATTTTCTGCCTACTGGATTCAGTTTAACTTGATGTAATACTATTTACTTTTTCCTACGAGCTAATGTTGTTTTATACATTTAGTAAAGAGCTAAATTACATTTTTTTCCGTGGAATTTAAGCCTGCTTTTGTAATATGGCATTACTGAGATCAGAAAAAGAAGAAAAGGATAAATAACAGCTGAATGAGCCCAGTTTACAGGGATCACTGCCTCTGGTACTGTTACTTTCTTTCTAGCTGTAACTCTCCTTTGAAATGGAAAAAGAAAGAAAGCCACATTACTTTATTGTTAAACTCTCATTCCACCATAAATATAGATCTGAATCTTATTATTTTTTTTTTTGCCTGTGCAGAGTTACAAGCCATATGGTATATCTCACCAAATCAAACTCATGCTGTAATCTATAAAATGAGATCGAACTCATACTATAATCCATAAAACCAGGCACATAGGCCATATTTAATGTTTTCTAGGGGTCGGCAGGTGGTGTGGTGGTTAAGGGCACTGGACTCCCACATGGCTGACTGGTTTGAGTCCCAGACCTGGTGGCTTGCTTTCTCACTTTCTCTCTCTCTCTCTTCAAATTAAAATAAATAAATAAATACAGTTAAATAAAATAATTTTTAAAAAATGTTTTATATTTATATGGTACTTCAAATCTTGTTAATTGTATTTCATATACTTGGTGTCACTTAATCCTCAAAAAATTCCATGAAAAGAAAATTATTAATCTTATTTTATAGTTAAGAAAACTGAGGCTCAGAAACATAGAGGAATTTTCTTGGGGTCACACAACTATTGATTGTCAAGACCAAGACATTAGCCCAACCTTGGAAATCAAGCCCATGGTTTGCAAATATCTAGCCCCTACTCTGGTTTTTTTTTTCCATATATTACCACAGGGGCAAAAGAGATCAACAATTCAAATGACTCTTACTTCAAGTGTTTCAGTATATCTTATGTCAGACTAAGTGAGAAACAAGTCTGTAGTTTGACAATTCAAGTTTTCCAGTCTTCCACCAACCTACACTGTCAACCCTATTGCTCCTTAATGTCAAAAATGAATTTTTTGCTGTACTGAGACTGAGCAACTTCTTCTTGAAGAAATGTTAAAAATTTAAAATGTTGAACCAGCTGGTGCAATGGGAATTGGGAGAGCCAGATCTCATTTGGTCAGCTGTGAGGTTTGGTCCCAGACTGGTGGCTTAGAAAACATGCAGAGCACATGTGCTTACGTGCTGCAAATCCCCAAGAAGGTAGAAATGAAGGAAATGAAGGAGAACGCATTGCAACAACCATCCCTCACAGGGAAGGGGGAGTTGTTGCTTTCTCTCTTTCTGTCTTGCTCATTCTCTCTCTCTCTCTCTCTCTCTCTCTCTCTCTCTCACACACACACACACACACACACACACATACACACACGTATATGAGTGCACATGCCTTCTGGAAAATTACAAAAATAAATAGTCACAATAATGTATGTTATCAACTGATTTTTATCAATGTGACACTGTGAGTAAACTACTTAGAATACACAAAGGGAAAGAAGAACTCACATGTATTTAGGGCTTTTTGCAATTGTTATTTTAATTAACCTGTAAGGTACTCTTTAAAGATGAGTATATTTTATTGCATTTTATGAACAAGGAGACCTGAGTCCTAGAGAAGTAACTTGCCTATTCTTACAACAATGTTTTCAGCTTTATTTTTGAGCTTTATAGATGATTATGATATCAGAGCTAGTGGTTTTTCTTTTTTCTTCTACCAAATTTCAAGATGCTGATCATCTAATTAAAGAAACAGATAACCTTCAAAACTCTCTGTGAAAAACAATTATACAAGCTATGTAATACATGTATTACAAATTCAGTACAATATATGACAGAAGAGCATATGTCTATTCTAAATGTTACTGGTTTTTGGAATAAATGAATATCAGATAGTTTGTTATAGTTAGGTGAGAACAAAAACTTTTCTGTCTGTACTATTCAAAGAAGGTTCAAGGAGCAAGTGGGATTTCAGTGGGGCTTTCCAAAATTCTAATTATTGTAGAAGGAAAAAGAAGATATCTCAAGAGAAGAACATGGTATGGTTGAAAGTGAAGAACTGGGAAAGTCAAAGTCTCTTTGAGGAAGAGTGGTTATAGAAATACATGTGGAGGCATGAGAGTGAAAACATGCATTAAATTATGGAAATACTTAAACTTCAGATTCTAATAGATAAGGGATTTATCAAAAGGGAATCATTCTTCAACCTAGTTTTGCTTTAAAAAAAAAAATAAGGTTTTTTCCATAGGACATGTGTGCTTGCTGAAGAAAGAGTAACAGTGAGAAGGAAAGTGAAAAATTTCCAGGGGGATGACTACTCTGCACTCTCTTCTCCTCCATTTTCCTCCTGGGGTTTTGGACATGCACACACATACCCCTGGAGTGAATTTCAAGCTGCCAAGTCCAAGACCCAAACCACAGTCAGCAATGTGGGAGTCTATCACCTTAACCACTGAACCACTTGCTGGCCTCCAGTCCTACTATCTTAAACCAGCAGTAGTGGTTTGGAAAGGGGCGATGGGAGAAAGTTTCTATTCAAGGGAACTATGGGTCTGAGGCAAAGTATGAGCAGTATGTATGTGTGTACCGATGCAAGGCTAGGTTAGGAGACACGATGAAAGAAGTCAGACTTGGTGAATAACTCAGTGTGGGCAGGAGCGATCAATTAGTTAGGACAGCTGCCAAAGCATTGATATTGGACAATGGAAGGCAGAGTGGTACTATGAGTAGGTCTGGTGATCCAGAGAAGGAACTATTTCAGAGGAGTTAATTTGAAGTGATTGCTTAATATCCAAGTGGAAGGATCCAATAGACAGTTGGAAATGTAACATGAATTGCAACTACTAAGGGTTAAAAATCTGGCTTTGGGAGGAAGAGGCAGGGACATCAAAGAGGAGGACATGGCCAGTACTCATTTGACTTTTCTATTTTTATCCTTTCCATGAAACGTCTTTCCAAAGGGTAACCCAATTTGTGGTAGAATTGATTACGTATAAGAAATACTGGCCAAGAAGGCCAGTAAAACTGTAACCATAGCTGTGATAGACCTATAATTGTTCATAAAGTGATTTTGTGAGGGAAATAGGAAGGGATATTAAATAGGAAGACTGGAAACTGCTAAACCCACAAAATTCTTAGGAGAAAACACAATACTTTGTGCATCTACTTGAGGTAGCTGAATAAAATTTCATTTAGATGTCATACATTGGAATTTTGATTCTTTAAAGAGAATGAGCCATGGTGGCATAGGCAGTAAGGTATGGCTGTGGGGTGCAGAAGCCATGTGGGAAGCCGCTGGGTTCAGATTCCACGTCAGTCTGAACACACCAGGTGCTCCTGTTATTCTGGCTGGGTGGAAGGTGGGGAAGAGGGGATTTGCAGTGTAGGGAAACCCTATTAGGCGACCATACCCACCTCTGTTATAAAAGAAAGGAAGAAACATTAAAATAAGTAATTAAAGAATTTAACAATAAATAGCATTCACGGTGTTAATGTTCCTTAACTGATAACTGTTAGGTTGTCGGGAATGTCATAACATATTTTCCTATTCAAAAATGCATCACAATTTTCCCAATGACCCAATATATTTTTTAAATAATTTTATTTAACTTTATTTATTATTATTTTAATTTGACCAGAGAGTAGTAGAAAGAGAGAGAGAGGGAAAGTGAGAAAGCAGACCACCTGGTCCAGGACTTGAACCGTGGTTGGCCATGTGGGAATCCAGCACCCTTAATCACCATGCCACCTGCCGGCCCTCCAATATATTTTTAACATAAAAAAGTCCTCATAGTCCTCATATATATATAATACGCTGTTTTTTTTTTTTTTTTTTTTTTAAAAAAAAGGGTTTTGCCATAGGACCCATGTGTTTGCTGGAGAGAGACAGAGACAAAGCAAATTTAAAATATTTCTAATAGTTCTAATCCTATAAGTAATATTCAAAGTTCAGCATTTTGCCCAAAATTCATTTGAAAATTTGATGACTGCCATACAGGATATCATGAAATAACTGTTTGGAGGAGAATATGTTTTTCTCTAATACTTAAAATAAAATTTACCTATTAACAACTACAAGCTTGAGAAAGTTCCCAGACAGAAGATTTTGGGTGCCAGGTTGTTGGTTTATGTAATTTTCTCTATTGCCTAAGGCAATTACCAATAGTTACAAAATTGGAAACTACTGCAAAACAGAAAGTTTCAAAAGTTGAGTAGATATATTGAATTAGTTAAATTGTGAATGCTGAGGAAGTAAAAAACACTTTTCTGCCCCTTTACAAACTCTCCAGTGTACTCCGTGAAGCATGAGATTTGAGTGCCTATAGACAATATTATCGTTTGACTTGCAGAGCTATAAAATACTCCTGGCATCCTCATTTGAAAAATGTAGCTGTTGAGATGTAAATGACTCCGTTAAGATCTGACCTGGAAAATTACAGTCGATTCCATGCATTTTATTACCAGAAGAATGTGGCCAGATTAGGAGTTGGAAAAGAGTAATGTAAACAAAGAAGAAAATAGGGAGAGGAGCATTAAAATTGTACTACTAGAATGAATGATGAAGAAGCAGAAATATAGAAATCCTGTGTCCGAAGGCCAATGGTATAGGTGTGGAGGTAACACTGAGATTATATTCAGGAGCTTAAACTAAGTCTAATGAAGCAGTAAAATTACAGACAACTAAGCCTTTTATTTTAAAAGCATATAATTTACAAGGTCTGAAAGGCTACTGTAAAGTATTGTTCTTCTTGGGTATCAAATATAGTAAGACCCCCTTTAAGACAACAGATTCTTAGACATAAAGAAGGCCACTTGCTTATAGTCAAGCATAATTATTTTCTCACACTTTCAAGGAAAAATAAACTGTATTTGTGAATGTAATGAGCACATAAGAAATGAAATACTTTCTTTTGATTATTTAAATAATAAAGCATGTTAGGGACCAGCAGGTGGCATAATGGTTAAGGCACTAGACTCCTACATGAAGGTGACGGTTCAAGTCCCGGATCTGGTGGCTTGAAAATCACACCAGGAGCATGTGAATGCCCAAAATCCCAAGAGGAGACTGGAGAAGGGATTAGAGTGTGTTCCTCCCCCCCCCCCCCCCCACCACCACCTCAGTCAGATGATTTCTCACTTTTTTTTCTCTCTCTCTCTCCCTGGCAAGTGCACCTGCCCTTTGGCAAAAACAACAACAAACAAAAGTAAATATTTAAAATTAATGTAATTTATTATGGAGAATAACATGGGGATTATACTAGGTTTCCTTTAGGTCAACTGTTATCAAATGCAGTTATTGGGATTTTGCATTCAGTAATTTAAAAATGACGTAAGAGAATGACACACTCCTCTTTATGTGTGTGCTGTTGGTAGCTAAACCTGCCTAGTATCAGTAACATACACCCCCTGCTATCATAGCAAAGTCTAGTTTTAGAAGGAAAATATATAGTGAGAGATGAAACAAGGGAAATTCTCTAATGCAAGCAAGATGGCAACCCCCTGCTTCAATTGGCACTCCCTGTAGCGGGGATATGTTTTTTCATTTCTATTGTTCTCAAGAGAAGTTTCCTGTTGCATTCACTTTCTCATGTGTCAGGAAGGAATGTGATTGGATGAGTCATGGCTAACTTAAAACTCATGAAGATTCAGCTTTTTTTTTTTTTTTTTTTGATTGGTTTTTGCTATAGGGCACAGCGCATGCGCTCGCCAGAAAGAGAGAGACAGAGAGACAGAAAGCAAGACATCACCCACCAGGGGGAACAGCCATGCTGCAATCCCTTCTCCAATTCCATTCTCCTCTCGGGATCTTGGGCACGCACGCACATGTGCCTGGCATGAGTTTAAGCCACTGGGTCCAGGATTTGAACCACGGTCAACTATGTGGCAGTCCAGCAACATAGCCATTATGCCAACTGCTGGTCCCAAAGATTCAGCTTTTTAGTGAAACTAATATCTGTTAACCCAGGGCCATGAGAACTGATTGATTATTGGGATGTTTGAGGGATTTCTTTTGTACAGAAGCAGAAAGTCATATGATACTACTTTCATGATAGACTGATTTAGAAGGCTCAATTTCCATGTTTGAGTCTCCTCTTCTATATCTGACTATCTGTGTAAGCAACATAATTAGTTAAGTCACTTGTGAAATATGACAAGCGCTAAGTCTGGTTGGTCATGTTTGGCTATACATAAAGTAGAAGTAGAAGTGGTGCAGTAAGAAATAGTTATTTCAGGGTCTTGTTTTAAATTCTGTCATTTCTGTATTTTAAACTCCGGTCAAAATCATTTGCTCTTGGGACCAGCAGTTAGCGTAATGGTTATGTTGCTGGATTCCCATGTAGTCGACCGTGGTTCGCATCCCAGACCTGGTGGCTTAAAACTCACGCTGGACGCGTGTGCATGCGTGCCCAAGATCCTGAGAGCAGAATGAAGGAGAAGGGATTGCGGTGTAGCCATCCCCCCTGGGGGGTGATTTCTTGCTTTCTGTCTCTCTCTGTTTGGTGAGTGCACACGCCCTATAGCAAAAACCTCTAAAAAAAAAAAAAAAAGTCATTTGCTCGTGTATTCTAAAACATACCTGTGTTTGTTGAGAAGTCTTTATTTTTTTAATTGAAAAAAGCTAGACTATTAAACAGACCTTAACACTGAAAACTCATTTCAAATAAGACATGCAAGCGATATACTAACACATATGAAGTAAAAATTCTATATGAGTGTCATAACTAGCATATACATTCAAGACCATAAACTAACAACTTGTTAGTAGCAATTAAGCAATCTGTAAAGGAGCATTATTGAAAAAGGTTATTTCATCTCTGTAATATTTTTAAGTAAAATGTTCTAATATTTGAGTTTGTATGCCTCTTCATATGGGTTTACCAATTTTCACTAATTATTCACTTTTCAAGAATTACTGTGGTTATGTTCTTGGTATAATTTTTATTAATATACCACGTGAACATGCTAACAAAACAACTCTAGTTTTTTTGTTGTTGTTTAAGTTTATTCATTTATTTCTTCCATGAGTGAGAGAAAGAGAAAGAGAACACTCTCAACAGACTCTCGACACCACAATCTAACCCCATGCCTCTGTAAGCCCTGAATCATGGGCAAGCATGTGCATGGCCTACCCAGGGAGGTCTCTGGACACAAACTAGCAACCTTCCCATGAGGTATTGCCTATAGAATGCTGCATCTACTGCTGTGCCACCATCTGGCCTCCAAATGTCTGATTTTGTATTTATTACTATATTTTATTTATAACAAATATTAGAACATAACTTTGATTAGTAGTATTGTTTTGTTTTGTTTTTCCTAGAGGTTTTTGCCTTATGGCCCATGCACTCACAGAGACAGTGAGAGGGAAAGTGAGAAATCAACCCCCAGAGAGGATGGCCATGCCACAATGCTTTCTCCTTCATTCTCCTCTTGGGATCTTGGGCACTCACGCACACAGATGCACCCAGCATGAGTTTCAAGTCACTGGCTCTGGGACTCCAACCACGGTCTACCATGTGGAGTCCAGTGACATAACCACTATGCCATCTGCTGGGCCCTGATTAGTAGTATTGATAGTAGGAATGATCATTGTCCTAGGAGTGATCCATATCTCCACTTGATATTACAAAGATGATTTTGAAGGTGCAAGAGTGACACTACAGGAAACACCAGCAAATCTGGTAGTGTTCCTTTTTCATCATTCATAAAATTAATGGCCTATTTCTATTCATTTCTATTCATTGTCATGTCAGCTCAGGCCTTGTTCTCAGAAAGCAACAAGGCACTGGTACAGTATCTGCCACAATTTAAACCCAATTGGCTTGAGTCCTGTGTCCACTTGAAAATTTCTCAGAAAAAACTGTGGGTGACTAATTTAATCTTGCTTGTCACGGCTGTGATCTTGGCTTGTGACAGCCAATGTCCTTGCCTGGCCAGGAGTGACATATTATATCATTATATTCACTTCTGGTTTATAATGATGTGAAGTCTGGGGCTGAGAACAGTGCTCTTGTATTTGCAAAGCAGCTCTTTCACTCACGACTGGCTGTACTTCCTTGATGGCTGGAGATGATTCCTTTCCTTCTTGTCCTTAAGCACAAGAAATGCTTTAGATGTGCTTTTTCCAAGAGCCCCAGAAGCTTTCTGACCCACTGGGCCAGTGGCATCTGGAGCTGTGCAGTACTTCAGGTGGATCATGAGCCACAGTCGCCTTCCCCCTGGAAGCCTGAGCACTTCTTCCCAGCACACAGCATCATGCCTCCTCCCCAAAGTGCCCAGCCCTGTCAGATCGAATCTGCAGATGAACATCATGCTGAGGACTAAGCTATGTGGGTGGATCAGCACCAACCCACCTGTTAGAAAAACAAAAGGCACATGCCCTACCTCCATCCGGTGAGGACTTAGCAACCTGACTTTTATTTTCTTTAGGTTGATTGTGGCAACTCTCATCATTTATTTCAACCAGATTTCATTCCTCAAAATTAAAAATAATATTTTAGGGACAGCCAGTGGCCATGTAGTTAACGTGGCTAGATCCTACATGGCCCACCCTGCAGTTGAGTCTTGGACACAACAGCTTGAAAAACATTCCGGGTGCATGCATGCGAGTGCTCAACATCAGAAGGAAGAAATGAAGGAGAAGGGATTGTGCCATGACTACGTCCCCTGAGGGCGCTTTTTCATTTTTTCTCTCTGTCTCTCTCTTTTTAGCAAGTTCATGCGTCCTCAGGCAAATTAGAAAAAACAAAACAAAACATGTATATGTCATTTTCTTACTTAAACTCAAGACATCTGGTGAAAGAGGCAGAAAGATGTTATCAATGTGAGGGAGAAAGATGGGAATACAGCATACAATTTTAAAGTCACACCACCTTAGGTCAAATTTGAATTCTACCACTTAACAGTATGATCTTGGGACACAAAGTTAAATTCTCTTTAGTTCTGTTACCTTCTTTATTAATTGGAATGATAATAATAGTATCTACCTGAAGGTGTTATCATAAGGACAAAATTGGCCCATACCTGCAAGGAATTTAGCCTGATACGTAGGAAGGTCTTGGTAAAATTTACCTGTTAGAACGAGACACAGGACACAACAAAGATGGGACTCGGTTCTGAGTAAGAATCCACTCCTTGCTCCACCATGCTCCATAATAAGGTACTTAAATTTTAGATCCTGGCAGGTGGCGTGGTGGTTAAAAGTGCTGGATTTCCCACATGGCCAACTGCGGTTCGAGTCCCAGACCTGGCAACTTGCATTCTCACTTTCCCTAAGTGGAATTTTTAAAAATTTCATTTTGCTGGAGGATGCATGCTTTTGCTAGAGAAACACAAAGAGAGTGAGAAAGCACCCCCAACTGCAGCATGGTCATGCCCCCTTCTCCACTTCTCTACCCTGTCAGGATTTGGAGCATTCATGTACCAGGCATGTGTTTCATGTTGCCAAGGCAGGAATTTGAACCACACAGTCAGCCATGTGTGATCTGGCTCCCTTTACTATCAGGCCATGGGGTCAGTTCATGTCATACTTTTGAATTACCAGTTCACTGACTCCAGAAACTCTTCACCTTAAACCTTGTAATTCCTCAGAACAAACCTTGCTTAAACACAAGTGGTATCCAGAAGTAGGTCTAAGGGTTGATACAAACACAGTAGTTATATTCTTGCTAGTATATGGCAGAAGAATGTTGTATTTAAGCATCTGGCACTTTTCAAGAAGTTCACGCTCAGAACAAGAACTGTTTTTAAAAAATACAAATACAGTCCGTCTGGAGCTTATCTCTTACTTTAAATCTTCAAAGGACAGCCAAATCTGTCTCAACTAAATCCAAAAGAATCAATCAGATAGTACTTATCTCCTCAATGAAGAACACAGACAGCTCATTTATTTTTCAAGCCTTCCCTGCAATGCACAAGTGTAGGATTTCAGTGGCTGCTCAGCTTCTGTGAGGTGCTTAAAATTACCCAGGCTTTCCTATATTTTTATTTTGAAGCAACCCTTCAAAAGTTGCTTTCTTGTATGTTAATAAAATATTATCACTAGATTTTTGCCACTGGGCACATATGCTCCCTGGAGAGAGACAGTGAGAGGGAAATTGAGAAATCACCTCCCCACAAGGGGGATGGCCATGCTGCAAACCTTTCTCTTCCATTCTCCTCCTGGGATTTTGGGCATCATGTGCACATGTCCTGCATGATTTTCAGGCTGTCAGGTCTGGGACTTGAACCCTGGTCGGTCATGTAGGAGTCCAGATCTTTAACCACCACTCCATCTGATGGTCCCAATATTTGCCATTATTTTTAAAAAGTGTAGTGCCAATCTGTGTATGTATTTGATTTACAATTAAGAATATAAATTAGTCTTCATGTTTGAGGAAGATCAATATCCACCTATTTTTGTCATAATCATTTTATATTAAAAAAAACCTTCCTTCCCAATTCAGAGATAACTCCTTTAGCGTGATAATGTATATCCTTCCAGAATTCACATGCATCACACTCACATACAACACATTGCCATATGTGTTTGTATATATTCCTTTTAATAGAATATGCATCATTTTAAATACTTGTATTTTGAAGTTCATTTTTGCTTTTGTTTTACTCAATATTTCATACACTTCATTCCACTTGACTTTAAAATAATTTTTAAATAAAGCTCCCTTTCTTTCGTGTCCCCAAACTTGTAGAGTATTACCCTGACACTTCTAATATTTTAAAATATGTTTATCTTCCAGTCTTTCCAACTTTATTCTAATCTATGCAGACTATTTTTGCAAGTCAACTCGCTAATGCAAATTTCAATTTAATAAGTGAAAGTGTAGTCAGTAATAATGTTATTCAGATTATACTAAACATTTTCTAATACTTTATTGAACAATTACAACAAAATGCCAAAAGCCTATTATACTTTATATTGTGTCTATATACCTATAGACATGTGTATACATATATATATATAGACACAATATAATTTGGATTATTTATTTTACAAAGCATGAGAAAAGCACTTTGACATATTAAACAGACAGCTCTTCCCTTTAATGTAATTTCACCACGTCTCCAGGTAAATCTAAGATATTAAAATATAAGCAAAAGGAACATTTCCATAAATACCAAAAAAAGAGGACATAGACGTAATGTGAAAACATGTCTGACTTTTTTTTTTGAGAGGTTTTTGCTATAGGGTGCGTGCACTTGCCAGACAGACAGAGAGAGACAGAGAGACAGAAAGCAAGAAACCACCCCCCATGGGGGATGGCCATGCCGCAATCCCTTCTCCATTCTCCTCTCGGGATCTTGGGCACGCACGCACGCACACACGCCCGGCATGAGTTTAAGCCACCGGATCCGGGACGCAAACCGTGGTCGACTACCTGGGAGTCCAGCGACATAGCCATTACGCTAACTGCTGGTCCCTAAACATGTCTGACTTTTGAGCTAGATCATTTACAGTTTTCCTTTGATAAACAATGGAAAGAAAACCATCGAATTGTATATACATGGTGATAATCAACATGAGAGTCTCTGCAATGATCCTGAATTCAAACTGTGCATATGGAGAACTAAGCTGTTCCAAACAGTCTGTAAACCAAAGGTTATTCTCCATAACCCATTTGGGCTCTAAGTAACCAAAATTAGGTTCTTTTTCCCAAAGACTGCCTTTTCTTATCATTGCATACCCAAACTCAGAGTTGATGAATAACTTATTCCTAGCACCATGCTTCTCAGAAATGGAGAGAATGGCATTGTTTTACCTAAAAGATAATTTACTCTCTTGATTAATGACCATTTAGGCAGCAGGCAAATGGATTCGGATTTTTCAAATCTAAAGGAAATTTAAAGTAGAAGATATTGTAAAACAATTATCTGTCAAATAATTAAATTCTTACTGATGTGATCAGTAATGTTGATGGCAGGGGATTTTTACCACCCCTAAATTTATGAAAAGCTAGGCCATTTAAATTTAGGCACACCCAAAATTAATCCCAAGAAGTCTTTCTAGGCTTAAAATATTTGTAATCTGTTCAGGTAACAAATACCAAGTGCCTGACAAAAGCTGCACAATAAATCTCTGTTAGATGAATAGGTCTCTCTCACATGTGTGGTCCTGGGCTATTAGATGTAAGGAATGCAAACGATAAAGAGACATGGAATTGGCCCTGGAGGAACCTGAAGTTGAAAATGTGCTTAGGAAGGACATCCATACATATGCTTAGAAAGTACATTCAGGTGATAGAAAGCAGAAGGTCCAGAGGTCTTACAAAGGATTGCTCCTCCTCCAACAATGCGATATGGAGCTTAGAGGGGAGTGGTCAGGAGGAGGCCTAGTTTGAGTTTGAAGTGGGCCTTGAGGGTTGCAGTGATTTGGACCTGATACCTGCAGGGGAATATCCCAGGAAGAAAGACTCGTGTTTGTAAAGGCACAGAGGCACACAGATGCTCTTTGGTGGGGAATGGGAAGTCAAGAACATTTGTGAATAGGGAAATGATGTGGTCAGAGTTTGCTTGGGGAAGAATAATCTGCAGAAAATACAGAGGATGGAAACTGGAGGCGAGGGAAACTTACTGCCAGTCCCTGGAAACATAAAGCTGGAGCAGAGATACAATAAAGGCCGGGAATCTGGGTCCTCTTCGTAAGATTAATACTGGAGAAGCCCCCAAAAGATCAAAGGGTCAGGGCAGGTTCTTGTTAGAGGGCAAGAGTGTCAGAGAACCAACTTCTATAATAGACGTCACGCCCAATACCTGACATCTCTAAACAACCCACTCAGCACAAGGTAAGGCCAAAGGTGGGGGCTGGAAAGAACTCTAGGAGATAATGCATGTGTACTGGGACACCAGGGCTCAAACAAAAGCCAGGATTAGGTACATTTGAAACCAAGTGTATTAGAACCTTCTGCAACATCCATCTTTCCTGGCTGAAAGAAACTTGACAAGTCCCAGCTTTAAATATATTGTCACGGCCTGCATTCTTTTTGAAAGGTTTCAAGACAACTATTTGTTTCTGAAAGCCCCTGTAACTGTGCGGACTGTCAGGGAAAACTTGGGTCTGGGTCCGGAACTGTAGGGTCCAGCGATATTCAAAGTCATTGTTTTCACTGAGTCCTGAAGGTGGAGAAGGGTCTGGGTGTCCCACCAGCAGCCTGACCCAGGAGGAACTTGGCATAGTTATTCCGCTGGTAAGTACATAGGCAAGGGAAAGAAAGACGGCATGAATAGCGCCCCCGTGGGAAGCAAGAGTTAAGGCTGCGGGGCTTTACCCTCAATCCCAGGAAAGCGGGGTCACTTGGAGCTAGTGACGGCCCCCAAAGTGGGACTGGAGATGCCGAGAGGAAAGTCAGATCCTGTCCACGCTCCTACTTGTCCCGGCAGATCCTTCTTCGCCAAATACTCCTGGCTCTATCTTCAGAAGCCATCTGTCCTCGCCCCAGGTCCCCGGGGTGAAGCAGCGAGCCCACGGTCAGGGTCGTGCAGCCGGCAGGCTTGGGGAGAGCCCTGCTGCGGGAAGAAGGGCCGAGGGAATCCTGCGAAGCCGCGGGAGCGCATCTCGGCTGGGCGTCCCGGGGCTTTCCCCGCCGCCGTGCGCACGGCGTCTCCAGGCGTGAACCGTCTCGCCCCGTGCGGCCAGGTGGGAGCCGCAGAACCAAGCAGGTGGGTGTGGAGCCGGGCCGGAGCCCGAGGCTGAGGCAGACACGCAGGAGCTGAGGGAGGCGCCCTCCGAGGCGTGGGTGGCGCCCGCCTGCCAGCGCCCCGGCCGCGCCCTGGGCACCGGGGCGCTGTCCCTTGGCCGAGCGCACAGCTCCGGCGCCGCCAAGCCGGTCGTCGGCATCCCTGCAGCTCCGCCGCCCACCTCGAGAGCCGCGAGAGCGGAGAAGGGGGCGGAGGAGGAGGCGGCGGCGGGGTGGCCCCTCCAGCCCGCGGGTGCGCGGAGCGCGGGAGGAGGCGGAGCGGGAGGCTGGGGCGGCCGCGGGCGAGTGTGCGCGCCGGGCAGGCGAGCGGCGGGGCGGGGGACCAGCGCCCCCGAGCGCCCCGCCTCGCCTCCCGCGCCTAGCCTCTCCCCTGCTCCGCCACAGACACACACCCACCGAGCACCCACCGCCCTCCGCCCCCGCCGCCGCCGCCGCGCCGCCGGCAGCCGGAGCGAGCGGCAACTCCGGGCTGGCGCGGCTCCTTTCCGGCTCCCTCCGCGCGGCGAGCTCAGCCCCGCTAGATTTTTCCTTCTCTCGCAGCCTTCTCTGGTCTGGGCGGCGGCAGCGCAGAGGGATGGGGGCCCCGCGTGGGAAAAGGGGTGAAGATCGATGAAGATTATTGTTCTTTTTAAGGATGCCTTAGCTGCCTCCCGCCGCCTCTCCTTTGAGCCTTCCTTGTAGAGATCGTGAGCCAGAGTCAGGGATGTAAAGAGAGGGGAAAACACGCCAGGAGCTCCAGCCTGCCCGGGAGACCCTCCTCCCTGTGGAGGGGAGGGGGATTTCCAGCGACAGATCATTGGCGAAGGGGATCGTCGCAGGGAGAGGAGCCCCGGAGGGAGCGGGGAATCCCTCAGCCCTTTGTGGTGCCCGAGCCCGTGCCGCCTGCTGAGCGGGGTCTGTGGGAGCTAGGTAAGTGGCGGGGGCATTGCTGCCCCAAGGGGTCTTCCTTTAAGAATGAATCACCGCGGCAGCCTAGCCAGACTTGAGTTGCTAAAGGAATTGGAAACTGCCATATGGCGCCGAGTGGACTTACACACACACAAAGCGGACTTAGCCCTGAGAGGGTTATTAATGTAAGGCTCCTTCCCGAGGAGGGGGGGAGCACGCAAGTGTTAGCCCCTGAAAAGCTTCCCAGCAGCCTGCCTGCCAAGGGATTGGGAAATGTTATTTCTAGGAGACGAGCTCTTATTGCCTTCTGTTCATTTGTTGGTAAATGCCACACTCACATGCACACACTTGTGGGACCGGATTTAGGGAGTGTGATGTCTGATGTATGAACAGTGCCCAGAACACAGAGAAGGCATGCATTTTATTCTTCAAGCTGTGCGCGGTCTCCGTTCTGTAGCAGGGTTCCTGAGAGGAGGAACCGGTCTCCAAGGAAAGGGCTGGATGGCTGTTTCCAACACACTCTGCTAGGGGACTCAATATATTTGCCCCGAATGGCACCCCAAGGCACCAACCGTTTGCCTCCTCATTTGTTCCCAGTGCTTAATGAACCCTTTCACAATCGTGTGCTGCCATCCATTTTCTCGAATTATGAGCATTTATGTGTATTCATTCATTCATAAAAATTGTCAGTGTGCAATATGCACAAACATGCCACTCGTGCAACCTTTATGGCAGCACAAGTGTTTTCACAACAAATGATTCTAAGTACAAGATTACTCTGGAAAAATTGAGGATGCACAGATTGTTCACTGGGTTAATTTCATGCAGGTTTAGCATTCCTGCTAATCAAATTATGCAATAATGTCAATATTTTCAATAGCATTTCACATTTTCATTTTTGCATTGATTTTTTTAAATTTGTTAAGAATCTGATTTTTTAAAATCGGGGTCAAAGGAAAAGTAAGCATCTTATTGTTTTTAAATGTGTAATGCAGTGAGGGACAAAGGTCTCTTGATTTATTTACCAATAAACATCTATCAAAATGCTATCTTTCATAGGACAAGTGAAAGAGATTTCAAAGAGCTAGTTTTATCAGTACTGAATAATTTATAGGAAAGATTTTTTCAAGGAGGGTAGCATTTTAAAATTTATATATAAGAAAGTGAAGTTTTGTTTTATCAGTTACACTCTTTAAGGGTGTGTGTGTGTGTGTGTGTGTGAGTGTGAATAAATATAGGTATCCAAAGCTTAACTTGTAATACATAAATTAAACCTACAGACATCTAGAATAGAAAGTCCTTTGTTTTTAACCAAAACTGAAATAGTTCAGTAATTGAACACATTGTGTGTGAGTGTGTGTGTGTGTGTGTTATACATTTAATTGCTGCTTGAGGTGGTAGATTTTAGTGGAGGGCATGAATAAATGCTTACTTGTGTGGCTGCGTAGTCACTCTGAGAACAGTGAAGGTTCACCATATAACTTTTCCTCCATTGAATGAAAAAAATCCTCATCACCCCAAAGAGTGAATAGACTTCCACAAAGTTAATACCATAACCCTCTCCTGATCACCAATTATTTATCGCAAATAGTATTCGATCTAATGCACTTTCCCTCCCCTTGTGGCAGTGTTCACTTTTGGGGAAAGGAGCAAAATCACTTCGCAGTTCTCTGACTTTCTTTCTTCTTTAACCATCCCTGTTCCCTCTCCTGTTAGTGCTCCTCCATCTTCCATATACATAACCCCCCACACACAGGACTCCAGAAAATTATTTAACTGCCTGCCCCTTTGAGAGTTCTCGTCCTCGCATCTTCCTTTTTCCCTTTTGAACCTGCGTTGTTCTGAATAAAATCAATCAATTCATCAGTCGAAAGTATTTTCAATTTCACTTTTCTCCAAATCCCACAGTTCAGTTTTCCAAGTATACATGTTTACTGAATATTCAGATGGGATTAGTGGAAATTATTACCCTATCTAAACCCTTCTGTAGGGCTTTTAAAACTTCTTGTTTATGTGACAGGGCAACCATGAACATCAGCCTGCCCTTCTAATTTCCAGTGTAGTACTGCAAGGGAGGCTGCTAGAAAGAGGAAAGGGCAGGAGTGGTTTTAGCCACATTTCTTGGCAGTTTATACCAGCCCAGGGTTTTTGTTTACCTACCTGCTTGGATGTCTATAAATGTACAGATCAGTGGAGCATCTTCTTTAAGCACTGAAATTTTTTTCTGGAGTGTGTATCTGGAAGTTTTAAATGGCCTTTTAGAGAGACTGGTATGCATTTATTATGAAAGTAGACCTAATTACTGGTAAAATCTAGGAAACTTATAAGATAATTTCATTCTGCCCTAATGGATTCTTTTTTTTTTTTTTTTATAAGTAAATTGGTTCCTTGAAATTTGCAATACCGTAGAGACTAATTCTGAAGGAAAATCCTTAAAGTTGATAGGAAGTCCCCTCATGTACATTGTAAGGTAAATATGTAAAGTTTAAATCTTCTATCTCAGTCAAATGGTATTATTATCTGAGATTTGTTTATATTTGTCAAGTGGATTTTGCATAAATTTATGCAAAAAAATTTTTTTTTCTTTTCTTTTTTTTGGAGAGGTTTTTGCTATAGGGCGCGTATGCTCACCAGACAGACAGAGACAGAGAGACAGAAAGCGAGAAATCACCCCCCCAGGGGGGATGGCCACGCCGCAGTCCCTTCTCCTCCATTCTCCTCTCGGGATCTTGGGCACTCACGCACACACGCCCGGCGTGAGTTTTAAGCCACCGGGTCCGGGACGCGAACTGCGGTCGACTACATGGGAGTCCAGCAACATAGCCATTACGCTAACTGCTGGTCCCATATGCAAAAAATTTTTGATGTCTATTATTTCCACAAGAGCTTCTGAGGCATGGAATGGGCACTATGGATAAGAATGCATTATAGATTATTTTATTTTAAGCTTAGAGTATTTGTTAAGGTAAGAATTTATGGGCTTCTGACTCACAGAGTGATAAAATAAACTTTATTGAGCAAAGAAGTCTTCAAATTTTGTAGTCATATATTGCAAGTATCTTTATACCCTAGGTCTACAGCGCCTTCTTTTTCATTGCTTATTTCTTCTTTGTGCTTCTTAAATATTTATTTCCTATTTCCACCAACTCTTAACTGCAAGAACAGGTTCTGAGCAGAAGGTCAAGTGTGTGAGACCAGAGGCCCCTTGTTCGTGTAAATGAAACCCTTTTGTATTATCTTGAAAAGTGCCTATCCTCGTAGGTTGAATTGTACATATCTGTGCTAGTTGATTTAATGTCATATAGACACTCACTCACTCATTAATTCATTTATTACTTATTAAATACGTATTAGAAAAAGAGTGCTTGACTAGAATGTAACAAAACAAAAGATAAAGACAATTGCTGTTCTTAAGAATTGTTTACAGTGTAGAGAATAAAAAAAACTTAGATAACAAATTGAAGAATCAAATTTATAGTTGAACATGAGAGATTTCTTGAATACAGAAATGCATTTAGTAACTTTATATTTAGTTAATAAGACAAATTCATGAAGAGGATCATGCAAATTGGTCATAGGGTGTACACTTAGAATTGTGAGAAAATAAGAACAATAATAATAATGTATTTTATTCAAATATTTAATTTGAAGTAAGTTGAATTAGAATATTGTCATCATAAGTAATATTACAATAAAGCCATTATTACAATAGCAAACACTTACTTGAGCCAGATATTGTTTTAACCATGTTACAAGTATTAATATTTTCATTCTCACAACCACTCTATGAGGTAGCTGTCCCTAATGCTCTTTATTATATAGATATGAAAACTAATCTTCAAAGACTTTTCTTAACTTGTCTAAAGTCACATAGGAAGTCAATGGTAAAATGAAGCTTGAACCCAGGCAGTCTGGCTCCACTTAACCACTACTGTTAAGAAGTAGTGAGAAGCTTGATCCCAAGCAGGATAAGGAAAAGATGTTTGTACTTCCTAGACTATTTGCAGCTGAATCTTCTGACTAAAGAATGCCGTGGTTCTTACTACAGGTCAATGTTTTGAAAAAGACCAAAATAAGAACTCTTTTTAAGTTGGAGAAAATCCTAACCTTTTCAATGTGAATTTGAAATAAGTTTTATTTATTATTAATAAGAGGCTGATTTTTCAAATGAGGATGAGATTTTATCAGAATGCTAACACTCTGGAAAGCACTATCCTGGGGCTACCAGGTGGCGTGGTGAATAAGGAGTTAGACTCTTCACATGGCGGACTGTGGTTCCAGTTCCAGAACTGAAAATCATGCCAGGCACATGTGCATACATTCCCAAAATCCAAAGAGGAAAATAGAGGAGAGGGAATTGGACTGTGGCCATCCCCCTGGGGATTACTTCTCACTTTCCCTTTCTCTGTCTGTCTCTAAGGCAAAAACTTTAAAAACAAAAGAAAGTCCTGTCCTTACTGACCCCAGAAAGTGAGGCTGACCAATACAGATGATCTGATCCATCAGTTTCTAGCAAGAGTTCATTTTCATGATTTTAGATTCCATGAATTATTTTGAATGGGATATAATATTACAAATATTTTTAATTTAGCTATTATAAAAATCATCTATTCATGTTTTAAAAGAAAATTGTTGGGTTTATGATATAATTTTCTTTTATGTGTTTCTCCAATTTTTTTTCTCCAGAAAATGTAACCCTAATAGGTTAATGGAAATTGGAATATAGTCACTTAACAGATTTGCTTACTAACGTTTTCTAGAATGCATTTGTTTTTATTAAGTGGCAAATAACTATAATAAAATCATAAAAGCATAAAGAAAATTACAAACTGAGATGATTTTCATCAAGAAAAGTTTATATAATATTGGAAGCTCTTTCTAAATAACCACTGCTTATGTTTATGCAAAAAATACTATCTGGATTAAATTTGGAAGATAAAATAATTAAATATTACCCGCAGGATGCCATAGACTCAAATATTTCGATGCATCTTCATGATTGATTGACATTTCTATTCTTCACCCAGATATTACTCTCAACCTACAGTTAGCTCGTGGTGTAAAAAGTTCATTTTAAAAGTTTGGGTATCCTTTAGAACTTGTGTACAGTTTTTCATAAAAACAGCACTTGACATAATGTTGAGGTCTCAGATCAATCCATCAAAGTTCTTTTAATTGATAAGGTTAAAATACCTGAAGTGTGGCATGGTTACTACTATAAATCCAACTGTTATGTATAGCAGTATTTCTGGGGAATCATTTGTGTAAAATAACGTTTATTAACCTCCTGTGCACGAGACTCTTTTGAAACAGAGGTGAGTGCAGAGCTATGTAGGCCCACAAGGAGAGAAAATAGAGAGTTCGTACACAACTATTAAGCAGAATGAAGAAAGCTTTATAAGATTGGTATAGGCAAAATGTTGAATAATTGATCCAGAGTTTTATCATGAGAGCCAGGGACTGCCAATCTCCCGAGGATTCTCATTTGCTATTTCATCCTGAGCTCCTGCTCGGTGCCAAGCCCTAATCTAGCTGTTAGGGACATAAATATGAATAAGACATCATGTACTCCGGGCCTTCACCTGTAGACAAATAAATCACAACAAATATCCACAATGCTATTGGCAAGGTGGGATGGCAATTCAACTGAGAAGTCACATAACAGAAGCATCTCCAGAGTAAGAAATGCAGTTGCTTTGAGTTCTCAAATTTATTTATTACCATGATTCTCCACTGAGTCAAATCCAATGCACCCTCCACCCCACCCCACCTCCCCCTTTTTTTTTTTTTTTTTTTTTTTTTTTTTTGCTATATGGTGTGTGCGCTTACCAGGATGAGACAAAGAGAAAGGGGGAGAGAGAGAAGATGAGAAATGAAGATGGCCATGCCACAATCCATTCTCCTCTCAGGATTTTGGGCATGCACACACATGCACTGGATATGATTTTCTATCTGCCAGGTCAAGGACTTGAACCACACAGTTGGCCATGTGAGATCCGGTTGCCTTAACCTACTGGCCCCCCAATGCTCCTTTATTATCAACAGTATTTTGTAATGTTCTGTTTACTTTTCTGAAATGGTATTTATAAATAATATAACCAATCTATGTATATTGAGTTGTCAGAAAAGTCATGATGTGTTTTCTTCTGATTTTTATCCAAAAATGCATCATGACTTTTTTGACAACTCAATATAATATTTTATAAGTCAACATAAATTCTCTGACTTTTAAGAGAAAGAACAAATAGGGGAAAGCAACTTAAGATCAAATAAAGAAAAGATTAAGTAAAACAGATGTTTGCTCTTAAAATGCATATGTTTGAATAGGAAGATAAGTTTGGATAAGAAGATTCAATTGAGTATTGGTGACATTTTTGTAGATTTAGCATTTTTAAATGAGTGAAATAAATACATTCATTGAGTGTGCTAGCTACCATTGCAAACAGATGTGGGTGTGCTCTATGTGAATCAATAACACAATTATACCTGGTGATACTACTTTTCATAATGACAAGCAAATCTTGGTCAAGTTCCAAATGTGGTAGTTACATTCCTAGAAATTCCTATGTAAAAATATGTGCATTATTGTTAGGATCTAATACTACAATAGTAAGCAAGTTTTCAGGTACATGGGTGTCTACTGGAACGTATAAAAGTTATGGAAGATGCAGGATTTCCACACACTTGACGGGTTTTTTGCATTGTTAATCTTTACCCTCCAAATACTTTGTCTTAGAAAATTTATCCAAAACGGACTGTATGTATTATTCCCATTCAACAGGACAATGATGACTACTTGATCTCATTGAATCCAATTCTCATGGATGACAGACTAATTTGAAAAAGCAAAACTCTCTTAAGTGTTTAGTAAGAACTTAAGTTTAGAAACTGACTAAATACCAGGCATAGTAAACAGCAATAATATCACACCAGATGGATGGCTCATCATTTGGGACACCCTAATGGTAGGCACAGTATGTGAGACTGACTGATGGGAGAGGATCTGATCCTAACTGTCAAGAGTTTCATTTTCTAGGTAGGAGTGTCAGATAAGACTTCACAGATGAAGCGACATCTAAGCTCATTTTTAAAAGATGCGTAAGCATTCTTCATGAGGAAAGGAGGCAGATAGAGAGCCTTCTAGGCAGCAGGAACAGCATTTTCAAAGTAGTGTCATGAACAGGGCTTGGCTGGTGATTGAGGCTCAGCATTGGCAGTCATAGTGAAGTGATAGGCCATGAGACATTAGAAGTGAAAAGTGTCATATACCACCCTAAATAATCTAGATTTTACTTTGTAGGACAGGGAGCTGGGAAGAGAGGAGTCAACTGCAATTTTTAAAATATTGTAACATAGTCTATTTTTGATTTAAAATTTAGTTATTTATTTATTCTGACAGAGTGAGTCATGAGTACAGTACCTTCAACAAAGTCTTGATGTCATGGTCCACTTCCGGCTCCAGCTAGCCCTGGATAATGGGCACACCAAGCCTGGTACACTCAAGGAGATCTCTGAGCATAAACCTGGAACCTTCCCATGTGTGTTAGCCTCAAAAAGTGTCACATTTTATGGATGTGCCCCCATCTGGCACACTGCTTTATCTTTGGAGATATTTTCTGAGCTACCATGATGAGGATGGATCATAGAAGATTAGACTAAAGATTCACACCTAGGATAGTTAGGAGACTGTTGAGGAATATAGTTAGTCTAAGGTCCAGGACTTGCTTTAAACAGAAATGGTAAAGACTGTGAGGAGGGTTTGGGTTCCCAAGGGCAAACACTTTTAATCCAAGTGTCTCCAAGTCTTCCAGCTCCCAACATGGGCCATAACAACAGGTGTTAGCCTCCCCCTTTTTCCTTCAAGGGTCGTTATATTAGTTGAGGTTGGTTGAGCTTTTGGAACAAACCTCTGTTTTTCAATGGTTAGTAAAGTAGATGTCTATTTTTTGGTCACATGAGAGTTCTAGTATGTGTGTGTTTGGTGTGGTGATCTGGGGACCCAGTCTCTATCTACATGGAGAGCTTGGAGCTCTCTGAATCTAGGTGGCAAATGTGGAAGAAAATGACCATAGTAAAGTCATACTTAAGCAGTGACACACCTAGCTTCCGTTCACATTCTATAGCAGAGATGGCTGCCTTGCACCTTCTGTAGGCAAGGAGGCTGGAATATGTGAATGTGGCTGGGCAGCCAATCCTCAGTAACATTTCTATATCATGGAAGGGGAAGCACAACTTTTACTAAACAGCTGTTTCTACCGTGTTTTGCCTCTCAAGCCTTATGTAGGAAAATCATTCCAGGGGTCAGTCTGAATCCCTCCTAGTCACTGTATCTATATGAAAGTCGAGTTTCTAGGGGTAGTGCTAAGCCCCATCTATTCCACACACAGGTACGGTCCCTCACTGTCCAGAAAACTTGGTTATAAAAGACAAGTCATCATCCTTCCAGTATACAGTGATGGATCAGGTTTACATTGAAAATTCTCTCTTGGAAAAAGGAAGAATGGGAAAGGAAACATGGAACGGTCCTTGACCTGTAACATGGGAAAAAAGTCCTACTGGACTTTGTTGAAGATTCCACTGCCCTGGCAGTTGAGGTAATTCTTTTATTAGACCCTGTTTTTTCTATATTAGAAGAACACCTTTGTTCATTGTTCTCCATATTCTTGGCTACCCTCTGGAAGGTTCTTGACTGTCCATTGCTTTCCAGGGGTACATCCAAAATGGGTGTTGGGAAGCATGCCCATCTTGGAACTCACACAGTCACCCCTACTTACTGCAGGGGATACATTCCAAGACACCCAATGGATGTCTGAAATCACAGATAGTACTGACCCTCGTAAATATTATGTTTTTTCCTATACATGTGTGCATACCTATGATAAGGTTTAATTTATAAAAGAAGCACAGTAATAGATTAACAACAATAATGTAATAAAATAGAACACTATAACAATATACCATAATTAATTAATGTGGTCATGGTCTCACTCTTTCTCAAAATATTATAATGTTTTCTTCGATTTTTGAGCCAGGGTTGACTTAGGTAACTGTAACTGTGGAAAGCAACCAAAGATGGAGGGGGGGGGCTTATTTTAAGCCCAGCTCCTTTTTTTTTCTTTTTTTCTCCTTTTTTTTTTGTGAGAAAGAGATTTGTGGTATATGTATAGGGTGCTTGCTCTTGCCAGAGAGACAGAAAGGAAAAAAACCACTCCTCACCCCCCTGGGGGTCATGGCCATGCTGCAATCCCTTTTCCTCCACTCTCCTCTCAGGATTTGAGGCATGCACACACACACGTTCCTTGTGAGTTTCAAGCTTCTGGGTTCAAGACTCAAACCATGGTCAACCACATGGGAGTCCAGTGCCTTAACCACTACACAACCTTCTGGCCCCAGGCCCAGCTCTTAACTTCTTTGACAATACAATACAATTCCCTCAAAATCTTCATAGGTTACTTATCTGTTGTTTTTTCACAGTTACTCTACTAACTACATTGAAGGTTCTTTCCTACTTAAAATTCTTGAGCCTGCTTCATTTCTTTGGTCGTCTCAATTACCTATTTCTCAAGAGGTTACTGTGGGGTCATTTGAAAAGTAGGCTTGGATGGTTAGCTTCATTAATGAGATATTTGTTGCAAGGCTAAATCACTATATCTAAGTGAAAGTCATAATAAGTAACTGTTGCTCAAAGTTATTTCAGTGTTATTTATTCCTCATTTTGCTAGTCCCTAACAAAGTGGGCTCTTCCAGCTTTGTCTTACATTAGACTTTGACTCTCCCTTTTATCTCTGTTCTCAAACTATCAACTATTCCCTGAGGTCCTTGCTTATTTTGTAACACCTTCCAAGGGTCAGTGAAGAGCAGCCACCCTACACTAATATTCTGGCTCTTCCCAATGGTTTCCTCTGGAGCTATAGATTCACCCTCCATGCTACTGTACTTTTGCCAAAGGGCTCCTGTATCTGTTCCCTTGCTGAGAGCCAACACTACATATGTATATTTTTGTAAAGGCAGCATCTCTCTTCAAGGTATCCATTTCAGAATAAGTCAGAAAAATGCTAGCTGCTGTAACACCAAAATGTTAATGATGTGACAGATTAAAAGTGTATTTCTTACCCACATAAAAATCAAATGAAGAAAGAGAGAGAGCACAGAAAAGGCACAATCACTTCTTAAACATCTTTGCTCAGGTGTGACAACAACACTTGAGCTCATATTCCACTGATGGGCATGCACCAAGGAGCCCCATCTAGACGCAGAGGGCTTCGGAAATATAGTCTCTGGTTCGGTAGGACTTTTTGGTGACAGTTCTCTCTTATGAAGGCATTAACATAAAATAAAATATGTAGAGATGAGCCAAGTGAAGGATTTATTTGGGAATAGTACATAAGTAGTAGAATTGCACTTAATACACACACACACACACACACACACACACACTGGTTTGTCTGGAAAACAAAAGGGAAGGTTAGAGTTTTATTGGAGAACAAGGGAGTTAACCATTTGTTTTGAGAGGAAGTCCTTCGCTGTTGGTAGAGTCTCACTGGAGCTGGTTGTTCTGACTAGCAAGCATCAGTAGTTAGGTAAGACTTGCAGACTCCAGAGTTAGGGTTAGGCCCTTTCACTTGTGGACTGGGCTTGTGAGACAGTTGTTGGAAGAGGCATATGCAACCTGAGTGTTTTCTCCTTTGGTCCCTCAATTCCACTGTAGCTATGTACAATATATGTGAAGGAGTTTCAAAAAGCTCACAAAAAGAAAGTGTATTTTGAAGAAACTGTGATGGATTGCAAAAAAAATTTTTTGCACCAAAGTGCACTTTAATTTATTGGCATTTATTAATAATCTTTAATTCCATTTTGTCCATGAACTTTTTAAAGTCCTCCTGGATGACTCCGGTTTGTGTAATTAATTTTTATAAAGGCAAAACATGAGTTTAGGTAGTGGGCCATTGCTGCTTTAATCATTTTTCTTCTCAGTAAGTTAAGGGGCAAAAAGTTACTCACCAATCCAGGCTGTCCATGGCATCTGCCCCACCTCAGTGCAGTCTTCTCCTTGACGTTCTACCCATTCCTCTGGGACATCTGCCTCAGTAACATGTCACCTTTCATTCCCTAAAGCATCACTATTAGGAGGTTCTTGTATCTAACAGACTCCGGCCGAGTGCTTTGGGATAAAGGATGGTATTTATAGAATAGACGAGAAGCTAATTCTAATTAAATGTTAGATGTCACGGCTCCTAGAAGCGTATTTGCCATTTCTCACCATGGGGCCTCTCTTGCCAGTTCATATCACACTGGGGCCCAGCCCAGCCATGTATGAGGTCTCTCTCTCTCTCTCTCCTTCTAGACACTTCTTCATATCTCTCTATCTAGAATGTCTCCATTATTCCTTCTCAAGGTGCCAGTGGATGACTCTAAACGCCAGAGGTAATTCATTATAAAGAACAATTTAGCTTTTGTTTGTCTCTAACTTCCACAAGGGCATTTGCCTGTAATAGCCAAACAGTCCATTATGGTTTTTTTTCTGTAACAGAGAACCAGTTCTTTCACTAAGAGGGCTTATCACACTCCTAGTGTAACTGGCTTGAAATTGCAGTCAGCTTTGAAGGCACTTACTCCACAAATACCTAGTAAGCATTTTTCAGATGTAAAGCACCCTGCTGGGTCATGAGGTTAAACAAGTTTAGTCCTTACCCTCGCAGAGCTTGTAGTCTATCCACGAGCAAACATGGAAGCCCCCAGTCCCCACAAGGGCTTATTGCAGTGAGTTCACCCTAGGTCCAAATGATGGTTGCTTCTTTGAATTAGGGACTTTGCAAAAGGAAAGGTAAGGAGCAGCATGTGGGCTGTGGTTGCTAAACCAGACGAGTTGAGACATTATGCCACCGTTATTTCTCAGAAATACTTTTATGCTTTACTTCCAGTTACTGGGTTTATTTCTTTGGCAGACTCCAGGACTTGGGCTATTTGGTTTTTGTATGCCGTTCCTTACTATCTTCTAACAGTCAGCACAATCTGGTCCTAAAATGGAGATTAGCCAGGTAGGTGAGTGTGACATCTGGGAAAGAATGGAGCAGATGAGAGACGATGGTACCAACAGGCAAGAAGTTAGACTTTAGGAGTATCAGGGAGGTCCCGGCCAAGTCAGGGAAAGGATGTCTGGGAGCAGGCAACATTAGAGATTCAGATGGGCCAGGCAGAAAAAGGCAGGGAGTGTTCACATTGTTCTGCCTCATTAGGCTCAGAATGCTATGGTTTGTGGGGACATATGATTTAGGAACTCTTAATATTTAGCTAGGATCCAGCCAGTTTGGACATTTCTAGTCGCGGGAAAACTGGGTGATGGCCATGCTATTAAACGAATGAGTTTGGGCACAATGGGGAAGACCATTTCTTATGGCTCATCGACTACCGGCCGCTTCTCTTGAATGTCCACTATAGCTTCCTCACTGGACTCTGAGCTGCTTTTTTCTCTTCTTGCCCTCTCAATTAATTTTGCACTTTGCTTTTTGTATAATCTGATCATGTCATTTATTTACATAAATGTAGATAAGTTCACTTTTCTTAGGATAAAGGCCTTAATCTTTATCTTGGTGGATACTGTGTCTGTTCTTTATTTCCCAAAGCATCGCTAGTGCAAGGCCGTTGGACCTAATGGGCTCTGAGCAGCCTGGCTCCTGTCCACCAGCTTCATCTCAGGTGCCGCTCGCCCTTTTCTGCTATGATTTCTGGCCTTATTTTATTCATTGGAAGTGCCCTTGGCTTTCTTGCCAAAAGGCCTTCACACAGAGTTGCTTAGTGTGCTCTGTCTTCCCACTTTCACCTAATTAATTCTTACTCATGTCTCTGATCTCAGGTCAAAAGTCACTTGCTCAAAGAAATCTGTCTGGCGTCCAGAGCAGGACAGATATCCCATTCTGCTCTCTCCTAGAACCCTATATCTTTTATGGCACTTATTTCAAATCTAACTTTAATATTATGGGCATATACTTACTTAATATTAGCAGGTGGCATGGAGGTTAAAGTGCTGGAATCCCTCATTGTCAGCCAGAGTTGAAATCCCAGACCCAGTGGCTTGAAAATCGTGCCAGGTATGTGTGTGTGTGCATGTTCAAAATCTTGAAAGGAGAATGGAGGAGAAGGAATTGTGGTGTGGCCATCTCCCCAGGGGGTGATTTCTCACTTTCCCTCTCTCTCTCCTTGGTGAGCACTTGCATCCTATGGCAAAAAAATTACAAATAAATATATGAAACTGGTTTTCTTACACTAATACCAGCATTTGGGGCAAGAATGTAAGCTCAGTAAAGGCAAGGGCTATCCTTCTTATTCACTCCTTTCCATGCACCTAGTAGATGTTCATTATTTATTAGTTGAATACATGAGTGAAGAAGTGGATAGAACCAGAGCCTAAGTCAAGTTTTAGATCATAAAACAGAACCAGAACTCTAGTTACTGAGGACTGCTGTCCAAGGTAAGTTTGCCTGATGGCGAACCACCGAACCATGGCCCTGCACTATTGACACTCAGGTTGTCTTTATGTTCTTCTTGACCAGGACCAGGATAGTCCTAGAATCTGAGAGGGAATAAAGGATTTTTTTAAAGGTTTTTTGCCTTAAGTTGTGTGCACTCGCTGGAGAGACAGACAGAGACAGAGATAGTGAGGGAAAGTGAAAAATTACCCCCTGGGGGATGGCCAAGCCACAATCCCTTTTCCTCCATTCTCCTCCCAGGATCTTGGGCACACACACACACACACACACACACACACACACACACACACACATCTGGCTTGATTTTTAAGCCACTGGGTCTAGGACTTGAACCATGGTCAGCCATGTGGGAGTCCAGTGATGTAACCGCTACACTATCTGCTAGCCGCAGGAATAAAGTTTTTAAGTGAAGTCCCAGTGTCTCCTACCAGTGGATAGAAATATGATGAGGCAAAATATTGTCCCTATGATAGAATTTTTCTCTCATTCTTATTAAGAAAATAACTTTTTTTTTACTTAAGAGTAGAACTGAGCCTTATCATTTCACAGGAAGGTGGTCTAGAGTGCTTTCCAATAGAACTTCTTGTGATGATAAAATGAGTCTCTTTCCAATACAATAGCAACTAGTCACATGAGCTGTTAAATACTCAAAGTATAACTTCTAAGACTGAGATGTAAATTTTAATTAATTCAAGTTTAATTTAAATGTAAAGAGTACACATGTGGCTAGTTGCTATCATGTTAGATAATGTGGATTTAGAGTATTACTAGTATGAACTACTTTAGGAAGCCCTAAGTTTTAAAAGCAGTATGGATTCTATTCTAGAAATATCCATATCAACCAGTGTTGGCTTCCAATTGACGGTATATGAACATGTAAGCAATCCCTGGCATCCAGGGTCTGTTTTTACTCCCAGGTATATCGTATTGAAGGGATTTGAATGCACTATCTCTTGTTTCTACTCTAGAAATTGTTCTTTGTTGAAAGCATTTCTTTCTTCCTGTGAACTGTACAAAATGTGAAGTATTATACAAATGTAGAACATTATCTTTGTAAATATCTGTGTAATATGACCTCTAATGCTTTCATGTGCTTACTTTCCCCAAAAGGACTTTCTTTTCATATTCTCTCCTCTTCCTCTCTCTATCCACTTTTTGTCTTCTTCTTTTCTTTTTAAACTTCTAGTAAGATACAGACACACTACTGTCTCTTTTAACAAGTTCCTTTTCTTTTGCATATCATTTTCTTATCCTTGGTGCTTATTTACAAAAGCTGTGTTATCAGTTCAGATCATTAATGAAAACAGACCAAAAAATAAAACAAAAACAGACCAAAAAACAGTCCAGATCATTTACAAGTAAACAAATAAAAATCTGAAATAGTGATAGCTCTTGGTATAGCAATTAATATATTTTAAAGCTGTATCAGATGTAATAGTTTCAAGATTCATTATTTGCAAAATGTCAGGAAAGGTATTGTCTGGATTTTTTCCAGCTATCAACGAGATAACTTTATATGTATTCGGATCCTTTAAAAGTACCTCTTTGTCTGACTCTTGAATTTTTTGTCCTGCTCTTCACAGGCAAAAAGCTGTCCAGTGAGGTAATGCCAGAATAAGTACATGGTGTTTAGAAAGTAGACTTCTGAAATATGATAGTAAAGTAACATTTAAAAAGAAATGGGCCTTCTTTATTCCTTTTTCTCTAGTCTGTAAAGCTTAGAACAAATGTGTCTAGGGGCTTTCATGCTAAATGTCTCCAGTTCATAAAATCATGATTATTAATCAGACTACCATTAAATATTAATTTACCTTTGAGATAAATGTCATTTTAAATTTGGAATCCTAGTTTTTTCCTAAATCTAAGGAGAGCATTTTCATTAGGCTTTAGAGAAAGAGTGCACACAGAAGGATGGGAAGCTATTAAGAAGCCACTTCTTAAACATGACTCCTGGTTTGATTCAGGCCCAAGCAAATGCTTGGTTTCTAGGATAATAAACAGAGTTTGTAATTACATATAGGCAGCAGGAGAAGAACATTAGAGTAAACGGGTTTTTGGTCATTTTTTTAAATTGTAAATATAGGGAGCTACTTTCTTTTAGGCATTTTATAATATTAGAATGCAGCACTTGCTATGTAGTAGATGCTCAGGAAATATTTGTAGAATGAATTAATAAAACCTCAAAGCAGTTTTTAAAATTCCAAGCTCTGGCTAAGGCTACAGGTCTCATAAATGAAGATTATATTCCACAAAGTCACATGAATTTAGATATCTTTATCATTTGCTAGTACTTGATATTATTTTCTCTTCTCTTCCTACAGCAATATGTTTAAATCAGTGGGAGCTTCAACTAGGTTCTAACTAAGTAAATATTCAAATTAGTAATAACATCCAGGCCTACAAAACACTTGCTAGAAGCACAAATTCAATGTTTTTTGAAATATTCATTTTAGAAATCCTGTGAGTTACTTGAAAGCAAGAGATTTACTCAGTTTTGTATTCCCTGCACTTGATTTATAGAAGTAACAAATAACACATTGTTTTGGAAGGAAGAGAGAAAACAAGAAAGAAGGAATGGGTCTAAATCAGTATTTCTTATTTATATTTTATGGTCTTTTTCTATTCTGACCATTATTGGAATAGTAGAAATTATAGATTTATGTCGTAGCCAGGAATCATTAATAATTAGGTTCAACTCATCAGTATTTATAGGTTTCACTGGGTATGAGATAGATTACTCTTCACATTTTTCCTTCTGTCGTTTTACTTTCATATTCATTTTGGGCCCTCTGAGGTAGTAAAGTCGAATGGAAAGAACTTGGGTTCAGGAGCACAAACCTTGACAACTTGCCCTGATACCAAATAGACTCTGGGAAGATTGTTTAAACTCACTGGTGGTGTTTGTCCAGTTAGCGTGGACACCTTTCAGATACTGTAAGTTCTATATTTTTAAGATTCAAAAAATATTTTAGAGATCTATCTTGACTATACATCTCAAATGTTAAGACTAATAACAATACTTCTGAAAAATCGTGTACTCAAAGTTATGTTTAATTCCAAAAGTGTAGAGCTGTAAAAACATTTTCCAATCGTACCATCTCTACCCATAATCAGTAGCATGCAGTCTGTTTTATACATGCCAGTTAGGCTAAGGGGTAGATATAACGTTATGAGAATCATTGGGGGTTTACTTTTTCTATCTCTATCATGCTAGGAGGATTGGTCAATATTGATTCTATATTTCCATTTCCATTTTGTTCTGAGACATTCAGAATCCTGCCATTCAGAGATAATCCCCAGTGTCTTATAAGGTTAAGAACTTGGGCTTTGGATTAAGATAATGCTGGGTTGGAATCCCAGAGCCAGCGCTTACTATTAGGTCGTTGGGAAAGTCATGACGTATTTCTCTATGTTTTTCTCTTCAAAAATGCATCATAACTTTCCCGACAATCAAATAGTTGTGTCATTTTGAGTGGAACTTATTTCCGAACTGCAGTTTCTTGATCTGTAAATAGAATATAACAATACCCACCACAAGATGGGTTGAAAAATGATGAGAATTCTCACTATGAGAATTAAATGGGATCAGCACAATGGCTACATTTAATAATCACTTAATATTTGGTAGACGACGAAAATGACAATTATCAACAACATTCACAAAGCAAATGAGATCATAACTTTGGCTTCCCTTCAGATACAACTCCAAAAATATTCCTACCTTCTAGGAAATGTAAATTCTACTTATAAACATTTTGATCTTTAGCTGAAATAAAATCCAAATTGTAAATCTGCATCCCATTGCAATAGCTTATTTTACACCAACATGCCCTTTTACTGTAATCTTGACTACATGCGACTTGCAGAGGTAAAAAACAGTACTTTAAAGTAGCACCATCTCCAAATCCAGAATAACTAGTCCTTTCCTTGAAAAAGAAAACACAATGAAAAATAATATAACAACATTAAAGAAGATAGGAAAAAAGTCCATAATTTTCCCAAGCTTAACCATGTTGCTCCTTTCAATGAAGATAATACCTGTCATTTATTTCTTAGAATTTTCTGCCTTGGCCCTAAGTAACATTCCCTATTATTCCCGTTGCTACCATAATTTCTATGATTTTTTTTTCCACACTGATTTTCTAGTTATTTATTTCAAGACTGTATCATCTGGTGCAAATCACATGAACTCAGGGCTTCAGTCAGTCCATCTGTGGTTCCTAATTTTTACATTTTTATTTTAGAAAATGTTGATGGAAATCGATGAGTTCATTTTCCTCATCAGAAGCTTTGATATTTTCTTATCAAATTGTGCTAAATTATTTTATTTGCAGTAGATTGAACATCTCATAGATGTGAGTAGGTCATCTTGTCCATCTGCCTGATGTTCTTACCATTCATTATTTATTATTGTCATAGCTCCCAGTTTTTTACACAACAGAGACACATGGTAGATTAAGAGGGGGACAGGGGCAAGGGGAGCAGTATTTATAAAGTGCCATACACAGATGGATGCTGCAGAAACTCTGTTTAACGATCCTTGTTTATGGCAAGGCTGGCTGGAAAATATTACTCATAAGGGATGTGGAGATGGTCGTGTCTAGAGTTCAGGGCATCTCTTCCCTTTTCTACCTAATGTTGAACAGAAAAAAATCAAGCATACCGAATTACTTGTGATAAATTGCAGGTTTTAAATTAGCTCTAGTAATACACTAATTTTATTTATTTATTTATTTATTTGTTTGTTTATTTATTTATTTATTGGACAGGATTTTGCTATAGGGCACGTGTGCTCGCCAGAAAGACAAAGAGAGACAGAGAGACAGAAAGTGAGAAATCACCCCCCAGGGGGAATGGCCACATCGCAATCCCTTCTCCTCCATTCTCCTCTTGGGATCTTGGGCACACACGCACATGCGCCCAATGTTAGTTTAAGCCACCAGGTCCGGGACTCGAACTGCAATCAACTACATGGGAGTCCAACGACATAGCCATTATGTCAACTGCTGGTCCCTGCACTAATTTATTTATTAGAAAGTGTTTTTATGCTAAAATCTAGATTTTTTTTTTAAGTTTATTTCTCGAGCAAGAGAGAGAGAAGAAGATATCCTCAACAGTGTCTCACTGCACCATCTATCCTCCTGCCTAGCTTTCTAACCAGCCAAAATCATGGACTTGCTTAGTATGGTCTAGTCACCCTAGAATCTGAACACTGGGCCTTCACACATGGTTCTGGTATCATGCAGTAGGACCACCCTTCCCACTAGGGCTGGGCTAAGAACATATATTTCTTAAAATTTCATGTTATCATGCATGAACATACAGGTATGTGTGTATGAGAGCAAGAGAGAGCGAGGAAAAGGAGGAGGAGCACCCCCAACAGGATCTTGTCATTCCTTGATCTGCTTCCCACGGCCAACCAATTCCTCAGGATCTTGGATACTCACACAGGTGCCTTGTGTGTTTTCAGGTCCACCCAGGAATCTGTACCCATGGTCAGGCATGTGGCTTCCAGCACTACAGTTTAGTTTGATTCTGACTGTACCACCAGGCAGGACCACATTATTTCTAATATGAGCAATGAGAGACGAAAAAGAGAGAGAGAAAGAGGGAAGGAAAGAAGGAAGGAAAGGAAGGAAGGAAGAAAGAGAGAAATGGAAAGGGCTAGAAAAGAAGGTACCTTAAAAATGTGGCTGTGCTGAGCATCCTAAGGTGAATATTGGCAGTTGTCTGTTTGAGTCTGAGCATATGGTGTCTTAGACTGCTACAACAGAGTATCTCTGACTGACTAACTTATGAACAGCAGAAATTTCCCAGTCTCCAAAACAGAAATTTACTCTTCACAGTTTTGGAAGCTCAGAAGTCCAAGATCAAATTACCTACAGGTTTGGCCCCTGGTGAGTACTCATTCTGCATAGATGTTGCCTTCCTGGTGGTCTTCACACGGTGGAAGGGGCAAGGCAGCTCTCTGGGGCTTCCTTTATGAAGACACTAATCCTAACCCAGCTTCTGTGCTGCAGTCAGTAGCATACTGGACTGTGGAGCTGTGAAGCCAACCATGGTTCATATCTACAGCCCGAGCAGCCTTAAACACACTAGAGGAACATGCATATATCTAAGATCCTGGTGAGTTAGGGGCCTGGAGGAGGGGGATTGGAGTATGACCAGGCCTTGTTGAGGGTTCCTCTGTCTCCCTCATTTTTTCTATCACATCATGAACAACAACAGAAAGTCCCTCATCCTATTTGTCAGGACTCTACTTTCATGACCCAATCACCTCCCAAAAGATTCCATCTCTTAACACCATCCTCTTACAGAGAGATTTCAATGTATTAATTTTGAAGGTACATATACATTCAAACCACTGCATATGGCCACCTATGTAATGTGATTAGAACACATTGAGAAAGAGGTCTCCCTTCCATCTTATATTACTTTCCCAGCCTAAATATTTGCTTATATTTCCTTACATAACCTTAAGATATAAACTCACAAGGCACCTTCTTCTCCATTGTTGCTTTGATCACAATTATAGTTAGATGTGTGCATGTATGTAGAATGTCTTTCTGTCCCCACTGGAGCATGGGCTCCATGATATCAGAGATTGTGTCTTAACCAGAGTAGGGGCTCGTAAATATTTGCTGAGTGAGTGAATAAGAAAGAATTCTAATTGAATAGTTATGATCCACAGAGAAAAGCATTATAATAGATAAAGTTAACTTCTAATTTATAGGGGTGGAGGAGATTACTTCTCCTTGGAAAAGATAATTGTTCTTGATCTTGCTTAATGAGTAAGAGTTTATCAGATAGAGAATGTAGAAAATGCTATTTTAACATGGAAGTCATATTGGATTTAGGGAGTGTCAGATAATATGAGGTAGCTGGAATTAGAGGAAAATGCTTTAACAAATAAATAAATAACATAAATTTCATCATTTACATTTTCATTCAACTAGTATATATTCTGTATCACTTGGGATACAGTGATGAATAAAATCACATATGTCTCCTGCCATTCAGGTACTTAAAAAGGATGTATGTTAACTAAATAATTAATGTCATAATTCTAACAAATATAAAACTGATGTGGTGACAGTTGCTGCTATAGGTGAAAGGTACTTGGTTTTATAAATTCTTAAAAATTGGAGGATTACTATGTAGTCAAGGAGGACAGAGAAAGCTAAGACATGATGCTTATGTGATACCCAGTCATGAAGAAGGAAAGAAAATAGGTGCAAATTTGCTGCGGCAGAGGGAGAATGGCACATGTAGAGAAGTGGCAGAAGAATTAGAACAGAGAGAGTGAAGGGCAGCAAGAAACATAATAGAAGCAAAAATATAAGTAGAGACCAGACCCTACCATCTGTGTTTCATAGTATCTTTATCCTAAATGCCGGGAAGCCATGTATCTTCCACAAGAAATGGCCTTGGGATCAGCAGGTGGTGTGGTGGTTATAGACACTGGACTCCAGCATGGACTGTGGTTCAAGTCCGAGAGCTGGTGGCTTGAAACTCATGCCTAGTACATATCTGTGCATTCCCAAGAGGAGTATGGAGGAGAAGATATTATGGTATGGCCATCCTCCCAGGGGGCGGTTTCTCACTTTCCCTCTCACTGTTTCTGTCTCAGGCCAGTGGTATGGTAACTGTCTCAGACCAGTGCACACTCCCTGTGGAAAGAACCTTGAAAAAAAAAAGGGGGGGGGGGAGAAAGAGAAAAAGAAATGGCCTTGGCCTTCTGGTATTTGGGCTGCAGTGTGCAGAACTGAGTAGTAGTTTTCCTAATAACCATTGCTGTGGAGTGCACTTCTCTATATAAGAACACAATCGAGTTGCCTGATTATAGCTATTACCCTTCAATAAAATGAACAATATGTAAGAGATAAGGCATCTCAACTTGGTGGAACATGAATCAATGTTTTGACATGGAGGAAGACAAAAAAAGCTTTCTAGAACTTTGACTAGAAGATGAAAAGCTAAGAATAATGAGGTGGGGTGTAAAAGAAAGGGAATTGTCTAGCCATTTATAGATCTGAGTCTGGTTCAAGCTCAGCAACTCCCATGTGATGTCAAGCAAGTCATGTGACCTCATATGCACTCAATTTCAAAGTATAAATAGGGACTGACAGGTTGGGGTGCTGGACTCCCACATGACCAACCTCAGTTCGAGTCCCAGACTTGGTAGCTTGAAACTCACGCTGGGCATGTGTGTGTGCATGCTCAAAATTCCCAGAGGAGAAGAGAAGAGAAGAGAAAAGAGAAGAGAAGAAGAGAAGAGAAGAGAAGAGAAGAGAAGAGAAGAGAAGAGAAGAGAAGAGAAGGGATTTCAGCATAGCCATCCCTCCTAGGAGGTGATTTCTCACTTTCTCTCTGTGTCTTTATTTGTATCTCTGGGGAGTGCACATGCCTTATGCAAAAACAAACCAACCAACCAACAAACAAAAAAAACAACTCTCTAAAAAATAAAATAATTAATTAAATTAAAAAATAAAAATCATAAATAATTAAATTGGACCAGACCATATCCAAGCTTCCTTCTGTGGTGTTCTTTGATTTTAATCCCAACACATGGGGGTACACAAAGTATGATGTACTATTTAAGTCCTAGAGACCAATCTTCAGTGTTCCAGCTTTTAATAAAGCCACATTGCCTATAATGTGTTTGATAATGGAGAAATAAAGACAAAAATATATTTGGAAGTATATTTTTCCTATTGAACAGGGCCCAACTGCTACAAGAATGATTTTTTTTTTTTTTTTTTTTTTTTTTTTTTTGTAAGAAAGATTTTTACTATAGGGTGCATACACTCACTGGAGAAACAGAGAAAAAGAAAGCGAGAAATCCTCCTGAGGGGGGATGGCCATAACACAATCCCTTTTCCTCCATTCCCCTGTGGAAACTTGGGCATGCACGCATACGCGCCTGGTGTGTGCATGCATGCCCAAGGGTGGTCAGCCATGTGGGAGTCCCATGACTTAACCATTATGCCATCTTCTGGTCCCTGTACAAGAATCTTACTATTGAGCATTTTAGACCAATCATTGCACAATCTGAAAACTAATTTTATTAGAAGAAATTTAACAAGATGTTCAAAATCTATTCAAATTTCGTGTACATTTCTTTACTTTCATAGAAGATAAATCTACCTTGTACCAAACATCCAAATGACCATGAAATTTCAGTCAGTCAACCAAAGAACAGATTGTATATCCACATAGAAACCATAATGACTGAAGTTTGTGATTTTTTTTTTCAGGATATTATAGAGAAGTTATTCTCTATATATTCTTCCATTCCATTCTGCAGTACCAATAGTGTCTCTGTTGGTTACCTTCTTTATTTTTCCATCACCTTTCATCTTTATTTATCCCCTTCTCTCCATTGTGACTCTGGGAAGACTTTTGCAAAAGGAGACATTTAAAAGAACACATCTTGGGCCCCAGTGTAAAGGGCACTTTTGCCGTCATAATAGAAAATCCGCTAGCTGAATGACTGAACACTTATGTAAAGTTTGAGCCTTTTTAATGTGTGTTTTGAAGAAGATTGAACATTTCCACCCGTGACTATACCTTATAGTTTATAAAAAGTTCAAGATGCTTTATAACTCAATATTGTATTTTTCAGAGTACAGAAGGATCTTTTTGTTAGCTCTCACTTAGAGAAAAGGCCATTTTTATAAAGGCAAATGTAATGTTTTATTCTCTGATTATAGCAAACATAAATATAGGATCTAATCTTTAAATGGGTCTCTTCTGATGAAGAAAAAAACATGCTTTTTATTTCTAAATAAAAAATATTGTTTTCTATGTCTAAATAAAAAACATATTGTTTTTTATGTCTAAATAAAATAGTTTTTTAAATAAATTCAGCGACATCTATGATATTGAAAGATACTCCTGTTACATATCCTACTTAGCACCTGCCTTTCCCTTTCTTACTGTGACACAATGCTTCCTTTGACCACGGAAAGCAAAGCTTTTAGGATTTCATTTGAGTGTATCTATTAAAAGCATCAGTTATATCAAGGATAAAAGTCTTGGATTTTTTTTAACTAAAGAGTAAATCGTTGTGCTAAAATTGAAGAACATATTGATATTAGCAGCCTTTGATTGCAAAAAATAAATGCCACCTTCCAAGTTTCTGAGGGTAAGGACAGCATTTCAGTTATTACTAGAACTTGACATATTAAAAAACAATAAATTGTATGATATTCAGTCATATTTCTAAAGGCTCTAAAGTAAATGAGTTTTGTTAAATTTCTTAGAACAGCTGGAAGTTTCTAGGACATTAAATATATGTGTGTGTGTATATATATATATATGTATATTTATATACATATATATGTATATTTATATACATATATAGAGAGAGAATTTAATTTTATTAAATTTTTGTAATTTTATTTTTTCCATTAATAACTTCTGTAGGTGCTTTTAAAAATCTCAGTAGATAATAACAGTTTAAAAAAATGAATTACATTTTCATCTAACAATTAAAATGCCTCTCCCTCCAGATATCTTCTGCAAATGATTTTTGTGGCTCTCTGAAATAGAAATAACTGCTATGAAAACTTACTAAATACCACACAAGAACATTTAAGAAAATGCTTTAGCACTGTACACGGAGTGATAAGGCTTAAAGGCCTAAGAGCTGTTTGTTTGCAAATGCCTACTCAGCATGTACCAGCCAACACAAAAATGACACATTACACATCACTTAGATCTTGAGAAAGGTTTGCTTTTCATCTTCGCAGGATTGCACATGGGACTTACCCTGCCTGGCTACACTAAGACAGTGTCAAATGTATGACATAATGCTGGTATTTTTGAGATTACAGTAAGCCCCCCCACCCCCCAGTCCTGGAGTTTGAAGCTGTAATTATGGTGTCATGATTGGAAAGTTGTGTTTTGTCAGGTTTGGTCCTGAACGGGTGGCAGCATAATTCCACACTGCTGGTACGAGCAGGCTGCAGCTGTGCAAAACTCAAATGTTTGTTGTTTACTGTTTAAAGAATCGCTTTTCTTCTCTAACAGACTAATGAAGGGAAGTTAAGTGCACTTTCAATGGCCAAAGGATTTGTCGCAAGCTAGACTTTAAATGGATCGAATGTGAAATACATCAACAAAATATACCAAAAAAAATAAATAAATAACTGAGATTTTGCTCTTGGCATAAATATATGTCTTTTTGGTTGATAACTGGCCATTTATGTATATAAATTCTACATAGTCACATAACATCTACCCAGTTCAAGCATTTAGTTATTACATTTTATTATTTATATAGTGAATTGAATTACATGATCATTTCTTGAAGGGTGAATTTATTATAGAAGAAATAGTTTCACTTATAAAACTATGTGTGAGGAAACATACCATCATATTCACTTTAATTACTAAAATTAAAAACATAAATTTTACAAATGCTCTAGAGCATAAGATGTATCACCTAGCCCAGTGGAAACTGATGATTCACTGTTAGAAGTAAAATTAATATGCTAGAAAAAAACACAGGTTAAAAAGTTAAAGTATAGGGACTACCAGTTGGCATAATGGCTACATCGCTGGACTCCCATGTAGTCAACCACGGTTTGAGCCCCAGACCTGGTGGCTTAAACTCACACCAGGCGTGTGTGAGTGCGTGACCAAAATCCCGAGAGGAGAGAGGAGGAGAAGGGATTGCGGCACGGCCATCCCACCGTAAGGTGATTTCTCGCTTTCTGTCTCTCTGTCTCTATCTCTTTCTGGTGAGCACACATGCCCTATAGCAAAAACCTCTCAAAAAAAAAAAAAAAAACTTAAAGTATAGAAAATCAACTAAACGCTAAATAAACTAAATGAAACTTTTATGATATTTTGAAGGTAATCTGTTTCAAGCCATGATAAATAGTAAATAGTTCCTGAAATTTGAAAAACCACCTTTCTTAAAGACATAGACATCAAAAAAGGTTATCATTGACTGTGAGTTAGTGGAAGTTTATTTCTATCTAACATAGACATGGTTATTAGAGGAGCAGGGGTGTTAATGGCTACAGAATCATAGTGAGAGGAAAAAAATCAACTGAATGTTATAGAAAACCAAAGAATTGTAGGCGTGAGAATGACGCTGTTTGATGGGAGAGGAAACTACATCTAGTTAGAAAGGAGAGGGGGCTGTTCGACTTTCCAGTAGGACCCTGGAGTCCTGAACGTAGAGACTCCTTTATGGCCCCATACAACTCCCCCAAAAGGATTCAGTTTAGGTGTTTTTCTCTTCTTCTGGAGACAGACATGGTATTTCAGCCCAGAAGGCATTTCTATTAAGATAAGATATAGAAAGCTGTATGAAGTATGTACAAGTCTGAAAATACATAGTTTGGTTTTGTGGTTGGTTAAGAGGCTGTGAGGATGGGAAGCTGTAGAGGGTAGGATAGAAAGAGAAGGAAAGGAATAGAAAAAAAGATAAGCTGTATGTGGGGGTAACAGACAGGGGAACGTGACAGAGAAACTACAGAAAGAGAGGGGAGAACCGCAGGCAGACCGAGAGGCAGGAAGAAAGGCTCTGTGAGTTTCAAAGATACTGTTGCTCAGGGCTTATGCTTTGCAGTTTACTGGAATTATAGGCTTATTCTGAAAGCTTGATTAACTCTCTTAGCACTATTCACAGCTCTTTAACTGCTTAAGAACTTATGCCTTTGAGCCTGTACCCTTTATCAGGTAACAAGCAGAACATTCTGCCAAGGGAAAATAAAAAAAAAAAAAAAAAAAAAAAAAAAAAAAAAAAAAAAAAGAACCACAGTAACAATAATCAGAGCAGATCGTCTTTGTCTTAAGAAAATCAAATCAACAGGCCCTTCTCTCATCCTAAGTTTTTCTACCCCTGCTTTGAAGAAAGAGCATTGGATTTCAGTCGGTCTTTTATTGTGGGATTTGTAATCAACACTGGATTTCTTATAATAGAATGTTCTTGATCAGTGAAGAAGATATTTTGAAATTTAAGTCTTGTGACCTTTCTTCACTTGAGCTACATACCCTACAAAAAGGAAAATTCACCCTACGTCATGTGGGTGGAATTATTTAAGACAAATGGTGACCTACCAGTGACTATGACAGAGCGTTTGCTTTTACTAATGACTTTTATAAGATAGCAAGTCACACCATGCCCTTGACTACAAACAAGATATTTGGACTGCCTAGAGTTAGCACTGTCTCTGGAAACCACTTATCTGATATAATCCATTTAAAATGGTTTATCTTCTTCACATAAGTGTAAGACATGGTATTCCAAAAAAGTACATTTATTTTACGTTTATTTGTATTTAAATTCAAAATGAATTAGTCTTACTTCTTATTGTTCACATGGACTAGGCACATAATCTCTAGACTCCGTTGAGATGTCAGTGCACCTACCACTAAGTTATTTAACGGAGACTGGATATTCAGATTCACCATTGGAATTACCCCATCTCTAATATTTTCAGCTTTTTGCCTGATCTTGACCTTGCTGCTCAGCGTTTTAGATATTCTGTATTTTGGGTTGTCATAAGAGTCGTGATGTAATTTTTCTATGCAAAAATGCATCATGACTGTTCTGATGACCCAGTAGTCCACTGTTACCTGTACACAAGACTCAGACATCGGCATCCTGGCACAGAGATACCGCTGTGAGTGCCTGTTGTATGTGGGTCCAGTGCTCAGTGTAGTAAAGGTGGGACCCACAGTTCCAGGCCTGGGAAGCTGAGAGTTCACTGGAGAAGACAGAACAGATGTGTAAAGAAAATAATGAAAATCTAGAATTTATTTAATAGATGGCGGCCAGCAGTTGGCATAATGGCTATGTCGCTGGACTCCCATGTAGTCGACCGCAGTTTGATTCCCGGACCTGGTGGCTTAAACTCACATTGGGCGCATGTGCATGCGTGCCCAAGATTTCCAGAGGAGAAAGGAGGAAAAGGGATTTCGGAGTGGCCATTCCTCCATGGGGGGTGGCCATTCCTCCTGGGGGGTGATTTCTCGTTTTCTGTCTCTCTGTCTCTCTCTGTCTTTCTGGCGAGCGCACACGCCCTATAGCTAAAAACTCTAAAAAAATTAGATGCTAACATTGCTTTTAATCTTAGTTTTTTTCAGTGGCTGGAAACTAAACTTTAGGGAGAAATATGACTATTATTATTCAATTCATGTGTATCTCTCTGTGATGAGCCCTTCACATAGACTATCTAATTTAATCACCATTATACTGCTTATGAAGTAGATACTATTATCACTTTGTAGATTTAGAAATTGAAGAACAAAGAATTTGAATTGCTTATCTAATCATTATTGATCTTTATTTTTGTAAAAATAGCCATATTTGTCATTTGTGATGAAAGTGTGTGTTTATATACTTAAAATATCCCAGTATCTGTGTAGTTGAAAAAAACTCCCAATTCAAGTATGTTTGCTGGCCATATTTTAAATATTTCTTACATAGTCCATCTACACTTTTTCATAAACTTGACTTATATTCATTTGAGAAGATACTTGGCCTCCAGATGGAGAAATAAATTTAACTTACAGAATGGGGAAACCAGAGGCATGCAGAGATTGGTGTGTATCTTAAAAGGGAGTTCTAATTATAAGGGCCTCTTAAATCTAAAAGCTTTTTCATTTGGTCTAAGCCATTGACTGTGTGAAACATGGTGTTTTACATTAAAGGTGGTGTTCTGGATGAATTGCTTGAAGCTCCATGATTTTCTGCAAAAACATTATGCTGGCTGCAGATCAGAATAATAGATCAACAAGAGAGAATACTAGAGCAGTAAATGTTTTAAAGTATCAGTACACCAGACAGAAGAGCTGTGAAGCAAAAGAATACAAATGCACACATATACACAGTCTGACAGGTACTATATGTATAGGACATGCAAAATAGATGCATTTTGGGTAGATGATCCCAATAACTTCATATAAGCTAGATACATTACTTAGGTCAGCTATCTTTTATTGTGGAAAACAGTTAAATAATTGATTACTCAACATGTGTTAACCCCTTATAATGTATAAGCGTTGTGCTTGGTAATAGGGCTATAATAATAGAGAAAATGATCGTTGTTCTTGAGAATTCTAAGCATACTGTGGGAAAAGGTGTTCTTGCAGTGGAATGGTGAAAGAGAAGAGACATCCACAGAGAGTTCCATGATCCCAAAGGGATGGAAGGCATGCTGGAAGAGGTGACATCTGAGCTGAGTCTTGAAAAATAAGCAGTAATCAAAAGGAAATGGGAAAGGTGGAAGTCCTTCTAGGACGCTGCATGGAGAGGGCAGGAGTCTGAAACAGAATGGTGTGTGCAGCCTAGGTCTGCTGAAATACAGCGGTGAGGGAGAGAAGAGAAGTGAGGGTACAGCAGTGAACCAGATTTATTAGGGCTAACTAGACTCTGAAGTGCTGGTAGGACTTTGCGCTTCCTGTGCAATGAGCCTTTGCAGGGTTTAAAGGCAACGTGAGGGGCAAGGTCAGATTTGCATCTTAACAGATCATTCGGCTAACCATGTGGAGAATGGTTTTCAGGTGGGAGTTTGGGAGCCAATGTAAGAGACTGCCGTAATAATGTGGTCAAGAGATGCTGAGGGTTTTAACTTGGGTTTGGTAATGGGGACCAGATAACATTGAAGGAGGACTTAGCAATGTTTGGAAGATTAATTGGTAAGACCTGATGCTTATTTTTAGCTGTGGCTCCATCCCTCGATCAGGATTTCTCCGAGTCTTTGCTTGAGCGATGGGTTATGGGAAGACTCAGTCTAAGATGGGAGATGAATAGAAACTACTTGAGCTGGTTGGAAGTGTGGTGGTTTTAGCTTAAGGTGTCTGGTTTATCTAGGAAGAACTGATTAGCACATGGATATTTCAGTCTGTAGCTTGAGAAGGAGGTCCCTGGTGACAAGTTTGGGAGTTGTCACCTGTAAGTATATATAGTTAATTACACAACTGCTTCTGTATAATGCATCATTCTTTCCCCCTTTTTAATGTCTTTTTAAAAAAGAATCATTTATTTAATTCCATTTATTATCATTATTTTTTAACTTGACCAGAGAGAGACAGAGAAAGGAAGGGAAAGCGAGAAAGCAAGCTGCCAGGTCTGGGACTGGAACCATGTGGAAATCTGTGCCTCTAACTACCACACCACCTGCTGTCTACCCCCCCCCCCCCCTTCTTATACCTTAAAACAAAGACTGATTATCTCCAAAAATCTGCAGCAATTGATATTATCCCTCCTGGTGTACAACAGAATGACCCCATAGACTAGAACCACCAGGGGAACAATGCGAATAACCACATGGTCGTTGCTTTCTTCCAGCTGTGTCAGAGGAAATGCCCGCCCCGGAAGGCTATTGCTTCAGCTGATGCGATTTATTTAAGGACCCTGGCTCTGCGGCTTTGTCCACTTCAAGATGGCAGAAAAGGTTCCCCCTGGCTTAAATAGGAAGGCTTCCAGATCGACGCTTTCTCTTCCTCCAGAACCTGTGGACATTATCAGGAGCAAAACATGCTCGCGGAGAGTTAAAATCAACGTGGGGGGCCTGAACCACGAAGTCTTGTGGAGAACGTTGGACAGGCTGCCCAGAACACGCCTGGGGAAACTCCGAGACTGCAACACACACGAGAGCCTCCTGGAGGTGTGCGACGACTACAATCTGAACGAGAACGAGTACTTCTTTGATCGTCACCCAGGAGCCTTCACTTCCATTTTAAACTTCTACCGGACAGGGAAGCTCCACATGATGGAAGAAATGTGTGCTCTCTCTTTTGGACAAGAGCTTGATTATTGGGGGATTGATGAGATCTACTTAGAGTCCTGCTGTCAAGCCAGATACCATCAAAAGAAAGAACAAATGAATGAAGAACTGAGGCGGGAGGCAGAGACCATGCGAGAGCGAGAGGGAGAAGAGTTTGATAATACATGCTGCCCTGAAAAAAGGAAGAAACTATGGGACTTGCTGGAGAAACCTAACTCATCTGTGGCTGCAAAGGTATGAAAAAACAAGGCGTTGCTTGCCTGTGTGTGCTTGGAAAAGGTTACTTACATACCAGAGAGTATAATTTTCTTTCTTTTTTTATTTAAAAAAAATTTTTTTTGGTAGGACAGAATAGTATGTGGTTACATATACAGTGAAAAATCCTTTCCAAAATCTATTTAGTCAAATAGAGTTATTTTTTATAATAGCATTGTCTGTGGATACAGGCCTGGGCAGCAGAGTATGGGAGAGAACTCTGGTTTCCCTAGCAATGAACGGTATTGGTGACTTGAAGATTGAGGAGAAAGGCCTAGCTCCAATTCAGTGAATATAGAGGCTTGCAGAAGACTGGGATCTGGCTTCCCTCTTGAATAAAGAGAAGGTGGTGTCCTTGGTAATGGACCAGATGCCTTGGCTTAGTTCTGTGGTGGTTCAGGGAAAGAGTAGAATGAGGCCCAAGGTAGCTCAGAGGGCTGGGAGCCCCATGCAGGAGGAAGGGGTTGTCTTATTAAGCTATGTAAAGAATGACTCAGTGTCCAGAAGGTACCCATTGGCCTCCCCGTATTAGCTCTACTCTAGCCATAATGTTTCTGACAGTTGATGCGTAAGTTTTTCACATTTAAGATATTACCATATCTCAGAGTTCATAAAGTGTTGGCTTAAAATGAAGGTAAATTCCTATTTTTCTATGGTGTTGCATGTAACTAAATCCCAGAGTAACTTTTTTTTACTGATTTCAGTATTTAATTCAGCTGCATGATTCTGTTTATCTCATTTTATCTAGAGCTACGAGGGTTAGTTCAAACCAGTTTTCTTCCAATACATTTAGTTCTGCATTGCAGTATGAATGATAAGTAAAAAGTTAAAGAGGTACTTTAACTGAAGAAGCACAGTATCACTGGTCTATCAGGGATAAAATGGAGTGTGTCGTCATGCATTCTTTTGATTACTTATTGTTTTTTAAATGTCGTCATTATATATAGTTATGGTTATAGAACTACAATAGAGCCCATGAGGCTTTGGCTGGAGATTAAGATTCTACGTGATAACCTAAAACACATAATGTAAATAATTAATTCAGGTAATCAAAAATCTGCTTCCTGAACTGTTTGATGTGTCTGGTTTTGTTTCTGGTTGACTTCTAAAGGTTTACTTTCCAGCCAGGACATGCACCTAATTGATATAAAATGAATTTCTGTTATACCTTTGAAGGGATCCATATTCTATGGCACATGGAAGATTCCAACTAGGTTTGTTTTTTTATCATTATGAAAACTTGTTTACTGTCTGATGAATATGTATTTACTTTTGTTTTACGTGTAAGAAAGAAATGGGTGTGTCACATCTATGAGTTTGGGTTGAAAAAGGCTCTCTTTCCCATGTCAAACGTTTAGTTACATATTTGAGTTAGAGAATTTTGAAATTGAATGAGATAGACTGTTTCTAAGTGAGTATTGTGGATGTGAACTAAACTCTTTCAAGCTTTTAGGCAACTCAGAAATAAGTCACTGCTCCAATCAAAGTTCCAGGGAAGTTATCCAACTATTAAAAATAAGCAACAAGTATCTTGAGAAGCAGCCATCCCTTAATCTCTAAGAAGGTAATAATAAAATGTCCTATTGCATATATATCCCCATGCATCAGATTATTTAAGTTTGCCTCAAATTATGTATTTAGTTAGATATAAGCTATCTGCCTGCAAACTATATCCAGCAGCTAAGGACATTGATTTTTGGAGAATTTTATGTAGTTACAAAAGTTCATTTGTTTCCAAGTTACTTATCAAGCAAAGTGCTTTGCTACCTTAGTAGATTCTTTAGCAAATCTTCATAAAGTATTTGTGTTTGTTTAACTAGGTATCTATATTTCCCTTTGGATGGGAAACGGTTATGGGAATTACTTACATTTGATTAGCTAGAATGTTAGTGAAAGTATTGTTCACCTGCCTGAGGTTTAGAGACTTTTAAAAATAGCTCTGAGTGATGTCTTATGTAAACTACTACCTTTCTTTTCAAGTCATATAACTTGTTATTTTTCTGGAATAATCTTGGTGAGAGGTATGCTGTTACACATATGAGTGTTCACAACCTAAGAGCAAGCACCTTAGTACAACTGCAGTAGAATGACACTCGAGCAGTATTTATGTTATGGATATGTAAGATTCCGACATATGCAGTGAAGGGCTTGTGTAGGAATGCTTGGATTGTATGTTCTTCCTTACTTGCTGAGGAGGTAAAATATCTTCGGTGGAGTGTATCTGCTTACCTTGTCTTTTCTATTTTTTCTTACTCGGTTTGATAATTCACTTGAAGATATGTTGTATGTGTGCTGCACACATTAAATACTTAACACTCCTTTCTCTCCTGAATTTAGAACATTGTTATGTTTTCTTAAATAGGAATTTTATTTCATTGAAAATATTTGGCTTTTTTAAATTTATGATTTATAATTTCTGTATAATATGAAAAGCATAAAAGTTATAAGATTATTTGTTAAATTCCTAGTGTAGAAGAAGAACTTGACTCATTCTATCAGATAGTTCACAATAGGTTAAAATATCTATTCATGGGGCCAGCAGGTGGTGTGGTGGTTAAGGCCCTGGACTCCCTCATGGCTGACTGTGGTTTGGGTTTAAGAACTGGCAGCTTGCTTTTTCTCTCTGTTTCTCCCTATCTCTTTCTATCTGGTCAAATAAATAATAATAATAATTAATAAAATTAAATAATTCTTTAAAAATATATTACTTCAAATGGAATAGTCAATGTATCAACTTAGAATATTTTTAAATTTTATTTAACTTTATTTGTTTATTTATTTATTTTAACCAGAGACAGAGTGAGAGAGAGAGGGAAAGTGAGAAAGCAAGCCTCCAGGTCCAGGACTCAAACCGTGGTTGGCCACGTGGGAGTCCAGCACCCTTAACCACCATCACCTGCTGGCTTCTCAACTTACAAATTTAATAATTGTTCAGTCCATGCTATGTGAATCTACTGTGACATACAAAATTATTGCAAGTTCATTGACCTGTCATATTTTGTCTTTGGGTATGATCCAGGCAATAACAATTTTACTTCCATAGACCATGCTCCCTGCGTCATGTAGGAGCCACTTCTATTAAATAAAGTTTTGGGTATGTTAAAACTGAAAAAAATAATTGCCAAAACTGGGTTTAAAAATATAGTATGTGTGAAATGTCTATATTTAACAAATTTACATATTTGTACATATACAATTGACTATGAAATATAATTGTACTTCTCACAAAATAATGACAGAACTAATAGAAATGGTTTGTCCTAAGTTCTCTGGGGTTCAGTATGATCTGGTATAATAGGACACAAGTTTATATCTGTGGATGGACTTTATCTTTCAATTCCATAAGTGTATCTGGCGACTATATATAACCTCATGTAGAAATAATGTAGAAAATGAGTCTCTTTGTGAATGTGTGGCCCAGTCAAATGGGTGGGTGCAGGGAATGGTGAGGACAGATCTGCGTTACCATGACATGGAACTGCTGGCCATGATATACTTTTCACAAGAACATCCATGGAGAGGGACTGGACTTAACTGGCTGCCAGTTTCCTGGGCACTGAATTGGAATTTGACTCAATCCTGTACCTCTTCCATGCCAGGACAATGTAGTCAGGCTCTGGATTAGAAACATTTGTCCCTTTACCTTGGCCTCTTCCCAAAGGAACTGCAGTAGCTATTCACCTGTAAGTATTGCATACAGAGACTCCGGTCTAAGAGGTGTTTAGAACCCTGAAAGGGAAATTGGTCAAGGGAAACTGGTAGTGTGACAGGTAATGTTCTCAGCCTTGGGGATGAAACAACAATGAGAAGCAGCACCAGCCTACCTGAGCCCTGGCAAAAGCTAGTCCCCCAGGAATATCTGAGGACAGTCAAGAACAAAGGAAAGCAACCCAGTCTTAGATAACCCCAGACAGGCTCGGCCCAGCCCTCTGAGGCAAGCCTCAGCCTGGGAACCTAACTGGGATGGTTTGCAGGATGGGGTAGACAACAGGGCAGGTTGGGTGTCAGGTCAGGAAGCGAGACTGTAAGCAGACCTTATTGGTAAGAACAACGGAAGTCAGCCTTTGTCTAACACAGGCACTGAGGGTCACCCAGAGGCTTTGGCAGGCAGGCTACAGGGCCAAGTGTGCATTGTTATTACCTGCAGCCTTCTCCTTGCTTTCCTTGTCTATCCACCTACCACTTCCTCTTAGGATTTTCTTTCCATTCTTCTCTTCCTATTCTCCCATCCTCTTCCCCTTCTTTTCTCTCATTCTCTCTGTTGTCCTCAGGAATGGCTCTATTTTAGCTTAAGGAAAGAGGAATGATTATCTAGAGAAATGTTTCTCAACTCTTACTCATTTATAGGCTCTTAAGGAGAAAAACTAAGGTAAATTTAAATTCTAATGAAAAGAGAGAAATATAACATGAAGGAATAAGATGGAATACAATTTTTTTCAGGTTGGATGGAGCTCAGAGAGCCCCAAATGATCATAATATCCAAGTTTTCACCCCTTCCACTAGAACCAGTTTTCTTTCTTTGGGGGTATTATTTATTTTTATTTTACTGAAACTGCATGAAATGGATGGAAGGATATGACTTTGTCCCCTGCCTCCCATACATGCCCTCCATGCTTCCACATGTCCCTCATTACTGGCATGTCACAACATAGCACTAATTCAAAAATGGGCTGGGCGCACAGGCCTTAGTCATCCTTGGATCTGGAGGAGAAGGGCTGGTGGGGCAGAAGTGCAACAGCTGTGCCTGGAACTCCATCTTCCTGGAGAGCCAGGGGTCAGGGATCTGAGTTTCACTTGGCGCCCATGTGGTTGCCCAATTGATGATAACTCTTTAAGAAATTCTTCTAACTAAACTTTAGTGTAGGCATTTCAAGCCATGGGACTAGTAAAAAGAAAATAAGTCAAAATAAACCCAAAACTCCTATGTGCTCATCAGGGGGAAATAATGCATTATGTTCTCATTGTATTTATAGTGTATGGATCCACGTTTTAATCCTTTAAATGAAAATAAGGTATTGGAACAGATCCATAGTGATTTCCTGTAAGTCCAAGAACAGAAGTTTCAGATGTTGTGCTTATAGGAATGAGTGAACTCTAAAAAGTTCGTGGAAAATAGAATTAAAGTACTAGTTTCTTTTGGTGCAAAAATTTTGAAATCCATGTATAGTTTTCTCATAATATATAGTCAAGTGAAAACTCTGGTTATACAGGTTGAGCATTTCTATTCCAAAATTCCTAAATGCTCCAAAATATAAAACTGTTTGAGTGCTAACATGAAGTCACAGTGGAAAATTCCCCACCTGACTTTGTGTGATGGGTCACAGTCAAAATGCATCAATACACAAATATTATATAAAATTATCTTTGGACTGTGTGTATAAGGTTCATATGAAACATCAATGAATTTTGTTTCTAAACTTGGGTACCATGGCAATATCTCATTATATTTATGCAAATATTTCAAAATCTGAAAAAATTCTAAATCTGAAACATGGTCCCAAACATTTTGAATTAGCAATACTCACCATATAAAACACTATCTTTGCAATGGCTTTCTTGGTGAGAAATAACAATGGGACCAGCAGGTGGTGTAGTGATTAAGGTGCTGGACTCCCACACGGCTGACCACGGTTCAAGTCCTGAACTTGGCAGCTTACTTTCTCTCTCTCTCTCTCTCTCTCTCTCACACACACACACACACACACACACACACACAAATATGCCCTATAGAAAAATTTTAAAAATAATAATAAATTAAATTAAATAATTCTCAAAAAAAGGTCACTATTAAAACCATAAATGGGCCATAAAGATGAAACTGTGTAGTGTGAGCACACCCAGGGATTTAATGGTGTCAAGGCACCTCTGTGTACTGTGTAGTACAGTCTGCTGAGTTTGGTCTAGGAATGACAGTGGGTTAATTATTGAACAGTGTGCCAATCATACTGGGTTTGTATTGTTTACCATTTTCCTTTCTTCCCCTTTTCCTTTCTGTATTCCAGCTGTACAGATTAAGCATCATATGCTCTTCTAGTAACTTAGCACAGGAGTCCAGAGTTGTTAACAGGAGATAGAGTTTAAAAGAACTTGGCCAGTTTGCGGTGGGTTTAGCTTGGAGGTTTTTTTTTGTTTTGTTCTGTTTTTTTTTTTCATTTCTTAAAATATATCATCCATGCAAATGAATGGGTCAAAAACCCGGAAGTTACTGGAATAAAAAACAAAAACAAAAACAAAAACAAAAAAACACAAAAAAGAAACAGCATTGAGTTTTGGTGAAATGCCCCAATAATCTGTTCTTTAGCTCTGGTCACTGGCCCTATTTCTAGATCCCTGTTTTTTTGCTTTCTCAGAAAGTCTGCTTTGAAAATGCACCCTTTGTTTACTTTTCCACTTTTGATCAGAGAAAGAGGGAAAGAAAAGAGGACATTTATAAAAAGTTCATAGCCCACATCCTCTTACCTAGGATGCCATAGGCCCTGGTCTTACCAAGACAGCCCTGGTTAATGCCTTTTGTTCTAGTCTTGACATTTCCTTTCACTCTTAACAGTGTATTAGTTTGCACAGTAAACTATATGATCTTACATGTGGACATTTTAGGGGAAAAAAATTACCCTGGAATTATGTACTTTTTAGTTTCACTTTACTTTTTGATTTTATCTGAGGAAGGCTTGTCTTAGTTTTCATGAAATTTTTTCATCTTTTTAAAAAAATCATTAGTTTCCACTAATATTAAAATAAGATATTCAGATTCCTTTCAAGCTTGAGTGGTTTTTGTTGTTGTTGTCATTTTCAGAGAGATTTTTGCTATAGAGTACATCTGCTCACCAGAGAGACAGAACACAAGAAATCACCCCCCCCCCCCCCCAGGGGGATGGCCACGCCACAATCCCTTCTTCTTTATTCTCCTCTCAGGATTTTGGGCACACACACACACGGTGTGAGTTTTAAGCCACTAGGTCTAGGATTTGAACTGTGGTAGACTACGTGGGAGTGCAGTGATGTAACCGTTACGCCATCTGCTGTTCCCAAGCTTGAGTTTTAAAAGTCAATAAATACTTATCATTTTCAAAGTTCAAAAGAAAAAAAAAACTAAGGAGTTCTTTTTACATTATTTAAGGTTATCACAACACAGTATATTGGCAACATTTAAATATTCTGGTTTTGATAATCTATGCACACTGCTTTGGTTATTAACAGATTTTTTTTCTAAAGAATTACTTTATTTAACTTTATGTATTTATTTTTAATTTGATCAGAGAGGACCAGAGTGAGAGAGAGAAAGAGAGAAAGAAAGGGAAAGTGAGAAAGCAAGCCACCAGGTCCAGGACTCAAACTGCGGTTGGCCATTGGGAGTCCAGCACCTTAACCACATGCCATCTGCCAGCCCCAACAGATTTGTTTTCTTCATCTCAAGTGGGAGACTTTATAAAGTGAATGATCTACTATTTCAGATAAGAATGAGTATTATGAAAGAAAGTCAGGATATTTAATACTCTCCACTTTGGAAGACTCTAGAAGAGTTTGAATAATGTTTTTGATTAAGTATTCTTCTCTAATCTTTATCTTCTATTAAAAAGGGAAGAAGAAAAACAAATACTTTCTAAAAGCCAATAGTTTGTAAGAAAATTACCATGGTTGGGGCCAACAGGTGGCATAGAGGTTAAGGTGCTCTGTTTCTCTTGGGACCAGCAGATGGCATAATGATTACGTCACTGAACTCCCACATAGTAGACCATGGTTTGAGTCTCGGAGCTGGCAGCTTAAAACTCAGGCTAGGTACATGTGTGTGCACAACCAGAATCCCAGGAGGAGAATGGAGGAGGAGGATTGCAGTGTGGCCATCCTCCCTGGGTGGGGGGCTGATTTCTCACTTTCTAACTCTCTCTGTCTCTTCAGTGAGCACATGTGCCTATGGCTCTTAAAAAAAAAAAAATGGTGCTCTGTCTTGCATGGTTCTGGTCCCAGACCCAGCAATCTGGGCATGTGTGTGTTCATGCCCAAAGTCTTAAGAAGAGACAAGAGAAGGGATTGTGGTGTGACCATGCTTCCTAAGGGATGACTTTTCACTTTCCTTCTTTAATTCTCTCTTTCTGTCTCTGGTGAGTGCACATGTCCTATACCAAAACCTAAAAAAAAAGAAAAAGAAAATTCACATGGCCCATGTATACCTTTATCTCAGATAGCTTCCCCATTATCACTTACTTTTAAGAATTTCCTTCCTTCCTTCCCTCCTTCCTTCCTTCCTTCCTTCCTTCCTTCCTTCCTTCCTTTCTTTCCTTATTTATTTTATACATTCAATCACTGTATATCATTACAACATGCAAAATGAATGTTCCTGGCAAAAATACACTGTATATTAGTCCAGTTAAAGATATTATCATACACATTATCATTAACAGATGATTTTCCATTACTATGTACCTTAAAAATTTTGCTTCTTTCTTTTTCCCCTTGATTTTCTTCCTCTCATTCTTCCCCATTTCCCATCCTCCTCCCACACTATCTCTAGTATCCACAATTGTTCCCCATGCTTTTACTTTATTATTTTATTATCTTTTTATTTTTTAACTTTTTTTAAAATTTCATTTTCTTTTATACATTCAATCACATTATTTGTCTTACAAAATGGATATTTCAACAGGTGAACATTTCTCCTAATACAGATGATAAAACTACAAAATATCTTCAGCAGATAATACCACACTTCTTTGTGCCATCAATGCTTTGCCTCCCTATTTTTGTTCTAAATGTCCTTCCTCAGACCCTCCTCTTTCACACACACTATATCTGGTATTTACAGCTATATACTGTGTTTCTATATCCTTTTGTCAATTAGTTTCAGTCATAGAGTGCAGACACTCGGTATATATTAAGTGGGGACATACAATGCCTCTCCTTCAAAGCCTGACTTGCTTCAGTCAGCAGTATGTCTTCCATATTCATCTACTTCCTGTCAAAAGCCAAGATTTTTTTAATGGCTGAATAGTATTCCATTGAGTATATGTGCCACAGTTTTTCTATCCATTCATCTGTTCGTGGGCATTTGGGTTGTCTCCATGACTTAGCAATTGTGAATAGTGCCACAATAAGCAACAATGTGTAAGCACTTTTCTGATTAAGTATTCTTCTGTCCTTTGGATAGATACCAAGGAGTGGGATTGCTGGATCATATGGAAGTTCTATTTGTAGATTATGAATTTGTTTTCTATGGAATTTTGTCCTGAAAGTTTAATAATTGCATTAAACCTCTTTGATTCTTCAAAGAAATTGTTAGTCATTTCTTCATCTATTTATTTATATTGTTACTGTTTACATTTGTCCTCATCATGTTAGAGAGTTTCTAGTTAATTCTTACTTTTTTTTTTTTTTTTGAGAGGTTTTTACTATAGGGCGCGTGCGCTGGCCAGACAGACAGAGACAGAGAGATAGAAAGCGAGAAATCACCCACCAGGGGAGATGGCCACGCCGCAATCCCTTCTCCTCCTTTCTCCTCTCGGGATCTTGGGCATGCAGGCATACGCGCCCGGTGTGAGTTTAAGCCACCGGGTCCGGGACTCGAACCACGGTCGACTATGTGGGAGTCCAGCGACATAGCCATTATGCTAACTGCTGGTCCCTCTAGTTAATTCTTTTTAAGGATTTATCTATTGATATAACAAGTCTCAAAAAGTTCACAGAAAATATATATTACCATAGTTCCTTATTGTGTTCCTTAAAAAAATACCGGAGACTGACTGGTTTATAAAGGTAGTGTGGTTAAGGTACTGGATTCCACATAGCTAACTCTGTCAGTTCAAGTCCCAGACCCAGGGATCCTAAAAATACACCAGAGAGGTGTGCATGCTTCCCCAAAATTCAGAAAGGAGAATAGAGGAGAAGGGATTGTGGCATGGCCCTCCCACCTGAGTAGTGATTCTTTCAGTTTCTCTTTTTCTGGTGAGGCTATGCATCCTATGGCAAAAAGAAAAAGAATAGAGGGTTTTTTTTTTTTTTTTTTTTTAATTCATGATTCCAGTGGCTGGAATGTACAAAGGTATGCAGCTGGTATCGGGCTGCTATGTTGCGACATGACTGACAGAAGCAGAAAAGGATGGTAAGCACTATAGAGACAGAGAGACCTGGGGCAGCTATCTTTCTTTTATAACAACCAACTCCTGTAAGAACTACCCCCTTTTTATGAGAATTTCTTCCTGATTCTCAGGAGACCACATTAATCCATTCATGAGAGCAGTGCCTTCGTGATCTAATCACTGTCTGCTGGGCCTCACCTCTTCTGAGACTTCTCTGCAGCTATTTTGTCAGCCATAACACAGACATAACCAATCCAGAATAAAGCAGGTAGACATGAATTAATGGGGAATGAAGAAGTGTACTAACTGCACAAAGACAGGTAATAGAAACGGAGAAGAGGAAGGTGTTTGCTTTCATCCCTTTCCAGTTTTTCCAAGAGGCACTTTAGCTAACCTCAAAACTAGACCAGACTTTGTACCTGTATATTATTTATTTTTGACTGTGTGTATATATATACACACACACACACATTTCTAAGTTTAGGGTAACCTCTTAGCTAATGCACAAAATGAATGGAATGCTGAAAGCATCCCTTTAATGTCTTTATATATAAAGTCTTAAGTAAAAAATATTCTTCTGAATATGACAAAGGACAGGTACCCAAAGTAGATAGTCTCACTGATGATGGCATTTGGAGTCAAATTTCTGTGTATAGGGTGGGCAAACCAGGGAATGGCAGCCCTCACTGAGCAGTACATGAACTTAGTCTGTTCTTGTGTGTATATATGTGTGTCTGTGTGCAGAGAGGAAGATATATGTTACTCATACACACATATTTCTCTTTTAGAGTATGTTATAAAGAACCTACCTGCAGAAAAATGCAGTGAACGTCAACATGAATTTGATAATTTAGGGTAGGTGCAACTTTGTCATCCCAGTAAGACAGCCCATTCAGAACATAAAGTTTTGTGATAACCTGATCAGGCATAAGAATGCTTGGGAAGTGCTCTAATGGTACAAGAATAGAAGGAAGAAGTATCTTCATTAGGCTCCCAGGATTTTATTTCAGGACACTAGAGGTCATTACCGCCCTGGATTTCACACTTTAACTTATCTCTCATTGAGTCATTCCTGATGCAACCACAAGGTTTGAATACCTCTTTAAATAGCTGTCTCAAGCCTACACCACAGCAGGGCCAAGGACGGCCAAGTCATTCTGGTGTGTCTCCAGGTGGGGTTGCTTGGTTGCAGCATCCTTCACTGCAGTGAACCTCAGGCTGTTTGCACTTGGAGAAGAACTCTTGGCCTTCGCATCAGTGTTTTAGCTCTAGTCAATAGAAACCTACAGTGCAGTTTTAGATATTGAAGTTTAGTTGTCGTATCTGGTGTCACCTAAGTCAAATCCTCAACCAAACGAATTCTTCCAATATGGATTTTGTGTAAGATTATCATACATCAGTGTCAGCATAAAGATTCAACCAGAATTTAGTTGAGTTGCAAAACAAATTAGTTCCACTATATGTGAAATAAAGCAATATATTTGTGCTGTAATAAAGTAGGTGTATTTCATTAATACAATGGAAAATTTCACTTTGGGAAACCAGCAGAGGCCCTGTATGCTCACCTTGAGGTGAGCAACCTGTCTATGTCAGTGCAGTTTTTCGTTTACAGGGAGAAAAACATTGGTAGGCGATCTTGTTTTTTTATAATTATAGTGCAGATGGAATGAACTGTCAATACAGATGCAATGAAAGAAAATATGAACTAGTCGACTAGAATCCAGGATACTGTGAATTTGCCATTTCATATTTGCTATGGGAGAAAGCTAGCACATTTTATTATATTTCTTAAATGAATGCTGCAGGTGTGAAAATTATTGTATTATTTAAGTAAAATAATTGCATTCTGAGTTATATTAAAAGTCAAAACAAGAATCTGTTTTAAGCACTGGTCTTTATTTTTCAAATTCTAGCTCAGGAGCCATTGTAAAGATTTTAAATCGCATGGAATATTTACAAAGTGCTCATTACATGTACTTTCTTTTCCAAAGTTTTATGGTCAGAGTAGCATGAAGTAGCTTAAAGGGGAGCTAATGATAGGCACATTTTACTAATACACCAGGTACATCCATATACTAAAAGAAAGAAATACTACATTAAAATTGGGGAAAAAAAATTTTCGATTTTGTTCTTACCTGTCTTTGTTGAATTACTTGGCCAAAGTTTATCAAAGTCATAGCTTTGGAGTCTCCCTACTACACTTTAATGTGTACATCTAAGAATGGGTGAGCCTGAAGAACGGATGACAAGTTTCTGCTGCCAATGGCCATTCCAGCCTGGCTGTGATGAGGTGGGCTCATGGTATACTGTAAGTGCAGCAAAGGTTCTCCAAGGCATGGTATTGCCAGCAATGGGCATTTGGAAAATGTCTCTCACTGCAGCTCAGTCCCAGTAGAAGTGTTTTTATTGCTTTCTTCAAATTCTTATGTTCTCCCTGCCAGAGGAGGCTCAGCGCATTCCTGGCTTTTTTTTTTTTTTTTTTTTTCCTCTCTGCATACCTGCTTCTCTGCTCCTTTGCCAGGGTCAGCCCTTCCAGAGAAATGCAGAAAAAAATCTTGCTTCATGGGACCAGGGGTGCCGCAGCTGGATTCACATGGGAAAGGGCATAGGTTCGTGTACTGGGACTTCCCTTAGTATCTGGAGACAAGCTCACCTGCCGGTGATCTTGGCCAGCTGAGGCTGGGGCTGGGTAGAGGTAGGGGGGCCCTGTTGGGAGTGCCTCCCTCTCTTACTTTCACTTATTGAGGAAGTAAATAAATAAATGGGCTTCACAAAGGAAAAGAAAACCCTCTTCTACCACCTGCTCCACACACAGCCCTGCTGAGTGCCCCTACAAGCCCTTCTCATCAGGGACAGCTTTGGTTATACTTTATTGAACAATTATTGATTTTTTAAATTTATTTTCTTTGGTTTGAATCAGATTTCACCTTGGTTTTTAGCCTGATTCTAATCTTACTGTAAGTTGATATTCACTTAAGATTTTTTCTTTATTTCAATGAAATGAAAAGTCATGAAGGGTCCAAATTAGAGAAGATAGATAACCGTAAAAACCCAGACTTCATTTTGTCTTTAACTAAGAAAATGGGCATCTGTTTTTCCTCATCCTGAAGCATCAGAGGCTGAGGGGAGATAGACGTTCTCTTCGGGCCCTTTGAGGTCAGCATCTGCATGGTATTCTTCCTTTGCTTTTGCTTCTCAGCTGCCCCCTGCCCTCCTTTCAGCCTTGAACTTTGGCTGTGCAAGTTAAGCTGGTTTTACTTTTCACTCCCTCATCATAGCCATCACTGTCTCCAGAGCCTTGTGTTTTGAGCAGAAATTTAACTCTTGGGAAAGAGACTGTGGTTAATTGATACAGTAACAGATGCTTTTCCCCAAGTCCTCTGTGAGGTATAGCTACAACCTCTTATTATCCTCAGAGAGTTCCTGCAACAATGACTTTATCTTCTGATTTGGGGACCAGCTCTTTTCTAACAATTCTGCTTCCCTCACAACCTGGGGGAAAGGTGAACCTTGTTCCCTGCAGTCCAGGTTCCTGAAGTGAAGGGGCACATTCTCATTCTTAAGACCCTCTTGAAAGAGCAGGAGCAAACACTTTGTATTAAGCATCTGCAGTGTGCCTTACCCTGAGCGTGGGGATTTTTCTTTATATGGGGTGGGGGGGTGGCAAACTTCCTCTAAAGGGCCTGCTGCTTTGTGGGCCATATGATCTCTGCTGCAACCACTTAACTCTGCTGATGCAGTGAGAAGGCACCATGGTGATACGGAAACAAGTGACTGTAACTGGGTTCTATAGAAATCGAGGGTAGGCTGGTTTTGACTTGGGTGGTAGTTTGCTGACTGCTACTTTAGATCAACACTTTAAGAAGACATCAATGATACCATTATAGAGATTAGAAAATTGAAACTCAGGAACATCAGATCTGTGTCTACTATTCCAACCTAAGTGGCATATGGGCATTCATATCCAGTCTATCCAAAACCTGGCTTTCCCATAATTATTCTTCCTGTCCACTCTTACTTTCTCATTATTGTCCTTTCTCATTATCATCCAGTATTCCTGTCACTCTCTGATACTCTCTATACACTTGGGTTTAGGACTTAAAATAATCTTACTGCTGTTTTTTCCTATCCTGCAGGACAATGGCCAATCCTAAATCCTACCCTAAAGACTCCAAGTCTTGAACTCTATTAGATAAGAATGAAACTACTTCTGGAATCCTGAATTCTAATTGCAACTGAGCCTTCTCTTTTCCTCTCAATCTCTATACTTTGTCTCTATTGAAAACTCTTTTGCATCTACATATCCCATTCTTTTTTATGCAGTCAGGATCACTGTATGCACTGCTGTGGTGAAGGCTTTGCTTAGCTGGAGCTTGGACTATTGCAATAACTCATTGACTGGTCTTTGTCTTCATTTTCTCCCAATTCTAACCCACTCTCCATTTAGCCAACAGAATTACCCTTCCAAAACATGGCTCCAGTGGAGCACTCCTGAAATTAAAAACACCTCAGTGATACCTCAATGCCTGTAGTTTAGTTCAGCTTCCCTAGCATTGCACGTAAGATCCTACACGGCCTACCTCGCCAGCCACATGCCTTACCACTCCGCACATCCAGTGCTCCTATTGTTCCAGACTGCCACACATTTCTGAAGACAGGACTGTGGTCTAGACAGATGGTTCACAGCACACAATAAGCAGTACTCCCACACAGTTGCATCCATCCAGAGGGCACATCTGTTTGTTGATTTGCACAAGGGTGCCTCGTGTACTAGGTGCAGCCATACCAGACATGCTCACCTCCCTGTGGCCACCACTGCTCCTTTGACCTGACACTCTTTGCCCTTTCTCTGTTCTTCCTCATGCTTCAACTTCCGTGCCACGCTTCCATGATGTCTACTTAATTCCCTGTTTTCCCCTAGCTCTCTCTTCAGACTTGTAATCTAGAGATTCTCTCTGTGCTATGCTCATTCCCTCAGCAAGGTTGTAGCACTTGAGAGATCCGACCGTGTCTCCTGCCTTCAATTCCTGATACTACTCATAAAACACTGCCAACCTGCTACCACATGGCCCCGAAAGGTAGTAATAACAGCATGGCTACATATTGCACAATATTTCTATTTCTCTGTGAAGATTAAACAACATAAATAGATGCTGAATATCTCATTCTAGTGCTGAGTAGGGCTGGGTTTGTGTGTGACAGTTTAAGAAAGCCGGATATCTCATCAGTTTGAAATGGATTTATGCTTTTGAAATAGGCTGAGAGCCACAGATGTGGGTTTTACATTTTTGCATTGTATAAATTTTCCATCTAGATTAGCAGTGTAGGCTGCTCTGTATGCCACAGAGTTTATGCAAAGAATGGAATCAGGTGCTGCTGAAAGGCAAGCTTTCAGATGCTATGCTAGCGTTGCTCATTCTGTTATCTGAACTATAAGTTCTGGAAACTCTTGCCCTAAGTAAAATAAGACTGTGTGAATAGCAGAAGTTGATCTGATCCCCAAGAATGAGCATGACTTATAGCAAGTGAGATCATTTGTTTACATTGAATCATTCACCCTTTAGAAAAATTTGGGCCTAAGAGGAGTTTGAAGCAGGTTCACTGTGTGGTAGCCAACTTAATTCTGAGTCTGGCAAGATAGAACACACATGCACATAACAAGTTATGTGAAGCCGATTTCTTACTTATAGATAGATAGCAAGAGATGATGAAAGAGAGGGATTCAGGGGGAGCCAGACCCCAAGGCTCAAGAGGGCTGTGGGTGGATGAAGACTTGTCTGCAATGCACCCCACTTGAGCTGGAGCTGAAGAACTCTGAGTAACAGCCCACCCTGAGCTTTTGTTTTTTCTTTTAGAGAGGTTTTTGCTATATGGTGTGTGCGCTCACCAGAAAGACAGAGACAGACAGAAAACAAGAAATCACCCCCTGAAGGGGTATGGCCACACCATAATTCCTTCTCCTCTATTCTCCTCTCTGGATCTTGGCATGCATGCACACATGCCCAGCGTGAGTTTAAGCCACTAGGTCCGGGACTTGAACCGTGGTCGACTACATGAGAGTCCACTGACATAGCCATTATGTCATCTGCTGGTCCCCTGAGCTTTGTTTTCTATGGTAACATGAATCACTGGGTTAAAACATTGAGGTCATCTTATTTCTAGGGGTGATTAGAGCCTGGTTGTTCTAGTCAGTCTCTCCCTGTTTCAGTTGTTACATTCTTAGCATGTTCTAGCTATTCTAGAGAACTATCAGCAAACAAGAAAGAAGTCTGAGTTGATCCAAGTTCTGCAACTGTTCTGCAGGGTGATCCCATCACTCAGGGGAAGTCATAAATGTGGATAAATCCAGAATTTCAGGGAAGAAAGATCATTACAGTGTATTTTGTGAGGATGTGAGGGGTTTCACAGATAAGTTCTTAATGAAATAATGTGAAAATGTGAGATCAGGAATCTATATTTGTAGCATAAAAGCTAAAAGAATCATAATAGTATTAGCTTAGGAAAACTGACTTTTATTGTAATTCAGAAAAGATAGTTTTTGAAAACTTCCAGATTGAGGTTTTAAAAAAATTTAGCATTCTTTTTGTCTCAATAATGCTTGCTATCAGCATGCTACTTGGTTGTCATTTATGTTCAAATATTATTCTGATATTTCAGATGGTACCGATGGGATTTTCTATCTTAATTTTTCATAAAGATTCTTAATCAACCCCCTTTAAAATTCCAATCACTTAGAAAGGAATTTTTTTACTTGTTTCAGTTTAATAATTCATATTTTTTTGTTTAAACAGTTACTTTGCATATAAGAAAACTTTAAACCTTATATATATCTTCTAAGAATTTTAATTTGATAGCTGCTTGATTAAAATTATTTACATTTGATAAATCCCTTAACATCATATTTCAGTTTTCAAGTTTTTAATAGAATCTTTTTATAATTTAATTCACTCAAAATTATTCTACAAAAGAGACACAAGTAAACTGTCAGTTTTCAGTTTTTTGTTTTATTATTTGTGCACTGATGGGAGGAAAAGTAATCTCTGAAGAGCTCACAAGATTTTATGGGAGAAATAGTTGATAGCTATAAAATGATGAAAAAAAGCTCTTTATAAGCACAAAATCAAATAAATTTTTATTTTCTGTGCAGAATTGTAGAGGAGAGATCTAATTATGTGAATTTTAAGAAGTAGAGAAAACTTTGTGAATAACAAAGAATCAAGTAGGAATATTAGAAAAATATCTAAAGAGGGAGAAAGCATGAACAGAGATAAAAGCAAAGGGACTGAATGCCTCATGCAAGTATGGAACATTAAGGAAACCTCTGTGGTAATAGGGACTAGGTCACAGGGTCAGGGAGAGCCACACACTGCCCTGGCTTGAGGCCCACCTGAGAGTCTCCACTCACACAGAAGGTTCTACGTGTGTGAGGTTTGGCCTGTACGTGTCAGTTGCTGGTAGGAAGCTGCATGATAGGTGGGACAACATGCGGTGAGAATACAGGCCTAAGAGTAAGACAACCTTGGATGGAAGGATAACTCTGCTACGTAACCAACTGTTTACCTTACTAAGCCTCAGAAGCTCAGCTGAATAGTGAGGAAGATACTTAATAAATTATACTTAGGTGCTGCATAAAGAAGTTTCAGTCAAGGGGCCAGCAGGTGGGGGCGCTGGACTCCCATCAGACTGGCCACGATTTGGGGCCTGGACCCTGTAGCTTGAAACTCACACTGTGTGTGTGTGTGTGTGTGTGTGTGTGTGTGTGTGTATGTATGTATTTGCCCAGAATTCCAAGGGAAGAATGAAGGACAAGGGATTGTGGTATGGTTGTACCACCTGCAGGATATTTGCTCACCTTCTCTGTTTCCTCTCTCTCTCTGGAAAGCACACTCACCCTATGGCCAAAACCTTAAAAAAAATAAAATAAATAAAGTAAATAAATAAAAAGATATTTCAGTCAGGGACCAGCAGGTGGCGTGGTGGTTAAGGCGCTGGATTCCCATTTGGCCTAACACAGTTTGAGTTCTGTACCCTATAGCCTGAAAATCATGCCAGGCACAGGTATATGCATTCTGAGAATCCTGAGAGGAGAATGGAGGAGAAGGGATTGCAGTATGGTTATCCTCCCAGGGAGTGATTTTTCACTTTCCCTCTCTCTGTCCATTTCTGTCTGTCTCTGGCAAGCGCACATGCCTGATGGCAAAAACCTAACAACAGCAAGAAAGATGTTTCAGTGAAAGACAACTGCATATGTGACAGTGGTCCTACAGTGGTGGGCATATACGCTGTACCATGCAGCTTAGGTGTGTAGTAAGATACACCGTCTAGTTTGTGTAATATACTCTGTGATATTCATACAGTGAGGAAATTGCCTAGTGATGCATTTCTTATAACATACCTCTGTTGTTAAGTGATACGTAACCATGCCATATTAAAAGAGCTAATTAGCTAAAACCCTGGGATGCATGCTCACCTAGAACAGATTATGTTACTATTGTTGCTCAAAATACAGATCGAGATCCTCTAATTTAAAAATCTAAAATACAAAATACTGAACTTTGTGAGCACTGACCTGATGCTACAAGTGGAAAACTCCATGTCTGATCTCATGTAATGGATCACAGGCAAAATGCTACAATATAAATGTATTGTATAAAGCTGCCTTCAGACTACATATATAAAGTATAAGGTATACATGGAAACGTAAATTAATTTCATGTTTAGACTTGGACCCCATCCCTGAGGCATTTTATTACATAAATGCACATATTACAAAATTCCAAAAAAAATCTATAATCCAAAACACTGTGGTCCCAAACATTCTGGGTGAGGGAGAATAAACCTGTATGCATTCTGAATCACCACAGAAGAACCTTTGTGCATAAATATTTTGTATTCTTCTGTCGTGACTTGAATAAACTGATTAGATTGTGAAGGACAGCATCTGTGTACAGGTAACTATTTTTACTTTAGTTTAGAACTAGCACCTTCAAGGGCAATTGGTTAAATTTATGTTTATTGATTTATTCAAGTTTTCATGAAAATGATACTTTAGATAAGTGGAACCTGGGATGCAAATTAAAAATAAAATCTTGAAAACCTAATTTTTGTAAATGAATCTGTTAATAGAAGAGGAAAAAAAGAAAAGAAGAGTAAACTGACCATTCCAAAATTTGATTACAGTATAGCATTTAAATTCAAGGTACTATTAATCATTGATATTAATATAACTGCCAAGAATAGCTTTAAATAGCGCTATTCTTGTTCACAGTGTTTTTGCCTTTAGAGAGGGAAGTGATCAGATTCTCACTTTGTGTTTTTCAGTTGGGTTCCTTGGCTCATATTTCTTATCTAATTATCTGTTAGTAGTTATGAAATTAAACACAGATTATTGACCTTCTAAAGCCCTGTCATTATGATACATTAACAGTAATATGTTTGATTGCAAATAACTATTTAGCTCGGGATAATTGGACTTAATGTAAATGTAATCTCAACCATAAAATTGTCCATACCAAACTTTAAAAACTCTTGAGTTTGTTCAGAAATGGAATCGAGTGGTTAGAAGAGCCCTAATAATTATAGAAAATAAGCAGTTTTAATTACTAATTTTTCTTCAAAGAATCACATTTTCTGATTTAAGATGATACAGCATTTGTTTCCTAATGTATTAAGTTATTTAAATAAAAAATTCTCTCACAATCAAAAGATTGGATTTTTATTTAGGTTAGCACTTAACAAATCGTCTTCTTGATTAAGAATGTGTATTACCGGGTCTCATTTCCCCAAGTTATTTAAAGCAGTTTACAGAGATGTATAACATTACAGGATCATAAATGACTGAAGGGATTGTGAATAGGCAAGTAGGTAGACCAGATAAACTAGATGAAAAGGTAGAATAGGTATCAATGGACAGACTACGTATGAGGGAATATCAAAAAGTTTGTGAAAACATGTATTATGAAACAACTATGCATAGATTTCAAAAACTTTGACACTAAATAAACTTGTATTTTTATTGTACTTTTCCATGGAATTTTTTGAAGTCCCCTCATAAATTGATTGATAAGAGGGAAATATAAGTAGGAAAATAAAGAGAAAACTGGGGAGATTGGCATAGAAGAAAATTCATGACACACGTGAACTATCACATACCTGTGATAGGAGGAGGAGGTCGGCAGACTTTGGGGATGCTTAGTGCTAAAGTAAACAGGAAAACGCCAAAAAAAGCCCCACAACGTTTCATAAAATCCAGATGTTTACAGCTGAATATGTGGACACCCCCTTCCCTTTGGGAAGAGAGGAGGTGTGTGTGGTCAACTGTTCAGATGACCCTTTACTTGTGGAACCTAGGTTCTGGGAACACGAACAAAATAGACAAGCCTCACACTGCTATGGAGAGGTAGGGGGCAGATAATAAATGCATTCATGTTATCATAGGTCACTGTTGTGGAGGGAAATGAAGCAGAAAACAAGGTTAAGGAGTGCCTAGGGGCTGGTAGCTCCATTTTAAGTAGGCATTCCTGGGAAGATTTCATTTTTAGTTCCTTTTTGAACAGACTTCTGAAGAAGTGGAGGAACCTGGTGGCTGTGGGGAGAAAGGATCACAGGTAGAGGTGGGGCGTGACTGTTGCAGTGGTTCCCAACCTGTGGTGATTCTGTCCTTCAGGGAACATTGGCAGTGCCAGCAGAAGCTTTCGGGTTTTCAACTTTAGGGAAGGTGGTCCTGCTGCCATCTAGTGGGTGGAGGCCAGGAATGCTGCTAAACATCCCACTGACAGGACAGCTCCCCGAGACATAGAAGGATGTAGTTCAAAATGTCAGAGATGTGGAAGAAGAAAAGCCCTGGTCTACTGCAAGGAGGGTGCAGTGGAGTGAGCCTGGGCGAATGAAGCAGGAGATGAGTGCGGAGATTCAGAGTGGTGTAGAGCCTGTAGGCCTATGGAAACGCTAAGGCTTTTACCTTTTCCCCTGAGAGATCATAGGAGCCATGGGGGAATTCTGAGCGTGGCAATCACATGGTAGCAGGCTCACCCCCCACCCCAACTCGTGTTGCAAATAGACCAGTGAGGGGAAATTATGAAGTCAGAGAGTATCATAATAATTCTGAATAGAGACCGAATCACATGAAGTGGGAAAACTGTTGTACATAGGACAAATGAGTATATTGTTCAACCAATGAAAAATCACCTAGAAAATATATATATATATTGTGTCTTATATTAAAACTAGGTTTCTAGTTCATAGCTACCCATAATGGGTCCTAGGTACCCATTTTTAAAATTACAGGTGAAAATGTTATTTGTAGTATAATTAGGTTTCAACAGTTACTAGCAATAGAATATCTCAAAAAATTTTAAAAAGCTCATAAATATAAAACAGTTTAAGAATGCCAGTAGTAGTAGATTTTTCTCCAGCAATCCTTATAATTAATTAGCTTTGTTTAGTACTGTTTCTTTTTTTATTATTTTATGAAATCTTTTAAATATTTAAACACATGAAGATAAAGGAAAGCCAGTGTTAGAGATATACAAAACCTTTCTGTTGATGAGAAATATTTACCTTTCTGGTAAAGATGGATTACAGAGCTGGACATTTTAACGGGCTCAAAAATTTTGAAAGAAATATAGCAGAACTAATTTTATCCCCTGTTTCTGGATAAGGAAACTGAGGCTAAGAGAGTTTAAATCACTGTCCAAAGATTCACTGATAAGAAATAGAAAATATGGCAATAAGGGCCAGTCCATGGCCTGATTGTTACAAAGTTTGGATCCCACATGGCTGACCATGCTGTTCAAGTCCATGGGTTGGATAACATTCTGGGCACCTGTGTGTGCATGTCCAAAATCTCAATAGGAGGGAGAAACTGAAGAGAAGGAATTGTGATGTAGAAAATGAGGGGACGGTGGTGCTGTTTCTTTAAAAAAAGATTTTTAGAAATAAATAAAACCAGAAAACCAAACCAAGAATAGACAAATCAGACCTTTTCTTTTTTTGGGCGGGGTGGGGCAACTAAAGAGGATTGTTACAAAGAAAAGACACATAGACAAATAAAAGTTAAAAAAAAAAAAAGGCTGATGGGGCCAGCAGGTAGCATGGTGGTTAAAGTGTGCTGGACTTCCACATGACTGACCATGGTTTGAGTCCTGGACCTAGTAACTTGAAAATCTTACTAGGCGTGTGTGCATGTGCCCCAAATCCGGAGAATGGAGAAGGGATTGTGACGTGGCTATCCCTCCTAGGGGGTGATATCTCACTTTTTCTCTGACTGTCTCTCTCTGTCTGGCAAGTGCAAGCGCCCTATGGCAAAAACATTGGGGTGGAGGGGAGGCAAATCCAGACCCATCTAAGCCTAAGGGAACCCATAAAAGTAAAGAAATCCAACCTTAAGGCAATGCCATGGGTCTTACCTGGTCATGGTGACCCTCAGTGAAGCTCAGGGCTGACCCTCCTAAAGGTCTTTTCCCATCTCATTTCCATAGGGTAATTCCATTTAAATGAAGGATGTAGCCTTTTTGTTCTTGATTGAATATGTAATAGAGATTCCATGTCTTAGCAATTGTGAACAATGCCTCAACAAGCATGGATGTGCAAGTTCTTTTCTGACTAAGCGTATTCCTATCCTTTGGGTAGATACCCAGGAGTGGAATTTTTGGATCATATATAGTTCTATTTGTAAGTCTTGGAGGAACCTCCATATTGTTCTCCACAGTGGCTGAATACGTAATAGAGAACAATTTTTTTTTCTCTTGCCTTTTTCTGTATCTTTAATTATAAATAGTAGGAATGATTTAAAGGAAATGAAAAAGTATTTTAAAAATTTAAACCAAGAAAGCTGTATGGTTGTGCAGTGGTAAGATGCTTTCTAAGAGGCTGACGTACATGGGAGGGTTCTGAGTTCATGTACAGACACCTCCCTGAGTACAACAGGCTTGTGTCCATGGTCCAGGCTAGCTGAAGCTGAGAGTGGATCCTGTTGGGGCTATCTCTCTGTCTCTGCCTCTCTCTTTCTTGGAAGAAATAAACTAAAGAAAAAAAAAACAAAACATATACCACCGTCCACCTAGTGATAACATTATAAGCTACTCCTCACCTCTACAAGAACATGGAAAGCCACAGCAAAGCCACAGCAAATATCTTTGTGATCTTGACTCACTAAGCATCTAAAATACTGCTGTGATTATTGTATGAAAATGTATAGCCTTATACTTTTAAAATGTTTAAAATGATGGAAAATGTTTTGCTATGTTCTTTGTGATTATTTGCTATTGAAAATTACTACCTGGAGTCCAGATATAGATCTGTTAAAGTTGTTTTTTTTTGTTTTTTTTTTTTTGGGGGGGGGAGATTTTTGCTATAGGGCGTGTGCAGTCTCCAGAAAGACAGAAAGCGAGAAATCGCTCCCCAGGGGGGATGGCCACACCTCAGTCCTTTATCCTCCATTTTCCTCTTTGGATCTTGGGCATGCACGCACACGGTGGCGTGAGTTTAAGCCACTGGGTCTGGGACTCCGAACTGTGGTTGACTACATGGGAGTCCAGTGACATAGCCATTACGCCAACTGCTGTTCCCTGTTAAAGGTTTTTAATAAACCCTTTTCTCTATCCCCATCTCTTGGCTTGGCTAGACTGCATTATTACAAGAAGCGTGAGGTGGTTAGAGGGGCCCTCTGGAGCCTCACCTTTATAGATCATCTTTGTGAGATTCAAAGACACCAAAACATACCCACCGATTTTATCTCATGCTATCATCCTTGTTATGGGGGGCCACAGTCTGTGTCTCAAGGGGTCTTGCTGAGGATTGAATGATTAAAATGTGTCACTTGGCTTAGCATATTATCCATCAAATCATGAGCATTAAACAGGGAGATTGTTATTATTATTAGGTTCTGTCCCTGGTCAGATGGCAGAACATAGGCAAGGGATGCAATAAACTATATGCAACTCCCAAGTAACATGCAGAAAAGTTGCCAGTAATTTCTAGAATTTGTAAAAAACATGTAAATTGGTGAAGTTTTCTTTTAAGAAATCATCATGTATTTGTTTCTCCTTAACTGCATTTTCTATGAATATATATTCAATTTCCCATTTAGATTGTAAACCCTTCGAGGGCTGAAATTTCTGCTTTAATTTTTTCCTCTCTAAGACATAAATCAAGGTTATCCAGTGACACAAGGCATTAAGCACATGATGAGTAAGTACTTAGTTTTTGAAGTACTTAGTTTTTGAATGTTTTTCTTAAAGACAGAAGTTCTATTGATGGCAAAAAAAAGAAAACAAAACAGTTTATATATAAATGATTATTATCTTTTTTTAATTTTTAAATTTTTTTTTGGTAACAGATACCCTACTGGGTTTTTCTGAGCAGGTTTGGAAAATACCTTATTTCAGCTACCATGGTAGCTGACATTTGTTTGAATTTGTCATCTGATATTTTTTTAAATCTATATTTTCAAAAAAGGAAGGAAACTGACAGTTTGAAAAGGCAGTAGTTTGAAACATTTGAAAGGATATGGCATTTCTATCCAGTCAGATCTCTTCCAAAAATTAATTGCTGTTTCTTATGTTTTCTCTCACTCTAAATAGACTCTTATTAACCCGCTAGCATTCCTGAGAAGTGACATACTGATGTTTTTTCCATGTGGAGGAGAACTGTCTATACTGCCAAATGCCTAGGAATTACCAGAATAAACTTCTACAGCACTTCCATCCACTGTCTTCTTCCTGTAGAACAGAAAAACTTTCATAAAGTAACTGCTGGGCCAGTCACAGCAGCCTGTGCTTAAGGGTTCCAGAACCCACATGACCAACTACGCAATTTGGATCTTGGCCCCCGTGGCTTGCGAAACCAAATGGGAACCTGTGCATCCCTAAAATCCAGACAGGATAGAAAAATGGAGGAGAAGGCATTGCAGTGCAGTCATTCCTTCTGAGGGGTGGTTTCTCCCTTTCTCTCTCTCATCTCTCTCTCTCTCTCTCTCTAGTGAACACACACAACCTCTGGCAATTAAAATAAAAATATTAGTTGCTGGGGCCAGCGCATGGCATGGTGGTTGAGGCGCTTGACTCCCACATGGCCGACTTGGTTTGAGTCCCAGACCTGGTGACTCAAAACTCATGCCTGATGTATGCGTGTGAGTGCCCAGAATTCCAAGAGGAGAGTGGAGAAGAGATTGTGGCATGGCCAGCCCCTACCCCCTGTAGGGAGGTGATTTCTTCTTGCTTTCTCTCTCCAGCAAGCACACTCATCATAAGAAAAAAAAAAATCTCAAAAAAAAAGAGCTGTTTAGCAATACATAGAATTGGTTACCAGAGTAGAACCCAGTACTATTTCAGCTCTACTTTGAAAGTGTGTCTCTGTAGAATGAAAAAATTCCATTTGTGACACTTTTTTTGTTTTGTTGTCGTTGAGGTCTTAGATGGAATTCCAAATGGTAGTTAAATTGGGATTTTTCTGTTGTATACATAAGCTCCGAGATCATTGAGGTGGTTCACCAAAAACACAATAAAATTTATTGATTGAAATAATTTTTGAAACAAATGAGTTGAACATTTTGTAATTTCTACACTTAGTCATAGAGAAAAAAACCTTTTAACAGAAAAGAACAAGGCAAATTGAAGAGCACACTAGCGCAAAAGGATGAGATGTCTTGGAACTAAGAAGGTTGAGTTGTCTTTTCATGTTATCTTATTTCAGCCACACAATAATCCTGTGAGTTAAGTGTTTATTTTTGAAGATAAAAAATCTCAGAAAAGTTAACTAACAAAGCTGGGAGTATCTTCAAACATCAAATTCTGGCTTGAGTCATTCCAATCACCTATACTGTCAAGACAGTATAAATAATCTTTGAAGAAAGGAGGCAAACTGCAGTCAACAGTCTAACCACCTCATATTTATTAAAAAACTCTTCAGTTCCTAGAACTGGGGTCATTCCCAACAGTCATTTATTTAATTTTCTATCTATCAGAAAATACTACCCTTAAACGCTACAGGGTAGATAACAAATATTAAACTCAAGGTTGCTAGGAGATTTCAGTCCTAGTGTTTGCATCGCTGAGAGCTTTATCAAAATATGACCTATGGAAAGCAAATATGAAATCTTCAATTTTCTCTTTAAGTACTAAAATGTATTGCTGTCAAGAAAGAAACAGGTCTTTATTATTCTTTTTTCTGGAATTTACCCAGTGTAGACAGGACAATGAAGAAATAATAAATCTTAATTTTGTAACCTTGAAAACAGTTCATCAAAGTATGGCTGCAGAGCTCACCCCCCTGCCTGGTGGTGAAGGGAGCTGATCCCACATGACTGACCTTGCAGTTTGAATCCCAGCCCCAATGGCTTGGAAAACCCTTCCAGGTGTGTCTGCACGTGTGCCCCAAATCCCAGCAGGATGGAGAAATGGAGAAGAATGGATTGCAGCATGATCATACCCCTTAGTAGATGTTTTCTCCCCCTCTTTGTCTTTCTCTCTTTCTTTAACAAGCACCAACACATTCTGGCAATTGAGAAAAATAAATAAATAAATAAAGCACGGCTAGGTTAACACCTGCCTGTCTTCATTTTCATGCACTGTCACACTAAATGACAGTCCAAGTGGGTCAGCCCATCTGCCTCAAGAGACTGACAGCTTCTTAAAGATAGGGATTATGTCTTTTAACTCATGATTTCCAGCTCCTAGTCATTACAAGAACATGGCAGAGTCTCTGTAAATGGTGGCTTAGCAAAAGAAAAAATGAATGGATTCATTACATCTGAAAATGCTTATATAGCTTTCAGTATAAATAGTAAAAATGTAGGCTTCATAACAGGGTGATACTATTTTTAGGCCACTTTTGTTAAAGTTGTTACATCTTGATTGTGTGAAGAAAAATAGGGTCAAGTGTTCTTTTCACAGGGCATGCATACACGAGCTGTAATCAGAATTAACCTTATTAAAATGATTCATTGACAATCCAAGAAAATGTATTTAAACATCCATTCACATTCAAGGGAATAGTTAATGTTATGCTCTGCATTCAGTGTTTTCATGGAATATATTTCCAGAAAAGCCATATTCTTGATTTTTGGACTAAAACAGAACTGACTCTGGAAATACGGTCACAGCTTTCAAATCTGAATGTTCTGTTTTCCTTGTAAATGTCCATAATGATACACCTTATAGTTTGGATTTGTTTGGTTTGGTTTTAGGATTATGGCATAGGGCACATGTGCTTATCAGAAAGAGAGAGAGGGAAAGTGAGAAACTATCCCCGAAGAGGGCTGGCCATGCTGCAGTCCCCTCTCCTACAATTTCCTCTCAGGATTTGGGACATGCATACACATGCAGCTGGCATGATTTCCAAGCCTCCAGGTCCTGGACTCTAACCGTGGTCAGCCTTGTGGGAGTCCAGAGCCTTAACTACCATATCACCTCCTGGCCCTCAGTTAATGATTTTAAACTCCTAGATTTTTTTCTAGTCTAAGGTTCCTAGAACTCTTGAGTGTCTTCAGCTTAAAAAAGACTTTTGAATATTATTCTCATGCTACCTTTGGCTATGGGACCAACAATAACCAACATTTAATAAACACTTACTCTACATTAGGCACTTTCTAAGCACTTGAATAGATGAACTCAGCGTTCACAACAAGCCTATGAGATTGGTGTTCTTTTCATCCCATTCTCTAGGTGAGGAAAATTAAGAAACATGCCCTGGGTCACATAGCTGGTAAGTGGCCATGCTAGGAATTGAACCCATTTCTGATTGCAGATTTAATGGACTACTCAGAGGTAACAGTAGAAAAACAATGAAGTATCACCTAATCCCGGTTGAAAAGGCTGTTTTCAAACAAACAAACAAACAAAAACAAAGAATAGTAAATGCTGGCGAGACTGTGGAGAAAGGGAAACTCTCATGCACGGTTGGTGAGAATGTGAGTTAGTACAGCCACTATGGAAAACAGTACAGAGGTTCCTCAAAAAACTAAAACCAGAATAGCCTTATGATCCAGTAGTCCCTTCACTATCTATATACCAAAAGATAGGCTGAAAGAGCTGCCTTTACTTCATTGTTCACGGCAGCACTATCCACACAATAGCAGAGATACAGAATCAGCCCAAGTGCCCAATAACTGATGAATGAACAGACTGTGACATGTATATCCATGATGGGATACTACTCAGCCATAGAAAAGGATGAAACCCTGTCATCTGGGACAAAAATGGATGAACCCGAAAGAAACAATGGTAAGTAAAATAAGACAGGCTCTGAAAAACAAATACCTCTTCACTTAACAAATACCGTATGTCCTCACTCAGTGAGAGCTAAATAACTTGACTGCATTGAATTAGTATTATGGATACTAAGGACTGGAAAGGGGAGGGGATGAGGAAAACTGGAGCGAGAACTTGGTTAACAGATACAAGAGTACATGTAAGCAAGTGGAATAGGTTATAGAATATTATAGCAGCATAAAGAATGTTAGTGACAAATTAACATTTATCTCCAAGTAACCAGCAGAGCAAATTTTGAATGCATATACATCCCAAAGTAATAATAAATGTTGGATATGGAGGATATGTTTATTTCTCTGATTTCATTATTATATATTTTATACATGCTTTGAAAGACCATACTATATCCTACAAAGAAGTACAGCTATTATATGTAGATTAGAAATTGCAATAAAATTGTTAATAAAAAATAGGAAAATATACCAAAAGGAGAGGACACCCACACTGAAAAGGATTGGTAGCTAAACTGAACGATTAACCTGGAACAACACCAACTACTCCCTCAGAACCTTTGGAATGGACAGTAGCAAATAGTTCGAGTGCTTTTGAAGGTTTATTTGTAGTTTTGGACTGTGTGTCTTTCGTCTGCTTTGAGTATGAGTTAAAATTTTTTGCTATGTAAAGTAGATGTTTGTGGAAAAATGTAAAAATAAATAAATGAAAGAAAAAAAGATTTAAAGTAACATTTTAGGGCCAATGGTGCAATAGTTATGCAACCGGGTGCACATGGGAAATGTCCTGGGTTCATGTCCCAGAACCTCCCTGAGTATGATGGGTATGTGTGTACAACTGAGATCCCGGTGGGCTGAAACTGGAGTTGGATCATGCCATAAAGACCCTGTTGAGGGACCAGCAGTTAGCGTAATGGCTATGTCGCTGGACTCCCACGTAGTCGACCGCGGTTCGAGTCCCGGACCCGGCGGCTTAAACTCACGCCGGGCGCGTGTGCGTGCGTGCCCAAGATCCCGGGAGGAGAATGGAGGAGAAGGGATTGCGGCGTGGCCAGACCCCCTGGGGGGTGATTTCCTGCTTTCTATCTCTCTGTCTCTCTCTGTCTGTCTGGCGAGCGCACGCGCCCTATAGCAAAATCCTCTCCAAAAAAAAGGAAAAAAAAAAAAAAAAAAAAAAAAAAGACCCTGTTGAGAGTGCTTGCCTGTCTGTTTGTCTGCCTTTCTCTCATGGAAGAAATAAATAAGTAAAACTTTTTGTAAAAAAAAAAAAATTGTTTTTTGAATAGAGAAACTTTTAAAATACATATGTTTATGGACCAGATGGTAGCATAGTAGTAAAATGCAATGCTTTGTGAGGCTACCTGCGTGAAAAGGTTTTTGTTTGCATCCAGAGCCTCCCTGAGTATGCCAGGCATGTGTGTTGTCTATAACCTGGGCTGGTCTATAACTGGGACAGGACTGTAGCATTACAGGACCCTGTTGAAGGTGCTCATAATCTCTCTCTCTTTCTCTCATTTATTTTTCCCTCACTCATAGAAGGAACAAACAATCCTAAATTATTTTAATTGTATGCTTTCTTTTTAGTTCAATATGTCAGTTAGACTCGCAGCTCTCATAAGAGTGGTCTCTCTATCTCTCTTTCTTCCTTCTCTCTCCCTCCCCCACATTCCTCGCTCTCTCCCTCCCTCCCTCTCTCTCATGAGGCAGAATGTGGGGAGGGGGAGGTTTTCTCAGTGATCGTGGCCCTACTGGCGCTGAGTAGTTGGAGACTAGGATCCTCGCCCTGCTGTCATGCATGTGGTCATCCCGTGGAAGGAGGAACTGACAGACTTGAGAAGCCTGTCTAATTATCTGAACCTAGTACTTTATTTCATTGACATTTTGAAACCCGGTTTTAATAAGCGCCGAATTTTTCAGGAATCCAATGACTGTACTTTCTCTTGCTCCGAGTTTTGCAGGGATGTTTAACATTTCTGAAAATCACATACTGGTCACAACACTGTTCACAGTATTTGAACCCCAGGAATACGTATTTACAGATACTACTTTCATACTACAGCTCAGGGAAGCCATGTGAACACTTTATTCTGGTTGTCCAGTCTGAGCATTTAAATTACGTAAATACAGATTACTGTATTAGAAATTATTTTCCTTTTCTCTTTCTCCTGTTTTTAGATGTGGTCTCACTATGTTGCCCTTGCCAGCCTCAAGCTTGCAATCCTTCTGCCTCAGCTTCTCAAATCACCGGGATTACCAGCACATACTACATGCCCAGCGATTAAAGTTGGACTAGAAATCGAATCTGGGCCTCCCATGTGGTCCCAGCATTTAGAATACAGTATCTTAGAAAGCCCACTACTGAGCCTTTTTTTTTAAATCCTTTTTATAGTATAGTTAGACTCTTGTAATGATTTTTTTGTAAATACGTATGTGTAGATAAGTTAAATTATCCCTGAGTCCAATTTCAGTATAATAAAAGAAAAACACAGAGTGATATGTGTAAAGGACGTATTGCTAGGAATATAACTGAGAATCCAATTAAATTCCATTAGGAGCCATCAGTACCCAGAATCATTATTTTCACTCTTCACAATTTTATAGCAGTTTTAACCACAGGTAGTTTCATCATCTCAGAATTGTTTATTAGGGACCATGTGGTACAATTAAGATCTAGATGTCTATCATCTACCTGCTTTGTAGTTTATTTGAATTTTTACTAAATCCAGAAGCTGGCGAAGAATGTCTTCCTGAAATGGTTCTCCTCATTTCCTGCTGCTTTTATTTATTTATTTTTTAACTTCCCTCTGAAAGAACACTGGAGTCAGAAAGGAGCGAATACCGCTGAACCAAAGGGCAGAGTTACTTCTTTTAAAAGAAAAGCTCCTTTTTCACCATGGTAACCAGCATATGACAGACATGCCACATGGCCCATGAAATGTGACTCCTTTCAGAAGTGAATTGCTCTCAGAGCACGATGAGCGTTCATACCAGTGCAGCAAGGACTAGGATAAGGTAACGCCTCACGTGGATTTGGGCCGTAACCTTCCCGTGGTGTCGTGCAGTGTTGTACTTGCACTTTGCAAAAGACAACACTAGCATTTCATTTTTTAAAATACTTCATGGAAGTGAATCATATGCTATAAACACAAAATAAATGCATTCTACCAAGTCCTAGAAACAGCATGTTACCATTTCCTGTGAGTATCAGCACGGAGAAAAAGCCCTGGGATTTAGTCTTCATTGTATTCCTCAGGAACGTATTTGTAGCTGCTCATGTATTCAAGTTAAAACAAAAACAAAAGTTAGAAATTGTGACTGATCGTAGTGTCCCCAGAGCCACTGATCTCTCTTTTAACCTTGGTAGCTAAAACCTTTGGTTCTGATTTAAATGTATTCTATTTGATAAAGGACTAATAAAAGAAAGGAAGAAGAAAGCCTTCTATCAGACAACCCATCTTGAGAGAAGTAAAAAAATGAAAATGTTTCACTCAACTTTTAAATATCTTTTACCCCTTTTTTCTTGGAAATGCCTTTTGTTCAGTCAGCTCTTTTTAGTTAACTTCTTTGAAAAATCTCTTGTAACTGTAGTACTTCCTAAGTGTACCTTCCAAATGCTAGGCCACTTTATATTTAGTTGATCTAGTTTCTTAAGCATTCAGAGGTTTAGTGGGTCCCTTAAGGCTCTGCGTAGCTTCAGATCCGATGACTCACGTAAGTACTGATCCCTATAGCCAGACACTGATCTGTTCCTTTAGGGCATCCAATGGGATATTAATGGTTTGGGAGCTAAGAGTTTTCTTTAAAAATATATAAATCACTTAATATGCCAGATACATGAGTGGGCCCATGATTCAGGACTGGTTGAAATTGTGATAGGTCAGAGTCAAGATCCTATCAGGGGTGCTTACTCTCTCTCTTTCTCCCTCATGGAAGAATTAAATAAACTTAAAAAAAAATACATAAATCAGCCTAATATACCTCAATAGGTAGGACTGAACTGAAAGTTGCTGGGTGCATAGAATAAAGTGCATTTCTTTCAGAAGTAAGAGGAAATTAAATATGTTACCTGTTATAGAGGTAGGAATTAATTTATTCTTGCAATCCTAATGCAAAATCATAGATTCATAGATTTTAGTTATCTGTAAAGAGAAAAATCAAGAGTTCAGGTTATTTTGTTTTTGTTTTGTTCCATAGGATTCGTGCACTCATTGGAGAGAGAAAGACAGAGAGAGGGGAAAGTGAGAAATCACCCCCCAGAGGGGATGGCCATACCGCAATCCCTTTTCCTCCATTTTCTCTTAGGATTTTGGGCATGCATGCACATGAGCCCAGTGTGGTTTTCAAGCCTCTGGGTTCTGGTCAACCATGTGGTAGTCCAGCACCTTAACCATCATGCCACCTGTTGGTTCCCAGGGCTCCAGCTCTCATCTTCTCCAGAGTTTCCTGTTTTTGTAAATGTGAATTCGCAAGATTTTCAGGGGAGACTGCAAAGAAGATAAGGAGGATGCAAGGAAGATAACATTCTTATACATGATAAGTGAAAATTCACTGAAGAATAATCAGACAAGACTACCAATGGACTAAAGCTTATGTTCTTATCTCTTTGAACTTTAGATTCCTTGTAGGCAGCATAGGGCTTAGCAGACAATCAGAACATGTTTGGTGAAGTAAACTTATTTTAGTTATTATTTTATATAAAATTTTCATATTATAATGTTAGCCTTTTGAATTATAAGAATAGTATCACTGAGAGTGGCTTACATAACTTTATATAACTAAGAACTAGATAATCTCTTGAAATGAATATTTAGCTACATACAGTATACATCCAAAACTTAAAGCATAAGAAATTTACATTTTGGCTTGGGAGATTCACATTATTATTGAATTATGCTATGTCCATCTGCTCAAGTACTAGATATATTTAGGACCTAGTGAGCCAGAGTGAAAGATTCAATGGATTATTCATCTGCCTCATGTTTTGATACATAGAAACTTTCTGATTTGTAAATTTTTCCCATAGTCATCTTTTCCTTTTGTTTAATGATAAAGAAATTATGAAATCCATAATTGGGGTAAGAATGACTTTGTGATTTTCCTCTTTACTCTAAAAGAGAGAAAGTGGAGTTAAGTATAATAGAGTGAGTGCTTGCACTGATGAATTTGAGAATGACTGTTCTTTATCTACTAATTCAAACAATACATCACTGCATATCTTCATGTCGTAGGAGTAAGCTGAAAGCAAGACTTAGAATAAAAATAGAAAAGTAATTTGAAGAGGAAAAAATTATCAACTGAAGTTTGTGTGTATGTGCACATGCGTGTGTGTGTAAGTGATTTATTTTTGGATGCAAACTCTACCTAAACTCGTAGTGGTCATTAGGACTATTGACAATTTTTTTTTTTTTTTTTTTTTTACTAAGGCACAGCTATGTGACTTAAGCTTATAATATGTGAATTTGTAGTCAGTTCCACTTCTGGGCAGACATTTTAAGATTCATTGTTGAGACCAGCAGATGGCATAATGGTTATGTCACTGAACTCCCACACGGCCAACCAAAGTTTGAGTCTCAGACCCAGCAGGTTGAAACTCATGCTGGGCACATGTGTGTGCATGCCCAAAATCACAAGAGGAGAATGGAGGAGAAGGGGTTGTGGCATGGCCATCCCTCGAGGGGTGACTTCTCACTTTCCATCTCTCTTTTTGTCTCTCTGGTGAGCATACACACCCTATAGCAAGCATCTCTCTAGAAAAATATGTAAAATATTCAGTGTGCAGTTTGCACATTTCCTTTCTCTTGGTGAATATCAAAGTGTATGTTGAGATGAGTCTTCCGTCTATCAAAAGTGACTTTGTCGAATGGAACACCCTGAAGGTTCTGTGCAATGATAATGGCAAAGAGACTTTTGTGTATTAAGCTTCTATGACTTGGAGTTTTTGTTATTCCTACAGTAGCATAATGTAATATAATAAACAATGTAATATAACATAACATACCTTGGAAAAATATTCATGCAGGTCATCTTTGTCTTATCCTCTTGAAGGAAAATGCAGACTCATTGATTATTATTAGCATTTATAGGAAAATCTAAAGGAATAAAAATCAATCAAATTAAGCTGGCCTCATGACCCAGTGGTTAGGGGAAGTAGATCCCACACGGTCAACCATGGTTCGAGTCCTGTCTCCAGCAGCTTAAAAAAACACATGCTCTGAATTCTGACAGAATAAGAAAATGGAGAAGGGACTGCAGCATGATCATGCCCCATGTGGGTATACTTTCTCCCTGTCTCTCTTTCTCTTTCTCTTTGGAGACTGTACTTGCTCTCTGGCAGTTAAAAACAAAAGAACACTCAAATAAATAAAATGTTTGAATTTGAGCTACTTTAAAATTGGTAGCTTTCTATTTTAGACTCCTTTTGAAAAGTTATCAACAAGAGAAGACAATATATAATAGGAAGTTTGCTTTGATTATATTGAATATTTGGCATGCTTCATAGCTGGTGGTTGTAATTTAAATTAGCAAACAGCAAGTACTATATTTAGTAATCTTGATTGTTTGTAGACATCTTTTAAAGTTTGTGTAATATTTACATTTAGAAATTCGTACTGAGCCCTAAATAACTGTGCGGAGAGGAGTACTTTAAAGTGTAAAAAATAACAAAACAAAACAAAAAAACTGTAAAAGAAATCTGACTTACAGAAAGAGTATCATTAAATTCTTGTGTCCTCAAAGTACAATGGTTTTTGCTTGTGGGACTGTGGATACTTTAAGATGTGTCAACTCCTCTCTTCAGCTTAGAAAAAGCCAAACGAAACCAGCTTGGAAGTCCATCAACTGAAGGGAAAAATGTTAAAAAGTCAATGGACAAGAGAAAAGACAGGCATTTAAAAAATATGTAAGTTCTAAGGGTATTGGGAACCTGAGCATAAGTTCTCCCTTGCCTTTTTTTTCCTGTTGTAATTCCTGGGCAGCCCCCAGAAACAGTGTTAACTGGTGGGAGGTCAGGTGGGGCTTTGACAACTTTCTCACCTCTGACCCTTCAGGAAGCTATGTCCTATGTGGGACCACTGCAGGGTCTGGGTGAATTTCCAATAACCCCTTTCTGATTTGGAGCCGTAACTTACTGCCACAGCTGAATTGATTTTGTGCTGATCAATTGTTAAGGCTATTGTTGTGGTATTTGAAACTATTGAATCTGCTGGGCTATGGTTAATTTCATAAATACTGAATGAGCTAGCGTCTGCCAAATGGCTTTGCTCTGTTTATTGGGTCATAGGAAGCAACTGGAGACTTGTGCTTTCTTCTTTTCTTTTCCCCCACATTAAGGAGAAAAGAAAACATTTGTGTAGACTGTCAGTTAGTACAAATCTTTCACTAAGTTTCACCAAGGGTGGTTTCATCTACCTCTACTCCACAGTAATTAACAGAGCAATTTTTTATACACTGCAGGGGACAGAAAGGTGTGTAAAACTAGCCTCAATTCCAAGGAATGTGGAGTCTGAGAACATTATAATGTAGTTATAGACCTTGTCTTGGTATTTTATATGACTCAGCTTCTTTGATATTCATGTAGCATTCAAAGAATTTGAAAGGAAATAAAGATAAAATGAGTTTCTGGGCCAGCAGATAGCATGGAGGTTCAGGTGGCTGGATCCCAATTGGCCAACTGCACAGTTTGAATCCTGGACCGGTGTCTTGAAAAATATGCTGGGGCCGAAAGTCCCTAGAAGTAAGTGGCAGAAAAGGGATTGTGGCAATGCCATTTCCCCGGGGAGTGCTTTCTCACTTTCTCTGTCTCTGACAAGCATATGCACCCTATGGCAAATTAAAACTAAAAAGGGTCAGCAGGTGGCATGGTAGTTAAGGTGCTGGACTCCCACATGCCCACCATGGTTCAAATCCTGGACCAGGTGGCTTGAAAAGCATGGCAGACATGTGTGCATGTGTACCCAAATTCCAGGAGGAGGACGAAGAAGGGATCTCAGTACTGGCCATCCCCCTGGGGGATGATTTCCCTCTTTCTTTCTCACTATCTATCATTCTCTGGCAAGTACACATGCCTTATGGCAAAAATCTTTTTTTTAAAAAAAAGTCTTTAAAGCTTTAAGGTGTTTTCAATTCTTAAAAGGTTAAAAATTTAACTTTACCTCAAGCAAAGCAAATTGTCTCCCACCCCCACATAGTCTCTGCTAACCCCATCATGCAAGTGCATGTCCACCCTCTTCTCTAGTCTGGCCCACTAAAAATGTTGTGGTCTTTCTGTGTTGTTGTATTTTTCCTCACAGCAGAGAAGCGCGTCATTGACTCAGTAACTCGGCAACTAAGGAACCACGGGCACCCTTTATTTCTGCCCTGCATATCACTTCCAAAAAGTTCCCACTACCAACTGATTTATTGCTTTCTAAAAAAATAAAAATAATTTAAAAGCATTTGAATAAACAGTTTAACATATTGAGCTGTCACTAAAGTCATGAGGCATTTTTGCACAGAAAAGCATAGAAAAGTAAGATATGACTTTTCCAATGACTCAATATTATAGCAAATGAGAAGCACTGAATTAGAAGAGTAGAAAAAGTTTCCTTGGTGTACTCGCATTAGGCAGAAGTGATGGGTGACGAACACCTGCGCAACAGAGGAGGCAGAACAACTGGAAAGCTGGTATAAGGACAAAAAGCTCAGCCACCTGGGACCAATTAGTGTCATAGAATGGTTAGTGGTTCAAAAGCCTTCTGTCTGAGGGTGCTTATATTTTTCAGAACAATAATTCAGTCAGATTCTGTCACTGGGGTCCAGTCAGCATCTTCATTGGCATTATCTCCAAATTCCTTCAAAAGCCCTTCCTATGCTGCCATTGCCCACACCCCCACTCCCAGCTTGTTCTTGATCCAGCCCTTGAACCCCTTCACACTGCTGTCCTCCAGTAAGTGATGCATCTCTCTTGCCTCTGGGCCTGCCTGTTTAATCTTCTTCAAGTCTGTCTTGCTGATTGCTATTCATGCTTTCACTCTCACCTCATTTGTCACTAGCTCTGAGAAGCTTTCCCCCAGTAAAGTGCTCTTGCCACGTCATCCTGTGTTTCTGTATTTCCACATAATGTTGTAATTGCTTGTTTAATGATCTTCAGTAGGGTTTGGTGAACTGTGGCACAAGGGTCAAATATGGCTCCTGGCTATTTCTGAAAAAATAAGAGTTTTAGTGGAATGCAGACCTGCTTATTTCCTTCTTCTTTTTTTTTTTTTTTTTTTTTTTTTTAAGAGGTTTTTGCTTTAGGGTGCATGCACTCCAGAGAGAGAGAGAGAGAGAGAGAGAGAGAGAAACAGTGAGAGGAAAGTGAGAAATCACCCCCCCCCAAGAAGGATGGCCATGCCACAATCCCTTCTCTTCCATGCTCTTCCCAGGATCTTGGGCATACATACATACACACACACACACACACACACACACACACATATGCATGCACGCACGCACCCAGCATGAGTTTCGAGCCACCAGATCCAGCACTCAAACTGCATTAGGCCATGTGAGAGTCCCGTGACATAACTGCTACGCCATCTGCTGGTCCCCAGACCTGCTTATTTCTATGGCTCCTTTTACACTATAGTGGCAGAATTGAGTAGCTGAAATGGAGCCTGCATGCCCCACAAAACCCCAAATATTTACTAGCTGGGCTCTTCCAGGAAGAGTTTGTTGACTTTTGGCCTCAAGAACAAGCAATATGTCTACATTGCTTACCACCAAGTCTCTAATATTTAGCATAGTGTACAAAGTAAATGCTCCATATATTTTAAAGAAATTAAATAAAAATAAGACAAAAAAGCAGCCAGGGAAAAATTAAGGCAATAATTCAGCATCTACCATGTGCTGAGCAATGTCCTAGGTGTTTTACATGCTTGCCCATGTAATCCTCCCACCAACCCTGTGAACAAGGTATTACAGGATCTTACCCAGTGTGCAGTCGAGACACAGATGGTAAGGGTGAATAAATGGTGTTCTTAAATGTTCAAAAGCAGGTAAAAATCGAGTTTGAACTCTGATTTCCCTTGTAGTAAGGTGCTTGGCAATGGGAAGTATTGAAGACGTTTTCATCATTGTTAGGTAAAGGTAGTCTAAATTCAAAATGTTTGTGGAAAAATGACTTGATTTAGGTGCACAATTTTCAAAATCCATGCATTCTTTTTAATATGTATTTTCCATGAACTTTTGAAGATTCCCTCATAGCTTTAGAATTTATTAAGTCATTTTCAAGAGAGTTCGCTTTATTGGATAGATGAATGCAGTTGAGCCCTAATGATATACTTGAGATGGTTTGTTCTGGCCCCCTATGGGAATAGTTAGTTGCCATGGACTCAGTGTTCCTAGTATAGATTTTTTCCCTAACTTGTCAGCCAGTATATCTCAACTCAAAAACACTAAAAATGGGGACCAGCAGTTAGCATAATGGCTATGTCGCTGGACTCCCACGTAGTCTATTGCGGTTCGAGTCCTGGACCCGGTGGCTTAAAACTCATGCGGCGCGCGTGTGCGTGTGTGCCCAAGATCCCAAGAGGAGAACGGAAGAGAAGGGATTGCGGCATGGCCATCCCCCCTGGGGGGTGATTTCTCGCTTTCTGTCTCTCTCTGTCTGGTGAGCGCATGCGCCCTATAGCCACAACCTCTCAAAAAATAAATAAATAAATAAATAAAAACTAAAAATGAAATGAAAGTGATATGTTCTAGTCAAAATAAATTCAATTATTACCTGGAAAGAAAGGATGTAGGCAAATTAATTATCTTTTATATATTTTAGTTGGACAATTAAGAGCATTTCATTTAACATTCTCTTAATCATAATTTTAACACTCAGGAAGGGTCAATGTACTCGAATTTCATCATTTGTGTCTGTTATACTGGTCTTGTATTTGCTAGCCAGGTATTATCAATAATCAGCATTTTTTTTTTCATAAAATGATCTCAAAGGTACAACTTTTATAATTAAGTTCCAATGGAGGCTTGGCCTCTATGGCACAGTTGATTGCATGCTGGACTGCAGTGCTGGAAACCACATGACCACCCACATGTTTGGATCTCTTACCGAGAAGACCTAAAATGTACCAGCCATGTGTATGTGTGCCCAGGATGCTGAGGAGCTGGAGGGCTGGAAGAGGGGATCATGGCGTAAACAGATCCTGCCAAGAGTGCTCTCTTTCTTTCTTACCTACATGCGTGTGTACTCCTTATCATGAATAAAAAATAAGAACTAAAATAAAAACTTGGGGCCAGCCCTGTAGTCTAGCAGTTAAGTTCTGTGCACAAGGAGGTGGATGCCACAGGACTGATCACATTTGACTCCCATCCCTGGAGGCTTGAAAAACACACCAGGCTGGGGTTGGCATGTGGCACCGTGGTTAAGGTGCTGGACTCCCACATGACCAACCACAGTTTGAGTCCCAGACCTGGCGGCTTGCTTTCTCACTCACTCTCTCTGGTCAAGATAAAGAAGAGTAATAATAAATAAAATTAAATCTTAAAAAAAAAAAGAAAAAGAAAAAATACACCAGGCACATGTACATGCATGTCCAAAATCCTGACAGGAAAGAGAAATAGAGGAAAAGGGACTGTAGCGTGACCATGCTTCATCCGGAGATGCTTTCGCTCTCTCTGGCATGTGCACATGCCCTCTGGCAATTCTTTCCAATGGAGGCTGGGTATACATTTAGCGTTTTGCCTCTTGTCACTTTGAGAAAGGTGAGAATAGCGAACCATCAGTTTAGAAAAAATAACAAAATTGCAGATGTGTACTGTTTACCAAGCAGTAATCAAGGACGTTCTGGTTATGGACGTTGCTAGCATCTTTTTAGTAATAATATATAAATAGTGAACTAAACTTCTGTAGATGAAAATCTAACCCCTTTTGAGTATAGCTGAAGATTAAATCTTGCATAGACTGTAGGTAGGGTAGTGTCTTGACCTGTTATAAGTTGATTGATGACTTAACTTCCACTATTAAGTGTTTAAGGGGCAAAAATTCTGGCAAGAGTTGTCTGAGTTAGCTGGAAATATGTTTATTATCCTAAGTAGGAGAATTGCAACTCTTGAAATAGATGCCAGTGTGGTTTCTTGACCTTAGTGGCTTGAAATGTCAGTTCTATGCAGCACACTGTAACACAGAAACAATCCGTTGAAAACACACTAAACAGTACTCAGCAAGCCTAAATGATGTTGGCAGGCAGCTAATGAGAACACGTCATGAACTCTGTGTGTGTGTGTGTGTGTGTGTGTGTGTGTGTGTGTGAGAGAGAGAGAGAGAGGGAGAGAGAGAGACTGTGTGTGTGTGTGTGTGTGTGTGTGTGCGTGTGTGTGTGTGTTTGTCTGTCTGTTTGGAGAGAAGAAACTTTGAGAAAGCTTTGTTATCATTCCTGAAATGCAAAAACTATTCCATTTAGTTTCGAAGCTCTATTCTTGATACTAATAACCGACATTAAGCAGCTCCAGCTAGTTTTAAAAGTTATTAAGAGATAACTAACATGACCATTTAATTTTCAGAACATCAAATCAGTCACTGAGTGGTCTCTCATGATTGTGAGAGACCAGGTGAGATTTGGAGGTGGCTTCAATTTTTTCTTCACGTCTCCCCTTCCTTTGAGTTGCCTAACATAACAAGTAGGATTTTTCCATAGATATAATCTACAGACTTATGACTAGAATTTTTGCTACCCTGCAGAATTTTAATCAAAGGAGGATCATGCCTTTCAAATTATTTTGATTTCTATTTCTACCACTCTTACTGATATTTGTTCATTTAGCTTTACAAAATTTCTGTGTGAGATTAAATGAGTCATGCTACCTCATACAAATGGGCAAAAGTCGTCTTTGCAAACTACCCCACAATGTAGTAGGCTTCAGAAACTATCACTTCACTGCTGCTTGAGGTTTTATGAGTTGGGAGTTGAGTCAGGGCTTAGCTTGACAATTCTTTAGTTAACTTTCAGCTGAGGTCAGCTGGTAGCATTCAGCCGACAGCTAGCTGTCCTACACTCACAAGCTCAGTGCCTTCCTGGGAGTAGCTGGGAGGCTGAGCTTTTCTCCTTTCCCTGTCCATGTGGTCTCCAAGTCTTTCCACAGGATCTTTCCAATAGGAGAGTCAGACTTTTTTTTATATGACAGCTCAGAGTTCCCAGAGTGAGCCTTCTAGAAGCCCTAGATGGGTGCTGAATAGCTTCTAGTTACCAAGCCCCAGAATTCCCAGAATGTCATGGAGCTCACTGGGAACCAAGGAAAGAAGGCATTGGCATTGCCTCTTTAGATGGAATATATGTCAAAGAATTCAGAGCCATGTTTAGTCTGCCAATATGGGATAATTAACGCAGATTCCTCTGAGGTCCAGCACTCCACACAGAGCCAACATATGAGTCACTGACTATGAAGCTCTGTCTCCTACAAATCTAATGTGTACTTGCTACACCTGATCAAATTACTGTCTTGAATTTTATCTCTCTAATTTAGCTTCTGGGACCTCCTGCATATCCTCCTAACTGAACTGGTATTCCTGCCTTTGCTGCATCCTCTCCACTACTACCAAAACCAGTATATTAAAGTGCATATGTGATTGTGTCACTTCTCATTAGTAGTTCCATAAAGTCAAGTCCAAGTGTCTTATCCTAGCACACATGACTCTCCAGTATTTAATGCCAATTTTCCTTTTAGCCATAATACCTGCCATTCCTTTCCTAATTCTCTCCTACCCTTATACCACCTGCCATATTCCAGTCTGCTCTGGTCATAGTGTTTCCCAGCCATTGCACACCTTTTTATGACTGTATACTTAACAGTCCCTTCTCTTTGATTATTATTCCTTCTTCTCATATCTGCCTACAGTAAATAGATGGCCCGTTCATCTTTTAAGGTTCCACTTGGATGTCACCTGCCTTCTATTCCTGCAGCACTGTGTTTATTGTGTCGCACCACTGCAGGAGCAGATCACTCTTATGCTGATTATCATTTCTTGCGTGTCAGAGGGATGCCAGAGAACAGTAATCAAGACAGACTGAGCCAGACCACCCAAGAGGGAATCCCAGCTCACAACAATACCAGGTTGATTAGTGTCCTCCCAATATTAATCTTTCCAGAGCCAAATTATGTGACCATACTTGGAGATAGAGTCATTGAAGATGTGATTAGATGAGATCATCCTGGAGGGGGGATTAATCTAATATGAATGGTGTCTTTGTTACAAGAGAGAGATAAAGAGAGAGAGAGAGAGATGCTGAGACAAGCATGCACAAGGGAAGACAATGTAGAGACACAGGAGAATGCCATGTTGATAGTGGAGGTAAAGGTGGGAGTGGTGTGTCTAAAGCAAAGTAACAGCAAGGATTCTGGTAACACCAGAGTCTGGGAGAAAGACATGAAATAGATTCTCTACTATAGCCTCAGAGAAAGCCTGGCCCTACCCAAAACACGTTGATTTTGGACTTCGATCCTCTCAAACTGGAAAAGAAGAAATATTTTAGTCTACCTGATTTGTGGTTGTTTGTTACAATAGCTCTAGAAAATTAATACAAGAGCTGCACAGCCTGGAGCAAGCTACTCATCCTGTCTTTATCTCAGTTTTCTCATCTGTGAAATGATCCTAACAATCATTGATTTTCTTATGTGGATTAAATGCATGGAGATACAATAACTATTCATATTTAGAACCACCTCCACATGATAATACTGTCATAAATACTCAAGTATTTATGAATTCTGGGGCTTGGTAGCTTTTCTTGGTTCCCCGTGATCTCCATGACATTCTGGAAATTCTGGGGCTTGGTAACTGGAAAGATTACCAAGGTTTTTGGTAATAAACTATACCAATATACACATTTATGATGTTCAGTAGGGTAGGATTATGTCCTATTTGGTTTTGATATTCTATTTTTTTTTTTTTTTTTTTTTTGTGAGGTTTTTGCTATAGGGCACGTGCGCTCACCAGAAAGACAGAGGGAGACAGGGAGACAGAAAGCAAGAAATCACCCCCCAGGGGAGATGGCTATGCCGCAATCCCTTCTCCTCCATTCCCCTCTCTGGATCTTGGGCACACACGCACACATGCCCAGTGTGAGTTTAAGCCACCGGGTCTGAGACTTGAACCACAGTTGGCTACATGGGAGTCCAGCGACATAGCCATTATGCCAACTGCTGGTCCCATCGATATCCTATTTTGAGAAGCATTGTGATAGGGTAGAAGAGTCAGTGCTTAGAAAAACAAAAACCCTAGACTTCATGTTTAGGGTGTGGGATTTTGAGCAAATTACTTATATTTGAGCTTCAATCTTCTTATTTCTAAAATGAATGAATAATGCCAACTTTGTAAGGTTCTTGTGGAAATTAGAATCCATATGTGTCTGACATGTAGGTACTCAAAATAATGAGCGTTGTATATTTTCTTCTAAATTCACCAGTAAAGAGTCATAAACATACTAATTACTCAAAAAAATGTTTTCTGAGGAGATGTATAAATTAATCCCTTAGCACCTATTTAAATTAACATTTTTGGCAGTTAATCCTATATTTTCCCCAAAGTATTTTTGTGGTTTTTAATTGTGTGTCTTTTCATTTAGACTCTAAAGGTCATCCTACCCTGGATTAGAATGCTAAGTGGAAGCACATGATTTTTTGTTTTTAAATGTATCTTTCATTATTTTGTGAACTATCCATCAATCATATCTTTTCCTGTGTTTTGTGAAGGAGGAGAAAATGATCTTAACGTTCTTGACAAGCTTTCTGTGACTGCTTTTTGATGCCAAGTTGGTGTTCTCTTGTTCTCATAACTTCATCAGAAGTCTTGCTTAGAATATTTTATGATTTTTTTTTTTTATTTTGTGCTGTCACTTTGGAGACAGCCAATCAACCTAAGTGTGGTTCACCATGGGGTGTGCCACTCAGGTCTGCTGTAAGAAAGTATTTGCCACACAGGGCTGGGAGATGAAATTAATTAATAGAAGTAGGCTGTAAAAGTCACTTGGGGGAAATGTCAGGAAGAAATGCAACGCCCCATCGCCCCACTGCTGTGCTCATTACCAAGCCTGACACAGCACAGCTGGGACACAGCATTGACAACGGTGCCACCAAGGCCGTCGGCAGCTGGTTAGTGTCTCCTCTGTACAGGGGGCCCCACACTAGACATCATTAGGGATTTTGTGCTGTTGGCAGCTTTTGATTTTGTGCTTTGGGCCCATTTGTATCATTACTACCAGTCTGAGACACGAAGACTTTTAACTGTAGGAAAAACCATTGCATGGCCTTAAATGAATTTTGTAGGAAGGAAAGAGCAAAAGAGCAGCATTTCAGGAGAACCATGCGGTCTTACTAAAACAGTTTTGTAAGTCATTACCAGGGAAAGGAAAGCCTTTCAGTAGTTTAGATGTTGCATCTACATATATGAAAAGATGGATGTATTTAAGGAGAGCATTTTTAAATGCTGTAAAATTTGCTTCAATAAGATTTTGGACAAGCCTTTGATGCTCTAATACAAATAACAGGCCAATTTCATTGGAAAGGAATGTTCCAAATGAATCTTTTTTTTTCTGATTTCAACTTGTCTCTGTCAAGTTGTGTGATTCAATCAAAATGCTAATGATGGCAGGTGAGCACAAAACTATAGACAAGATGGTGAGTAAATGAGGTTGTTTTTATAGAAATACAAAGATCATGCTTTTAGACTAAGTTTTCAATAGAAACGACATCCTTAATATTTTCAAAATAAGGGGAATGAATACCTCAACTACTTGGGGGGAAAAAAAGGCAAACGGAGAAAGAATTTACAAATGGACCAAAAAAAATGTAAATGGAAATACCAACATTGTACAGTGGCAAAGATTGCAAACATTAAAGGGGGAAAAAAAGAACAGACTCCATGCTGGTGAATATAAAGTATGCAAGAAAGCAGATGTCATGGAATAAGTAAGATTGATCTCATTTTCTTGAAGACAATTTGGCAGCCTATCCTTTGACCCAGTCATTTTATTTCTAGGAATTCTCTCTAAGGAATACTAAGAAATTAGCTTCATCTTAGGTACCAACACTTATTTTGCAAAATGATTATGCTAGGAAAAACAATAATAAAAAAACAACTATATTAGTGATAAATCTATGGAATTCTGTATACTTGTTAATATTTAATAACAGATGAACATACTCAGGATCCAAGTAAAAGAAAACAGAATTATAGATGGGCTATTGTATTATTATATAACATTTACGATGTTTGGAAAGATAGGAAAATGCATCAAAAATGTTAATGAATGTTTCTGGCTAGCAAGATAATGGTGATTTGTGACTTTATTATAATACTAATTATTATTATTTTATAATTAGAAGAAAATGATAGGTCATTTTTTCAGTCTGGAGGCATTTAGAGAGAGCTTCACAACCCCCATAGTTTTGATTTCTTGAGAGTCTGTGTGTTGGTCAGTTGAGCCAGCACGTGGTTTGCATGAAGATCTGATAAAAATATAGAGGAGAAACCATGAATAGAACCTTGAATAGAACCATGAATACAACCTTCAGAGTTGGTCCTGATGGATAAAAGACCCAAACGATAGAAACAAATGTCTACATCTTAACTGCTGCAATTTGTGAGGACCAGATTATGAAGTAGCCTTCTCTAGACAGGACAGACATCAAAGTGGGAAAGTGTATTTGGGATGAGATCTGGGAGCTATGGCTGTGACATCATTGTTGGGGATGAGTGCACAACTATGGGCCACATTCAGAAAAAAACTGAGATTCTGTGTCTGGGAGGGTGGACGGAAGAGCCAGTGGTAAGGACTGAAGTTAGGATGTGTCTTAGTTCATTTTGTGATGCTATGATAGAAGACCATGAACTAAATAATATGTCTTGAAATGAAATATATTTAGCTCAAGGTTCTGGAAGCTAAGAAATCCGAAATCAAGGGGCCACATTGGTGAAGACCTTCTTGCTGCACAATCTCATGGCAGAAGGTGGAAGAGTAGGAAAGCATGAGAAATAGAGCAAAAATACAGGAATGGGAAGGAAGGGGCCTCTTAAAAGTCAGAAACCAACTCCCATAATAAATAACCCTTTGCCTGGATCACAGCCTTAATCACCTCTTAATTTCCCCACTTCTCAACATTTTTTCATTGAGAATTGAGTTTCCAGCACATGAACTTTGGGGGATTCATTAAGCCATGGCAGGGTCAGACGGACAAGAGCACAGATTGCCTAGAGAAGAGACCAGTACAAAACTGGTGATAGCACAGTGGGCTGTGCTGTGTGTTAATGTGGGAGCGGAGAACTTGGCACCTGCCTAACCACTGACTGGTATTTGCTGGATTCCTTTATGAGTTACTTCCAACAGAGTGCTGGGACACTGCAAGCAGTGGAAAAGCAACCAGAGGACCAGCAGGTATTCATGTGGGAGAGGGATGGGGTTTGAGGAAAGGAATGGGACCATGGAGAGATGCTTGAGGAGCAGAAAGATGGAAGGTAGGCTTCATAAAGTGAAAAGAGCCATTTTTCTCATGCATGACAGAAAGGCACTCAAAGGACCCCTGGTTTTAAATTCAGTGATTTGGGGGAAAGAATTAAAGGGCTGGAGATTTAGCATTTATTGGAGACCAAGCTAGTAAATTTGTATTACTGTTACAGTGACTCATTCATCACCACTGCATTCCCAGGTTAGCATATCCTTGCAAATGCAAAATTACTGAAATGTATGAAGAATAAGAGGATAAAGTATTAAGTGTTGCTGTATCTAACAGTAATACAATGAGCATGAAATATGATTTTGTGGTTTATATTTTATGACCTATTTACAAAATGATCTTTTTTCCCCCTAACTCTCAGATATAGCTACAGAAAGTTTACCTTTTCTAGTCTCTGAAGAGTTCGTCATTTCCACATTGTATAATTAGTCTAAGAAAAAAATGGTTGTATAATAATATATTATATTCAAGAATTAAACCAGTTTGAATAAGAATATGAATTCTGTAAATAAAAGTAATGTGACTTTCTGCTATATCTTGAACATGGCATATTTATATGATGCAGATGAATTAACTCAAAACCAGGGGCCTTCTCTTAGCTTCAAATCTTAGTTATCATGTAGATATCAACCATCCAAAGATTGCAGAAAGGCAGCTACAGAGAGGAGCTAGGTACAAAACAAACAAGTGATTTTACTCTACAAGGCAATAATTTAGTACAAATATGTATAGCCAGAAATTTTCTATGATGTGGATATAACTTTAAGCAAGCGTGATATGGTGGGGAGTAGGAGATTTGTTTTATGGAGTATTAGAAGGAGAAGAAATCTGAGAAATTCTGGTCTAACACTCCCTTAATTTTACAGATTAAGAAATTGAGACCCAGAGTGTTGAAAGGAATTTACCCAACATCATAAGTAGTTAATGAATGAGTCAAATTTTGACTGTAGTCCATGTTTTTAGGTCAAGTGTGTCCCTAACCTACATATGCACACTGACACGTATACATGTACACATTTGGTCACATGGCATTAGGTGATAATTATTGCTTTCAAAAGTGATTTAAGGGACCAGCAGATGGTATAATGGCTGTGTTGCTGGACTCCCATGTAGTCGACTGTGGTTGGAGTTCCAGACCTGGTGGCTTAAACTCACACCAGGCGCATGTGCATGCATGCCCAAGATCCCAAGAGGAGAATGGAGGAAAAGGGATTGCAGTGTGGCCATACCGGGGGCGGGGGGAGGGGGTGGGGGTGGGCTGTGATTTCTCACTTTCTGTCTCTGTCTTTCTGGTGAGTGCACACACCATATAGAAAAATCCTCTTGAAAAAAAAATTATTTAAGAGAGTAATGCTGAAAAATAAACTCTCTTGAAACATTTCTAAAGTTTATTTGATTCATAAAATTTTAGTTAAAACTTTTCCAAGGAGTTCATTTATGAACTATGCTACACTTATCATCTAATATTTTGTTCTTTTGGGAACAAAAATGTTAGCATAGTCTACCTCTGCCTCAGGGCTTGCCATTTTATTCCATTTTTTCCCATTAGGTCAGGAATTTATTCCACAAAAAATATTATTAGTATTTCATACCGTCCTGTTATTTGTGCTTAAAAAAAATTAGGGTAGATAGCAATAAAATCCATTTTAAAATGTACTATAGAGTCTGCTATTAGACAAAAAGGCCAAGAAAGAGAATATTTAATATTTTATGCTATAATGTCAATTAGGATCAATTTAGTTTGATTTTATTTGCAGTTCTTGGAGTATCTGTAAAATGTTTTAGACCATAGAGCATTAGGCTCAAGTGTGCATTTATCTGAATAATTTTTCATTATGGTCTCCAATTGAATAAAGCATTGTCGTCTAGACCTTTTCAGTACTGCCTCTTTAGACAGCTGCAGACACATTCGCGTTGGATTCTGGGAAAGGGGCTGCAGCTCACATAGATCAGGTTCCCAGAGCCTCCCAGGAGCTGTATTAGGCACAGCTCTGTCTAGGCACAGCTTCATTTTTCTTTTGTAAAAGATCCTGAAAACCTCAAATAGCTTTTCTTATCCCTATTAAAATACAGTGGATTAATGATATTTGAAAATAATTTGGTGACTTTTCTGACCACCGCCTTGGGATAAGACAACAGGGAAAAATCTACACATCAATGAACAGAAAAGGATTAGAGTAGAGAGTCATTGGAGGGAAGAGAAAAGATAATGACTCTTAAAGCACTTCACATCTCTGGAGAAGTGGATGTTGTACTGAAATATAATCCCCTCAGCATCAAGGGTTTAACATCCTAGCCTGCCTGCTTAAATCAGTGGGATTTCTTCTTTTAACTGATGTACAGTCAAACTAGACTCTAAGCTAAGTTAGGGAAAAAGTTTAAAGCAGACACCAGACGACAAGCAATTGAATTTATGATTAATGAAGATTTATTTCATAATTTTGAATGTACGTTCACCAAGTATTACTTTTAAAAGCTTAGATATGCAACTTATTTGTTCCTTAAATTTACAAGACAAATTGGGCTTAATAAAAGGGGATGAGAACCTGCTCTTGTTATTTGTGCAATAAAAATAACACTAGTAGTAATATCAACAAAAGATTCTAAAGCACTTTCAATAAACAGGCATGGTCCTAAGTACTTCAAATGTATAACAGTTCATTAATCATCACAACAAAAACTATGATGTAGGGTCTATTATTTGCCCAACTTTAAAATGTGGATGAGAAATTAAGGTATCATTAAATTAAAAATGGAATCATTCTAAAGGAAAATGAAGGTTAATCAACTATTAGATTGAATAAATTCAGAAGAGAAGTGGTTAATGTAACATGGGATTTTGGTAATTGAAAACATCTAAGAACAAGACAGGCTGCTTGTCTTGTGTAAGAGGGGACAGGATGACTCTGGTCAAATCCAGTGAGATCATATTTGTAAGAAAATATTATTTTGTCCCCAGTCAGCCATGACCTTGCAGCCCAGCCTTGGGTTGAGTGACCATCTTGGGAACACTGCCTGTGTCACTGATACTCGTTAACAGTTATGCTCAGTCAGGGAGTCAAGAAGGGCATGTTAACTGGACCAATCCGAAAAGTATTTCCTGTTGGGTAAATTCTCTTTATGAGCCAAATGATATACAGTGATTGAATGTTTAAAAAAATAATAATGAGAATAAAAATCATCATAATAATCTAAAAATAACGAAAAGCTATTTAATGATAATGATGTGGATATTAATGTCTTTGTTGTGCCTGATATACGTGGTAGTTGTGCTGGAAAAAGAAATGTTATACACTGTAAAGACATATGCGATTAAATGTAACATTAAAAAATAAAGAAAAGGGCATGTTGAAATTACTCTAAATTCATGAACTCTGCTGTTTTTTTTTTTGTTTTGGAGAGGTTTTCGCTATAGGGCGCGTGTGCTCGCCAGACAGAGAGAGACAGAAAGCGAGAAATCACCCCCCAGGGGGGATGGTCGTGCCGCAATCCCTTCTCCTCCATTCTCCTCTCGGGATCTTGGGCACGCATGCACACGCGCCTAGCGTGAGTTTTAAGCCACTGGGTCTGGGATGCGAACCGTGGTCGACTACGTGGGAGTCCAGCGACATAGCCATTACGCTAACTGCTGGTTCCCGAACTTTGCTGTTTTGTAGGGAGGAAGGAGCACTGAAGAAAGGGGGGAGTATATGTAGCATGAATCTTAAAACACAAATCATACTTCAATTTTCAGAAAATTTTCAGTATTTTCTTATGGATTCTTGAAATGTGTACCTATGGATGATGTTAAAATTCATTTCTTAACAACTGATTGGCCTTCCAGAATAGATACTTGTCAATACCTTTCGCAAAGTGTCTCTTGAAATAAAAATTCCCTGATACCTCTTAAGTATGGAAGGGTCACCATACTTCCAGGTGCCACTGTGAGGTTAGAGCTGGACTCGCTGCTTTCAAGCTTATAACTCAGTTCTTATGACCGTGGCACATTCTAGTCCCTGTCTGAATCTGCCATCACCTTCCTGTTATCTTAATCCCCTACAGTGTTTATATTGTGCAATACAGACTTTCGGTGATCTAAAGTTGCTGTGATGAGGACTCCCTGGCTGTGTGACCTGCCCGGGATCTGTTTAGCAACACTAATGGAGGCAGAGAGGACACATGTCAACATGTCACACTGGCTTTGCTGCTTGGTGGCACACTGAATTCTTCCCAGTGGACTGTGGAAAGAATACCTTCTACTTCAGTGTACCTGCCCAGTTGTCACATGTAAAGACCATGGTAGTATTCTTCCAGCTGAAATATTGTTTTTTATATTTTCAATACATAAGAACAGAAAATATCAAATATTCACCTACTCCAATTTGCTTAAAATCCTCAGGGTGCCACTTCCTGCCTGGCTGCCTGACCTTGGAAATTCTTTTTTTTTTTCTTTTTTTTTCAGATCCTCATTTGGAAATGGGGACAATAGGATTGTGGTAAGGATTAAATGGATATTAATTAATTAGTTTTTGTGCCTGAAACATGTTAAATAACCCCACTAAATGTTAATTATTATTTCAGGTAGATAAAATGATGCCAGCTCATTTATTATTGAGTTCAAGTAGAATATGCAGATTAACCTTAAAAGACTATTATATCAGGTAATTTCAGATAGTATATGCTATGCAGTGTCATTATTAGCATTTTACTTAACCTGGTCACAAGGGACTAAAAACTCAATATACTTTACTTTCAATAAATGAAACATAAGTAACACAATCTTTGAAAACACAAGGAAATAAAGCTCATTTGACGACTTGCTGATGAATTTCTAGAATCAGTATCACTTCCAGTTCTTTGTCATTTCATACAGATGACATTTTGTCCTACTTTCTTCCTCCCTTAAGTTTCCCATCACTTTTAAGCAGATTACATCATGGAAGATTCTACGTAAGTTACAAACACCTGCTCCTGAAAATCTGGTTCTAATTCAAGTCTTCTTAGTAAAGCTTGACACATTGAAGCAGACAGTGTCAGGAACCCAGACTTCAGGGCTAAGGCCTAGAGCAAGAAAAATAGAAACAGTTGCCTTGAGCTTTGTACAAGGGGTGTCTAATGCCACCAAACGAAATAACTGATTTTTTTCCTGAGGCAAGGGTGATTTTCGTCCTTAGAACTCCTATGCTTTCCCAAGATTTTTCTTGCTAAAAATTATCTTTTGATATAAAGTGCAATGTGAATGCACTTTATATTAAATGAATATAAATGAATGTTCTTTTCAGTAGATTGAAGAGTTAGATTCTCTGTTTCAATTTTTGGAAAATTCAACCTGATGGTATGCTAGCTATGTTGAAGGGACCCTATCTCTTTGCAGGTAGCAAAGTTATTTTATTCACGCACACAGGCACACGTGCTTTCTAGATCACAAATAAATATTGTGGGATGAAAGAAAACAGTGGATCAAGAATGGCTCCATAGTTACATATGGAGCAATGTGTTCCTGTCCCACTGTATCATTATGGGGTTTTCCATACTGCAGCCAAAGAGAGTGAATCTGAATTTAGAAAGATAAGCTGAAAATAAAAGTGAAAACAGTGGATTTTGAATAGGCAGTTATCTTCCAGCTAAATTTAGTCATAGCTAGCAAGAAAACAAATAAAACAACTACAATACAGGCTATCCTATTAAGCTTTTGCAAGTTCTTAGAGAATCTGCTACTATGTTTATGATAACTATGAATATATTCCTTAAAATATGATGTTTCGATATCTTTCACATTGTTATCTAATATACATTCAGGCACTGATAGACTTAGGAAGATTTGTTTTTGTAGCTGTAAAAATATTTCTAATTAGTCCCATCTTTCTGTAGCATTTGACTTAGAAGGGAAAAAAATGTAAAAATAAAATCCCTCTTATCGAATCAGTGTCTTGCTGTGTATTAAGATCTGACCATCTGTGGAGTTTGCCCAACTGGTAATACATCTGGTGGCTCAGTCCGAGCTGAGCCACCAGAAGTGGACTGCGACCCTCTATGGCCTAGCAACCCAGAGACATGGGACAACCATAGCCCCGTGTTTTGACTTGGTCACATTGTTTAGTCCTCCATGCCGTTAGCCAGGGACCCGTTAGCTGCTGTCAGCTAATCGAATATTCAATTAGTGGAGTTTCTTTCCTCTGCTGTTAAATTCAAAAGGGCCCACATTGAAAATTCTTCACCAGAGTGGAGGAACGTGGAAGAGTGAATTTCTCGGGCTCTTGCAGTTATTCAGATTGGTCTTATCCGTTCTGAATACGCAGAGATTATGGGTTTAAACTCCCACACTGCTGCTGAGATAATGACACCTACTCAAAGCATAAATGTGGCGATCTAATTTTAGTCTGGTGGTGGTGGATTCTCCTGTAGAAATGCTGCCTGTCTTCCTGCTGGGGAGGACGGGGAAACGGAGCTGGTCGTACATTGATGCAAACTAGTTTCGCTCTTGTTAAAAGTGTGTAATGTACAATCTGTGTTAAGCAGCTCTTGTTTCTCATAACATCACAGCCTCTTCTCCCAGCACTATTCACTGGGTAAAAATAGTTGTATCAGATAGTGATTAAATGCCAAATAGGAAGGAAACACCTACTAATTTTAAATATGTATTTAAATTTTAGATACACATAAAAAGAATATTTAAAAAAATTTTTTTTGTTGGTGGTAGTGTTAGGTCCTACTATTGAAAGATTTGTTCTTCTGTAGGGTCAGTGGTAAGCGTAGTCAGAGAGGATGGGGTTCATATCCTAGCTCTGCTTTAATAGCCTGTGGATGTAAACAAGGTGCTTACCTTGGAAACTTGATTTCTTCTGTTGTTAAATGAATATCCCCCACTTGACTGTATCATTCATACAATGAAAGGAGAACACATAGTGAAATACAGGGTCAGTCAGGCACAGGGTAGCTATCTGCCCCTGTCACAGTCAGTTCATGGGTTTGCCCTTTCTGTGTACTAGAGAGTGGGTGTTTATAAAGGTGCCTGCTTGCGTTTGACTCTTGGACTGAAAGTTGCTTCAGAGTACAATTGGCCCTCCATGTCTGTGGGTTCCATGTTTGTGGATTCAGATCATTATGGATGCAGCCAGGCCACACTGATGGTTAAGAAACAGAAGAGATGACTCCATAACAGAGATGCTGAATAATTTTGTCTATGTATTTTCCTTTCTACTTTTATCTGATGCTAAGATTACTTACAAGTGGGACCAGCAGTTAGCGTAATGGCTATGTTGCTGGACTCCCACGTAGTCGACCGCGGTTCGAGTCCCGGACCCGGCGGCTTAAACTCACGCCGGGCGCGTGTGCGTGCGTGCCCAAGATCCCGAGAGGAGAATGGAGGAGAAGGGATTGCGGTGTGGCCATCCCCCCTGGGGGGTGATTTCCTGCTTTCTATCTCTCTGTCTCTCTCTGTCTGTCTGGCGAGCGCACGCACCCTATAGCAAAAACCTCTCCAAAAAAAGAAAAAAAAAAAAAAAAAGATTACTTACAAGTAATCTAGAGGTGATTTAAAGTATTTGAGAGAATGCAGATTGGCTATATGCAAATACTGTGCCATTTATGTCAGAGACTTGTGTATCTGTGGCTTCCAGTATATGAGCGGGTCCTGATCCCATGGATACTAGGTGGGATACTAGGTAGGATTTGGAGAGACACCTGTATTTTAACTCTGCCATCTCGTGACTAGATGCTCAGAGTCATCATTTTCCTTCTGTAGGGGCTGTCCTTTCTTAAAACACCTTATTTCCTTTCTTAAATAACATCTTGGGATCAGCAGGTGGCGTAATGGTTACATCACTGGACTCCACTTAGTCGACCAATGAGAATTACTCGAGGGTACAGATTTGAAAATGCAGAGTCTAGGGCCAGCCCCATAGCCTCCTGATTAGGGGAGCTGGACCCCACGTGGCTGACTGCAGTTCAAGTCCCAGCCCTCGCAGCTTGAGAAATGTAACAGGCATATATGCAAGCCTCCAACCCCAACAAAATGGAGAAATGAAGGTATTGCGTTGTGACCATGCCCCATTGGGATGCTTTCTTCCTCTCCCCACCTGGCCCCATCTCTCCATTTCTCTCTTTCTTCCTGGTGAGTGCATGTACCCTCTGGCAGTGAAAAAAATGCAGATTTCAGAGCCTTACTCCATGAGATTCTAGTTCATTTGGCCTATATTGGAACTTGGAACATACATTTTTATAAACATGCAGGTATAGTGCTGGCCCTTATGCCACTTTTAAAAATGCTGTCTTGGGACCAGCAAATGTGCCATGGTTAGGTCACTGGACTCCCATATGTCTGATCATGGTTTGAGTTCCAGGCCTGGTGGCTTGAAACTCATGCCGAGTGTGTGTGCATGCATGCCCAAAGTCACAAGAGGCGAATAGAGGAGAAGGGATTGTGGTGTGGCCATCTCCTTTGGGGGGTAATTTCTCGCCTTTTGTCTCTCTCTGTCCCTGGTGAGCTCATGTGCCCTATAGCAAAAATCTCTCTCAAAAAAAGTAAAAGAAAAATGCTGTTCTGCCCCATAAGAGGTCAGAGCACTGGGGATGGGTGTGTTCAGGGGCTTACTGAGAAATAATAAAGGATAGAAATATATATTGTAGACTGGGCACCATGATACCTGTACTGTACTCTTTGGAAAGTTTAAACAAGTCGAATAAGGTAAACACTGAAAAAAAAAATCTCTAAACCTGTAAATGGACTCTTCTTTGTCCAAATGAGGCACATATCATGTTTACAAGTGAGTAAAATGAGTGGATAAAAGAAGAATGTTAGGTAAACAGATTCCTCCTCAGTGGAATCCTTAAACTCACAGCTATAGTATCATAATTTGCTTTGGTAAGTTTATAAAATTGTTAAAGACCATTTAAGTTATGCAGAGAATAATGTTTTACTTTTGAAATGTCAGCTATCCTGTGCAGCATTGTCTCAATTATTAACTAGCCCTGGTTCATAAAACCCAAGGCTATCTATTAACAAGGGGAAAAGCTCCTCTGAACTACACGGAGAGATTCAGTAGATTTTAAAGGTCTCAGTGGACCATCCTGTTATCCTTTCTCTTTTAAATTTTTAGTGAAAGGATTTGCATTTATACATTTTGCTGAAATGAATCAGAGGACCTTTCTGAATTGTCTTCTGCTTCTTGTCCCTTCAAGCTTCCATTTTAAAAGAGCTATAAAATTATATCTGGGGAGACCAGCAGATGGCATAATAGTAACATTGCTGGACTCCTATGTAGTTGACCACGGTTCGAGTCCTGGACCCGGCAGCTTAAAAAACTCATGCCAGGTACATGTGCTTGTGTGCCCAGAATCCCAAGAGGAGAATAAAGGAAAAGGGATGGTGGCATGGCCATCCCCCTGGGGGATGATTTATCACTTCAGTCTCTCTGTCTCTGTCTTTCTGGCAAACGCAGGCACCCTATAGCATAACATCTCTCTTAAAATAATTAGATCCAGGGTGGAAATAGAGCTGTAATTTTAAACTCAATATGGATTTTGGTTGTGCATGTGGCGTGTTTATAGGGAGTGGAAGAGAACAATAAAGCAATGTCATATATAATCATGTGTGTTGGAAGGCACTTGCACCAGCTTTATTTATTTATATTTTTTTATTTTGGAGAGGTTTTTTTATAGGGCATGTCTGCTTGCCAGAAAGACAGAGAGAGACAGAGAGATAGAAAGTGAGAAATCACTCCCCAGGGGTGATGGCCACGCCACAATCCCTTCTCCTCCATTCTCCTCTAGGGATCTTGGGCACTCACACACATGCGCCCGGCGTGAGTTTAAGCCACTGGGTCCAGGACTCGAACCGCTGTCGACTACATGGGAGTTCAGCAACATAGCCATTATGCTAACTGCTGTTCCCTGCACCAGTTTTATTTTTAATTCAGTGTTTATGGAATTTTTTGGACCACTAAAGTCAGGCAGTTTTGAAATGTGTCAGTATGGAATTTCTTACCTCTTTGGCTTTTTTTCATTCAGGTCTCAGTTCAAATATTAAAGGTTGTTCCAAGAGTTCATCATAAACTACCATCATAAAGGAGACCCTCCTGACTCTATTATGTTATTTGGTTTTAAACTTATACAATGTAGCATGGTGTGATATTTTCTTACCTGTTTATGTGTTTAGTTACTGTCCACTACTTCCCACTGGAACATAAGGTTTAGAAGAGCAAGGATTTTATTATCTAAGTTATTATGCTTGCCAGTTCCTGAAGCTATTCCTGCAGCACAGAAAGAAAATTCTTAAGTATTTGCTGCATGTATGAAGTGTGGATGTTAATATAGCAGAGCAGTTTCCTCAGGGCTCTGTAGTCAGTCTTTTGCCTGTTACTGAAAGCTGATGGAGGTAGTTGAAGGGTTAAGTAAATCTCACTACTCTTACACATTCCTGGACTAAATGGCTTCCAGAATTCTTCACTCTCCTAAAATTTTATGACTTCACATTCTGAGCCAGGTTTCTGCTCTCATGTGATTTATGTAGACCAGATCCAAGCAGCCAGTGAAATAGTGACTGAATAATTAAGGGTCCATTGTAAAAATGTTCACTAATCAACAGAAGCCATGATTCATTGGCCATTTTTGCATATCCACTATGCTAGTCTACACTAATTCAATGCACTGGTTTCTACTTCATGGGGAGTAGGTCAGGATCAGGTGGAAATTGCAGGACGTGGAAGCTGATCTTACCATTCAAAGATGAGAACCCGTCAAGTTTCCTGGGAGCAGGATGGGGATTCCGGCCCCAAGTCCTATCTACCTGAAAGGACGGTCCTTTACCTCCATTCCATGGTCCTGCCTTTTCTATCTGCCTCTTCCATCTGAAATACACATTGTGAATGACCGTCTTTTTTTTTGAAACCAGAAATAAGGGTCTGTTATTCTGAAATACTGTTCAGATACTAGGGGAGAGACAGTCATCTTGGAAAGGCTGAGGATTAGAGCAGCATGAGGTCATTAGATTATCTGCTTGTCAGTTGGTCTGGCAGGAAGTGGAGTTCAGGATAAGGTTTGGTTGGCCAGGGAACAGGACAGGTTTTGTAAAGTTGGGAAACCAAACTCTATCCACAGAATTGGCCCAAAATGGTGTATACAGGTTGCAGTTAGAAGGTGACATAAGGAAACTGGAGGAAAAAAGAAAGGAAAGGGCGCAGACCCTTACCTTCAGCGTCACAGATGCATCCAGATCTGACCTTGTCTGTCTCTGCACCCAGCTTGCAGGCATTCTCCCTCCCTCACTGCTAAACTCTTCATCTTGTGTTTTTCCCAGGCTGAATTCTCCCACACTCCTCAAAATAAAATAAAATAAACAACCAATTCAAATTAGAGTGATTTTTGGAAAGTGTGCTCTGCAGCCTATTTTAGAAAACACACACCATAATATATATGATCTAAGCAGCGTCTGAGGCTCTTTAGCGAGGGCTATAAACATGTGGTGTCATGACTCGAGGGCTCAGTGTCGCACATCAGCAGTGACATCTGGAGTCTTTCATGATGCAGTTGCCGGTACTCTGCCGCCTCCCACTCACCTTGGTACCTACGCACCCTGCCGTTTCTCGTACAGTCCCTGTGTTGCTGCATCTGTGAGAGGGGGAAGCTAAAAATACCTGCTGGGATGGCGACGTGGATTGATGTTACCTCATAATCCTTGCAAGCTGCATAAGGCATGTAAAAGAAAACGATCGCAAAGGACTAACGTTCCAAATGATTCACGTTTCTGTAGGACCTAGAAACAGAGAAGTAGGTCCAAGATCAAAACCAGTGACCCACAATTATTTTCGGGGATTCATGTCCTTAGAATTAGGGAAGTTTTCCTTTTTTTTTTTCCCAATTAATTCACCCTAAACAATAGTTTAAACATAGGAATGCTGCTGCCTTGTCATGCATTCATCCTGGTGATAAAACTAGATTGTAATAGAATATGATTGCACTCAAATGTCTATCATGTTGATGTTGATATTGAGAGTTAGAGTCAAAGGATTTTTATATACTCATCTTTGTTTCAAGAACATCATTTTGTTTGAATTTTCGCTAAATCTCACAAACCTATTCTTCAATCTATTTTTTGTACAGACATCAGTTTCCGGTGATAGTAATTTTTAAAACTGCAGTAGTAAGAGTGAGATGTAAACATCTCAGAACCATTTGGTTGATATGATTTACTACAGGGTTTAATGATTCTCTGGATGGGTTGATACTTGAAAGCCGCGCTATCCAGTACTGAAGCTATCGAACACTTTAGAGGCAGCTAGTCTGACTTGAGATGTGCTTCAAATGTGTAATACACACCAAATTGGTTTTGAAGACTTAGTACCAAAAAGGAATGTAAACTATTCCATTCATAAATTTGTATATTGATTCCATGCTATAATAATACTTGAGGTATATTATAGCAAATAGAATATATTATTAACATTAATTTTGCTTGGTTATATTGACTTTTTTTTAAAGAGGTTTTTGCCTTACTGCATATGTGCTCATCAGAGAGAGAGAAAGAGACAGTGACAGGGAAAGTGCCCAATCACCCCCTGATGATTGTAGCCACACCACAATCTTTTTTTCCTCCACTCTCCTCCCTGCATCTTGGGCACGCATGCTCCCAGTGTGAGTTTCAAACCACCGGGTCCGGGACTCGAACTGTGGTTGACCATGTGGAAATCCAGTGATGCAGATCTGCTGGCACCACTTGCGTATTTTTACCTTTTAAAATAAAGCATAGACAGTATTAGACTAGTGTATTTCTATTGGACAGCTGCTGCTTAGAGAAACACGTTTCTGATCAGACTAAACATGTCAGACTAAACTTTCTGTTCATTCTTCTGGAAAACATTTAAAATACAATATGGTCATGCAAGACTGAATGAAAGTACGTAGTTTAGAAGTTCCATCCAGACAGCCTCACCAGTGCTTCACCAAAACCACTGGAAGGCTCCTCTGGAAAGGAATAGGCAGTTTTATTGTCTTTAGTTATTTAATCCTGGGTTCCTCTTCTGCAATATTAACCATATCAATTCATGCTCTCTCAAGGACGTTAATGGATCTTAAGTTACTAGAAAGAAAGGAATTCAAATAACTACTATGTACAGTAGAGGCAGGCATTTCACTGATAATGTCCCCTTCTAACAAAATGTACCTTAGAAGCTTTGTTGCCCCAAGGTTATCTGGCCTTGAGTATAATATATTGTATGCATCATTTCAGTGGATTATGTGTTAGGTCTGTAGACACAGAACTGAACGTGATCTCTGAACTTTTGTCTTTGTGAGATTTTGTTTTTCTGTGAAACCTGACCATCTGGTATGTAAATATCCCAGAATAAGAAATACTCATATATAAGAGATTCTGTTTTTGTGAGTCTTACTTTTTCATAGAGAAATAAGACTGCAAACTTGTGGAAATGCATTTTTTCAAAGAATCTTGGTAAAATACAAAGGACGGGGTTTTCAAAAAGTTTCTTGGAAAAGATGTGTAGTATGAAAAAAAACTACACATGTATTTCAAAATTTTTTTGCACCAAAATAAGCTTGTACTTTAATGTTACATGAACTTTTTGAAGTCTCCTGTAAATATATTTTACCCCTTAGCCCTTTCTGACAGAAGTTTTAAAATTTGATCCAAATAATTTAATCCCAAATTGTCAGTCAGCATCTCCCATACTTACCAAGAAGCTTCTGCCATCTGGCTGTGCACATGGTGGGCATGGCAGTCATGATCCCCAGCAGACTCACGTAACTCAGTCTAGACCCCGGCTTCCAGATCTTTTCTTGTCAGAAAAGTCATGGCACAGTTTTTCATTAAAACAATAGAAAAATATGTCATGACTTTTCCAATAACCCAGTAATAACACAAGAAAAACAGGATAGACCACAAATGGACCTTTGTCTTCAGGTCAGCTAATGGCCCTTCCTGTGGATTCCCAGAACTTTGTCTATGTTATCTTTTTATACAGTAGTAACAATATTATTTGACTTATATATTTTCCTTCACTAATTTTAATTAGCAGTTTTTTTTAAAAGAAATAGAAATCTGTCTTTAACCACAATTTTAATTAAATTTAGACAAAAATTTTCAATTACTTACAGAAATAGGAAAAGTATCTAATGAAATTGGTAGTGTAATTTCACCATCTTCTGAAATTCATTTTGACAGTGTCTTCCAGTTGGATGTTGGAAGCTGGTCTTTGTAGATAGAATGAATGTCCGTGTAAACCCAAGCATGTGCATAGGCAACATTTTTGCTTTCAGTGTTATTTCTTCTGCTCTGTTTGACCCTTAAATTATTTATAATTAACAGTTTGCCTTTTAAAATATAAATTTGAATTATCTGCAATCTAGTTTAATAACTCATTTTATCCATTAGTGCAAATTTTATGAGTACGTACAATGTACCAGGCTCTTTGGAAAGTGTTGGGGATACATTGATAAGCAAGATATCAATCTGATATTTATGAAATGTGCACAGAAAATAGATATGTGTTAGACTTTTTTTAGAGCTGTGTATTGTGCCTCAAAAGAAATCAAAATGTTTCAACATATTGCAGATGTCTTTTTAATGATTTACAAATGATTTCAAAAGGAGGAAAGCTCTGTGCCTTTATATAACTCACATTCTCAATAATATCTACACAGTCTCTGTTATCCAAGAATATTGAGACTAGTTGGAGCATTTCTTGAACAATAGTAGGAGATGCTCAAATATTTTGTTAACATAATCTATGGTCACAGACAGTGTATGTTAATACAAAGATCTACCAGAAGGTCAGTAATATCTTTTTTTTTTGGGGGGGGAGGAGGTTTTTGCTATAGGGCACATGCACTTGCCAGACAGACAGAGACAGACAGAAAGCGAGAAATCACCCCCCAGGGGGGATGGCCACGCTGCAATCCCTTCTCCTCCATTCTCCTCTCGGGATCTTGGGCACGCACGCACATGCGCCCGGCGTGAGTTTAAGCCACCTGGTCCGGGACGCAAACCACAGTCGGCTACATGGGAGTCCAGCGACATAGCCATTACGCTAACTGCTTGTCCCAGAAAGTCAGTAATATCTTGACTGAGTAAACATATTCCAACATATGAAAGGTGAAATGGGTGGAAGTTCATTTTCTCTACATCAAGCCCCTCAAAATGGTTAATACATTCATTTGAGTATTTCAGGCAAATTTTTAGAAAATGAATAGGGACCTATTGAAGAAAGATATGAACAATGTAGATAATTAACCCCTATTTTGCAGCTTCTTTAAAAGTTACTCTATAGTTATGCCGTAAAGGCTATATAGGAATCTGTTAAGAGAACCCCAGCTTAATTGTTCTGTCACACATAGGAATGCTAACTAAAACATAATTTGTATCAGTAGAATTGGATTTGAAATGGGTTTATCTTGGGTTCCTATCTACTGAAGTACTCAATGTAGCTTAGTTACCTGCAGGAGAGTCAGTCCCACAGTGAGCCTCTGAGAGCCACAGGACACTAGCACTTGTGCTGGGATCTGTTCCAGCTGGTACTTGAACTCATGTGGGCTTGTGTGAGACACTTAATCTCCTTGAACTTGAATTTCTCTATCTACGAAATAAGGGGGTTGGGCTAAGAATTCTGATTTTACAAAGATCGGAATAGGAAAAGAAGAATGTAACTGGAGGTTTATAAATTATTGTTAGTGTGTTTTCATCGACTTGGCTGTTAATCAGGATGTCATTTTACTGCAGCATTTCTGATGTAAAGACTTTTGTTCTAGTCAGCCAGAGTTAATCAATGTTTAGCTTAACTTTCTCTGTTTGTATTGATCAGGTGACATAGTTATCCCCAAAGCTGGAGGAAGGAAATAAATTTCTTCTACTAACTTAGATCATAGAAACGCCTGTCATGATTTAGGGCCATTTCTCATCATTTGTCCTTCTGAAATTGACAAGATTCCAAAAGTGCAGATTCTCAACTTTAGATCTGAGAAGGAGAGCTGGAAATGAGCGGTGGGAGGCACCTTTGGGCTAGAGGAAGCAGACTTAAAGAACCGAGATGTGATTTACTGAAACAGACAGGATGGGTGCAGACAAGGCAAGAGGGCGAAAGCTGCGATCTGCAATTGCTGGTTTATCCTAAGGACTCTGGAACCTCGACCTTATGGAAATGTTTCAGGGAACAATGAAGGTTTTACAAATGGAAGGAAGATTGGTTGTCAGGGGAAAGATATGAGTCATGACCTTGTTAAGTAGCTGAAACAAACCAGACTTCTTCTGCTAAAGAAGCCTTTATCAGATTACAAAGAGAACCATTTGTAACACTTAAGAATATGAAGTCTGTATTTCATCATTGGTTTGGAAAGAAAAGGAAAATGGCTCTTGATAATGGTATTTAATAACATTAATATGGTTTCTTCTAAGAATATCAGACTGAGTGTATGGACATTTTACTCTATTTCTTATGCTTATGAAAAAAGATACCTGGATTTCTACCGGTTGGATACTAAGCAGTTGGTTTAAATCCATTTTCCATAATACTATATCTTACATCTAACATTTATTTCCCTACTGACATTCAAAATACTTTACCTGTATTAATTAATTCTCACAACAACCACTGAAGATAGGCCTATTATACTCCTTATTTAATAGACAAGGAGATGGATTCATAAAGAAGTCGGGTAGCCAAAATCTCAGAGGTGAAATAGCTCATCCACTGAGGGTAGTCCCAGAGAAAGGCTCTCATTTATATAAAGTGTCCTCTCTAGACACAACAATTCCCTCACGATTACACTTTCCTTTTATGGACCCACAAATGCTTACAGACTTCCTTGTCAATACATATTTTCATTAGATAGAGTAGTTAGCCTGGTAGGGAGCTTATCTCTAAATCATCACAAGACAATTATAAACCATGGCTCCTCAATTTTCTACTCATTGCACTTTTATTTAATCAATTCAGTCTATATAATGTTCATATTTATAAAATATTTAAACATGAGCTGTTTAAAAACACATGCTAAGTTTTTAAATATCTTTATTCTACTTGAGGCTTGCTTGGCTTTCTGTACTAGTGTCTCATTTGAGCATGTGAAATTAGATCGTTCTGCAGGAAAACTCCAGTTATCTGTATGCTCAGGAACCTGGGTGAATAGCTCAATGAAGAAGCAAGTGTTCAGAGCCTTTTCCTTGATGGAGTTTTACTCTACCACAAGACTTCAACCCCATATGCTTCTGGAAAAAAACTTTTCTTAACAACAAAGATAATGTTATGCTTTTTTGGTACATATGTTATTTCACCCAGGACTTTTTAAGCCTGATATGGCTTTTATCAAATCATAAAGAATTGAATATCTGTTCATTAAAATGAAATAAAAAGAATGACAATTTAAACTTACCCCACAAACTTACTTTATCATATTAACCAGACACCATGGTTCTGCATTAATTTATTTAGTCAACACGTATTGAGCAGAGATGGGCAGATTCAGGGGTGGTCCTCACAACTGCCTTGTTCTGGTGTTCATGCCCTTGTGTCATGCTTGTCTCCTTGAGTAGGAGCAGGACCTGTGACTGACTTCTAACCAGCAGAGTAGGGCAAAGGTGATGATTGCATGGACTCGATTAGGTTATATCATTTTGCTGACCCTCTCTCTCTCCCTTCGCTGGCTTCAAAGAAGAAAGCTGCCATGTTGTGGGCTGCGTGTATGGAGAGTCCACATGGCAGGGAGCTGAGAACAGCCTCTAGCCAACAGCTGCTAAGAAGTGAAAGCCCTTGGTATGGCAGCCATAAGGAATTGAATTCTGCTAATAAAGCAGATGGTTCTCCAGTTGAGCCTCAGATGAGATCTCAGCACAAGCCAACAGAAACCTTTACTGCAGTGTTGTGAGTCCCTAGCAGAGGACCCAGTTGAGCCTAACTTATAGAAGGATGCCATGTCTGTTGTTTTAAGTCATTAAGTAGGTGATGATTTGTTACATAGAAACAGGGAATTAATACAAGCACCCACAGTATTCCAAACACACTTTGAGCCATTGGAGATAGAGCAGTGAACAAAACAGCATCTGCCTCAAGGAGCTTGCATTCCACTAAATCTAGAATATATACTTTTAGAACTTTAATTCATCTAAATTATAATTTAAAAGTAAAAATCCCTGGGACCAGCAGGTGGTGTAGTGGTTAGCAATTCTATTTCTACATAAAGATCATTGTCTAAAAGAATACCTAGAGTTCATTTTGCATCTTCAGAAGATTGAAGTCACACTTTACAAGCCTAGCACATGAAAGGGGATTTCAACAAGTTTGTGGAAAAATAGAATTAAAGAACAAGTTTATTGTGGTAGCCCAAAAAATATGAAATGCGTGCATAGTGTTTTGGTAATATATCTTTTCCATGAAGTTTTTGACGAGTCTGCATTCGTTAGTTCTGATGTCTGAACTAGAGAGTGAAGGGGGGCAAGATCTTGGATCGAGTCTCTACAGAAGCTAGCTGGCTTTACGTATAGTCCTGGATGCCGTGGTACACAGGCTGCAGCCCATCACACGCCAGGTGTACCTCAGGTAGGAGCTGCTAGTCATTTAGGGGCTCAGGGGCTTGTGCTTTTTTTCAGCAAAAAAACAAGGCTAAGGCCACATTCTGTTGAAGAGACCTACTGTTTTTTAAAAATGATGCATAATCAATCACAGTCAGAATATATTGGACAGCTTTTGTGTATAATGTGTATAGTTACATGCCTAATAGTTTTTTGTCATGTGTTGAGTTTATCTGACGGATAACTCTATTGAATCCCTGTTACTGCTATTATTAATAATAACATGGGGACTAGCAGATGGCATAATAGTTACATCACTGGACTCCCATGTAGTCAACCATGGTTCTAGTCCTGGACCCCGTGGCTTAAACTCATGATGGGCATTTGTGCGTGTGTGTTCAACATCTTGAGAGGAAAATGGAGGAGAAGGGATTGCGGCATGGCCATCCCCCCTGGGGTGTGATTTCTCACTTTCTATCTCTCTCTGTTTCTGGTGAGTGCACATGCCCTATAGCAAAAATCTCTTCTAAAATAATAATAACAACAACAACATGCATCGAGCGCATATTCCCGTGTAGACATTGAGTACTTTGAAATATATTTAATTTGTTTTCTCTAAAGCATCATTGTCCTCATTGAAGAGATGAAGAAATTGAACCTTAGAGATACCTAAGTTCTAAGAATGAGAAAGTACTGCAGTCAGGATTTTAATTGAGGCAGTCAGGTTGCAGAGCTAGTGCCCTCGTCCACCATGTAAGCTGCCGCTGGGAATGTGGCAGGCATGGTGTTGGGCACCATCTTCTCTCATTTGTTCCTCATAATAATCCCCAAAAAGATAGTTGAGGATGGGCCCTGAAAAACTCTCAAACGAATTTCAGGAGGAGCCAGGATGTTGACATGTGTCTGCTGATGACACAGCCACTCCTTACACAACCCAGGTATGTGGGAACATGACAGCTGTTGATGCAGGGTAGGCAGCCATCGTATGCTAATATGTTACTTTGCCTCCAGTAACTGCCCGTAAGCTTGATAATGCCTTACATCCTAGAAGTGTATGTCAAATTCCTTACCATAAAATTATTCCTAGTCCTCAACCTTATCAACTTTGTACGCTTTGGTATCAGTAGTGATACGTTTATCTTGCTTTTTTATGGAAGATTTTTATTGAGGAAAAAAATGTAAAAACAGGAGGCTCTCAGGTGCTGCATCTTCTCTAGAGAAGGAGGCTACTAAGGAGTGAAGAAAAGGGTGAGAAATGAGCGATTTAGGCTAGTGGCTCTCAGATCCATTCAAAACACTTTCCCGAGGTTTCCAGTTTGGATTTCATTGTACATATCACTGTATTTTCTTTTATTTGACAACCTTTTGATAACCTAGAAGTAGTAGAAAGTATGTGGTTATAAATGCAAGGTACAATCAGTTCTGCTCTCCACTTATTTTGAATACTCAAAGTTGTTCCAACACAATTTTGTCGCATTATAGGACAATTTGAGCATAATAAGAATTTCTTATTTTCTTACATGATTTTTGTCTGCAATAAACACAAGTCAAATGCAGAAAACTGCACTGAATGGAGCTATGTAGGAATGCACAAACTGCACACACGCATGCACCCTAAACATCTGCCAGCTACCTGTTCACCAAGTGTTTGTGTTATGAGCCACCCCCCAGACACATCTGGTGTTACAAGTTTCCTTTGGTTTCAGGTAACCCTTCTCCTAGCACTTCACAATAACTCACAACCTGCAGCCCTTCTGACACCTACTTCCATGAGTAAAGGTCAGGGCTTTTTCAAGATAAAATATTTATTGTAGTATTTGTGGGTTTTTGTTTGTTTGTTTTTCAGAGGTTTATGCTATAGGGAACGTGAACTCTCCAGAAAGAGAGAAACAGAAAGTGAGAAATCACCCCCCCAGGGAGAATGGCCACACCACAATCCCTTCTCATTCTACTCTCAGGATCTTGGGCATGCATGCACATGTACCTGACATGAGTTTAAGCCACTGGGTCCAGGACTTGAACCACAGTCGACTACGTGGGAGTCCAGCAACATAGCCATTACACTATCTGCTGGTCCCGTATTTGTGTTTTTTTAAACATACATAATACAACTACTACTTTATTAGGTTGCCTTTTTTTTAAAGTTAGTTTATTTCTTATATGAGTGAAAGACCTAGAGAACGACAGAGACAGGTACCCCAACAGGGCCTCCAGTCTGTGATCAACCTCCAGTCTCATGCAGCTCCAGATCATGGGCATGCATACAACCCATGTGTGCAGCGAGGTCTCTGGATGTGAACTCGGAACCTCCCCTAATACCCTAGTAAGTTAGCCTCTCAGAGCATTGTGTTACTGCTGTACCATTGTTTTGTGTCACAGTTGAAATTTTGGAGTGTCTGCTTTTCCCATGAGTTCTGTGGGGTTTTTCGGTGGTTTTGCTTAGCGCAGTTACTTTTAGAATGTTACTGTATTGTCCTTTATCATGCAGATTGCACTTCTATTAGGGCACGTGTGTGCTGTGCACTTGCAGGGATGGCCAATAATTATTTGAAGCACTTCCTTCACAGCAGTTTAGCAGGTTATTTTGTTTTTCCCAAGAGATAGGAGCTAACCAGACATCAAAATAACACTTTGTAGGAGGGCTCTCAGAGGACAGCCCCCAAAACAATAACTACTTGCTTCTTTAGGTTGATAATTTAGAAGAATTTATACTAACACATAATTATCTCTCTAGAGGCCACTTCCAGTTAGTGAGATTCTCACCTTTGCATCTCCCTTTTCATTTTTACCTATAGCTAATATCAGGAGTTGGTGGATTTCTCTTAGAGTCAACATTAGGAAATAGCCCTTGCCTTGTTCCCTGTGCACATTTCCTTTTGAATAGCATCCAAGTGAGAGCCCCTCTCTGAGGTGTAGGCCATGCCTGGTGACTGTGCTGGATTTCTGTTCTTACCTTTGGAAAGTTTTATGTTTGTTCGTTTGTTTCAGGTTTTTAACATAGGGTGTTCATGCTTGCCAAAGAGAGAGAGAGAGAGAGAGAGAGAGAGAGAGAGAGAGAGAGAAAAGTAAGAAATCACCCACAGAGGGTCATGCCCATGTTGCAGTCCTTTCTCCTCCATTCTCCTCTCTGGAATTTGGGCATACACACACATGTGCCCGGCGTGATTTTCAAGTTGCCAGGTCCAAGACTTGAATCACAATTGGGCATATGGGAATTCATTCCCTTAACTACCATGCCACTCATTTGTCCAACTTTGTAAAGTTTTCTATATCTCCCTTCCTCTATTTTAAAGGTTCAGAAGTAGATTTTTCTGAGCTATATGCAGCACCAGAATCTTTTATAGGTACATATGTAAAGTACATAGGCACTAAATAAATGGTATTGTAACTGAGGAGTATCAAACTAATTGTCAAGAAGTAAGTAAATGCAAATGGTGACACCAAGGACAAAAAGGAAGATAGGGGCCAGCAGATTGCATAGTGGTTACATTGCTGGATTCCCACATGGCCAACTGCAGTTCAAGTCCTGGGCCCAGTGACTTAAAAATCATGCCGTGTGCATGTGTGTGTGTGTGTGTGTGTGTGTGTGTGTGTGTGTTTGTGCCCCCAAGATCTCAGAAGGAGAATGAAGGAGAAGGGATTATGGCATGGCCATACCCCTGGGGAGTGATCTCTCACTTTCCCTCTCACTACCTCTTTCTCTCACTTCTCTGTTTTTCTCTCTCTCTGGCAAGCACACACGCCCTATGGAAAAAAAAAGAAAGACAGATTGAAACATTAGTCTTATATAACAGTTCAGACATAAAGTAAAGACAGGCATGGTTAAGTCTAGGAAGGACAAATCCACAACTTTTGTAGAATAAATTGCAATTCATTCTCAAAGAAATGCTAAAGAGAAGACTCAGGTGTTATTAGTAGGAAGAATACCATTAGTAGGAAGAATAGGCACACAGTAGTTAATAACTCCTAATTGAGGGGTACTCATGTCGCTTGAAGTTAACCTCAAGTCTACATCCATTAGTCATAGACAAGTTCTTCTTGAGGGTTTCATGGTGTCTAAAAATTTTGAGCTTACATTCTGTCCTCTCAGCAATATCAATGGGAAACAGATCTTTCCTTTGTAAAATAATATTAATAACAACAATAATTCAGTACTGAATCTTATTGGTCTGACTTGAATGTTATGCTAGCTCCTGGACCAGTCATGATAGCTAGGGCAATGTGTTCTCTCATTGGCCAGACCTCACTTACATATTCAGTTTGGAGTGAGAGAAGGAATCCACTTCACTTGGTTCACATGAATTGAGAGTAGAAGATAGGTAGTTTCTCAAGGACACTTGGTGTGTTGTGACCAGAAGGCGACTGGGTTCTGATCAGCCAAGGACACCAGAAGGCCACTCTAAGAGCCTCCTAAGCTGGGCTCTATACTAGGCACTTAGCCTATAGCAGTGAGCTAGAGACAGCCTCTGCCCTCCTTCAGCCTACTGCACTTTGGACATTAATTCAATAAACACACAGATGAGGCAGCTGAGGCCTAGTGAGATGAAATCACTTTCCAGTGAAGCATAATTAGAGCTTAGCGTAGTGTCAAGAAACTTTACAATATCTTCCAATATCAAGAGGCTATTTTGCCCAATTCCTGAAGGAAGCTGACCTACTGAAGCATGTTGTCAAGTATAAAATTGTGGAAGATACTATGCTATAACTAGTTGTATGCTGGAGGGAGACGACTTTCACCAGCTTGTGAGATATTATTGTATACTTCTCTTCCCTAATAAGCATTCAGTGAAATAATATTGTTGGCTTAAAATTAGCTATGGTGGGGATGTTTATACCATAGAAATAGGCAGACATGATCAAGCAGAATTCTCCCACTACAACCAATTTCAAGAGCTGGTTGTTATACATTTATGAGCACACCACTAATTATCATACTTCTAGGAATTTAGTCTTTAAGTAAATTCTTTCCTTGTCCAAAGTATTTAATAATATTCACATAACTATTAATATAGGTAGAAAGATATAATAGGTCAGGAAGTTAATAAATTATAGGATTTTTGTTTTTGCCTCTATTCCAAATCCAAAGATCTCCAGTTTAATATATTTAATGCAGTTTATATTCATTTTTATATTGCATGCATGTTGATTAAATTGCCACTGTCTAAAAGCAAGACATCTATGATAGCATATATAAATCCCCAGTTATAGATTAGACCTTATTAAAATTGATTTTTAACATAACAAATAGAAAGACTAGACTTTAGATAAATTTGTTTTTTGGGTGTGTTTATTATGAAATAGTAATGTAATTAAATATTTTTGCATGTACATATATGTGTATATGGTGACTTGAAAGATATGTTTGTAGATCCTTTGATACCTCTTCACTCAAAAGGAGAGCTGAATTTAGTGACTTGCTTCTTGCTTCTAGTGACAGAATGTACATTTGTTCATTCTTTCTTTCTTTTTTTTTTTTTTGCTTTAGGGCATGTGAGCTTTCCAGAGAGAGAGACTGAAACAGTGAGAGGAAAAGTGAGAAGTCACCACCCATAGGGGATGGCCACACCACAATCACTTCTCTTCCATTCTTTTCCTGGGATCTTGGGCATGCACCACACATGTCACACATGGAGTCCCAGACCTGGTGGCTAATCACTGGTGAAACTCACTCCGGCCTTGTGTGAGTGCATGCCCAAGATCCCTGGAGGAGAATGTAAAAGAAGGGACTGTGGCATGGCCATCCCCCATGGGGTGATTTCTCACTTTCCCCCTCACTGTGTCTGTCTGTCTGTCTCTCCCTCCCCCATCACATGCTCTAAGGCAAAAACCTCTTAAAGGGACCAGCAGTTAGCGTAGTGGCTATGTCGCTGGACTCCCATGTAGTCAACCGTGGCTCGAGTCCTGGACCCAGTGGCTTAAACTCACGCCGGGCGTGTGTGTGTGTGCCCAAGATCCCAAGAGGAGAATGGAGGAGAAGGGATTGCAGCGTAGCCATTCCCCTGGGGGATGATTTCTCACTTTCTGTCTTTCTGTCTCTCTCTATCTGTCTGACGAGCACACGCGCCCTATAGCAAAAACCTCCTCTCCAAAAAAAAAGGAAAAAAAAAAAAAAAACTCTTTAAAAAATAAAAAAGAAGGTATAAATTACAAACCTTTCTCCTGCCAGTGGACTTATATTTTGCCACTTTGTATATTACGGACACTATTATTTCACTAATTGGTATCCTATAACATTATTTAAATATAGTTACTAATAATCCTTTTTATTGTTCTAATTTATTTTGTACATTAAATCATTGTACATCACTATATCTTGTAAAATGAGTTTACCCAACATGAATACACTTCACACTAGTCTAGTTGAAGATATCATACATATTATCAACAGGCAGTCCTCCATTTCTGTGTCCCTTAAATGTCTTGCCTCTCTATTTTCCTCTTTGATTTTTTTCCTCTCATTAATTCTGTGGTGTAATGTAATAACATTCACTGGGCCCCAGTATCATATTTTCAATGTTTACTCAACTTCTAATTATTGTTCATAATTAATAATCCTATGATGACATAAATAGTTGTATAGGTTAGGATTCTTACTTGCAAGCAACAGAAACTTTTCTTGCTGATTTAAACAGAAAAGGGATTTACTGAAAATATAGAGTGTTAAATCTAAAATCATCTCAAAATAAGTGATAAATATAAAAAACAAAACTGACACTAGGAAACAGAAAGCAGCATGCTGTATAGTTCTAAATAGCTGTGGAGACAATGAAAACGATGCTGTTGAATCTGACCGATGACAAAAATGAGTCCACCCTAAACCTTTAAATGCTGACACCATATTAACACTCATTGGTCATTCTAGTCCTTGCCATCACTCCCAAGAGTCTTGCTTCAACCGCCATGACTTCCAGATAGATTCCCTTGGTCTCTTTCCGATACTGCCCCCAGGTCTGGGGTGAGTAAGTATGGCTTGCATAGCCTTTGTCACAGGGCTACGCCCTAGACGAGAGAAGGAAAAAGGAAAAACTTGGCAGTTTTCCTTTCTATATTAGGAAGTAAGTTGTGCTTCTCACTGAGAAGGTAGCTTAAATACTCAGAAGTGAAAATGAGTACTAAATGTCCACTGAAACCCATATTGGCACATGCAGCATCAGCCTTCTACTTCTCCAATAATAATTTTAACACCTACCCCCCTGCAACTCATTGCTTCTAATCTGCCTATATCTAAAATACAGGAAGTTCACCTTCTCACTCTCCGGGGGAGAAACAGGTCTCATTCATTACTATATCCTGACTAACCTATTTTTCTTATAGTTCATTTACAATCCATTTTAATGCTATGGACTGAATTGAAAAGTTGTTCAACACCAACATGCCCAATACAAATAGTGGGAGCAAAGACTAAAAAACAAGAGAGAAGTTTACTCAATATATGAACACAGGAAAGTGAGAAAACATGACTTGTTGCAGTCTTCTTTTTTATACATGGTCATGAGGCTGAAGGTGATAATTAGAACCTTTCTCTTCCACTACTTATTTCATGTTCTTTTTTCCTTTCATATGTGTCGATGTATGTGTGTATTTTTAGGTTTTTGGGGAGAAGAGAGACAGAGGGAAAGTGAGCACCCTTGGAAGAATGAGCATGCCACATTCCCCTCTCTCTTCTCCTCTTAGGATTTTTGGCATGCATGCACATGTGCCCAGCGTGACTTTCACGCCACTGGGTCCAGAACCTTTAACTGTGGTCAACCATGTGGGAATCCAGCACCCTCACCACCAGGCTGGCCTTGTTTTGTTTTGTTTTGTTTTATACACACACACACACTCATATATATATATATATATATATATATATATATACACACATATATATACACACACACACATATACACACACACACATATATATATATATAAATTACTATATATGTGTGTGTGTGTATATAACACACACATTTTATATAGTAATTTATGACTTACATACAATCATTACACATCTTTATAGGGTACACAGTGGTATTTAAAAGCAGGTATATAGTATATAATAAATCAAGGATATTAACACATTTACCATCTTCAACATATATTATGTTGTGAACATTCAGAATCTACTACACTGGTTGTTCTGGAAGTATGTACTGAATTGTCTATGACATTCTTTACCATGAAATATAGTTCTAAAAACAAATATATTAGAAATCAGACAACAAAACCTCATAAATTAATGAGAATAGATTTTTTAAAACAAAGGTAATCTTAACATAGCCAATGAAAGAAGAATTTATAGTTTCCATGGAAAGGACTATGAGAGATAGGAGTTTTTAACCTGAAAATATTTGTGGTATCTTTGGTCTAGTTATAGATAGGTAAAATTATACATAACAATAGCTCATTAGGAAGATATCAAAAAAGAAAACTTTTACTCATTCATTGTCAGTTCTGGTAAAACCATAGTTCTGTACTGTGCATAAAGAAGTAAGTCCTCACAAAAGAAAAAACAAAGTAAAATTGGAAAGAGATACTTAAAAGTAGAGACATGAGGACCAGCAGTTGGCGTAATGGCTATGTCGCTGGACTCCCATGTAGTTGACCACAGTTCGATTCCCAGACCTGGTGGTTTAAACTCATGCAAGGTGCATGCACGTGCATGCCCAAGATCCCAAGAGGAGAATGGAGGAGAAGGGATTGAGATTGCAGCGTGGCCATCCCCTCTGGGGGGTGATTTCTCACGTTCTGTCTGTCTCTCCTCTGTCTTTTTGGCAAGTGCATGCTCCCTATAGCAAAAAACTCTAAAAAAAAATGTAGAGACATGGTAAACAGTGATTTGGTGATGTATAGGTTCTACGACGTTCTTGGTTTTAGCTTTCTTTAAACTTGTTCCAAGAAAGACTCAACTACTTGTACCATTTTTGGCTTTTCCTCTGTTATCTAGTTTCATACAATGAGTAATGGTTATAATAAATATGAAACCCATGGAGACCATCTATCAAAAATTATTAACGAATCTGTACTTGTTTGTGTGTAGAATAGTTGAATCTGCATTGCTAGCTTTTTAGTATGGAAATTTAATCCTGACATTCAGTGTTATTATCAGTATGTGTGGGATTATCCTTATTTTCTAGTTGTTTTGTGTTCTTCTACTTATTTCCCTTTAATTTTCCTTGTGTAGTATTCCTTTAAGTATTTTCTTAAGAGCTGGTTTAGTTTTGGTGAATTTTTTCAACATTTGTTTATCTGGGCATGATTTTATCTCTCCTTTCCATTTGAAGGATAATCTTGCCAAGTATAGTACTCTTTGCAGAAATTTTCTTTCAGCATTTTAAATATACCTTCCCATTCTATTCTTGTCTGCATTGTTTTATTGAGCGGCCCAATGTTAGTCTGGTGGGTTAAGCTTTGTAAGTAACTTGGCGTTTCTCTCTTGCCAGTTTTAGAATATTGTCTTTGTCTTTTATTTTTACTAATTTGGCTTGGAGAAGATCTTCTTCTATCTATTTGGTGTACTTTGTATTTCCTGGATTTGGATGTCTACATGCTCCTCTAAATTTGGAAAGTTTTCAGCTAATATATCATGAAAGAAAATTTCTATGCCTTTGCCTGTCTCATTGCCTTCTGGAATATCCATTATGTGGCTATTCAGCCGCTTTATGGTGTCAGGATTTCCTTTATGTTGTCTTGATTTTATAATGGTTATTCTCCCACTCATTTCAGTTGCTTGGGCTAAATCAGAGGTTTTGTCTTCAAGATCAGAAATTCTTTCTTCTGTGTGGTCTAATCGGCTGTTGATACTTTTGAGGAAGGTTTTTTGATTTCCTGCATCGCATCCTTAAGCTCCAGAAGTTCTGTTCAATTCTTTTTCAGTCTATCTCTTTATGGAGTTCCTCCTTCAAATCATAGAAGGACTTTTCTCACCTGGAATTGGTTGTCTGTTTTTTCTTATATCTCATTGCATCTTGTTACAATGAGTACAAGGAATTCTTTTTCTGGCATATCTGTGATCGTGTGTGTTTTATATATGTTTTTGGTGAGGATTATAATGTTTCATAAAGGGGAAATATTTTCTGATTTTCTCTTGTTTCTTGAGGATCTACTTTAATTGTAGTCAATTCTTCCTGCTTTGGAGTGTATTTCTGTAGCAATGTACTCATGCCTTTCTCTATGGTATGTGTTAGCTCTGTGCCAGTTTTTTTCCCCTATTGTCAACAGGAGTGTAGAATACACAGTTGGAGTTAGGGTTTAGGTTTTCAGAGGAGAGTTTCTCTACTCTTACTGACGGGGGTGTTGCGGGGATAGAATTCCTCCAGAATCTCATGTCTTCAAATGTTTGATTTCTATATACCCAAACTTTTCTTCTCCTTATGTGGATAGTAGTTGGATAGGTGGAGGGTGGGGAAAGGCATAGAAAGCAATCATGGATACAAGAGACAGTGTGGGAGGAAGGTGGGAGATGCCAGAGGGTGAGAGATAGGGAATCAAGAATGGGGAAAAAAAGCAAAATATAGAGGAAACAAGAAATGGAAAATTATTTGTTGATGATAACGCATATGTCGATGTGCTTGATTGAGCCAATATACAGTGTATTCTGGATGGAAAATCTCATTTTGTATGCTATAATGATGTATAGTAAATGAATGTAAATAAATAAATTTAAATTAAGAAAAAAAGAGTATAAGGTGGTAGACTCCAGCAGCTTGGGCCTCCCTGTTGCCCCCAATGGGTGAGGAGCAGAACAGCATCAGCTCACGTGAGGCAGCAGCTGTTACCTTCTACCTCTTCTGTCTCTGGGATTTCAGAAACCAGGTATTGGTTCTTGGAGGCCAGAGCAAGGCTGGGACAGCTCCTGCTACTCCACAGAATGCTGTGTTGAGGGTCCCTGATAAACTCAAGCTGATCATCTTGGGCCTCTCTGTTACTCCTCTCTGTAGATAAATTCTTTTTACTGGCCAAACAGGTAGCCAATCTCCTATACTTGGAATTTTTTAACTGACATAAATGTTAAAATTTCTTTTGTTTTTCTTCTCTTCTTATTTTTTAATTGCCAGAGGTGGGTATGCACTCACTAGAGAGAGGAAGAGGAAGAAGGCACCTCCACAGTGCAGGATAGTCATGCCACAATCGCCTCTCTTCCATTTCTCCTTCTTGCTGGAATTTGGAGCATGTTTTGCAAACCACCAGGACCAAAATTTAAACCACAGTCAGTCACATGGGAGCCAGCTTCCTTAACAACGAGATCATCAGGCTGGCTCAGCATTGCCTTTTCTATCAGCATGTAGTTACTCTGGTAAAAAGAGATAAAGAAGATATGTAGAGATACCTCTTGTCAAGCCTGAGTCTAAAAGGAATAAAGGCATTGTGTATCAGTTTTCTATGGCTGTTGTAACAAAGTACAACAAACTGTGGCTTAAACGGCAGACATTTATAATTCATTTTTGGAAGAAAGGTGGTAACGAGGTTGGTTCCTTCTGAGGGCTGTGAGGGAGAAATTCATGCTCTGCCTCTCTCCCAGCTTCCAGTGGTGATGGCATCCCTGACATTCCTTGGCTTCTGCATCACCCCAACTCTGCCTTTATCTTTACATGGTGTTCTTCCTGTTTGTGTCTTATGTCCAAGTTTCCCCTTTTTATAAGGACATCAGTTATGTTGAATTAGGGCCAACCCTAATGACCTCATTTTAATTTAATTACATTGGTAAAGACCACATTTCCAAAATGAGGCCAATTCTGATGTACTTAGTGGTTCGAACTTCAACATATCAGTTTTGGGGGACACAGTTCAACCCATACCAGCATTGTAATTAAATTATTAAATTGCCACACACTAATATCCATATAGAAACAAGTGTCCTTTGTCAAGTTAGAGTTCTAATGAATAAATATTTCATTAGTTTTGAAAAATGGAAATTTCTACTGAGCTGATTTCCTTATTATTCAGAATGTCTTGGAGGTCTTGTGGATTCACCCTTGCCTTTAGCCTTGTGCCCATAACTTCCTTGTTCAAATATATAGCTTTAATGTTTTTTCCAGGAATCATTTATTTAATTTTATTCCTTATTTTTTAAATTTGGTATTTGTAGCTTTAATTTTAAGACAGTTCAGCCAACCCAGCCCACTGCTTTCTTTTCGTATGACCTGCAAGCCTAGAGTGGTTTTTCACATTTTGAGAGTTGAACAAAATCAGAAGATGATTTCTTGATATGAAAATTATGTGAAATTCTAATTTTGGGATCAGTAAAGAAAATTTTATTGGCAAACAGCCCACTCATCCATTTGCATATTGCCTATGGCTGCATCCATATGATATGGAGCCCAGGAGTCACAAAAGGGAGCATTTGGTCTGCAAATCTTAAAATATTTACAATCTGGCCACATAAAGGCAAGGTTTACTGACCCTTGCTTTCAGATGCTAATTTTATCTTCCTACCTTCACTCACAACTAATTGCAGCTGCTCCTATAACATAGCCCAGCCACAAAGGCAGGTGAATAAGTTCTGCCCTGCTGTGAAGGGATATCTTCATTCATAAATAACATCATCATCATTATTTGGCCTAATCTGTTACTATGAAAAGAATCATGCATCTAATTAGTAAGCATTTAATTAGAAAACTGAACACTATTAATGAGCATGCTTAATATTCCATCGATAAAATTAACTGCTGAATCAGAGGTGTATACTCATTACTACCTCCAGCCTCCAGCCAATATGGTGGTATTTTATGTATATCTGTTAAACATAACCTCCATGCGTGACTTTCATCTTGAAATAATTTGGTTCAGTTAAATTCAGTGGATTTATGTTTAATCCTTCCTGTATTAGTTTTCTATTGCTACCCAGACAAATTCTTCACTAGTTTCTTTGCTCCAGGTCTCACCAGGCTAAAATCAAGAGGTCAGTGGGCCACAGTGCTTTCTGGAAGTTCTAGGTAACAATCTGTTCCTTTGACTCCTCAGATTGTTGACTTGGGCTAAAATCAAGAGGTCAGTGGGCCACAGTGCTTTCTGGAAGTTCTAGGGAAGAATCTGTTCCTTTGACTCTTCAGTTTTTTGACAGAAACCAGGCCCTTGTGACTGTGGAGGCGAGGTCCCCACTTCTCTGCTGACAGTCAACAGAGCCTCTCTTAAAGCTGCCTGCGTTCCTGGTCTTGCCGTCCCCTCCATCTTCAAACCACCAATGGCACATCAAACCTTTTGCATGCTTTGACTCTGTCTGACTTCTCCTTATGCCTCATCTCTCATGCTTCTAGCCCGAGAATGTCGTCTGCTTTTAAGCGCTTATGTGATTACATTAGCCCCTTTTAGATAATCCAGGATAATCTCCCTATTTTAAGGTGCAAAATCTTTATTACATCAGCAAAGTGCTGTTTGCCATGTAATTTAACGCATTCAGATTCAGGTTCTAGGAATTAGGGCTTGGACATCTTTGGGAGGCCATTCTGCCCGGCACACCTTCTGTGTATTCTGACTTTCTAAGTGAGCAAGCTGTATGTTTTCCCTGGAGACTCTGGGGAATTAGCACTTGGTCCTGGTGACTACACTCTCTTTCCTACTTTGGGAGCCTGCTTTATTAGGTAGTCTCTTTCTACTGCACAATTAGAACTTAAAGTTAATTTTTTTTAATCTGTACATCACTGTGTGATTCCTAGGCAACACAATTAAACAGCCCCAGTCACAGTAGCTTAGAGCATATGTACTTAGTCATTTCATAATGCTCTGTTACAAAACCAAAGCATCCATACACTACGAAGTGAACATGGCCTGCTAGGGTTGAGCAAGTTGCTTGGCCTGATGCTACAGCCCTGATAAAGGTCCGTGTGCATTCTGGTCATCAATCCTCTGCCTAAAGTGAAGAACCAGGGAGCCAAATTGGAAAACATAGGCACCCTTTGATGTTTTCAATATATTCATTTATTCATGATTGCTCAAATTACAGGTAAATTACCATCTTGATATGACTTGTAATGTTTCTGGTTACCCATCTAAATCTGGTGGTTATCTAGTTTCAGAAGAATTCTTACACTTGACCTAAGTATGGGAAAATTAACTGTAAGTATTCTGGATATTCAGGGTTCATTACAATTACATTTAGAAAATGCTAGATAACTAATAACTAAAGGATATCCTCAGCAAGATGGAAAGGGAAAATAGTAATTGGTAACTAACCTTTCTGTTCACTAAAATCATAGCACAGAGGTCCTAACAGAGCTTGTAGACCAGGGCTTCTTAAATTCTAATTCCTTCCTTACCGATTTGGGATCATGTTAAAATTTGGATTCTGAATATTTGGGTCTGAGATAGGGCCTAAGATTCCCCATTTCTAATCACCTCCTAGGTGTTAAAATCTCTGCCTCACTAATCACTCTGAGTGCTAAGAGTTCAGACTATAAACAAAATGAGTGAATTTCTTCCCAAATAATATTAATCATGATTTCTGGATTAAGTATATTCATATCAAAAAAGTCAAGAAGTTTATCTTCACTTTTTTATTAAGTTTGTTTATTTATTTGTTCCATAAGAAAGACAGACAGACTGAAGGCACTGCCTACAGAGTCCCCATACTGCAGTCAACCACCAGTCTTAGTTGGCCTAGGTCGCAAGCATGCACTAGGGCCCAGGCCCTTTCCCACATCAGTCCAGTGGTGTTGCCATGGTGCCACTGCCTGGCCCCACTTTCCTTTTTTGACATTCAGATTGAAACATAATTTAACCATCCTAGAAGAAAAACAGTTATGAAGAAGGCCATTGGTTCTAATCAACTCAAATCTAATTAAAGTGAGTAATAAGTTTGTAAGAGAATGCTGTACATCAAGTTAAAATTTGGATTCAGACAGAGTCTTGATGACAGAATTAACATGAGGAAGATAATTAAAACAAAAAACAAAGCTTATGTATAATCAGAGAATGTGACAACGTCGTCTAATGATTTGTGTTGATGGGAGACATTTAGGGCCTGGACTAAAATATTTCCTACTTTCTTTCCCTCTTCAATATCTCTTTTAAGCTACATGGAAACATGTTAGCTTCTGTCTTGTTGGAAGCTGGCCCTGGCAGTGCATTTCAAATCTTGGAATTTGTAACTGCCTCCAGTCTGGTCAGAATGTATCGTACAGGCTTCACTTCTAGATTTCAGGGAAAGCCTGATTCCTGTGTAATGCCCTGTGATGTTTGAGGCTCAGTATGAGGGCTGGGTATTCCTAGGGAAGTGATTGCTTGTCAGGAGTTCTGATTCTTTGAGAGCTGGCAAGGCTGAACCCAAATAAGCTTATCCTGAATGGAGGTAGACAGAAGAAGACCCATGAGACTGATATCATGTCTTGAACCTGCAAAGATCAAAGGATTTAGAACTGCTGCTAAAGCAAGATAATCCAATTGAAATTCAGCATCATCAAGATTAGATTTGGTTACCATGAAAATAGAGGAATTATCTTCCCAGTGACTTTTTGATCCTGTCACTGCTGGGTTTACCTGATTGACAGGAAAGGCCCCACAGAACTCCACATAATCTCCTGGGGAATACCAATCCCAGAACAGAATGAAGAGTGCCCCTTTCTTTCCCACTGAGATCTCACTGTGTTCTTGATACTGGAAAATATTCCTGATTTTCTGTTTTATGTCCTCATCTCTAGTATTACCAAGGTTAGCCCTTTGCTATTTTTTAAAGTTTTATTCACAATAGAGAGGATGCATGCTAGAGAGAGCAAAAAAGAGAGAAATACCCTCGACAGGGTCTCATCTATGATCCTGTCCTCCAGCTCCTTAGGATCTTAGGCATACATACATGCCCTGTGCATTTCAGGTCAGCTAGACCTTGGATCTGAACTGGATAAGCTTTATGGCTTCTAGCATCCAGGCCAGTATGCTACTGCCTCTGCCACTCAGTCTGGACCCACTTGCTATTTTCATAGGATGGAAGTACCCTGCAAATGTTGGTAGATACCCTGCAACGGTTAACTATAAAGAAAGATGCAAAACTTCATTTGGAATATGAAAATAAAGGAGAAAAATATAAAGAGCCTATGCCTACAGAGCATTCAATTCTCAGATGCCTTCATTCTGACAGAAAGTATCAGTATCGTATCACCTGTGTCTTCTCTACAAAATGGTGGTTAACATGGCGGGCTTTAGACAGTAATGGTCTGGTCACCGAAACTAGTCCTACTACATATTTGTGCCAGAATGGGCAAATTTTAGTTCCATGTGCCTTGCTTTCCTTATCTATACAATGGTAGTAGTAGTGCTTACTTCCTAAGGTTTTTTTTTTTTTTTTTGGAGAGGTTTTCGCTATAGGGCGTGTGTGCTTGCCAGACAGACAGAGAGAGACATAGAGACAAAAAGTGAGAAATCACCCCCCGGGGGGATGGTCACGCCACAATCCCTTCTCCTCCGTTCTCCTCTCGGGATCTTGGGCACACACGCACACGCACCTGGCGTGAGTTTTAAGCCACCGGGTCCAGGACGCGAACCACAGTCGACTACGTGGGAGTTCAGCGACATAGCCATTACGCTAACTGCTGGTTCCCAACTTCCTAAGGTTGTCATGTGATTTGGGTTGACACATCTGAGGACAGTGCCTTGCACACACACACACGGTCTTCAAAAAGTTCATAGAAAAATCCATTTTATGAAAATGTATTTCAATGTTTTACAACAAAATTAACTTGTACTTTAATATCATTTCCACTAACATTTGAAGTGCCCTCATATAAGTACTGTTATTGTTATGCATTTTCTGATGTCCAGACAACCTGAGATTAAAAGCAAAGGAATAAGAAGACATGGGTTCAAATTCTTACTGCATGGATTTTAGGCTTATCACACAATATCTCTGTAATTCTTTTTTTTTTTTTTTTGGAGAGGTTTTCACTATAGGGCGCGTGCGCTCGCCAGACAGACAGAGAGAGACAGAGAGACAGAAAGCAAGAAATCACCCCCCAGAGGGGATGGTCACGCCGCAATCCCTTCTCCTCCAGTCTCCTCTCGGGATCCTGGGCACGCACGCACACGCACCTGGCGTGAGTTTTAAGCCACCGGGTCCGGGACGCGAACCGCAGTCGACTACGTGGGAGTCCAGCGACACAGCCATTACGCTAACTGCTGGTTCCCTCTGTAGTTCTTTAGAAAACAGGGAATGTAGTACCTGCCTTTCATAGTCATAGTCAAACTAAAAGAATAATTTGTGTGAAAGGGTCAGGCAGTAAATCAACCTTCAGGGGGAGTCCAACTTCTTATAGCAAATCTGTAGCCCTAAAGAGGGATTGACTTAGCTACCAAACAAACTAGTTTTTCTAAATCAAAATTAGGGACCAGCAGTTAGCGTAATGGCTATGTCGCTGGACTCCCACGTAGTCGACCGCGGTTCGCGTCCCGGACCCGGCGGCTTAAACTCACGCCGGGCGCGTGTGCGTGCATGCCCAAGATCCCGAGAGGAGAATGGAGGAGAAGGGATTGCGGCGTGGCCATCCCCCCTGGGGGGTGATTTCCTGCTTTCTATCTCTCTGTCTCTCTCTGTCTGTCTGGCGAGCGCACGCGCCCTATAGCAAAAAAACCTCTCCAAAAAAAAAAAAAAAAAAATTAGAAGTCTATTTTCAAATGAATATCCATTATGAACTAGAGAAGGAATGCAGTTTTCTACTAGTTAGTTTTAATTTTTTTCCTTTTGATTAGGTTAAATCTTGATAACATTTATTGAACGCTTTATTTTAGCTCATCCGTTCTCATCACACTCAGGCAATTTTATGGTAGGTAATAGTACGATCTCTGTTGTACTGAGTATGGAAACCTGTAGTCCTGAGAGGCAAAGTAACCTGCCAAGGTCACAGAGCTACAAAGAGGCAGTCGCAATACTATACCTAGTTCTTTTCTACTCCAAAGACAGTGCACTTTGCAATTATAGTGTTTCCTTTTCCTTAAGTCAAGTCTCTCGATTTCTCAGAGCAATTTTTTTATGACAGTTCTAATTATATTAGGTGCTGGAAGAGTCATGATGCATTTTTGCATAGAAAAACATAGAGAAATACATCATGACTTTTCAGACATCCTCATAGAAGGTCAGATCTTAGTTTTAGTTCAAAATGAGAAACAAAGTAGTCACGTGAAAATAAAGAGCAGGAGCCAAGCAAATCAGGTATTGGCTCTTTTCTGCCATTAGCATGACACTAGACTGAAACACTGCAGTGCAGTCTTGATATGTCTGCTGCCTGCATCAGAGAAAGCACCACACTTCCTTTACAGGAGTCTTTCGGGCAGTATGGAGTTGGAAGGGGAGAGGGGTAGTGGATGCTCTTGTCTTGAATGTGCATTTGCCAAACCGGAGCATTATTTGTATTAAGACACTATGCTTGTTGGAGCGGCCTGAAGGTTGATAGAGATTGTGAAGGCTAAAGTCCCTATGTTACCATCGCTGTCCAAGGTCTTTTACTCAGTCTCTGCTACAATATCTAAAGATAGTGAGGCACTGCGGGACCTGGTTTACTCCAGCATTTAGTAGTGTTACTGGATTATCCACAAAGGATGGTCTGTTTCTGAATAAACTGTATTTTACAGTGGCCAGGTTGGGAGGGTTCACGTGATTTTACTTAGCAAGTTGTACTAAGAGAGCTTATTGCTTTTATAATAAGTGTCTTTCCTTGTTTTGTTTTTTTAACTCATCATTTTTTATAGGGACATTAGAACTATCAATTCATCCAGAGTGATGCAGTCATGTCACCCTCATCCAATCAGATGATCTCTATTAGCTAATCATGAAGCATGCTCATGGGCTGGGAGACAGGATGGGGCAGAGAAACACAGAGTGTGAGGAAATGTGTGCAATATTGCTGGCAGTGCTGACACACACAGATGTGCTCCAGTGCTCACTGTCACTGAATTTTTAAGAAATTTTTAAGAATTGTTTTTGTTTTAATTTTATTTACTTATTCCTTTCATGAACAAGAGAGAGAGTGAGAGAGCGAGCAAGAGTGCATCTCTAACAGGTCTTACCACCATGATCCACCTCTGGCCTCAGCCAGGCTGGATCATGGGCACAGGCATGGGCATGGGCATGTTTGTTTGGCATGCACAGGGAGATTTTAAGGTGTGAACTCAGTACCTTTTCATGTGGATATAGTTGTGTTACTGCTGTGCTACCACCTGACCACACTGCTTTTTTGTTTGTTTGTTTTTAATAGTTAGTTCTTAGATGCTTTGGAACTCTCTAAGTCCCTCATCTTTCATCTTCTTTCCATATGATTTTACTTAACAGATGAATTGCATTGATAGATACACACTTAACTGGACTGTTAAACCTTTCCTCACCAAAGACTTAACATCAAAAAATTGCACAACCTTATGTGAATGCATGTGATGAGCAAAAGTAGAATAAGTGCTGAGAAGCCTTCCAGAAGACCAAAGCAGAGGGAGTTGAGGGGGGGGGGGGGAATAAATTAGCAAGTTATGGAGTAAACAGAGAGGGCAGAAACTAACAGTCTCATTCATGGTTGTTTCTTTGCCCTTCCTCTTACCAACTAAGACTTTCACCCTCTCAGCTTTTGTGTTCGCATCTAAAAAATGGGATAATAATAAAGCCAATTTTATGTAGTATGAATATTGGGTGAGAAAATGAATGGATATTTCATTTATTCTTGTTAGAATTATCCCTCTTTTCTCCATAGTAGTAGAGTCCTGCCTCAGCCACTCAGAACTCTATAAGGATCATCTAAGATCTGAAGGAGTCCAAATGGTGGCTCAGGAGTAAAACATGACACTATGTGAGGCCAGTCTACATGGGAACATTCTGGGTTCATGTCCAGAGGTCTTCCTAAGTATGTCAGTCACAGTATGTCAACGATCGAGGGCTGGCTGAAGCTGGGGGTGGATTGTAGTGTTAAGACCCATTGGGGATGTAGTCTTTCCCTCTCTCTCTTGCTCAAGAAAGAAAGAAATTTTAAATTTCTTCTTAAAAGATCATATGACCTTTGAAATGGACTAGAATCTATTCTTTTGTCATCTCTTTTTTCCCTCTGCTTTTGTCTTTCTCATTACACTAAAACTAGAGTACACACTAAAGGTTTCCCCTGTAGATATATGAAAACTGATAAATAATTGGGAAACTACCATGAAGTTATACCTTTTTATTGTTTAATCCCCACAAGCTATTTCCACCAAGGGCATTAGCCACCAAGCTTCATAAGTGTTGCTGATTCCATGTCCTCACTCCGAAATAACCATATGATAGTCTCTTTTACAGCTCAAGAAAATCATTCTTCTTCTTCCTTTAATGAGAATTTCTAATTGTGTAGTTTCCTTGTTTAAGGCAAACAGATGGGTATATTTTCAAGTCAGCCCTAAAATCATTCCTACTCTCTAATTTCTGCCTCTTAAACAAATTAACAAGCCAGCAGTGTCCCCAAACTCCTATGAAATCCAATTTCAATCAATTCATTGCCTTTTGTAGCTGGAAAAAACTCAGAAACCATTTAATACCATTTTCTGTATTTTATAGTTGAAGAAACTGTGTTGAAGGAGTTAGATGACCTGCTGAGACATGTAGTTACTCTGAAAGAGCCTGAAACTTTTCTCACTACCTTACATTGTTTTTCATCTCCAAATGGAAAAGCTCCAAAAGAGCACCCTTTTTACTTTCAAAGGATAAATACCCAAAGGAACTGCTTCCAGGCAATTCAGCCATTGTGAAATCCATCACCTAACGTATGCAGTGCTGTGACTTCTTTGGATCCTCATCATTGGCCCCTTAGCATGTCCAATGTGCCTGGATAGTCACCTACAAAGCACAAAGCTCTCTTTTTCTACCTCCAGTGATGGCACGGGCTGGCAATATGAATTAAAAAAAAAAATTGGATATCTTTATGGTTAACAAATCCCTGTGATACTAAGGGAAATTGGGATTATCAGGAATAGAGCCTCTGACTTCTGAGACTGATTAACAGGTCATTTTCCAGCTTGATCTTTCTTGCATCTGAAAAGAACCCTGGGCCACACAAATCCTAGGTGTGATTCAGGCTGATTTGTGAGATTGCCCTACCTCTCACAGTGAAGGCACAGAAGTGTAAGTACCAGGACATCTATTGACTAGATGTCCACAACTTACATTATTGACCACTGCTCCTCAACCTTCAGGAGGACACATGTACTTTCAGCTCTCATTCACTCATGTACATTTGAACGTCTTAATATTTCATACTTCCCTTGATTTTAAACTTTTTGACCTCAGGCTATGAAAGTTGTCTTATATTATTATTTGACTGGCAGAGGCTCCTTAATATGGACTTTTTTCTGTCTCTCACCCAGAAAAACTGCTGAATAACTTTACTAACGGGGAGCATGCTTGTTCGTCCGAGGGAACCAAGGGAGTTTAGTCCTTGTGGTCCCTGAATAGAGCAGTCATTTGGAACCTGTTCCAGCGGTTCTCTACAATTGCCAAGGGAGCTTTGAAAAATGCAGGTGCCATGACCACACTGAACCCCAGCTGAAATATAATCTCAAGGGAGAGATCCTGACATCAGGCTATTTTTTAAGTTCTTCAAGCTAATCTAATGGGTAGCTAGGGTTGAAAACTATTCACTTTGCATTTTCTCTAACAGAGAATAAAATTTAAAAATGGTAATTAAGAATGGAAACCCAGTAAGGTTAAACAGATGGCATGCTATCAAGTGAAGGAAAATTGATTGCAGAGCAGGTAGGTCTGAACATGCATAAATATGCTACAGGTATATATATATATATATATATATATATATATATATATATATGCATACATATATATTACTATCGTTTCAACAGTAATTGGTCTACTATACCACTGTATATATCTAAGGTAGTGGGATGGTGGCCCTGACCCATGATAAAGGGGTTCTTTGGTCCTGTTGGGTAAGAAGTGAATGAAAGGGGGCAGCCATATAACCTAGTGGTTAAGAGACACAGATCACATGTACCCAACCGTGACTCGAATTCCAGCCCCAACAATTTGAAAAACACATATGCATACCCAAATCCCGATGGGATGGAGAAATGAAGGAGAAGGATTGTGGTGTGCCCATGCCCCTTTGAGAGGTCCTTTCTCCCTCTCCCTTTCTCTTTCTCTCTAGTGAGCACTGTGTCTTCTGGCAATTAAAAAGAAAAAGAAGTAGTAGTAGTAAAAACGTGAAGAACAAAAGTGGTGTGTGCTCTATTTGATAAACCATGACTATTAATTCTGGTTCTAGATCAGAGTATATTCTATGACTTACATATCAATCTCCCCATAAGACAGCAACTTCTCCATAGTGGGAAAATGCCTGTCCCCAGTACTAGCCACACAGCGGAAACTAAGCAAGTCAGTGTGTGTGAAACAAGGGAGTCAGGGAGGAGCAAGTGAGTGAACAGCAGAATCACACTTATGAGCCAATATTCTGTTTTGCTGGGTTTTGCAAAATTATAATCATTGATTCTCTGATGTAAGGGCATATCATTAGCAATGAAGTAACCGAAATAAATCCTGCCTTCTCAGAGAGACATTCTCTAGAAAATGTCTTCACTTTTAGGAAAGTCCAACTTTCAGTGCGTGTCTGAAGTGGTTCTCAATCCAGTGCTGCTGGAAACACTAGTGCTGAAGAATATTGATTGGAAAAAAATTCATTAAAAATTTCATTTTTAAGCTCTATAAAATCAGCCTCTAGATGGAAAGTTATAAGGAAACCTATAAAACAACTCATGATGAAAATATATTAGGAGAAGGGTATTTAATTACAGTTTATAAACTGTTAATATTATGTTTGAATTTAACATGGGCCATCAGACTCTTCATGATTTTGATGAAAAAATTTATCTTCTAAGCCTAAGATCTTTTAAATGAGGCTATTATCAGCTAATTAATTCCATGTTATATTGCAAGTGGTACAGGACCAGTTGTAGGGTATAAAAGTAAGAGACATTGGTCTCCAGTGCTCTGTCCAGCCATAATCTTGTAAATTTACATAGTGAAGTGTTCGTTCTGTGCACATTCCTCTATTACGACAGGTGGTGTACGTGTAGGGTGGTGTAGGAGATAGGTACCAGAAGTGCAGGAGATCAAGCAACAGGTGCCTCGTGTAACTGTGCCCTTGATGAAACCACCCCAGATTCCCTCTTTAAAGCCCAGGAAAATTTTCCTAGTTAGCAATAGTTTTGATGAATCATAGCAACACATGGGATGATTAATTGGGGATGATTATTTTTATCTTAATCATTCTACTGGTGATGATAGACTAACTTATTCCCTATTTGTCAATGCATTCACTTTCTCATTTCCATGAAGTCCCATTTCACAAAGCACCTTTCAATATACTTATTTTTTTTTTTTTTTTTTTGATACTACCTGGGTGAGTTAAATCAAGTCCTTTAGTTACTGTTGCCTCTTAAACAATGCAGGAGTTAAGGGCACCAACCACTGCCTCTCCACCTTCTGGTCAAAAGTCCATAATAATTTTTGACAACCTCCCCCCCCCCCCAGAAAAAGTTTAACTACTAATAGCATACTGTTGACCAGAAGCCTAATTGATAATGTAAGTGGTCAATTAGCATGCATTTTGTATATTATGCATATTGTATACTGTATTCTTTTTATTTTATTTTGCAGGGCATGTGCAATCATCAGAGAGACTGAAAGAGAGAGAGTGAAAGTGAGAAAGCACACTCCAGGGGGATGGCCATGCCACAATCTCTTCTCCATTTCCCCTTTTGCTATTTTGAGCATGTGCACACCTGTGCCCAGCATATTTTTCAAGCCACCAGGTCCAGGACTTGTTCTGTGCCATCAGTCCTGTAGAATCCAGCCACCTTAATCATGACACCGCTGGCTGGCCCTATATACTATATTCTTAAAGTAAGCTAGAGAAAATAAAATTAATAAAATTTTAAAAATAAAGTAAGCTACAGAAAATAAAATGTTAAGAAAATCATAAGAAAGAGAAAATACATTTATGGTATTTATTTTAAAAAAATCTACATGTAAGTGGACCCACATAGTTCCAACCCACATTGTTCCAGGGCCAACTGTAATTCTTTACTGTCCACTCATGGGAGAGATATGAAACTCTGTGCTTCTGTGTTAGGCAAAAGAAATGGACATTCTAAATGTCTTGTCCTGTACTGTCTTTCCTTGCTTCATTGTTTTGTCATTACTAATACTTTAACTGTCATTTTTATATCACATTAAATTACATACTAATAAAATTTGAATTCCTTTGGCTCTCCTTGAATACTATGCGTACATGATGCCTAAACATCAGAGCTTTGTGATCGGACTGCCTGGACATGACCTTTGGCAGGTTACTTAACTAAGACTCAGTTTCCTCATCTGTAAAATTAGTACAGTCACATTACCTTCCTCATAGGCTAGTCACAAGGATCAATAATATAACACACATACTGGTTTGGTTGGGCAGTGGCACAGTGCTAAAATGTGACACTCTGCAAGGCTGAGCTGCATGTAAAGGCTCTGGTCATATCCAGAGACCACCTAGAGTATGCTGGGCACATGTGTGTCCACGACCCAGGACTGGCTGGGGTCAGGGATGGATTGTGGTATCACAAACATTGTTGGGGGTACTGTCTCTCTGTTTCTCTCACTCAGGGAAGAAAGAAAGAAAGAAATTTTTTTAAAAAAGAATGCATGCAACATAATGTCTGTGAGTGGCTGGAGGCGAGGAGCTAGGTCTGTGTTCAGTATTAACTGTAACGTCAGATATTTCCCATGATGCTGACGGTCATGCCCATTGTGCTTTCATTAGACAATTACTCAGTGAATTTTCAACTACTTACTAGTCATGTCCTCTGAACTTAGGACTCTAGTTGATCTCAGGATTTGAACAGAACTTAGAAGTTCAGTGAAGTAGGATTTAGTTACATATATGGAGAGGAAGGGGGAGCTACACCGTTCGTATGTAGAAAGCCTCTGGCTCCATGTGGCTATTGAACACTTGTAATGTGGCCAGCCTGAATTGAGATGTCCATTCAGTGTAAATAAAACACACATCTGATTTGTGAAACTTACAAACAGAGAAAATAAAAAGTGTCTTATTAATAATTGTATACTGAGTGTATGTTGAACTGACAATATTTTGGATATATTAAATAACATATGTTATTACAATAAACATACTTTTTCTTTTTGAAACTATGCTAGAATATTTAAAATTACACATTTGGCTTACATTATATTTCTATCACTTAGCACTGTTATATTTTACCTTTTTTTTTTTAGCTTGTCATAGGGTTCACGCACTTACCCGAGAGAGACAGAGGAGGAAAGTGAGAAATCACCCTTTAGTGGGGATGACCACACCACAGTTCCTTCTCCTCCATTCTTCTCCTGGGATTTTGGGCACACACACACACATGCACCCAGTGTGATTTTTAAGCCCCCGTATCAAGAACTCGAATTGTGCAGTTGGCCAAGTGGGATACAGCTGTCCTAACCTCCACGCCAACTTCTGGCTCACACAGCACTGTTTTAGATGGTGCAGCTTACCCATCATTAAAAAGATAATGGGAATAGCAAGGAATCAGGTTGTGTGGATGCCAAAAGCTTACAGTCTAGTATGGCCTGTTTATCTTTTGCAGAATCAGATATCAAAATAGTAAAATGAAGGTAAAAATAACTTTCTGCTAATTCTGCCATCTTCAGAGCTTCTTTATTCAGAGAAAAAATTTAAAATTTTTAAAAAAGCTTATTTTTGGACCACAAAGTGGCAAGGTGGTTGGGAAGTTGGATTCCCACATAGCCAACCGTAGTTCAAGTCCCAGACCTAGTGACTTGAAAGTCATGCCCAGTACATGTGCGCCCAAGATCCTGAAAGGATAGTGGAGGAGAAGGAATTGCAGCATGGTCATCCCCTTTGTAGAGTGTTTTCTCACTTTCCCTCTCTTTGTGTCTCTTTGTCTCTCTTCAGTGAGTGCACATACCCTATGGCAAAGACTTTTTAAAAAAAGTTTTCCTCTTTTTATGAGAGAGGAAGGGGGAGTAACATTGGGACTCCCTCACAAGATCATGTCGCACTATAACTCCCCCATTTCCCACGTATTCAGCCATCTGGCATCACAGGCTCCTCCACAGGCAGGCCGCTGTGTTCAGGTCGATCTGGGAGTGGAACCATGACCTCCCCATGTGGCTTCAGTATCGTGCAGCAGTGCACTACCACTCGCACTACCATGGCTGTGCCTCAAAGAAACATTTTTTTGCTTTGGATTGTATAGTATTTTGGCCAATAGAGTTGAGACATATTTTGTAGTACTTTGTTGAAATAATATAAGATGTGAAATAAGCCTGCATATAGAAGACTTGAAACCAGAATTTTAAAAAAGGCACATTCTAAAGCTTTTAGTCTTGTCAAGAAATAGCTATTTTGACTTTCAGATAGATAGCTTTTGAGCTTGCCAAGTAAAGGAAACAAAACTTCAACTAGTCTACTAGAACATTGGTTTTCTCTTCACACATGCCACATTTGAAGTGGGTGCTCTGTCTTCTAGTTCATGAGCACACTTTCATGGTGTTTCCAGGGCCACGCAATGGATGCCCTCTAGGTGCCCTCCCCACACAAAGCCAAAGAACACAAAACAGCTTGCACCTTCATTTTTAGAAATAAGGAAAGGGCACAAAAGGGGAAGGAAGTGGCCATTATCGAGCTGTTTCTTTGTGCCAAGCAACATTCCACCAATAGGTACATCATGTGTAATTGAAGGGGTGGCTAGAACTTCCTGAAAGTAATCTGAGGTGTGAAACTAACAAATTCCTAGTCATCCCAAGACATCCATGCCATATGGCACACCCTAGACCCTACATCAACACCTAATCTAGACTGAAACCATTGGTGTTTACCCTAAGATATCTTTTTTTTTTTTTCCTTTTAAAGTTTACTTATCTCATGAGAGAAAGAGAGACAGATCCTTGACTGGGTCTCGGCACCCATGATCCATGCCACAGCTTTCTAGCCAGCCGGGATCACAGGTACACATACACCTGGTATGTTTTAGGTCAATCTGAAATGCAAAGAGCGTTCTTTGATGTGACTCCAACATTGCGAAATGGTGTCCTACCTTCTGTACTACCATGGCTGGGCCTACCCAAAGGTTTATTTCTGTTCACTTTGCATGTCTCAGAGTGACCTAAGATCCTGAACTCACTATAGGGAGGAAGAGTGCTTTGTGATGCATATCGTGGCCTTGTTGCCCTGCTGAGATGAGAATGCAGTGAACATATTTGGGGCTATGCCCCTTTTTCTTCAGAATTTGTACCACTTTTGATCATTACCAGGTTTTCCTTTCTGGAAAATATGTTTTAATACAACAAATTCCTAACGGACAGTACAAAGATATTTGAACATTTGCCATATGAGGCTGTTTTTTTTTTTTTTTTTTTTTTAAGTTTATTTCTTTCTTCCATGATAGACTGAGAAAGTGAAAGAGAAAGACAGGCATCCCAAGAAGGTTTTGGTGCCATGACCTGCCCCTAGTCTTGACCAGTTTAGATCATGAGTGCGTGCTATACCTGGTGTTCTCAGGGAGGTCCCAGAAAGTGAACCCAGGACCTTTCCCACATGGGTCCAGTTACATTACTGTTGTGCCATTGCCTGGCCCCAGCTCTCTTTGAAGACTAGTGGGCTTATGAATGAGCAAGGGAAAATATATGTGATGGAGAGATTTCTCTGAATAGAGGCCAATAGAGAAAACATGTAGGGATAGCACCAACTACACTCAAGGAAAAGAATAATACTAAAATAATGTGCAGAAAGGGAGTTTCAGTATTAAGCTTCCCTTGAATATTCCCAGAATTTGAAATTTACCAAAATGGAACAACTCAAAGGAAATATCCTTTGTCTGTCATTATTTTATAGTGCTTTGCAATGATTGCAGAAAGAGTGACCCTTCATTCATTGAACTGAGTGTGCAGTGAATTAGTAATGATAAAATTATGAAAAACAAATGTGTACATAAAATGCCATGTTCTCTGGAAGTGTATTTTGTGCTGTACATGAACCAATTGTTTTCATACTTTGGAAACAGTAATACATACCAGAAACTTAATTACCCATGTGCATTGTAACTATGCCAACCACATTGAACACTGATTTTTAAAAGTCTCTCACACACACACATCCCTTTCAGATGAATGCTATCTGAAAATGAAGTACTGTTTATTGTTTTGCCCAGAATTATGCTGCTTGGTAATATTAACTGGTAAATAACCAGTTAATATTTACAGATTCCTGTGCTATTTAGTCACAGTTTGGCCAATCCTGATCATGTAGACTGGGAAAGAAGCAAGTGATAAAAATGTATTCCATTTGCAGTGTAGTGTGGTGGAGCCACATACTGGAATCCAAAAGTCATAATACCATTACTCCTGCGGCATTAGGAAAAGCTTTGCCAAAATGGAGCTGCCTTACTGGAAAGCCTACACATTCGTCTATGGAATGTAAACATAGCCTCAGCCTAGCATCGTATTAGCATTTCAGTTGCAGAACTCTGTTTACAAAAGGGCTATAATTTTAGATGTCATTTTAAATATGTATCAAGTGTGTGCTTGGGCCTCAATTGTATTATCTCCCAATTCAATTATGGTTTGTTGAGTACTTTCTCCATGCCGGACTGTTCATATATACTTTATCTCATTTAGTCCTTGCAAAGCCTGTGAACTTATTCTCCTTGCTTTATGAATAAAGAAATTGATGTCTAGAGAAATTAAATGGCTTGACCAAAAGAAATCAAAGTTAGTGCTCAAATCTACAATGGCTAAACCCAAGTCCAACAATAGGTTCGTTGGCTCTCCAGTAGTTGGGTGTCTATGTGGAAGGACAGCAAAAAGAATACCCTAGATTGTAGCAGAGGAAACCAAGCAGTGCCAGCGTTTCCTAGTCAATTATCTCCTTAAAAATTCGTAAAGTTTTATTTGTGATTTTTGTGGAATAGAACTGTATTCCAGCTCCATCATGCTATCCACACCAGTGGTGACCATATCCAGTATTCAATGTTGCAAAACCCTGGAGCCCATCTCATGCCTGAGAGCCATGCCCCATAGAGCCAGAGATTCATCTCCTAGACTTGGCATTTCATGTGTTGGATATGCATACCAGATTCCTATCCTTTGCTGTTTTACAGGCTCCTTATCACAGACCGTATGTTCTGTGATTAGAATGTACTGGCATCAGGTTGCTCCTGGACTCTCCATGTGAGCAGCTACAAGATGGTGGTCGTACATCTTATGCTCACAAGTGAACCTTTTTCTTTTAAGTCACAGCATCATTTCTGTCTTAGCTCGGCATAGTAACACAGCTGTTGTCTTCCTGCCCTGTTGAAGGCAGCCCCAGAGAAAGTATTATATATAGTTTGCTTTGATTCACTTGGCCCAGCTTTTAGTGATGCCAGACCTTCTGCGCTCTTATTTCAGAGTAACTTATGTGTGGCCGTGTTCTGCTAGACGTCAGAGGGTTACAGATCTATCTGCTCTGCATTCTGTTAGCGAAACTGCTTGGTGATCTCAAAACTGAACCAAAGTATATTCTGACCCTTCCAGTTGCCATCTCATACCCATGAATTAAACCTCACCTTCTATAAGGTGAAACTTCACCCGGAAGCATCAACAGTTCTGCCTTTGCCAATTTTAAATACTGATCTATCAGCACTTTCACCTTCTGGATTAGTAAACAATGAAGGATATTGTCATTTCTAACTATTGTCATTGTCGTTCAATACATATCCTGTTTCACAGGTGACAGATTGGACTGTTAGGCCACCTGTCACTGAAATATCACCCAGTGGTCTTTTTCTCTTCTTTAACTATTTTATTAATGTTGACTGCAGATGTTTTCACTTTCCTTTTAAAACGTGGATGGAAGATCTGCCATGTTGAGTTAGTGTGTTTAATTTTTTTTAAGAGTATTTTTGTTATAGGGCGTGTGCGCTCGCCAGACAGACAGAGACAGAGAGACAGAAAGCGATAAATCACCCCCCAGGGGAAATGGCCATGCTGCAATCCCTTCTCCTCCATTCCCCTCTCGGGATCTTGGGCACGCAAGCACATGCACCCAGTGTGAGTTTAAGCCACTGGGTTCGGTACACGAACCGCGGTTGACTACATGGGAGTCCAGTGACATAGCCAATATGTTAACTGCTGGTCCTGAGTTAGTGTGTTTATGGTGTGCATCAATTGTATTTGTACTCTTTCTCTAGGTATATTAAAATCTAATTAATATCTAGGCATGTAATGAAGGGATCTTCAAAAAGTTCATGGAATGTGTGTTATGAAAAAACTATGTATGGATTTTTAAAAAAAATTTTTTGAACCATAATAATCTTGAACTTAATTCCATTTTTTCACATTTTGAAGTCCCCGTAGGTATAGATATAGAGATATGTAAATTAATCAGGTAAAGATATGTTGTAAATACTACATTTCAAATGGTACAATGTGTTTAAAAATAGTATACATGTTAAATAAATTGTCATTAATTATATATTGCTCAGTATGTTTGTTTTTATACTGTTTGATATTTAATGCTTAATATTTTATTATGTATATATTATAAGAAATCTACTTAAGAGATACACTTTTTTTTCTGAAATCCTCAGATCTTGTGGTTGAATAGTGATAGTCCCTGAGAACTACTCTTTCAAGAAACTGAAGAATTCTCTTACACATCTTAGCATTCTTTGTTTGCCCAATAATCATCAGAATGATAATATTCAATAGGATCATATTTCCCAAAAATTAAATCAAAAAGTACTTCCATATTCAGCCCTGAAAAGGAGCAAAATTGGACACATCATCCAACATGGAGAACCTGAAGACATTGCACTATGTGAAACAAGCCAAACACAAAGGGCAAATTTGTGTGGTTCCACTCCACTTATATTGTCTAAAGCTGGCAAATTCACAGAAGCATTGTAGAATAGGGTGACCATGGGCTAGGAAGAGGTTGGGATGAAGAGTGAGTATGGGTGTTTGAGGGATGAAAAGCTCCAGGCAGGTATAGTGTTGATTGTTGCAGAACAGTGCGAATGTGCCACTTAAAGCTGGTTGAATAAGTAACTTTTATGTAATATATATTTTATCCAAATTTTTAAAATTAGCCATTTTGGGGCCAGCAGGTGGCATTGTGGGTAAGGCTCTGGACTCCCACATGGTCAACTGCCGTTCAAGTCCCAGACTGGCAGCTTGAAACTCAGGCCAGGCATGTGTATGTGTGTTTGTGTGTACAGAATCCCTAGAGAAAATGGAGGAGAAGGAATTGTGGTATGGCCATCCTCCCTTCCCTCCCTGGTGGGGGCGGGGGTGTGTGTGATTTCTCACTTTCTCTCTCTGTGTCTCTGGTGAGCACATACACCCTCTAGCAAAAAAAATTTCTCCCTACCGAAAAAAAAAAGTCACTTTGACACAGTTTCCCTATAACTAGAAAGGATGATTCCCCAAGTACTAGAACAGAGAGTGAGTTTAACGAGGGGACCAAGCACACAATTAATAATCTATGGTCTTTACTTTTTAAAACTTGATGCAAGAGTTTGAAAAATAGTACCTTCTATTTTTCAAAATTTCTCCATAATTCCTGACAGAAGTTCTGCAATTCTGAGAAAGATCACAGAGACAAAATAAGAATACATATTTATGAGAAAGCATTTTTTTTTCTGAAATCTTCTAAGGAAAGTTATAATGATTCTATTTTCTTGGCCAAAGTTCCCAAATTAAAAGAGGCTAAGTAACCTCAAGATTACTCGGTAAATAAGTGAAAGGGCTAAAAATGGAACTGAGGATTCCCCAATTCTCGGTGTGCATCTCAGTAAACGCACTCACATCTCTCTCTGCAGCAGCGAGGTTGGCAGGATACATGAGGGGCTGGCAGCTTGAAGAGAACCTTCCATGTCTTAAAATAGTTTTTGAGTTCTGGAAACCTATCATGGCAAAGCAAGCTCTGTTACAAATGCTGACTCCTCCACCAGACCTAGCAACATCTACTAAGGAAACGACTGGAAGAAATAGATTTGCTTTTTATAACCGTGTTGTCATTCCTTGATAAATTCCTGCTATTGGGATACTTATTTTTTGGTTAATTTTTCAGAACTTTTTTCCTTTTTTTTTTTTTTAAATAGCATCTATCACGTTTGCTGGAACTTCTTTAATTTCAAGAAAATTAGCAGAAAATTTAAAATCAGTTCAGTTTCAACAAACATATTACTCTCTGGTTTTCTTTCAAAGACATGTATATTAATTGGAGTTCTTTGGACACCTACCCAAAGATATAAGTATAATAATTATATTTCAGTACATAGTGAGAACTCAGAACTATGAAAGATAAACACAGCTGGACATTCGTTAAAGCAGTGAAAACAGCTATTATTTGGTAACTACTGACAGTAGAGGAAAGATTGGAGCTCCTTTCAGATTTAGGCAGAGGTGACTGCCTTTTAAAGGGAGAATGGAAGAGTGGGCTGGGGAAATGAGCCGGGTCTCAAGTAGTCAGAGAAGTGAAAAATTACGAAGGATTGGTCAGAGTGAATGGATTGGGTCAGCTGTGGCTGCTAGCTGGCAATTATCTAAATTAGGACTCTGTCCTCCCACAGAGACTGGAAACAGAGGCCCTGTCCTTCCTGATGATTAACTTTCAAAAGAATGACTCTCAGGTCCTTGAGAAAAATACTCCTGAGGCAGAGAGACACAATTGTTCTAGTCTGTTGCTAATAATGGAAACATCTGAGTCTGAGGAATTTAAGGGAATAGGAGTTTATTTAGTTAAGATTTGGTTTTGGTGGCTAAATTCAAGAGCAAGGTGCCAACTTCTGGCAAGGATCTTCTTGCTATATTGCAACATAGCAGAGGGCAGGAGAGCACGCAGGGCAGATCATGTCTCTGTCTCACTCTCCCTCATAAACCCACCAGATCTCAATCATGGGGACCCCCACCCTCATCACACCTCCCAAAGGCTCCATTTCTTAGTCCCATAACTACATTAACACCTTCAATGTACAACTAAATCACAACTTTTGGGGACACATTTAAACAATAGTACATACACATGTCACAGAATTGGAGAAGGAGTCACAATTGCAAGTCCTTTTCAGTAAATGCTCTACGACGAGATGGAGGTCAGGGGCCTATCGTTAGGCATTGGTAGAACTAGCAGTAAATTCTTTTGAAAGCCTCAAGTTTTTCCAAATACGAACTCAGAAGGGGGTTGGTTTATCCCAGGGATGCAGACTTAGGTTACCAGGTGTCATGTTAAAGTTTAGTCAAGTCTTTTAGTGCAGGGGTTTGATTGAAGTGTTCATGCTGAGAGATTTGGCAGTTCTACTAAGAACTGATGTTATGGCTCTGTAGAAAAGGAAGTAGTATCTGATCCAGAGATGGCAACAGAAAGCTTGATTTTAAGTTAAGCTTCAGTTCTTCTGTGTCACATTAAATATAAGCCTCACAAAGGAAGTTTGACCCATCTTTGATGAACACCTTGTCTGTGGTTGCCTGTGTTTGAGAGAAAGTATCAGTGCTTTAGTTTAGGATGAAAGGAATGAGATTTGGCTTTTAAACTGTATAATATTTTTTGCATCATATATGTTAGAATTCTTGTTAAGTTTCTGTTGCAGAGGACATATTTTATATTGCATTATTTTGGAATAGAAATTCATTGTTTGAGCAAAATATTAACACATTAATAATATGTCATGCATATTTGTTAATATTTGCAGTTTCTACCATGTTTTAGTTCACAAGCCAGAATATTTAAAGTAAGATATAAGATTAGTCTAACTAGAAAAGTTTATATAGAATAATACATAACAAAAAAGGAGAAGTTATTGGGAACCAACAGTTAGCGTAATGGCTATGTCGCTGGACTCCCACGTAGTCGACCGTGGTTCGCGTCTCGGACCCGGTGGCTTACAACTCACGCCGGGCGCGTGTGCGTGCGTGCCCAAGATCCTGAGAGGAGAATGGAGGAGAAGGGATTGCGGCGTGACCATCCCCCCTGGGGGGTGATTTCTCGCTTTCTGTCTCTATGTCTCTCTCTGTCTGTCTGGCGAGCGCATGCGCCCTATAGCAAAAAACCTCTCCAAAAGAAAAAAAAAAAAAAGGAGAAGTTATTGATATTACTGATTCAGAAATGACATCCTGTCTAAATAACTTCTAGAAACAGACAGAAGTGCGATGTTATTTCCCAGACCAAGAAGTCATTCCTAAGAATTAAGATCCAATATCTATAGAATAGCGTTATTTTATAAGAAGTATTTGCTGCTCTATTATTTGACATTGTCTCTTCTGTGAAATTTTTATTATGCAAGTTTTTTTCTAATTTATTTTTTCTAGTACTTTTTTTTTTTTTTTTAAATAGTGCCAGTTATGTGAGCTAACCAAAGAGAAACAAACAGGAAAATGGAGAAAGTACCCCTCAGTGGGACATGGTCATGCCAGAGTCCCTTCTCTTACATGTCTTCCTCCATCCATCTGGAATTTGGGGCATGCATGCACCTGTGCCTGACATATCTTTCCAGCTTTCAGGACTGGGGTTTGAACTAGCAATTGGCCATGTGGAATCCAGCTCCCCCAACTGTTAAGTAACAGGACTGGCCTGTGCTGTATACTTTTCTTCTCTTTACAGATACATATGTGATATAAAACCATGTCTGCTGTGTTTTATATTAAAAACAATTTTAATGATTTTTTTTTTTTTTTTTTTTTTTTTTTTTTTTTTTTTGCCAGAAGGCATGTGTGCTCACCAGAGACAGACAGAGAGAGGGAAAATGAGAAAGCACTCCTCAGTGGGGGATGACTATGCTGCAGTCCCTACTCCTCCATTCTCCTCTCAGGATCCTGGGCATGCTTGCACACAGGCTTGGCATGTTATTCAATCCACCTGGTCCAGGACTTGAACTGTGCCATCAACCTTGTGGAATCCAGCCACCTTAACAATCAAATCATGGCTGATCCCTTTGAGCTTTTTAAAATATGTGGATTTTTTAAAAGATGTAGATTTATATGAAATCTGGTAGCTTTAGAAAATGTTTTTTCTGTTATTCCTCTGTATCTCACAGAATGCAATAAATTGTGCTTTTTTAAATAATTATTTTATTTAAATTTATTTATTTATTTATTTATTTATTTATTTATTTAAATTAGACCAGAGAGAGACTGAGTGAGTGAGTGAGTGAGAGAGAGAGAGAGAGAGAGAGAGAGAGAGAAGGATGAGAAAGCAAGCTGCCAGGTCCGGGACTCAAACTGCAGTCAGTCATGTGGGAGTCCAGTGCTGTTAACCACCATGCCACCTGCTGGCCCCAATTGTTCTTTGTTTTGACATCTTTTTACTCATACTTTTCAGAACTATTCCACTTCAGATTGATGGATACAGGTTTCTATTTTCAAGTTGTACATCACTGAGAGTCTACTGTTTAGCTTGGTCTAAGCTTCTCTGGGAGAGATGCTGGAACTCTACCGCCCATTCACTTAAGAATTCAGTCACTACCACTCAATCTATCTAAGCAGGGAGGAGGGGATTTTAAAAGGTGATGTTTTCTCACTCTTCATGAATGAAAATAATCACTTCAGTGATGGGATGGGGGTCCAAAGTGCCCCAGCGTGACGTATGAGAAACTCTTAGGTCTCTGTGATAGGATAGTTCCCTAGAGAATCTCAGAGAACCACTAAATATGGTGATTTCTTTTCCCCTCTGTGAGGATTCTGAACAGTTCTAAGTATGACATGATGAAGTAAAGTGATTAATGATAGAACCACCTGGAATGACTCCAATAGGGCAGTCATCAAATTGCAGCTGAGGGAATGACACCCGCATCTCACTAAGCAGATGGTTGTTGGGGTCCTGACAGGTCTGTTCTCAGCTGCTGATAAGAAGGCAGCAGAGGAGGTTCAGGTAAGAATCGTCCAAGGTTCCAAACCTTTTCGTGTTTCTGTGGATCACAAAGGAGCAAAGAGCCATTTAAAAGCAAGTCAGCTATACCCAGAAACCTTTACACTAAAGTAGTCACATATATACCTAATTCTTTAAATAAAATATATTTTTCATGGGAGAAAAAAAAGTGAAGTAACATCCTGTAGCTGTTTTATAGCTCCTGCCTAGAAACCACTTTTATATATAGCCTGCTTTTATTTTCCCAAGTCCATTCAACCAATGATTTCAGATTTCTCAGCTACTTTAAACACTTTTCTAAATGAACAGTCTGGAACCTTCAACTGCTGGGTGGTTCAGAGTCATGCCTTATGTCCCACTTAGTTGCCACCTTTTTCTAATTGCACTGCTTTTACCCAAGAGAAAAAGAGACAGGAAAGGACATTGGAAGAGTTCTGGCTTTCAGTGATGCACTTTCAGTACTTTTTTTTTTATTGGATCTTCCCAACAATCCCCATTTTACTGATAAGGAAACTAAGGTTCAGTTAAGTAACTCGTTTTAGATCCTGTCGATCATGTTTATCAGAGCCGAGACCACTACCAGCTCCCTCCGATGTCACCTGCACTCCTGATACTCTGCCTCTCACGTCCCAAAATCTCATCACTGATTTAGTCACCCACTGATGAGTGAGTGTGTCTGTATGAGTCAGCTTGAATAAGAGTAGTCTCAGGATTAATAGGGTGTATTTTGTGCTTAATTTTAAAAGGAAAGTCAACACTTATCGTGCTTGCTGAAGGATTAACCTTTCAATGTCTCTAAGCTCTGATGAACATTTAGAAATATATACAAAGATAGAGATGATGATGATAGAGATTTCCGTCTGGTAAAAATGACTTTTAATTTCCCCATAGAGACCTTTGCATTTAGTATATGACAGCCAAAACCTATTTAGTAGACTGCTACACTTAAGAACTTCCAGGTGGCATTGGGTGTCAAAACTGATGTGCACTCACCAAACCCTAGGCTTACTGTATCACCAACTTGCAGGATGCATTGGGAAAATGTCTTATCCTAGGCCCTCTTTGAGGAAATTCCAATAAAAAGAGTATAGGGAATGGGGAAAAGATAAAGCATAATCTAATACTTTGCCTTTAATATAACTTCTTTAGATTTTGCAGTTGTATGTCATATTTCATTTTCTACGAGCCTCATGAAAATAATTATACTAAAATGTCCTGATTATATTAGTATCCAATTTGTCCTATAGTTGATTCAAGTCATTATTTCCATAGTAAATACTTTTGGGTGAGGGCAGAAGAGAGAGCTATTTGGGCAAAAGAATGAACAATTTTCTGTTGGGGAGTCTTTCAAAAGTTGCATTTCAATTAAGATAGTGTTAGATAACAAAAGCAGTTGAAGTGGAATTATGGATTTGAAGTACTTACCAGCCAACACTAAAACAACTCATTAAACCCCTACTGTTAAAGATTACTTAACATCCATGGAGACTTTCTGCCCCCCAAAGTCAGTGAAGGCAGCGCTGAGCCACACAAACCAGTGATAAAAGGCTCAGCCAGCTTGGCTAGAGGCCCAGATGTGGTTCATCCACTATAAATTTTTACTAGATAATCGTCGTCAATTTCAAGCACCTATTGAAAGTGCTTTTATTTTTTTGTCTTTGGGAGCTAGATCTGCCATCAACCTTAGACCATTAGGAGGAAACGTAACATCAATTTATTGCATTATTTCAGAACACAGTGCTGGCAAATAACTTATCAGAAATTAATCCTCAATTATATAATGCGACTGTCTACTTGATCTATTTACTTGTATATTAATAGGTATCTCAAAAAAGTAGAGTCCTTGAGTACTTTCATACCCTCTCCTATACCATAAAAGCATTATCCTATTGCCCCATCTTGGAGATTGATACCCACCTAGTGGCTCAAGTCAACAGGTAATGTTTCTTTTTGACTGTTTTTTTTTTTTTTCCTCTGTCTCAATTCCCTATGGCAACAAGTCATTGATTCTACCTCTGTAATGAATTTTGACTTTGACATCTTCTCAGTATTTTCTTGCCTCTAACTCTAAGGCCTGAGCTTTATTTTCTCAAAGTATAGCTATCTGTTGGAATGTTGCTGTGATACACTGATTTTCTCCAAAGTAGACTCATCCCTGCTTCTCTGTTGGAAACCTGTTGTGATAATCATTAATATATCAATCCATGACGTTGATACTGTGCATGGAACCCCTGGGATTGTGCTTTATAAGACCTATAGAATCCCACATGACAGCCTTAACTCAGGCCACCGTCGCCTACGGTCGGGACTACTGCAAGAACTGTCTTCACTGTCCTAATTCTCTTGCCCTCCTGCTGCAGTCAGTCATAGAACATCCAGAATGCTCTTTTCAAAATCACACATCAAATTGTGTTCTTCCCTGCTTAGTGTCTTCTAGTGGCTTCCATTTACCTCATAGTAAAATCCAAACTTCCTTCCATGGCCTATGAACCATGATAAGATCTGGCCCCTACCTCTCTTTCCTCTCACCTCTCAGACTGATATTTGATCAGTATGCATTGACAGAACTTAATGATTAGTGTCTTTTTTGATTGGTGGGTAGCCCTGCCCCATGGGCTATTGAATATTTTTAATATCTATGCTGACTATCCCATTTGACTCTTCCCACTTGGCTCTAGCCATACCCTGGTTTGATGTTCCTGGAACAAACTAACCTTTTTCTTTCCTTCCCTTTTCCTTCTTTACTTCCTGTGTGTATAGTGTGTGTGTTTTGATATAGGGCACATGTGCTTTCCAGGTTGAGAGAAAGAGAGAGATTGGTCAATTGATCACCCCCCAACCCCCGCCAGGGGGGATGGCCACATTCCAATCCTTTCTCCTCCATTCTCCTCTCAGGATTTTGGACATGCACGTGGTGTGATTTGAAGGCACTGGGTTCAGGACTCAAACCTTCAGGCCATGTGGGATATAGGCACCTCAATCTCCACACCACCTGCTGGCCCCCTAACCTTTTTTTCCATCTGAAATTAGCTTCCTAGAGATGCTTTCACAAATGACCACAAATTGAGTGGCTCAAACTAACAAAAATTTATTCTCACACAGTTGCAGAGACCAGAAGTCTAAAATCAAAGGATCAGCAGGGTGATTCCTTCTCGGGGCCATGAGGAAGAATCTGTTCAAGATTCTTTCCTAGCTTCCGGTGGCTGTCAGCATTCCTTGACTGGCCACATCATTCCGGTCTCTGCCTCTGTCTTCACATGGCTTTTCTTCCCTCTTCTCTCTGTGTCTGTATTCCCCTTCTCTTCTAAGAAGAGACTTGTTAGATTCAGTGCCCATTCTAATCCAGGATGATCTCATCTCAAGAGCCTTAACTTAATTTTGTCTGTAAAGGTTCTTATTCCAAGTAAGGTCATGTTCTGAGTTTCCGGATGGACATAGCCTTTGGCAAGCCACTAGGTAAAGCTTTTGTATCTTCTTCCCTGCATCTTTGTCATCTGCCAGGCAGGGCATTCCTCTTTTACTTTGTCCCACTTTCTTCTTAAGTAACAGTTCCCCAGACAGGCCTTCCCTGCGTGTTCTATGTAAAATCACTTCCTCCTTTCACTCACCTCATTCTTCTTGATTCTCTTAATCTGCTTTTATCTTTCTACATAGCACTTTAATACCACCTGCCATCTCATAATGTATTATTTTTGTTTTTCTGATTGTTCTTCAAACGGAAATGTAAAGTTCTGTGAGGTTAAGAACTTTGTTGTCTTATCTCAGTATCTCCTAGAATAGGGGTCAACGAACTGTCGTACTAGCCAAATCTGACCTGCACCTGAGTACTCGAGAGAGCTGGTGGCACATCAAGGACAAAAATAGGACAAAAGGGTAAAGAAAAGGAAGAGTGTCTTAAAGACAAAGCAACTTGCACCTTTGAGAGCTATCTTCAGAGCTGAATTTCAATATGAAATATTTTGCCTGTCTGATCATTCAGAAAGCCCCATAGCAAAAAAACATGATTACTCTATGGCTTATGCAATGCTGAATTGGCTGTCAGCATTCAAGTCATAAATAATAATAATGGCATACAAAAGCCAGGAAATGCAAAAGTGAAGGCTTTCATTGTAATGTTACCTCATCCAAACTGTACATGTATAATATCACTCAATGTCTAGATAAACCTTCCAGGATTGTTTTTATTATATGAAAAATGTGCAATATAGTCAAATTACCATTATAATGAGAACCTTTGATTTCCATAATTTGGGCCTTTTCTAAGCATTATTACTTAAAGCCTTCACATCATATTAACAGGAAATTTCACATTAAGAAATAAGAGTAGGCTATCTTCTTTATTTGTTGATAATACTTTTCTTCCCTGTAGAAAAAATAGCACATGCACTGTAGGCACTGTTTGTTGGTAAGGGCCCTAGACTTCCTTTGTGATTCTAGTCCTTTCTCACCAGATTCAGTTTAGAGTCAGCAGCTCACTTTCTCATCCTGGGGATATGAGAGAGGAAGAATTGTATTATCTGAGACAAAAAAGTTGATGGTCCATTTCTATTATATAAGCACGTAAATAGTATAGAAACCCCAGCTTCTAATTTATCACACTGGTCACAAGCTCTGCTTTGTTAGAGTAGAAAACCACTCAGAATATTTTCAAATTCACTTGATTCAAAATTAAAGTATTTGGGAACCAGCAGTTAGCGTAATGGCTATGTCGCTGGACTCCCACGTAGTCGACCGCGGTTCGCGTCCCGGACCCGGTGGCTTAGAACTCACGCCGGGCGCGTGTGTGTACGTGCCCAAGATCCCGAGAGGAGAATGGAGGAGAAGGGATTGTGGCGTGACCATCCCCCCTGGGGGGTGATTTCTCGCTTTCTATCTCTCTGTCTCTCTCTGTCTGTCTGGCGAGCGCACGCGCCCTATAGCGAAAACCTCTCCAAAAAAAGAAAAAAGAAAAAAAAAAAAATTAAAGTATTTTAGATTCAATTTAATAAATACTGGCCATCAGGACCAGCAGGTGGTGTAATGGTTATGTCTCTGGACTCCCACATAGTCGATCATGGTTTGAGTCCCTGACCTGGCGGCTTAAAACATGCTGGGGACCAGCAGTTAGTGTAATTGCTATGTCACTGGCCTCCCATGTAGTCGACCGCGGTTTGAGTCCCGGACCCAGTGGCTTAAACTCACACCAGGTGCGTGTGCGTGTGTGCCCAAGATCCCAAAAGGAGAAAGGAGGAGAAGGGATTGCGGCGTGGCCAAACCCCCTGGGGGGTGATTTCTCGCTTTCTGTCTCTCTGTCTCTCTCTTTCTGGTGAGCGCATGCGCCCAATAGCAAAAACCTCTCCAAAAACAAACAAACAAACAAACAAACAAACAAACAAGAAACACACTGGGCACATGTGCGTGTTGTGGCCAAAGTCCTAAGAGGAGAATGGAGGAAAAGGAATTGTGGCACGGCCATTCCCTCACACCCTGGGGGTGATTTCTCGCTTTCTGTCTTTTTGTCTCTCCAGCAAGCACATGCACCCTATAGCAAAAATCTCTCTAAATAAATACATGCATGCATGCATGCCACCTTTGATGTTCTTATGTTGAAAACGTACACTAAGCCCTGCACAAAATACATAAGTTAAAATATAGTCTCTACTCCTATATATCCACAAAATTGCAATCTACAGGAATAGTAGTCTTTAGATAAGGATTTAGCAAGTTAATGTAATACTTAAAAAGTAGTTTGACAGTTTATAGGGAGAAATTACAGGAAAACCATCAGAAGCAAATTCTTGGAAAAGAGACATTGTAGTTGCTATACTATCTATAGTAAGGGTTATATTTTACAGATGGACAAGATTTCTTCAAACTAAAATTTAGCTCCAGTTACACACAAATTAGTTTCTTTTTTTTTTTTTTTTTTTTTTTTTGAGAGGCTTTTGCTATAGGGCACATGCACTTGCCAGAAAGAGAGGCAGAAAGCAAAATATTACTCCCCAAGGGGGATGACCATTCCTCAATCCCTTCTCTTCCATTCTCCTCTTGGAATCTTGGGCACGCACACACATGCGTGCCTGTTGTGAGTGTAAGCTGCCGGATCCGAGACTCAAACTGCGGTCAACTACATGGGAGTCCAGCAACATAGCCATTATGCCAACTGCTGGTCCCTTCATATGTCTTTAGTGATGAGATTGCTCGTGTGAAACTCACCATGGCTCATGTTATGTAGGATTTGTTTTGCAGAAACAATTAAAATAATATCTTTAGCTAATAAAAGAAGAAAATAAAACATTTTCATGAAATTCACTTTTAAACTATATTTATAAAAAAACCTCTTAAGATTATAAATGTCTCACTTTCATTGAGCAACTATACAAGGAAACTCTAAAAAATTTTAAGGAAAATGGAATTAAAGTATGACTTTATTTTTGTACAATAAATGTTGAAATCAATGCATTCTATTTTTCATAATACACCTTTTTCAAAAATATTTTGAAGACCTCCCCCTTGTATAATCATTTAAGTACAACAGTAAAACTAAATGAGAAGTAATTAAAATATTCCTTTGAAGAGTAATGAAAAAGTTTTTGTGCTTCTGAACCATTAGAAAAAACTTACTAAGTGGTGGGACCAGCAGGTGGCGTGGTGGTTAAGGTGCTGGACACTCCCACATGGCTGACCACGGTTTGAGTCCCGGACCTGGCAGCTTGCTTTCTCAATCTTTCTCTCTCTCTGTCTCTCTGTGGTCAAATTAAAATAAATGAATGAATAAATAAAATAAGTAAGTATATTTTAAAAAAAAGAAAAAACTTACTAAGTGATAATAATGAGAACATTATATTAAAACTATCTAAAAATCAAGTAAGATGTGAACCAACACATTTATGTGATGTATATCTAAGAACAGTTTCCTAAGAATGATATCCCTACCAAGGATCCATTTCAGCTATTGTACAATTATTAAATAATAGTAATGAAATTTTTAAAAATTCAAAATTATTTTAGAAGGAAACTTGCTTTGTTTCTGGATGATGTTAGTATACTTGTTAAATACAACCAATAGATTGGGACCAGCAGATGGCATAATGATTATATCACTGGACTCCCACATAATCTACTGCTGTTTGAGTCCTGGACCTGGTGGCTCAAAAAAACTCATATTAGGTGACCACCAGATGGTGTAATGGTTACGTTGCTGGACTTACACATAGTTGACTGTGGTTCAATCCCAGACCCAGTGACTTAAACTCATGCCAGGTGTATGTGCATGCATGCTCAAAATCCCAAGGAAAGAATGGAGGAGAAGGGATTGTGGTATGGCCATCTTCCCTGGGAGGTGATTTCTTGCTTTCTTTCTATCTCTCTCTGTCTCTCCAGTGAGCATACACGCTCAATAGAAAAAAATCTCTCTTAAAAAAAAAAATATCATGCTGGGCATGTGTGTGTGCATGCCCAAAATTCCAAGAGAAGAATGGAGGAGAAGGAATTGTGGCATGTTTACCCTCCACAGGAGGTGGTTTCTCACTTTCTATCTCTCTCTCTGTCTCTCCAGCGAGTACACATGCTCTATAGTAAAAATCTCTGTCTTAAAAAATTATAATTGGCCAAACTAGAATTAAATGGACACAATTAAACTCTGAGACTCACATTTGTAATTATAAAAATTATTTCAAGAATAATTCTATCAAGCTTTCAATAAGCTATTGCATAGTCACTTAATGGCAAGAAGACTAAAAGAGAAATATCAAAATTCTTTTAGTCTCAGGAGTAAAAAGCATCTTGCTGTAGTTCTGGACCTTCAGAAAAGGGTTTATAAAAGAGGATTCAGTCAGAAAGTGGCTTAATTCTGTTTTCGAGTTGTGTGGAGACAAGACCAACCTACAGCTTGGTGTAGAAATGTTCCCAGGTGCCAGTAGAGAATATGCTCAGTCAGGGAATTCCCTCAGTGTAGACAGAGAAACCTTAGGGAGATCTGTCCTTGCTTTCAAATATAGAGAAAAGAAAGGGTGTTCCTCTCGTAGAAAATGCCTCTTAGGAGCCCTCGGTGACATCTGACTTTGATGGTACCATGAGGTGGAGGACCAACTGCCAGTGGCTCCCATTCAGGTGGGAGGGTTGAGTTTAAAGAAGGTCCTTAATGTCTTCTGGCACAAGGAGCCCCAGGAGAAGCTTTAGTGCCCTTGTAGAGGACAGAGGTGGCCTGATGGGAGGATTCTGCCTCAGATCCCTGGTCCCAGAACAGTAGCATCTGGTTCAACAGGAAGCTGTACCTGCACCCCTGTGCCTTCACAGCTCCTTCTTCCTCAGGGATCTGGTCATCCAGAGAATTCCAACGTGATCCGCACAAGCCTCTACCAAATATTCCATCCAACATCAGGGGCATAAGTAAGCTTTTGAAATGTTGACCTTTGTCCGCAGTAGATGTTGTCTGATGTACGCCTTTTCTCTCCTTGTGTTATTGAGATTTTTCTCAGCTGACAGAGCTCTTAACCCATTATCATGAGATTTTCCTTCCTCAGAAATAAGGCTGGCTTTGATAACAGTCAGTGATTTATTTGAATTTTTTCTGGAAGAATTTTGGCTTGTATTTTATCCATGTCCAGCTCTTCACATGCATGGCTGATCTTGTCATCAACTTTGGGTAAATTATCACCTCTATTTTTATGAGTTAAACTAGTTCTAAATTGGCTATTCAGTGAAAATTCATTTTTTAATGCAGTTCAGAAAGAACTGCAGTTTTTCTATCTCTCTTTCTAAATGGTCTTTTCTCGCTACAGTTGTGCTTTCTCAGTTTGGAGGTTTCTAATATGATCTTTAAGTGCATTAATTATTTTATTTTATTGAGTTAATTTACTGTGTATTTGGTTTCTTTTTGAACATGTATTTGACTCAGCTATATCAGTTGCTTTCTTCAAAACTCCTTTTGATTCCTGGGACCAGCAGTTAGTGTAATGCTATGTCGCTGGACTCCCACGTAGTCAACTGGGGTTCGAGTCCTGGACCCAGTGGCTTGAACTCATGCTGGGCGCATGTGTGTGCGTGCCCAAGATCCCGAGAGGAGAAAGGAGGAGAAGGGACTGTGGTGTGGCCCTCCCCCCTGGGGAGTGATTTCTCGCTTTCTATCTCTCTGTGTCTCTCTGTCTTTCTTGTGGGCGCACACGCCCTATAGCAAAAACCTCTCAAAAAAAAAAAGGAAAAAAATAACCTCCTTTTGATTCCTGTTTGAAGAGGTCTTCATTCTCTAATGCATTTATTATATCAAATTAAAATTCTCACCATCTACTTTGTCTTTTTTTTTTTTTTGGAGAGGTTTTTGCTATAGGGCATGTGCACTCACCAGACAGACAGAGACAGACAGATAGAAAGTGAGAAATCACCCCCCGGGGGGATGGCCACGCCGTAATCCCTTCTCCTCCATTCTCCTCTTGAGATCTTGGGCACGCGCGCACACGCACCCGGCGTGAGTTTAAGCCACCGGGTCCGGGACTCGAACCGTGGTCGGCTACATGGGAGTCCAGCAGCGACATAGCCATTACACTAACTGCTGGTCCCTCTACTTTGTCTTCTTTAGGAACAGCAACCAAGTCTTTCATATTTAGCAAAAGGTCACCCAGAGGCTTTATTTGAGTTTGCCATTTACCCTGTCCCATGGACAGCTTTCTCCCATTTCATTCTGTTTAACATGCTCATTCACTCTTCCTTTCCATTCCACATTCACTTATGAAAGCGGCTTCCTTGAACAGTGAAATTTTCACTCAAAGAATCTTTTAGTGTTGTCTGAAGTCGTTCCTCATTTTTCCAAAGGCTGTTTTTTGAAAGCTGTTTTAACTGCAGCTAATTGAAATTAGATGTGTGTTGATGCATCTTCTAAAGACTGAATGTTTCTGGTAATGCCAGGCATCGGTTCAACTTATTCTAAATGTTTAGATTTCTGTTCTCAAAGACCTTTTCTAAAATCTCTAGTTTTAAAAGTTTGTTTATTTAGTTTTTAAACTTGCTAAAGGACATATGCACTTGCTGGAAAGAGACAGAGAAGGAAAGCAAGAAAGGACTCCTACCCCCAATGGAGGATAGTTATGCATGGATCCCTTCTCCTCCATTATTCCTTTTGGGATTTTGGGCATGTACACACACATCTGGCATGTTTTTTAAGCTGTAGGGTTCAGGATTCATACCACACTGCCAGCCATGTAGGATCTAGCCACCTTAACCGTCATTCCATGGGTTGGCCTAAGTTTGTTTGCTTATTTTTTTAGTGGGGGTAAGGATGAAGAAACAAGCATCCTCACCAGAGTCTTTACACTGGGCTCCATCCCCACTCTGGATCACAGATACATGCATGCGTGCCTGGAATGCACCAGGAGGTACTGTGACCTGCACCCAGGACATTTCCATGTAGCTCCAATTGTGTTACGCTATGCCATCACCTGGCCTCTAAAATCTCTGTTTTAAACCAAATAAAAACCTGGAGCCACACAGTGGTTTTTTGTTTTTTTTTTTTTCTTTTTCTTTTTTTTTTCTTTTTTCTTTTTTTTTTTTTTTTTTTTTTTTATCAAATTACCTGCAATTTTGTTTTTATGTTTATATTTTCTTGGTAAATTTGTTCTTGAGTCTGGCTTAAATTTAAATCCATTCAAGACCTCCTATTTTTTTTTTTTTTTTCAGTGTAGCTAAGCCTCCCAAGAATTGGGCCTCTTTCCTCTGAAAGGCAAGAATTCCAATAGCCAGGTCTTTGTCCTACTTGTATGGAGTAGATTCTGATGATTAAAAATTCTGTGATGACTGTCACTACCAGGCTTGGGCTGAGGGCTGCTGCCTGGCACATACCTCTAGGGCCCACACAGTGTAGAGCATCCTGACCATCTATGACTCCTCCATGGCCCTGGAGACCACTGCTGACCCAACTCAGCATCACAGGACCCAGGTGGCTACAACAAACCACAGAGAACATTGGTGAGCACACCTCCAAGATCCAAACTGGTTCTCAGGAGAAGTGGAGGATGGAGGGCAGTTTCTCTTTGTTTTACCCAGGTTACCAAATGTCTAGGTAATAATTTTACATGACACTGCCCAATGTGAACTGAGGCTACTACAGTCCGTGGATGCTGACCTAGGACTCCCCTTATTGCTATGGGCATCGATATCACACCATCACCCAGTCCATGTGACCTGTTGGGCAGCTCTGTGGTAGAGGGTTTGCAGGTCCTCAGTATTAGCCTTGCTCCTTATTTTCGTGAGTAAATTTTATTTTGTAGCACTCGAGACCTCATCTTGACCACAGAGATCATAGAAAACCATGCTCATAGCCCTTATTCACCTGTTATCTGGCCTGCTTTGAATAGCAAGGGGAGGAGTGCAGGAGAGCTCACAGAGGGTTGTTTTTCTTTTTTTTCTTTTTTTTTTTTCCACTAATTTCACCTTTTAAAACTAAAGCAATATGTGGGATATTCATAGTCCACACATTTTAACAATGTGTAGCTCAACCGTAGCAAGGGGAGTATGAACATTTATCTGCTGTTTAAAACAGTGAAAAGTCACTGGAGCTATTTTAGAAGGGAGTATCTTGATCCTGGATAAGCCAGGGTTAGGTTAAACTATTCATATAAGATGGATTGGACTGGAGAGAGATCAAAAGTAGAACAACCAGAAAGGATGATTTTTATACAGATAAAATAATGGCTCTCCTATTCGTTTTTATTTTTCATTTTATAGACAGAGACCTTAAACATTGTGGAGCATTACTTAAAAAAACACACACACACACACACAACAGCAGTTTGTCAATTTTTCAATGCAATGTCATTGCCTCCTTCTAATTTTCTTTCCATAAATAAATGGACCTCCTCCTTGGTCTTCAAATGGAGCTCTGCCTTAAATGAAATTCTCTTTGAATATGAAAGTTGGGTCATTTTAGCTTTTCTGTATGCTCCAGTTTTCAGATTTCGATTAAAGAAAAAAAGGGAATTTGTTCTCACTGCAGGAATTATGTGACTCACCGAGACTTCTAAAGCTATAAGTTCCCAGGCAATAAGAATGAGACTTGTCGACTTCTCTCTGTCCGAGGGCCACCTGTGTCAGGCATCCTGTGGCAGTTCAGCTCCTGACAGTTCTTAGCAGATTCCTCCCAGGTGATAGTGAAGTCCATGAGTTCTGTGTAGGGCCAGACCAGGAATAGGGAAAGGGAAAGTGACGGTGTCTGAGGAAGAAAGAGCTCTCCCCTGCATTGCATGTAAGAGGTGAATTGGAGGTAGCAATAGCATGCATTTGTTTCTGTGCTTGAGGATGAAGTGCCATAAAGACATCCAGAGATAGTATCCACCTACACCTATCACTTCTCTCACCTGGAACTCTAACAGTTTCCATCATCTCTGGTTTGATTAATGGCTTTGTTGCCCAGGGTCAGCATAAAATGCCACCTGCATCACACAAAACCCTTTTATATTACAAGCACCTCTTCTACAGAACCTATTATTTCGAAGAAAAGACTGCTCTTTCTGATTTGGAATATAGAAAGCACCTCCTTCGTTACACACACTCATTTCCACACACGTATTACATGCCAGACACTGTTTTGGGTACTGGGGACCCAACAATAAGAATAACAATAACAGAAATAACAGTAAGAATAACAGAAATCCCTGCCCCCTTTGTATTGCTTTCCAATGGAAAGAAACAGACAAAATCAAGAAGTAACATCATAGTGTGTTAGAAAATGATAAATGGTGGGACCAGCAAATGATGTAATGATTATGTCACTGGACTCCCATGTAGTTAACCATGGTTCAAGTCCTGAGCCTGGCTGCTTGAAACTCATGCCATGCACGTGTATGTGCATGCCCTAGATCCTGAAAGGAGAATGGAGGAGAGGGTATTGCTGCATGACCATCTCTCCTGGGGGTACGATTTCTAACTTTCTGGCTCTCTTTGTCTCTCCGGCGAGCATATGTCCCCTATAGCAAAAAATCTCTCTCTCTCTCAAAAAAGAAAAATGATAACTGGTATGAAAACAAATGCAGAGAAATCAGTTTAGAATGTTGGGGATTATAAGTTTTGGGTTCTCAGAGAAGGCTATTGAGGCAAACCAGGTTGCCACAGGCCGAAGAAACTGCAAAGACAAAAGCCCAGCGCAGAAGAATAGCTTCAGTGTTCAGTAGACAGAAAAGGAGTAAGAAACTGATGTGCAGAGAGCTGAGGAGAAGGGGAGCACCCTGGCGGACACATCAGGGACCTCATAGAACCTTGTACAGACAGGCATTTACTCCACATGAGCTGGGAAGTCACATGAAGGATGTGTTTGCCATGATCTGACTTTCTTCTGAATATGATCACTTGAGTTGCTGAGCTGAGAATAGTGTGGAGGGGGAGAAGAAGGAACAGGGTAATCTGTCTGTGACAACTGATAATCCAAACAAAGGGCCACAGCTGTCACAGGAGAGGTGGTGAGAAGTGGATGGACCCTGGTGTGGAACTTGACTGGGAGAAGACAGGGATGCTTCCAAGGCTTTTAACTGGAGCATCTGGGCAGATGGAGTTGTCATTAACAGAGAGATTGGGAAACTGCGGAGGGAGCAGATCCAGATAGAAAAGAGCAAAGTCTGCCATGTACCTGCTGCTTGTCCTTCCTGTCACCATTTAAAAAGTCAAAGACAATAGTATAAAATACTAATGAATGTCTGCCATAGAGTGCAGACATTCGGCATGTATTGAGCAGGGATATACAATGTGTCTTCCAGAGTCTTGTTCACTTCACTTAGAATCAAATCTTCTATAATAATCCACTTTGAATCAAATGACAGAGTCTCATTGTTCCTTATGGCTAAGTACTATTCCATAGTGTATATGTGCCACATTTTTTCAAGCCAGTCATTAGTTCTTGGACATGTAGTTTGGTTCTGTGTCTTAGCAGTTATGAATAATGCTACCATAAATGTGCACATGTCTTTCCAACTAAGTATTTTCCTATCCTTTGAATAAATACTAAGGAAATGAGTTACAGAGTCGTACAGTAATTCTATTCATAGGTCTTTAAGTAACCTCAATATTGTTTTTCACAGTAGTTTATTGTCATGTACTACATGTATACTTTGAAAACCCATGCTGTGCATGGTAGAGATACATGATGATTAAACGTAAATTTAAAAATCATAAAATTTTTAAAATACAGACAGTTAAAAAAATACTAATGAGGGGGACCAGCAGATGGCATAATGGTTACTTTGCTGGGCTCCCATGACCGTGGTTTGAGTACCAGACCCAGCATCTTAAAACTCACACCAGGCACGTGTGAGTGCATGCCCAAAATCCCAAGAGGAGAATGGAGGAAAAAGAATTGCGGCATGGCCATCCCCCTGGGGGATGATTTCTCGCTTTCTATTTCTCTGTTTCTCTCTGTCTCTCTAGTGAGTGCACATACCCTATAGTAAAAATCTCTCTAAAAAAAAAATCTAATGAGAAACATATATATGAGATTCCCAAATTGAGAGATTCTAGTCAACATTATAGCAAATGTTATAGAAGCAAGTCATCAGGTTATTTGGGGAGAAATCTTTTATTTACCATTATTGCCCCAGGACCCAATGTAGGCCTACTACAGAGTAAGCACACAATGGGCATTCACTGAATTTGATCAGAGTTACCATTGTGGAGACCAAAATGTATAAGTTTGTTCTCAAATCACTCTGTTTTTCTGAGTATTTACAAATTGTAAGATTGCATTTGTTCTAGCCAAAAACTTAGTTCCATCCAGATGATTATGCTGTATTCAACTAAAATGGCAACCATAGACCCAGCCAAAACAGACTAGTTGCTTCCCATCAAGCTAATCATTAACACAGTAAATTTCTCCTTCCTAGCCAGCTGACATACTGTGAAAATAAACTGGTTTGCACAGCGGATAAGTAGGGTGGAGTTGTGCACACTTGGAGGGGAGGGGACTGGCTCCCTATGTCAACGTGGACAGGGTTTAGCATTCCTTATCCTGCTGATTCATACCAGCTCACTACTATCACTGTGCATCTGCTGTTTGTTTGTTTTTTAAGTAAAATCAGAAAGATGTACTTCCTTTTGAGATTATTTATATAAAATTGCTTGTGAACATTAACTTATTTTCTTTTCAAACAAAAATAACAATAATACAATTAAACAAAGTAAAGTGATTACTCTGTGGTTCCAGCCAACTTCATTCTCTCTTTAGAAGCACAAACTGATACTATATCCTACTTTAGAAAATTATATTTTGAATTTTTCCTTCATACGTATTCTGCTTAACATAAGAAAAACAGACTTCCCACTTTATTTTATATACTATCCACCTAGAGAATGCATGACTTTTTCTATTCTCTAAAAAATCCAAAAGGATAGTAATTACCAATATCTATAACACTTTGTAAAACACTTTTGAGTACTATATCAATTATAATTTTCACATACCACTATCTTGATTTTAGAGATAGGAAAGTCAAACCCTGGATTGAATGCTGATTAAAAGATTTAGGAAGCAATATTTTATGCAGTTATGTTTTATACAGTAAGCTATCTGAAATGTGAACAAGTACATGTTTTCTTTTGTGATTTTCAAATAAAAAATGAAAAGATTTTTATACTTTTGTTATAATTTTTAAAATATTTTTCTGATCCTGGAAATTATAACCATTTTTTTTCCTTAAATCTTACCTGTTATGTTTTTTTTTTTTTCTACATATGACATTGAAGTAGAATAAAAAAAGAACATAGATTTTTGGAGCCAGATGTGAGGATTAGTTAGGTCAGCTTATGGAAAACACAGAGCACTGAGCCTGATACATAACAAGCCAGCCCTGTAAATGTTGGAGATCCTCAGGAATTAATTCCAAGCCCTTTCTTATCTGCTCACATTCTCTAGGTGGTAACACCCATTGCTGTGGCACCTACCCATCTGCTTTCACCTCTCAATTTATGAATTTGTTCTTCTCAGCTTAGATGTTTCACAGCATCTCAAACTTAATTGCATAAATTTGGATTTTTGTCTTTCCTTTATCTCATACACCTTTTCTTCTTCTAGCCTTCTCCATTTCAGTAAGTGATACCACATCTATCCAGTTAGTTTAAAATAAACAAAAACACTTGCAAATTGTGTGTGATTGATCCTTTCCTTCCCTCCTGAAATACAACTCACTATCAAATTCTGCATTCTCCATTTCCAGTATGTATCTCCAACCTGCCAGGTCTCTCCATTCTACTAAATATCCCCCACCCTATCCCACCCAAATCACCATCCTCTCCCTCCTGAACAGTTGTCTGAACTCTTTGCCTCCACCCTTACCACAGTCTAGACCCTTTCATACAAAATAGCCATGGAGATCTTGAGATATAAATCAGATGTTAATGGTGTCCTCTTACACTTAAAACCTAAACCCGTAAACTTTATAACCTTTAGATCAAAGATTCCTCATGATTGTGAACATTTCACCCACTACCCTGCATTCTGTCACTGACTGTGTTGGAGGTCCTCAAGACCAACTTCAGGTTCAATAATTCACTAGAAGGACTCATAGTACTTAGAAAAAATGGCACACAGGTCAGAGACTAGTAAGAACCAGCCATAAGCTTCCAGTTGCCCTTTCCTATCAGAGTCACGTAAACAGCATTTAATTTTCCTTGTAGTGATGTGTGAGACAACATATACAGGATTTTGCTAACTGGGGAAGCTAATCCAAACCTTGGTTTCTAAGGTTTTTATTGGGGATCCATCACATTGATATGGAATACCCATATTTGTAAGCCTAGCTACTCAGTCTCCAGCCTCTCCAGACTGATGCCACATGTCCCATAGCTACCCACTGTAAGTGGCATTGCTAGTATAAACTCTCTAATGTGGACCATGCCCCAGGTAGACAAAGACCCTTTTATCAGGCAGAATATTTTAAGTGATTAGAGGTTATTGCAGAAACTGGCCAAAGGCCAGACTGTTCTTTGAAATGTTCAGAGTTCAGACAAGCCAGGTTTGCTGAACTAACCTTGTTATTGCACACTGACCATTGGAAGTTCCTAGAGCAGACCAAGCCCTTTCCTTCCTTGAACCTTTGTCGCTAGTACCTCCTCATTTTCCAGGTCTTAACTTTAAATGTCATCTTTTCAGAGAGGCCTTTTCTAACCACCTGGCATAAGTGGGTCCACACCATTTATTATTGTCCATCACAGAACTCTGGTCATATACTTTGCAATACTTCTCTCAAGTCGGTATTATATTGGTATTTTCTTATTTATTTATTGTCTATCTTGCCAACTAGATTTGATGATTGGCCAGGACAGGGACCTTGCTTGTCTTGTGTCTCACACAATGTCTGAGATGTAGTTGCTGCTCAAACAATGGAAGCTGTTATTTTCATGTTGTTTATTTGTCTCCTTGGATTTTATTTGTAATTTTAGTAAGTATTTTAGAATTTACTCTAATTTCACTGTCAAAGGGGAGGAAATTCTATTTGGTATATTTGTAACGTCTTGAGTTGATTAGGTCGCCCTGGTTGGTCAGGGAATTTCCAGTTTTCTTCCACTTTTCTTATGTGCCTCTGCAAAGCTACCCACTTTGTGAAGAAATGAGAGAGAAAGACAGAAGGCCACTTGTTCTTCATGGCTCTTTTCTGGAATTACTGACACAGCTGAAGGTCCATTTGGTCATTTAATCACATCTCTGTTTGCTTTGTGAATGGCAAGTGTATGACAATCACTTTTTTTAAAATTCTGTATTAGAAAGAAAGGTAAGAGGAAAAGGGGAAGAGAGTGACAGAGAGAGATTTTTTATAGGATCTGACCATTGTAGTCTTCTGTCCCAGTCTCCATGAGCTCGGATTACAGCATGTGCTCCCATGCTGGCTGTTCAGGTTGGTCTAAGACGTGAGGCTGGGTCTCCCATATGACCTCAGCCTCCTTCTGCAGCAATCCTAAGCACTTGCACCACCATGGCTGGGCTGACATTTACATTTTAACTGAACCACTGAGTTCAGAAGATTTAATGTATCATAGCTCAGTAAGACTTTAAAGTATGTGTACCATTATGTTTTGAATTTATCATTTAACAGTAGTTATAAAGATAACTGAACGAAAACATCTTTCGTAGTTCAAAGAAACTTGATACAGGGAGGAAGGAAATAAACACATCCAAAAGATTCTGACTCACAGTGATGTGTGTAATTTTGGAAATGTCACTCTAATAAACAGAAACTACTCTCAGTTTTGAGGTTTAAAAAAATCTAATTCCTCATGGCAGTTTTCAGAAAATGTATTCCTTCGTAGTAATAAAACTATGTGACATGCATTTCATTCAGATTTCATACAAGAATTTCAGAGAATATACTACTTTTAAATAAAGCACAGTTGTAAAAAACCTCTGTGATTTCACATTTTCTATTTCAGTACAAAACCCTTGGCTTGTCATTCAAGGTCCTAGAAAATTAGGAACCAAGTTATATTTATAGCCTCATCTTACGATCACTTAGACACGCTCCATGCCAGCCTTACAGAACTATTGACTGTTCCCTGCTCTCAAATATTTTAGTTTAGTTGAAGACACCATGGTTAAGAATGTTGGCATAAACACACATGAATATGCCAGAATGCTAATTAACATCATACAGAGAACAGTGGCCAAGCACAAGGAAAGCTACCCTCTGGCCTCGTCCCTCCTCTTATTAGCTGGGTCACCTGAGTATAGCTCAGTGCTCTTTGGTTTCATTTGTAACCTAAGGATATTGAGCAAACAAGATAATCTCAAATTGCTACCTGCTCTAAAAGCCTGGATTCTGTCTTCCTCGTGTTGATAGTCTGGAGGGCTTCATTAATTATCAAGAGATTAGATCATCCTCAACCACCTACAATCTAATAGTTCAGCTCGATCAAAGGTGAGTGACCAGTGAACTGCTTTTAGAGTGGTCACTGCTTTTAGCGATAAACCAATTTGAGCTTCTCATTATTCAAGTAATACCTTTAAAGCTAATTAGTGTGACAGGGCTCTCCGTCTTTGGTAGAACCTGGGTTTTTGAATAGACTCATTCTAACAGAAAGTTTTAGGAAAATTTGGAGAACTACCATTGACTGTAGAACATATAAATTTGCATGTACTCCGTATGGCTTCCCATGAAAAAGATTTGATGGGAAACATGCTGGCTGTTTCTCTTGTACTCCAAAGTCCTCTTTCTGCAGAACCTCCCCACTGTCACTGCCATATGCCTAAATTAAATCCTCATTATCTCTTAGAAATTTCAATAACCTGTGGATTTATTTTCCTGTCTCTTTTCCTTACACAAAACAGTTCTGTACAATGCTGTCAGATTCATCTTTCCTAAGCAGGAATGTCTACAGAAATAAGTATAAACTGCAGCTTGCTAGTCAAGGCTGTAAACAATATAGATTCAACATGCCTTTCAGGTCTATCTCACACCAAATGCCCAGATTTACTCTTTTCTTCTGGCAAAATTGGAACATTCCTTGGCCCTAATCATGGCCAGCCTCACCTGCCTTTCACAGACTCCGCTGGTTTTTAAAGTCCTTAAATGTTGCCTTTCCCAAAACACCCAAGATATGTTAGTTCTCCTATCAGGCTTTATTTTCCACCCACGAATGGATATGACCTCTTTTTCCTTTAAATTCACTTACTATTCTGGATGCCTCTCCCATAGTACTTACATTCTATCTTCTATTATTTTGTACCTAAAATAATAAACTTGTGGAGTTTCAGAGCTGGATGAAACCTTGCAGAGTATTCTTATTTGAAAGGTGTTTTGTGCATCCTGCCGAATTCTAAACAGGGATGGAGATTGATTTTTTTATCTAGCCCATTGATTTCACTAAAGATGCTATCACTCACATTCCCAAGTTCATACCACAGTGTTTTGCACAAAAGAAATGCTCTTTTCATATTTGGGGGAATAAATTGAACGGAAATACCTCAGCATGGAAAAATGAGTGTAAATACAGAAAAATCACAAAATACATACTCTTAGGTCGATTAACACTTTAGCAAGTTACTCCCATGTTGAGCATGTTGAGGCTGCAAAGCCTTTATTCTTTTTTTACTTTATTCATGTAACATTTATTGAACAGCTACTCTGTATTAGGCACTGTGTTAGGTTTTTATTGCCTCGGAGTACTTACAAATTAGCAAGCTGCTTATTATAAAACTTGTCATTGGGGAACCAGCAGTTAGCGTAATGGCTATGTCGCTGGACTCCCACGTAGTCGACCGCGGTTCGCGTCTTGGACCCGGTGGCTTACAACTCACGCTGGGCGTGTGTGCGTGCGTGCCCAAGATCCCGAGAGGAGAATGGAGGAGAAGGGATTGCGGCATGGCCATCCCCCCGGGGGGTGATTTCTCACTTTCTGTCTCTCTGTCTCTCTCTGTCTGTCTGGCGAGCGCACGCGCCCTATAGCAAAAAAAAAAAAAAAAACAAAAAAAAAAACTTGTCATTGGACCAAAGAGAAAAAGAGCTTTATCCCAGAAATCATAAGAAAAATTCCATCACAGACTAAATATATAAAGGTGACCATGGTAGACAACCAGCATTAGTAGCTCTAGCTCTAATTTTTTTCCCTTCATGGATCCAGCTTCTTTTTCAGTATGGCTTTGTAGTTTCTTTCTTCAAAAAGCATAGTATATCCCACTTCCCTCTTGACTCTGAGTTTACCCACATGGTTTGCCTTGGCCCATGTCATGTTCGCAGTTGTGCCAAGGCAGAGACTAGAAGGTGCCACCTGCCCATCTCTGGTTCATTTCATTGCCATGATCACAAAAACATGTCTACAATAGCCTCCTGGAGGGTAACACAGTATCAAGTCCCTCTTATTTTTTTCAAGCTATGACTGGGTCAACCAACAGTCAGTTGACACGTAGACACGTGAACACACTCAGCCTTTGTCAGCTAAGCCCAGGCAAAATCAGTCTCTGCAGACTCATGAGCTAACCAAATGAATATTGCATTCTGCTGTGTTTGAATGGTTGGTTGTTACGCAGCATTAGTGTGGCACTAGCTAACTAATACAGTGAAAGAGAGGACAATCTTAATTATATGGTTTCCTGTTTACTTAAATATCTAAGGGTGGCTAAATCCAGTATTTATTGAACTATTAAAGGTATTCTGGAAAGTTAATTTTGGTACAAAATTATTATTTTTAATTGAGCAAAATGAATTAGAAGAATATTAAGGGGAATTTTAGAACCTGTAGAGTTTCTCTATTTAGAATCATAAGAGAGATGTTCAACTAGTTCCTTTTGCTCAAACTCATTACCGTAAGTACTTCTAGTGCAATTTCAGCAAGTTAACATGGACTACTACTTCTCCACGTCAACAATTACCAACATGCTAATGCATCCCAAATTATGGAAGGCTTCATGAAATTAAACAAAGGCATAATGCTCATTGAGAGATACTTCTATGGACACCATAAGGCTTTGGGAAGTCGTGATAATTTAAGAGGGTTATAGTTTTCCTGATTTCTTCTATTTCCATTCACCAACAGTATATATAATAAAAGATCAGTTTGTGATGTCCCTTGAGTTTAACAAGAAAAAAAAATTCTTAAATTTGGTAGTAATTGATCCTAAGGTTTCTAAAGTGAATAACAAGTGTTGGTGAAGATGTGAGACCAGTACCCTTGTGCCTGCTGATAGAAATATAAAAAGGTGCAACTGCTGTGGAAATAGGATGGTGGTTCCTCAAAAAGTAAAACACAGACTTCTCTTATGATCCTGCAATTCTACTTCCAGGTACATACCCAAAAGAATTGAAAGTCTGTACTTCAGCACACATGTACTCCAGTGTTCATGACAGCATTATTCACAATAGCCAAAAGAAATAGTCCAAATGTCCACTGACCAATGAATGGATGCATGACATGTGTATAATACAAACAATGGGATATTATTCAGACTACAAAAATTCTGAAATTTTGATACATACTACAACATGGGTGAACCTTGAAAACATGATTCAAAGCAAAGTAACCCAAACACAGAAGAACAAATATTTTGTGATTCCACTTATATGAGGAAAAGGAAATAGTCAAATTGCTAGAAACCAAAAGCAGAATAGTGGTTACCAGGAGCTGAGAGAATAGAACAGGCAGTTATTTTAAGCAGTACAGAGTTTGAGTTTGAGAAGATGAAAATGTTCTGGAGATTGACCGTGATGAGTTTTACAACAATGGGAATGTACTTAATGCTGCTGAACTTTACACATGAGAATCATTTAAATGGTGATTTATGTTAGGTATATTTTACCGCAGTTAAAAAAAAAAGGGAAAAGGAAAATAACAATTAGTAGTGGCACTGGTACCTTCCATGGTCATTCCGGGGGCATTTTCCCTCTGTCTCTTGGTGCCCTTCTCTACCAGAAGAGCTAAAGTGACCTGGGGTCACAGTGATAAGGGATAAGGCCATGAAGTCGAACACAGGAGTCTGAATCCCAAGAACATTTCTTATGAGTATAGGGTGAGATAATTAACCTTCCCCCACACCTGCATTTTTTTCTCTGTAAATGGTAATAATAAAGTATACCCAGACAGGTTGTTTTAAACTAGTAAAATCTTAAAGGTCAAAAGTCACAGTTTTTTTTTTTTTTTTTAACCAAGTCTTTTAATTTTCCTTCTGTTTATTTGCTAAAACGCCCCTTATATTAACAAAATTTTTAAGATAAAAGTTTTATCAAAGATCAAAGACATATCAAGGTGTCTGTAGTTTTGGACAAGTATAGTGGCATTTTTGGATCTAGTTATTTTCCATTTACAACTTTAGATTCGTGAGGAAGTAGTATACGATAATTAAATTTTTATGGATATAAAACTTTAATTCATCAGCACCTTTAGTTTAGTAGAGAAAATTTTAACATAAATAAAAATACTTAATATAACTATATTTATGTAAATAGTATAAAATATTCATATAAATAATATATTTATTAGTATAAATAAATTTTTAATATAAATAAAATACATACATTTATCAGCATATTTAGTTTATCAAAGAATCTTTTCATAAAATTAAAAAGATGCTTATCATGGTAAAGATTATAGTTCTTTTTTGTTAATAAGGACAATATAGTTATGTGCTGAAGTTGCTGGTGATTGGTATATACTACTTGCTTTTGTAACCCTAGCTTTTAGTGTATATTAAGTATTTAACAAATACACATTGTGAATGGAAAGAACAAACCCTTTCTGAGACCTAGAGGAGGGAAGGTTAAACATTACAAAGGTATAGCTGTGAAACTAGCTTATAGCATAGAGATAGAAGAGGAAGACTGAATAATTGAAAGGATTGTCAGAAAAGTTTATTTCTTCCTGTTGCAGTGTTGGGATAAAGTCATATCAAATTAAAAAACAAGGATTTTTCTCGAGTTTAGAGGTAAAAAATGGTATTGTGTGGGTCTGAGAAATAAAACATGTTCCTGAAAACGACCCAAAAGTAACTGCTGTGGTTTCACTTTGCTGGAGGGTTGACTTCTATTTGTTCTTTTAGTCATTCCCTTTGCCTGCATCAACTAAACGGAGAAATGACTAATGGGTTGCACCACTAGTCAACACATATTGGATGGGAACTATATGAAGGAAAAAAGATGATCTTTTATCACAAAGCAAGGTAGTATATCTAGGTACATTGGGAAAACTTAATAAAAAAATGTCTAAGTACCTTTGCCAAAATTCTTTAATCAAAGCTTTTATGTTTATGAGTTTCCTGACAGAAGCAATGAGTAGCAGCTTTTGTGCAATTTGCTTCAAAACAATATTGAGCAATATTGAACAAAATATGCAATAAGAAAAAATTCTGTGCCAGTCCCCAGGGTGTGGACTAGCTGACAATATAATAGATGTTTTCCATTTCCCTGTGTCTAGAGTTCTAGCTGGTTGCAGGCCGTATATTACCCTTGGTTTGCTCCCACCATTTTTACTGACATTAGTGGGATGCTCATTACAGAAATAAGGCAATCTACAGCCTCATTTTTATTTATGGAGTGAGGTCATTCTATCTGATATAAGAGCTCTATTGTCTCTTGTTACACACACAAGACAGACAGAAATGGTAATAGCAATTATGTGTGTGCATTGGAGAAGAATTTAGACTTGGAAAAGCGCAATGCAGGAAACATTCACTTCAAGACTGGGATGTTTTCAGTAAAATAGCAATAAACTTTGCAAATTGGTGGTGGTGTTTTGTTCATATAATCAATCTCCTCTCTCTCCCCAACTTAGTTTTCACATATGTATGGAGCTTCTTCAGATTTAGAAGTGCAAACTGTGAGGAAATGACAGTATTTCTTTTGCCAAGGTCTCCATTGCAAAATCAAGTACAGTAATTGCTAAATGTGAAGAACTTGGAAAACAGTTCATTTAAATCATAAAATAATTGAGGCTAATGAGCAATGTGTATTGGCCTAAAGCTCCATGGGTAATAAAATTATTGTACCTCCTTTCTGGGGTTATTAAAATCCACGTGCAATATTTCTTCTCTCCCAAAAGCACCATGGATAGATTCCACCATGGTTCTCTTGACTTAAAGAGTTTCTGTTACTGATCTGCTCTCTCTGGTTCCTGTATATTTGCTGCCATTACTTCCTCCTTCTGTTGTCTAAAGTTTACTCATTTATACGGCCACAATTCTTGGTGGTTTTAAGACCTTTTCCTTGTACTATTGCGTAATTCTTCAATTTCTCAGATGGTTATTGTAGTTAGAGCTTTGCTAAATTGCATACTTCTTTGATACATGGAATTCACATTTAAATGTAGGAGTATTTGTTTACAATTTGATCAGCCTATCTATATTCAGAAAAAGTTAGGTTAGTTAGGCAAGCAGGGGTTAACTTTATCCTGTTGACTTACGTTGTTGATGTTTCCTTTGATTTCACTAAAAAAAGGTAGAAGCAATCAGAAGACAACTTCCACAGACTTTACTCTCATAGCTAGCTCTCTATTTGCATTCCAGCTCCATCTCCATTCACTACCTTCCCAGCCCTCAGAGACTCCAGCCCTTGTGCTCTACATTGGGTCCTCTTATAGGTTTAATTGTGTCCTCAAAATTCATATGTTTAAATCTTAACCCATAATATCTCTGAATATATCCTTTTCCAGAAATAAGGTCGTTGCAGAGATAATACGATAAGAACAGAGTGGAGTAAAGTGGGAGTGGGTGCCTAATTTAATGTAAGAATGGGTCCTTATGAAAAGAGGGAAATTTAGATATAGACACAACGCAGAGTACTAACCACTATACGATCACGGCCAACGCAAGGAGAACGGCCTGTGAAGATTGGAGTTATGCTCCCATAAGCCGAGGAATTACCAGAAGCTAGGAAAGAGGAGTGAAATAGGTCCTTCCCTAGTACCTTCAAGAGGGAACATGACCTTGCCACTCAGGTCACTCAGATGTAGGTACTTTGTTATGACACCTCTCTCTTTCTCACCACCAGCCACTGATCTCTCGAATATTATGTAAATGACCACCCCCATTCCTATTAGCATAAGTCATGCCATAAACCCCCTTCACCGGCGGCCCTATTTCTTTGGTTCCTTGTACAGCAAAATCATTGAAGGAATTGTTTGTACTCCCTGAATCTGCTTCGTTTTTTCCAGTCTATTTGGAACTAACTCCATTCAGGTTCTTATCTAAACTGCTCTTGACCTCCACACTGACAAATCGGGTGCACATATCTTCATATTTATTTCATTCCATCTGTCAACAGTATTTACTTGGCTCCCAGGAACACATCCTCTTGGTTTTTCTCTTAACTCACTGGCCATGGATCTCTTTTTTGGTCTCTTTTGCTGATTCATCTCATTTTGCTTCCCTTAAACATTTGTATTTCAATTATATGTTGATACAGTTTTTATAAAAATAAACAGTGAAGTGCTTTAGGTCTTAGTTCTCAAACCTAGTAGGATGTTCTGAATTTACGTTCATTCCTGGATAAATTCATCCAGTTCCCTGACTTTAAGTAAAATACCGCTATGCCAAGGTTTCTAAATTTGTCTCCAGCTTGGATCTCACCCCAAGCTCAAGAGTTGTCTATCCAACTACCACTAGACATATCTATTTGGGTGTTCAACACACATCTCAGATTACACTCATCTCCCAAAACCTTTTATTCCATAGTCTTAAAAGTGGCAACTGCATTCTTTCTTAGTTGTGTGAGCAAACAATTTTGAAAACATCCGTAACTCTTCTCTTTTCTTATACCCCACAACTATTACATCATAAAATTCTGTTGACTCTATAACAACCAGAATCCAATCACTTTTTATCACCTCCACTGCTTGTTCAAGTCACCATCATTTCCTACTTTGTTTAATCGCAAGATTCTCCCAACTGAAGCCATACTGAGTTAGTAATTGCCCTATAGATTACTCTCCATACAGCTGTGTGCATGATCCTTTCAAAACATATAGATCAAGCCACCACCTCCAGTAGTTTCCATCTCACTCACTTCTATCCAAAATTCTTACGGCTTACAGGCTCCGTGTGATTTATTCTTTATTCATTCTATTCCAGCCACCTAGCTCCAGTAGCATATGACTTTTCCTCACTCTCTTCAAGTCTCTGCCCTAGTGTCATCTTTTGCATTTTACCAGAGAGCCTTACCTGACTAAACCTGTGCCCTATCATTCTCTGTCTCTTTTATATTACTTTATTAAAACAATAATAACAAATGCTAAAAGATTCATGAAGTCAGGGACTTTGTGTCATGGACCATTAAAACAGACCCTGACACACAAAAGTAAGTTGAATGAATTACTGATGACCCAGGATTAAGCTGATAAAGCTAGACTGCCAAGCACAACCTGGTAATTCCATACTTCATTGAAGGCTATGACATGGATACCCTGCCCTATGTGCTTTGATGTAAACCTTTGCCTCTTTTTATCCTGCCTAGGGTCCCCCCAGGTGTCCTTGTGTGGATTCTTAGGGTAATAATGCTCTTTGAGAAAGTTTTTAAAAAATCTTTATTTTCTTGGTGTCTAGGTTGAGTGCCTATTGCATGGTGAATGGTTTTGAATGACTAAATGTATAGCTGATTTTTAGGCCTTAAATTTTTAGTGTTAAACTAATCATGAACCAAATTGATTCTGCAATAACCTGTTATATTGCTGGTTCGTTTTAAAGGTATTTACATTGCACGTCTTTCAAAATCACATTTCAGAAGATCCAAAGTACACTGTGAAACTGTTAAACAAGTGAAAGTGGTAAAAGGAACATCCAACTTTTAAAAACTGATATGGACAGTGTTCTTATTTGTGCACAGTCTCATAAGAGCTCATCACATCACACAAGAATAAGCTTTTTGGGTTTCACATTTATTAATGGGACATGCCCTTTATGTCTGGCAAGAGCCTTTTATCACATAATGACAACGTTCCACTGGGTGTTGGTCCACAGCACTTAGCACATTACATCAGCATTTCTTAAGCTATTCCTTTGAAATACTTCTAATATCAGAAGAGAGCAACATGTACTCCAAAGATTGTGGCTACGTAAACCAAACTTTCAACAGAAAGTGCAAAAGTGCTTTGTGTTGTATTATTGAGAACTGTGGAATTTTCCATTTTACTCCATGATAAACCCATGTTGTTTTTATGTTTTGACATAAAATATTAGTTACTTTCAGTTAAATTGTTTACATATGCCACAGATCTTCAAATGTAAACTGGAGATGAGCCATGTTTGTCCTGCGGCTTTGAGCAACCCCTTGGACCTAGTATCATTTGAAATCCCTGATCTCGGACTTCCTACATGATCTCTGGAGAAAAGCAGAATTGCCTATTCTTGTTAGACCTGGCTCAACAACTATGAATAAGCCTAACTGACAATAAAGGCTGCTCTCTGATCATATGGCTACTTCTGGCTGCTGATAACTTCCTGCCTGATCCAATCCTCATCTCTAATAGAATGATGCATCACTGTACAATGGATCCTGTTTTTTGTTTTTTTTTATCCTGTTCTTTTAAGCCAAAATCAATAATGCAGCTAACATCCTGAAGGCTCATGTTATACACAAATTTCACAATGATGTTACCCACTTTATCACAAGACTTCATTTAATAGTATTTAATGCCTAATAGGATTTTAATTGCCTGAATTTCTAGAGTACTGTAACACAGTTTTAGCTCTAATTTGTTTAAAGATTTTCCTAAGTCCGTATTAGAGAGACCCTTAGAAGAACCCTAAAGGAAGAGCTTACAAGTTAAGGGTTACAGCATGAGTAAAGGCATGAAGGGATGAACTTGATAGGCTAGGGGGGTGGAGAACCTTGTGGCAGGTGAAGTCATATAGGTAACAGGTCAGATAATGGAGGGATGCCACACCTTACCTTCTCACTTGGCCTAGAATATCAGAGTGATGAATATGAGATTCATTAGGTAAAAGAAGTAGTATAGCCTGGGGAAGTTCTTAGAAGTGTTTGATCCAGAAAATGACATGATGAAGTCAACATCCTATGAAAATTGACGTGGTAATCCTACCTAAGATACAAGGAGATAGTCAGTAAAATAGCTCCCACAGTCCAGGTGTGAGACAGTGAGGCACTCCATGGTAGAGAAGAGTATCATTTGGGAGCTACTTCCTAGCTCTGAGACCTCATCTCCAAGGTGTGGATGTGACCTTGTCTCCAAGGTCGTACTGATGGTTAGTGAGATAAAGTATAATAATGTCTACCAGGGTGTTGTGCCAGGCTCTCAGAGGTGCTGGAGGCAGAATGGCATAGCTAAGGCCCTGGAACCTTATGCCTATATTTAAATTCTGGCTTAGCTAACAGGTACTGGTGGGGCCTGCTACACAGTCCTTAACTTCTCTGAGTCTCTTCTCTTCACCTGGAAGATGGGGATAATTATAGAGCCTACCTACATAATGGTTATGGTGGGAAGATGAAATATAATGAGCACCCAATATCTACACACTACTCCATACCCCCTACCCTTCTGTGAGAGCTTCCATACTAGGACCCAAAGAAACTAAGGGGAAGATGTTGTCAGGACTGAGAAGAACAGATGGAACTGATAACTTGTTTTATGTTAAAAGTGATGTAAAAAATTAGTGAAAGATGACCATCAAAATGATTAGACTGGCGGAGGAAGGGGAATCCAGAAATAAAATGAGTTTGATTTTGGAGAAAAGATCATCTAGTGGGGGATGTGGAACTTGAAGAAACATTCTAACTTTCTACTAGCAAATTTAGAAGACTTTCTGGCTTAGGCCAATTTCAGGTTCCAATAACGAACTTCTTTTGCGACAGTGATATTTATTTATTTATTTATTTATTTATTTATTTATTTATTTATTTATTTATTTATTTATTTAGAGGTTTTTGCTATAGGGCGCGTGTGCTCGCCAGAAAGAGAGAGAGAGAGAGACAGAAAGCGAGAAATCACTCCCCAGGGGGGATGGCCACGCCTCAATCCCTTCTCCTCCATTCTCATCTCGGGATCGTGGGCACGCATGCACACGCGCCCGGCGTTGAGTTTTTTAAGCCACCGGGTCCAGGACGTGAACTGCGGTCGACTATGTGGGAGTCCAGTGACATAGCCATTACCCTAACTGCTGGTCCCAGTGTTATTTATTTTTGTACTCCCTTTCTCAGGTTTGAAGTTGACTGTACTTTTATCCAGGGGCTCCCAACTCAATTTCCCATTGTACTTTCTGAGAGGCCAGAAAATTTGATAGACCTTTCCATGTGGCTGTTTTAAAAAGAAAAATTATAGTTTCACTTAATGCCCTAGCTAGAGAGGATTGTCTGATTCAACCCCTTTGTTCTTTGGCTGAGAAATCTGGACTTAGGGAGACAAATGAGTTGGTCAGGGTAATAGAGTTACTGAGCGTGTAAGCCAGATGGAATCCCTGTTATGGGCCTTGCCTTCTTGTCTTGATACCTTGTTATCTTTCATACCTGACGACTTATCTATTTATTTTATTACTGTTGGAGAGATGCCGTAATTAAATAACAGCAAATGTTGTCTGTCCCCTGGACTAGCTAAACAGGTATCAATGAACAATTCCATGGTAAACTGTATCTCAAATATGGTGTTCTGTGGCAACAGACGTAGGCCAAGGGCTTTAAGTGTGACTTCTTTTTACAACCCAGTATAGATCGAGGGCTTTAAGTGTGACTTCTTTTTTTTGGCGGGGGGTGGTGGTGGAGGTTTTATACTCTAGGGCACGTGCACCCACCGTAAAGACAGACAGAGAGATAGAAAGCGAAAAATCACCCCCCCAGAGGGGATGGCCACGCTGCAGTTCCTTCTCCTCCATTCTCCTCTCGAGATCGTGGGCACACATGCACACACGCCCGGTGTGAGGTTAAGCCACCAGGTCTGGGGCTTGAACTGCAGTCAACTACATGGGAATCCAGCGACATAGCCATTACACCAACTGCTGGTCCCTAAGTGTGACTTCTTTTTACAACCAAGGATGCCTTCATTGATTCTGAAGCTATGTGACTTTTCAGTAGGCTGTGGCCTTTCAGTGGGAGTTAACTTTTTTTCAGAGTTAAATTCTTTTTTGTTATGGGTGCATGTGCTTGCCAGAAAGATAATGAGAGACAGAGAGACAGAAAGCAAGAAATCACCCCTAGGGGGAATCACTGTGTTGCAATCCCTTTTCCATTTTCCTCTTAGGATTTTGGGTGTGTACACACACGTGCCCAGCATGAGTTTTAAGTCACTGGGTTCAGGACTCTAACCGCAGTCTATTACATGGAAATCCAGTGATGTGACCATCATGCCATCTGCTGGTCCCTCAGTGGGAGTTAACTAATCAGCAACAACCAAAGCTTTTAAGATAGAAACAGCTCTTGAATATTTTACTGTTTCATATAAAGTGTGGCATCACTGGGTGAAGAAACCAGTGCACATGTAAATGTCTGCTATTCCCACAACTCTAATCCCAAGCAAAATGTATTATTTACTTTAGAGAAATGAGCCCCAAGATAAATGAATTCCCCCCAAAAAATATATGTTGATATGGATTTGTTGAGTTTGTCTAGAAGCCTCTTTGCCCTCCGGTCACCAGATGAGCTACCTATGCCCTGTGCTTGCAGAGGCTTGATGAAAATGCCAGGTGCTGTGGACTCCTTTACGTGGTGGGTAGAAAGGCAGTTCCTGGTGCATGGCCTCCTTGCCGAGAACAGTGTTTTTGCCCCTGGCTTCTGTGTCTAGGGTGCAGCTCCTAAATCTCCTGCTGCACCTATAACCCTCTGTTCACTGATGTTAGAAAAGTCTCCCTGTTTGTTGTTGCCTTCTAAAATCTCCAGCAATTCTGCATGTTTTTCCTGCAGATCTTAGAAGCCTGATTTCAGTCCCTGTAGGTGAAGTCTGCCTACAACTCTGTCTGCTGCCCCTTCAGTTGTCCTGCTACTTTCCTTCATTCTCAGCCAAAAGAAGACACATGCCTTAACTTAAAGTTAGATAAGCAGCTCTCTGGTAATGGAGGCTTTCCCAGATTGCACATTATCTGCCTTCATCAATGGAGTGTATTTGGGGTTGCATTTTTTTCCCAGAGCATTAGCAGATTTACATAAAACTCAGCATAGTGGGAAGTAGTAGTTCTGTTTCATGTGTGTGTGTGTGTGTGTGTGTGTGTGTATGTTGTCTGTTGTGTGTGGTTTTGTTTGACATAGGTATGAGACAAAGAAAGTATGCACTGAAAGGAGAGAAGGAGAGTGAAAGAGGGGTATTTTTTTTTTTTTTCTGGAGAAGTTTTTTGCTACAGGGCACGTGCACTCGCCAGACAGACAAGAGAGACATAGAGATAGAAAGCGAGAAATCACCCCCCAGGGGGGATGGCCACGCCGCAATCCCTTCTCCTCTATTCTCCTCTGGGATCTTGGGCACGCACGCACACATGCCCTGCGTGAGTTTAAGCCACCGGGTCCGGGACTCAAACTGTGGTCGACTACGTAGGAGTAGACCTAGAATTCTGGTGGCTCTTGGTTTCTGGCTGGAGTCAACTGTGTGGTCATTAAGAAAGGAAATACAGGGATCGATCGGTGATGTGGTAGTTAAGGGTGCTGGACTCCTACATGGTCCACTGTGTTTCAAGTCCTGGATATGGCAGCTTGCTTTCTTGCTTCCCCCGCCCTCCCCCCCCCCCCCCCCCCACCTCTCTCACGTTCTGTCCCTCTCTGGTCAAAGTAAAGTTAAATAAGTAAATATATAAGTAAATAAATAAACAAATAAATTTAAAGAAAATAATTCCTTAAAATAAAAGAAAGAAAGAAAAGAAAGGAAATACAAAGAGGGGTCCATGTTTGACCTTAGATTTTTTGTTCCCCCGGACATCTGGGGTTGGAGGGAACTGCTAGTCCAGCAGGCAGTAGTGTATAATGATCTGAAGACTGCTGAGAGGTCAAGGCTGGAGGTTTGCAGTCCGCAGTATATATAGGTGGAAGTTTAAACCCTTGTTCCATGCAAGACTGCTCCGAGACAAGAGTGGGAAGTGGAAGGGGGACAGAGTTAGAATTTTTAGGAATCACACTATTTAAGAGACAGGGGCAAGAAGATGGTTATGAAGATAGAAGGAAGGTCATCTGCCCCTGGCTAGCCCCTGCCTAGCTTCAAACTACAAAATAGGTCTGATCAATTTATAAAACCTTAGTATGGTACATCCCATTACCATGGAGAGTTCTTGAAAATGCAAGATTTAAAGAGAATGTTGGATCAGTGGCCAGCAGATGAAACCACCACTAGAAGGCATAGAGTTTTTAAGAGCTAGACTGGCAAACGTGTGTTCAGGGAGTGAGAATTAAAAAGTCATTGATTATGTTTACGTTATGTATACTTCTCCACTGAGATTTTCACACAATAAATTCATATTTATTTTATGAGGTTCATTCAACATAATCCAGGTCACCTTTATTGTACCTTATGCCTATCCACAGTCATCTTTATCCCTTTGTGCTATAATTCTTCATCTTCAGATAATATATGTCAAAACAAATTTAGGAGGTCAAAGTAATGAAAAAATTATAATTGCACTAAAGCCAAGAAAAGCAAGAAACATTTCTCTTAAGTACAATAGGACTCTTACTATTCTGAAGTACAAATATTAGACTTGTTCATACTAGGTCCTTCTTATAAGCCAGAAAAAAAGCTTTTGACATAAACCCAACTGTGATTCCTCATGGCCATGGCCATGTATCTCAGAAAAGGATGACCTATAGTTGGGGAAACATTATTTTAATCAGCACCTCATAATCTTACAATTTTTCAATAATATCAAATTTTCTTTTCTCTCATGTTCTGAACAAAAGGTATAGGAAATGTATATTCAGAAAGACTGGAGCAATGTTAATGAATTCATTAATACTTATTTTTTGAGTTCTCTGTCCATGCCATGCCTTGTCCAAAGAGCTGGTGGTATAAGGTTGAATCAGGCCAACATGGCTCCTATCCTGTTTGTTTGCAGTCTGTGGGGGAAAACAGATATCCAGTATTAAAAATGAGCAACAGTGGATACTCAGACATTAGAAGTCCAGGGAACCAGGGGAGCACATAACAAGAGCACGTAATAAGACCAGGCAGTGGCACGATAATAGACAACTGGACTTATGTGGAAAAGTCCTTGGTTTACATCCCAGGACCTCTCTGAGCACACTAGGGGTATATATATGCCCATGATGTGGATCCCCTGAGACTAGGGGTGAGGACTGTGGTGGGAAATCCACTTTTTCTTAGTCTCATGGAGGAAATAAATAAACTTTAAAAATGAATATGTAAATAAGGATGCTGTAACTAAATGCAGGGGGTCCAGGAAGATAACACAGTCGATGGGATCTTGAAGCGGAGACCTGAAGCTGAGTGCAGAGGAGGTGAGGCAGGTTCAGATTGAGAAGGCAGAGGAACAATTGTTTGAAAGGACCCAGATGCCAGAGAGCACAGCACCTAGTACATTTGCGGAAACAGAAGTTTAAGATGCCCAAAGTGCACCATGGGAAAGAGTATTCCCCGATGCCAACCAAGCCTTTCCTTTGAGACTTTGTCTGTAAGGTTCTATTTTTCTATTGAAACATGTTTTAACATATTTTTCAACCTACTGCCTTGTCAAGACCTTGACTTTTCGCACATGAAAAATACTGTGTCCCTTGATGAAGTCTGCAGTATGAGCCTGTCAGTGTAGTCTTGGCCACAAATGTCCTGATTTGGTCTTTTATTTTATTTTTCCTGAGGACACATTCCACATTTGATCTATATTTTAAGACTAACTTTAATCTCAAAATCACATATCCATACATCTATTTCTTTTTGTTGACTTCACTTCAAGTTAAATGCATAGTTTGTTAAATAAAACTGTAAACAAATATTTACCATGTCTGTTACACGTAACACATAGGAACAGCTTTTAACTGCAACTCATCGATTCATTCCCCAACATTTTTTATTATAAATACAGGTATCAAAACAATCCTGAACATATTTTTGATACTACTAGTAATCATCACCCATACCGCTTCAAAAATTAACACAATTTGTGACAATATTCATTGTACCTGCTACCTTAAACAGTTTCGACTACAGCTCTTTCTCTAAGCAAGATGGATGAAGCACGCCATTTCTGTTTTTCCTTCTTGAGATTTTTTTACTTTTCAGAAACACACATGCTTATACCACTGCCCTCTGACCCTTCTTGCCATGCTTTCATCTTGAAAACTCAAAATCTATTTCGAGTACTCCAGGCTTACGTTTAAATGACAGTGCCTTAACAAGAGAAAAAAAAATTGTGCTACATTTTCCTTCTTATTACCTGAAAACATAATGAGTGTATATATATTAAATATATTCTTAGAAATGTCCAGTCATGTTTACCAGCTGGAATTCTTTTACTTAATGTGGGGGTATTTGCATTGTGATATTTAATCAAGACATTTATATGAGTAGCAGGTTGTTGATTTAAGACAAATGTGAGAGCCTCTAAAATTAATTGTTGTGTGTTCATCCTTCTGATGGCTGTGGAAGCTTCCTATTTTCTTTGGACACCATTAGATGCCATAGCTCTTGGAGGATGACTTTAATGCTGTAAGAGTGTTGCTGTTTTGTTAACATTGGTATGCTCCGTGCATTCACCATCCCACTGGAATTGTTTATTCCATTCATATTAATTTTTGTTTCAAATCTAACTGATGGAGGAGCTTCTGGGTATGTAGGTTCACATTCTACTTTCAGGCTATATATTTGTTTTCATAATTTATCCTTGGTAGCCTAATAATCATGTCTGTCCACCTTGTAAGTGTCATATTTTCATCTTCAAAGCCCCAGCTAATCATACCATCATTGCCTACTTCTTTTTGTCTTTCTTCAAGTTTTTCCAACAAGCAAAAATTACAAGCAACTTTAACTCCTGTAGAGACAGCCATCTTCTCCTGCAGCCCGACGCAGCCCCTCACTTGGTTTTTTTTTTTTTTTTTTTTTTTTTTTTTTCTTTTTTTGGAGAGGTTTTTGCTATAGGGCGCGTGCGCTCGCCAGACAGACAGAGAAAGACAGAGAGATAGAAAGCAGGAAATCACCCCCCAGGGGGGATGGCCACGCCGCAATCCCTTCTCCTCCATTCTCCTCCCGGGATCCTGGGCACGCACGCACACGCGCCCGGCGTGAGTCTAAGCCGCCGGGTCCGGGACTCGAACCGCGGTCGACTACATGGGAGTCCAGCGACACAGCCATTACGCTAACTGCTGGTCCCCTCACTTGGTTTTATAAGTCAGTTTGGGTGTCATCAAGTTAGCAGTGGAGGATTATTCAGTTTTTTGGAGATATCTAAGAAATTTAAGAGAGGGGAACCAGCAGTTAGTGTAATGGCTATGTTGCTGGACTCCCACGTAGTCGACCGCGGTTCGCGTCCCGGACCCGGTGGCTTAAAAAACTCACGCCGGGCGCATGTGCGTGCGTGCCCAAGATCCCGAGAGGAGAATGGAGGAGAAGGGATTACGGCATGACCATCCCCCCTGGGGGGTGATTTCTCGCTTTCTGTCTCTATGTCTCTCTCTGTCTGTCTGGCAAGCGCACGCACCCTATAGTGAAAAACTCTCAAAAAAAAAAAAAAAGAAATTTAAGAGAGAATGAGAAGCAAAACTATAGAGCAGTTAAACTGGTATAAAAAAAAAAGCATTCAATAAATTATCTTGCTAGCATGACAAGAGACCTAAAAACAAACTTGACCCCCAAAACAATACATCATTGAGGTTGCTTAGTGACCACTAAGAAATTGTTTCTTGTCACTGGTGATAAATAATTTTCTAAGGCTAACTTATAGCTATTCACCCCACCTCAGATTTACATTTCCTGGGTGGTTTTAGTTACAAACCAAGCCCTGAGGTACAGAATTCAGAGATTAAACCCATATTTTGTTTACTCAGATCAACACTTAGAATTTAATACATGTCCTGAATAGCGGTCTTCAAATTATTTTACTCTCCAGAGCAATGGTCTTCTTCCAAGCTCAATGGCATAGAAAAGCACAGAGGAGATGGTTGTGAGAATTCCCTTGAGAAATCTGAGCCGCATGAGTGCTCACCTCATAACATCAATTACCTAGGAAGCTGTGTGTGAAGACACCTGGGAATGCTACTGAGAATAATAAAAAGCATCCTCTCTCACTGACAGGAGGCTGGTAAGGTCTTCACAGATCTTTGAAATGAATGAAAATGATTCGATTCCCTCTGATATTTATGGTCCTTGGTAGCAACATACTGCAATATCCCTGAAAACAAAGCAAATTTTAACAACTGCATAATCAATGTGAATTTTTGGAACAGAGTTAGTGTTTTTACTCTCAACTCTGTTGACCTCAACCAGTGGAAAGTTTTGATAGCCTATGTGACAATAAGAGGAAAATTTCCTCACTGGAACATTTTATTCTGAATATATGTCATGTTTAGCCTATGTTCAAGCTTGACCTGTCATCATTCTCTTTCATTCTTCCCAGCGATGGTGAGAAACCTGTCTAAGGGGATTTATTCTTTTGTCAGTTTTAGCAAGTAAGCTGCCTGGGGTGGGCATGCAATTTTCTTGGTGGGGGAGAGGCTATAACTATGGAACTCAAAAACAGTAAAACCACAGCAATGAAAATACAGAAATAAACCATCGTTCAAGTATGGGGCCATTAAGCCTAAGATCACAAACTGTATTTCAGATAGTGAGTTTGTTGGTTCTTTCAGACTAAAGTTATGATTTGGTATCTTCATTTTGAATATAAATAGCGATGGTCCTACATTCTCTTGGTCTAAAAAAATGTAACAGCCTTGGAAATGGACACATTGGTCCATTTGCTTTTACTTGAATATCTTCTATAGTAAGATACATAATGCCTCTGTATCCCATGTCATAGAGGCCTAGAACGGGCCTACCCTCAGTCTGACAAGTTATCACGGGGAGCTGGGTTTGTCTAAGCCAAGGAAAGTGCAGGGATTCCTATGCAAGACATAGGAGAAATGGGCAGGATAGGTCAAGTTCTGCAAGATAAACTATGGAAAGATCAGAGGCCAAACGAAACCATCTTGCCTAGAGATGGAATCTAATTCTAGAACCTAAGAGGCAGAGCCCTGAGAAGTAGGTGTCAGCATCTGTATTTGCAGCCCTTACTTAAGGTAATCCTGTCTATTCACACTGATAAATTATCTTTCTAAAAATCCATCTGGTTGTCATTCACCAACGTGGAATCCTTCAGGGGTTCCATGACTTGCAGTTTAAAATATACAGGATCCTTCTTGAGATTCTTAGCTTTCTGATCTGGTTTCTGTCCTCCTTTCTTGTCTCATTTCCTGTTGGTCTCTGAGGAGCACTCTTGGCTCTATTCTGTTTCCCAGGTATGTCATGCTGTCTCACATCCCCATGTTGGTCTCTCTGCTAAAATGCTCATCCCATGGAACTATCATCTAGCTAATTCTTGCTTAACTTTCTTGGGCTGGCTTGGTTGAAAACATCTCCTTCCACAGTACCCTACACCTGCCCGCATCATAGTAATTACTACTAATTTTGCTCTAATTCTTTCTTTTTTTTTTTGTCCCCACTATACCATAAATTTATTGAAAGCAAGCAGAGACCAGGGCTCATTTTACCTTGCATTTTAGCGCCTAGCAAAGTGCTTAAGAAATACGTCGACAAATATTGAATAAATGAATAAATTAACTACTGGTACATATAATTACCATGTTTAAAAGAGAAAAAGGACTTTAACTTACTCGTTTTTAAAATTTGTGATACATTTATAAGTAACCTTAACGCTTTGACGAAAGAGAGATACATAGATGAATGCAGATCTAAATACCTAGAGACATTAATGGTATTTTAAAAGTATTTCATTTGTATAATTGCTCACCAATGTGATCATCAATTATAGCTATGTTATAAACCCTACACTTGGCAATATAGGGAGAAAATGATTTAGACACAGTCCCTGTCTTACAAAACTCATCATTCTAGTGGAAATGAACAGACACATAAGTGATAAGTATGAATAATTTGGGCAAGCACTGTGGTCAGCTTGAACTGATTCTTGAACTTTAACATGTTTTTTATCTCTAGAGGTTTTTGCTATAGGGTGTGTGTACTCACTGAGAGACAGAGAGATAGAAAGCAAGAAATCACCCCCTTGGGGGAATGGCCACACTGCAATCCCTTCTCCTCCAGTCTTCTCTCAGGATTTTCATGCCCAGCATGAGTTTCAAGCCACCAGGTCTGGGACTCAAACCACTGTCAGCTATTTAAGAGTCCAGCAACGTAACCATTACATCATCTGCTGTTCCCTTTAACAATTTTTTTTTACATTGAACTGTATTGAAGCAAAATTTACATACCGTAAAATTCACTCATTTCAAATGTACATGTCAGTGATCTTTGGTGTGTTTGCAGACTTGAGCAACAATTATCATGCCCTAATTTTATGACTTTTCCATCACCCAAAAAAGAAAACTTGTACCCATTTGCCTCCTTTTTCATTCCTACTGCCAGCCCCGACAGCGCTAATTTACTTTCTACAGTATCTCCATATATCTGCCTTCTCTAGACATTATTTTTTGTGTGTTTTGGTTCTTTCACTTGGCATAAGGTTTTTGAGGTTATGCATATTGTAATATGTATCAGTACTTCATTCCTTTTTATTACCAAATAGCATTCCGTTATATGAATTTATCATATTTTGTTTACCCATTCAACCAGCTGATGGTCCTTTCAATTGTTTGCCTTTGGGGACTTTTAAGAACTCTGGAATTTTTTTTTTAAATCTTCTGAGTCTGGTTTTTATTTTGCATTGCTACCTATAAAATCTGTCTTTGGGGCCAGCAGGTGATGTAGTGGTTAAGGTGCCAGACTCCACAAGTCCCAAACCTGGTGGCTTGAAACTCATGCTGGGTGAGTGTGTGTACATGCCCAAAATCCTGAGAGGAGAATGATGGAGAAAGGATTGTGGCATGGCCATAACCCCACCTGAGGAGTGATTTCTCACTTTCTATCTCTCTCTGGCTCTCTGATGAGCACTTGTGCCCTATAGCAAAAATCTGTCTCAAAAAAAAAAAAAAAAGAGAAAGAAAAAGAAACCTACATTAATCTGCATTTTATATTTGGTAACCAGGCTAAGACCTAACTTCTTTTGTCTGTGATGCTAAAACCAAAAGTATTTTTTTCCCCTGAAATTGCTTATCCCATTTGCAACTCTACATTAAAGCTTGCTCTAGCCATGAAACAAAGGGAGTATAGACAGGGTTCTACCATCTTAACCATTTAAAACTGTGACACCATAGTCTTACTGTAAAGAAGATTATTTTTAAAGTTAACTTGCCATATTTTCTATATTCATTGAGCTCTGGAAGCTGAAAAGAAGTCCACTTCAAGTCTTTTGATCCCATGAATCATTGGCTGTGCAGAAATAGACATGAATGGAGCAGTGATGCAAGTGACCTTGTTAAATGTTGCCCAATGAGAGCGACCATATAATTTGACAATTATTATTTCCTTCACTTCTAAGAAGCAAATTGCTGTCATTACCAGCTGTCATCAGTTAAGTCAACTCTCATCCCTGCATTTGTAGACCAGTTGAGGATCCCTCCTTTAGCAGAATGAAGCCAAAAATATGTTCTCATTATCCAGCAGTTTTTCTGTCTTCTACATGACCCCATACATGTGCCTGCATCTCTCATAGTACTTGGCACATTCTGTAATTCTTGGTTTGTCACTTCCACTAGACTTGAACTTTCTTGAGTACAATAGCCAAGTCCTACTTGACCAGGACCATCGTTACTGGAAGTGCCCAATTTTAGATTTTTAGAGAACTTCTAGCACAAAAAACTATGTGACCATTTTAGTTCATTGTATTATCAAATGGATAGCTATACTTCTCTAAATTAAAAGTGTGAAAAAATAATATAGGGGCTGGCAGGTGGCATGGTGGTTGGATTACTAGATTCCCACATGGCTGACTGTGGTTTGAGTCCCAGACCTGGTGGCTTGCTTTCCCACTTTCCCTCTCTCTCTCTATCTCTATATCTCTCTGGTAAGTACACATGTTTTATAGCAAATTTTAAAAAATAATAATAAATAAAATGAATTCTTTAAAAAAAATAATGATTTTTTTTTTTATTAAGATGCCCAACAAGGAGGCTTATCTTTTAAGTGTCTTTAAATGCAGAAGAAAAAGACTCTTGGGACCAGCAGATGGCGTAATGGTTACATTGCTGGACACCCACAGTGTAGTTGACTGCAGTTCGAGTCCCGGACCCAGAGGCCTGAAACTCAGGCTGGGTGTGTGTGTCTGTATGCGCATGTGTGCATGACCAAATTCCCAACAGGAGTGAGAAACGTAAGAGAAGTGATTGCAGTGTAACCATCCCTCACGGGACATGGGGGGAGTAGGAGGGGAGGAAAGTGAGGATGTACTTTCTCTTTTCCCCCTTTCCCTGTTTCCCTCCAGTGAGTACACACCCCTCTGAGAAAAAGTTATTTATTTATTTATTTATTTATTTATTTACTTATTATCTTTCTCACTAGTGCACATGCATAAGGGAAAGAAAGAAACAGAGATAGGCACTCTTGTCAGGATCTCATCAGGCTGTGGCTGTGATCCCCTTTCCTCGTCCTAGTCAGGACCTTGAGTGCAGTTGTCATGTTTTTCGAGTAGACTGGGGGTTTGAACTAGCAGTCAGCTATGTGGCTTCCAGCTCTGCAGATCAGTACACTCCATCTATCCTACTGAGCCTGGGCCCCCTCATGTTTTAAAATCAGTAAAGAGTGGTTGACATGCACATTTAGAAAAGCTTCTGGCTCCATCCTCATGTAAATGACAACTGAATGTGTAGAAGGAGTCTTGAGGGTAGCCAGATGTCTGCCATATTTGGAGTATCCATGGCAGACGCTGAACTTGGATCTGTGGAGCTCAGCGTCAAGTCAAGTCGGCTTGGTGCCTATTTTCATGCAATGGGCTGGTTCCCCTCCCCCAGGCTACGAAGCATTCGATCTGTTTCCCTTTTGAATTAAATGTTTATATAACTTGACATTTTCAAAAATAGGCTTTGTCTTCCCCAATGCCTTTCATTCCCTATAATATTTTGATTCAGATTCAAGCAGCGGACATCTCCATGCCTCCCTGAGCACCTAACTTTCTCTCAGAATAAAAACGAAGTCTTAGAACTGTGAGAACATGTTACCTACTATTTTGGAGCAAGTTACCAGTTGACTTAAATCTCTTAGCAGCCCATGCTACAGTTGCCATAAAAAGAAAAGCTTTGCATACCTGAACTGATGCCATTCCATTGCACAATGGGAAACTCCTTCCAGTTGATAGTCAGTTTCGATCCTGAAGTCTCAGAAGATGTAAGCTTTATAATTATGGTAGTGAACATAACTGGTAGTTTTTACTCAGACCTAGGAGCTGCAATGACAGTCAACCACTGCAGGTGCCACAGGTTAATCCCATGTTGCCACTACGAGTACAGCAGCTCACGAATCCTTGGATAGTCTCAAATGCTCAAGCCCAGTGATTGTCATGGAGAGCATGGGAGTTTCTTGATTCTCCAAAACTCATCACGAGGAAACTTAAATGAGTTTCCTTTTTGTGATGTCATCCTCCCACTATTTGTATGCTCAGTTCTATTGAGTTGCTCCAGAACTCATGATGCATGTTTACATGGAAAAACAGAAAAATGCATCATGACTTTTCTGACAACCCAGTATTTCATTTTTGTCCCCCTGTTTCCTTCTGTAATTTCAGTATTTCTGCCTGAGATGATTAAAGACTCCTAACTTTCAGTGCTACTTACAGTTAATTGTTATTGTCCCAGGATGAGATAAATTCAGAAAGTATTAGTATGTACTGAATCTGATTTTTAAGATTGAGGATGTGGGAAACCAGCAGATGGTGTAATGGTTACATCGTTGTACACCCCCATGTAGTTGACAGCATCTTGAGTCCCAGTCCCAGCGGCCTAAAATTCATGTGGAGTGCGTGTGTCTGCATGCCCAAGATCCCAAGGGGAGAATGAAGGAGAAAGGATTGCTGCATAGCCGTACCCCCTGGGGGTGATTTTCTTTTTCTCTCTCTCACTCTGTCTCTCTCTGTCTCGCTCATATGCCTTATAACAAAAATCTCTAAAAAAAAAAATGATGGTGTATATTTTGCACATTTTTAGCTTTTGAATCTTTTTTAAATTAAGAAACACTGCCCCCATGTAGAGAGTCTCACTTGGTGGGAAGTATAGACACTCCCCGTGTTTCCTACCTAAGCTATAGTCTTTTTGTAAAAGGCAATATGAAAGTTTTTCACCTCCAATGGTCTATAATGTCTTCTGTCTCACATTATGCCACCACCCAAGGATTATATTTGGGATAAAAAGGCATTTAGGCTTTAATTTTAGGGTTGCACTTACCAAAGTGCTCCCCATATATAATGTCATATGTATTTTTACACTTATGTAAAACAGCTTTCTGTTCTATTTCTGTAATCATATTCCATATTACTGGCTTTACTTTCCATCTTGGGGGTTAATGGTACTAAATATTTTATTATTCACTTGGCTTTATATGAATTTCTTTCCTAACTTGGAGTCTTCTTTGCTAAAGCATGAACTAAGAACAATGCATAAGTCTTGAAAAATCTTATTTGAAATGGAAGTCAAGTAATATAACATGAGCTGATTACATGAGTCGCATGAGTTTCACTTTGTTTTGTTTTATGGCTTTTTGCTAATGACATACTTATGTAACTTACTTTTGATCATGAAAAACTAGAATATTGTGATTATCGTAATACTATGATATCATTAGCGTCTGACATTTCTCCCTCCGTCATCATCATTAGCTGCCCTGTCTAATCCGAACAAATGAAGAGCCACCGCGTGCCCTTTGCATTGCCTCCTTTCATTTGTGGCAGACTGATTTTCACTTATAGCCAGACATGATGGATGGTGGGTGCGTGCACGTATGTGTGTGCGCACGCACGCCAGTGTTTATAGGGAAAGGTGGTGAGGATGAGGGAGGACAAGCTTCCCACACTACTTTTCTTAACTCTGTTCTGTCTCTGTTTTCTGCCCAAAGTGGAGACCACTCCTTTGATGCCTGGGTGTTCTCTTGCAAAAGCACTGCTGTGACACTTCTATCATGTCTGAGAGCGTAGCTGATTATGTGAAGCTTTGTCCTTCCTGTGCCATTATACAAGTTTCTCAGGAACTTGCTAAGAGACTGTGTCACCCAAGGAGCATAAATGCTACTGTCTGTCAACCTGCATATCCACCCCACAGCCAGGAAGAGGGCAAGATCGACGTTCTATAAAAAGCAACAACTCCCTGTACAAAATGTCACTCATTTGGCCTCAGATTGGTCCCAGGCTCAGAAATATATGGGCAGTTAATAATATCCCAGAAATGTTCTCAGAATGACTTAAAATTCTTGCCAATTTAGCCTTATCTGTGGAAGCCTGCTTTCCCAACAGCCATAGGGTTTCAAGTTGGAGTGGTTGTCATCAGAGAGAAAAAGAAAGGAAAACCAAGGAGAGAGAACCTGGGATGGGAGAGAATAAGAAGGTTCCTTATCTCTTTCATTCCCTATATACAAGAAATAGCAACCTTTGCTGGCTTGGTGACATAACAGTAACACACTGTTCAAGGGAAGCCGGATCCATATAGAAGATCATAGGTTCAGTTCTCCAGTCAACCAGTGTGTGGGTGTGTGCCCATGGTCCTGGCTGGCTGGGAGGCTGGGGTAGGGGTGGGGAGTCATGACAGCATGAGACCCTGGTGATGGTACTTCTCTCATTCTCTCTCCCTCTTTTTCTCTTTTTCATGAAAGGAAAACTAATTTTATTAAAAAAAAAAAAAAGAGAGAGAGAAAAAAAATCTATTCTGCTTACCTAAATCAGCAAATTAACCCAAGTCTAGATTTCCCCCTAGCATAACACTGTGGATTATAGTTCAACATTCTTTCCCTTTCTTGAATAACAGGAAGGCATGCATTCAAATTGGCTATTATTCAAAACATAATATTTTAATGTTTATCTTGAGGATCCAATGATGTATGTACATTGGGGAAGAGAATAGAAAATGGATATTAAATTTGTGTGTCTTTATGTCATCTGTTGTCCTCCTGAGAGAGAGAGAAGAAGAATTAATTAGGTCATAACTAAATTATGAACTATTAAAGGATATGGAAGTACTTTATGCCTAATTTAATTTTTGTTTGTTTATTCTGGAAAGGTCATTTCTTAAAATATCCTCTTGCAAGCATGCAAAATCCTTCACTTTGCATGAGGTGGCTGGGAAGAAGACTGGCTTTTATAGTCAAATTGAGAGTCTGAGAGTTTGCATGTATGACCTGCCATGGCTGTTCACTCACAGATACATCCAATTTGTTTTGTCTCTCCTGATAGAAGCCCTCATTGGTAACAGAAATAACAGGATTTATATACTGTATGGAGTTTTTCCACTTATGTATTTCTCCATTTTAAAGTGAATCCTGCCTGCCTTAACCTAGCATTCTAAAGATCGAAAAGAAATCCATGATGTAGCAGTTGTTCTCAATTAACAGCTTTTTAACATGTGTATAGGAAACTTAGTCAAAATGTTCTGTAAGCTGGAGACTTCTACATAGACACGGTAATTAAAAAAATAAAAAATGTCTTCAACTCTTGCTCAAGGTAATAATATAGAAGACATTAGATACTAACCCGTTAGTATGAGCCATTGATGATCCTGTATTATCCATCTGGAATGAGCAACAAACAGCAGTAATAGCTCTTTTCACTGGAAAGTTTTATAGCATCTGTGTGGTCATCTTATTCTCACTAAAAAGATAAAAGTGTAATTTTTTGAAACAGATTAAATATTTTATTTGCCTCATTTATCAAATTCAATGTTTTAGGCTCCTATAATTATCGATTTCAATGGAAACAAATAAATCATTAACTGAATTAAACTTAATTTTTTTAAAAAAGTGCTAGAGGATACATGCACTCACTGGAAAAAGAAACAGAATGAGAGTGAAAGAGAGAGAGAGAGAGAGAGAGAGAGGAGGAGGAAATCCCCCCCACCCCAAGGGGATGACCATACCTCAGTCCCTTATATTCTCTCTAGATCTTGAGCATGTATGCACATGCTCCTGGTGTGTTTTTCAAGCTGCTGGGTCTGGGACTCAAATCACATTGTCAGCCATGTGGGACCAGCCACCCTAACCATCATGTTACTTGCCTGGTCCAGCTTGATTTTTGTAAAGTTTTTGTGAAACTAAAACTTTATTGTCCTATCTGTAAAATGGGTTAATATATATACAATTTAGAGGGAACTTTTGAGGGATAAATGATATAATCAATGTTAAGAAAATAGTGCAGTGCTTGGCATAAAGTCTAAGTGCCCAACATATGCAAACTTACAAATATCAACCTCTCTTCTACTGCTTCTGCTATTTCTTTTCTAAGTTTTGAGAAGGAAATGAGAAATTAAAAATTGCACATCTTAATGAAAGGAGAATGTTTGGGACCAGCAGTTGGCGTAATGGCTATGTCGCTGGACTCTCATGTAGTTGACCATGGTTCGAGTCCCGGACCCATGGCTTAAACTCATGTGCATGCATGCCCAAGATCCCAAGAGGAGAAGGAATTGTGGTGTGGCCATGCCACCTGGAGGATGATTTCTCTCTTTCTGTGTCTCTGTCTCTTCCTGGTGAGTGCACGTGCCTTATAGCAAAAACCTCAAAAAAAAAAAAAGAATGTTTAATGATATTCATTCTACCTGGAAGTTTTACCACAGCATCAGAAATAGTTTTTCTTAATCATTTCTTCCTTCTGTTTTAGCAATAAGATATCTAACAGATACAGCTTGATATAACCTTGTCAGATAAATCTGATGGTTTTTGTTTTCTTTTCCTGTTTTCCTTCTTTTATTGTTTTCTTTCTTTGGGAAATATTGAGGGTTTTCTCTGTGCTTAGTGCTTGGGCAGGAATCCAGGGTGAATCAGACATGGCTCTTGCCATGAAAGAGTTTATAATCTATATAATGAAAGTCAGTAGAACTAGGACACATGTGCTATGTGGCATGAAAGTTGTGTAGAGTATCAGGGTAATTCACAGGGAAGAGAGGATTTCCTTTCAGTTTGGGGAAGTAAGGAAAGCATGAGTCTCTTGGAGAACCTGAGAAAGGCCTTTCTGCAGAAAAGTGTATACCTCCCATTATGCATCTAATGGCAAAGTTTAAAAAACTACTGAAGGTAGAGGTGTGTGTGTGTGTGTATGTGTGTGTGCGTGTGTACATGGTAGGGATTGCACATGTGTGAATGTGTGCCTAGGTTAGGAATCCCTGACTTAGAGAATTAGTATTTCACCTGAGCTTTCATGTTCTGGTAGGGCTTGGATGGGAAGGACCCATGGACAGAGAGAGCAGCATGAGCCCAGCCGTGTTCTGGTCCTGGATTCTGCGTTATTATAAAAGAACCAGGGATTGGACCAGCAGTTAGTGTAATGGCTATGTTGCTGGACTCCCATGTAGTCAACCGCGGTTTGAGTCCTGGACCTGGCGGCTTAAACTCACGCAGGGCGCATGTGCATGCGTGCCCAAGATCCCGAGAGGAGAATGGAGGAGAGGGGATTGCAGCGTGGCCATCCCCCCTGGGGGGTGATTTCTCACTTTCTGTCTCTCTGTCTCTCTCTGTCTCTCTGGTGAGCGCATGTGCCCTATAGCAAAAGCCTCTCCAAAAAAAAAAAAAAAAAAAAAAAAAAAGAACCAGGGACCAGCAGATGGTGTAATGGCTACATTGCTGGACTCCCATATAGTAGACCGTGGCTCAAGTTATGGACCTGGTGGCTTAAAACTTGAGCTGGGTGTGTGTTTGTACACGTAGGTACCCAAAATCCCAAGAGGAGAATAGAGGAGAAGGATTTGCAACATGGCCATACCCCTGGGAGGTAACTTGTAACTATCTGTCTCTCTCTGTGGGGCGCATACGCACCCTATAGCAAAAATCTTTCTTAAAAAAAAAAAAAAACTTGGGAACCAGCAGTTAGCGTAATGGCTATGTCGCTGGACTCCCACGTAGTCGACCGCGGTTCGCGTCTCGGACCCGGTGGCTTACAACTCACGCCGGGCGCGTGTGCGTGCGTGCCCAAGATCCCGAGAGGAGAATGGAGGAGAAGGGATTGCGGCGTGACCATCCCCCCCTGGGGGGTGATTTCTCGCTTTCTGTCTCTATGTCTCTCTCTGTCTGTCTGGCGAGCGCACGCGCCCTATAGCGAAAAACCTCTCCAAAAAAAAAAAAAAAAACTTGAACTTCTTAAGTGTTCAAATAATGATACATCTGGTTGCATATTTAAAATGTGATTTTAACCATTTTCTTTATATTGGGTATTTAAAAAACAAGCCAGTTCATGTAAAAAAAAAAAAAAACAAGCACCTCTCCTAGAAGTGGAAGTCATTTAGTGACCAAGTCACCAGTTAGTAACACCAGTTTCTCAAAATCCTCTCTGCCCTGCATCCCACAGGACACGGAGACTGCATAGGTGTGAGCTGTGGTGCTTTACTCCTATCTCTTTATCCAGATACTTTTATTCCTTTAACTTTTTCTTCTGTTTTCCCATACTGCCTGCACTAGGAAAAATGATAGATTAGAGAAGGTATAATTAATATTAAAGACACCTATTCAAACCTACGTATAAAATGTTATCCTAAGGAAATAATCATGCATCGTAAGCATGTGTGCAGAGACTCAGCTACAAGGACAGTAACCGAGGGTCATTATCATGGTCAAAAACACCTAAGTTTTATTAGTTGGTGGAATCGTTAAATAATTTAATCAGGAAAATTGAACCAGAACAGAAGATAAAAGTACATGAGACTGATAGGTTCATGCACCTTCCATTTGAACAGAATCCTAACTTGTTTCCTGGCTTTAAGCAAAGTTCCTTGGCATTTCTTTGAGTTAAGTTAAAACTGGTTTTCTTAGTAGTAATGAGTGAACTCACCATTGAAAGTAGTTAGATTATGTAGGAAATTGTGTGATCAATGCAACGTGGGTGGGAAGGGAATGAAGGACAATTGTAGACACCGGAGGTGGTGTGAGAGGAGGGTGGGAAGGGACAGAGGGTCAGAAAGAGGGGTGGAAGTAATTCTAGGAACTAGTAATGGAAAATTTTTTGTAATGTGCATGATTGTATCACTATGCAGTGTGTACTGGATGGGAGATTGCATTTTGTATGCTGTGATGAAGCTTACGGAAGGCATGTAAATTGAGTTACAAAAAAAAAGTTTCAGAAAAAAAAATATATATCTATTCAATGACTGCAATAGGATATGTAGCCACAGCTAGGTGCTACTTTATAGGATGCGTAAAGTAAGACTTGTGTTCATGGAAATGTGGGTATCACCTGTGTTTCCTATGAGGGCATTTGGATTGATTAGGGTCTTTGGCGTTACAATAAAATGTGAGGAGAAAACAGTATAGAAAGCAAACATAGATACTAGAGACTGTGAGAGGAGAGTGGGAGATGGCAGAGGGTAAGAGATAGAGAATCTAGGATGGGAGGAAAAAAGCAAAACATACAGAAGACAAGAAATGGAAGATCATTTGCTGACAATAACATGCTTGTTGATGTGCTTGATTGAGACAATATATAGTGTAATTTGGATGGAAAATCTCATTTTGTATGCTGTAATGATGTTCAGAGAATGAATGCAAATAAATAAAAAAAAAAAAAGAACTGACTCAGAAAAGGAATATCCTAATGTACTTTAGCAGCTAAGTGATGATTGAAAAGTTGAACTATCATGCACAGATTAGTCTTAAACTATGTAATAAAAACCATGCCAACACTGAAAAAAAAATAATAATAATTTCTGAAACACATATAAAGGAAGTACTCTGTAACCATTTGATATGTGATGGACATTTCATTATTAAGTTAAAAAAAAAAACTTACAGAGCAGTTCAGTTTCAAGTAGAATAGATATATAACATCATGCATACAAACATCCTACATGTTATGCAGAATATTAACAATGATTATTTCCGAAAGATGAGGTTACAGGAAATTTAAATTTTCATCCCTTCGATTATATGTATTTTATAAGTTTTTTTTTGCAATGATTATCCTATGTGGCTAAAAACAAAAAAAAAACAAAAACAAAAAAGGCCTAGCAAAACACAAAGCATTAAGCACACTTTCATCTTCACCTTTGATCTGATGAGATCAAATCCCCATCCAGCCCGGTGTCAGAGCATGACCTTGCAAATATACATGCCCAAATACCGTAAGTCAACTTCCTATGTTTAAATTCTGGGCCAACTTCTTTCTGCAATGGAAGAACTCACCCCATTCTGGTCTCATTTCTAACTAACTCCTCCTGCTTGTCATCTTCCAGGCAACTCCCCACTGAGACCAACACAGATAGGAGTTTGAGAACACAGGCAGAATTGCAGTCTTCAAATAACACCAAACAAACTGTGCCAGCAGTCCAGAGCCTGTGCCTGTTCCTCTTGTCAATTTTCTAAAATTATGGGCATGCTCTGTATGTGGCCTGGTTGCAGATTTGTCTAGTGAGAAGTCTGGATTTGTTTTCATTTTGTGTTCTCTCCCCCCAGGGTCTGAAAATAGGCCATGCAGTCAATTACTTTGTTAGTGGCTGTTCAGAAACCTCGGACTCCCTGCACGTCGGAGAGGCAGGGAGGGCTGACCTTGTCAGGCCCTCCCTGTCTCAGGCCACCACTCTTGGAAGGAAAAAAATGATGTGGAGAAATTGAACCACAATGTGTGGTTCGTTCAATTCAAAAGCTGACTTCTGCTAGGAATGTGCTAGAAAAGTAGCTAGAGCTGCTAAATGTCATGTTGTGTCTCTGGAAATCCTTTCAGCCTGGCTGACATAGCTTTGTCCAGATGATAATGTGAAGCTGTTGTTATGTCATCACAGAGGCTCAGGAGGTGGCTGGGTCACCAAGTTGTAGGGATAATGGGGATATAGGATTCCCAGGATCTGTTCCTCAGAGCCATTCCACCCCATTGGCTTCCTGTGTATTGTGTTTAGATTGCCTTTTCAGCTGTGACCTGGCCCAACCTCCAAGCTGATAAGGAGCATTATTAAGGGACCATTTCTCCAGCATGATTCTACTAAAGAAGCTTTTAGACTTGTTTCTCACCTTGCTAGAGCAGAAGACTATGAGGGAGATATGGACAGTAAAGACCTTTTCTAGGCTTACAGTTGGTGTGGTGGTTAAGGCAGCTGGATCCCATATAGCCAATTGCATGGTTCAAGTCCCTAACCCAAGCAGCATGAAAAACATACTGGGTGCCTGTAATGCATGCCCTAAATACCAAGAGGAGAATGGAGAAGGGATTGCGTCATGGCCATTGCTCCTAAGGGATGCTTTCTCCTTCTCTCTCTTTATCTCTCTCTGGTGAGCATATGTGGCCTATAATAAATTAAAATATAAATAGGTACCAGCAGATGGTGTAATGATTACATCATTAGACTCCAGCATGGCCCACCGGCCCACCACAGTTCAAGTCCCAGACTTGGTGGCTTGAAATTCATGCCAGGCATAAGTGCATTCATGCCCAAAATCCTGAGAGGAGAATGGAGGAGAAGGGACTGTGGCATGGCCATCCCCCCTGGGGGGATGACTTCCCATTTTCTGTCTTACTGGTGAGCACACATGCCCTATAGCAAAAATCTCTCCAGATAGATAGAGAGAGAGATAGGTCAGCAAGACTTCACTTTTCCTAGCTGCACAATTCCAAGCCCAGATGTGGAGCTATTGTGGGGCAGGAGCTTAGCTATTCGTTTATACAGTATGATACAAACACTCCCCTGGAACAGCTTCAGGATCTAGCTTCTGCAGACCATCTCAGAGATGGAGCTAGGCAGACAGAATTGTAGTAGGAAGGGCTCTGGACCCAGTGCCCATGGGGAATCCTGGAGGAATATTGAACAGGACTGGGCAGAGGAAGAAGTCATGGGCCTCAGCTGATTCCACAGCTCACTCTGGACCTAGGGTGGCCCTTCGCAGTTGCCAGCAATTGGTTCAAGGGCACTGGGCCTTTATACCTTTACAGTGACCAGTCTTTAGGTACAGGCTGCCCCATGATCTTGGGAAAAGTGGCATTCGTCAGCCTCCAACAATCTCCAGAGTGGATCTCAGCTGACATGCTCATTGCCAATACTTCTAGCATCTGAGAGGATGAGGGCTTCAGTTCTGAGGTCAGGGAAGGGGAAGAGCTGCCCTAATGTTCACTACAAAGAATAGTATAAAAAAAAATTGACTACTTATTATAGTAGTTAAAATGGTTTATTAGAGTCATTGTGGGATCAGAGGAATGACATCATTGAATGCCCTGAAAAATAAACATGAAAATAATGTGTGATCAGGGAAAAGCACTAGATCAAAGGGCGTGTCATTCTTGGAGAGCAAATAATGCTTTTAAACATCATCTTATTAATATCACCCTTAATGGTACATTGCCTTTGATTTTGTGCTTACAATTCAAACATAGTAGAAAGTTTCCAGAAGTAGGCCAAAGTTTGATGTCTACATTTGCATTCTCCTTGTATAGCCCTCAGAGGGTAACCTTCCCACATGTAAACCTTAAAGCTTGAAACTCCATTCTTGGATTATGCCGGTGACCATGAAAAACAGACCTTTGCTACTGGAGTTAATTGAGAGAGTTCAGAACCAAATTACTTTATCAGTCATTTAGTCAGTGACATTTATTGAGCAAATAACCTTACATATTAACGTTGTAGGGCACTACTAATATGGAATAGAAGTAATGATTATGTACTAGCAGTGGGCTTATTCTACATTGTCTGTAGAATAGTTTAGCACAGTTTTGTCTGGTTTAATGAGTTATATTAGAGTCCCCACTTTATAGATGAAGAAAGTGGAGTTAAGAAAAGCTAGTAAATCACCCCAGATCAAACAACAAACAAATTCTATTATTATCCTAAAAATCTGCTAGGAGTGTCTGAAAAGTATTACTAAAAATGACACGACTATTGCATCTTTCTCCCAAAGACAGTATCAGAAAAAGCTGGGTGTGTCTGTATTTGGGTGTGTAAATAAATAAAACAGTATAAATAGGTGAACACTGTTCCCTAAAATGACCTCAGCCTCCAGAAAGACTCTTCTACCTCACAATTAAAAATGTGGAATTGACTTCCAGATAAATCAAGAGGTTTTCTTTTGAGTGCTCTCTCCAAAGATAAGGAATCTAGCAGTGAATCCAAATGTAAAGATGCAAGAGGCAGTAAAGACAAAGGTGGCTTAAATCTTAGCACAGAAGGGCCCTTTCTACTAGAATGTGTTCCTTTAACATCTTTTCTCACTGTTCTTTTCCTAATCATCTATGGAGACAAAAGCTCAGGCTATTTACCAGTAAAGGGGATTTCACTGAAGATTCATTATGCCTACAGACTATATCCTTTGACAGCTCCTCTCTTATATAAGGCTCTTTAAGCCCAACCTGGTTATCCTGTCACCAGATTTTATATGTAGGAACCATCCCCTATTCATCATCTTTACCAGGGAATTTTCATGCAGGGTCCAATCCAGTTCCACTGATTGAGTGTAAGATGGAGTGAAATAAAAGGAGACCTCAAACAATACATAGGAAATGGAATTAAAGTACTGGTTTATTTTGATGCAAAAAAAAAATTGAAATTTGTGCATAGTTTTTTCATAATCCATTTTTTCCATGAATATTTTGAAGATGCCACATGTGCTACTATAAGGAATTTTAGTTAGATCTCAGCAGTGAAGAGAAAGGAAGCGAAGATTAGGAACCTCTGAGACTCTATCCTTGTAGGTCATTCTAGTGTCTGTTCAAGCTAGAGTTGATGGACGTGTTTCTGTTACCTGCTGTGACATTGGAGGTGGTGGTAGGAGAGCTTAGCAGACAGTAAGAATCCGCTGAAATGGGTTTTGTTTTGTTTTGTTTTGTTTTTGAGGGTGGAGAGGGGGTAGTCAAGCCAAGTAGACCAGAGCATCTAGCAGAGCAGAGTATCTGGAGAACGTGGGTTTTAGTGGACAGTGTAAGATCCATACAGATGAGGAGGAGAGCACTTAAGAAGCACCAGAGATGCTTTCTCTGGCATATGGAGCAGGGGAATGATATATCTGTTACCTGGGCATCTAACAGCAGATAATGGTGCCCCAAACACTCTCAGTGGAAGAAATGGGAGTACAGAGGCTCAATCTTCTTGTTTGTTTAGAGAGTTTTTTGCTATAGAGCTCCTGCACTTACCAAAGTGAGAATGTGAGAAATTACCCCCCGGGGTGATGGCCATGCTGCAATCCTTTTTCCTCCATTCCCCTCTCAGGATTTTGGACACATGCCCAGCATGAGTTTCACACCTCCAGGTCTCAAACCATGGTCAGCCATGGGAGAGTCCAACACCTTAACCACTACACCACCAGCTGGCTCCAAGAGGCTCAATCTTTAAAGATCTGAGGTGTTAGTCAGATTCCTCAGATAGGTTCAGACTCGGAGGGTCAAGACTTGAACCCAGTTCCTCCCTGGGATAGACTCTGGGGCTTAGTTCATGAACTGAGGCTCCCCAGGAAAAGCCAACATCAGACCTGGCTAGAGAAGGGAAAATGTCAGAGAGAGACTGTTTGAGGAGGATCCTCCAGGGCCAGAACAAAACTGAAAGACAGATGGGCTAGCTTCACCTGAAGGGAGCTGAGGGGGAGCTGGACTGGACTGGGGCCAGGAGGTAGAAAGGACAAGGAACTGGTGGCTGGATGCTGCGCCTCCTAGGAATGGCAAGTAGAAGGGTCAGACTGAGAACTTCTGTTTAGGAAAGAGCTGTGCATGGTGGTATCTGTGCTCCCATAGTGTCCCAAAGAAGGGCTATCAAGGCCTTTCTTTGGCATCCCAGCTTGGCTGAGTGATAGGATCCATGCTGGTCAGCACAGGGAAAGGATCTATTGAAATGAACTTGAGCCCTTCTGAAGACTTTAACCTTTCTCTCCTCTCACTTTCTAAAATCCTGAGTTTCCGCAATTACAAATAATATATGGCACTGATCTGATAGCTAAATATTGATACTAGGTTATAGATCTCTTGCTGGAAATGCATCGCAGGTTTTGTCTCAAAGTGTTGGTTTGAAGCCACTGACCACAATTTTTTTTTTCAAAGTAAAAAAAATAAATAAGTAGTCCACAGTGACCTATATTGAATAAAGTGCCTTTCCTTGAAGGTGACCATGCATTCTTTCAGGCATCGGAATTGCTGTTTAATTTCCCCAGAGAGGTAAATTACCAATTAGTGCCATGATACCAGGTTTTTGCTCATGCATGCAGGCACAAGGATTTATAGCTTTCTAAAACCATCCCCTGAATCCCATTGTTTCCATCTGTATATGCTACTGTGCTAAATACTTCATGGGTCAGGACAATAAACACAATCTGTCTTTTCACTATCTCATGCATAAGGAAAAAATGCTTATTGTGTAACATAAAGCTCCCTTTGAAGGAGAGTAATGAGCAAAGTTGCCACAAGTTTGTAAAAGAAACAATTAAATTTAATTGCTTTAGAATTACATACTTCTCAACCTCTTTTCAAGAAATTAACCTGCTTTTCTTTTGTGGTGCCCACAGCCTCAGTCTCCGTTCTTGAATCTGAGTGTGTTATGGGTGTGTCTTGCCCATTGCCCACCGAGTGCTCAGCCGAATCATTCTGTCATGCTGCCTGCTCCCTACAGTCAGCTGTAGGGCTTCTTTGTTTCACACAACCTTGTACCCCATTCTGCACATTGCCTTGTAAATGTTGGTGCTTTCTGATTAAGTACTTTATGGGCTAAGAGGGGACCTTGAGAGGTTATTTAATCTCCAATCTTACCTTCAGAGGGAGTCAGAACTAAACCATCCCAGAGGGGTAAGAACTTAAATTGCAAAGACATCCAGAAAAAGTAATTTCACAGCTTTCCTTACTAACCAACTTCAGTGTTTTAAAAGGTAATAACCTTCACACACAGAATGCGACTCTGTTTTAAATCTCTAATTTAGGCTCCTCATGCTGCAATTTAAATTCTTTTTGGGAGCCCAGGAAGGATGAGGAATGGTTGGTAGATGTCTTTATATTCCAAAGGAGCCTCCTAATTGTCCCCATAGTTCTCTTTTCTTTCTTCTTTAGCTATATAATCACTGATCTTCAAGCACAGCTTCTTCTGTTTGGGTTTTTGGTTTTTATCTTTATTTTATAGACTGCAACAAAATAAGAGACGTGGAGTGTCAGTGATACGAACTACAGAGTACCAGATAACTTGACCCCCAACTCCTGCAACCACTTGCTGCAGAGGCAAATTTTTCTTCACATGTGCAAAAGTCCCACCAACATTCCACACCCCAAAAGCGGGTTATCCAGAGCTTAAGAACTAAATGTGCCATACTTTCTAAATAAGAAATTTGCAACATAAATAAGGTTTAATATTTTTCCTATTTAGGATTTTTTTTGTTTCCTTCCATTTCTGAATCATCAAAATGTGACCTAGGAAATAATGGTTTTTTTTTTTTTTTTTTGCTTTCTGGTAAACTATCAGGGCCTCAAACAGCAGGAAACAGATCATGTAGAACACTCAAGTTAGGCTGGTTTGAAAAGTGTTGAAGTTAAGGAAGAAAGTATCTCTTCAAAGAGAGAGAGAGAGACAAAGACAGAGACAGTGCCTCTGACAGTGTCCCAACACCATGATTTACCCCAGCCATCAGCTAGCCCCAGACTGTGGATAATTCTATGCTCGACATATTCAGAATGGTCTCCAGACTTGAAATGGGAACACTTTCATGTAAGGTTGCCTCACATTCTACCACTGTGCCACCACATGGCCTCTTAAGAAAGGATTTTTACCAAGCTGGATCAAGATAAGGAGACTCCAAAGAAGCATAGTGGTAATGGAACTCTATGCCCATGCTGAGTCCTAGAGAGTTGAGGAAACCAAAACCTAAACACAGGGCAGACTGTCTAGAGATACTGCCTGACAGGAGCTGATATCTTGGGTGAAGGGCGCAGCCAGAGCACTGTGCCTGCTGGGCCCACCGCGGCCCATCTCACACCTGGTGCCTCATTGGCCAGTCCCAGCAGGAAGCCACAGTGCAAGAGAACATGCTTCTGTAGTTTACTGTAGGTGACCTTCAAGAGCCCAGAGCAAGATGGGGAAGGGCAGAGTGTGGCTCTAGGGAGCAAAGAAGAGACTTCAGCACAGATAGCAAAAAGAAATATGATTTTTTCTGAAAAGTGGAATTCGTGTATCTGTTTGGCTTACTTCTTTCTTTGGAAAAGACATTATTTCTACAATTGTAGGAAAAACAGCTAAGTGTTCATGGAGGTAAATGTACAGTTTGGTTGCAATTTGCTGACATCATCTAAAATGACTTACCCTGGTACAATAAAGAATCAATAGTTGAGCAAGAACTGGAAGCTGCCATTGATTTCGGAGAATACCATCTTCTGGTGCATTATCGCAGAGTTAATGCTTCTCTCGTCAAGGGCTGGAACAAGCCTCAAATCTCTCTGTAAGCTTTTTTGCACCAATGTTAATTATTCAGACATTTTTCCCTTTAATAGTGCAAAGAGTGATTACTTCTCAGTCTTTGATTTCAGGATCTGCCCTTCCCTTTCTCCCCTCAGCCAGGAAGCAAATGAAGACTTGGTTTTTATCAGAGACATGTGGTTAAATGCTTTTCCTATAGTTGCTACCTTTGGACTTCGTAATAATGCCTTTTTGCCTGAATTTTTTCATAATGATGGAGGCAATGTGTTTTTAAAATCTGACAGTTCAAAGAGAATCTGGCATTGGGTTATTCTTATCCCTATCCTGTTTTTATCTGCAAGTTTAGTGACATATAAGATTTTAGAAATCAAACTCTCTCCCAGGATTTCCTTTCTACTTTGTGGACATCAGTAGCCTAACATATAACTTGGATATATATCCTTCCAGATTATTAAGGACCAGCTGATAAAATATGGCAGACACTGAAAATAGTGACACCTCATTTACCTTTTGATAATGCAGCCCTTTCTAAGTACAGACATTACTTACTGCCCTTTTACATATTTTCATTAAGCAGTCAGTGGTCTGAGCTTAACCTCACTGGCTAAATATGTCTACAAGAGCAGAAATAGGAATACCATTTTTTTTTCGGGGGAGAGATTTTCTCTATAGGGTGCATGCGCTTGCCAGAAAGACAGAGGCAGAGAGACAGAAAGTGAGAAATCACCTCCCAGGGGGGATGGCCATGCCGCAATCCCTTCTCCTCCATTCTCCTGTCGGGATCTTGGGCATGCACACACACACATGCCCGGCGTGAGTTTAATCCACCAGGTCCAGAACTCAAGCCACCGTTGACTACATCAGAGTCCAGCAACATAGCTGGGCATGTGTGCATGTATGCCCAAGATCCTGAGAGGAAAATGGAGGAGAAGGGATTGCAGCATGGCCATCCCCCCTGGGGGGGGGGGGGTGATTTCTCTCTTTCTGTCTCTGTTTCTGTCTTTCTGGTGAGCACAAGCGCCCATAGCAAAAACCTCTCAAAAAAAATAAAATAATTAAAAAAAAGGATTCTCAAAATGAAATTTTTAATTTTTGCAATTTGGTTAACCTTTTTAAATAAAGAATCATATTCTTACCTTTTCCTGGTCAGCTACCTACACTTGACTCTGTTTGATAAGGGGACCACTCAGTAAGTTTTTATGCACGACACATGTACAAATGGACAGATGTTTCTTCTAAAGATGCTGCTGATAGTCAAATGGTTGCTCAGCTCTGGGATCATCTGCATTGATCTTGGATGACACTATTAAGTAGGAGCTATTGACTTTGTCACTTTTGACCCTTTCTGTCATTCATACTCTAGTTGTTCATAGGCTTCAGTCTGCATTTATGTCTAGGGAGTCTATTGATGCTCCCCACCACCGACATCAAAATGTTTTGTCCTGTGTCCCAGTGTTCTCAGTATCATATTAATTGACAGACATTTTATGAGTAATTCAGTGATTTACTTAAATTTCACAAAGGCAATTCAGAGACACTAACCCAAGGCATGTTGGGAATGTAAGAGCAGTTATGTCTTCTGGTTCCCTTCAAGTCACTTGCCATAGGGTGTAGCTAGTACATTGAAATTTTACTTTGTTTCTCATATAGTATCTCTTTCAAGTTTTATAAGACTCTCTAAATAGGAGACAAATACTTAGAAATGATAAATGAGTCATCAGAATATATTACTTAAAGCCAATTGTGAACCACTGTTGGGAATATGGCCTTATTTTTGGTGCAGACTCTACATATTTTGAATGAGAGGGAAAGAGAAGTGTGTGTGTGTGTGTGTGTGTGTGTGTGCATGCACATATGTAAGTGCACATGTGCATGTGTGTACACATGTTCAAAGGCAGAACTGAAAGGAAAAGAGAAAGGGAAGAGCGTTGAGGTCTTATCTATGTCCCTACTGGTGATAGTCACCTTCATAGTGAGCAGTTACCCATCAGGGTAGGCCACAAACATCAGGACACATAGCATAAAGAAACCATACCATTCAGTATTGCCAAGAATGCTATAATGTCCTCCCTGGTTAGATAGAAAGACTTCTCTAACCAAGACATTATTAAACATCCAAATGTATTTCTGGTCATTGCTAGAGATTTTAAGGAGAACTAAATTTCAATGTATGGATTTAATAATGGATTTGAAGGCCTCTCAAGGCTGTTTGAACAGGTAAGAGTTCAGCGTGCTGTTTCTTCTGTATTCATTCATCAGTTTTATGGACTTTGTATATCAAGAAGGGCTAAGTTACAGTAACAGCAAATAAAGTAAAACTGTCATCGGTATACAATGACAAGAATTTGTTTTCTGTTCTTCTGACCATCGTAGGTTAGATAGGAGCACCCTCAGCACCATCCTCATTGCAGGATTCACATTTATGGAGCCAACATTATCTTGGAGGTTACTGGTCTTATGGCAGAGAAAAAGAGAGCTATGTAAAGTCTTGCATTGGCAACTGATCCCTCTGGCTTAAAGTGGTACCCTTCACTTCCACACATAACTAGTTGACCAGAATACTCTGTCTAGCCCTGTACAACCAGAGGAAGGCCAGGAAGCATGGTCATGTTCTGTGCCCACAAGGGAAAGAGCCAGCAATGTTTATGAGCAGCACTTAAGACTGCCACACTGCTCGCATATACCAGGCCTCCAGTGAGGTCCAGGCTCACTGTCTCTGCTTGTGACCAGAACATTCACACTGAAAAATCAAATACGTAAACTGACATCTTCAAGAACAGTAATGAAGCCTGCCATAAAGGTTTCATAAGAACATACAGGAGGGGAACCCTTGCTCATTCTTCAGGAATGTCCTTTTAGAGGAAATATTACAGGATGAAGATCTCTGATCCAATCATCAGAACTCCAAAATGATCCAAGGTGTGAAACTTTATGAACACTGACATGACACCACTAGTGGAAACTTTCACAGATGACCTCACGTGATAGGCCATAGTCAAAGCTATGTAATACAAAAATGTTGCATAAAATTACCTTCAGGGACCAGCAGGTAGTTAAAGCACCTGATCCCACTTGGCCAAATCTGAGGGTTTGAGTCCCATGCCTGGTGGCCTAAAAAATATGCTAGGTCCATGTAGGTGTGTGCCCAAAATCTGGAGAAGAGAATGGAGGAGAAAGGATTGCAGCATTGCCATTTCCCCAGGGGAATGATTTTTCACTTTCTCTTTCATAAGTACACGCACCCTATGGCAAAAAAAGTATATATATATTTTTTTCAGACTATGTGATTAAGGTAGGTATGAATCATAAATTAATTTCATGTTTATAGCTGGGTTCTATCACCAATATATCTCATTATGTATATGCAAATATTCCAAAAATCCAAAAAAAATCCAAAATTCAAAACTGACTCGATTTACAGAGTGATCAGGGTTTTCCCATCAAGATATATTTTCTTTAAAAAAAAAACTAACTTGTTCCTTAATTTTCTATGTGCCTAAGTCAGTATAATTCTGCTCCTATATATTTCTTTATTTTAAAAATTTTTATAAAGCAAAATGTATAGATTTTTTTAAACAGAACTTAACATTCTTTTGTCTGTTGAATGTTTCTTCCCTTTTCCCCTCCCACCCACACTCTACCACCCACATCCCTCCCTTATAGTCTCTGGTATCTACACTTACCCTCTCTACTATCATATCTTTCCCTTTCTGCCATAGTGTACAAACATTCAGTACGTATTGGGGATATACAGTAGTTGTACCTTATAGCAAATATGTGTGTATGTGTGTGTATGTATATGTATGTGTGTGTATCTTATATATATATGTATGTATATACATGTGTGTGTGTGTGTGTGTGTGTGTGTGTGTGTGTGTGTGTATCCCCAGTCTTTCCAGTCTGTGTTCTGAACACAACATTCGGAGGCTCTGAATTACTTGGGATTGCTGTCCTTGAAGTCTAAGAAAAGTGGTGTTCAACACAGTTAGGGACCAAAGCTGGGCTGCTCCTCTGTTTCATCTTCCTGCACGTTCCACAGTCTGACCTTAAGACATGTACCTTAAACAACATATTCTGTTTTTAAGTATATATTGATGCTGCCTTCTTCTTAAGAGATGAGCTGTTCAGTATTGAACTTCTAGGCATGAATCAGTCCTGATCTCTCAAGATCTACCTTGGTGCTTAGAAGGAGATATATCTGCCTGGTTTACTAAGACTGGGACAGATGGTGTCAAGAAGCCATAGAAAGTTGTCATATATAGATGACGTTTAGCCTTTCTATTTCATTTTCTGTTATGGAGAAAACTCTGTGGATCTTAGTCTTTGTTATTTTTCTGTAACTCTTTATCTGACCGTAGTTTCTCTTTATTTCCATCAGAATGTATCTGCCTCAACTTCTGTAAACTCATCTTCAACAGAAATCTTCCTTTCAATAGCCCTTCATGGCCATGTTCATCTCCTCGCAAAACTCATCCTAACTTTTCACAGACCCTCCCAGTCATAATCGTTTGCGCACTGTACTTCTACCACCCTTGATACTTACTACATTCTATTGCACCTAATTGCACTTTCCCTCTCCCCTATTCAATCATGGGTCCCATTCATCATGGCATCCCCAGGGCTCAGCACACTGACTAGTAAGTTAGTTGAATGAGTAAATTAACATACATCAGGTTACTCACTCAATGCACATTTGCAGTGTGCTCAGTGTATTATTATATTATCCATGCTAAATACTAGAAATCATCAGCTAACCCAAATATTTCCATTACAAATGGCTTATAGTTTTTCATGTTCTAGATTATAAACTTGCTGAAGAATTTTTCTTCCATTTCTGTTAAGTCTTCACATCTAGTTTTGTAACATACAGACTCAGTAAAACTAGTTGTGGAGCCTTTTTATGGAAGGGGAAGGGCAGTGAAAAAGTTCCATTTGACCTTGGTTTTTGAATTCCCCAAAATCTCTGATTTTAACTTTGTCATTATCTCTAAAGGAAGCTATGCCTATATTAGAGTTACACTGAAATACCTGAAATGTAAAATTGAAACTGAAACATCATCCAGCTTAAAACCTTTATCCCATTCCTGGCTCACGCTGCCTCTGGTATGTATACCGCTATTTCTGTGCCCCTCAATTTAGAATTTCTTCACTGGGTCTCTCACAAGCTGAGGCTGCACCACATAATCTGGGTGTTGCAGTCTTTGCTGATAAACTCTGCTGAATAATTACAATATGGGAATGCATTTGATATGGTCTCTCTTTAACTCAGAAGTGCCACGGGCCAGCCAGTGGTGTGACAGTTAAAGGAGCTGTATTCCACATGGTCTATTATGTGGGTTCAAGTCCTGGATCTGGCATACTGAAAAACAGCCTGGGAATAGGTGCGTTCATGCCCAAAATCCCAAAAGGAAAATGGAAGAGAAGGGATTGCAATATGGCTTTCCCCCAGGGGTTGCTCGCTCGCGCTCTCGCTCTCTCTCTCTCTCTCTCTCTCTCTCTCTCTTTGTCGCTAACTCTCTCCAGACAGTACACATGCCCTACAGCAAAATTTAATAAAAAAACAAGTGCCATGAGTACAAAGACCATTTTTTCTCTGTTTCATCCCTATTCTTACTATCTACCATGAAGTCTGGCAAATAAATTCTTAATAAATCATAATAAAGTCTTGTTAATCAAAGGAATGTGAGAATAAGGTCATGATGTCAAGAAGGAGAGATAAGACATCAATGGTGGAAGGAAGAAGAGGGTAATGCCAGCTCTGTGGTCAGTACAGAGCCATTCAACCTTGGTACAGGACTCTACAGTTTACTGTGTGACTTCATACATGTCAAGTCACCTTACTGAGACTCCACCCTGCACCATCATTCATATTTAACAGAAGAAGATAGATACTGAGTCTACATGTAGCAGAACTGGATCTAGTATAGGTCATGAGGCTCAAAGCTGCATGTTCTGCTAACTCCTTCCCTAAAAAGCAGACATGCATCTTACCTCTTACATACCTGAGCAATAGAACTTTGCACTAGTAGCTTCTGTTGTTTTCTGAGCTTCAGACCTGAATATACAACCACCAACTGGACAGATTCCTCTGTATGCCCCAGAGCAACCTGTCTAAGACCAAGAGCACTCTTCCTCACTGAGAGTTCACGCTTGGTCCATTTCCAGGATCTGTTGTCTTAGTAACAAATACTCTGGTTTTCACAGATGTGCGTTAGAAAACGCAGGATCCTCTTCAGAGCTATTTGTACCAAGTCTATTTTTATTTATTTATTTTGGGGAGAGGTTTTTGCTATAGGGTACATGCACTCACCAGAAAGACAGAGAGACAGAAAGCAAGAAATGACCCCCCCCCCCCCCAGGGGAGGGGATGGCCACACTGCAGTCCCTTCTCTTCCATTCTCTTCTCAGGATCTTGGGCATGCATGCACATGTGCCCAGTGTGAGTTTAAGCCACCAGGTCTGGGACTTGAACCACGGTCGACTACATGTGAGTCCAGTGACATAGCCATTACACCAACTGCTGGTACCCCAAGTCTATGAAATCTTTTGTCAGATCCTGTTGAGTTGCCACCTCTCTGCTCCTTAGCCACCACTTGTCCAAATCCTTTAGTAGCCTCTGCCATCATAGTAGCATTTACCCTCTTACCAACCTATTGCACCTCCTGAGCCCCTTCCAGTCTGCTCTCCACTCTGCAGGCAACATGGTCTTCAAAACTGTAAATCTGACCTGCCGACATCCTTTTTCAAAGCTTGGATCTCTTATTGCTAGTACAATTAAGACAAATCCCCCTGAATCTTGCAGGACCTGCTGCCTACCTCCCTTTCCCACTGTTTTCTCTGCACCAGCTGTGGGGTCTTCCTACTATCCCTGGGGCACAGAGTGCTCCCTCTAGCCCAGGGCCTTGTGCTGTGCTGTGCTGTGCTCTCTACTCACAAATCTCCTCCTACCTCTACCTAGCTAACACTCACTTATTTTTAAGTGAGTCCCTACTTTGTAGTATTTATCACAGTTGTAGCTTATGGGGTCATTGAATTAGTGCCTATAAACTCCATAAGTTCAAGGTCTCTGTCTTTTTCTGCTCTTCTTTGCATGGTTCTCGTTACACATGAGATGCTGACTGTAAAGGGGATAAAGTGATTCTAGGCATATGTACATTAAAGCAGACTTTCTTGTAGACACTTACACTCCAATATCTATTGTTTCAAAACAAAAAAAGGACGTTAAATTAAAATGAATGTGCTTGGATATTTATTGGCAAAGTCAACTATATTAAACATAATATTATTAATCAACAGATTTAACAAACTCATTTAGTACCTACTGTGGAGCATGCCAGATATTGCACACATGCCAAGTTCTGCTCACAGCTTATTGGTCCAGGTGTCTAGAAAACCTCATTCATTAGAGCACCATGTTTTTCTCACCAGTCATTCCAAAATTTGGCTGTCCAAAGTGTGAAATGAGCCGACTTTACTTCCTTTTGACATTAGCAGTATTATAGCCAGCACTCATTCTTACAAGGAGAATTAACGTTTACCTGAGAAGACTGAAAAGCAATTGATTTGAATATGTATAGTAATTTGGAATTTTTGCTTTTTATGCTGTTTGATTGTGGAATAATTAAATTGGCAATTGGATAGGCAGTTGCATGCAAGTGAAGTGCCCCTTCAATTATTCTCCCTCCCTACCTCATCTTCAGTAGAGCATTAAAATGATTGCATTAACACCTGATAGTGCATGTTTTGCAGGAGGTCCTTATTTGGGCTAAAATATATTTAAAATGGGGAACATTAATAACTAAAGAAACTAAAAGTTTTAATGTTTACTCAAAAACCAAGCCCTTCTGTCTCAATGAATTGATCATCCTGATTTCTTCAGTGATCACTATAAAAACCACCCCAGGCCAGTCTCTATAGCATGTGGGTTAGGTGCTGTGCAAAGAAAAGTGGATACCACATGGCTGACCAGGGTTTGAATCCTTGATCCGCTGGCTTGAAAAATATGTTGGGTGCATATATCTGCCCAGGATCCTGACAGTACATAATAGCAGGAAAAAAGGTTGTAGTGTAACCAGGCCCCTTGGGAGGTTCTCCATCTCTTTTTGTTATGAATGTATCCTCTTGTATAAGAAAATAAAAATTAAAAATCATCATCTTACAAACCTCACACACTATTTACCCTCTTCACAGGAAGTGATTGTCCTTTTAGTCTCCCTGGAGCCTAAAGCCCTGTGGCATCCTGAACTCCAACTCCTGGGAAACTCAGGGAGCTCTGCTGTCACTTTAGGAGCTGACTCAGTTTCCCCTTACCAGTCTTTATCTATGGTTAGTGCTGTGTGCACATGCCGACTCTTGGACACTGGCTAGGATTGCTTCTCATCTTCACAGTCTTGGGATCCCACATATAAAAGGCTCAGCATTATGGTCATGTTTTTTCATCCAAAAATCAGTTGGACAAGTATTCTTCCAGAGAACCAACAAAGTAAAATTTCCTAAGCCTACCCTGGGACATTTTGTAATGGCACATTCTGAACCACATTCTCATTGGCAGTTCTCTAGAGACAAGTAAGCTTCTCTGTGGCTTATTAAATAGAGAGTCCTGTATGTGCATGTATTCCTACCACGATCACTTCCTGAGTCAATTCACTTGGGTGGATTAGGAGTAACTCCTCACCATCTGTTTGATCTCTATCTACATTTGCATCTTGTGCCTGGGAAGTAATACTCTCTTTTAAAAATTCAGGTTCTGAGTACCTTTCCCGTATGAGTGAGAGCTTCTCACTTTCTGTCCTTAATTAGCCTCTTGCCCTTTTCCTTGCTCTGCCTTCTTGTCCTGTGTTATGGCTATATTTCATAATCGTGCTTGAGGATATCACATGTCACTGTCTGCTTTTGTATTTTTATTGTGTACCCACAGTTCCATAAATTAAATATGAGCAAGTGGTTTGGGCCAGGAAAATCAATCTTTAAACAAATTAATATTTCAATGCCAGTCGTATAGCTATTTCTCCATTTAATGTATGTCTTGGCTTAGAAACAGAAAACAGTGAATGTATCATTTTAGAAAAAGTTAAATCAAAGTGAAGACAAAAAAGGCAAGCCAAATATGCCATAAGATTTTGAAGTTGATGGTTACAGAACAGCTAATGCCTTAATTTGTAGAGCCCAAATCTTTTAAAATAAACAGCTCTACCTTTATTTAATTTCTTTTCCAGCCATTTTCATTTTCATAGTATGGAAAGTAAAATATGAATCACCATACCTACCTAGGATTGCCAGATAAAATATAGGACAATCAATGAGATTTAAATTTCAGATCAATAATGATTTTCGGTGTGTGTCCCAAATATTGCATAGGACATATTTCTAGTTTTAAAGGTACTTGTTGTATATTTGAAATTTAAATTGAACTAGGCATATTGTATTTTTATTTGCTAAAGCTGGTACACCCTATCATATAAGTAAGTTGTGAGAAATAGAGGCAATTTTATGAGAAAATATAAATGAAAAATCTAGCAGGATATTTGACGCACAATAAATGTATATTACTTTCTCTTCTCTTTATAGAAAGTCACAGGTTGCCATTCTTAAAAAAATTCCTTATTAGTCAGAAAAATGGTTTAGATTTAAGACCTTTAGCACCTAAGACAGGTTACTTTTTCTTTTTCCTTAAAAAAAAAAAAAAAAAAAGAACTCTGAAGATATCACATTTACTTCCAGAAAATTAGTTAAAATTTAGTTCTCTTGGGACCAAGAGTGAGCGTAATGGCTATGTCGCTGAACTCCCATGTAGTCGGCTGCAGTTCGAGTCCTGGACCCAGTGGCTTAAACTCATGCCAGGTGCATGTATGTGCGTACCCAAGATCCCGAGAGGAGAATGGAGGAGAAGGGATTGCGGCGTGGCCATGCCCCCTGGGGGGTGATTTCTTACTTTCTGTCTCTCTGTCTCTCTCTGTCTTTTTGGCGAGCACACGCTCCCTATAGCAAAAACCTCTCCAAAAAAAGAAAAAATATTTAGTTTTCTTAACATCTCTAGAAAATCAATCACTCCCCTTCTCTACTAAAACAAACCTTCTTTTAGAGAAGAAAATTATATTTTTTGTCACATCAATGACTATTTCTCTCCTACCAGATTATTCCAAAATTAAAATGTAGGCATAAAATATTAAATATTTTGAAATTTTTATTTCTTCATTATACTTCACAACAGGGTATTCTTCTTTCTCTAATGAAGGATAGTTCTATTGTTATTTGGAATAGTTCTAGGCATTGAGCCAGCAAATTGTTTATTCACGATTTAAGAAAAGAGCAAGAGTTCTGGTGACTTGGCCAACTGAAAATCAAATTCAGTTTAGTACATCTTCAAAACTGATCTGACACTTAGGGAAATGAGCTGTTTTCTGCTCATGGAAGCATTATAATCTTTCTAGAAGGCAGATTGGCAATAAGTATAAAAAGTCATAAAGGTATACCATCTACTGGATGAACTGCCTCTGCAGAGGGCAGTGAAAACAAATGTGCTTCAGCTTCCATCAATTTGTTGACTCTATCCCCTTCTGCAGCCATCATCCTTCTGCCTAGACTATGAACTCCTTAGGAACAAGAATTATCTATTTTTCTCTTATATGCATAGTGATTCATACATAGTAAGTACTTCGTAATTATTTGTGAGTGCAGTAGTTTTTTGAGGAGGGCTTTCTTCCTGGTTTCTACACAACTGCCTTCTACCTCTTAAGAATCATTATTAGAAGAAATGCCAGAGAGCTCACACTCTGTCCTTCTACCACCACACAGCAAGAAGGTGGCTGTCTACAAACTAGGAAGAGAGCCTTACCAGAAACCAACCATATTGGCACCATGACTTCAGACTTCCTGTCTGTAGAACTGTGAGAAAAATAAATTTCTGTTGTTTAAGCCACACAGTTTATGGCATTTTGTTTATGGCAATCTGAGATAACTAAGACCAATATCTATGGGTAGGATATTGATTAAATAGATGATTATAAATACATATGTAGGTTATTGTGCATAGTCATTTCTTTCCTTTTTTAGTTTGCTATAGGACACATGTGCTTGCCAGAGAGAGAGAAACAGAGAGAGAGAGAGAGAGAGAGAGAGAGAAATCACCCCCAGGAGGGATGGCCACACCACAATCCTATCAGGCATATACGCACACACAGATGGCATGATTGTCAAGCTGCCGGTTTGGAACTCGAACTGCAAAGTCAGCTGTGTGGGATCCAGCTGCCTTAACCTACACACCACCTGCTGGCCTCAGTAATAGTCATTCTTTAGCAGACCTGTAAATCAGGAAAGTTTTCATTATATTTACATGAAAAAGACTACGAAACAGTATGAAATGTGGTACCAGTTATGTAATGAGCACACATGTACAAAGCAAAACCATTTTTTTTAAATATAAGGTCATATGGGACCAGCAGCTGGTATAGTGGTTAACACTCCCACATGGCCAACCACGGCTCAAGTCCTGGACCTGGTGGCTTGTTTTCTCACCCCTCTCCTCTGTCTCTCTTTGGTCAAATTTTTAAAAATGAATGAATAAATAAAGTTAAATAATTTTATATATATATATGTGTGTGTATATATATATATATATGTGTGTATATATATATATATGTATATATATATATATATATATATACACATACATACACAATACATACACATACACACACACACACATGGTCATATGTCAAGATGTGAAATAATTGTATCTGAGTCACTGAATTAGAAATTATTTTTCTTGGGACCAGCAGTTAGCGTAATGGCTATGGTCACTGGACTCCCACGTAGTCGACCGCAGTTTGTGTCCCGGACCCGGTGGCTTAAACTCACGCAAGGCGTGTGTGTGCGCGCGTGCCCAAGATCCCGAGAGGAGAATGGAGGAGAAGGGATTGCGGCGTGGCCATCCCCCCTGGGGGGTGATTTCTCGCTTTCTATCTCTCTGTCTCTCTCTGCCTGTCTGGCGAGCGCACGCGCCCTATAGCAAAAACCTCTCCAGAAAAAGAAAAACAAAAAGAAATTATTTTTCTTTATGCTTCTTTGTGCTTTACCATATTTTATAGGTTCTGGATTTTAGTATTTTTTATTTTTTGTAATCAGAAAAAACATGAATTCAGAGATTTTTGTTGTTAATGAAGTGACACCTGCACAAAAAAGTGACATTGACAATGAAAAGGCAGTCCAGGAGGTAGTTTTTCAGACCCAGAAATCTTGCACGACCATAACAGAGCTTCCAGCTATAGACAGCAGCTTTTTGATGTACTAAGAGCCAAAGTTCAAAGCTTAATAGCAACATGAACCTCATCTAATAGAAATGTTCTCCATTTCCTTCTTTTCTACTTTTTGTCTCATCACTATTCCCTTGCCAATTTACCTGATATTTTTTCTCATTGGATTAAAAAGAGTAGTAAGCTAAAACTGAGCCAGGAAATATTTAACAACTAGATGCAGAAAGACGTTTTAATGAGCTAAAGAGACCTTTAGAAACTGAAACGGAGAGAGATGTTTCAGACAGAAAATGGATTATTTCAAAGGTATTACTTGGCTTCTCTACACATGCTTCTAGACCCATTTTAAGTCCCCAGTGCGCTCACCCATTTACTTAATCTCTACGCAGTTTCAAAATTTGTCAACGATCACATGTTTGAACTCTTAGCACTGTAAACTCCAAACAGGGGTGTGTGCCTTATCTTCCTTTTAGCTATTCCAATAAGCTTATTAAATAAGACTTCTCTACTGTTTCTTCTTTTTGTCACACAGCTCATTATAATACAATAGTATGTATATATAACTTTACTGCACCATTATAAAATAGACACTTTTGTAAACTCTTGTTTTAAGTTTTTGCCGTAGGGCACATGCACTTGCTGGAAAGAGACAGAGAGAGGAAAAGTGAGAAATCATCCCCCACCCCTCCAGGGGTATGACCACATCACAGTTTCTTCTCCTCCATTCTCTTCTTGAGATTTTGGGTATGCACGCACATGTACCTGGTATGCTTTTCAAACCACAGGGTGTGGAATTTGAACCATGATCAACTATGTGGGAATCCAGCAGCTTAACCTCCATGCCACCTGCTGGCCTCATAAGAGAAACATTTTATAGATTACAGTCAAAAGCCAGGAAGAGCTGCTAGCCTATTTATTTGATAGGTGACCTTCACTCCTCAGCATAGATGAGAGCTTTACATTCTAGCATCTCATTTGAAATATTGGCAAAGTTTGTACTTAGTTATCAAGGTTATAGTTAAAACTTTCCATGGGGTGATTATCTTTGTTCTCTTGCATTGTTGCAAGGTATGAGAGATAACCAAACCAGGAGAAAGGCCTGAATGATAGGAACTTCATGTGAAATGGCTGTTGGCGCACTAATTTATAGCAGAGTAAGTCACAAGGAAGATCAGGCAAAAGACCATACATCATGACTGAAAAATATACAACAAAATATAGAAGACGGAATGGAACTGTTATATAGGAAAGAAACATGCTACCATTCCTAGAAACTGATCACAGATTCTTTAGTTATTTTCATAGATAGTTTCATGGAATGTACATAAATAATCCTAGGAATCTCTTTTCCCGTTTCTAGGCTGTATTTAAATACCAAGATTATATCTCCGAAAGTGCAAGGAAAAATATCAATTTGGGAAGCACGGAAAACTGTCTAAAACTACAGAAAACCACATGTGATATCTTTCTTAAAGCAATTGTAATTGTTCCTTTACCTGAGTATGTAGCAATTAAAAAACAATACAATGACCTAATGGTTAAGACAGCTAGATCACATATAGTCAACCATGCAGTTTGAGTCCTAGACCTGGTGGCTTGAGAAACATGTTTAGTGTGTGGGTGTGCATGTCCCAAATACTGAAAAGAGAGAAAAATGGAGGGGGAGGGATTGCAGTATGACCATTCACCAGAAGGGATTCTTTTATCCTTTCTTTCACTTTTGCTCTGTCTCTTTCTGTTGAGCATATGTACTCTCTAGCAAAACAAAGGAAGGAAGGAAGGAAGAAAGGAAGGAAGGAAGGAAGGAAGGAAGGAAGGAAGGAAGGAAGGAAGGAAGGAAAGAAGGAAGAAAGAAAGAGAGAGAGAAGAAACCATTCAAAAGAATAGAGACCAGCCTCTCTCTTTCAGTTACTGGACTTCTAGAAAAGTCCTTATTATGCCCTGTTCTTAATTTGACTGTGTTCTCTTAACCTTTCTGCTCATTTTTTAATTAAGAAGAAGTAAGCATCATTCCCTTTATTATTGACTAAATATTTGAATCAAAAACCCACATGATTTATAATCCTTTCATTTAGCTTGGTGATGTGGTGCTCAGTTATTCTTTAAAGAGAAGTTGAGCAAGAAATGTCATAAATTGTGGGACCAGCAGTTGGTGTAGTGGCTATGTCACTGGACTCCCATGTAGTTAACCACGGTTTGAGTCCCAGACTCAGTGGCTTAAACTCACACCGGGCATGCGTGCATGCGTGCCTAAGATCCCGAGAGGAGAATGGAGGAGAAGGGATTGTGGCATGGACATCCCCCCTGGGGAATGATTTCTCGCGTTCTGTTTCTCTGTCTCTCTCTGTCTTTCTGGTGAGTGCACGTGCCCTATAGCAAAAACCTCTCCAAAAAAAAAAAAAAAAAAAAATGTTATAAATTGTCATTGTCTTCTATTCCTATTAATCCTGATTTCTGGTCTTGTTTCCTTGATCTAATTCTATAAAATACTGATAATGTACTATGTTTTAAGAGTTGGATAATTCAAGACTGATAAGAAAAAGACAAATACTCCATTGGAAAAAGCCTTCAATAAATATCTACATGTATATGTATTATCTTGCAAGCACTGTGCTCCTCTAATACAAAACAAGACAGCCCTTGAGGTGGTCATGGTCTTGTGGACTAGCAGATGAATGCTATGATATGATGTATAATATGATGCATGCTGTAAAGGAGGTGCAATAGAGCACCAAGGTGAAATTAATTATACCTTCATTAATAATAGCTTTCTTTTTTAAGCTGTGAGGCAAAGAGTAAGGGAAGTCAGACAAAATGAGTATCATTTAAGCTGGGCCTTGAAGTATCATGAGAAAGTTGGCAGGCAGAGAAGACAACCAAAGGCATTGCAAAAAGAATATCAGATTGTTGGTTTATAGTGATATTATTCCTCAAATGATTTGAGGTGAATTCAAGTTTAACAGTTTATCCTGCTATAAATAGGCCTTGCCTTGTAGCTCAGCAGTTAAGCACTACACGAAGGAAGCCAGATCCCACATGGCTAACCAGAATTTGAGTCCAGAGCCCACTGCCTTTAAGAGATACTGAGCAGACATGTACATGCCCAGGATCCTGACAGGATAGGGAATTGGGAGAAAAAGGGTCACAGCATGAACAGGCCCTGTCGGATGTACTTTTTCTCATTCTTCTTTCTTTCTTGTGGGTGTACATATACTCTATGGCAAAGAAAATGATAAAAACAAAGTGAAATAAAATACAAAGTAAAATAAAATAAAATTCAGTGCCAGAAAACTGTAAGCTAAAATATGGCATCAAAGATTGAGATTGGTGTAGGTTATGAATGAAGATTATGAAGACCTTCACATTTAACAAACACTGAGGGACAAATCTGTGTCCTGGCAATCAAGGTAGGCAAAGAAATTCTTTGTAACTTGTGGTCACTGTTTATTTATGCTCCAGCTCTATGTGTCCAGGCATCTTCACTGCATGGAGCTGTGGAAAAGAGGGTGTAAAGAATGCATAAGAGGTGCTCAAGAAATGCCAGTTACCTTCAGGCTTAATGCCAGTTGTGTTTACATGTTGCTTTGCCAGGAAAGCTCACCAGTACTATTATATTGGTTCATTTTCTGTTTTAAATTTACAGGTGTTACTTTGTGCTTCAGCTTCAGCACTCTCGCTATAGACGATTCTGAAGGTTAAAAATGGACTTAAATGTAAACTAAGAGAGAGGCCAATTTTCTGACACTACCTGTTTCTTTCTATTGAGAAAGATACATTTGCAGTGAATTGCCTTCCTACAAAAGTTCAATTCATATCTGGTTATTCCAGAACATGTCTCCACATTATCAAATTTCTCAGGAAGAAAAATCCGTTTTCAGGCCAGTCCTAAATCCAATGATTAAGGGAGCCAGATCCACTAGCCAACTACAGTTTGAATCCTGGCCCTAGTGGCTTAAAATACACACTGGGTGTGTGTGCATGCATGACCAAAATCCTGAAGGATGTGAGGAATGAAGGAAAAAAGATTGTGACATGACCACATCCTATGGGGTGGAGGGAGAGGGTGCGTTTTCTCTCTCTATTGCTTTCTCTCACTAGCAAGTAAGTGCACATGTCTTCTGGCAATAACATTTCTTTTAAAAATTCATCTTCATGAAATACAAAAATAGCTGGTAATATTAAGTTATTTCATCGCATAAGGATATTTGGAACTTAATGAGAAACAGAAACAATAAATTTTAAATTGGATAATTTCAGTCTTTGTGACCACAAGGAGAGAAATTTTGCTACTGGTTCTAGTGCTGCTACTGTTGTTATTGATGTTGTTAGTTTTTTCTTCATGTCCCTAGATATTAGATTGTCGGGAAAGTCATGACGCTTTTTTTTTTTTTTCATAGAAAATTGCATCGTGGCTTTCCTGACAACCTAATATTATCCCAGATAGGATAATTCCTCATTCCATCTACTCCTGAGGAAAACACTGTACTATATGTTAGTAGAAAAATTCTCAGAATTCTCTCAGTAGTGAGGGAGGAGTTGAGCTTATGTGGGCTGGCTAGATCCCAAAGTACGCTCATGGACTGGCTTTTGATACATCTGTCCTTGAGACGCTCCTTATCTGTAAGCAGTCACCACCATTCCAAATGTGTTTCAATAAACTTTAAGCTAGATGTCTAAAATAGCTTTTGATAAAATCTAGATTGATTTGTATTAATTTCAAATTAAAAGTGAATTGAACACTGAAACCATATTAAGAAAGAACAGTGTGTGTATGGTGCTTATCTTGGTGATTGATTAATTTTTACCTGTTGTGATTGGCCTTTTATTAATCCAGCAAAATCTTACTGAGTGTATAATAAGGCCATAACTCATGAACTAATTCATTTGTCCTGCTTTTTCACAATCAATGTCATTTTTTCCCTTTTCAATGAAGAGTGAAATTTGGAGGGGAAAAAAAGCAATTAGCACCACTTTAGATATTTTTACTTTCAGTAATGACTCTCCAGAGGTAAAATGGCAGTGTTAAGTCATCTATGTAAAATAGAATATGTGCAGAGAGAAAGAGTGTAACGTAATTTTTTAAACATCAAAATTAGAAGACATAATTCAGGTCAAGGTTGAACTTCTAAAGAGTAACCAACTTTGCCAAATTCTTATCATCTTATTTTCTGGAAATTATTCATATAACCCTCACCAAGACAAACTACTTTGGACCATAAATAGTTAAGGGATTTCATACCAGAGAATGTTCTTCTGGGGTGCCAAGGTGTAGCTTTCCTGACCAGGAAGCTATACTTAACCCTACCCCCATTACTTCCCTTGCATAGTGTGTCACCCCACTCATGACTAGAAAATGGCTGTGTTAGAGGTGAGATGTGAATCCTAGATGAATTGTCAGAAGCTCACAGTGTAAAGAACAAGGCTATAATGGATTGGATGAAAAGGCGAGTGAATGGCAAAGGGGAGAGTAAGAGGAAAACATCTTGTAGTGTCTGTATACACGGGGTCTTCAAAAAAGTCTGTGGGAAGTGATATGCATAGATTTCCAAGTTTGGGGCACCAAAATAAAATTGTATTCAAATTCCACTTTTCCATGAACTTTTTGAAGTGCCTTTATATTAGCTTTCATTTTCAGAGAATGAAATGTTTTTACTGTTTGAATATCTCACGTGCATGCATGAGACCAGCAGGTGGTGTGGTGTTTAAAGCGCTGGACACTCCCACATGGCTGACCAGGGTTCAAGTCCTGAATCTGGTGGCTTGCTTTCTCGCTTCCTCTCTCTCTCACTCTCAACGTCTGTTTCTCTCTGGTCAAATTAAAAAATAAATGAATGAATAAATAAAATGAAATAAATTATTTAAAAAAAAAAAGAGTTAGCATGCAATGCGGCCAGCATATTGGTGTAGAAGTTAAGGTGCTGAACTCCCGCATGACAAACTAATATTTGAATCCTGGACCTGGTGACTTGAAAATCATACCAGTCATATGTGTGCCAAAATCCTGAGAGGAAGATGGAGAAGGGATTGTGGCATGGCCATTACCCCTGTGAAGTGATTTCTTACGTTCCCTCTCTCTGTCTCACTGTCTCTGTCTCTGGCAAGTACCCTATGGCAAAAACCTTAAAAAAGAAAGAAAGAAAAGAAAAAAGAAATTAGTATGCAGCAGAATACACAGAGGACAAAAACCAAGAAACCATACTGGGCATAATTTAATTTCTTTTAGTAATTAAAAAAGCATTTCAGAATCCAGCAATCCTCATTTTGAACATCAATCATCATTATATGTTAAACACGAATGTATCTGCCAAGAGAGTTTGCCCATTAGCCAAGTGTTACTATGCTTTCAAAAATACTTCACAAACAAGACAGAAGCTTCATATAAAATGGACCCGTTTAGGAGCTGTTTTGAACAAGGCCCCTTGCTTGAGGATAAATACTGTGATACAGTGTGGCTCTTCCTCAAAAGTGAGAGAGAGTCCTTGATGTGAATGTGAACCTCTGATTTAACCTTTCTCAGTCTTCCTAGCCTGAGATGATAAGGTCAGCTCCTTTCACGACAACTGAGAAACAAGCTAAGAGGAGAGAACACCACAACCTAAGGGGTAATATGTATCATAAAACTTCCGATAGAAAATGTTCTGCAGTTGAACCAGTAATGGATGTTAGAAACTCTGATTCTTTGATGTCCTGCCTGGTAAGCTGGTTCTTTGTCATGGAGATCTTGTCAGTCTGGTACTGCTTTGCCTTCCCAGGAACCAGCTGCCCAAAGACTGTCTCTGCCAAAGTCTCACATGTGCCATCTGGTAGTGCCTATAAGTTTAGCTAATTCATCCTCTCAGAATGGAAGACATTTCCACACAGCTAGATTTGAATTCCTTAACTAATCTTCTTCAGATGCCAAGAGGTTGCCTCAGTTGGAAATCATTGCAGCCAAGTGGATTCTGTCTGGTTCAGGGTGTTCTGTTTGTTTCCCAAAGACGATGTTTTCTTTGATTCTCTTGGCCTTGGGAATTGAGTTCTCTGCTGTAGTCCCTTCCTTCTTGCTTATATTGTTACCTATTCAAAAGCAGCTTTCTAAGGAGCAGGTCTTTGGTTGGAATGTGCTACTCCCAGGGACAGTCTGTGAGCACTACAACTGGTCAGTCAGATTCACATTCTGAACTTTATAAGGGAGTCTGAAGCACAACCTGCTTTGCTGAATAGGCTGTGGTCATACGGCCAGTCTTCACTCTGATGTGACTCCATTGCTGGGAGGCAGCCCGTAGGCTTCTAGGAAACATTTGGCAACATCATGCTGGTCACTCTTTACCCTTTGGACATTTTGATATTGCAAGAAAACATTGCTAGTAGACTTGAGGCGCCTTTTAGATGGTGAGATTTTTTTTTTTCCCTAAAAGACGTTAGATCACAAGGACTGATAAGCTAAAACAGCACTTAGAACCTTTTAGCAAGCCCATATTTATAGTGACTGAGATGTTTAAGCTGTTGCCAGTGATTCCTTGGACTTGGATAAAGGAGTAGGTTGCATAAGCATGACTTCCACCTCTTGACTGTTTTTGCAACTGTACTTGAGACTAATATTAAATATAAGGCACAAAATTTAAAAATAAGAAATGTAAGGCCGCTCTGTATCTCTCTAAGGCTAGCTGGGCTGGCTTCTGGTTTAGGTAGTGTGGAGGTACTCCTCCATGTGATATCCCTGCCATAAGGTGTATTCACCCACACTGTTGCCTATCTGTGACTTTCCTGTCTCCCCAATTACAACGTGAGTACTTTGAGAACAGTAGGTTTATCTTGTATCTCCCATATCCAGCACTGTACCTGGTATCTTGAAGGTACTTAAGAAATAATAAATAGAACAGATACATGCATGAAAAAGTTCATGTGTAAGAGAGAAGACAGGAAGGGGTGAATAGTAAGGAATGGAAGAAAGAAGGAGGTAAGGCCCTACAAAATGTGACGATTATTGTTAGTATGGGCAGATGTTACACTAAGAGTTTTAACTTCATCATCTTTACGTGAAGTAGTTCCATGATATGTTCTGTTTTCAAACAAAGCTTTAGCAAAATTATGTCTCTTTACTTTTCACTTATATTGTCTTTTAAAAAATACTGGTTAAGGGACCAGCAGTTGGCATAATGGCTATGTCGCAGGACTACCACACAGTCGACCACAGTTTGAGTCTCAGACCCGGTGGCTTAAACTCATGCTGGGCACATGTCAGTGCGTGTCCAAGACCAAAAGAGGAGAATGGAGGAGAAGGGATTGCAGTGTGGCCATCCCCCCAGGGGGTGATTTCTCACTTTCTGTCTCTGTCTCTGTCTTTCTGGTGAGCGCACACACCATATAGCAAAAAAACTCTTAAAAAAATACTGGTCAGTTAGACTCAAGAATTTTACTTTTGGTTTGAGGTAGGAGACAAGGTGAGGATAAGTGGCATATCCACTCAAGAGGACCCTTTACTAGGTGTGTAATGAGTCTTCTGTTCTTTTCTATTTTTTTATTTTTTTTTTAGAGATTTTTGCTATAAGGTGCATGTGCTCTTCAGAGACAAAGAGAGACAGAAAACAAGAAATCACCCACAGAGGGGATATCCATGCCACAATCCCCTCTCCTCCGCCCTCCTTCTGGGATCTTGGGCATTTACGCGCACATGGCCAGTGTGAGTTTATGCCTCCAGGTCCAGGACTCAAACCATGGTCAACCATGTGGCAGTTCAGCGGCATAACCATTTCGCCTTCTGCTGGTCCCAATGAGTCTTCTGTTCTTGATCAAACAAATGGGAGCATAGTATCAGGACTGAAAGCAGTTTCTAAGCTCAGATAGGGATTCAGAATCTGCTCCGTTACTAATGAAATACGTACCCTTGGGTAAGTTGTTTATCTGAGCCATCTCTTCCTCACCAGTAATATAGGGGTCATAATGACTTGTGATGTAGGGCTGTTGGAGGACTCAACGAAGCAATGCATTTAGTACAACGTCTGGCATCTCATAGGCATGTTCTGCACATTAGCACCACATAGCATCCTTTCCCATGAAGACAGTTGTCAGGACAGCAAAGAGGAGTGTTCTGGATGTTCTGCTTCATGCTGCACTTTCAAATGTAGCCCCATGTTGGTGCCAGTGACTCTAAGGCACTTGCTATGAGCACTGAATTCACCAGAGAAATCATTTAAGGAGTTGGGGGCGGGGATGATGAAGGCAGGGTGGTTGGAGGGGGAAGCCTGACATTGAAGTGAACTAAATCAGTGCAAGCGGCTATTTTTGTCAGCCCAACCACAGTGGGTGTGTGATCAGGCTTCTACTTTTGATCCAGCTCTTTTTATAGATGTCGTTTTTTTCTTAAAGGCAACTCTCTGCCATCCTTTTCCAAGCCGCTGAACCGATGTGGTCGATTGCTATGGACTGTTTGTCGTCTGCAATCTGGAATAGACAACATGTAGATTCCTGAGTAGATACTGCTTAAAGATGTAAAAACTGTCTCATTATGCACTCTAGCATAGATGCAGCATAACAGTATTTATCCATAAAGACTGAGAACACAGAATTACCATTTCAAAAGTGCTTCAGATTGTCAGCCTCCGCTCAACCTGTACAGGCAGCTTTGGTGACAACGAGAGCCAACATCAGTACATCCCAGCAGCCTATCTTTATTCTTATGATGAAACCTTGACTTCAACCATTTCAAACCATGTCCCCATTATTAGAACTCAGACTGGTTCACTTAAAGTCCCCTTGCTATTTCCAAAAAGCATGGATATGAAGTTATAAACTGTCTCATAAGACGAGGACATCTGTGTCATTTGGTACTTTTAAAATGTTTTTAAAGGGTTGTGTGGGATTAATCCCACAGCCTACTAATTAAGTAAGCCAGACCCCACAGCCTGCTAGATAAGTTAGTCAGAACTCCAGCCCTTGGGGCTTAACAAACTCTCTGGGTGCTCATGCACGGCCAAAGTCCCTGCAGAACAGAGAAATGGAGGAGAACGGATGTGGCACGACCATGCCACATGGGGAGTGCTTTCTCCCCTTCTCTCTCTCTCTCTCTCTCTCTCTCTCTGTCTCTGTCTTTCTCTGGTGAGCACATGTATACTCTGGCTATTTTAAAAAAAAGTTATTTGAAAGTTCCCTATTCATATTGCCATATTAAGAGAATTATTTTTAAGACACTGATTTCTGGGGCCAGACAGTGGCACAGTAGGATGCTCTGCAGTGCTGGGCCAAAGGAAAGGGTCCTAGGTTTGTGTCGCAGGGCCTCCCTGTACGTTCCAGACATATGCTTGCACTCATGGTCTGAGCTGGCTGAGAGTGGGGCGGATTGATACATGGAGACCCTGTTGGTGCTGCCCCTCTCTCTCTCTGGCTCACTCTTGTGGGAAAAAAATAATTGATTTAAAAGATAAATAAATTAAATTTTTAAGAAGGCACGGACACCGTGACTATTCTGATATTCATGCTACAGGATCTACAGTGCAGTGTAACAAGTGTGTCTCTGTTACCGTGGGTAAATATATTCCCTGGGAGAAGAAAGCCAAATAAGACTCATTGCTCTCATTCCTGGAAGTCTCCAATACCACGTGATCACTCTCAACACTGTCTCTTTAAAGAAGAAATCAGAGTCCGTCAGCTAAGGCCGGCTTTAGGGGGTGACCTGGCTGCATGGTACAAGCAACATCTCACAATCACAAGGAACACTGTCAACATGTCCAGATAAAGGTAGACCATTTTGGAAAACAAGGGCCTTTTTCTCTTTTGCTCTTACCCGCAGGAGCAGAGTAGGTTATCCATGCAGGCGATCCAGGCAGGCTGGGGCTAACAAATTCGGCAGCTTGTATCTTATGAAGTCATTTTCATTACTATGAACAAAACAGGCTGCAGGGAAAAGCTGATAGGTGGCTTCCACTTGAAGGACAAGATGCATTTATCTAAAGGCAATTCAGTGGTTTCTAATGGACAGCAGGGCCCTTTTGTCCCCTTGTCGCAATCTTCCTGTGAGCATCACCATGATTCATAGTCAAATTATAGTCACTTTATACCACCCTGGCTATTTAAATCACAGGCTCCCCAATTCACGATGTTCGAAATTCTAAATAGCATCCAGAAGAGCGCTTCCATTTTTTAACACAAGATTTTGAATTTATACAGATAAGAATCCGGTCACCAGGGAGTGACATTTTGATTATTTCTTGTGTTTCGCTATAGATCAGTATGGAGGCTTTTTAAAGCACTTTGATTAAAAGCAGTTGGAATCACATCATTTCCCAGCAAGTTTTATTATTTTAGTCATAAAAGTCATTGTGTTTGTTATGAAAAAAAAATGGCAATAATTTCCCATTTCCCATATAAATTTGTCAACTTTGATGCTCAGCCTAAGTAAAGGCCTCCCATACAAATGCAGGTTATAGTGTTTATAATGTAACAAAGTATTGTCTAGGTCAGTGGTTCTCAAACTTGAATCTCTCAGCATCATCTGTTACTTGGTAAAAATTCAGAACCTAAAGCTTAGGCCTACCTCAGTGAAGCAAGCCTTGTATCCTGGCATAGTCTCTTCAGGTACTGATACACACTGAACTAGTTCATTTCAGTGTTTAGTTTATTATGGAGAGGGACAACCTTGGACTCTCTTCCAGGAGCAGTAATGGCACTGATTGGGAATATGCTTAGGGTGTACACAGCATGCATAGTCGTCATTTACTAAATGATTTACCAGTCCCTTAGTCTCCTGATTTTTCAGATGCCAACAAGATTGTTATAAATGAATGTCTTTGAGATGTGCTGGCAATACCAGGGAGGGCTGGCCCAAGTTCAACTTTCATCGAAATCAAGATCAAACTTCCTAGTAGATCAAACTACAAGTTAATAGACAAGGTATGTGAACCTAATGCCTGTTTAGAGAATATACTGTGGGAATAATTTCCCTACGTCTGTAGGGGATGACAATCTTCAATCTGTAATTTCAAAATCCCAGCAATAGACAAGGTATGTGAACCTAATGCCTGTTTAGAGAATATACGGTGGGAATAATTTCCCTACGTCTGTAGGGGATGACAATCTTCGATCTGTAATTTCAAAATCCCAGCAATATTGAAAATAGAAAGATTTCGCACGTTTTGCACCAAACCTCACTGAACAGCAACATTTGGACTGAACTAATGTGCAGCTACTAAAAGCCTTTGTTTATTGTAAAATTACGTAACTTACTATAAATATTTACATTTTCTTGCAGAGATATTAATGATTTGCATCCCCTGCTGGTGGTATTATGTAATATTCAGTACATGTACCCTGCTGCCTTTCCACCATTTAAAGAAAATTCTAAATTCTGAAATACATCTGGCCCCAATATGTTTAGATATGACATTGTAGACCAGAAATAAATGGTCCCATATTGATGATGGAGAATTGAGGACTGGTCTGCCACCTTCACTGAGTCCCAATAGTTGTAATTATAAAACTCAACAAGATAACTGGTTTCTAAAGGTCATTAGCATCCATTGAAACCTAAAATGGTGAATTCTTCTTTTTTTTTTTTTTTGAGAGAGAGAGAGATTTTTGCTATAAGGCACATGCATTTGCTCACCACAGAAACAGAGACAGAGACAGAGAGACAGAAAGCAAGAATTCATCCCCCCTCCCACCCCGAGGAATGACCACACCATAATCTTTTCTCCTCCTTTCTCCTCTCAGGATCTTGGGCATGCACACACACGTGCCCAGCATGAGTTGTAAGCCAGTGGGTCTGGGACTCTAACCACAGTTGACCACATGGGAGTCCAGCAGTGTAACCATTACGGCATTGGCTGGTCCCAAATTATTACTCTTAAGAAATCATGGGAACCAGCAGTTAGCGTAATGGCTATGTCGCTGGACTCCCACGTAGTCGACCGCAGTTGGCCTCTCGGACCCGGTGGCTTACAACTCACGCTGGGCGCATGTGCGTGCGTGCCCAGGATCCCGAGAGGAGAATGGAGGAGAAGGGATTGCGGCGTGACCATCCCCCCTGGGGGGTGATTTCTCGCTTTCTGTCTCTATGTCTCTCTCTGTCTGTCTGGCGAGCGCACGCGCCCTATAGCGAAAAAAACCTCTCAAAAAAAAAAAAGAAATCATGATAAATGTTAATGATTGTTCACAATGAACCATGGATTGTCCCTACATGTCTTTACAAGATGCATTTGTCTTACATCGGAATGAACTCTTTTAGTCCCCATCTTTAGTTTCTGAGTATCAGGAATAATGCATTATCAGTTAGGCAGGCCATGGCTAACACAAGTATCCTGCAAACCATATGGCCGACCATGGGTTCAAATCCTCTGGTCAGCCTGAAAACATGCCAAGTGTGCACAGGGGTAACCAGGATCCTGAGGAGATGCAGGGCAAAAGAAAGGGGATTGCAGCACAATGGGACTCTTTATCTCTTTCTCTTGTGTGTACATGTATACACTCTCTACCATAGATCTAGTCAACTAGCTTAACGTTTATAACTGAAATTTGAAATGCAGTTAAATATGATGATCAAAAATGAGTCAAGTGAACATATGACTTGTTTCTATTTGAATGATTAGGCATATAAAAAAACAAAGTTACTGAAAATAATAGTTTATAATCATTAAAAAAATTCTGTCTCAATATATTTACGTATAATGTATGCTTTATGAAGGAATCTAGTAATTCTTTCTACCGATTCCTAAAATAAATTTGGGCTACACTGAAATTTGCAAATAATTTCTGAACTAAATACCAACAATGTTCATGCTTTCCAAATAAGGATTAATAGTTGCGATTGATAATGTTTGGATTCTTGCCAACTATATTAAGTAATGAATGCTTCTAATGAGCAAAATCAATAGCCTGTTCTGATTAAATTCTTGGCTCTAATTCAGAGTTGCTACAGGACGAGGTTACACCTTCACAGCTTGTAAACATGCCTACTTAGCCAGTGTTCATTAATGCAAATTAGTTGAAGACAAATGTTCTCAATAGCAGCATTTAAAGAGAATGTAGATTTTTTTTCTGTGATGTTTCCTAGTCCATAGTCAGATTCAATATCAATGTTTAGTTTCAACTATTATAACTGTAAACTTTATAACAGCCTGCAGAGTCTAATAACCTGAGTCATGGATTGCCTCTTCTGCAATAGAATGGAAAGATTACTAAATTAGTAATAACTAGTAGTTGGGCGTGGCAATGGGAGCAGTTGAGGAGGACTGTCCTGCTCTAGGTTCAGAAACAGACAGTAGTCTGGATTTTCCCTTCTCAGAAGAATACAAAAATCTTAGTATTTATCATTACAGAGCTGTTAACTCATGGCATTTGTTTTTCAGGCTCCCTACTTTGGGTGGCATTTTCCCTACAATTTAGAAGCACCCCTATCTGGTACCACTAAAAATATCTGAGCGAGCTGCCATATTTTCCTGATCTGTAAAATGGCAGCCCCGTGCCCACTCTAGATTTGTACCACACATGTATCATCAAGAATTACTAAATAATTTATATAAAACACACACACACACACACACACACACACACATACACATATACATATGCATATATATGTGAGATATATATATATATATATATAGAGAGAGAGAGAGAGAGAGAGACAAACTGTAAACCAATACAGTCATGAGAGATTCTTTAAGAGTTCTCAAGCCTGAGGAGCTCCCTGAGAAGTGGGAGTGGGGTAGCCAAAGTTGTCTGTCTCTGAAGTTAGTGCATTTTTCCTGGAAGAGGATCCATGATGTCTAGCAACATCTCAGAGGACCCATGATGCCATAGAAAAGGTTAAGAGTCCTCCTCTTACTCATAATTACCTATAATTCCTGAACTACAAACATGTATTCTTCTTTTTGTTAGAAATTTGTACCTATCTTTTATAGCTCACCTCGAGCTCTCACGCTAGGCAGGAAATCTTTCTGAGAGTTGATGATCAGATTCTAGCTTGTTTATTCATTCTATCAAAAGTGACTTGTAAGGATTTTTTCCTGATACCTAAAAGCCAGTTGTCTAAGTTTTCCTCTAAGATGGCAGCTGCTAGCCCCGCTCTTTCTCCACTCTCCCAAGCATTTATTTCTCCACTTCAGAGCCAGTCCCTGACCGTGTATCACTGGATACACAGGTACATTAAGGTGTGGAGTCACATTAAGCCCTGTACCCTCCACCAATCCTGCGAAAAGATCCAGTTCCTTCTACCCCACTTTTGCTGTTTGGCTATAGTTGTACAGTCGGCAAGTGATGAGTGAGGTTAATTGGCTGCCCTCACTTGATTACTCTGGCAAAATTCAGCTCACTGCCAGGGCACAGAGGATTAAGTCTGAGTATTCCTGACAAAAGAATAATATGTTGAAACAAAAACTTAGCTAAAAGAGTTTCTCATATTATATAATATCTGTATTCTAGCCAGACAGCATTTCTTTAATAGGTATATGTAAAAATATTATGAAAAAGGATGTAGTTTTTATCTTTACATAAAGCTTAGAAACTGAAGTATATAACCTTAAAGTATTATTTACAGATAACTATCTCTGTCTTTAGTAGGCTTTTAAATAACTATATCATCCAACTATAAGCATTTAATAGGATTAATAGATTCTTTTCTCCTTTTTCTTTAAATTAGCCTTTCAAGTATCAAATGATAGGTCCTAGCTTTAGAACACATTGTGGATTTCAGTGGATATGTTTATCTTATCTATATCCTGTTGAGTTTTCATAGTTATCATCCCATTTTCTCTGCTTTTTATACTCTTACTCAAAATTTCTTCTGTTATAATCAAATCTTTCAATCCTCTGCAAGAAAATGTACCTGCCATCTGTCTCCCCTCACCTCCACCCGGGATTCATTTAAAAAGTATTTATTGATCACCTATTATGTGCCTAAGTTTCATATTAGACACAAGGGACACAAATATGAATGAGGTACAGATTCTCATCCACACTTAAAAAACGAGGGTGACAGGAATTAGTCAAGTATACCCTTGATTTCAGTACACTGTGAAATGGTCAAAAAGACAAATGATGCAATGGAAACAAAGAGAGAAAACACAAAACTTTTAGAAATTATATAGGACATCCCAGAGGAGGAACCTTTTCATGGAATGAGTAGGATTAAGCCAAGAGAGTGGGACGTAAATTTCAAGCTGAAGGAATGGCCGGGAAGTGCAAAACAAAACAAAAAGATGATAAATCTTAAAAATTATGTGTGATCTGATAAGGCTGGGGCTTTGAATTCATGGAAGAAGAAACATACCAGAGGGTCCAGAAGATGAAGCTGGAAAAACTAAGTAGGGACCAAATTTAAAAATCAAAAATGCACACTAAAACATGATAAAGGATTGAGACTTTGTGCTGGAGATGAAAGTTTTAAAAGAAATTGAAAGGATATGCAACCATAAGTTGTATCTGTACTGCACAGTTTACTTTAGAATTTTTTCTCTTATTGTTTCATGGAAATTTTACTTCTCCTGCTACATAAGAGAGGAACCACATCACATTGTGAAATATACAATACTGTACACAAAACAGGCATTCAACAAATAAATGCCGAATGAAGATTGAACAGTAAAGCTACATCCAGATAGCTATGTTTTAGGCCCATTAAGTGACTTCATGAGTATCTTTTTGTAAATATTCATCTTCCAATTTGGCCAGTTAAAAACACTTATGAATTTATGGTTTTCTTCTTTTATATACAGTTTTTGTTATTGATATTCTTTGAGTCTGGTAGTTTAATTTGGATCAGGTTGAAATATTCATATAATATTTAAAATTGTGTCACATCAAACACTGTTTTTTTTTGACACTGACTCAGAAGAACAAATAGGGTGGCTTTCTGAAACACAGATTCAGAATCAAATTTAGAGCTAGAAGATAGAACCAGGGGCCTATGTGCTGAATACGAGGGATGATGGGTTGCCCCAGTTTAAGATTCTCTTCTCAACCTCATTGGCTAATACTTCAGGTTCTTGAATAAAAATTTGACCATGTTCCCTACTACAGAGTGACTATGGCAAAGAAAGACATCCTCATAATCCTTAGTAGTCATTCATATCTAATATGAATATAATTATAAAAAAGCGCATTCTCATGGGGAAAATGTCAGAGGGCCATAATCGAATGGCTGTCAAAAATAAGGAACAGAGAAGGAAAACCACAGATGGAGACATGAAAAGCTCAGCTTTCATCCTGATTTACTTGCCAGTCATACATTTTTTCTTAAAATCTGCCAGTCTGAATTACCACCCAAGAATATCCCTCAGCCTATCTTTAAATTCTAAATATTCAGCTTAATTCTCATATTTGTCAATTCTCCCACCTAAATCTATTGTTTCAGAATTTATATCGTTATCTTTATTTTTCCTATTTTTAAATTTTTTTGTTCAATAATTACTATTTCTAATTAACAAATATTAAGTCTACATATGAAGTACAATGGTTTTTTTTTTGTATGTAACTACAATGTGTAATGATTAAATCATGGCTATTAGCATATCTATTATCTCAAACATTTATCATTATTTAGTGCTGAGAATTTTCAAATCCTCTCCTGTAGCTATTTTGAAATATCCAATAAAATATTGCTACTCTATACCCTGTGCTATAAAACACTAGAACTTATTCCCCTTATCTAACAGAAATTTTGTATTCTTTAACCAACATACTCTACTCCCACTCCTTCCCACTAGTAACCACTATTCTACTTTCTACTCCTAGGAGGTAATTCTTGTGAGAAGATGAGATTTTTCTCTCTTTGTGCCTAGATCATTCTTTTTTTTAGGGTTTTTGCCTTAGCGTGCATGTGCTTGTTGGAGACAGGCAGAGACAGGGAAAACAAGAATCACCCCTCAGAGAGGATGGCCATGCCAAAATCCCTTCTCTTTCATTCTCTTGGGATTTTGAGATTTGGGGCATACATACACATGTGCCTGGTTTGATTTTCAAACCACCAGGTTGGGGCCAGTAGATGGCATAGCAGTTACGTCACGGGACTCCCACATGGCCAAGTACGATTCGAGTCACAAACTCAGTGGCTTGAAAATCACACCGGGTATATATACGTGCGTGCCCAAGACCCTGGGAGGAGAGAGGAGGAGAAGGGACTGCGGCGTGGCCATCCTCCCTGGGGGGTGATTTCTTACTTTCCCTCTCAAGTTCTCTGTCTCTCTCTCTCTGGTGAGTGCACATACCCTAAGGCAAAAAACAACAACAACAACAAAAACAAACTAACAAAACGCCAGGTCTGGAGCTCAAACCACAGTTGGTCATATGGAAGTCCAACACCTTAGCTATTCCGCCACCTGCTGACCCTGTGCCTGGATAATTTTACTTAACATAATGTCTTCCAAGTTTGTCCATGTTGCTGCATGAAAAGGACTTTATTTTTAAGTTTTTATTTATTTGTTCCATGAAAGAAACAGTGAGACAAACACCTGCAGCGGGGACTTTATGCTGGGATCCACCCGTCTTAGCCAGTCCAAATCACAATCATGCACACATGCACCTGGATTGCTTAGAGTGGTCCTCAGACACAAATCCACGATCTTTTCCATGTGGGTGTGGTTTTGTAAATATTGCACCACCACTTGGCTCCTATCTTTAAGTTTTTATTTATTTCTTTTGAGAAAGAAAGAGAAATAAGCACCTCCAACAAGGTCCTCACACCATGATCTACTCCTAAGTCGTAGCTAATCCAGATTACAAGCACACAGACATGCCTGGCATGCTAAGGAAGACAATAGAATGCAGACATGGAACCTTCCAATTTGAGACCAGTTGTGTTACAACTATGTAAATACCTCATACATAGAGATGTCATTCTTTTTTATGCCTGAATAGTATTCCACTGTATTTATATACTATGCTTTATTAATCCCTTCAACTGTGTTTGATGGATACTTAAATTGATTAATATTTTGGTTATTGTAAATAATGCTACAGTAAACATAGACATGTGGATCTCTCTGTGATGTACTGATTTCCTTTCCATTGGACATATATCTAGCAGTAAGTTTAATGGATCATATGGCAGTTTTACTTTTATTTATTTTTTTGAGAAGTCTCCATATTGTTTTCCATAATGACTGAACTAGTTTGCATGCTCACCAACAGTGTTAAAAAGTTCTTTATCTGCATCCTCACCAGCATTTGTTACTTTTTGTCTTGAAAATAACTATTCTAACTAGGGTGAGATGATATCTCATTGTGGCCTTGATTTGTACTTCCCTGATGACTAGTGTTTTTGAGTATTTCCTCTTATATTTGTTGGCCCTTGTCATGTCTTTTTTTAAAAAATGTGCATTTTGATTATTTGCCTGCTTTTAAAAGATCATTTTTATTTTTAAGTTGTGTTCCTTGTATACTCTGGCTTTTTTATTTGCTTTTTGCTTTTGCCATAGGGCATGTGTACTTGCTAGAAAGAGACAGAGAAAGAGAAAGTGAGAAATCACCCCCAGGTTAGATAGTCACACTGCAATCACTTCTCCACGATTCACCTCTCAGGATTTGGGATTTGCACACACACGTGCCCAGCATGATTTTTAAGCCACTGTGTTCAAGATTCAAACCATGGTCAGCCATGTGGTTGTACAACGCCTTAACCACAATGCCACCTGCTGGCCCCTAGTTTAGCTTTTGATCCTTTGCCCAATCTATCATTCACAAATTTTTTCTATAAGTTGTCTCTTCATTCTGTTGTTTCTTTTGCTGTACAGAAGCTTTTTAGTTTGATATTATCACATTTGTCTATTTTCACTTTTATTGCCTGCAGTTTTATAGTCTTTTTAAAAACTGTTTGTTCATATAAAAGTCCTGAAATATTTCCTCTATGTATTCTTCTAGTATTTTCGTAGTTTTGGGCCTTATATTTAAGTCTTCCATTGATTTTGAGGTGTTTTTTCGTTTTGTTTTTGGTTTTGGGGGGGTTTGATTTAGTATGGAATAAGATAGGAGTCTAGTTTCATCCTTCTGCATATGGATTTCCAATTTTCCAGCACCATTTATAAAACAGACCATCCTTTCCCTAATGAACGCACTTGGCGCCTTTGTCAAAAATCAGTTGACTGGGAACCAGCAGTTGGCGTAAAGGCTATGTTGCTGGACTCCCACTTAGTCGACCGTGGTTCGCGTCCCGGACCCGGTGGCTTTTTAAACTCACACTGGGCGTGTGTGCGTGCGTGCCCAAGATCCCAAGAGGAGAGTGGAGGAGAGGGAATTGCGGCATGGCCATCCCCCTGGGGGGTGATTTCTTGCTTTCTGTCTGTCTCTCTCTGTCTGGCGAGTGCACACGCCCTATAGCAAAAAAACCTCTCCAAAAAAAAAAATAAAAAGGAAAAAAAAATCAGTTGATCGTATATTTGTGGACTTATTTCTGGATTTTCTATTCTGTTCCATTGGTTTATGTGTCTGTTTTTGCACCAGTACCATACTATTTTATTTACTATAGATTTGTAATATATTTTGAAGTCAGGTGGTGTGATGCCTCCACCTTTGTTCTTTTTTCCTCAGGATTGTTTTGGTTATTCAGGGTCTTTTATGTCTCTACAAAATTTGATGATTGATTTTTTTCTATTTCTGTGAAAAGTGCCTTTGGTATTTTGATAGGTATTGCTTGAATCTGTAGATTGTTTTGGGTAGTATGGAAATGTTAACAATATTTTTCCAATCCATAAACATGGTATATCTTTCCATTTTTCGTATGTATGTCTTATATTTCCCTCTTTCTTATGTATGTATTATTTTAGAGATATTTCACCTTCTTGGTTAAATTTATTCCTAGGGTTTTTTGTTTGTTTTGCTTGCTTTTCATAGGTATTGTAAATGAAATTATTTTCTTGATTTCATCTTTGGCTAGTTTATTATTGGTGTATAAAAATGCTACTAATTTTTGTATGTTTGTTTTATGTCCTGCTGAGTATTTTACTGAATTTGCTTATCAGGTCTAAGAGTTTTTTTGCTGAAGTCTTCCAGTTTTTCTGTATATAATATCATATTGTCTACAGACAGGACAACTTGATTTCTTCCCTTGCAATTTGGATGCCCTGTGTAGCTTTCCTTTGCCTAATTGCTCTGACTAGGACTTCCAGTACTATGTAGAATAAGAATGGTGAGAGTGAAAACACTTGTTTGTTTCAGTTCTTTAGGGAAAATCTTTCTTTTTTAATTTTAATTTTATTTATTTTTTCTTTTAAATTTATTTATTTTGCGTTCATTCACTGTACAACATCACAGCATACAAAATGCTATTTCCCATTCAGAATACACTGTATAATGGTTTAACTAGGGATATTACCATACATGTTATCATCAACAAATAATATTCCATTTCTTATTTCTTAGATGTTTTTGCTTTTTGCTTTTTTTAATCTTTTTACCTTATTTCCCTACTTCTCAACCCCTGCTATTTCCCACACTTCTCCCATACTCTCTGTGGTATCTACAGTTGCTTTCCATGCCTTTTTTTCCCACATTTTATTGATTTACAAAATATCTTAATTAATCTAAATACTTTCAATAGATGACATATGCATATCTGTGAACACATCTGACTTTAATCATAAAACTCAGTGAGTAGAATGAACATACTATAAAGTAGCACCTAGCTGAGGCTATATAGCTTACTGTGCTCATTAAATAGGTGTTTATATATATATTCTTTAATTTAAAGGAAAGCAGTTTTAGCTTTAATAAATCAAAATCAAAAAATGTTAAGAGAAATTTGCTGAAGACTTAAAGCTAGGAAAATGATTAGGACTCTGTTCAAATAGTAAGTAGATGAATCTTATCAAAGCTCAAAAGAAGATAAAAATACTTAAACCTGGAAAACAAAGCATAGAAGAAAATCAGTAATCTTTCAGTTCTTTTCCATTATGCATGGTGTTAGCTATGCAGTTGCTTAAATGGGAATTCTCTTATATGTGGCTTGTCACTTTTCTCTTGCTGGTTTTAAGATTCTCTTTTTGTCTTTTACTTTTGAGAGTTTGACTATAATGAGTATCAGAAAAGCTCTTTCTGGTTGTATCTATTTAAGGACCTTTGACCTTCCTGAATGTGTATGTTTCTATCTCTCCTAAGACTAGGAAAGATTTTAGCTATTAGTTTGTTAAATAGGATTTCTGTGCCCTTTCTTATCTCTTCTTTCTCTAGAATTTCCATAATGCAAATATTTGTTTAATGATATCCCATATATCCCATAGGCTTTATTCATTCTCTTCTCCTACTCTTCCTTCCTCCTCTTCTTTTTTTTTTTTTTTTTTTTTTTTTTTTTGTGTGTGTGCGTGTGAGAGAGAGAGAGAGACTCAGTTATTTCATAAAAAACCTTCAAATTCAGAAATTGTTTCTTTGCTTGATCTAGTCTGTTGTTTAAGGTCTCAGTTGCATTTTTCATTTTATTTAATTTTTCATTTCTGAGATAGCTTTTTGTTAAGTCTATGTTGAGTTTCTCATAATTTTCCTGATTTCATTGACATGTTTATATGTATTCTGTTATATCTTATTCAGTTTCCATAGATCATTATTTTAAATTCCATTTCATGCATTTCATGAATTTCCCTTCCATGAGTTCTGTTGCTGAAGAATTATTGTGTTTCTTTGAAAGAGTGATTTTTCCTTTTTTTTTCCCCCAGTCATGTTTCTTGTGCCCTTTGGTTGATATCTGCCCATCTGGAAGTACTTGTTCTGATTTTATGGAGTAGTTTTTGTGAGGAAATACATTTTTCTAGATGTGTCCTATAGAGTTGATTGGATAGAGTATTTTGGCTTTGGTTCTGTGTGGTAACAGTAGTAATATATCCTTTCTATTATTTCTTTGACTGTAATCAATATCCACAATGTCTGCAAGGACCTCAGTGGCTGAAACTGTGAGTGCTGTAGAGATAATGAAAAGCTTTGCGGGGGGTAGAAACTGCCAAGGAGACAAATGTCCTCAGACCCTGAGTAACACACATGTGAAACATAGAGGTCCTGACAGTATAGAAAGTGAAGTTGCTGATGACAGCAGAGGCAGCACCAAGACTGGTGCCCTCAGGATCCTATGTGGCATGTAAAGCTCATGAGGCCCCACTAGTGAAGCAGGTTGAATCACCAGCAGTAATGGCAGCAACAGGCATGGAGTAATGGGCAGTGACCTCAGGCCTCAAGTAGGATGTGAAATGATGTGCCAGAGTCCTATTGCTTGAGAAGGCAGGTTGCCAGGACAGCCCAGCTTCTCAATCCCTAGTGGGTTTCTCCCAGTTTTGAGAGTGGCCTCCCTACTGTCCCAGATCTACTGTGCCTGTTTCCTGGTGTACGGGATGCTACATGGACTCAGGTTCCAGGTTTATGACTGAAGCACTGGGTTCAGCTGGGGGTCTAGCATTGGAGCTCTTTGTATGGGTGTGGTGAGGTGTCAGCAGGACCTCACACATGTGGAGGTGTAGACCTCCTGAACTCTCAAGGCAGGATGCACTCTAGTCTTGGCTGCATTCTCAAAATGGCACTGTACTGTTAGAGCTTGGGGGTTTTTGTTGATTTGTTTTGTTTTCTACAATTGGAAATCCCTCGTCTCCAGGCTGATCCCAGGCAGGTGCTTCACTTTCTCTCTGTGCTGCCAACCCAAGTCACTGTGTGCAGAGGATTTCCACCTCTTCCCTTAATCTGGTGTTTTCCCCTAGACACTCCATTAGAAGAGCAGATATATATTTGTGTTTTGTCCCTTCTTCATGGAGAAGATGAACTTTGGTTATCTCTAGTTAGCCATCTTGAACTCTCCCTTGTGACTAAGTATCTTTGAATAGGTAGCAATTACAAGAGGAAAATTAATTCCAAATTGTTCAATGGGCTGTTGCATCATGCATAAATATAAAACTTTATTCTGGGTATTTTAATTGATGTCTTAGATCCCTCAATGTTTTTAATCATTGTATTTTTCTTTTCTCAAGATATACTCACTTTTTAGCATCCTTTTTAAACTATTTATTTCTAAAATAGAGTTATCTTAATAGATGAGAACTTTTTGTGTTTTTTGCTTGCTTGTTTATTTTACTATTAAATAGAGACCCAGGGGTAATAAACTGCCATGGGATCTAGAGGAAAGCAAGTGAGCTGAGGTATTTTGAAAAAAGAAAAATAACTATGTAAAGATAATTTTAACCAAAAAGCCCCCAAATTTTGAAATTTGATATTACTTTTTTTTAGTATTATGTTTTAATTTTGTGTTCTGTATTTCCCTAAGAGTTTGTATTATAATCAGACATTTTCTGAAAGTTGACTCTGATGACATTGGTCTGAAAGGAAGAAGACCAGTTTTAGCAACCGTCTTTCCAGTCTTTTATTCTGCCACTTCTTTATGAACACCTGGCCTGTGAATGACTCTGAGGTTTCTAGAACATTCCATGTACTTATTCTTAGGAGTTTTACTTTTGAAAACCTCCTCCTGCCCTTTATTGCATGCTGTGTTTCTACTCATCCTTTAATATTCAATTCAAAAGTCAACTTTTCATTTATTCCTCCAGGCAGAATTAGGGATTCTCTTCTCTGTGCTTATATTGGGTCATCAGAAAGGTCATGACACTTTTGTTTTTTTAAAGAATTATTTTATTTAACTTTATTTTTTAATTTATTTTAACTTGACTAGAGAGAGACGCACACGCACGTGCGTGCACACACACACACACACACACACACACACACACACACACACACACAGAGATAGAGAAAAAGGGAAAGTGAGAAAGCAAGCCACCAGGCTTAAGACTTGAGCCATGGTCAGCCATGTGGGAGTATCCAGTGCTTTAACCACCACGCCACCTGCTGGTCCTATGACATATTTTTGCATTAAAAAAGTCATGACTTTTCTGACAACCAGTATTTCAAGTTGTACATATTTTCGCTACCTTAATTTTACATTATATGTATTGTTATGGTTTCTTATCTAAGGCTTCTTCTGATTTTGCCACAGTTTAAAACTGTTTTCTTCACTGCTGATCTTTAAATCCCATTCTTTCCTTCTGTGTTCAGGTTTCCTTTTCTTGAAGTCCGTTCTTTAGTAATTATTTGAAATACAGATTCATAGTAATTATTGCAGTCTTTTTCTGAACATGTTTAGAATTTTGCTTTCAAACTTGAAAAACAAGTTAATGAGGGGCCCGGTAGGTGGTGTGGTGGTTAACAACGCTGGACTCCCACATGGCTAACTGCGGTTCAAATCCTGGACCTGGAGGCTTGCTTTCTCACTTTCCCTTTCTCTCTCTCTTTTTCTCTCTCACTCACTCACTCTGTCTCTCTCTGGTGACATTTTAAAAATAAATACATAAATAAATAAATAAGAGTTAAAGCAAATAATTCTATTAAAAAAAAAAGGCAAGTTAATGAGGTAAGGATTGTCTTTGCTTAGGGTTCCTGACACCATAAGGATCGTACACATTTATACCCATGACTAGTGCAGCCCTGATTTTCATTTATCACTGGAGAAACTTCCCACCCTCCCCTATCACATTCCAGAGCTACAGACAGAAATGAATTGGCCTATTGTCTCTGGTTAGTTGATTCCTCCTACCTAGGAGGGCATCTAGGTGGCCTATAACTTCCCACACAAAGGATTTAATGATCTACATCCTTCTACCCTTAGGTAATTGTAAGGGAAGATTTCCTGTCTTCCTATACTGAAAGGGGCATTGTTCCAGGTTTTTGCTTTCTGCAGCATTTTTTTTTTTTTTTTAATTGCCAAAGGGCAAATGTGAGAGAGAAAGAAGGAGTAAGAGAGGAAAAGAGAGAGAGAAAAAACATTCCCCAGTAGATCATGGTCATACTGCAATCTCTTTCTTCCCTTTCTTTCCATGTCAGGATTTTGGAGCACACATGCATACAGGAGCGTGTTTCAAGCTGTTGGGGCCGAGATATGAACCACAGTCAGCCATGTGGGATCCTGAAATCCAGTTAGCCCTGCTATGCTTAGCCACTGAACTATAGGGCCAGCCTCTGCATATTCTTTATTCTCGACTCACTGGTATGTTCTGTCTTCATGGGGAGATCCAGAGCTACAGGGATCCTGAAGTCAGTTTATAACATTACCAGCCTCACAAGAATCTCTTCTTACAAAGTTGGCTCTGTATTTTTCAAAAAAGATGGTTACATTTATAAATGTTTGCCTTTGGGGTGGGGTAGATCCTGCACTAGCTCAGTCCATATGTTTCTGGGATTGAAGACCTGGCTATGTCTCACACTGCTGTGAGCACCTTTCAGGCAGATGACGCATCTTAGTCATACTTTATTTTTAATGAAGTGCAGTCTGTATCCATAAATATCTGTGGAATGAATAAATGAAGACATGGGCTCCCAGTGATACCTGGGGTCTGTCACCTACTAATATTAGAATAAAGACCTCAGTCTGCTCATATGTAAAATGAAGGTCTTGAATTGCAACTAAATATTTTTTTAAAAAAAGAAAGGGTCTCTTCTAGCTCTGGCATAGTCTGACTCAAAGAAACAAACAAACCACCACAACAAAAACCACTAGGATACTTATAAAATATTAGGCATTGAAGCTGCTGTCCATTTAGGAGTTATAAATGGGGAAATATCCTAAGGTAGTTATGGCCCTGAGGAAAAGCAGATGACTTCTCTTTTGTGTGTCATCCCTAACTATGACATGTACTTTCTCTAATGAATGCCGAGAATGTTGCATCTGATCATCTACAAAATAAATATTCAAAAGGAATGCCAATTTCCCTTAAAAAGCACACCCTATTTTTCAAAAGGTTATATTGGATGGCACTTAAAAAGGAATCACATCTGGTTAAATTTAGGGTGTTGAACAAATTCCAAACCAAGAATATTCCTTGGCACTCAGCCTATGGCATTTTTATTTGATTCTAAATTGGATAAATTTTAATTTACTCTAAATTCTTTGCTTTCTGTACTTTTTCTTCTGAGACAGGCAGCCAACCATTGGCATTTATTCTGTCTTTAACACTAAGCTAAATGATGACATATTGTACACATACTATCAAATGCCCTGTTTCGCTTATTATCATTCAGATTCAAGTATACTTTAAAATATATCAATGACATCTAGTAAAATCCCTATAAGATTATGCTCTAAGAATGAGAAAATAATTATATCAGAAATCATTTTTTTTCTAGTTAAGATTATTTATCACATAATTTTGGTGAATTTGGGAGCCTTAACTCTTATTTTCCTCTACATTTTTTAAAAAATTTTCTTTACTATATTTTGTATTCTTCTTCCTTTTGGGCTCTATGCTTTCTAGAACACAGTGGTAACTTTAAAAGATAGTAATAAAATAAAGAAAAAAAACAGGCCTATTATATTTTGCTGAGGCTGTAGGAATTGTGCAGTTTAGGAGTCAGTTGCACAAGCATACTGTTCAAAGTTCTGGAGGAGATAAAGGATGATAAAGTAAGGAAGAAGAATAGACCAAGTACAAGACTGAACAGAACCTATTAGAGAGTGGAAGGAGCCATGGAAATGGCTGAATTTTTCTCCTCTTAGGTATATATGGTTCAATTTCCATAGTCCCTTAAGGGAAAAAATGAATATTATGAACGTTGTGTAAGTCTCCTACTCCCTATCACAGTGAACAATACTTGGTGCTGTCACTCATTAATAACTGCCAATTACAATTCCATGGGCCAAGATCAGGGTATAAACAAGACAGGGAAAGCCCCTGTCATCATATTACTTGTGTTAGGGATATGTGTGCGTGAAAGATACACACAAGAAATACATATGTAACTAAATAAATAATTTCATACATGTCGTAATTAGTGCTTTACAGAAAATAAACCAGGGCTACATAGTGGTGTCATCATGAAATGTGACACTCAATGAGGTTGACCCACATGGAAAAGTTCCTACCTAGTTCATGTCCCTGGGTACACCAGGGTCACGCATGCCCATGAGCTGTTGACCAATGATCTGAACTGCCTGGAGCTGGGGGTGGATAGTGGCATCAGGACTGGATTGGGAGTGTTGTATTTCTTTCTCTGTCTCTCTGTTCTCTGTTGCTCTTACTCATGGAATAAACAAAACAAAGCAAAAAAGCTTTAAAAAGAAAACAGGCCAAGCAGTAGGTTAGAAAGTTGCTCCAGAATGGGTCTGAAAGTGGGAGGGTGCTTTGCCAAATATGGGCAGAGATACCTCTGAAGGGAAGTGACAATGGAGCTAAACTGAACATGCGGATGTGCTGAGAATGAGCTGCTGTGTGATTTGCTCAAGGAAAAGCATTTCAGAGAGAAAAATCAAATGTCATGGATCTAAATCAAGAGAAAACTCAGAGAAGTTGGGTGGGGGTTGGGGAGAGAAAGGTGGAAGAAGAAGGCTGAAGTGGATGGAGCCTAATGCACAGTGACAGGAAAAAGTTATAGGGCTAAGCCAGATTCTAGGAGACCCTGTGGCCATGAAAGTAGTTTGAATTTTATTCTCTTTGCAGTGGGCTCCTAGGCTGACCCACTTTTTCCTACTGTTGTTATCCTTCCATTGCTACAGCTACTGCCAGCATCACCCAGCTACTTGGTCCTATCTGGCAGAGTTACAGAGGTTTAAAACAGAAAGAACCCAACACTCTGTTACCGCTGACTTCTCTTTCACTTTCTGAATTAAATATCCATATTGGGATCTTTTCTCCTCCCTATTCCAGAGAGATCTGGTGCCAATTACCTACTCTGCCTTGGGAAAGAAACTAAATAAATCCTTGCCAAAATTGGAATAAAGTGAGCCAACATGAATGTACTAACAAAATTAATCTACAATAAGGAATCTTCGGTCCTAAAAATATGTGCAGTGTTAATTAGGAGCAAGGAAAGGAAAGACAGAACAAATACGAATATTTTTAGGGCACATTTGTTCCTAGTTGCCCAGAGGTTAAGGGCACAGTCCTTCAGACACCAGTTACAGGGCCACTCTCACTGCCAACCAACTGGCTACAAATTCAAGCACTTCTCCATCTTCTCAGGTTTGGTCTTTCAAGATAAAAAACTTACTGGAAGCAATATGCTTATGGTTCATTTACTGAGAAAGATAAATTAAAAGAGACACACAGGCAATCTAGGTAGATTCCAAACATGAAACTTTCATCATCCTTGGACATATATTCCTCTTTCACCACATCAACACGTGACAATATGCAGAGATCAGCCAGTCATGGATGCTCTCCAGAATTTTGGCATCCAGAGTTTTTATTACAATTTCATTAAGTAGGCACGAATGATTGAATCATTGGTCAGGAGGTTGAACCCAATCTCTGTCCTTACGTTTTCCTCCCTAGAGGAGGGGCTGGTAGCTCCTGCTCAAAGCCCCAACCCTGTAATCCCATGGTTGTTCTTTCTGCCATAACCAGCCCCCATCCTGAGACACCTTAGTAGTATAAATTATCCAGTGTGCTCCAAGGGGCCCATTCATTATGAAGAAAAAAGACACTGTTATCGCTGAGAAAAATCCAAGGTTTAGAAATTGCCTCCCAAGAACTAAGGACAAAATCCAGTCAAATTCTTTATTCTATGCTAGAACTTCTCAAATCCAATGTATAGTCAATTACCTATTCTGCATGCTAGTCCTGAGTACAGTTCAGGTTGCCTGAATAGAAAGAAGCAGAACTTGTTGCTTGAATTTCTTGGCGGTATAAAGCTGTGGAATTTGCAGCATTTTTGCAGATTCATGTTACCCACCCCTTAAGCCCCACATTGTTCTTTCCCAAGCAGCATTTCTGTGTGCTTCTTTCTTAGTCAACAAGTGTCATGGTTCTATTTCTCTCCTTTACCAAATGCAATTGGATATTTTCCTGTGCCTGGCAAGTGTTACACTGAGAAGGTGCCATCAATAGTATTAAAAAGAAAAAAATAATAAAACTAGCTTGTCCTAGTGTCCAAGTGAGAGTGGTCATAAATAGAATTCCCATGTCCTTAACATTTAGAATCAAAGGCTGCTTTCAGCTTTTCATAATTTTCTTTGTCTACTGGTGAAAAAGCACACAAAAAAAAAAAACTAAAAAAAATAAATAAAAAACAAACCTGAGTGACTCAATGGGAAGGTTAGACAGAGAATCTCATGCCCTGTTGCATAATGTACTTGGAGATATATGTCCTTAGTCCTGGTTTTTCAGATGACCTCGAGCAATGCACAGAAGCTCTCTGTCTCCTGCACTCCTGACATATGACCGCTGTGATTATGGCATCACAATGATTGTAGTACTTGTTGAAGGAACTGCAATGTATCTTTTGATGGTTGCTGGATCTGCACTGACCTAAAGAACTCTGTGTCAGGTAATGGACACATGACACTAAAGCCACAAAATTAAATCAAGAGATCTCCAAGCATTATGTAGAAAAACTTTCTAGAAAACTGGATTTTCTTCTAACTAAATTGTATTGTCTTGGAGCCACAGTTTAATGTCTCTTCCCAGCATTCCAATTTATTACAAATGAATTCATTTTGATGACAATTCCTGGGGAAATCTGATGTCATCTTAATGGAGTTAGTGGAATATTTTAAAAGGGTATCTAGGGTTACTTTAATGAGGTATGGTAAGACACAGAGAAATGGAAAGGACTATCATGAAAAACATTCTTTATACTCACAGATTCTTAGAAGCTGGAGGCATGGCACAAAACTCAAGGCCACATTGGGAAGCATTTGAGTCTGTGAGGAGGCAGAGGGAGAAGGAAAAAATAGGGGCAAGAGCCTTTATTGTGGTTTCTGAAAAAGGAATAGGCAAGGCAGAGTGAGTAGATTTAGAATTTCTAGTTTGAATGATTTCAGAAGGCTCTGGGGCACAAGGACTATCCCTAGTTGTCTGGTACCTGGACCTGGGGTAATTAGGTCAGGCAAATGGTGTCCAGGATTATAAAAGATGAGAAGGAGGTAGTTGGGGATATGGACTCTAGATTGGTTGGTACCATAATTGCAATGTGTTCCCCAGAGTTCATGTGTTGAAAACTTAATCCCCAATCCCACAGTGTTGAGAGGTGGGCCTTTGTGAGGTGATTATGTTATGCGGGTTTTGCCCTCATGAATGGACTAATGTCACTATCATGGCACTTGTAATCTCAAGAGTTGGTTTGTTATCAAACTAAGTTCAGCTCCCTTCCTTCTAGGAAAGTTCTTGTACCCAGGTTGCACCTTAAACTGGTTAAGTCAGTATGTGGTGGTCAGGCATCAGTATTTTATTTAAGTACCCCAGGTGGCCTTGTAGCACAGCCTTTAACAAAGGAAGCTGGATTCTATATGACAGATGAAGGTTCAAGGTCTGCTCCTGCAGTTTGAAAAACAATCCTGGTGCATTTACATATGCCTAGGGTCCTGATGAGATGGACAATTGGAGGAGCAAGGGTTGCAAAGTAATCAGACCCCTTTGGGGGAATTTTCTCTCTTTCTCTAGCTCTCATGCATGCATAATATGCCCTATGGCGTGTTTTTTGTTTGTTTCTTTGTTTGTTTGTTTGTTTTTAAGAGAAGATTCCCAGTTGATTGCAATGGGAAGCCACATTTGAGCATGATGTTCTGTCGTGGTAGTTCTTAAAGTGTCATCATTAGCCAAGCAGCAATAGCATCATCATGAAATGTACATCTGAAATGTACATTTGGGGGTCCCGCCACAACCCAGTGAGTCAGAAGTTCTGGGAATGGGGCCCAGCAAATCTGGTTTTAACTAGCCTTCCAGGGGACTTTGAACTATACTATATTAGCCCTCTTTCTCAAACTGTTGCATCATCAGAAAAGTCATGACGCATTTTTGCTTAGAGAAACGTAGGAAAATATATCATGACTTTTCCAATGATCTGATGTAAAGTTCATACAAATCACTGCTGAGTTCCAGATAAAATATAAGATACCCTATTAAATCTGAATTTTGAGAAGCAAATTTTTATGGTAAGTATAGCCCATGTAATATTTAGGATATTACTTGTCCTCCCCTCCCCAAGTTAATTGTTTATCTGAACTTCTAATTGAACTGAGTGTCCTGTCTTTTTGTTTGCAAATAGCTGGGGAAATCTTTGTAAAATATGGATTCTGATTCGGTAGGTCTGTGGACAGAAGTCTGACTACTTTTCCTATTTTTCCAAAATCTTTTCAAAAGGGACTAGGGAAGTCATGCCCACAAACATTAACAGAATTCTTCCTACCTCCAATCCCTGGCATAGTATCTTTGAGATGTATATTTCAACAGATTACAGTATATTCTTTTGCTTATCTCTTCCCAAGACACAGAACTTCCCTTTCCTTGAGATGTAGATTAAGCCTTTCTTTAATTAATTTCTTCCCAAGACACAGATCTTCCTTTCCAATCACCAACCTAAGAACTGTGAACCCACCTATAACCTACACGTGCCCCCTCCTTCTACATGTCCCACCTTTTTGGGCCAGACCAATGGAAAATCTTTTCACTAAATGTTGTTTGTCGGTCTCAAAAACAAATAAAAGGAATCCCTGTACATGATCACCCCGAGAAAGGCATGTATACCTCTTCTTCGGGCCTAGGTCACTCATATTTGACTTGGAAATAAATCATATTAATTATTAATTATTAATTATTTTTACAGTTGGTTAGTTTTCTGTCAACAGGTCTGACATGGGTCCTGAGATTTTGGATTTCTAACAAGCTCACAAATATTGCTAAGGTTGCTGTTCCTTGAAACACACAATGAGTAACAAAACTCTGTTGGACACCTTGTTACTACTCTCAGTGTCTGAGCATAGTAAATAAATACTACAGAGTAAAGAAATGAAATTTAGATACCTTAAATTCTATAGTATAGATAGATCGATTTTTTTAACACTACTTGATCCTTGTTAACACATTTTTCCATTTTGACAAAAAACTTAAATTTTTTGAGATTATTTAGGTTCTATGTTAATAAAAATCCTTTGAATTTTGCAAATCCAGGGTCTGAAACCACAATAAGAAAAAATATTTCTGAAAGAATATTGAGATTATTTCTAAAGACAAAGGAAATGAACAAGATAATTATCAACCTACCATGCTCAGTGTAAAGTTCAAGCACTTTTTCTTTTAGAAAGCAATTGAAATTATATATTGAGACATTCTTTTTTACTCAGTCAAATAAAGGAATTGCAATTTTTTTGTTGTTGTTTAGGAACAATCTGGTGCTTCCATCTTCAAAGCTGCTATTTACATAACAACAGCTTTGTTCAGCACCCCTGTTCTTTTGTGTGAAATCACAATGAAAAGTAAAGAACAGGGTGGCACCCACAGATAGTAAGATCAAAAAAGAAAATAAAAGGCACAGGAAGAGTGTAAACAAGAGTATTAGAAAAAATAAACTATAGGAATTTAAAATGTCCATGGATTGACAATTTAAAATGAATTTAATTTTTATCTACATAATATCCTGGATGTTTATCTCATAAGTTCAAGTCTCATCAACTTGTAAAATGTGAAATGTTCTTATTTCCTTTATGAAAAAAGTTATGGATGTAAATCAGTCCTCTAAAATGACTTGTAATTCAACCTTTTTTCTATCCGATAAGCTTCAACAGAGACTCACAACCCTTTCCTGGATTGGCCAATTCTTCAATGGAGGAATAATCTGTAACTGATTAGATTCATATTGTATAATTTTGCCATGAGAAATTTCATGCTATTTTTATTTCAAAGATCTGTGAGTATTCAACATTTTGAGGGGAAGAGCCTTGGAGGAGAGGGGTTAGGTTAAAATAAACAAACAAATAAATACCTTCCCAATTCTAATAAATTTACAGAGTATCCAACTCACTTCAGTTTATTTTAAAAATCAGAAGCTAAAGAAATATAACATGAAATTTTATTATAATGGTTTATTTCTTTTTAAAATTATACATTTTAAATTATACTTTTTAAATTATACATTTCATTTTTAAATTGACAAGTGAAAATTACCTACACTTATTATGTACAGCATGTTTTGAACTATGTATACATGTGGAATGCCTCAATCAAGTTAATTAATACATGCATTATCTCATATACTTACAATTTTTTGTGATAACACTTAAAATCTGTTCTCTTGGTTATTTTCAAAATACAATAATTATTATTAACTATAATCATAATGTTGTACAATAGGTCATTTGAATTTATTCTTCCTAACTGAAATTTTGTACCCTTTGACCAATGTCTTTGTATCCTTCAACCAACATCCCTAACCCCCCCCTACATACACTCCGTAATAGTTTATTCCAATGTATATGATTAATATAGTACTCCTAAACATAACATTACCAGAACTTTTCCTTAGATCTTCCCCTGATCTAAGGAAAGGAGCCAGAAATTGTTTTTAAACATATGCATCAATACTTACAAGCCAACCTATTTCTTATTTCCTGGAACTATTTAGTCAAGGAAAGTAACATCATACACCCCAAAAAACATAACATAGCTTAAGCATATTGTTACAGTATGTAATAATTGATGCATATAAAAATAATATATATATATATATATGTACATATATATATATATATACACATTCTAAAAGCATAATGAATTAAAGATCCCTAGACCCACTACACAACTACAGATCTAAAACATTAGTGATTTCTGTGTACTCATTCCTTGCTTTCCCACACTCACTAGAGTGAATTATGAGTTTATCAAAGGCTTTACCATTGACATCCACATCCCTAAACCACACACAACTTGTTTTTGAGCTTTATAAAACTGACATCATACTGTACATATCTTTCTGTGACTTTCTTTTACACCCAACATTATAAGTGTATTTTATTCATCTATTTTATTTCATGTGACTGAACTTTACTTATTTTCCATATTGCTTACATATTTTCTTGTATATGTATACCACAATTTATTTATCTGTCCTAGTAGTGGATGTTGGTGTTGGTTCCAGACATTTGTGTTATCTCTGGGTTCTTATATATGAGAATGCACTTACATAGCCAGGAATGGAGCTCCCAATTTATGGGTTACACTCATGTTCATTTGCACAAGAATTCCCAGTTATTTTCCAAAGTGATTACACATCCTCCACCAGAAATGTTTCTTTCTTGTTGTCCTTTGTATGTCAGACTTAGAGGCCTAAGGAAATATCAGTGTTTGCATTTATGGATTGATTTGGAATACTTACTTCTCTGAGTTATGTGTTTTTCAAGGTTTCAGGAGGAGCTTCAGGTCTCAATAAGAGTAAGTTTGTTTCAATGCACAAACCTTGTCTTCTGGGTTTCTATGGTTTAGTTTGCTTATGCATGCCCTTTCCAACTAGTGTATCATACCTTAGTCTTTCCCTCCATAAGTAGTTTCATCAACAATATCTGTTTCTTGATTACTGAATAAATTCACGTAAGCATTCACATGTACTATTCTATTCATACAAGGGTAGTAACTATCTTATTAACAGTGATAACATTGACTATCATTTATGAAAATCAAATGGTATTAGTCACTCACTTATCCTCCCCTCCAGTTTTAACCAGTAGCCAAAGAAAATCAAAGTATATCAGATTTCTGCTTAAAAATTGCATTAGATATCATTGGCAAAACTTGGTCCAAGGTTCTGGTAAAGAAGTGTAAGAAAGGTTTTCCTATGTTGAGGGTCAGAACAGGTCTTGGGGACTATCGCTTCACAGAAAGAAGCTAAAGAAGAAAGGATATTCAGCTCTAAGACATGCTGGGAGGAAATAGGAGACAGACACAGAGACAGAGACTTAAATTGCTTACATTTCAATGCAGCGTCCCCTCTTCTGTAAAAGCATGGCCACTAGAAGCCAGACAGCTCATCCCCATTCCTGCGGAGAATATGAGCCACTCTGTGTTAAGCACTCTGTATACGTCATCTCATTTAATCTACACAACATCCCTGTGCATAGATATTAATAACGTATTACTATGTTATAGATGAAAAAACCAAAAGACAAAAAAAAATTGTAAAAAAATTTACAGCTGGAACAGATAGAGCTGAAATTTTAACTCAAGTCTATTGACTCCAAAACCCCAAAGACTAGCTTCTTCCCTATCCTACTTCTACTTTCAATGTGAACTCTTTGGTGATCCAGTGCCTCCATCCAGCAAAGCAATTATAATAATGTAAATGCCTGGCAGCAGGGCAAGTCACAGGAGAGATGCCTTAGGACCAGTAGGTTCCCCTAAAATAAAATTGTACAATCAGCCTTCACTTTGGGGATTCCAAATTTGACATTACAAATCTAGCTTAGTAATGGTTCTACTTAGTCATTTGGAAACTTAATTAAACAAACATCCACGTGAGGCTTACCACGTGCCTGGCACTCTTTTGGGCTCCATCTGCACTCCTACACACACATTTACCTACACACATACACAGACACACACATGCAATCCCAAAATAAAAATGATGTATTCCTTGCCTTTAAGAAACTTTCAATGTAATGGATGCCAGGTGGGAAAAAGGACACAAATACTTCTTTCAACAAACATAAGTGCCTATTACAGTTTAGAGAGAGATGGCTCGTGGCATAATTAATAGACACGTTAAGGAAGTGATGGATGCAAGAAAAACTGAGGAAGTAGAAGAATCAAAGAGTTAGGTAATGAAGTGGTAAGGTCTGGGTCAGTTCCCCACTTTGAGGCTTGAATAGGCATGTGGTAACATTGGCCAGGCAGGAGAATAAATGGAGAAACAGATTTAAGGGAAACACCATGATGCAAAAAAAAAGACAAGTATGAAAATGACTGTAAAATAAGGCCACCCTGAAAGATGGTCGTCACTGTGTATGGTAGAAAATATGAAAGTTAATTTTATATGTGAACTGTACTCAGTCAAGAGGGCCTAAATATCTGGTTAAATATTATTTCTGGGTATGTCTTTGATGGTGTTTCTAGATTAGATTGGTATTTGGTCAGTGGACTCAGTACAGTGATTGCCCAATCCTATGTAAGTGGATATCATCTAATTCATTGAAGGCCTAAATAGAACAGAAGGAAGAAGAAGGAATTGGTTCTTCTTTTCTACTTCATTAATTGGACTGGAGCATCTCATTTGGTCTTTTCCTGCACTCAGACTGAGATTTACAGCACTGACTGCCCTGGTTCTCAGGCCTTTGGGCTTATACCAGAACTATACTTCCAGCTTTTCTGGGTCTCTGCCTTGCACATGGCAGATCACAAGATTTCTCAGCTTTCACATGTGAGACAATTTCTCCTTACTTATAAAAATTTTCCTATTCGTCTATTTCTCTGGAGGTCTCTGACTAATACAGAACCTAAGGACTTGCTACACATATGAATGATCATTATCCTAATTTCTTTCTTTTTCTTTTTTGCTATAAGGCACATGCGCTCGCCAGAAAGACAGAGAGAGACAGAGAGACAGAAAGCAAAATATCACCTCCCAGGGGGATGGCCATGCCACAGTCCCTTCTCCTCTGTTCTCCTCTTGGGATCTTGGGCACGCACTCATATGTACCCAGCATGAGTTTTAAGCCACTGGGTCTGGGACTCAAACCGCGGTTGACTCCATGGGAGTCCAGTGACATAGCCATTATGCTAACTGCTGGTCCCCCTAATTTCTTTTTTTTTTTTTTTTTTGGAGAGGTTTTTGCTACAGGGCACGTGTGCTTGCCAGTAAGACAGAGAAAGACAGAGAGACAGAAAGCGAGAAATCACTCCCTGTGGGGAATGGCCACACTGCGATCCCTTCTCCTCCATTTTTCTCCTGGGATCTTGGGTACACGCGCACACGTGCCCAGTGTGATTTTCAAACCACTGGGTCTGACACTCAAGCCAGTGTCGGCCATGTGATTACCCAAGTTCAAATCATTCCAAGATGCCGCACATACTCTAATGCTTCCAAGACGTTGTGCATTGAACTCCAACATGACACCTGAGCTTTCATGTGTTTTTGCTTGCATCCTTCTAGAAGATCATAAAGTCAGTGCTGACATTCAGATGACATATTTCCATTTTACTCAGGCTGTGAGATCTTAGTCTGCAAATCAAAATGTTAAGCACTGAAGGAAAGATTCTGTCCTGAATGTGTCAAGCTGACAACCTGAGGAAGAATGCATTCTTCTTAAGATTCCTGTATATTCTTCTTATAGGAATATCTTGGCAGCAAACTTAAATCTGAATAATGATTTTACTTAGCATGCATTAAGGTTAAAATCCACCTTTTCCCCCAGAAAATTAATTTTCATTCATTCATTATTAACTTTGCTGGTCACAGTCTGATACTAGATATAAGTGACATCATAGTCCCATAATGACCATTTTAGCAGCATCATTTTTTAATTTTATTTATTTATTTCACGAGAGAGAAAGAAGAATCCTTTACAGACTCTCCCATGACTATTGATTCTCCCCACACCAGTGTCTTCAGCCAGCCAGAAACACAGGCATGTCTATACGTACTCAGCATGGATAGATTGACTTAGGAACTGAACCCCAATCCTACATGTGGCTTCTGATATTGCAGAGTATCATGCTAATTGTGTGCCACTGCAGCTGGGCCAGCAGCAGCACTTATATAGCAGTAGTGCAATTGAGCAAATCTTTATTTAGCAAATCTAGCATGCTAGCAACACAGTAGTGAGTCAGGCAAACACAGTGCCTGCCTTCACAGAGCTTAGAGTCTAGTCAAGAAGAGTCATTTAACAAGTAGTTGCAACTGGGATAAGAGTTCTATATTGCAAAGTACAGACTGTGGGAACCTGTAAGAAGAGGATACTTCCAACTGAGAAGCTTGCCAGTTGCAAAGAGATTCTTCTTAACACCTTTACACCCAAACCTCAACACTTGAATTCTGGGGGGACACAAATATTAGCAGTTATATACTACATGATTCTACTTGCATAGCATTTGCTAAAAGATAGCACTGAAGTGATGGAGATCAGATCAGAGGTTACTGAGGACAGCATGTGACTAAAAGTGATGGATTATTGGGGGCTAATAGGACTTCCTATGTCCTGATGTGGCAGTGGTCACTCGCGCATACACACATGTTCAAATATGTAGAACAGTTCACCAAAACAAAATAGCAAGTCTTATGTTACTGTTCTTAAAATAAATAAAAAGAGAAAGACACTCTAGAGAGCTATCTCATCTCTATAGAAAGTAGTTATAAAGAATACCCCATCTGGGACCAGCAGATAGCGTAATGGCTATGTTGCTGGACTCCCATGTAGTTGACCACGGTTCACATCCCGGACCCGGTGGCTTAAACTCATGCTGGGCGTGTGTGTGTGTGTGTGTGCCCAAGATCCCAAAAGGAGAATGGAGGGGAAGGGATTGTAGCTTGGCCATCCCCCCTGGGGGGTGATTTCTTGCTTTCTGTCTCTCTGTCTCTCTCTGTCTGGCGAGTGCATGCACCCTATAGCAAAAACCTCTCAAAAAAAACCAAAAAAAAACAAAAGAATGCCCCATCTGAAAACAGGAAAGTTTAGCCTCCCTCCCATAGAAGGAGAGGGTGGAGACTTTTTTGTGGCCCTGATGCAAGGATGCCATCCTTCCGAAAGCAGTGGAGAATACTCCAAGATTGTAAATTGATATCATAGCTGATTTTTCCTTATGTTGATATTTGGGTCACTGAAATTCTTAAAAGAAGTTGTCTTACCATTCAAATGCAAACTTAAAAATGTACCCTGATTCTAGCATGATTTTCCTAATGTCACTAAAAATATGATAGTTTATCCCTCAAAGGAATTTGGTCTAGACATGTTTAAAGTTTCATAATTTCTTCCATGAGCAACAGATCAAGAAGGATCATCTCTGATAGGGTCATTATGCTGCAGTGCACCCACTGCTTCAGCAGATCGATACAGATCATGGGCAAGTGCTTGCCCAGAGTACTCAGAGAGGTCTCCAAACATGAACTCGAGACTTTCCTGTGTGCATCAGCCTTGCAGAGCTTTGCTTTACCACTGCAACACTGTTCAGCCCTGTTACAGGCATTTTTTCTTCTATGACAGTGTTACATTTGTTGACCTTCCGTGAAAAATACAGCTATTTTTTAGGAGTGCCTGTACCACATTTTGAATGAGACCTTACCAGTATATAATTGTATAATGCTTACCTCAGTTCAACATTGGTGTTGAAAATGTGTGACTGCTTATGGATTTGGCTATAGGTATTTACAAAGTAAAATGAAAATGAAGAATAGACACATAAGTATTACAACTGTGCTCTAGGAAAAGAGCATAATAATATAAGGCAAAACAGGCTTTTTTACATCATCTGAATTATTTAAACTCCCAGGATACCAATATTGATTACAGATCCATTGGTCTGGGCAAAAATTTAAAATGTAAGATGGCTATTTCAGGATTTTTTTTTTAAGTTACCCATGATTGGGACCAGTAGATGGCACAATGTTTACGTTGCTAGACTCCCACATAGTCTACTGCAGTTTGAGTTCTGGACCTGGCAGCTTAAAACTCACGCCAGGCGTGTGTATGTGAGTGATCAAAATTCTGAGAGGGGAATGGAGGAGAAGGGATTGCAGTGTGGCCATCACCTCTGGGGGATAATTTCTCACCTTCTGTTCTGTCTCTTTCTCCAGTGAGCGTACATGCCCTATAGCAAAAATCTCTCTAAAAAAAAAAAGAAGGAAAGGAAAAAGAAAGCTCATCCATGGTTTTCTCTAGGGAGTTTTTGTCTCTTTAGGATGCACAATATTCACAAGGTCTCAGTGGAGCTAAAAAAAACGAACAGTAACCCCAGGTTGGCTAGGCCAGGATGCCTGGGAGAAAGGACCCCAGTCTCAGTGGTAAGAACTGAAGGAATGCAATTGCGGTGAGTAAGGATGGTATGGCTACTTCCTTCTGAGATTATGGGTCCATCAACAATAGGAGAGTCCTTCTCCTGGGAGAAAATATTTACAAATCTTCAAATCTAAGAACTTAAATCCAGAACATAAAGAAACTTCTTAAAACTCAACAATAAATAGAGTAACTCAGTTAAAAAGTAGGAAGAATTGAAAGAGCTTGGGCCCTTCAGGCCTTCTATAATAACTGGCACTTAAGAAATATTGGATGGGTCAATGATTAAACCCTCTATTAAGTGCTTTATAACCAGGGATGGGATCATGGAACATTAACTAAGGGAGTAACTACCAGGAAGCCCCTAGATTGAGCAAGAGCTTGTGTTTAAAGGCTGTCATTTCTGAGTAGTTAGCAGAGAGATGCCCGCAGAGTCCCTCCTACTATCTGAAGTGAATGCTTTACTGTCAAAAGCCTAAAGAAGTTAACATGCCCACAGACAGTAGGCAAGCTCTTAGAGGCCAGGTGACCTGGGCCATACTCCAAGGTCTGCCACCTGGTAGTGTTTACTCTGATGATGTTATTGATGATTCTGAACTTTGATGTCCATATCCTAAAGTGGAAGTAATACTACTATGACATAGGGATACTGTGAAGATAGAAGGAAATAATATATGTAAGACTTACTGCATATTAGCCAAATGTTAAATGGTGGCTAAGATCATTTGTAAGGCTACAGTCCTATCAACTCAGAGAACCTCTAGAGCTTCCACCCTACAGACTTCCACAAGGTTCCTTGGCTAGGATGGACAAGAGAGCCTGTACCTCTGATGAAAAAGAATTACCTGTTGTATGCATTTCCTGAGGACTGCCATAACAAAGAACCCCAAAATCTGTGGCCTAAGAGAAAAAAAAATTCTCTCATAGTTCTGGAGATCGTAAGTACAAAATCAAAGCATGGGCAGGGCTGCACTCCCTCTGAAACCCTAGAGGAATCCTTCCTTGCCTCTTCCTAGCTTCTGGTGTGCCAATAGTCTTGACATCTCTTGGCTTGTAACCTCAACACTTCAGATCTCTTTTTTTTTTTTTTTCCCAGCATTCCCCCTGTGCGTCCTCAAACTGCTTTCCCTCTCTACATTATCTGTCTCTCTGGATTGGGTCTCACCCTAATGACCTCATTTCAACTTGATTACCTCTCAAAAGATCCTTTTTCCAAGTCTCAGTACCAAGTCTGAGATACTGGGGGTTCTTTAGCATATCTTTTTCCAGAGGATGCAGTTCAACCCATCACACCTGGTTAATATTAGGTAGAAGTCTTTGTTCTCATTTTGCGTTCAGCATGCTTACAAGCAAGAGGTTGCTTTTTGTTTTGTAAATCCAATGTTCCAGCTTTCTTGCGCCAAGAGAAATGTTCCCATCTTGAGGACCTAGTGAGAAAGAAAAATGTTCCTCCTCCATGACCAGCTCTTTACTTACTACAACATCTCCATGTGTGAAGTACAGGTGGGGTAGGGAGATAGGGTATGGGATTGGACACCATCTTCATCCTGCAGAAGAAAATGAGACCAGCTGAGGAAGCTGTGTCCAGGTGTCCTGCCCAGCTGTGGCAAGCTGACCCCCGTAGCCCTTAGCAACTGCACATCTTTTGGCCACAACTGCCAGAAAATTCTGAATCTTCTCATAATGGCCTCAGCCCAGAAGTGGATGGCATACAGTTCATGGGCTCACTGTAGGCTGCAGGCCCTCCCGGGCTCCAGAGTCAGGGGAAAGGCACTGAAGAACCTGGAAGCAGGTGGCAACCTTCCAGGAAGCAAGAGCCCTGTGACACCTGCACAGGCCAATGAGGTATTGGGTCCATAGCTCTCTCTCACTTCCTGCCATTGCTGCTTTCTCCCTTCCTGTAGCCTTATCCCCTATCTCATCCTCAGCTATCATTCATTCTGAGTCTTACCTGTGGAATGCCATATACCAGTATCACATACCTTGCATAAAACTTGTTTTTATATCACAGGGCTGATGCAAAGACAGTCATAGGGATAGTGATTTAGAACTGTTGTTCTTGACCGTAGCTGTACATTTGAATCACCTGGGGAGTTTGAAAATTCTAATAATTAGATCTACCCTAAATTGATTACAACATATTTTGGTTGGGGATGGGATACAAGCGTCAGTATCTTTTTTAAAGCTTTCTAAGTAATTCCAACATTTGGCCGAGACTAATGCCTGTTGATTAATAGAAAGCAGAGTAGAGAAGAAGAACTAAGTTATTGCTATATCTGTAGCATCTGATGCATTCCATAGCTGCAATAGGTCAGGTAAGAGAGGATTAGAGCAGCAATAGCCGTAAAAAGGTGGAGCATCTTTGAGCAATCATCAAAGTGATTAGCAGAGCTTCAGGACATCAGGTTTGGAGTCAAAAAGAGAAAGCTTCTATGTGAGGCCAAGCTTTCAGACTCCATTCAGTCAGTATAAAGAAAAAAAGAAGAGTGGAAAAGTAATTTTGTTTGTGAATGTGAATATCACATACTTCTGGAACTATCTAGGTGGCAGTTTCAGATGCTTAGAAGAGAGGTGGACCAGAGATATAGTTTTGACATTATTGGTATAAGATGATACCTAAAATCTTGGGAATCAATGGTATTTTCTTGGGAGAGCAGGTAGAGTGGGAAAAACAAAGCCCTGGGCAACACCAGTATGCTGAGGGGGAGAGCAGAGGAAAAAGCTAGCAAAGCTTCTGAGCGTTTGAAAAAGAGCCATGAAAAATGGGCAAAAGACAAAGGAGCAGACAGTTGGGAGAGAACTAAACAGCAGGGCAAATGCTGCTGCTGTTGTATCAAGTGTGCATTTATTGAATTTAGCAATTTTGAGGTCAACAGTGACTTAGACTAGACCACATAGGCAGAGTGGTGGTGGCCGAAGCCTGAATGCAGTGGGGTTGAAGAGGGAAATAAGGAAATGCAGACAGCAAATATAAATTATTCGTGAAAAATTGGCTGTGAAAGGAAGGAGAGAGATTGATGGTAGCTGGAGGCGAATGAAGAATTCAGTAAAGGATTTGTGTAGTCGTGTGTGTGTGTGTGTGTGTGTGTGTGTGTGTGTTTATAAGCTAAGGGAAAGAACTAGCACCAATGAAGAGAATGATGCTCCAAAAGAGGGATGGATAGTTGATACATCAAGGATTCTGAATTGGAGGGAGAGAATAGTATGTAGAGATAGTGGAACTTTGAGCAGAAGGGACACCTTTGTTTTGTTTACTTGTGTGTATGTGTGTGTGTGTGTGTGTGTGTGTGTGTGCATGCAGTTCAGTATGTATGGGGAGAGACAAGAAAAGTTTCTCTAGGCAAGATTATAGCAATAAAACATTTGAATTTGAAGCTTTCCTTGTGAGGACCAGGTTTGGTGCAGTGCAGGAGCTGATGCTGAAATTTGAGCACATAACAAAAGAAAGATGAGACTACCAAGGAGTGAGTGTGAACTGGAGCCCAAGGAGAAAATCAAGAATAATCCTCGTATTCAAAGACTTCAGGGAGTCAAGACTACCATATGAAGCCAAAGTCAGATGCCCTGTGGTATGTGGTGGTATGGAGGGAAAATCAAAGATGTAGTAAGGAGAGTCCTGGAAGCTGGAGCTTGTTACACATCATCTGGTTCAGTCAGACCTTCTTAAAGGAAAGTACCACAGGGCAGAAAGTAGAGAGATTGCCCACTGCAGAGACACTCTTTTTGCTCTGAACAAAGCAGAACTCCTGGTGTTTGTTGAGCAAAATGAAGCCTAAGTTTACAGAGGAAGCTAGAGTAGATTGGTATAACTCTGAAATGACCACTGAGGAGAACTGAAAAGGAAGTTGATCAAAGACAAGCCAAAGAGTTGTCCATTTGACACTGGAGACCAGGAATTGGTAATGACATCAGCCCTGACAGTTGAGTTATTGTCTCCATTCAGCAGCCCAGGTATGGTAGCAAACAGCATTGTGAAAAAGATCCTGCCAGACAGGTGTGGCAAAAGTTCATGGTCCAGGCAGTCTAGGAGACTGAAAAAAATTAAAAGCAGCAAGCCAAATACAGACATAAATGTAGCCATGCAATTATATAACTAATGAGTGACTCATAATTATGAAAATTAACCTAAGTTGTTTGGGGATTGCACTTTTCCACTTTCTAAGAATAAAATCTCCTGCTGCTTAAGCTCAGGAAGACCATCTTCTTCCTCTTTTATTACACAGTCCTCCTAGTTCCCTTTCCCTGTCAAAGGAGAATGTTTACTCTGTTTTCTCACTGTTGCATGGCTAGCAGATGACAGAGAAGCTGTCTATCTAGAAGTATCTTTGCAGTGAGGACATAATATTTAAATAGTGATCGAATTGGCAGTCATCGAAAGCTCAGGGCCCAAAATTCATATATTTTTTAGAAGAACACTTAGTTATTTTCCATGAGCATTCCATTCATTAATAGAGAAAAAGCAGAACTTCATCAACTAACCTGGTTTGACATTTGCTTAAAATATGCCAATACTATTTATCTGGATTACCTTATTACATGCTCTACCTCTGCTAATTAAAGGGCAGCTGAAGAGTGACAGTAAAATCTTGCCAATATTTTACAGGAACATTTAGAGTTTCCTCTCCTTTGTTTAATGAACTTAGACTAAACTAATCAAAGTGTTACATTGGAATCTAGCGGGTAGGGTAGGACAGGGGCAGGGGAATGTTTAACTGCCTCTTGTTTTATTGGCTTGTTGGGAAAGTCATGGCACATTTTTTGCATAGAAAAATACATCATGACTTTCCTGTCAACCTCGTAGAAAGAGCCTTGTTTATTCTAGTCAGGAAAGGGTTGAAGTAATAGAGGAAAGGATATGGATCTTCTTGGTTTTAATGGAAAACATTTGGTTCTTGGCTCATTCTATTTTACAACATTTTATTGCATTATAAAATACAGAAAATGAAGCTCACTCTGAGGAGAAAAGAATGCCAGCTTCCCATATTTATTGAAAATACATAAAATATCTTAATGAGAATGTATGAGAAAACAAAAAAACCTGGATAATCTGGGAAGAATCCTGCAAAGGGTCATCCTTCCTGTAGCACTCAATAAATATTAATAGATGGCTATTAGAATTTAAATTTGGTTCTCTACTCCAACTCTACTGTCTTCCATCTCCTACCTCAGTTACCTTGAGTTATATAACCACAGTGTGCAAGACTTGAACAAAGCTCTTATTTCTGCCTTTGTGCAAAATGAATGACCAGACTACAACATGACTGATCTGAAATATTGTGATCCACCCTGACCATCAATAGTGATAAAAATTGCAATTTCTAGTCTTTGGAAGAAATTATTATGAGGGCTTGTGAGGTAGATAGAGGGTGTGAGATGGGACCAGGGGGTTTTCACCAGTTTTGAATGGCATCATCATAAGTAGGTCCCACAGAAGACAGTAGTCATTTGTGGGAGAATTCATCAGGAACCCTTTCAGCATTAGCCTCTTGTTCAAAGGCTGGAAATGATGACTGGGTACCTAAGTGAGACAAGATCGGAGTTGAGATCCAAGCGACAAAGGTCATTTAACTAAAGTCACCAGCAGAAACAAGGAAATTCAGCATTATTGGGGGCATAGCATCTAGAATTTGTACAGTTTCTTTCTAGAACAAAGAACTCAGGGGTGCACGTAGTCAACTAAGATACATGCCTTGACTAGCTTGCTGTTTCCTTCTCCGTAGCTTAAAAAACTCATTTTACAAAGATGGAGGCAAATTGATGTAGGAGAGGCCTAGATGTCCTAGATGTCATGAAAAGCTTAAAGATTAGGAGTCAGACTAACCCAGGTAATTCTTAGCACTTTCTACTTACGAAGAGTAACACTAGTGAACTGACTCTCCAAGCTTCCATTCTCATACCTGGGAAGTGGGGATATACTTACATATCATGTTGTCATGATTATTAAATGAGGTCATATGTGAAGGCTCTAGTATACAAAAGTTTCTTAATAAATACTTCTCTTTCCCATTTATTAGTAGACAGTCAAATAACCTAGGTGATGAAGGTCTGTACTGAAATCTCCTATGTTCAAGTGGGCCATGGAAAGCATGCCCTTACCCAATGACTCAGAATGTGATCCTCAGATTTGGTCCCTGGACCAGCAACTACAGCATCACTTGGGAACACGGGCTTCATTCCCTACCTACTGAATCAGAAACTCATGAGATGCGGTTCACCAACCTGTGCTTTCCCAAGCCCTTTAGCTCATTCTGAGACACAATGAAGTTTGAGAACTATTATATTAGAATAAATCAAGCCAGTAACTCACAATACCCAGGAGGTGTATAGAGCTCATAGGCCTTGGGTAAACAGTTTATACTGAGTATGGTCTCATATTTACTTACTGAGAATCACCTTGTGCTGGTAATATTTTATTTGAACTGCATAAAATTGGTCTAAAGTGGGGTTTACATCAAAATGTTACTTAATTGCTGGATTTAAGGAAAATAATAATTTCAAAAATCCTTTCTACCATCATACCATCTGTCCAATCATGTACCTCAATAATTTCCTGTGGGCACCATCACTTCTTCTTCCCTTCTTCCCAACTGTATAAGTTGATTTCAAAAGTTGGTGAAAAAAATGAAATTGAAATACTAGTTTATTTTGCTACAAAATTTTGAAATTCGTGCAGAGTTTTCTATAATAAACACTTTCCACAAACTTTTTGAAGACCACTCATCATTAGTGACTTGAATATTGAAGTGGCCACTGGGTAGCTTTAGATGCTTTTAACTTTGCCAAACCTCAGAATCTTGAAAATGGTAGTGACTACCTTTGACAGCAACTGGGAGAATAAGCCTCCAAGTGTCCTTGATAGTTTAGCTTTGAGACTGAAAAGAGTGAAGTCAATGCACAGTTTTTGACTCCTGCAGTCTAGCACAGAGGCAAACGTAGAGAGGATGCTGCCTACTCTTTGCCTCTCGCCCAGTTAACCACACAGGCCCTGTGTTGAGTGCTGGCTTACAGCAGACTTTGACATGACTTTTCAACAGATGACTGTCATGCTTTGGGTTAACTGCATTCCTGTTCCCTCTCCTTACTACTCTTCCCATGAAGAAGAAAAACAAAATACAGCCTTGAGCTTGAAACACATGCATCTACAAATGAGCCCCATTTGACAATGCCCAAGGAGATTGGAAACAAAACCAGCTCTTTCTCTCTTCTATACACAGTGGCCACCAAAGGATAAGCATTGTTCTGTCAAGGTCCAACACTTGCTGGAGTGATTACTGGAACCTTCAGGGGAAAGAGATTGTGTTTATAATGAGAAGAAAATGGATTAATCAAAACTGTAGCCTTCAGCTGTCAGCACTAGAATACAATATGTCAATTGGAATATGAGGTGGCTTTGATAAAAATACCATCTTGCTTGCTTTAGTCAGTCCTATTCAGAGCAACCTGATTTAAGCAATGATTTTCACTGCAGCAAATGAATGCCTACCAACAAAATCTATTAACTATGAAAGTTGTGGCATTGATTTTAGAATAAAATGCTGTTACAAAGAAGGAAATCATATTCTAGTATCTCCACTGCCAACAGCCTGTACAAGTCTCAGGGGAGATCTACTTGCAAAAGTATATCCCTTTTGGGGCTAGCAGGTGGTGTGGTGGTTAAGGGCGCTGGACTCCCACATGGCTGACCACAGTTCAAACCTGGACCCGGTGACTTGCTTTCTCACTTCCCCTCTCTCTCATTCTGTTCCTCTATGGTCAAATTAAAATAAAATAAATAAAGATAAAATAAAATAATTTTTTAAATTAAAAAAGTATATCCCCTTTATGAAGCACAAATTACTTGTCTGCTTAATTATCAGCCTATATATTCTAGTCTATAAGATCATCAGCAATTAGACATAAGTTAAAAATCTAAAACAAAAATTTGGTTAGACTGACTTTACTTCCTGGGTTTAGAGATATTCATATTTCTTTAGGTCCCTGTGGAATACATTCTGTTACATACCAACAAACAATTCTGAGTAATGGTATTTTCCTGCCCTAAGCCAACATGCAAGCATGTCACCAGAGTTATATTAGAACCCCATTTTAAGTTGCTGCTGGTGTCACAGAAAGATGTGACTTTCTGACGCTGTTCTGTGGTCAGGAAAGGTGCCCTGGGAAATTGAGGCCATAGCTTTCCAGTTTTCCAGCCATGAGTAATATGACATCTGTACCTATCCTAGTATAAGCATTTCAACAATCTAAAAATGATATGTTGACATGTTTGGGACAAATTGTTTTAATATTACTCAAAGCCAAAATTGAGAAGAAAATGGTTTTTTATAACTCCACTTAGAATCCATCCCTTGGGAATCCTCTTTCACACTTAACATCTCCATACTCCTCTTGGCATCTGTGTCTTCTCACTAATCTGGGCCTTACTCTCTCTGACAAAGGCTTTTTCTGTGTCCTCCATGGGTAAGTGAGTATATAGATTTTTCATATTTATACATATTCATATTCATAGTGTTTTTAGAAGAATAAATGAAATAATGATATATAAGGTACTTAGCCTCTAGGAAGTACCCAATAAATGTTAGCCCTTATTATTATTCTGTTTATGTGACCTGCTCCAAGAGGCCTCAACCTAGATAAATTTGATGCTTATATTTCTCTGAGCAACTGAAAGTTGACTTTTTCAAGTAGCTAAGGAAAAAAAAAAAAAAAAGAAAAAGAAATCATTAATAAATGTTTGTTTGGTTGGTTGGTTTTTGGAGAAGTTTTTGCTGTAGGGCACATGTGCTCACCAGAAAGAAAGACAAAGGGAGACAGAAAGACAGAAAGCGAGAAATCACCCCCCAGGGGGGATGGCCACACCGCAATCCCTTCTCCTCCATTCTCCTCTCGGGATCTTGGGCACGCACGCACACGCGCCCAGCGTGAGTTTAAGCCACTGGGTCCGGGATGTGAACCATGGTCGACTACATGGGAGTCCAGCAACATAGCCATTATGCTAACTGCTAATCCCTAAATGTATATATTTTTGTGTGTCTATTCACACATAAAAACATACAATGGGTGAATTTTATAATTTAATGACAAAAGAGCTTATCAATGTATATGAAGAAAATCTTATCTTTGAATTAGATACAGTATAAAGTTTTTTGGGGGGGTCCATGTATAATGACTGGTAATAGTAAATGATACTTGTGTTCCAAAGGACAGGGTCAAAATGGCTAAGAGGGAGGACCTTAGGTGTGGAAGGCCTGGAAGGAAGAAATAAAAACTTTGCCCAAGCAGTTGTGTTCAGAAAGGACTGCGGCGGGAAGGAGGCAGTCTCATCCAGAGTTGACTCCCAATTTGGGACTCTCTTGGGCCCCAAATTGTCTGTTGGATGGCTGAGACAGGCAGTGTACCTATGGAGTGGGGGCAAGACCAATTGTTATAATTGTTTTGGCCATTGCATTATATAGTCTGAGATTCCATTTCTCTATGTTGTCTCTTAGTTGAGAAAATAGACAATATTAGCACAGACTAATCCTACCCAATTTATGGTTGCTTCTTATGCACCATATTTTAGAAGAGTATGTTCTCAAAATTATAAAGTAACAATGAGCACTAACAGGTTCGCTTACTTTCAGTGCTTTTCTTTGCAATAGAAGAGTAGACTAGAACATTTATTCCAGGGGAAATTTATCTACAAATTTCACTAAGATAAATCACCTGAAAAGGAATGACTGGGACCCTCCCCCTCAATGCAGTCTGAACTATGACAAATATCCTAAAGAGGAGGACATTTATCCTTTGATACAATCCAACAGACATTTTTACATTTATAAAATTAGTGGTTCCCAATTGCAGAATATCCCAAAAACCTATCAGATAGAAAGAGACTGACATAACTCTGTTTCATTGAGGGAAATTGTGTGCCAGTCAGTGGCTAACATTTATTTCTGGATCCCAGTTGCCTAAGCCACACTGCAGGAAATGATATCCTAAACCTTCACTCATTATTGTCCCTGACAGCTGAGCCCAGCCCCTTCTTTTATGAGAGACTCTTACCCTGGGTTGTTTGTTAACAGTTGTGTTCCATTGAGAAGATAATTGCATGGAAAAGTACCTGAAATTGTAAAGCTTTCCAATGACATTATCTGATTTCCATTCACGTGTAGGGTTGTCATTAGTTTCACCACACTGTCCTTTCTGGAAAACTTTATTTAATCAAAATATCATGGCAAGTTCTCTGCTGATTGCAGTTGATTTGCTTTATGCTCATATTTAGCTAAAGAAAATATTTCCCCCATATACCTATGTGAATGTAATCAGAGCCAAGTCTTTGTCTCTGGGAGGCTCCTTGATCAGTGTTAACCTTTTTCTCTTTCAGAAATATCACAGTTCCAGGGGACCAGCAGTTAGTGTAATGGCTATGTCGCTGGATTCCCATGTAGTCGACCGTGGTTCCAGTCCCGGACCCAGTGGCTTAAACTCACAGCAAGCGCGTGTGCGTGCATGCCCAAGATCCCGAGAGGAAAATGGAGGAGAAGGGATTGCGGCGTGGCCATCCCCCCTGGGGGGTGATTTCTCGCTTTCTGTCTCTCTGTCTCTCTCTGTCTGGCAAGCACATACACCCTATAGTAAAAACCTCTCCAAAAAAAGAAAAACAAAAACAAAAAACGAAGAAGTATCACAGTTCCAATTGTGCCTGTTAGCAATTTTGAGAGAGTAAATTTAATAGAAAACAGTCACTTTCAAGACAGACTGGGACTTATATCTATATAGTTGAGATAAAACATAGACAAACTGATTATCGCATAATCAATAGCACTAATTAGTTTAATTAAAATGCATGTGTAATTAATGCTACACTTTATCCTAATGGTCCTCAAACTTAAGATGCACAGCAGTCACCCTGGAGGGCTTATTAAACTGCAAATAACTGGGCCTCACCCCCAGACTCTCTGATTCTCTAGACCTAAGGATGGGGCCCAAAAATTTAAGGTCTAACAAGTTCCAAGATGATGCTGATTGCTGCTAATCTGGAAGTCACATGTGAGAACCTCTCTTCATCCGAACTACTATCATTTTAAAGTCTCAGTTTATGGTAATAAATCTTTCTCTTTTATTTTTAAAACTTCTTGGAGTATAGTCTAAGGAATACCTAGATGCCGATATACAGTGACCTCCAAATCAGAGGCCCTGTGTGGTGAACACGCTTCCTATGTAATCCCTATCCCACAGGCATTCCTATGTGAACTGTCCCACACCAGTGATACTCAAGCCTTGAATAACTTGGAGAGCTTTACAGAATGCACATTCCTGGGTTCCAACTACAGAGATTGTGATGTAACTGATGTGAGTGCACCTGAGTGTTGAAATATTTAAAAGCTCACCAGGAATTCTAATGTACTGCCAAAGTTAAGAATGACTACCCTGTAAGAATAGCCTGTGTGCACTCTTCTCTGTTTTTTTCTTAAACTGTTGTCAAGAGAAGTTGAAGTTTACCAAATGTTTATCAGTACATTTTTAAGGAAATACTTGGTTAAGCAGAGTTACTAGGTTTTTTAACATCAGGATGTCTTGGGGCCCTTAGTATACTGTTTTGCATCACAGACCTACTATGTCACATTTCCCAAACTATTTCACCAGGGAACATTTTTTGTTAAACATTCTTAAATGGATTTCAGGATTTTAGAGAACCCGTTAAGATGGTGTATATGTAAGACCAGCAGATGGCATAGTGGACACCACTAGACTCCCACATTGCTGACCGCAGTTGGAGTCCCACACCTGGCAGCTTGAAACTCACTCTGGACACATGTTCATATGTGCCCAAAATCCCAAGAGGAGAATGGAGGAAAAGGGATTGCTATGTGAACATACCCCCGGGGGGTGATTTCTTACTTTCTGTCTCTCTACCTCTCCGGCAAACACATACAGCCAACAGCAATGATCTCTCTTTAAAAAAAAAAAAGGTGTATATGTTTGTGTGTGAATGTATTAACATTTGCATTTATGTTTTTTGTAAAGAAGTTTCATACCATGTATCAGATTTTTAAATTCTGAACATAATCCATAGGTAGCTAAGAAATACTCACCTAGATAGATCATTTGGGGTGCTAAGAAGACCTACAAGGGGCAAGTACAGGGAACAGAATTGTTCCTTCAAAATCTGAAATCTGGTATAGCCACCAGGCTATCTTTATATTGATACTTGCTAGTCTCCTTTCTTCCATTTTGTTTTTTAAATATCTTTATTGAGATATAATTCACATACTATAAATTTTACCTGTCTAAAGTACGGAATTTAGTGGTATTAGTATATTTATGGAGTTGCCCACCCACTAACACAAATCTAAGTTTATAACATTCCATTACCTCAGATAAAACTGTACCCATTCAGAACTTACCTCATCCCCTCTCCTTTGTCTTCCCAGCCCTACAAAACCACTGATGAACTTTCTGTCTCTATTTCACAGAAATGGACTCATATAACATATAGTCTTTTGTGACTGGTTTCTTCTGCTTAGCATGACATTCAAGGTTCATTCATGATATATTCATCAGTACTTTATTCCCTTTTATTGATGCATATTTCATTGAATGGACATACCACATTTTATTTATTTATGGGCATTTGGGCTATTTCTCCTTTAGGGCTATGATAAATAATGCTGCTATGAATATTCATATATATGTTTTTAAATGAATATGTATTTTCATTTCTCTAAGAGTAGAATTCCTGAGACATATGGTAACTGTGCTAAATTTTGAGGAGTTGCCAAATTGTCTTCCAAAGTTGCTGTACCATTTTGCATTCCTACCAGCAAAGAATGAGAGTTTTAATTTCTCCACATTTGCTAAAGTTTGTTATTATTTGTCTTTTTCATTATAGCCATCCTAGTAAATGTAAAGTAGTATCTCATTGTGATTTTTCTTTGTATTTCCTTAATATTTAATGATATTGAGCATCATTTGATGTGTTTATTGGTCATTTGTCTATCTTATTTGTTTATTTGAATCCTTTGCATGTTTTTTGACTTGTGTTATTTAACTTTTTTATTATTGTAAGTTTTTTTAATATATTCTGGATGCAAGTCCCTTATCAGATACGTAATTTGCAAATATATTATCTCATTCTGTGTGTTGTCTTTTTACTTTATTAATTTAATTTTTTTGTATTTTGGAGAAAGGGATGATGTATTTTAAGCACAAAGCTTTTAATTGTGTTGCTTATACTTTTGCTGTCATATCTAAGAAATCATTACCTAAGGTAATACAGGTTTATGCTTATTCTATTCTAAGAATTTTATAGTTAAACTCGTACATTTAATCTATAGTCTGTTTTGAGTGAATTTTGGGGTACAGTTATTAGGAAATGGCTTAACTTTGTTCTTTTGCATGAGAATATTCAGTTGTCCCAGGTCTATTTTTTAAAAAGGCTGTTCTTTCCTGCAGCAAATTATCTTGGCACCCTTCTCATTCTTTTGAAAATTAAGCGCTATAAAAAGACAAAATAGTAAGATTCTTATAGATTGAAAGATTCACTGAGAATCAGATAAGCTGGATATTTATACTGGGTGCCTTTTATTATAGATGTCCTAGAACACTTTAAGAGCCCAATAGCTCAGCATCTTTTGGACACCAATTAAGTACTTCCCATGTGCTGGATTTGGGGATAAAAAGGGGAACTAACCACAACTTATATCTATTTTCTATTCCACCTTGGAAAATAGACAAATAATGCACTATGCTATATGCTCTGATAGACATGGCAAAATGGAAACCTGGAAACCTGATACCTAAGTGCTTAAGTCTGCCTGGGATGTGATTTGAGCTTAGCCTTAAGGATGGGAAAGACACTCCTTTGAAAACAGATCAGGCAGTGGAGTGGAGGGAAATTGTCTGCAGAAAATTCAATTAGACAGGTGACTTGGGGAGTGAGTGTGGAGGGCAGAGAGTATGAGAGATGAGATGAAAAGTCAGTTTGGGAAGGGACCAGCAGTTAGCGTAATGGCTATGTTGCTGGACTCCCATGTAGTCGACTGCAGTTCGCGTCCTGGACCCGGTGGCTTAAAACTTACACTGGGCGCGTGTGCGTGCGTGCCCAAGATCCCGAGAGGAGTACGGAGGAGAAGGGATTGCGGCATGGCCATCCCCCCTGGGGATGATTTCTCGCTTTCTGTCTCTCTGTCTCTCTCTGTCTGGCGAGCGCACGTGCCCTATAGCAAAAACCTCTCAAAAATATTAAAATTAAAATTAAAAAAAGTCAATTTGGGAAGAGTATGCATTCCCCTCCTGGAGTTTGAGCCACATTCTGTGGGCATGAAAGAATCACTGAAAGGGCTTAGACTGGGGTAAATTTCTGCATAAATTTCTGAGAGTTTGCTGAGCCTTCTTTGGTAATCTGGTTTGGGCAAGAGATAATCCCAGGTCTGGTGTCACTGGCTGAGAAGCACAGACTTTTCTTTCTTTCCAAACCATGCCTTGGGTATTTATATTGCTCCTTAAATAAGAAATTTTTCACTATCACGGTGTCAGTCGCAGCTCAAGCTTCTTTCCTTTAGCACTGGCCCCAATAAAACAAAATTCTGAGGATAAAATTACAGCTTCTCATCAGAAGCCAACCAACTCTCATCAGCTATGGGGGTCACTCCCCTTATTAGTTACCTTTTGGAGAAAGGTATATCCCTTAAATCTCCAGAAGCATCAAAGCTCCAGGAACCCTATAGCTTATTCCTAGGGCTACAATTGAAAAATCCCTTTGTCAGCAGTCCCAAGATAGCTCAGAAACAGTTAAAAAAAAAAAAAAAAATCTGATGCTTATGGAGTCAGGACACAGATATCTACCTTTAACTCACTCTCTATCCCCGCATGCTATCTATATCCCCACAGACCAGACCATAATAGTATTTAAGTCCTTCTATTCAGACATAACTTGTGTTTGTGTGTGCATGTGTGTGTGTGTGTTTAATTGAAAAGGCCTTTTAAGGGAATAATCTATAATGCCAAACCTAAACTCCAAGAAGGAAGGTCTGTTGTTTGTAAAACAAAGCAAAAAAAATATTTCTAAACACTCCAAGGGATAAATAAAATCTTTAAAATTAGTGGAAAGGAGGGTGGCATTGCATTTAAGTACAGATGAGTAATCTAAATTTAAACTCTTGCTATCATTTACCAGCTGTGTGGTCTGGAGCAAGTTACTTTTTGAAGCTTGATTCCTTGATCTATACAATAAAGATAATGAAACCTACCTCATAAAGTCATTGTGAGGATTAAATGGGAGAATTTGAATAAAAGGCTTTGCTGCCCAGTACAAATTAAATGCTCAATAAGTGATCATTTTTATTATTACCAGGGCCAAAGAGATTCGTGTTTTCACATCAGAAATCAATGCAGATGCAGAACACTGAAAATGATAGTGTGTATTCATTGCTTGTAAAAGCTTCAGAATTGGGTCTTTGGCCAAGCCACGTAGCTGTACAGGTTTACCTTAAGCAACATGCATTAGCTTCTGAGGATATTGTACTGTTTCAATAGTGGTCCAAATGATATTCTTAAAATATTCCATTATGACAGGAAGTCAGCTGTATTTGTTTATGATGATTTGAATATTGTTGAAAAAAGCTCTCAGCTTGTGGCTGAGAAACATGAACAGCCTAGCTTTATCTTAAGTCTGTGGTTTATCAAAAAAAATTATCTGAGGTCGCCATTACTGCACATGAGCTAGACATAAGCTGTATAATTAAGGAAGGGATGCATTACCAAAAAGTTATGTTGATAAAAACAAGGAAGATGATATGTAATTAACCTTTTGAGCCGTTAACATCAATGGTTACCTACGCCTCTTTTCACAGTACTTGCTCATTTGAAAAGCATCCAGTTTTGTTGTGGCATTTGCTTAACTATTTATCTACCTGCAGATAGAGTGATTTCCTCTATTTTTTTTTTTTTTTGAGCTATAGAGTTTTGCTTTCACCATATCAACATTCAAAATAGTATCTGATTAAATGAATTTACTTTTAAAATAGATGATTTTTCTGTGTATTCTCTAAATATAAACTAATATCTGATAAATACTAATTATTGGGAAGTCAGCATACTGTTTTTATGCTATTGAAGAATGAGCTTGATGGGAAATTTTAGGTTTTATAATTGCCACGTCTTAGTGAATGATAGGACAGTCCAGACTTCAGAGTGGTTGAAAGATTTGGCATGAAGGAAGTATAGCCAAGGCCAAAAGCCAGGTGTTCCAGAAGCCAGGCTGAGTAAACTGTTCAATACACTATTTACAAAAGAAAGCCCAAGCTCTGAAATCTGAGAGGTAGGCATGTTCATTCTGTCATCATAGCTGTTTCAGAAGGCCCAAGAGCAGAGAATCAAGCAGATGCCCACAACATGAAATAATTGGTGTCAGAAAGATGTCAGGGCAGTCCACAGAATCCCAGTCCCAAAGAACTCAGGTGTAGGGAATAATCTATAATGCCAAACCTAAACTCCAAGAAGGAAGGTCTGTTGTAGGATTGTAGGGTGCAGGATTCAGCATTTTAGTCCCTGAAGGAATCAGGAGGAGAGCTAAATCCACAGTTCTAACGAACCAGGCAGAACACCAGTTAAGAAATCACAGGAGAAATTCAAGGACATGGATTAGGGAGAGAGGACAAGAGACGGGCACTGGGATCCAAAGGCAGAGGTGGGTAAGTTGAAAAACTGGTGCTCTTCGACCACCCGGGTACTGGCTAGAGGACATTGATCAGTACCAACATTTTCCCAGATCTAAGGCAGGTTGTACCAATAGAAAGGAATTCATTCAGAACTTGCAATCTTGGCACTGTTTATATTTTGTACCAGATAATTCTCTGTTGTGGGCCAGGGGAGGGAGGGTTGACTTGGAAGTGAGCTGTTTAGCAGCATCTCTGGGCACTATCCATCAACTACAGTCACAGTCAATAAATGACTCCAGCCATTGCTAAATGTCTTATGGGGGACATTTTGTCTGGTTGAGAATCACTGTATTAATTGTGCTCAGCTACCCAAGTTTGAGCAATGCTGATTTGAAAAGCCGAATAATGACCAGACATTCAGAGCTTGTTTGGTTGTTGTTCATTAAGTTGTCTTCCCCACTCTCTCTATCTGGACTTCCCAGAAAAACTTCCTTCTTATTCTTAAGAACCAAGTCCTTTCTGGTCATGTTTGTCATTTTTCTAGACTCTTCCAATAGTGAGTTTGCAGAAAGTATCTTCAGTATTCAGTGTTTGTCCTAAAACCAGTTTCATACCCACATGTTATTTATAAAAAGGTAGTGCCAATACATTGGTCTGTCAGTTAACATGAATACCTGGGTGAAAGATGTTCTGTTGAGAAGAAGCACTGGTGGCACTTTTCTAATACAAGTATGTCTATGAGGGACTCAATGCTTGGCCGGGTGAGCCTGGGATACTGGCTTCAAGTTCATGCCTATTTATAAGATGGCAATGAAAGCATTCTAACAAGCCTCCAGTCTTAAAAATCCCCCTCTTGCTAGCTGATCATTAATACTTGATCTGGTCAAACGTCAGGTGGCAGTAGTGAAAGGTCCCAATGGGCAGGGGTTCCATACCACCTCTCTGGTCAGCTCTCTCAATTGGTCATAACCAGTAGAGGGAAGGGCTATGTTAAAATTATTATCTGATGAGTAGGTAATACATGAGATTTTAACAGTATTCACGTATTTCCTAGCCCAGGCATGTTCTAGATAGCATCCATTGCATGTGCCATGTGAATTATTTGGTAGGTGAGAGTCAGCTACTCAGCTGCTGCCCTGCTGAGCTGAGCATCACAACAATTTACACAGCCTGTTCTGAATTGCCCAGACCTGCCGGCTACTCCTGTCTTCCCCTAGTGTGAAAACAGACTGAGTTCTTCTTTGGCTAGAAGAAAGCATAAAATAAACCAGTCATGTAAACACTAATAAATTGTCAAGGAAATACATGCAATCCCATAGAAAGTCCTGTGGAGGCAATCTAGGGCTCCTGAGGAGAACATGATCCAAATTTTACCATTTGATTATTCATTCATCTTCTTATTAGAATATATTACATTAGGGTGGCTCCAGAATATCTTCTTGGGGAGGGTGGTAATAGAGGTTCCACTTATATTATTTTTTATGCAAGATAACTTTAAGAGTACTAATGAATATTAGGAGAGGGGCCTAAAGTCTGTCTAAGTCATTCTTAGCAATATTAAATCATATGACTAGAATATTATTTAGGATAGTCAGTAAATCTTTCAACTTAATCAAGTATTTTGAGCTGATCTGTTTTCACCGTTATTTTCCCAGAGATTATTCAGCTTTGCAATAATTTATACCTAAAAACTGTAAGACTTAAATTATGGAACTATTTACCAAATTAATTTTTATGGTAAAATGTAGATGTGTGTGTGTGTATGTGTATGTGTGTGCTCATTCATTCTATGATCTGTAGTTGGTATGAGATATAACAATAATTAGTGAGGAAATCAAGAATATAGAATGTAAAGCTACTGAAATTCTTTTTTTTTAATGTCACTTGACACCTTATTATGATGACTTTCCTATAGTGATAGTATTCCTTTTTCTTTTTTTCCACTGTTTTTTTCCTTTTAAACGTATCTATTTTGCATTCATTCTCTGTACATCATCACAGCATACAAAATGCTATTTCCCATCCAGAATACACTGTATATTGGCTTAATCAAGGATATTTTCATACATGTTGTCATCAACAAATAATTTTCCATTTCTTGTTTCTTATATATTTTTGTTTTTTTTTCCCTTTTTTTTCATTTCTCTTTGATTCCCTACTTCTCATCCTCTGCCATTTCCCACCTTCCTCCCACACTGTCTCTGGTATCCACAGTTACTTTCCAGGCCCCCTTATTCCCCCCACATTTTATTGATTCACAAAATATCTTAATCTAAATACATTCTATTTTTTTTTCTTTTTTTTTTTGTAGAGGTGTTTGCTATAGGGCGCGTGCACTCTCCAGACAGACAGAGAGAGACAGAGATACAGAAAGCGAGAAATCACCCCCCAAGGGGGATGGCCACGCCGCAATCCCTTCTCCTGCATTCTCCTCTCAGGATCTTGGACACACATACACACGCGCCTGGCATGAGTTTAAGCCACCGGGTCCGGGACTCGAACCACGGTCGACTACGTGGGAGTCCAGCGACATAGCCATTACACTAGCTGCTGGTCCCCTAAATACTTTCAATAGCAAGTTCAGCTGATATATAAAATTCTGTAAACACATCTGACTTTAGGCATAAACTCAAGGAGTAAAATAAACATACTATATAGTAGCACCTGAGGCTATATAGCTTACTTTGGTCATTAAATAGGTGTGTGTGTGTGTGTGTGTGTGTGTGTGTAATTTCAAGAAAAGCAGTTTTAGCTTTAATAAATCAAAATTTTTTAAAAAATGTTAAATTTGCTTGAGACTTAAAGCCGTGAAAAAGATTAGGATTCTGTTCAAATAATAGTAAATTACCCTATCAACAGCTCAAGAGAAGACAAAATTCTTAAATCTGTAAAACAAAGCATAGAAGAAAATCAGTAATGTTTTAATTAAAAGTCATAAAATTCTATGTCACCAGTTCAGTCTCATGTAATTAATCTCTCTTCTGTTGTGGTCCAATCTTTCCATTTACATTCTGGAAGTTAACATTCAACTCTGGACTTGTCCCTATAATTAAGTTGGCCACTTTCATGGTTGTTTTTTGGACTCTAATTTCTGTGTATCTGTCTTTAGTTTTCCTGGAATAACACTCCATTCAGAACTTCTTGGAGAGCTGGTCTGGTTCTCGTAAATTCTTCCAGGTTTTGTTTATCTGAGAATGTTTTTCTTTTCTTCTCATATGAAGGATAATCGGGATGGGTAAGGAATTCTTGACTGAAATTGTTTGTCACTTAACATTCTGAATGTATTTTTTCATTCTTTCCTTGTTCACATTATTTCCAATGAGAGGTCCATTATTGGCCTGGTGGGATATCCTTTGTAAATAACCTGATGTTGTGAAGTCTGAAAAGAAAGTCCAGTTTTTCTAGCCCCTAGAAGGGTTTGCTCATAGCTCAGATGCAGATAACTTCTCTGCTACTCAATTTTAGTATCTTGTCTTTGTTTGTGGTTTTGTTCAATATGGCTATGATGTGACTTGGAGAAGATCTTCTTGGGTTGGTTCTATTTAGGGTACTTTGGGTTTCTAGGGTCTGGATATTTGAATGCCTCTCTAGGTTTGAAAACTTTTCTTCCAGGATTTCATGAATAGATTATCAATGCCCTTATTAGTTTCTTCATCTTCTGAGATACCAATTATCAGGGCATTTGGACATTTAATGGTATCTATTACTTCTTGTATATTATTCTCATTTTTTTTCAGTTATTTTCTCAGTCTTTGTGATGATTTTTTCTAGACCAGAGGTTCTGTCTTCTACATCTGAGATTTGACCTTCTGCATGATCTAATTTGCTTTTAATACTTTTAAGGAGGTTTTGAATGCCTGTATTACGGCGGCCTTCATTCCTTCATCCAACTGATTCTTTTTTTATGTTTTTTTTTTTTTTTTCAGATAGTGCAAGAACCTTCTCACCTCCTTGAATTAGTTGTCTCTTTTTTCCTGCATCTTCTAGAGTTTATTGTCTCTCTTCTCTTGCATCTCTGTTAGCTTTGTCACTATGAATACTCTAAATTCTTTATCAGACATCCCCACAAATTCCATTGTACTATCTGTGGATGAAGAAGAGTTGTTCTTTTCCCTTGGGCGAGTCATATTTTCTTGGCTTCTCCTATTTTTTGTACCTCTGTGGTGGTTTCCAGTCATCTGATGGATCATATGTTTCTTCCTAATTTATTGAAGTTTAATCCGAGTGTTCAGAGGTGTGCAGGAGGAGGTGATCTACAATATCTCTGCAGTATGGTGTTTCTCCCTTTGTGCAGCAGACTCAGTGGGAACTTAGGATTATTCTGACCCTAATGGTAATCATGTTTGGCAACTGCGCACTTAGACCTGTCTAGACAGTGTGTGGAGGCTGAGTAGCAAAGCGATAAAGGTAAAAGAAAAAGAAAAAGGAAACAAAGAAAGAAAAAAAGGAAAGAGAAAAAGAAAGAAAAAAACAGTTATAAAAAAAGTTTTTTTAAACGAAAAATGAGAACCTCGCCCACACTAGAAAGGGATTGCTCACAGCTCAGAGGCAGATGACTTCTCAAAGGGCCTGCACTTTGCCTCTCCTAAATGGGAGGGGAGAAAGGTGAGAATTAGCACAATAAAGGAGGATAGAGGGCCAAGGAAATACTTAACCTTAAAAATAAAAAATAATAAAAAAAATAATAGAGAGACAGTGAGAAGAATAAAGAGGGTGCCCTACCACTCCAGATTGGAGTCTGGAGGGGAACGTCTGAGCAGAAAATCCTCAATTTTTCTAGCCCCTGGTAGGGATTGCTCACAGGTCAGATGCAGATGACTTCTCAAAGGGCCTCTCCTTTGCCTTTCCAACCTAGTCTGGAGTCTGGAGGGTGAAGTCTGAAAAGAAAGTCTTCAGTTTTTCTAGTCCCTGGAAGGGATTGCTCACAGCTCAGATGCAAGATGACTTCCGCTACTCAAATTTTTTTTTTTTTTTGAGAGGTTTTCACTATAGGGCGTGTGTGCTCGCCAGACAGACAGAGACATAGAGACAGAAAGCGAGATATCACCCTCCAGGGGGGATGGTCACGCCGCAATCCCTTCTCCTCCATTCTCCTCTCGGGATCTTGGGCACGCATGCACATGCGCCCGGCATGAGTTTTAAGCCACTGGGTCCGGGACGCGAACCGCGGTCAACTATGTGGGAGTCCAGTGACACAGCCATTACGCTAACTGCTGGTTCCCCTGCTACTCAGATTTTAAAAGGTAAATAATTCAACTTAAGTAGTTATACTACATACTATCTTATACTACAATAGTTACAATCATGAAAAATCAAGCACTTATTATAGCCTCCAATACCAAGGGCTTTTACCACATTTCTCATTAAAGCCATTAGAATCCTATAAGATTGTGATTGTTATTATACCCATTTTGTAGATAAGGAAACTGAGACCCAAAAAGTAACTTGGCCAGGTCAGCCATGGGGTTAGTGGGTGGTAAAGCCAGCATTTAAACCCAGGCAACCTGAGTACAAAGCCTACATCCTTCATAATTATCCTGTTCTGCCCATTTTTCTTGTATATGAACTAAAGGAGACTATTTCTATAGTTTTAATTTCCACCCTTTTTTCACATTTATGTCATCTTCTGTTATAGTCATTATAAATGTGAAAGATATTCTAAAAGTTTATGGAAAATGTATATTATGAAAAATGCGTAGTTTTCAAAATTTTTGCACTGAAATAAATTTATATTTTAATTCCATTTTCCGTAAACTTTTTGAATTCCTGTATGTGTATGTGTGTGTGTGCACACATATTCACACAAGTGCATTTATCATATTGATCACAACTTATAAATAAGCAAATTTTGACATCCTAGTATAAATTTGTATTTCTCTGAGTTATACTTGGCAATGTGTTTAGAGCAAAAACAAATGGCAAATAAACTAACATGAGGATCTAGTATACATTCTAGCCTCTCCTGTTGAGAGAACTGCTGAAATCCTCTGTCACTGTGACTCTGTAAATGGCTCCGTCAGCTCTAGAAGCAGAGAGCAGTCCTGCCCCAGTTTGCTTTGGAAAGAGAAAGAGGAGAAGCCCAGTAACTAGGGGCTGGAGCGGAAGCACTGAACTGCTGAGATGGGATATAAACAGATGTCAGCACCAGGGAGGGCACAGCTCATCCCTGCTGCTGGAACAAGGGATTTGCTTTTTAAATTCACATAAAACAATTGTATGTATTTGTAGGTACACTGTGGTTTTTCAATACAAGAATATTGTGTATAATGATTAAGTCAGGATAACTAGTATAATCATCATCTCAACCATTTGTCATTTCATTGTGTCAGGAACATTCAAAATCTTTTTTTAGTTTTTGCTATGGGACACATGTGCTTACCAGAATGTGAGAAGTGAGAAATCATCCCCTCTAGGGGATGGCCACACCACAATCCTGTCTCTGCCATTCTCCTCTTGGAATTATGGACAGACACACACACACACACACACACATACACACAAGTGCCCAGCGTGATTTTTAAGTCACTGAATCCGGGACTTGAACTACAGTCAGGCATGTGAAATCAAGCTGCCTTAACCTTCACACCACCTGCTGGCCCCAAGTCCTCTTTTACAGAACCTCTAAGATAAACCACAAATTGTTGTTAAGGACTGTACTGACACAGACCACCCCTTCCTAGCTCTCCACCTGCTTTCCCTGCCTGCAGCATTTGAGACGGAGGCAGGACACCCCTCCTGTCAGCCAGGTACCTCCACAGCCCTCCTTCCACCAGGGGCTGGCTCCTGGGGGTGGAGGCAAACCCCACAAAGGAGGAGAGAGTGCAGATTATGTCAGAAACACTGAAATTCAAATATTAAAAAAATATTGTGCCTGCAAAGCAAGACTGTCTGCAGCAGACTGTGGCCCAGGCTGCCAATTTTGAACCTGTTAAAACATTCTTTAATGAGACGTTCGAGGAATTCCTTCAGAATAGTGAACAGTTTGACCTAAGAGGAACCATGACTCTCCCTTCAATAACAAGATATATGCATGTATTTTTAAAAGCAAGTCCTTTATTCTCGCTTTAAGTAAATATATGTTTGAAAAACACAGATGCGTGACTTGACTTTGTGACTCACAGTAAACAATCCAGTGGCAACGCCCTTCAGCCTGGGAGCTAAAGCAGAGAAGCACTTTGCCTGCCCACCCCCCATCCCCCAAGCCTTTTATTAATAAATGAAGGGGAAGGAGTTACTGGCTGTGTGAATGAGCTTTTTTAAAAAACGACCTACAGGTAGGAATAGCCATGTTTTAGACTGTAAACTCTCTGGCTGTGGCTTCTTTAAAAAAACCTTTTGATTATTTCCTGTGTTTTCAAAAACACATTGCTCTTTATTCATCTCCGCATCCTTATTTACATATGTTTGGTTTGTGTGGGCATCGGGATCTCAGGAGGATGTTATCAACTCCACTGGTGAATATTTTTAGCTTTTTCAGTGTAGGACTCCCTGTTCACAGCATCTTATTTGTGTTTCTGTGATGACTGCTAACAAGTATCCTTTACAAACATCTGTGGGGTAGGGATTTGGGGCCCAGCCTTGAGGCAGATAAACCTAACATGGCCGAGAAAAGGGTGCTGGGGTGAGAGTCTTGACACACAATTCAGAGATCAGTGTGTATTAATCCAAGCTGTCCACATCAAATATAGATCATGGCATCTCCTTAACCACCAGCAGAGCCTTCAGGAATCCCTACTGACCACTAAGCCAGCTGAGTGCCCTTAAACCTACACACTCCATCCTCAACTGAAAAATGACAGAGGTGGATGACTCCGAGGCTCCTCACATTTTAGACATTTTCCAACTCCCCGATTCATTCTTCTTTGATCTAACATGTATATTTCTTAAATAGAATAGACCCCCTTCCCACCAAAATTTACAGGAAACGTAGGATTCATTTTAAAGCAAAGATTAATTTCTTTAAGTCTGAGTTGTGTCAGGACTTGAAATAGTTTCCTTTTTTTATTTATTTCTTCTGTGAGAGAGAAAGAGAGAGAGACATGTCAGACAGAGATTAGGCACATACCCCAACAGGTTCTTCACTCTCCAGTCAGCCCTCAGCCTCAGCTAACCCAGATGGTGGGGCTCATGTTTGCCCGGCCTGTGCAGTTAAACCTGGGATGTGAACCAAGGAATCTTCCCATGTGGATCTATTATTGGATGGGGAGCTGGGGAGCTTTGTGATGGGATGCTCAGTTCTTGGGTCCAGGTCTTTAAGATTAGAGACCCATCCAGAGACACAAATAAACCCACAGATTTATGAAAAAGAAAATAGAACAGTGCACTCAATAGGGGTCTGAGTGGGCAGATTGCCAAGTGACAGTTGTACCAGGAATGGAATTAGGTGTTACTTTCACGTGGAGTCTTGCCATGCGGATTTAGGAGAGGAGGTCTGACAATGTGACCTGCTCTATTGTTTGTTTTTGTGGGCTTTTATTACACTTGCACACTTCTTACTTGGTAAGGGGAACTCAATTGCCCAGTAGGAAGAAGTTTGCACCCGTACCCAGTGTGGACTTTGAAGGTATGACCATGTGTGTAGGGACCATTTTGCCCATACCTGTCTAGCACCACTAGTAGAAGGTGAAATACTGGTCAAGCACCCGGGGCAGTGCCTCTGTGTGCATGCATTGCTGCAGGAGAAGAAAATCATATCCTCCAGGTCCTCTTAAGACAGTCTAGGAGTAAAGGTTAGATAAACTTCTCCCTTGGCACCAGGATTCTGGCTGCAACCCCTGCCAGCACTCAGTGATACGTCAGATGCCTTTGTCACTGGCGTCTTGGGATTTCCTGCTCATAGCTGTCCACTTAATAAGGCCCAGCATCATAGAGCATTGCATTACTGCTGTGCCGCTGGTTGGCCCTGTTACAGAATTTCTCATTAGTTAATTTAAGGAGCACCTCCTCTCCCTCTACTTTCTCTCTTCCACTTGTGGTTACATAGTTATAACAGGCAATTGGTATAGAGGAAAACTAATTAGTGCTATATAAACATAAAACTCAACAGACTGGTGAATAATATCATATTTGTTGTTATTTTAGCCTTGAATATTTGCAAAGTGCTACTAGGTCATTTTATGAACCAGTTTAATGTGGCACTTGGCAAATAAGAAGATGCAACACTTAAGATTGGGAAGTATGTGGGTGATGAAGTTTCTTTAACTCTTTCAAGTTAGAAATATTGGTGAGTATGAGGGTCTTGAGCAGTAGTTTCTCAGAAGGCTGAGTCATGTGAGACAGCCTCCTAAAGCAGGAAGTCAGCGCCTAAGCAGTCAATGTGCTTTCTTAGAAAAATCACCTGTATTTTATGTCTCTGGTTCTTAGTTCATAAAGTTGTACTAAAAAATATTATCCTAGTTAAATGTTGACACCATCTTTTGTTCTAGAATATCCAGATTCCCTTTTAAGATGTGATAAGTAAGGGACCAGCAGTTGGTGTAATGGCTATGTCACTGGACTCCCACATAGTCGACCTTGATTCAAGTCCCAGAACCAGTGGCTTAAACTCACGCCGGGCGCGTGTGCATGCGTGCTCAAGATCCTGAGAGGAGAATGGAGGAGAAGAAATTGCAGGGTGGCCATCCCCCAGGGGGTGATTTCTGACTTTCTGTCTCTCTGTCTCCATCTTTCTGGCGAGTGCATGTGCCCTATAGCAAGAACCTCTAAAAAAAAAAAAAAAAAAGATGTGATAAATGAGTGTGCAATAGTCAATGATTAAAAACAGTCTTAAAATTATGTCTGTGTGTGTGTGTGTACATATGTTTGCTTGAAATCTCTGATGTATTTGATACTCAAATTCAGTGGTCAGAGGAAAAAGAAGAGGAAGTAGTAACATAATATTGTGCCTTCTTTTTTTCTTTTTTTTTTTTGTCTTTGTCTTAAACAAAAAATATTATTCATACTACTCTTCAAGACAGCCAGTACAATCATTTTGGAACTTAGACATTTATTGATTTGTTATAGAGCATGCACTTTGTTATTTCTGAAAAAAATCCAATACTGAATTTTCATTTAAATTCTCCTATACTAAATGGGTTCTATTATTCCAGACATTTGAAGTAAAGTTGGTCTTTCTTCCTCACTCTCTTTTCTTTAGCACAGGATATCATAAGAGCTGCTGTTATCATGCTTTGTACTCATAAACGAACATTAGACTAAAAACGAATTGTTTAAAATAGCATCTGTGAGAGTTAATAGCTCCTGTGGGTGGGCCATATGATAACTCTACTTGCTGGGTGATATTTATAATTAATACTCTCTTCTTTCCAGCCAACAGTTATGTAGCTTAGTTTTCTAATTATGGAAACAAAGAGTGAGTTTTCACACAGAAGTATTATTGTTTTTAGTGCCTTGGAAAATAAAGATTTATGTAAAGAACATAATTTCCACTGGTCCCTGGCTTCCTACCAGTTTTTTAGGTTCAGCTGTTACCTCACCTCCCTTGAGGAAGGGTAAGAATGTTCATTTCTTTGGGAGATATTAAATAGTAACTGCATTCAATATCTCCTTTCTCTAGAGCATTTTAATTCAATGAAATTCAAGAAAACAAAGTAACATAGTCTAATCTCAACCCAACGTGCAGCCCATTTTCCCACTGGGCCACTTGGAAAGCTAAGTACAGGGTTCGGCTGGCACATTCCCTTTTACATATGGCTGCCAAGGCTACCTGCAGCACAGGTGATGGTAACAAGCCAGGTGGCTCCTCAGCAACCAGTTGTGAGTAGCTGCACAGCAGCACTCTGTGGTCTTTCCCTCTGCCCCATCAGCACGTACACAAAGTGCTGGGATGGAGCCAGTGCCCTCCCGACTTGTGGTTCAGTCACAGCTCAGCTTGCTTTCTGAGTAGATGCCCGGTCAAGGTTTTGGCATATGAGATTCAGGAAGAGAGAGTTGAGCTGCCTCTTGAACCTGCAAAGCCAAAGGATAACAACAATTTCATCAATTCTCTATTCTATAGTCCTTATGAGATCATTTATGTTTATTTTAGTAAGTGGGAGAGAAAGACTCCCTTCCCCAGCTCTCCAGTCAGTTAAGATCTTGGGTGTGTATGCACCCAGTATGTTTTAGGCCAGCTTGGGATCTGAAGCAGTGGTCGGCCATGTGACTTTCAGTGCCGTGGATAAGTATGTGACTGTGCTTCTGAAGCGAGGCCTGTACAATGATTTTGGCCTCCACAGGATGAAGGCATTGATTTCTCTGTTCAGTCTCCCCTAGTGCTGACCATAGGAACAAAGGGTCAAATCCCAGCCACACGCAGATTTGCATGCAGGACAGCCTCAACACTGAATGCGCCTGTTTCTTGGGCTGAATGAATGGACAAGCCGTCTGGCATCTTCACTTCAGGCTGAATTAAAATCAGATGCCTTCTTGCCAGACCTCCCCTGCCAGCTGAAAACTGCCTGGTGCCTGAGCTCACCAATGAGGACATGAAAAGGAACGTGTTTAAATATATTTGACATGGTATTCTGTGATTCTGATCCTGCTAATTTTCTTTTACCTCTTTCTGGAATTCAGTTCACAGATTTGGATTCAAAATCCTCAATTAGAGAATTTTGTAACTCTTCACAAATCCTACTTCTTGATTGTAGGGCTCTTCATTTTAAAGTAATTCGAGAATTTCAGAATATAAAATTATAGATAAATGAAGAAAAGGTGCCAGGTCAGTAAAATGTGATGACTGAATGATAGCAACAAGAGCAAGGCAATTGAATATCTTTCTCAGTTCTGTACAAAATTGAATATATGAGAGGTATATAAAAATGGACTGTAACTTCCTAGTGACTCAATATTTCAATGTCCTTCACTGCTTTTCAGGATTATTCGTGTAGTTTGAGAATGTTATTGAGATTTATCTAGCACCCTTCTTCCAATCACTGTGACAGTACTTGGGTGATAGACCTACCTGTTTATTCTGGGAAGTTGCTCTGGGTAAGCTCTGCTATAAATCTACTGTTTCACTATAAATCAAAGCTTCTAGGTCTGAAATGTTGTATAATAGTGCTCAAAGCTGTAAGTGGAATCTAGTGGTTCAAACATAGAACTTGGAGCCAAAGAGTTTGTATTCCCCATTTAGACACATTTACTCTACATTAAGACTTCTGATTATTTCTATGCTTGCAGGAATTGAAAAATAGAAGTCAATTTGACAAAAAGAGACAAAAATATTTGTAAGATCATGATATTAAAATCATTTCACCTTAAATTATATAGCTAATATACACTTCCATTTCTTGTCCCATTATTCCTCTTCTATTTCTATAAGATGACTGTAAATATCATTTAGCTATTGGAAAATATTAGTATTTTCAAGTAGAAAGTTATCTATAAATCATAAAGTATTCAAGATCAGAGATTTTTCCAAAGTTGGAACCAGAATTTAAGCCTGTTTCAATGATTCACAACCTTAGAACCAGATGTTAAGCCTATTATGACTTCCTTGATTAATCTCAAGTCATCAAGAAATTCTCATTTACTTCCTTCAGTTCAAAATCTCTTAATGATTAGTCTTGTGTTTGAGTCACGGGAAAAAGTCCATCCTTTCCAAGCATCATGTCATTATGAGATGTCAATAAGCTTTGGATGGACTTACATGGGAGAATGGACACTTGGGAGTGGTATTCCTGAGAATTCCAGGGCAGTCTGTTGAATTATAGAAAGTTGCTTTCAGCTGGGTTTGTTTTATAAGGACTTCCTTGTAATTTCATTTTGAGTATCAAAATCTTGGAAAGAACCCCACGCCTGGGCCAACTTATGACCCATGTTTTTGTGAGATGATCATCCTTCCAAATCATCCATCCTAAATGGCTCTCCCTATCCACTTTTTTTTTTTTTTTTTGGAGAGGTTTTTGCTATAGGGTGCGTGTGCTCACCAGACAGACCGAGAGAGACAGAGAGGCAGAAAGCGAGAAATCATCCCCCAGGGGGGATGGCCATGCCGCAATCCCTTCTCCTCCATTCTCCTCTCGGGATCTTGGGCATGCACGCACACGCACCCGGCATGAGTTTTAAGCCACCGGGTCCGGGACACAAACCGTGGTCGACTATGTGGGAGTCCAGCAACATAGCCATTATGCTAACTGCTGGTCCCCCCATCCACTTTTTCCAAGTAACTCCTGAGTAAGATTGACTTTACTCACATAATTTTCTCATTATATGCCCTGCTGGCTGAGAGTGGAGTTCAAGTTGAAGTACAATTCCATTTTGAAAAATTTCTGTTGATTTTGATAGAGTTTTTTGGTTTTTGGTGTTTTTTTTAGAGAGAGATTTTTGCTATAGGGTGCATGCACTCACTGGAGGGTCAGAGAGACAGAGGAGAAATCACTCCCTGGGGAATGGCCATGCCACAATCCCTTCTCTTCCGTTCTCCTTTCAAGAATTTGGGCACACATACACATGCGTGGTATGAGTTTTAAGCCACCGAGTCTGGGATTCAAACCATTGTCGACCATGTGAGAGTCTGGTGATGTAACTATTACACCATCTGCTGGTTCCTTGATAGAATTTTTGACGAGAGTGTTATGCTATTAAGTTTTTCCTTTCTCTGGATCTTTATTTTCTGTGCATTTTATTTTACTACAAGTTTTAATTTAAGAGTCTTCTAAGTAATTGTTTCTATTATACTGTAAGAGAGAGAGATTGCTTTTGGATTCTGAGCTAATTGGAGTTGTAAGTAACTTTAAAGTTTACCTCCCATGACACTGTCTGCTGCTTGAATCTACTCTTTATTATAGATAGAACCTATATTGTGTCTTAAAGAACTCTTCCCCCACTATAATTTTTAAGAACTTTATACATAGCTTATGGAGACCCATTTGTTTCCACTTTGTAAAAACTATTCAAGCTACCCTCATTTTTAGCTACCTCCATGGGGTCCCTGCTTCTGCTTGCTACCCCTTCCCCATCATTTATTCTCTACACAACCACCATGGTTACCTCTTAAGAGCATAATTCAAGTCACATCCTAATGGTGACCACCAAGTCTTGCAAGTGGACCTCAGTCTCCTCCTAATTCCACTCCCTCTATTCTTGCCTCTTCTTGCCTCTCACTGTTCTTCAGACAAAGTACTAATTTCTCAGACCCTTGTGTATCCTGGTTGATTTCTATCTCCAAGACTTTGTAATTGAAATCTCTTAACCTTTGTCTTCCCATTTCTCAGGGTACAATTCCATGTTACCTCCTGAGAAACTCACTTACTGAGCCACTATCTAAAATTTCCCACTAATCTCCTGACTCTATCCCTTTTGTCTTTTTTGATTTTCTTCACAGAATCTATTACTACCAGCAGTCATTTGCTTGCTTGCTGCCCTCTACTAACTACATGCTCCACCAGAGTAGGACCTGCCCCTTGTTCACTGTGTACACCCACTCCTATGTAGAGGAATGAGAAAGTGTGGTCCAAGTTATTTGTAACTTGTTGCCAATCACACTAAAACGGAAATAAACATATGTCCCTATGACTGCACCATGACATTTCTGATTCCATGACTTTCCTCATACGCTATCCTTTATCTGAAAGGTTATTCATCATCTTCTTCTGTTTAAACTCTATTATTTTTCAGAAAGCCTTCCCTAACCTCCTTGGATGAGGTTAGGTAAACAGTTCTAAGCATTCTGATATTGTCCCTCTCTGCAATCTCCACTATTGTATTTACCACATTGATTTTTAAATTTTTAAAATATTGAATAATATTGAATATATTTAAAGTATATTTGAATATATTCAAAGTATACAGTGTAATGATTTGACATATATTGATTACCACAATCAAATTAATTTTAACTCTATCACTACCTATGCTGTACATTGAATTCCCTGAAGTTGTTCATCTCCCCACCAAGAAGCATTTATTTATTTATTTTTATTTTATTTATTTTTTACATTCAGTCACTGTGTATCATTGCAGCATACCAAATGAACTTTGACTGGACCAATATGCAGCATATTTATGATGAGAACATATCCATCTTGTTTAAAAATTTATAAGCTTTGACCAACATCTCCCCAAATGCCATCCACCACTCCCCTGCTCGCTCTCTGGTGCCACAATGCTACTCTTTGCTTCTATGAGTTTGACCCTTGTAAATTCCAGATGCAAATGACATCATGCAGAATTTGTCTTTCTGTATCTGGCGTTTTTCATTTACTGTGTTATTTTGTAATTTTTTTTTTTTTTTTTTTTTTTTTTTTTTTTTTTTTTTTTTTTTGGTTGCTGGACACTTCCAGGAGACTGGGATGTAATGCAGGAAAGCAACTATGTAATTCACCTTTATTTTTCTAGCCTAGACTTACCAGCTAGCACCTGCACAACAAAACTTTGCCGAAGGAAACCAGAACCTTAAACTTCAGACTGTAGTTGACTGTATTGCCAAAATACATTGTGCATTCTGTAAATGGAAACCATTACTGTTTTAGTTCACATTTCATTGCTAATACTGGGCCATCAAAAAGTCATGATGCATTTTTACATAGAAACACAGAAAAGTACGGCATGCCATTTCCAATGATGCAGTAGTTAGTTAGAGGCTTGATTTTGTTTTGCTTTTTTTTTTTTTTTTTAAGAGATTTTCTTTCTATAGGATATGTGCACTCACTGGAGAGACAGAGAGACAGAAAACAAGATATCACCCCCCAGGATGGATGGCCATGCTGCGATCCCTTCTCTTCTAACCTCCTCTCAAGATTTTGGGCACACACACACATGAGCCTGGTGTGAGTTTTAAGCTCTCAGGTCCAGGACTTGAACCACAGTTAGCCATGTGAGAGTCCCTGATGTAACCACTACACTATCTGCTGATTGCTAGATCAGAGTTATAAGAAAACAAACAAACAAAGAACACCTTTATTTAAAGTATTTTCAACATAATGGGAATCTATCTACTACTGTAATCTTAAAAATAATCTTGAGTGGTTACAAGAGATAACCTAAATCCACAAATAATCCACAAACGCCATTCATTTTAGAAATTAATTACATCAAATATTTGACCAAAGCTGCTAACCAGTAGGGAAATATAGATATTAGCTTAGCTTCTATACATTTCCTAACAAAAATATATAGAAGAAAGGGAAAGAATAGGGAATTATAAACAGTGCAAATACTGGATAAACAGCTTCTGAATAATTGAGAACTGCCTACATTTGTGCTAAGTATTTCTTGCATTTCTCTAGTTCTATCAAGTCCATCCTGAGGAAAGATGAGTGCCACTGAGGAATGAATAAAATGTGCTTTTTACTTTTTCTTCATTCTCTAGGAAATATATGAGGTTAATTCCACTAACAATTCAGATAAAACCAGAAAGAAAAATGGCATGAATTTAATAATGTTCCTTAATTGAAACATGTTTTTTTGGCTTAAGGGAAAATGATACCATTTAATCCAGTTTTTTTTTTTTTTTTTTTTTTCCCCTGACATTCTGCTTTATGTAATTGGAGATACCTGCTGTGAAGGACAGTCATTTGTTTTCTCTGTATAGTTCCAAAATTTCTGGTAGGTTGTCTTCTCAGGCAAAGTACTTTTGTCTCCAAAGATTTTTCTTTGGCAGTGGTTTAAACAGCTCTGGAACTTAATGTAGAAGATAGAATTCATTCATTCAGTGAGCATCAAATGTCTGCTGCTTGTCAGTCACCACTTTAGGTACTGAATGAGACATATCAAGGGGTTTATATTTAATGAAACTTTTCCCTATAACCAGCATATTGAAAAGGGCAATTCCATTTTTAAATTCATAAGTATTTCCATATTGAAGTGTGGCTTGCAGGCACAAAAAGGTCACTAGTTTTCTGCAAAATAAAGTTGTTCGTAATTAAATGTGAAGGAGAAAGAAAAAAATTGAAAATGAAAAACAGCAAGAAGATTTTTTTATATTTTCACATTTAGTATGCTCACTGTTTATCTGTTTATGAAGTCATAAATTACACTGGATCTTCATGTCAATCCTTACAAACCAAAAATAACATTATAAGTTGACATAGCTATATTATTTGAAATATATGCACCCATCTCTAATGAGACACAGGGCATGACATTTTGCCCACAAATTCCTGTAATCCTTAAAGCATTTTATGACACATCTCTTATTAGCTACGATTTTAGCATGAGTAACATATAATAAAGGGCTTATCAAAGGTTATTCAGTGAGGTTAAAGCACTCTCAGAAAGAATACCCATGTTTGTGAATCTCCCCAACACCTTACTCCTTATATTTTATTCTCCTTTGCCCATATAGTTGATGTTGAACCACCCTAAAGCACAATGTAAAGCAAGACTGGCTGCAGTGTGAGATTCTTCTGGAACGACAAGATGTTCCATACAAGTAGGTAAACCCAGCTGCGGTTTAGCTGTGAGACCATGAATTAATGCTGGAGTGCTGCCATCTCCGTGCTTCCTTTGCCTGGTTCATCGGACGCATTGTTTTACATGATCAGACAATTCAGTTGAGTCTCCTCAGGGCCAGATTTGATGATATCTTCTCAGAGCTTCATTCTGAATATCTTAAACTGATTATGTCTGTCCTAAAATTTAAAATAAAAATATAAAATCTTTAAGTCCCTGTAATAAAATGGGAGGGAGTAATACTTAATCATTTGAAAAACAGACAATGTAAGAACAGGCATTTCATTTTCCATTCTCCCTGTAGTGAGTCTGTAGAGTCTCTGCTAGGGCTCAGGGATATCATGATTGATATAAATTCACAAGTGAAAGTGATAGTAAATCAATGCCTAAAGCTTATATTTCAATGCTCTGTGCTAGTACTTTCCACACTAATCATTTACCAACTATAAACTATCCCTTTCCATTGAAGAACTGCTCATTATTTTTGCCTCTGATCCTAGTTAGGAAATGAATCTAACTTCCCACTGACATGTGGAGTAAACCATGAAATGATAATTGCTTTGCCGGAGCACAGGAAGTCACTTCGTGAAAACATTGAGATTAAAACCTAGAATGTGACATTTGAGTGAATTTGACACCATTTTTGAAATATTGGGAGGCCTAGCACTAGAGAAGAGTCTCTCTCAAGCTGTTCTATGTAACCAAGTGACCAATAGCTCTCTCTCCATTCTCTTCTGAAACACACTGATTATTTTACTGACCAGAGCATACTGACCACTCAGGGCTAAAAGGATGATCTCTTACCCCTCCTCCATCCAAATTCAGTATTGATTACTCAGAGATTGTTATATTTGCTGCCAAAGTCAGTCCCAAAGGAACCCAGGATGGATGAAGAGATGCTAGAAATTGAGGAGAGAACCAAGGGAGAGTAGCCTTCTGGAAGTCAAGAGAATTCAAGACCGTAACAGGATTCAGTGTCACAGAAGTTAAATAACAAGGATTTCTTAAACATCCATTGACTCAGGACCAGCAGTTAGTGTAATGGCTATGTCGCTGAACCCCCATGTAGTCGACCATGGTTTTCGTCCTGGACCCAGTGGCTTAAACTCATGCCAGATGCGTGTGTGTGCGTGCCCAAGATCCTGAGAGGAGAATGGAGGAGAAGGGATTGCGGCGTGGCCATCCCCCCTGGGGGGTGATTTCTTGCTTTCTGTCTCTCTCTTTCTGGCAAGCACACGCTCCCTATAGCGAAAACCTCTCCAAAAAAAAATCCGTTGACTCAAACAATTAGGAAGTCACCGATGACATTAGGCTTCTGTACAATGTGGGGACAAATGCCAAATTGAAGTGGATAATAGAAAGAGGAAATGGAAGCCTTGAGTGCAGGCTTTTTTAAAAAAAAAAAAAAATGCTGGTCTACTAAGGAAGCATCGTTTTGTGACAGTAGCCAGCAGGGAAGCGGGATCAAGGGAGAGCTGTTGATTCTTCCTGCCATTACATCTAATGTTTCTAACAATATCCTAATTTTAAGGATCAAATAATATTTTTACAGGCCTTTGAAAAACACCTTACAGACATTCCTTTTAACTTTCACTTCATTTGCTAGTGATAACTAAAATTTGCTTATACTCGAAATTTTTATGTAAGATTTTCCTACACTTACTTTCTGTCCAGCGGATATAAAAGTCTTAATGAAACTATCTTTCCTAAAAACTATCAAATTCAGTATGCTATTATGTACCCCTTTTCTGTCAATGTCCATTAAAAAGTATTATAAATATCCATCTTACTTATTTTTACCATAAGCTCAGAACAAAGAAAACATCTGATGTGAGCATTTCCATGAATAAACAAAGATTAAAGAAGAGGAAGAAAGAATAACCAAATGATTTGTATGTTGGAGACATTGAAAGGGACAGATCCCCCAAATTTGACTGAAATATTCAGAGAGATTACTATGAGGCAAGATGTTAGAGACTCAGGCCAGTTTTCTGCATTTCAGACAAGAAGGTAAATGTTTAGAGTTCTAAGAAAGAAACAGGAGAGAGTCTTTTATATGTAGCAGTCTCTCATCAGTGGGATGCTAAACTGCTATAAAGAACACTTGGGTCCAGGATTCATCTCCTCCTTAGAGACACAGTAGACTGGATGGGAACTCCAACCTCAGTGAAGTAACAGCCCCCTTCAATGAAACACCTGTAGCAAGTAAAAATGAAAGGCTACCTCTATTCATCATGTGGTGCCAACTGATGATTATTAGAGAGCAACCAACATACTCAGCAGTCTTTCACTCTCCAATTTTTCTGGCTCAGTTACTGTTCCAGAGGCCAAAAAAAGTTCTCCCCTGGAATACACCAGGTACATGTATGTGCATGCCCAAAATCCTGACAGGATAGAAAAATGGATGAGAAGGAATAATGCTGTGACCATGTCCCCATTAGAGGGTACTTTCTCCCGCTCCCTCTCCTCTGTCTCACTCTGTAGAGCACATGCACCCTCTGACATATTTTAAAGACAAACAAACAAAAAACTCCCCTGGAAAGTATGGAGAAAGGAAAGATTTAGAGTGAGATATTGGGATAAAGTTCTTCAGGCCTTAAATTAAAATTTGTCCATGTCAGAAAGCTGCTGTTAGCATTAGACATTCCAAAGAGTTCTTCGGCACTTCCTGTGTGCCAGGCACAATCCTATATGAGTATACCCATAATTGAGAAAAAAGAAAGAGAAAGATAGAAATCACCAGGATGCCTGGTACTTTACATATATTAATCCATGTTTGCTGTAACAATCTGATGAGGAAGAAGACATCGTCCCATTTTGCAGTATTAGTAATGAGGCTGAGAAAACTTAGTAATGTGTCCAGGGTCACAGAGTTGGTAAATTGCAGCGAGTGTCTGGCTGAGGTTCAGTCTCCACGTTGCTCTAGGACACCTTCTTGTGGCCAGTTAGGCTAACAAAACCCCTTTGTCTCTGTCTCAGTAAATTGCACATTTTGCATTTCTCTGGCTTAATCAGCATTTTAAAAATATTTCTCCACCTTCCCCAATAAATCTATGTGTTTATTTTTATGACCACTAATAGCATTTGTGACTTTGTAGGCTAAGATAATGAAGTGAAAATCAATGTGTCTCAAGGTAAAAACAAAGCATCCCAATTGTCAGCAAAGATTTCTCTTACTAGGAATATTATCCTCCTGCATCTGTATATTTTATAGGTTTCTCTTTCTCAAACCAAATTGTGTTGGCTATCTAGTGGTACTTAAGCCTGGCTGCATAGCTCTTATCAACTTAGCACATAGCAGCCTAGGAAAAACAGTGTCAGACAGTGGCACAGCAGTAAAACAAGATGCTCTTCGAGGCTTCGTCCATGTGGGAAGGTTTCTGGTTCATTTCCAGAGATTTCTTTAAGTATACCAGATACGTACGTTCCAGTGATCCGAGGCAGGCTGAGCCTGAGGGTGGATTGTAGCATTAGGGTCCTATTGGGGGTGCTGTCTCTGTCTTTCTGTGTTTCTCACTCATGGAATAAATAAACAGACAAACAAGTAAATAATACTGATACTAGGACCTCATGCTCAGATAGTCTATTTAATTATCCTATGAAGGGATCCAGGCATATTTTTTTAATTGCCCTAGAAAGATGGAAACCTCTGAGGTGCATAGTCTGATTGCTCCACATCCATGCATATACAGTTAACTCCTGCCTGGGTCTTTGGTATATTATCAGCTAATGGAATATAGCATGGAATATAGCACAGTAAAGGATCAATAGCACTTATCAATAAAACAATAGGTTGCAGGATGTTTTTTATCCCTGCTGATTAAATGACCTAAAATACATTGTTGGAATGTATGAGAAAAAATCAACAGGAACACCTCTAACCTCTCTCCTCCTCAAAACAAAGAAGAATGCTTTAAAACCTGGGACTGGCTACACATTTTAATACATTCTTGTTTGTTAAGCAACCAAAATGTCTTGAAGTTTCTGGGTCAGTACCAATTTTAAATATTATTTTTTATTTTCTCATAATCACAGTGATAGCACATTCATATGTTTGTGTATTAAATATTTGGTAAGAACCTCTTATATTCTAAATAGTGGGGTTGGTTTCTGCCTTCACCAAACTTATATTCAAGAGGAGTGAGCAGAAATGAACAAGTTAACAAGTGCTAGGAAGAAAAAACAGGTATGTGACAGAGATCACTAGTGGTTACTTTAATGGAAGCACACAGAAATGTACTCTTTTTTAATCTAGTTCTTTCACACAGCATAACTTCTTTTTTTTTTTTTGGAGAGGTTTTTCGCTATAGGGCGCGTGCGCTCGCCGGACAGACAGAGAGAGACATAGAGACAGAAAGCGAGAAATCATCCCCCAGAGGGGATAGTCACGCCGCAATCCCTTCTCCTCCATTCTCCTCTCGGGATCTTGGGCACGCACGCACATGCGCCCGACGTGAGTTTCAAGCCACCGGGTCCACGACGCGAACCACGGTCGACTACGTGGGAGTCCAGCGACATAGCCATTACGCTAACTGCTGGTTCCCAACACACAGCATAACTTTTAAGATTCGTCTTGTGTTTTCCTATATCAGAGGTTTGTTCTTTTTTATCACTGAGAAGTGTTTCATTTTATGAACATCCATTGACCCTTTGCATGACATTTGGTTGCTTACAGTCTTTGTCTCTTATAGATAAACTGCTATGAACATTTATGCTCAAAAAGAAAAGAAAAACAGTGTGACTGGGTGGTTTTATTTACCAAGATAGAGAAGGCTGGGAGAGGAGCAGGTTAAGTGGAGTAACTAATAGGAACATGTAGGTCCTAAAAATCTGTCATTCTGTATACCTATTGATCAGATGAGTGAAAGATCAAATAGGCAGTTGAATTGATAGTTCTGGAGTTCAACACAACATTATAGGTACAAATTTAGAATCCCCCATTATGTAGAAACTATTCGAAGTATGAAGACTTCTTACAGGTATCTGGTGATCTGGAGAGAAACAGCCAAAGTAGAAAGTGTTTTAAGAAAAAAGGAATGGCTAGCTGCTTCAAATGCTACTGAGGGTCTAATAGAGAAGCAGTCACTGGGAAAGGATCTTTGTCTCCGGTTTAGGGTTTGGGAAATATGGCCACTGTTAATGATAATAAAAATCCTGGGTTAAAGGATACCTTTAACCAGATTGACCTGGTCTAAAAATATAAAGGAATAAATATTTCAAGGTGTGTATGTGTGTGTGTGTGTGTGTACATGTGTATACAGAAGATCCATGCAAGGTCATTTAGAGCTAAAATTTAAGGTTTTAATATCACCATAGAGAGAACAAGTGTATAGGTCACAGTTCTTTCTAAAATATAGTAAGTGAATGTATTACAAAGTAGACGAAGTAAAAACTCAGTAAATTTTACATATTTTCTGCTTGCCTCTTTAAAAATTCAGTAGAACCTGGAATGGGTGACATGTAAGAAGTAACAGTTATAGGCTAGCCTAGAAATTTCAGTAAGCAAAATGGGACTAGGGTAGCAACTCCACAGAACAACCCTTTAAATAAATTATCTAAATGTTTGCTCCTACTTCTTTGGCATTTCTATGGAAAGCTCTGTAATGTAAATGGAATACTAAAATATTTTAAAAGCAACCTTAATTGTTTAAAGGGAAATACAGGATACCTGAACTAATCCATGTGGCACACATGGACCTTCTGCTATAGTGAATGCAGGGATTCATGTTACAGTTACCTTCAGCTCAGCCATTTATTCATCACAGGACTTAATTTCTAAAAACAAACAAACAAACAAACAAACAGAACAGATTTTAACCCTTCAAATGCCCTAAAATGGGATAGTTCTCATGACCCAGTGGTAAAGAGAGCCTGATACCATATGGCCAATCATACTTCTAATCCTGGCCCTGGCAGCTTGAATAACGTGCCAAGTGTACATGCGTGTGTATGCATGCATGCCCAAGGCCCAGTAGAATGAAGAACTGGAGAAGAAGGAATTGCAACATGACCAACCTCCATTGGAGGTTACTTTCTCCTTTTCTCAGTCTCTACCTCTGTTTCTCCTCGCTCTCTCTGGTGAGCACACATGACTTCTGGCAGTTAAAAATGTTCTACCTTAGGGTAAACTGTAAAAAAAAATTAAGATAATGTAAAATTTCTGAAGATGACTTTAAACATATAACAAACAAAGCCAAAAACATTTAGGCAACCATTATTCATATTTATGATACAGAACAGCATATTTCTATTGTTTTTCATACAGCAAGCAAGCAGGAGTCTCTCTGAAATAGACATACAGTGATGAATCAAAACCCAAGTTAGCTTCCGTAATTTTAAAGAGTATGAAAGAAGCAAAGTCTGCTGTTCGAAATGATTGATACGTGAATATGTAGCCCTGCAAAACTGTAGCTCAACTTATAATACAGTGAGTAACACCCAGGAAGAAAGTAACCTCAATAGAGTAAAGCTGCCTTCTTACATAATAAATAGACCATAATAGTCACCCTTTTAAGGCTCCATCTGGCATAGCTTACATTAGGCAGCCACATTTATGACCCATGATATTTTATAGCACCAGGAAATATTGACTGAAGGAAATATTTGTTCAGGTTTGTTTGTCATGGGGTGACCACCTGGTTGGCACTGTGTGATTATCACAGATTCAGATTTGCTCTTTACAATCAAAATCTGGAATTTCTCATATGTTCCTGGGTTTTCATCACAAATATGGAAGGACAAAATGAAAGACAGTATCTTGTATATAAAAGGATATAGAGATAAATGTGTCCACTCCTTTTTCTACTGGGGCGAACTGGTAGTGCTTGTTCATTGTACAGCCAGCTATTTGGTAACTTTCCAAAGTTAAAGAAAACATTGTATTACTACTCCTTTAAGGCAGTTTCAGAAAACTGATTCATGTCACAATTAAGAGTAATTCTGGTTTTCAAGCCTTGATGCCGTGGGAGAATGTATAAATGTGCAGGTCATTGATTGAGATAATAAGATTGAGATTAATGTACCTATTGAATCTAATCAGATGTACTCTAACTTACCAAAAATTACAAATCAAGGTGGGCATGGTGGTGTATACTTGTAATCCCAGCTACTGGGAAGACAGGGCAAGAGGATCACAAATTCAAGGCCAGCCTAGACAATACAGCAAGAAAACTCTCTAAAATAAAAAGAAAACTAACTAAACCAAGAAGTAATATCATGAAAATCAAACACCCTAAAAATTCCCCTAGAAATGAGTATCAAGGAAATAGTTTGTCTTCTATTGCACAGAAACAAATAAGCCAAACAAGTAGATAGTTTTGTGTTATTTTGTTTTTGTTTTGCTTTACATTTTTTGATATAGGACACATGCACTCACTGGAGAGAGACAGAGAGAGGCAGTGAGAAGAAAAATGAGAAATCACCTCTCAGAGGGGATGACCATGTCACAATTCCTTCTTCTCTATTCTCTTCCTGAGATCTTGGGCACACATGCACATATGCCTGGCTGCCAGGTCTGGATTCAAACCATGGTTGACTAGTGATAGTCCAGGGCCTTAACTACCATGCCACCTGCTGGTTCCAGATATATTTTTAAATTATATAGTAGTAAAAGTAATTACATGAGAACTTTGGTTTGTTCCTATATTGATAATCAACTATAATACATACTCAAAAGTATATTCCTGAGTGCACCTGTCTTGCATAGAGAATTCCAGTTACACTTTACAATGTCTAGAAAGTTGTTTTCTGACAATTTCTGAGCAGAAAGCTTTGTAGATACTCTTGAGGTTATTTTTAGATACACCCAGTAGTCAATTGGGGTCCAATATGTGAAAGCTGTTAGTAAACTACAAAAAATTCTATTTATTTGAGCATTGAGACCTCTGAAGGTTAATAAATGATGATAGGATTATTGATTTTTTTAATTGCTAGGGAGCTCATATACTCACCAGAGAGAGAGAGAAAAAGCACTCCTCACGGGGTGTGGTTACTACACAATTCTTTTCCCTCCATTTCTCCATCCTATTGGCATAGACACACACCCACACACCCACCCGGCACATTTTCAAGCTGTAAAGGCTGGGATTTGCACCTCAGTCAGCCTTGTGGGATCTAGCTCCCCTAATCACTTAGCTACAGAGCCAGCCCTGATGATGATATAATATGATATGACATGACAAGAACTTCAGATTCTATCATGCTTTTTATTTCACAATTCAGGCGATGCTAGTGATGACATTTGTCATTTCAAAAGGAGAACCTTGTTTTATTGAATTTTCAAGCATTATTGTTAAAAAGGATCTTAAAAGCTTTTTGAAGATTCTTTCAATGCATTGAAAGAATCTGGGGGGACCAGCAGTTAGCATAATGGCTATGTCTCTGGACTCCCATGTAGTCAACCACGGTTTGAGTCCCGGTCAGATCTGGTGGCTTAAACTCACGCCGGGCGCGTGTATGTGCATGCCCAAGATCCCGAGAGGAGAATGGTGGAGAAGGGATTGCGGCGTGGCCATCCCCCCTGCGGGGTGATTTCTCGCTTTCTGTCTCTATGTCTCTGTCTGTCTGGCGAGCGCACGCGCCCTATAGCAAAACAAAAGAAAACCTCTCCAAAAAAAGAGAAAGAATCTGGGAAAGTATGAGAGGTCTTCCAAAAGTTCATGGAAATTGCATATCATGAAAAAAATGATACATGGATTTTTACATTTTTGTACCAAAATAAACTCATACTTTGGTTCCATTTGCCCGTGAACTTTCCAAAGCCTCTGCATAACTATGTGGAATAAATCTTCCCATTTTCTCACCTCAGAAACCTGAAGTTCTGGCTTCCATAGCTTACTAATAAACATAACATTGCCAATAAATTACCCTAAAGCTGGGCTGGGAGGAGGCCCTTCCCTTCAGCAGGGCCTGCGCTCAGAAGGAGGTCGTTTCCCCACCCCTCTTAGAGACCTTAAGAGTTCAGCTTTTACCTTTTATCAATTTGATTAGTTTATTCTTCCACTTATATTTTTAACTTTATCACCAGGAAAATGTGCTACAAATGGGAGTAGCTTAATAAAGTGAAATGAGGTTTGTGAAATTCAACAGCTAGCACCTGCCAGGTTTAGAGCATTTTCTCATCCATCTGGGATAACCCATGCTGACAAAGCTTAGCTCTGCGAAACCAATTATCCACATGGCTTACAGAAACACGACCTGAACTAGGTTACAATTACGCCCACTGCTGCGAATACATGACAACTCCCAAGGGGGTGTTTGTAATGCCACTGTGGCTTATCCCATTGGCTGTCTTTTTGGAGGGTGGGGAAGAAGAGGATGGGCAAAGAGCTGAAAGAGGTCTCCTGTTGTCTTCCAATTTTTATTAATACATTCTGGTGGCCAAAACATTCAAAAGTCTAACCATGTCTTAGACCCCCTTTTCATACCATACTTGTCATCAGTATTGTTTCCTTGTCCCTTTCTTTCCCCCATCTTTTCCCTCCTTTTTTTCACCCTTGAGAGAATTTTCCTATAGGGTATATGCACTCACCAGGGGGATAGAGAAACAGAAAGTGAGAAATCACCTCCTGTGGAGGAATGGCCATGCTGCAATCCCTTCTCCTAACAGGATTATGGGCATGCATACACACATGCCCAGCATGAGTTTCAAGCCTCCAGGTTCAGGACTTGAACTGCAATTCGCCAAGTAGGAGTCCAGTGATGTAACCATTATGCCATCTGCTGGTTCCTTTCTTCCTTAATACATATAACATTGAACCCTTCCCTTCTAAGTATTTTCTTATGAATGTTTTGGGACCAGCAGTAGGTGTAGTGGCTATGTTGCCAGACTCTCATGTAGTCAACCACAGTTCAAGTTCTGGACCCGGTGGCTTAAACTCATGCCAGGTGCTTGTGCATGCGTGCCCAAGATCCCGAGAGGAGAATGGAGGAGAAGGGATTGCAGCATGGCCTTCCTCCCTGGGGGGTGATTTCTTGCTTTCTGTCTCTCGTCTCTCTCTGTCTTTCTGGTAAGCGCACGTGCCCTGTAACAAAACCTTTAAAACAAACAAACAAACAAAAAAGAATGTTTTATGATGTTTTACAAGGTTGGAACATACATAGTAATTCTGCATTTGCTCTTGATGCTGGGAAGAACCATGTATCTTTTACATTTTTATAAGTTTTATGAAAATAACCCAGCTTGAAGCTCTGCAGACTCTGCCTAGATTAGTATACTCATGAGAACTTTCTTAGCTATAATTTAAGACTATCCTGGAAAGACAACTTTTCCCAAGTCTTTGTATCTCAGTGATTTGCTATTCCAAAGCAAATGCACAGTTCTTCAGTGTCCCAAGCATGAATATCCTGACACACCACAGGAACTTTGGCTCTTTTGGGAGATGGGTTTTGTGTATATTTTTTATATCATCTCTGCTGCAACACTGAGCAAATTGCCTAGCCCGAAGAATTGTTCAGTAAGCGATTATGAAAGTGGACTTTTCCTTTATCCTACTCCTGTACTTCTGGAAGTCTCAAAATACCCAATACTGGCCCAGACTGCTGGCATAACCAGTAGCACACTGAACTGCATTGCTGGAAGCCATGTGGCCAGCCACATGTTTGAATCTCCAGTTGGCTTGAAAATATGTTGGGCACATTCATGTGTACCAGGATCCTGAAGAGCTGGAGAACTGGAGAAAGGGGAATCACAGCACGAGGAGGCTCTGTCAAGGGTGCTCCCCCCTCTCTCTCTCATGCATGCACAAGTGCATGCCCATGCACACATGCTTACATGGTCTTTATCATGAATAAAATAAACTTAAAAAAATAAAAAGCTAATATTGCATTAACCCCATTGCATAATGATCGAGGGAGCCAAATACCACATAGCTGATCACAATTTGAATCCCAGCCCTGGCAGCTTGAAAAACATGCTGGCACATGTTCATGTGTGTCCAGATTCTCAATAGGTTGGTAAAATGGAGAAGAAGGGAACGCAGAGTGATCATGCCTGATGGGAGGTGCTTCCTCCGTCTCTCTCTCTCTCTCTTTCTCTCTCTCTCTCTCTCTCTCTCTTTCTGTCTGACTCTGGCAATTAAAAAAAAAAAAAGGGAAAAAGAAAAAGCTAATACTCAAACCTGCCTTGCCCAGTTGGAGAATCCTGGTGGTTAGACATGCTAATAAATTGTGAGTTTCTCTTTGACAGGAGAAAGTTGGCCACTCTTCTCTCCTCCCTTCTCCCACCTTCCCCTCTTTTCCATCTGCTTCCCTCCACACACGTTGGTATGCCTTGTTTTCCCCCTCTTCATCCAGCACCTGTTAGTACAACATGACCAATATGGTAGAGATGCTCTGTCATGTGGTAGGGTTGGTAGGTTTCTGGTGGGTTAATGTGGAAAATATATCATGCTGTATTTCCATAGTTCACCTATAATTTATAAATGTTTACATAGTTCAGCATCTAATTATGGAACACTGTGTCTCTTGGCCAACAATTTTGGGTCATTGTAAGTTTGAATTTTGTTTAATAAGAAGATTTCTGAGGTGGGGACCAGCAGTTGGCGTAATGGCTATGTTGCTGAACTCCCATGTAGTTGACCATGGTTCGAGTCCCGGACCCAGTGGCTTATACTCATGCCAGGCATGTGTGCGTGCTTGCCCAAGATCCTGAGAGGAGAATGGAGGAGAAGGGATTGTGGCATGGCCATCCCCCCCTGGGGAGTGAATTCTCGCTTTCTGTCTCTCTGTCTCTCTCTGTCTCTCTGGCGAGCACATGTGCCCTATAGCAAAAGCCTCTCAAAAAACAAACAAACAAACAAACAAAATGATTTCTGAGGTAGCTTGCTTATTTCTCAACCAAAGCCTCTGCATGTTTGTAAAGACTCCCTGAGGAGGCCGGTAGCTCACTAGAATCAGCACCCCCACTCCCTCAGGTTCTGTATTTGGAACTCCTTAAAAGGCCCAACACCTAATTTGTCTATTGGCAGTCAATAAATAAATTTTGCTAATGATACACTCTGTATTATCTTTTTATCCCCTTTGTTTTGTCCCCAGGCCCCCAGGATAAGGAGAAAGTTGGCTACAGCTGTGTTTATTATTATGACAGAACTTCAGATTCTCTTTTCCGAAGTTGTACTTTTTAAAGTGATGTTACTATTACTGGTAGTAAAAATGCTGTTTAGATGCTGGTGTTTGACTTTCTCAGAGTCAAGACTTGTATGTTCCGGGACCACAATGGTAACCCAACACTCTCCAAGGCTGACCCACGCGGAAAGGCTCTGGGTTCACACTTGGAGACTTCTCTAAGTGTGCCGAGCATGCATGTACCCATGATCTGGGCTGACTGGAGTTGAGGTTGGATCATGATATTGAGACCTTGTTGAAGGTGCTTTCTTTCTCTCTCTTTCTCTCTGTCTCTGTCTCTGTCTCTCTCAGTAAGTAAACTTAAAAAGAAAAGAAAGAATGAAAACTTGCAGGTTCAGTCTTCCTAGAAGAATGAAACTTTTATTCCAATTTAGGCTTATGCCAGAAATTATTGGCAAAGTTTCCCTCATGTCATTTGTTCTGTTTCCTATATGAGGTGGCTCACCTACACACCTGTGGCTCCAAACATTAAAGGGAAAAACCATGACTTGAATCCTGAGATCCCTGTTTCTTCTAATCCCCTTAGGAAAATGACTGCAAGCTAAATTACTGTTAGTCCTTGAGAGAGAGAGATGAGACCAATACTAGGTCCTACTTCAGTCACTTGACTCCAAAGATGCTATCCCTTGATTGACATAGTGATGTTCTATAGCATACTGGGTCATCATCTACCCCTTCTTTAGATGCTTGTCACCCAAATCTGAGATCTTTATTGCTAGCAGTGTCCCTTTTTTCCTAAAAGAGTAAGCTTAATAAAACATATCACAGTAAGGCATAACTTTAGTTCAATAAAAAGAATAGACCATATTAATCTATCTCCCCTTTACCTTTTTTTTTGGTGAGTTTCCTTGGGAAAATAGGTATTTTAGTAATTATTGTTTAGGTTTTAGAATTGAGTCCTTTGAAGGTCAGATCATAAGATGTCTTGATTTTGTAGATCATTCTGTTGTCTTAATATTTTCCAATATCCCTAATTTTGAAGTGTGGGTGAAACCATTTGCTGACTTTAAAGTATCTTTATTAAGCAGGAATTGAGGCACTGGATATATGAAAATGAATGCCTCTGTCCCTACCCTTGAGTTTAATGAGGAGGAGAGATTTAAAACCCACTGAATTATCCACTGCTATGTAGTATATTGCGGACTGTGATAGAGGTGGGATCCAAGTTCAGTAAGACGCCCAAGGAGAAGGTTTTTTATCTGGGCACATCAGAGAAGGTATCTAAGCAGAGGTGGCTTGTAGCAGCATGAAGCAGAAGTAGGAGTTTCCCAGATGGATTAAAAGAAGGCTATGAGATAAAACAAACGAGTAAACAAAATGCAATATGTCCTCATTTTCCATTTTACATATTTGCTAAAACAAATGCAGGATGATTTCATATGCTTCCTCCAACCTCTAAGGAGATAAAAAGCTTAATATTTAACAGGAAAATTAAGTAACTTATTTCCTTATTAAACCTCAGTAAAAGATGACTTTATTATTAGTCCTATTAGCCTACCCAGATCTCAGTTTGGATAATTACATTCCTCCTACCTAATTTATCCCTGTAGTTTTAATTGGTTTCAGAATTCAGTTCTCACTTTTCTTCAGTTGTTGTGCAGCGTTGTGATTTGGTATCAAACAGCTGTTATGTTCTACCACAGAGCTGTGTATTTTTCAGCAACTGATGCAGTGGTTTCAGTTCTATAGGGCAAATATAGCAATTTGCAAGGGTTTTAAGATGACACATAATCTCTAAATGCATAAATGTGTGGCTTTAATTATTATTATTATTATTTTTTTTGGAGAGATTTTTGCTATAGGGCGCATGTGCTTGCCAGACAGACAGAGAGAGACAGAGAGATAGAAAGCAAGAAATCACCCCCCAGGGGGGATGGTCACGCCACAATCCCTTCTCCTCCATTCTCCTCTCGGGATCTTGGGCATGCATGCACATGCGCCCGGTGTGAGTTTTAAGCCACCGGGTCCAGGACTCAAACCGCGGTCGACTACGTGGGAGTCCAGCGACATAGCCATTACGCTAACTGCTGGTTCCTGTGTGGCTTTAATTATTGACAACAACTGTTATTACCCATATTGTCCCTGCTCTTATAATAAAACAGAATATTGGTTTTGGTCTACAAAGTCATAGACAAAAAAAAAATCCTTTTTTTCTTTTTTTAGATATTATCTCTGTGTTGACATATACCCAAAAATGTTGATGTTCCTTCTACTTAGCTGAGATCATATTGGCTTTAATTAAATATATGCTGCAGTGTACTAAGAACAGATGTTCAGTTTCTTTTTTAATCAACTTAGAGGAAGTTTGTTAGGTCATTTATGTGTTTGGCAGCGTGCTATGTAGCCATTCTCCCTTCCATCACTTGTTTGTTTATATCTTACTGGGGATGACAAGATTGAATGTTTGCAACTAAAAGCTACTCTTAAGTCTGACTTCAGCATATTAATGAATTCAGTCCTACTCAGGGAGCCACCTTGCTGCTGCTGCTGCGGGCCGTATCTGATATCCTTAATAGAGACTAACATTCTCTGCCATCCATTATGGTTTTCATTTTGCTTAGAGTTCAGACCCAGGGTAAGTAAAAATGACCTAATTAGTAGGAGTGTAAATAGCTTCCTTCCCTATCTTTTTCACATCACAGTAAGTTTTTATTTGCTCTTTAGATGAGTGCTATAGAACATCCAAAAATATCTTTTTTTTTGCTATAGGGTGCATTACTTGCCAGAGAGACAGAAAGCGAGAAATCACCTCCCAGGGGGATGGCCATGCCACAATCCTTGCTCCTCCATTCTCTTCTCTGGATCTTGGGCATGCATGCACACACACTTGGCGTGAGTTTAAGCCACCAAGTCCAGGACTCAAACCACAGTCAGCTACATGGGAGTCTAGTGACGTAGCCATTACGCCATCTGCTGGTCTCCCCAAATTATCTTTCTTCAAAAAAACTAATATTGAGTGAAATACCCATTTTTATCTACATGTTTTTAAAATGTATGCATTTTCAATGTTCCTAACATGAAGTACAACACAAAGTAATGATAAATGTTTGAGATGATGAATATGCTAAATAGCCAATTTGATCATGACATACTGCATTCATATATTGAAAAAAAGTCACACACTCTACCCCATAAATATGTACAATTGTTACATGTCAATTTAAATAATTTTTAAGAACATATCACGTGAGATGAGCAGATGGTGTAATGGTATGCCACTGGACTCCCATATAATTGACCACGGTTCGAGTCCCGGACCCAGCAACTTAAATCTCATGCCAACCTCATTTGCATGTGTGGCCAAAATCCTGAGAGGAGAATGGAGGAGAAGGGAGTGTGGCATGGCTATCCCTCCGGCGAGGGGGGGGGGGGGGATGTCTCACTTTCTGTCTCTCTGTCTCTCTAGCGAGTGCACATGCCTTATAACCAAAAATCTCTCTTAAAAAAAAAAAAAAAAAAAAGATCAGGGCCAGTAGGTGGCATGGTGGTTAAGGTGCTGGACCCCCACATGGCCAACCATGGTTCAAGTCTCAGACCTGGTGCCTTGCCTTTTCTCTCTCTCTCTCTCTCTCTCTCTCTCTGTCTCTCTCTGGTCAAATTGAAGACTAAAAATCAATTAAGTTAAATTATTCTGAAAAAAATTACCTAACTCTTTGAAAAGTTGTACAACCTAAAAAAACATAACCACCATGAGGTACCTGTTCACTGCTGACAACCTATGTGTGTCCAATCTCAACCTGTGGGAATAAATAAGGCAAAAGCCTCTTCATTCACTTTGGAGAACATACAGCAAGCAAGGGCAGCACAGATGTTTATCGGCACCAGCATCTGGGAGTCAAGCAGACAGTTACTGACCTGGGCCAGAACCACCAAGAAACAGCCACTCCCTGCTTTCTGTCTCTCATGGACACAACAGTCCGCCCTCCATAACATCATATGTTGCCCACTTCTCTCCCCCTGGACCTGCTTCATATGCCTATGTCTTATTTGGTAACTGTAGCGTCCTACCACTTTCTCCTCCCTAAAGACTGAAAAATTCCAAAAGCCATGACAGCCACTCTAGATAATTGGGAACTAGATTTTTTCAATGGAGCACCTTATCTGGGCCCACCTACCTTGCAGCTTTATAAAACAGATGTAGTAATATATTCACACACCTATGAAAACCAAAGGTTTTCTATATCTAATTCTAATATCTAATTCCCAGAACAGCCCTGACATACAGGAATATCCAGTAAATATCAGTTCTCTTCCTTCACTCCTCTCTATAGTCCTCCTGTAAGTTCACTTGTCTGGAAGAGTAGGAGCCAAAGCTGAGTGCCTACAGAAGGTGCCATAAGAATTGAATTTAGCAAGGCCAGTTTTGGTATAAGGACAGATTGACATAATGTGGAGAGAACTGCAACTCATACAGTACTGAGAGTTGGAGGGGATATTTGACAAAGGCAGAAGCATGAATGGAGGGTTATAAGCTGTGTCTCTTCCTCTCCCGAATGGCTCATATAGTGAAGTTGGGGCAGAGAAGGCAGAAAAGATCTAGGTAGGCCTGACATGGGCAGTTGCTTTTCCTTTCCAAGTAGAGAAGGATATACATGTAGGCAGGAAGGCCTTTTGCAGAGTTATGGGGAAGTAGCATGTTATAAACCACCACTACCACCACCACCACAACTCCAACAACACAGTGGTTCAGCATGGCCATGGTGAGGGCAGATGAATGGACATGGTGGAGAGGGAGGTCTGGAAAAGAAGTTTAATCTATCTGTGAGGATTTGAGAGCCATGTACAGAGCTGCCCTTATTCCAAAGGCTGTGGGAGCCACTTGTCCTAGTTCATGTGTGTTACCGTAACAGATATACCTGAGATTGGGTGATTTATAATGAAAAGAGGTTTATTTCAACCACAATTCTGGTGGCTAAGAAGTCCAAAAGTATAGGGCCACACTCTGGCTGGCCTCTGGTGCTCTACCACAACACAGCCCAGAGTGAGACACGGAAAGGAAATGGAGAGACAAGTATGCCAACACCAATGTGCTCTTAAAACAACCCTCTCTTTAGGGAACTAATTCATGAGCATTTGCTCCTTCCTGTGAGACAGCATTACTTATTCATGAGGAATCCCTCCCTATGTCCCAAACACTTCCTACTAGGCCCCAGCCTTAAACACTGCCCCACTGGGTGACAAGTTATAGCATTGAAGGGCCACAACACTTAACCATAGTACCATCATGCTAGGATTACATTTCTGTTAGCAGAAGTTTAAAAAATATATTAAAGTGGAGAGATATTGTATGAGGAAAAAAAAACAAACAAACAAACATAAAGGAAGATCCTCCATAGACAGGACAAGAGCAAGGATGCCTTCCTTTCTTCCTTGCTGTAAAACCCATGTGATTATCACATATCATTCTCTTTATTCAATGCTGTGATGGAATATGAAAGAATATGGAATCTAGAAAATCTAGTCTGTTTTTAATTATAAAGTATCACGAGGACAGACTAGGTCATCAGAAAAATCATGACACATTTTTGCATGGAAAAATACGTCGTGACTTTTTCCATGACCCAATAAAAACTGCTAATAGTCATTTGGAAGTCAGATCACAATGAGGAAGATCAAGCACCTAAGAACAGAAAATAAATAAATAAATAAGTAAATCTTCTGTTGATGAAGATTAGTGTTGGTATTTGATTGTACCCCCATCAAAGGTTTTCTAAATCAAAAAAAATTATCAATATTTTCCTTCCTTTTATATGTCCTTGCTTTCCACACCACTCCCTTCTCCAGGGGTTGAGCCAAATGAAGTACTCATTAAAACATAACACTTGAAAATTACTTCTGGGGTTTTGTCAATATAATTAATAAAATGAAAAGATTGGCAATTAAGTTCTGAAAACTCATTCACTCGTTGAACAAACACTATTTGAACACATCCCATCTGTATTTGTCAGCTATTTTACTCTCTGTTGGGAATACCAAGATGGAAGACACTATCCTTGCTTCTTAAAGTTGGGACAAGGCACAACAAGAGGGAGAAGCAAAAGGGAGTATTGGAAAGGAAGTGCAGTGGGCCCTCCATGTCTATGGGTTCTACTTCTGCATATGGAGAACCAACTGCAGCTAGGCAGTGTTATACCGTTGGGATGTATGCTATGTGGTTGGGATGCTGTAATTGCCTATATACTGAACATGTTCAGTTTTTTTTTTCTGGTCATTATTACCTAAATGATACTGTTTAGAAACTATTTTCATCACATTTATATTGTGTTGAGTATTTTAAATAATCTAGAGATGATTTAAAGTACACAGGAGCATGTGCATAAGTTATATACAATTACTATGCCATTTTACCTAACAGACCCGAGCATCCGTGGATTTTGGTATCCACTGGGGTCCTGAAACCTATCCATCTCAGATACTGAGAGACAAGTGTACTGCACGGCAAGGACTTTACAGAGGACAGGGCCTTTTCTTCCTTAGAGTCAATGTTACAATAAGAATATCAATTTCATATTGTTAGGTTAAAGATAATGCATTGTAGGACCTCCACTCCAGGAACCAATTCCTGGTAGCCTGGATTCAAATCCCCACTCTATTCCTACCAGATTATTTTCTTCACTTGTAAAATAGGGACTTTCATAAGGACAATTGTGAAGATCGTGTGGGTTAGTATATATGAGGTGCTCGGTAGCTCACACACAGTAGCTGAGTAATCATTGTTACCTATTGTAATTATTAGGATCAATAGCCAAATGATTTGTGATAGCAAAGTGAAAAAATAAACTACAGCAAGATCAAATATATAAAGGGGGAAATGTCTTTCCCAGATACCTGTCTTCCCTCTAGAGAAGTGAACTTTCTCCTATTGATTATGCTTCTAATCAAGAGTTATAGTCCCTGAAATCAGTCAACTGCTGGAAAGAGGTTGCTGTTTTCACACTTTCCAGAATTTGACCCTGCCTTCTCCTGAGGAAAGTATGATGTGATAGGGCGTGGCTCTCCTCAGGGAAGTATAAAATGGAGTTTGAGAGTGTTATCCTAGACTGTAAATCCCTACATACAACTAGGATCTCAAGCAGTATTCCTGCTGTAAATACAGATCTTATGAAGCAGCAATAGATGGATGTAGCTCTGTATATCGACCTGGGGATATTTTTAATTAGTCCTTTTACCTCTCATTAACTAGACTGATTCACGTGCCTCTCAACCTTAAACTCATTTTCATCTGATTCCTTAAACGATATAACCAACCAGAATGCTTCAATTGCTTTCAAAGTATATGACCCCACCATCATTATGCCCCTCTGGGCTCACATACCACTTTATAAAATGTTCTTTTTGATCTGTGCACACAAAACCTGCAAAGGTGTGCGTTGTGCAGAAGAGGACTAACCACTGGAGCCTGTTATAAACATTGTCCTCTGTAAACCGTTAAGGTATGGTAGGGAGATATTGGACTGGATGAGGAAAAGAGACCTGGCTCTAATTCTTGGCTGTGACCTCGGGCAAACACAACTGCTTCAACCTCAGTTTCTTCATTTGCAAAATGGCAAGAGGTAAACTATGTGAACTCTACTGTTTTACTTTATTTCATGTTCCCAATGAACCAAAATGATGAACATTTTAATCAAACACATAATTTCCTGAAATGGTTAAGAGAGAAATGTAAGATTATTTCATTCATTCAGCATTTCTAGAATAGCTAGTATGTACCTGTATCCAGTACAGTGTATGGGACACAGTAGTAGACAAAGATGGGTCCCTGCCCTCCTGGAACATATATTTCAGTGGACAACACAGACAGTAAGTGAAGAAATTAACAAAATAATGTTAAATTGTTTGATGTGCTCTGAAGGAAATAACTGAGTGATAAAAGAGAATAGCAGAAAGAGCTCAAACATCTAGGGTGGCCTCAAGTCTCTCAGTCTCTCCTTTTCTCCCTCCCTCTTCCTCTTCCTCTTCCTTTCCCCTCCTCCCTCTCTCTCTCTCTCTCTCTCTCCCCCCCCTCTCCCTCCCTCGCCCTCTCTCCTCTCCCCCTGCTCTCTCTCTTGCAAATACATTTTAATTATGACCAGAATAGTGAAGAGTCTGGCACAAAGGAAAATAATGAGAGGTTGTCTAAAGGGTACAACTCACAGTGATAACCCCAAGGAGGGAAAATACTTAGGATTTTTAACATGACTACCAGGACTAATATACACACACTAACAGCCAGTGAAAGATTTAAGGCTGTTTTTGGAAGCTGCAGAGATACAGTTTCACAGCATGCAGATCATGTAGATTATGTCCTATATCTCAAAACATATCTGCTCCCAGAAGAGCTCTCGAGATGAAATATACAAACCATATACTGTGCACAAGCCAACAAGGAAGCTATTTTCTAGTAGCATTCAAGGTTGCTGTGAGAGTCATGTAAGATACTCTTTAAGTGAGCCAGCCCTTGTGAACTTGACCACCTTGTAGGTGTAAGTTATTGCTATAAAGGTCTTATTGATGGCATCTGCAAACATCACTCACTTAACAATTTGTTTCTGTAACCAGCTCTTCTTCCCTGCTTCAATTAGACTAACCTTGCTTGGGATTCACTAAGAGTACTGAGGTGCAAATTAGCATCACTAGTTTTTTTTTTTACAGATTAATGTTTGATTTGCTCACTGTGTCCCTAGAAACTGCTCAGCAGCATGAATCGGAAAACACTGTCTAAAATGGCACCCAGGTGAGGAAGGCACTTCAGCATCACACAAATGTGAGACAAGAATACATGTATGTCTCAGTTGGGACTACCTATTTATTCAGGAAATAATAAGAGAATGCAACCTAGGTTAAAATGCACATACACAAAGAAACTGAGCATTCTTTCTAAATCCTTCGGTAAGTTAATAAGACTTTGGGAAAATACACCAGAGAGAAGGAACCAGAAGAATAAATTCAGTTAGTAAAGCTGAAATGCTATTAAAGGACTGAAAATTTTCCAGAATATCCTTTATGACAATTTTCCTGATGCTGATCTTCTTAACAGTTTCAATGAACTTATACAAGAGCCAAGAGTCTTCATGTTGCAGTCTTTTTTGGTTGAGCCAAATACAGCCTTTCATTTGATCTCACTAAATCTTGAGGAGCAAGGGATCAATTCTGCCCCAAAATGTAGTCTTCAATGGCATGTAATAGGATGAATTTTATAGTGATTTTCTGCCCATCACTGATATATTTCAGGACATATGCTTTGATCAGAATATGTCTAAATCTATGTATTCTTTGAATAATATTTTTTTCTAAATAATATTCTTTGAAGCTTCGTAATATTCCTGGAAAAAAATCTTTATTTTACAACACATCAATGAATTACCAAATGATCTATTTTATATTGTAGCTTTTAAAATCACCTAGTGTGGTGCTTGGCCAACTCAGTAAATGTTTCTCAAATGAAAACTGTTAAGTAGAGTCTTCATCTCAAAGAGTCATAAGCAACTCCCTATATGAAACTTGAGTGTGATCAAAATCCATATGCTTTATTTATCAAGTGGAAAAAAGTTTTAGAGGATGTTTAATTAGCATGATTAGCCACAAAACTTTTAATGTCACTGGGAAATTTTTCTAATGCCACTGAAGATTAGATTGTTTAGTGGGAAAATAGACAAGGATTCCATGTACATGACAATAGTTCCCTACCCTACCCCTCATCCAGTTCTTCACCTAGGTGATGCCTATTTATCCTCCAACCCAAGGTTGTGAGGTTGTGTCCTAAGGGATCCTTACTGAGCCTAGCTCATTGCAATGCATTTGTTATGCTCATGATATTAACCTTGCTGAGGATTCTACTCAAAGCATTACAGGTGCTTTAGTTATTCACATAATTATAATTGTAAAATCTATTTAGTAATTACTCTTTGCACCTTACATTGTAATGTTCTTGAGGATAGGATCATGAGAAATATTGCTTACCATTTTAGCACAATACTCAGCCGAAACTGAGTACTCAGTGAATATTCGTTGAATAAATGTTGTACAAAGTGTTTACTGTGTACAGGACCTGTGTAGCCCGTAGTTACTCTAATTAGCAACCAGAAAAGTAGCCTTTAAATCTAGTAAATTACACTCCTGTCTTTTCAGCCCAGCTTTGTTGATGGTATAGGGATTGTACTCATTCCAGATGGAAATAAAGTTCAAACCAGATCTTCTAAGACAAACATTTCAACCCATCTCCCTAACCAGTTTCTCCTCTTATGGATAAAAATTAGTTACTCTTCCTTCTATAAATCATATTCTCTCCAAATAGTGTATGTTGTATTTACAAGTTAAAATTACATTTAGATTTAAATGCAGAAAAGAGACAATGTTAACTTTGGAGTAGTTATAGCATCTCTCCCTGAAAACTGTTTGAAGCAATCCACCTTTACCCTCGACAGTAAAAGGGGAGTAAGGCTGATTAGCTCAGAGACCTTGGTCTCTTAGATAAAGGAAGATGTCTCCTTTCTGCTTGATTAGAAAAATACTTTGGAAAAAAAATGAATTTATAGTGTTAGCATTGCCCCCAAATATCTCTAGCAAAGATAATCAATATGCAAGATTGCTTCTAAGAAAGTCCCCCAAAGACTCCAAGTACTGTAGATTCCCCAGTGGGTTCAGTACTTACTATAGCTAGAATTAGATCTTCTACCTGAAAATTTAGAAGCACAGAGTCAGATGGTGGTAACGTGTTACACAGTGCTCTATGAGGCTGACTCACTCAGGAAGGTTCCAGGTTCATGTCTGGAGACCTCCCTGAACACACTGGGCTCATGTGTGATTAGAATTCAGGGCTGGCTGAAGCTGGGGATGGATCACAGCATAAGGATTTTGTTAGGGGTGTTATCTCTATCCCTGTATCTGTCACTCATGGAAGAAAAGAAAGAAACTTAAAAAATTTAGAAACAGATGCCAATCATAAATCATAACCTGTCCTCTTTAAAAAAAAAAGTTGATTAATGTCTTTTCCAAGATTACTGGTCTTCATTTCTTATTTCTTTGTATATCTTTTTATCTTTGTACCTTTTTTCTAGTTGTCTCACTCTCTTACATACTGTCCATACAGAAGACTAAAAACCCATTGACTTAATATATATCTTACCTTGACTCCTACTAGAATGGTTTTTACCTGTGCAATCAAGCTGGCCTCTTCTTAGAGTCTGAATAGGTATGGTGAATGTATCACTTACAGTTGAGATGACATGGGAAAGGAAGAATGTCTTGAGAAGATGCCAATCAAAAATCAGAATAGATTATTCAATTGGTTTGAAGAAACTTAGCACTGAAGGTCTAGCACCAAAGGGACAGAGATGAGAAACAGGTGAGACAGAGAAGACTGAAAGGTTAGCAGAAGGATGCTCATATAATTTATCATTCATTTTATTTTGAGAATGAAAGGAATTTTAAATAACAAGCATAAACCTAGACTGTCCCTGATAAACCAGGACTCATGGTCCATGTCATGAGAATGAGAAACAAATCTAATGCAATCTGTTGGATTGTTGGAAAAGTCATTATGTGTTTTTCTTTTTTAAAAAGTTTATTTATTTATTTACTTATTTATTTACGGTCATTCATTGTACATCAATACAGTATACAAAATGAGATTTTTTCCATACAGAATACATTGTATATTGTCTCAATCAGTGATATTACCATACATGCTATCATCAACAAATAATGTGTTTTTCTATAGAAAAATGTATTATGAATTTTCTGACAACCCAATAGTAGGGTCTGCTATGATGGAAACTCTCTTTCTCTCCTTCTTGGTTCAACTATCCAATTACTGACCAGCTACCCTCTTGTAGACATATAAATTGATATTTTTGTTTAAATAAAGAAATATCTTCATCAAGTGTAGTCAAGTCTTTATCTTTGTACCACCAGTGTCCTTAAGATGACACATCTGGATATCCCTGATGGGACCAATTATGTGTTAATTTCATGGTATAGTTATTAAAGGAGATCAGACTTATGTCCTTTATTCCCAAGTTTTTGAAGGATATCCTCCATCCTCCAACAGTTACTCAAAGTGTTTTCTGCATTCATTAGATTTCCATTAAAAAGAGATACCATTTTTAATGTTTTGGTATTTAATATAAAGAAATTTCAGTGCTTGGGAGAGGAAAAGCATAGGGTATTTCTTTAATGTCACAACCTAAGGTTCACATGTTTCTGAGTAGACATTCCTATCTAAAATATGATAAAATATAATAGAATCAATCAGAGCACATGGGTTCAGTGTGAGCTGTGATCATATAAATTATAACCCAGTTTGTTGTACAGCCATTATAGTTGTCAAGCTAGAATATTAAAACAAAGAGAAAGTATGTGTATCATCATCTATGAGAGACTTGTCCAAATCATATTTATCTATTAAATTACCTTCTCTACTCTTTTTCAGCTGATATCTTACAAGTCACATACCAAGGCAGCTACAGAAGGAATTTCTTCTTCTTTTCTTTTAACCTTCCTGATTTTTAATCATGTTTAAAATGGGTTTTCCCATTTCTAAGTCATAAAGATAATTGATTCTTGTCTTATGAAATGTTTATGGTTTCTTTTTTTTTTAATGTTAAATCTTTGGTCTACTTGGAATTTATCCTGAGATTAAAAGGTGGATCCAACTCTTTTTCAGAGGGCTAACTGCTTGTTCAAAAGATGTGACATTTATCATAGATAAAGGTTGCTTATTTACATTTAATATTCATACATCTTTATGGTATATAATATGATTTTTCAAACAGTGTATGTGGTGTCTAATAATCAAATCAAAAATACTACCATATACATATTTTTCAACATAATTTTCAACAAAGAACTTTATGTTCTTTGTCTGAGTCCCTCCCACCTATCACCCACTCTCCACTCCCCTCCTATACAGTCTGTGGTATCAACTCTTGCTCTCCTTACTATTATATCTTCAAATATTTCTGCCATAGAGTACAGACATTCAGTATATATTGAGTGGGGAGATACAATGTTTGTTTTTTTATAGTCTGGCTTATTTCATTTAGCATTAAATCTATTTTTATTCACTTTGTATCAGATGACAGAGTCTTGACATTATATTTATGGTAGTGTAGTGTTCCATAGTGGATATATGCCACAGTTTTTCAATCCAGTCATCAGTTCTGGGCTCTTAGGTTGATTCCATGATTACAAATTCATGTTGATTCCATGCATTGGTAAATTGCAAATAATGCTTCCCTAAACATGGATGTGCAATGGTCTTTCTGTTTTCCTGTCCTTTGGGTAAATACCAAGAAGTGGATTACTAGGTCATACAGTAGTTCTTGATGTAGATTTTTGAGGAACTTCCTTTTTGTTTTCCACAGTGGCTGTACTAATTTACATTCTCACCAACAGTGTAGGAGAGTTCCCTTTTCACCACAGTCTCACCAGTTTTGTCATTTTTTTTTTTTTGTTTTTGATCAGAGCCATTCTGACTGGAGTTAAATGATATCTCATTGCAGTTTTGATTTACATTCCCCATATGGTAAGAGAAGTTGAACATTTCTTTTATATGCTTTTCAGGCATTTGTATGTCTTCCTTAGAGAGTTATTTGTTCATCTCATTGCTTACGTTTTTTTATTCTTTTTTAAAAAACATTCAATCACTATAAAACATTTGGCTTGTAAAGAGAATTTACCCAACATGAAATACATCTCATACCAGTCTGGTTGAGAATACTATACACATTATCATCAATAGGTAATAAACCATTTCTATATCCACAAGCGTCTTGCTCATTGCTTATTTTTTAGTTGGATTATTCATTTTTATTGTGGGTAAGCTGATGAATTCCTATATATTCTGGTTATCAATCCCTTACAGGAAGCATTGTTTGCAAATATTTTCTCCCATTCTGTGGGTTGTCTTTTTGGTTTATTTATTATTTTCTTTGTGTATAGAAGCTTTTTACCTTGATGTAATCCCACTTGTCTATTTTGGAGGTTGTTGTCTGTGCTTTATGGGTCTTATTTAAGAAACCTTTTCCTGCTCCAATGTCTCCAAGTGATTCTCCTGTGTTTTCACAAGTAGCTTTGTAGTTTGAGGCTTTACATTTATATCTTGAATCCATTTAATTTTTGTTAATGGAGAGAGACAGGGGTCCAGTTTCATTTTTCTGCAGGTGGATATCCAGTTTTTCCAACATCATTTGTTGAAAAGACTTTCATTTCTCTATTAGTTTGTCTTGTGTATTTTGTCAAAAATCAGTTAGCTGTATGTTTGAGAATTTATTTATGGATTCTCTATTGTGTTTCATTTGTCTATGTGTCTGTTTTTGTTCCAGGACCATACTTTGATTATCACATCTTTGTAGTATATTTTGACTTTCAATAGTAAGGTGCTTCCTACTTTATTCTTTTTGCACAGTATTGCCCTGGCAATATGGAGACATTTTTGATTCTGTTTCTGGAAGAATATCATCAGTAATTTTGTTAGAATTGCATTGAGTTTAGAACTAAATATGAGTAGAATTGACATTTTTATTATACTGATTCTTCCAATGCAAGAACAAAGGATGTCTTTCTACTTTTTGTCTCATATTCAAGTTATCTTTTCAGTTTTTGGTAATTTTCCTTGTGGAGGTCTTTTATTTCTTTGCTTAGGTTTATTTTTAGGCATTTTATGGCTATTGTAAATGGGATTGCTTTCTTTAATTCTTCCTCTGTTCATTGTTGGTGTATAAAAGTGCTATAGATTTTTGTATATTGATTTTATATCCTGTCACTATACTGAATTCATTTATTTCTTTTTGGACTTTTTGGGGATTCTTTGAGATTTCCAATATATAATCATGTAATCTGCAAATAGAGATAATTTTACTTCTTCTTTTCTTATTTGAATGCCCTTTATTTTACTCTCTTGTCTGATTGCATTGGCAAGGACTTCCAGTACTATGTTAAAAAGGAGTGGAGAAAATGGACAACTTTTTCATATTTCAGTTTTTAATGGAAAAACTTTCAACATTTTCCCATTCACTATGGTGTTATCTGTGGATTTATCATATATGTTGTCTTGACATACCTTCTATACCTATTTTGTAGAGAGTCTTAATCATGAAGAGATTTTATCACAGGCCTTTTCTGAATCATTGATATGATCATATGGTTTATATTATTCCTTCTGTTATTGTGATGTATTGCATTTATTGCTTCATATATGTAAACCATTCTTGCATCCCTGGGATAAAGCCTACTTCATTATGGTGTATTATCTTTTTAATATGCTGTTGGATTAAACTATTTAGTATTTTGTTGAGAATTTTTGCGTATGTATTTATCAGGGATATATGTCTGTAGTTTTCTTCTTCTTCTTCTTCTTCTTCTCTTCTTCTCCTTCTCCTTCTCCTTCTCCTTCTCCTTCTTCCTCTTTTCCCTTATGTCTTTGTCTGCTCTTGGTATCAAGGTGGTAGAAGCTTTATAGAATGAGTTTGTGAAAGTTTTGTAAGATTCAGAAGTGAAGCCATCAGGACCCAGGCTTTTCTTTGTTGGAAGAATGTTTACTACAGATCCAAATTCATGGCTTGTTACTGGTCTATTCAGAATTTGTATTTATTCCTGGTTCAATCTGGGTATATTGTATGTGTCCAGAAATTTGTCCATCTCATCTAGGTTTTCTAGTTGGTTGGCATATAACTCATTCTTTCGTTGCCTATATTGTTTCTTCTGAGTGTTCTAAAGTTAGTCTGATGGGATTTCCTTAGTAAGTAACCTGATGTTTATCTCTTACCATTTTAGAATATTGTCTTTAAATTTGATTTTTCTAGTTTGGCCAGGATGTGACTTGGAGAGGATCTTTTTATATTATATGTAATTTGCGTCCTTTGTATTTCCTGGATCTGGATGTCCATATGTCTCTCTAGATTTGGAAAGTTTTCAGATAGTATGTCATGAAATAAGTTTTCTATACCTTTACTCTTTTTTCACCTTCTGAGATACTCAGTATATGGATAGCCACTGAGTGGTGTCTAGAATTTCCTGTATGCTTTCCCTTTTTTTTTTTTTTTTTTTTTTTTTTTTTTTTTGTTATAGAGTATGTGCACTTGCCAGAAAGAGTCAGACAGTCAGAGGGATGGCCCCTGGGAGTATGGCCACATCACAGTCCCTTCTCCTCCATTCTTCTCTTGAGATTCTAGGTGCACACACACACGCATATGCGTGGTATGATTTTTCAAGCTGCCAGGTCTGGGACTCAAACTGCAGTTAGCCATGTGGGAATCCTGTGCCTTAACCACCATGTGACCTGCTGTCCTCCACGTTGTCCTCATTTTTAATGGTTATTATTTTATTCATATTGGTGTCTTGGACTAAATCATAGGTTTTATCTTCAAGTCAGAGACTCTTCTGTGCAGTCTAATCTGGTGTTAACACTTTTGAAAGAAATTTTTATTTCCTGTATTCTCTATCTCCAGAATTTCTGGTTTGTTTTGTTTGTTTGTTTATGTTTTTGTTTTGTTTTTAGGATGTCTGTCTCTTTATGGGATTCTCCTTCATGTCATGTAATGATTTTCTCACCTCCTGGCATTTTATAGTCCATTTTTTTTAATCTTACTGAGCATTGTTATGATGATTATTCCAAATTACTTTTCTGACATTTCTGTGATTTCTTGTCTTTTATCCATTGTTGGTAAGGAGTTATTGTGTTCCTTTGGGGAAGAGATATTTCCTTGTGTTTTAAATATTTCTTGTGTCTCTGCACTGATTTTTAGGCCTCTGGTGGAGAACTCACGTCTTCCTAATTTTTGAGTAGAGTCTGTAATGCCAGAGACCAGGGGCAGGGAAGAATAGCCTAGGTCCCAAGTGTGCCCCAGACAAAGTGGTTCAGTAGGAGCCAGAAGTCAGCAGCATCTTTCATATCAAGCACAGATCATAGCTTGTACATGAGACCTGGAGGTGGAATGTCTCTTTAGACCCACTTGGAACCTTGGCGAGTGGTCTAGAAAGGTGTGGAGGCAAGTCCATCTATTAAACCCAAGACATGGGTCCCGAGTGGCCTGCGTGTAATATCTGAGAGTGATGCCTTTCCCAAGGCCTGAATGTGGCCCTGAAAAGGCAATTGGAGGGAGGGGAGACAGAGTAGCTCTCAGGCCCTGAGTGTGGTTTCAGAAAAGTGTTCCAGGAGGGATCAGGAGACAGCTGTCCCTATCAGATCCATGTCAGGGTTATGTACCCTGCCTCTAATTACTGGCAGCAGAGAACTCTCTGGCCTTGAATGTAGACTTGACAAGATCATCCAGGAGGGGCCAGAGGCAAATCTTTGTGAGACACTAGAAACAGGGCCTCTGTGGCCTGTGTAGGACACTCAGAAGCAGAGTGACCCTCTGTGCCTGATTGCAGCCCTGCAAAGGTTGTCATTGAAGGACAAGAGGCAAACCTATTTGTGAGACCCTCAACAGAGACTGCAACCTATAATGCCTGAAGGTTCAAAAAAGCTGCTCAGTTTTGAACAGATTCCTACTAGAAGTAAGTTGGCTAGGTCAGGAGGGCTAGGTCAGGAGGTACAGTGGTGCCTTGTCTTCCCCACTGTGACATAAAGGGGTGATCTCTGGGACCTTCCTCTCTGCCCAGTGTCACTTTCTTTTCCTTTGCCCATGCTAGATTCTAGTTCAGGGAGGTCCAGAAGAGCTGTACTGTGGATTGCATAAGTTGGGATGGGAACCCAGTCCCTTGAACTTGAGTCTGATGGGAGAGAGTGTGGGCCTGCCCTGACTGCCAGATAATGACCAAATTCCTCAGTCTCTGTTGAGAGTGCTCTCTTTTGCGTCCTCTGCTCACTCTGGCTGTGCAGTCTTGTTTTAAAAAGGAGCTCCATCTGTTGATTGGCTCACTGGATGGTGCAGCTCTCTTGTAGTCTTGGGGAAATAGAGGGTGGAAGGTTTGATATTTTTTCTGAAGCCATATGCTCATGCATTCCCTTACAATGTGTGTTAGTTCCATTCCAGTTCATTGTTCTTCTGTGGGTGGGGAGTTCTGGAATCCACATAGATAGTACTTTGTGGTTCAGAGTTTCAAAGGAGAGTTTGTCTCATTTTCTCCCCTCAGAGGGGAGGAATAGAGGGAGGACCTCCAGAATTTCACCTGTTTCAGAAAATTGTCTGCTCTTTACACTTCCAAGTAGCAATTATGTGAACCAGAAGTTCCTGCTGGCTTTTTCTTGCCCTTGGTCAGTCCCACCAAACCTCTGTCACTGTAGGGTCCATGTGTAGGCTGTGGCCACAGCTTAGGGACCTGCAAGCTGCAGAAGTGGTAACAGCTGGCTCTCTTTCATGCAGCAGCCAGGTTTTTAAATTTTTTTAAATCTTCCATTTGTCTACCTGTTTATGTACTTGTACCACATTGATTTAATTTTTAAGGCTTTATAATGTGTTTTAACATCTTTCTCTTCTCTCAGAATTTTTCTGGCTATTCTTAATTACTTGTTTTATCATATTAGCTATAGAATCATCTAGTTTTGTTTCTTAACAACTTGTTGATATTTTTATTAGGATTATATTAACACCATAAATTCCCTTAGGGAGAATTGACAGCTGTCTGTTGCCACATACTCAGCTCCAAAATGTTGTTTCATTTGTTTATGTCTTATTTCATACTCTTCAGAAGTGTCTTCAAGTTGTCACATGAGATTTCATATTTCTTGTTAAGTTTTATCTTTGGGAATACTATTCTAGTTGTTGTCTTTTCTTACGTTGTATCTTCTAACTTGTATTTATATACAAAGACAATTGCTTTCTATTCATCAATGTTGTGTTTTTCTGAAGTCCTTTATTGTTTGTATTATTTTCCTGCTGATTCTTTTAGGTTTTTCAAAAAACACTCTTATCTAAAAATAGTAATAAATTTCCTTATTCTTTTATTTTTATATTTCTAATTTCTTTTTCTTGTCTAATTTTGTTAAATAATAGTGGTGATAGTATCTTTGTCTCATCAGCAAGAATGCTGTTCTTGTTTCACCAGTAATTTTGATGCCAGTTTTTGATTAACATGGATTATAGATGGATGAAAGGGTAGGTGGATGGATGCATGGATAATTTGATAATGATATAGAGATATTTATTTTATATAGAAACTACCTACAATTCTTTAACTGTTTTTTTTTTAATAAAAGATGAATTAAGACAAATAATTTTTCTAGATCTTTGGAGAAAATCATGTTTTTCCTTAAATCTGTAAATGTTATCATTTATAGTAATATATTGCCTAATACCAATCCATCCTTGTATTTCTAAAATAATCTCTACCTAATCATAAAGTTTCATTATTTCAATGTGTTGCTAGATTCTGGTTACTGCTATTTTACATGTACAGGACTTGTACATTAGTATGCATAAGTTCTATTGGGCTGTAGTTTTCTTTTTCATGTAGTGCTTTTTCAACTTTTGGTATCAATGTCGTACAGATATCATATTAAAAATTTGGAAGATTTTCTTAATCTTTGTCTTAGAGAAGAATAAATTCTGTAAGAACAAGATGCTCTTTAATAATATGGTAAAATTTCCAGCAGGATTTATTGATTGTTTACTCTGTATCAAATACTGTGTTTGGACACCAAAATAGAGATAAATGAGAGAGGATTCCTACATTTAAGGAACTAATGGTCTAGTGAAGGCAACAAACATGTCAATAATATAAAAAGAGGTTATGGGCTTCTGTAGTAAGATGTGTAGGAGATACTATGAGAATATAAAGAATAGTTTCATAAAGAAACAGTGAATTATGGGTGACCAAGCTTAGCATTTCTCATGAGAAAAGCAAGCATAAGCCCAAACAGGATGATTCCAGAATTTCCTGTCCCAAATTTTCCTCTGGCTGATGAAGTTCCTTTAACGAGAGACTGAAACCTTCTTTCTTTTTAAAAATTCGTTTATTTATTTTGTAATCTCTGATTTACATTTAATTGTACATCTTTGTGGGATACAATATGTTTGTTTTGTTTTGTTTTTTTTTTTGGAGAGGTTTTTGCTATAGGGCACGTGCGCTTGCCAAACAGACAGAGACAGACAGAGAGACAGAAAGTGAGAAATCACCCCCCAGGGGGGATGGCCATGCCACAATCCCTTCTCCTCCATTCTCCTCTCGGGATCTTGGGCACGCACGCACACATGCCCGGTGTGAGTTTTAAGCCACCGGATCGGGGACTCGAACCGCGGTCAACTACGTGGGAGTCCAGCGACATAGCCGTTACACTAACTGCTGGTCTCAAAATATGGTTTTTCAAAGCACACATACAGTGTGTGATAGTCAAGTTAAGGATATTAAAATATTCATCATCTTCAACAAAGAACATTACATTCTGTTGTGTACCTTTGACATTCTTTATATTAGTTTGGTTTTTGTTTGGGGGTTTCGGAGGTGGTTATATATTAAATTGGTAATGCCATTTTTTACTCAGCCTGTAATCTATTCACCTTGTTTACATATATCCTTTTATCTATTGATCAATTTTTCCTGATCCACTTGCCACTTACTCCAACCCTCCTCCCTCCCATGCAGTCTTTGATATCTATTGTTGCCTTCTACTTGTATACAACTGAGTCTTTCGATTTTTGCCATAGTATATGGCCATTTGGTGTATAGTAAGTGGGTACATGCAGTATTTTTGCCTGGCTTACTTCACTTAGCATTTTATCTTCTAGATCTGTTCACATTGTGTATAATAGCAGGATCTCATTATTCTTCCTGAGTAATATTCCATTGTGTATGTGTGCTATACTTTCTTAATTCAGTTATTGTTTGTTGGAAACTTAGATTGATTCCACAATTTAGCTATTGTAAATAATGTTGCAATGAACATGGATGTGCAAAACCTTCTTTTTTCACATCTGAAATATTATGTGGCTTAAAATACAGCTAACACTTGGGAGACATGAAATTCTCATTTAATGTTATACCTGAAAGCAGTAAAGCAGTGATTTATGGACATCTCCTGAAGATAATTTTGTTACAGAAAAAGATTAGAGATTTTTAGACCCAAAGGTCCATGAACAGATGAATGAGGATGTCTCAAAAAAGCAGGGTATTCAGAGGTCAGCTTTGTCAAATTCACTCATGAGTCTGAGTCTACCCAGGACACAGTCAATGAGCAGAATAGCTCATCTCTTCACAAGTCTCTTTTTCTTTCTCTATTTGTTAATTTGTATTGAATAATTGTACACATACACAAAAATATACAATTAAAAAGTGGATAGCTTGATTAACTTTTACAAATTAGACATAATCATGTAGCCATCAGCCTCCTCAACTACCCTCCAAGGGATACTATTCTGACTTCCACTATCATGAATCACTTTGCTTATTTTTTAAAATTTTACCAGAAGGTGCATACACACAACAAGAGAGAGAGAGAGAGTAAAAAGCACCCCCCCACACACGGGGAGAGTCTTTTCTTCTATCTCTCCTCATTTGGGGATTTTGGGCATGCAACAACATGCCCAGTGTGTTTTTTCAAGCCACTGGGTCCAGGACTAGAACTGTATAGCCAGTCATGTAGGATCTAGTCACCCCAACCAACATGCAACTGACTGGACACAGTTTGCTTATTTTTTAAATTTATTTTTTTATTAACTTTATTATTTATATATTAAATTGCTATACATAATTTAGCTTGTATAGAGAATTTACCTAATATGAAATACATCTCACACAAGTCCAGTTGAGAATACTATACATATCATCATCAACAGGTAATAAACCATTTCTGTGTCCCATGAATGTCTTACCTCTCTATTTTTTCCCTAATTGCCTTCTCTACATTCTTCCACTCTTCCATACTCCTTCCACACTGTCTCCACTGTTCATAACTATTTTCAATGCTTTTATGTCCTCCAGTCTTTCAGTCTCTACCATAGAATGCAGACAGTCATTATATGTTAAATGGAAACATACAATGACTCTCTTTCATAGCCTGACTTGATTTACCCAGCAATAAATCTTCCATATTAATCCACTTTTTATCAAATGCTAGGGTCTTGTTTTTTTATAGCTGAATAGTATTCCATGGAGTATATATGCCACACTTTTATGATCCATTTATCTGTTCATGGATGTTTGGGTTGGTTCCATGCCTTCCCCTTTGTGAATAATGCTGCAATAAACATAGATGTGCAAGCACTTTTCCTACTGAGCATTCTCCTGTCAGTTTCCTTATTTTTTAACTTTATATAAATGAAGTTATATGTAGTCCATGCTTTTTTCCTGTTTTTTTTTGTACTTGTCCTATATTATGTTTATATAATATGATGTTGTTCCATGTTATTCAGGTCTCATTGCTGTAGAATTGTGTATATGTGTGTGTGTGTATATATATATATATGTATATACACACACACACATACATACATATCACAATTTATTATCCAATCAAATACTTATTCAGAGTTACTATGTGTTCTTGTACTGCTATGAATATTTTTATCCATGATTTTTTGTTCTTCATCCTGTAGGATATATACCTAGGAGTGGCATTGTTAGATCATTGAATATACAAACATCTAGCTTATATAGGAACTACTGATACACTTTTCCAAAGTGACCATACTAATTTGGGTTCCTTCCAGCTGTGTATGAGTTCTGTTTATTCTATATCTTCACTGATACTGCCAGTTTTCATCTTCATCATTTTAGCCATTCTGTATAAACCTCAAATGAGTTAGTTTAAATGCTTAGTAAGCTATGGCTAATTTTGATTAGAGGTCTTACTTTAAGAAAATAATACGTATAGGAAATTCTTAAAGAGACAAAGATTTTGTTCATTCAGAGGATTAAAATAACCCTACTATTAAAGCTGTGATAATCAAAACAGCATGGTATTGACATAAAAACAGACATATGGACCAATGGAACAGAATAGAAACCCCCAAAATATACAGCCAACTGATTTTTTACAAAGGGTACCAGTCAATCCAGTAGGAAAAGGAAAACCTCTTTAGCAAATGGTGCTGGAAAAAATGGGTATCCACCTCCTGAAAAAATTAATCTGAACCTTTACCTCTCACCATTGAAAAAAATCAACTCAAAGTAGATCAAAGATCTAAACTTAAGACCTCAAACTATAAAACTATTGCTGGAAATACTGGGGAATCTCTGAGAGACGTTGTGGTAGGTGAAGACTTCTCAAGACCCCCAAAGCATAGTCAGTAATTCCAAAAATAGGCAAGTGGGATTATATCAGATTAAGCAGTTTCTGCACAGTAAAACAGTAATTCACAGTAATTATAGTGAATCAACAACCTTCAGATTGGGAGAATATTTTTGTAAATTATGCTTCAGATAAGGGAATGGTAACAGAATACATAGGGAACTCAAGAGGCTTACAAAAAAAAAATCACAATTAAAAGATGGAAAAATGTGCTGAATAAACTACTCTCTAAGGAAGACATACAATCAGCCAAAAAGCATATAAAAAATGTGCAACATCCCTCATCTTAAGGGAGATGCAGATCAAAACCACAATGAGATATGCCACCTAACCCATCAAAATGCCTAAGATTAAGAAAACAAAAAATGATAAGTGCTGGTGGAGATGTGGTGAAAAGGGAACTCTCCTATGCTGCTGGTGGGAATGTATATTGGTCCAGCCACTATGAAGAACAATATGGAGATTCCTCAAAGATCTACAAATAGAACTACAATATGATCCAGCAATCCTACTCCTGAGTATCTACTCAAAGGATAGGAGAACGCTTAGTGAGAATAAACATAGATGTTTGCACATCTGTATTTATTGTGGCATTATTCACAATTGCCAAGACATGGAACTAACCCAGATGTCCACAAATAGAAGAATGGATTGAAAAAGTGTGGCACAGGACCAGCAGATGGTGAAATGTTTATGTCAGTGGTGTCCCACATAGTCAACCGCAGTTCGAGTCTTGAACCTAGTGGCTTAAAACTACGCCAGGCACGTGTGCATACATACCCAAGATCCCAAGAGAAGAATGGAGGAGAAGGGATTAAGACATGGCCCCCCCTGGCCATCACCCCCTAGTGATTTCTTGTTTTCTCTCTCTCTGTCTCTCTCTGTATTTCCAGTGAGTGCATGCACCCTATAGCAAAAACCTTTCTTTAAAGAAAAAAAAAAGTGTGGCACAAATACTCTATGGAATACTACTCAGCCACAAAAAACAAGACCTTGACTTTTGATAGGAAGTGGGTGAATATGGAAGATTTACTGGTGAGTGAAGCAAGCCAGGCTTTGAAGGAGAGACATTGTATGTCTCCACCCATATATACCAACTGACCACACTCTATGGCTGAAACTGAAAGACTAGAGGATATAGAAACATAGGAAATGGTTATAAATATTGTACAGTGTGGGAAGAGGGTAGGAGAAGGAAGAGAGTCAGAGGAAAGACATTAAGGAGAAAAACAGATAAGACATTTACGGGACACAGAAATCTGTTATTACTTGTTGATGATAATGTGTATAGTATCCCCAACTAGACTGCTGAGAAATGTATTCATGTTGGAACATTCGCTTTGCAAGCTAAGTGATTTATATGATTGAATGTATAAAAGAAATTAAATTATATATAGATTTATAATATCTATATAAGTATATATATAAATATAGATACAGATATGGAGATCTATATATTTTAATAGATATACATATAGATAGATATAAGTATATTTATATAATATATATAGGTATATATAAATAGCCCTACTAAGGCCAGTTTATCATACTGAAAAATGTCCTAACATTAAGAAGACTCGCTCAGATTGTTTTAAAGTATTATCAATTCTAATTTTGCTACTTTACTCCACATACTATAATTCTAATAAATGACATCTCCAAGTGCGTGTGATAATAATTGTTCTGCATAAATAATGCAAGATAATGAGCCAAAGAATAGTGTATGAATTACACAGAAAACACTGGACTGAGGTATAGTAATTCCTGGTAAAAATGAAAGAAGTCAGTCAGAAGGTCAACAATTAGTAAATAGAAAGAGCAGAGAAGACATTTTCATTGAGATTGAATAATTTCTTACAAAATCAACAAGTTAGAGGTCATAAAGTTGCAAAACGTGCATCTTAAATTTTAGGCTGCCTTATCTTCCATGGTTCAGGAGCTCTTTAACAGAAGCTACTCAGATAAAAGTGACAGTCACCTCTACCCATTAAAGCAAGTTCATCTTCCTTTTATATTAAGAAAAAAAGGAGATGAAAATAGAAGGGGCAGCAATACTGAAGTTCTAAAATGGTTTCAGGGGCCTACTTCATGAGATACAGGTATTTTAATATTTTAATTTTTTTAGCATAAATTCTACCCAGTTTATATCCAGACACAAGCACTTAAAAGAAAAATAGGAAAAGTCTATTTTATCTCTTCCCATTAATTGCTAAAGATAACTTTTAAATATACCATGTGCTTTTTCTTTAGTAGCACTCATCAATGTTATGACTGACAGTTTTACCATTATCCCACATAGACTGTGCATTCAAAGGAAGCAAGGACCTTTGACCATTGTTCTCCATTGTGTCTTCATTGTTTATCAGAGAACCTGACCACTCAATAAATATTTCTTGAATAAATTAATGAATGAAAAAATGAGTAGGGACTGAGCATAGATTAACACTTTCCTTAGTCTTTCATTTACTAATTTGCACATCTTTCACCTGTTTTTTTAAAAAAGGGCCAAGGATCTAGTTCATAACTAAATTTCTTGTGTAAGAGGAAAATTTAGCATGAACGATTCCACAGAACAAGAGAGAATGAGAGGGCCCAGGCTGTCCTTGGGGAAGGTCAGGAAAGGTCTCAAGGAATTCCCAAAACCCAGAGAGCAAATCCAAAAAATGAAATCCTAATATGAAAAGTTGTGAGAACTCAACAAAGGTATGGAGCAACAGAGACACAGTATAAGAAAAAAATCTTCAAATACAGTTATTTTGAATTAACTGAAGAAGTCATGAGGGATGAGATAAGACAAGAAAGATTAAAATTTTTGTAATTAAGTGACTCAAAATTACTCCAGTGTAAGTAGGACAAATTTTAGAATATTTTATAAAAGAAAAAAATTGAAATCAGCGATGCTCAAGACCAAGAAGGGAAGCTGTCGCAAGGTGAATCCTAGATGAAAATAGATTTTCTTAAGAAAGAAGATTGGACAGATTTCTGCAAAAGATGATGAATGGCAATGCTCGTTATCGTGAGTCGTTAGTGAAGATAAGCTTCTCGGATTTAAGCTCGATCCCTGAACCTGGGTCCTTTGCAAATTGCACAGCTGCCAGTGCATCAGTCGGGTTTTATTTTAACAACATTTACAATTTCCCTTTCAGTTGAAGCAAGGCTGAGGGACCATCTGAACAGATAATGAAATAACTGTGAAAGTTCAGAGCATGTAGAACAAAACAAAATATGTTTTGCCTGATTTATGCAAACTAAACATATTGTCAAGGTTTTGAAGCAGTTAGTCCAAAATGTGCACAAAATAACAGCAACTTCTCAAGTAGCCTGGCAGCAGATGAATTAAATGGAAATGTGTCTCTGAAACAGTTTAATCAGACTGTATAGATGTGCTGAATATTTTGATGCTTTTGTGGTATGAATTCTTGAGTATCTTTTCCTCAAGGAATACCCTATCAAGCTCACCCTAAAACCATGACTCTTGCCCCTTATCAACAGAGTTCTTCCATTAGGAATTCAAGGAATGTCTTTATTTTTGAAACCACTGTAAAAGAAGAAATCGAATGAAATGTATCTCTTGCTTCTTGCTGGTTGTAAACAAACCAGACAATGATGGGCCTCCACTGCTGTTTCTTGCACACTGTGACTCATCCCAAGGCTTCCAGCTGTGGAATTCAATGCCAAGTGAAAGAAACAGTTCTTTAATTGCCCAGAGAATGTCCAGGTCTTTGTATGTCTGAAGAGAGATTTTCTGTGCCCAACCATGGCTGCAGTTGAGATCAATGATTTCTGCAAATATCTAAGGTGAGAGAATTCTGAAACCCAATTTTCATATACTCTAATATGATACATCCTAAAAGAGGACAGAGCCTGTAGAAAAATAATCTTCCAAGGAGAAAGAAAAGCATTGTCCTTGGAAAAGGCTTAAAGGGCTTTGAATGAATCAGAGTCAGGAAAAAATTGTTTAACAGACACAAGAATGTAAGGTAATTTGCTGAAAATGATGTATATGGTAATGTCCTTGACTTGATTATCACACATAGCATGCATGCTTTGAGATATCATTACACATCATAAAGATGTCTTACTCTGTAAAAATGTACAGCAAGTAAATGTAGATACAAAATTATTTTTTTTAAATAACTATTTTACTTAAGTTTATTTATTTATTTTAATTTGATGAGAGAGAGCAAGAGAAAGTGAGAAATCAAGCTGCCAGGTCCAGGACTCAAACCACAGTCAACCATATGGGTGTCCAGTGCCTTTTAACCACCATGCCACCTGCTGGCCCATAGATAGAAAATTATAAAATTAAAAAAAAAAATACAGAGTTTCTACTTATGACAACTTCTCAATGGTTTTACCTTTCTGAAGGAAAAAATAGTGACCTTAATTAGGGTGTGTCAAGTTGTGCTTCAAAAAGTCTTGCCCTGGTTTTCTCACCCAATATTCCCTTTCACCAAGCAGATTCATTCAAGGCCTCACCTCTAAGAACTGAAAAACGGACATTACCACTGTCACTGCCATTCTAAAAAGACATGGCAGAACAGCTCAAGTAGGCACTGATTTTTCTATAATGTCTTTGGAACAAGCAAAGTTATTGAGCTTTCAGCTTAATATCATCTCATATCTTGGACACAGAGTTTCTGCTGTTATGAAGGGCAAAATATCATCACTTTTCAGCATTTTTAGGGTAATTGATCAGATTTCTAGGTCCTTTGCTTTTGCCTTCCGTCATGAGACTGCAATATTCAGACCATTAAACATTTTTTCAATAACTTTCTCAGCAAAAACCTAAGGGATGATTTCTCTCTCTTTTTTTAATTAATTTATATTTTTAGAGAAGTTTTTGCTATAGGGCGTGTGCGCTCGCCAGAAAGACAGAGAGAGACAGATAGAAAGCTAGAAATTGCCCCCCAATGTGGATGGCCACACCGCAATCCCTTCTCCTCCATTCTCCTCTCAGGATCTTGAGCACGCATGCACACGCCCCCAGCATGAGTTTTAGCCACCGGGTCTGGGACTCGAACCATGGTCAACTACATGGGAGTTCAGCGACATAGCCGTTACGCCAACTACTGGCCCCCATTTCTCTTAGACCTAATGGGTGAGTTACCAAACCTGTTCGCTCCTGTCGGCCTTCCTGCCAGGTTTATTATTTTAACATTACTGATCAGTTGTATAGAGTCTTCCTTAGTGATTGATAGAAGTGAAGGCCACTAGAATTCCTTGCAGTTCTCTCCTCACAGAAATCTTTCCATTTTCTCAAAACAGTACTTGTAGACATGTTTTTATGCACCTCCTCAATTTTTAAAAATTTGAATTAGTAAAAAAAAAATAAGTTATTTATACTCAACTATACCAACAAAATGTTTTATGAATATACTTATGGACACCATCATTGAAAGGGAAATGTGAGGGGCTGGCAGGTGGCACGCAGGTTAAGGGCACTGGATTCCCACATGGCTAAACACTATTTGAGTCCAGGACCTGGCAGCTTGCTTTCTCTCTCTCTCTCTCTCTCTCTCTCTCTCTCTCTCTCTCCCCCCTTCTCTGGTCAAATTAAAATAAATAAATAAAGTTAAATAAAGTAATTCTGTTTTTTTTTAAAAAAGGGGAAATGTGTATTGAGTAGTAAAGGTTAGCTAACAATATTGTTGTTTTACGAATAAAGGATGTATGTAAGGAGAGGTTTGATGGCTATATACAGACTTACACAATAGAGTTAATAGCCCGTAATTTGATGGAGTTGGATTTCATTTTTAAACTGTGTTACTCATTCTAACTCAGAGTAGGGGGGATAATCTTGCAATTAAAAACAAAAAAAAACTTGCAACCATTCTATTTGTAGGTAAGGGAAATTTATTATCCTATAACAGCAACAAAAATCTTTTTAAAAATCATGGGCAAAAAACAATAAAAGTAAATATATCATGGTCTACCACCCTGTATGTAACAAAAATGATACATAACCTATTAGTGATCTCAAAATGTTTTTCTCTGATATTCAAGCAACTTGATGAACTTAAATCTATTAATCCTACTAAGATACATCCAAATCTAATACGTTTTGTACTTTAGGAGAGAATTTGATTTGGAGTAATTATACAATGGGCAGCAAATAAATCCAATGTGATCCTAGTTGCACTATTAACTTGCCCTGTGACCTTGAGAATGTCACTTTAACTGCCTAGGGCTGTCCTGGAAAACGCAAAGTCATACCTCCTTCCTACATTGCTATTTCAAGAACTAAGTAATATGAACTAACACAGTGTCATGCCAGGTGGGTGGGAAAATTATTTAGGTAATAATGATGTAAGTCTTCAAATTAATTAATATTGAATGAATATATTTTATGATGACATTTTAGAAACTATCTAGCTGACTTTCTTAATCATATGCTAATTTTCAGGCTCTACGTTCCCCTTCAGCAGACTAAAATAAATTTCTTCCTCTTCCACCCCTTCTGATGCCCTCCTTGCTACACCTCCAAGGAATCAAGATACAGTTATTCAGTTCCTTTCCTCTCAGTCCTCATATTGAACTAATCACTGGGTCCTTTTAGTCCTTTCATTCACACCTTCTTCCTTTTCATTCTTTCTCCAGTTTAGACCTTCCTAACCTCATAGCTAGACAGTTGCAGATTTGAATCCTGGCACTACCGCTTACCATTTGTGTAAAACTATTCTGTGTCTCATTTTCATGATTTGTAGAATAGTGAAAGAGTAAAACCCAGAACTGAGAAAGTCAACTCAGCCTACTGAACAGTCAGGCTGTCATTATAGGCAGATAAATTCAGAGACAAAGCCAACACAAAATCAAGGCCATATCACAACTATGAAATGTCTTCCTCTTTTCTGTGGAATAATTACTGCCTTTTTTTTATCAATGATTTCTCCAACCCCACTTTGTTCCTCTGCTCCCTAAAACAAGATTACTAGACGACCCAGTTGCTAAGCTATCCTCCCTTCATGGCAACTGGCCCAGAGCTAAACCCTATTTCTACTAATCGCACATCAAAAATAGCACCCAATCCAGAGGTGATCCCCATTCACCTTAGTTCCTCCTCAGAATTATTCAGCCAAGCTCAATCCCTCCACAAAGCTTTTGCTTACTCCTACACTCCATGATTTCTCATAGTATAGGCAGAGTAATCCTAATTTTGTGTGGCTATGGGTAGGTTCCTGATTGTCTGTATGAATGGGATAATAAAATCTATAGCATTATTAATATAATTATTATAAGAATAATATTTCTTAACATGTTTTAGTATTCTTTTTTAATAGATTTAAATGACCTAATACATTGTGTCAAGATTATGGTTTCTTCCTCGACTTTCATTTCTTGTAAGACAGTATTATCTAATAGACAAGAGGTTGGTGACTGTCCTGAGGTGACCACTTCTACTAGTAACTGTCAACTGAACTCTCTTGTTTTCATCCCCATTAGGCACCAAGGACCATAGTTCTGACCTCTTTGTGACATTGAGGGGTGCCGTAAGAATTGTTGGATTTATCTGTGAAAAACTTGTAATCTGCTTTTTTAAACATTCAAATAAAGATATAGTTTTTATTAATATGTCTAACTAATAGCCTGTTATTACTCTGTTAATACTAGAGCACTTGGCTAAAGAAAACCTATACAACCTCTGAAGAAATTGAACACTAAATTCAGGTGTAAAGACCTAAGTTCAGGTCTCATCTCCAACCTTTTATAGTCACATGACCTTGTATGACCCTTAGCTGCTCTGAACTTCAGTCTCCACTGTAAAATGCTGCAATAACTATATATCATAATAGAGTTGTGAGTTTTATAAAATATGAAATATCACTAGAATTTGTTACAGAATTTACAGCTAACAATCTACATTTTCTGGTACACTTATTCCAAATAAGTTTGCCCATTCCACTAAACTAAATTATTCAATTAAAACACACATACACGGGGAACCAGCAGGTGGCATGATGGTTAAGGCGCTGGACACTCCCACATGGCCAACCATGATTCGAGTCCTGGAACTGGTGGCTTACTTTCCATCTCTCTCTCTCTCTCTCTCCCTCTCCCTTTCTGTGTGTGTGTGTGTGTGTGTGTGTGTGTGTGTTTCTCTCTGGTCAAATTCTTTTTAAAAAAGTGAATTAATAAGTAAAATTAAATAAATAACTCTTTTAAGAAAACATACACACATACAAATGTGCATGCATGCACACATACACAAACTCAGAACCCCCATAGTGTGTGGAGTTGGAAAAAAATAGGCAACATTAATAAAATGAAGTACCATTCAATCTACCTTCTATAAACAGTCACAGATAAAGAATGAATGGAATTGTTTAGTTTGTTTCTCTACAACTGAGGTAGAAGGAAAGGAGAAAAGGAGGAAGAGGATAAAGGAGAGAGGGAGGGAGGAAAGAGAGAGAGAGAACCTGCAAGACATCCTTTCCTCCTGTTTCTCCCTTAGTGCTCCCTACCCCCACACATCCAGTCAATTAAAGTCCAGTGGCTTCTGTCTCCTACGTATATCTTACACTGTCCCCTTCTCTCCATATTCACTCCAACTAACACCACCACCTTCTCATCCTGCACCAGCCTGCTAACCATTCTCTCTATGCCATTTTTGTCTCATTCCAATCCATTTGCTAATCTGATCATGTCATTGTCCTGCCTGAAACCCTCTGGGGGCTTCCCAGGTCACTTTAAAGAGCCTTTCTTAGGAATTATCTGTGTGCTCCTGTGGCGGTTGCCCTTTCATTCAACGTGACCAGTCTGTTTGCCCATACAGCACTTGCTCTATGCTGCTTCGTTTGTTGCTAATCATACATTTGCTTGCTATACCCTCCCTCTGAGTTCCTCTGTGAGGAGGCCAATGCCACACACATGCCAAGTGCTTGGTATCTATGTACCGAATGATGTGATCTACTTACAAGGATGAGACACAGATATGACAGAGTGGAAACAAGTGTACGTGTTGAGTGAGGTTTTCTTATCTTGCTTGGAAAAAAGCCAGTGCAGTCAGCATCTCTTGCTTCCCTTCTCTCCACCTCTTATACCCAGGTCCAGGTACCATGGTTGAATGGTTGATCACTGGACAATCCAATCTCTTTCTGCCTCGCTTATGCCCCCTACTGATCATACTAATCTTTTCAAAGTGACTGTAAATCAGACTACATGACTCCTCTGTTTAGAACTCTTTAATGATTTCCTACCAAATTTAGAATAAAATTCAGACTTAGAATAAGGTCCTCCAAATTTAGGTGCCATTCTAGTTCTGTGACCACTGGCTCTTCTGTGTGTCTAGAATCTTCTTTGGAGGACCTTTCCAAGGCCTAGATCTGTCCTGTCATTCATACCTCAATTTAAGTGCCACCACTTCATTTTCTTTTTTTTTTTTTTTTTTTTTTTTTTTTGAGAGGTTTTCGCTATAGGGCGCGTGCGCTCGCCAGACAGACAGAGAGAGACAGAGAGACAGAAAGCGAGAAATCACCCCCCAGGGGGGATGGTCACGCCACAATCCCTTCTCCTCCATTCTCCTCTCGGGATCTTGGGCACCCACGCACACGCGCCCGCCATGAGTTCTAAGCCACCGGGTCCGGGACGCGAACCACAGTCGACTACGTGGGAGTCCAGCGACATAGCCATTACACTAACTGCTGGTTCCCAACCACTTCATTTTCTTAACCACACAAAGATACTCCTTCATGACTGCCATCACTGTGGAATAATTTGTTTTATTTAATGCATGCATGGTCTATCTCCCTGTGGGGCCATATATTGCACCTTTACCCTGTCAGCTCACAGAGTAAAGCACCTGTTCATGTGCTTCACCAACTCTTTTCCCAGTGTGCCTGGGCTTCCCTGTCTCCTCCGAAGCAGGGAATGGATAGCTGTTGAATGAATGAGCACTCCCTCATGTTCTAAGTGGGTAGTTTTACAAATCTTTCACCTCTGCTTTTAGGAACATGCTCTGTGCCTCATATACGATCTCTCTAACTCAAGAACCTCTTTAATATGGTATGTTTGCTCAGCATTTATGACCCAGCAGATAGCCAGAAAGAGAAAGCCACTGTGAGTCATGCTGTGCAATTTCAAGTACCTTGAGAGCAGGTGATATTTTTCACAGTGTCAGCTGCAGTGCTCTCTAAGTGCTTTCCCGTTGCCATGGCAAAGGCTTTCTGAAGCAAATCCCTCAGGGAAGCAGGATCTCCTGCTTCTGGAGTATCCTCAAAGACACTGTCCTCCAAATGGGCCCAGCCAAGAGCCTTGCTTACATTCATCTTCATCTGAGTTCAGTTGAATTGGGACTTTGTTTTCTGTAATACTCTGCTTTAAGCTCCTTGACAGATGCAAGTTTCCAAGATCTCACGTAGAAGTCTCACGATGTTCTTTGCAGGAAACTAAATTCTCAGGAGGCAAACACCTATAATTTTTCTACCCATAATAATAATTATAGCTCACATTTATTAAGTACTTACTTTCATTGTCTCATGTAATCCTGAGAAACATCTAGGTTGCAGATACCATAATTAGATCTATTTTACAAATGAAGAAACAGACTCAGAGAGGGTAAGTAAATGGTTGCATGTGATACAAAGAGCATAGATGTACATCACAGAGCTGAGATCAGACCAAAACCCAGGGTCACCCTCGAGGCTAAAAACTTCACTTTCACATCTATGAGTTTTTCATGAAAGCCTGCACTAGTTTTTTAGGACCTTGAGAAACCCCATGTCCAAGAAGCATGGCAGGTAGTTGTTGATCAAATGCATCGTTAGTTTGTCTCCCCTGCCCTTTTGAACTCTGTACATTTCTCTTCTCTACAAACTCTATAATTTTTCTGCTCCCTCAAAGGTAACCATTTAATATGGCAAACACTGTCTTATTGAGACATTAGAATGTATAGTCCATGATGTGAGTCCAAATTTGGAACTCACTCAAATGTCCAATCTCTGCTCTCAATTTAACTCACTTCGAACCCTCTTCACCCTCTTCACCCCACCCCTTTCCTGTGCCTGTCCCACAGGGGTGAGGTAGGATGCAAGGGAACAAGACACTTCCTACTTTAATTAACACTCCTGTCTGCTGGCCCCATGCCCTCTGGCCTACTAAATGTTTAGAAGCTGTCTCTTTTTTTCTTTTGTTGCTCGTTCTTTTGGAGTTATTTTGAATAAATCATTACCAAATCCAGTTTTTTTCTATATATTTTCTCCTAATACTTTTATAGTTTTAAGCTCTTACTAAAGCTTCAGGTCTTGATCCATTTTGAGTTTATTTTGGTATATGGTATAAGGGCTCTTACCCCTTTTGAATATTTTAAATTTTTTTAATGTTTTCCCACAAACATTTACTTATCAAAAATTTTTGTTCATACTCTATCGTTCTTAACAGTTAATAGACAACTTTCAAAATCTCAAAAAACTCAGTTTTAAAGATAACTTTCAAAATATTTGTTATAATTTTGTTTGTGACTCTATAATAACAGATACAGTATGGTTTTAAATATTTTTGAGAAAATATTTACATAACAACTACTCATACCCCAGTGAGCAATTCACATATGAACCTTCCCAACTCAGTTCGGCCTACCAAGAATTCTGTTGTTTATTATCTGCTAGCAAATATCAGTTTCTTTTTCTTCTTTCAAAGTCTTTCTTTGATAGACTTTAGTAATCCTTTGGTTGTGGCTGTTCTTTTGCTGTCTCTACTGATTACAATGCTGGGCTGGAAAACTCCATGTTATTTTGTGATACAAATTAATTCGAAAAACTTCTCTGATCCTTTCTGCCGGGCAAACTGTCTATGGTGCTAGGCAATCCTCCCAAGAACTCCTGTTGGCTTTCTTTTTTTAAAGTTAAAGTATGAATTTATTTTGGTGCAAATAAATTTAAATCCATAAAGGTTTTTTCACAATACATATTTCCCACACACTTTAAAACTCTCCCCCCGCCCCACATCCACCCATTACATGTCCGGAACACAAAAACGGAGCTCAGTAGCCAAAAGGTGGAAACCGAAATATCCTCCAAGGAACAGACCAACAAAATGTGTATATCCACACAATGGGATATTATGCAGCCATAGAAAGGAATAAAATACTGATACATGTGGACAAACCTCAAAAACTATGCTGAGTGAAAGAGGCCACACACAAAAGGCCACTCCGATATGCTTCTACTTACATGTAATACCCAGACTGGCAAATCCATAGGAAGAGAAAGCAGGCTGGTGGCTGCCATGGAAACTGGGGAGGGAATGGGGAGTTAACTGCTTAATGGGTATGGAGTTTCATTCTGGGGTGATGCAAATGTTTTGGATTTAGCTAGAAATGGCAGTTGCATAACATTGTGATTGTACCAAGTGCCAATGAAACGTTCCCTTTAAAATGGTTAATTTGGGGGCCAGCAGATGTCGTAATGGTTACGTCACTGGACTTCCATGTAGCCAACCATGGCTTGAGTCCCAGACCCCATGACTTAAAACTCACGCCAGGCACGTGTGTGTGCATGCCCAAAATCCTGAGAGAAGACTGGCAGAGAAGGGAGTATGGTGTGACCATCCACCCTAGGGAGGGTGATTTCTCACTTTGTCTGTCTCTCCAGTGAGTGCATGTGCCCTATATCAAAATTATCTCTCTGGGGACCAGCAGGTGGTGTGGTGGTCAAGGTGCTGGACACTCCCGCATGGCTGAGCACAGTTCAAACCCCAGACCTGGCGGTTTGCTTTCTCATTTTCCATTTCTCTCTCTCTCTATCTCTCTCTGATCAAATTAAAATTAAATAAAAATAATTCTTTTTAAAAATCTCTCTCTCAAAAAAAAGGTTAATTTTATGTTATGTGAATTTCACCTCAATACAATAGATGGAAAGAAAAAAAATGTGGGAAAAACATCAACACCAACCCCCACACACCAAACAAAAAAGTGAAAGCAAACAAAAAGACATTTAAGCATTGTTTCAAGAGGGGCTGGGGAGAGGGATGACCTTAAGAATGCTACCACGTGGGACTGGCAGTTAGTGTAATGGCTATGTCACTGGACTCCCATGTAGCCAGCTGTGGTTCAAGTCCCGGACCTGGTGGCTTAAACTCATGCAGGGCGCATGTGTGTGCATGCCCAAGATCCCAAGAGGAGAATGGAGAAGAGATTGTGGTGTGGCCATCCCCCTGGGGGGTGATTTCTTGCTTTCTATCTCTCTCTCTCTCTCTCTGTCTTTCTGGCGAGTGCACGCGCCCTGTAGAAAAGCCTCTCTGAAAAAAAAAAAAAAAAGAATGCTACCACATTCATATAGGGCAGCCCAAACTTAGTGAGCCACACTTCTCTACTCTAGTTCTACCAGCCAGCTGGAGCGCTTCTACAATTCTGGGTTCTACACATTTAGTACCAGGACTAGAATTCTAGAAGTGCTTGGTATTTTCCCTTTCCTGGCAATTTCTACTTAAATTGTAATCTGTGGGCTCAAGGGCTGTATTTATAAACAAAAATTTATGGCACATACTCTTGGAAGTACCAAATGTATTCCTTGGTCTAAAACATAAGATCATCTGGCTGTTTAAACTACAATCTTCTTTTTCTTTTCTTTTCCTTTTTTTTTTTTTTTTTTTTTGTTTGTTTGCTTTAGGATGCATGTTATCACCAGAGTTGGTGGGGTGGGGTGAGAAATCACCCCCAAGCAGAGTCAGCCATGCAACAATCCCTTCTCCATTCTCCACTTTGGGCATACACACACATGCACCCAATGGATTTTTCAAGTTGCTGGGTCCAGGACTCAAACCACAGAGTTGGCCACATGGGATCCAGCCACCTTAACCCCCATGCCACCTGGCTAGTCCCAAAATTACTGACATTTTTAATGACTCTGGTAATCAAGGTGTTAGAAGAATTCAGTCACAGAGTATATATACAGAAATAGCAATAGCAAAATTGAATTTGACCATATTTTAAAAACAAAGTTCAAGATGAAATCTATGGAGCAGATGAACAGGCTTCAGTGATGCCTGTGGTCACTGCGATTGGAAGACTCTCGCTCCCTAGAGTGCTGGGCTCTTTTATGTCTATGGGATTTATCTCAGCTCCTACTTCTACTTCTGTGACTGCGCCCTTCAGAGCGCCCACTGTGTCGACTAGAATGTGTGTCGGAGCCTTGCCCTCTGTGTTTTTCCCTTTTCTTTTCTTCTCTTGCCTCCCTCCGGCTTGAGGACTTGTGCTCATGCTTGGGTTTCTCCTTCTTTGGCTCCCTCTCTAGGTTCTCGGCTCCAGCACGGCCCATAGTCTTGACCTCAGGGGAGTTGGGGTAGTGTTTCCGCCCCTCCCTGGACTCTGACTTCGGAACCTCTCTGAGTTCTTGCTGCTGTGCTTTTTAGAGCCAGAGTCATCCTTTTCCATTGTCATTTTGCTCCTGGGCAATGAGGAAGATGGCTGCTCTGCATGTGTGTCCCGTCTGTCTTCTCTTTGTCTTTCTTTTTCTTCTTTTTTTCCCTTTTTATCTTTCTTGTGCTTTATTTTGGGTTTGTCATCTTCAAAGCCTTCAGAAGAACTTTGTGAGGGGGTGTGAGCCCCACAGCCCTTCTCCTGGAGCTCTCTGGTCACATCATCCATTTTTTCTGAGTCCTTAGGAGCCCGATAGTTAGATACATGGTCCACTCGAATAGTTCTTCCTTTGATCTTGATCCCATTAAAATTGTCAACAGCCAGAATTGTGCTCCTCTGGTCTTCATAGCACAGGAAACAGAATCCTTTGGATTTCCCAGTCTTCTTGTCCCGTACAAGGTTAATGTTAACAACCTCACCATATTGTGAGAACACACAGATGATGTCTCCTTCAGTCAGTTCATAAGGAAGCCCTCCCAGGAAGATCCAGGCGCTGTCCTTGTACTCGGAGTGCCAGGACACCTTATCCGCCACTCCAAGCTGGATCTCTTGCTCATTCAGCTCGTTGATTAGCTTCACTTTAGTTAAAGGGTTCATCTTTGCTGGTTCATGCTTCTCTGGCGCCAAGGAATCTCTCCTGTTGGCTTTCTTTTTTTTTTTTTTGGGGGGAGAGGTTTTTTCGCTATAGGGCGCGTGCGCTCGCCAGACAGACAGAGAGAGACATAGAGACAGAAAGTGAGAAATCACCCCCCAGGGGGGATGGTCACGCCGCAATCCCTTCTCCTCCATTCTCCTCTCGGGATCTTGGGCACGCACGCACACGCGCCCGGCGTGAGTTGTAAGCCACCGGGTCCGAGACGCGAACCGCGGTCGACTACGTGGGAGTCCAGCGACATAGCCATTACGCTAACTGCTGGTTCCCTCCTGTTGGCTTTCTTGACATCTACCTTAGTTCTACAGCTTTCTGGTCATATCTTCAGATAGGGCATTCCAGTCAAAGCCCTTACAAAAACAATTATTTCTAATTTCTGATGTAAGGCAACAGAATTATTGAATTTATACAAATAACCATTCTGCTTAAAATAAGAATACTCAACAAATATTTTCCAATTCCAGAGTGGTCAGGAATGGATAAAAGTTTATGTTTCAATTTTAAAAAACAAACAAACAAAATTTTATCAAATTGCTGAACCTATCAACAGCTCAAAAGAAAGCAAAATCCTTAAACCTGGGGAAAAAAAGCATAGAAGAAAATCAGTAATGTTTTAGTCAAAAGTCATAATATTCTACTTCATCAGTTTAGTCTCATGTAATTAATCTCTCTTCTTTAATTTGCTGTGTTACTGTGGCTCAATCTTTCTGTTTAAATCCTAGAAGTTAACATTCAACATTATTATTGATATTTCCAGGCTTGTCCCTACCATTAAGTTGGTCATTGTCTTGGTTGCTTTTTGTTCTCTTATTTCTGCCTGTCTTTAGTTTCTCTGCAGAACTTCTTGAAGAGCTGGTCTGGTGTTGGTAAATTGTTTCAGGTTTTGTTTATCTGAGAATGTTTTTATGTTTTCTTCCTATGTGGAGGATAATCTTGCTGGATATAGTATTCTTGGTTGAAATTGTTTTTTAACACTCTGAATATATTTTCCCATTCTTCCCTTGCTTGCATTGTTTCCAATGAGAGGTCTGATGTTAACCTCATGGAATAACCTTTGTAAGTAAACTGACATTTCACTCTTGCCAAATTTGCTATCTTGTCTTGTCTGTGGTTTTGTCCAATCTGGCTGTGATGTGCATTGGAGAAGAGCTTCTTGGGTTGATTCTATGTGGGGTCCTTTGTATTTCTTGGGTCTGAATATTTGAACGCCTCTCTAGGTTTCAAAAGTTTTCTTCCAGGATTTCATGGAATAGATTATCAATGCCTTTATTAGTTTCTTCACCTTTTGGGATACTGATTATCTGGATGTTTAGGCACTTAATAGTATCTAGCATTTCTCATATATTATACTCAGTTGGGAGGGTCATTTTCTGTCTTTTTGGTGTTTTTTTCTAGGTCAGAGATTTTTGTCTTCAACATCTGAGATTCGATCTTTTGCATGGTCTAATCTGCTTTTAATACTTTTGAGGGAGGTTTTGATTTCCTGTATTACAGTATTACTCTCTAACAGCTTTGTTTGACTTTTTTTTTTTTCATGGTGTGTATTTCTGCTTTCAAATCATCCAAGAACTTCCTTACCTCCTGGAACTCATTGTCTCTTTTCTCTTGCACTTTCTGGACTTTATCATCTCTCATCTCTTCTATCTCATTTAATTTTGTCACTATGAAAATGCTAAATTCTTTATCAGACATTTCCATGAGTTCCATTGTATTGATGGAAGGGTTGTTCTTTTCCTTGGGGGGATGTTTTCTTGGTTTCTAATATTTCTTGTGCCTCTGTGGTGGTTTCTGTTCACCTGACAGATTATGTGTTTCCTCCTAATTTCTTGGAGTTAATTGAGTGTTCAGAGGTGTGCGGGAGAAGGTGATCCACAATCTCTCTGTAGTTCCGTTTTCCTGATGTTCACCAAACAACCTGCACTTATTACTTGGAACTGGATACTACAAAGGCCTCATAGTTTCAAGAGAATAGTTGCACCTGGGCTGAGCAGCAGGGTTTCAAATGAGAGTTTAGAGGTGTGTGTGGGGAAATGAGCTGTGCTCTCTCTGCAGCTCTGTACTTCTCCCTGATGCTCACTCCAGTCTCTCTTTGAATTTTAGTCATTTGGTTGTGTATTTACTTTTGGCTAATTGGTTGAAGATGGTTTCTGCATCTGTAAGATCATGTGCTTCCCTTTACTGTAAGGTACTTCTGTGCCAATTTTTCTCCTCAACTGTGTTTTGCAACATAATATCTACAAAAAGAGATTTTGAGTTCAGATTTATAAAGAGGAGTTTCTCCCTTTGGGCAGCTGTTTCAGTAAGAGTTGAGGATTTCTATGACCCTAAAAGTATTCAGATGCTTGGCTACTGTGCATCTAGGCTTGTCTAGACACTAAGTGTATAGAGGCTGAGCAGCAGAATGAGAAAGTAAGTTTAAAAAAGAAAAGGGAAAAAAATAAAGACAAAAGCAAAAAGAAAAGGAAAAATAACTTCAAAAAAAAAAGCAAAATATGAAAACCACATGGTGGCTTCCGAAATTAGCAAGATAAAGGAAAGGTCAAAGGTGAGAAGTATTTTAAAAATTTTTTAAAAAAATTAAAGGGAGAGGGACCAGCAGTTAGCGTAATGGCTATGTCGCTGGACTCCCACGTAGTCGACCGCGGTTCGAGTCCCGGACCCGGTGGCTTAAACTCACGCCGGGCGCGTGTGCGTGCGTGCCCAAGATCCCGAGAGGAGAATGGAGGAGAAGGGATTGCGGCGTGGCCATCCCCCCTGGGGGGTGATTTCCTGCTTTCTATCTCTCTGTCTCTCTCTGTCTGTCTGGCGAGCGCACGCGCCCTATAGCAAAAACCTCTCCAAAAAAAAAAGAAAAAAAAAATTAAAGGGAGAAAGACGGAGAAAGGACAGAGGTTGCCCTACTTATCTGAGTTTTGGGGTCTGTAAGATGGGGTTTAGAACAGAAATTGAGTTACCTTGGTCCCTGAATACAGCAGGACATGCCTCAGATGCAAATGGCTTCTGTCTGAGTTTTGGGGTCTGAAAGATCTCTTACTCTACTTTTAAAGTCTTGATCTAGTATAGATCCTAGCATCATAGATTTTCCTTGAGAATCTGATAAACAAATCTGTCTCACACTTACTTTGGTATCTGTTACTATCATATTGGTAATTCAGTCAGAGCAGAGGCAGAAAGAATCTAATTCTAACATCTATATGATAGGAATACAGTAAGTAGAAACTGCATGTTATCAACAATTCTCCAACTGGATCCCATAGAACACAAACCCTACTAGGGTAGCAGATCTATTACATGTTGAGGTTACATCCTAACAAAAGTGAATTAAGAGTAAAATTGGGGATCAGCAGATGGCATAATGATTATATCACAGGTCTCCCAAGTAGTTGACTGTGGTTCGAGTCCCAGACCCAGCCACTTGAACCTCATGCTGGGCATATGTGCATGTGTGCCCAAAATCCCAAGAGGAGAATAGAAGAGAAGGCATTGCAGCATGGCCATCCCTACTGGAAGGTGGTTTCTTGTTTTCTGTCTTTCTGATTCTCTCTGTCTCTCTGGCGAGCATGCATGCCTTATAGCAAAAATACCTGTGTCAAAGAAAAAAAGAGTAAAATTGTTGGTGGCAGCAGATGGTATGGTGGTTAAGGTGCTAGACTTCCACATGACTAACCATGGTTCAAGTCCTTGACCTGGCAGCTTGCTTTCTCACTTTCCTTTTCTCTGTCTTTCTCTAGTGAAATTAAAAAAGTAGTAATAATAAATAAATAGTTGTTTTTGATTTTTATTTATGAACAATAAGGGAGAGAAAGGGATATTTAACTTGAAAAATAGAAAACTGAAGGAAAAGAGTAGTTTGCAAGCATATACTAAGGATTATAGACAACTATTCCTTTACAGAGGGAAGAATCAAAGGAAATAGGTATAAATTGCAGCATGAGTGATTGAGATATTTTTTGAGAATGTACATTTAGGTAACCAAGGATTATAGATCTTTCTTTATATATTTCCATATATTTCTTTTAGTATCTTTATAACACTTTTTACCCAATAACATTTTATTCGATGTTTGAAAAAACTAAATCTAAAATTTCACACACACACACACACACACAAAGAAGGCTGCAAACAGCCCAAAAGAACCTGTAAAATCAGAACAAGAAGATAGAGCCTAACTGTACCAGTTAAGAACTATTTATTCTTTTTTTTAAAAAAAATCATATCTAATTCACATACCATAAAATTCAGCATTTTAAACTATGTAATTCAGTGGTTTCTAGTACATTTATAAAGTGGTACAACTATCTTCACTATATACTTCCAGAATAATTTTATCACATCACAAATTATCTCTCATCCATTAGTAGTTAATACCCATTTTCCCCTGTGCTCAGTTCCTGGAAAATGCTCATTTCCTTTGTATGTGTATGCATTTGACTATTCTTGACATTTTGAAATAAATGGAAACATATACTTTATTGTCTTTGTATATGGCTTCTTTCATTTTTTATGATATTTTGAGGTTCTATTCATGGTGTTTGGAAGTTTCATTTATGTTGTAAGTCATATGTATTAGTATTTTATTCCTTTCTATAGCTAACTAATACTTTATTGTAATGATAATATTACATGTTTTAGTCCATTTATCAGTGGACTGACACCTAGATTGTTTCTACTCTTTAGCCATTAAAAATAATACTACTAGGAGAAGCAGTTGGCAGTTTGGTAGGAAAATAACAGTCGTGGTGGCTATGTCGGTGGACTCCCATGTAGTTGACTGCAGTTCAAGTCCCGGACCTGGTGGCTTAAACTCATGCTGGGCGCGTGTGCATGCATGCCCACAAGATCCTGAGAGGAGAATGGAGGAGAAGGGATTGCGGCATGGCCATCCCCCCAAATGGTGATTTCTTGCTTTCTGTATCTCTCTGTCTTTCTGGCAAGTGCACATACCCTATAGCAAAACCTCTTCAAAAAAAAAATTAAAAAGAGAGAGAATAATATTACTATTCACATTCATGTGTATGCTTTTGTTTCAGTTCTCTTTCATTCCTAGGTATTCTGGAAATAATATTTTCTCTCATTTTGTGGATTATCTTTTCACTTTCTTTAGTAGTGTCTCTTAACACAAAAAATTTCATGATGATGTCCTGTATGTCTATTTTTTTCATTAGTTGCTTTTGCTTAGAAACATCTTACAAACTTTTGACTAATCCAAAGTCTTGAAGACTTTTAACTGTAATTCTCTTTTTAGCATTTTATAGTGTAACTGTCCTTTTATATGTTTCATTCATTTTGAGTTAATTTTTGTTTGATGCAAAGTAGGAGTCAAAATTCAGTATTCTGTACATGCATATTCAGTTGTCTCAACACCACTTGTTAAAAGACTGTTATTTTCCTACCAAATTGCATATATGATTTTCATTGATATGAAGTTCAAAAACAAACAATATATTGTTAAGGTCGTAAACATTTATGTTAAAACTAAATAGAAAGGGAATAACAAATTCAGCATTCAGAATAGTGATCAGTACATAGGGTCTTTGTGTAACTTCTGCGTCTTTGCTCTCTACCATATTAGTTTTATATTTTATTGCTTCCGAGAATGGATCAAACAGCATTAAACATTTTTTTGTTATTATGATCACCTTTTGGTCTGGCCACCATATTGAGAAAATCTTGGCTTAAATATCTCTAATATCAGATAATAGAAGAATTACTTCTGTTTGATTTTAGACTGTATTACCTGATTTAGCAAGAGAGCTTGACCTTCTTATGATGGTTGTGGGTGAGTGGGGGAAGCTGGCTATTAAATTTAGTTTTCATCCCCTGATCACATAACAGCTGCCCAGAAAGAGAAGGGAATGAGACTTGGATGTTTCCTAGGAAGTCAATTTGACATAGAGTATTTCCACAGGTACTCCATTTAATAGTTAATTGAGGTGTGCACTGACCTAATAACATTATCAATTCCAAACTTTTTTCTCTAAAGAAGTCAAGACATTTTCATCTAGACTATACTTGGGATGTTTGCATTCCAGTCTATGAGCAAACTACCATTTCAGTCACAAGAAGTTGTTATTATTTATTTATTTATTTATTTATTTATTTATTTATTTATTTATTGCTAATACATGGAGTGACTCTCCCAGATGTTGCAGTTATATTTGGCTTTTCCCTGGCTCATCCCTGGCTCTCATCTCCGCTTACTTGCCTGGCCTCATCTCCTATCACTTCCTCCTCTGTATAAGTCCCAGCCCTCCTTTCCAGACATGCATTATTTACTCCAGCAATGCTCCACTACTTGTCTCCTTCCTGGACAGACCGCACTCTTCCTATGACCATTCCTTGGCACTTAACATGTATTTATTTTATCCTTCAGACCTCTGAGAAGCCCTTCTGCTTTTTTCACTTAACCCCAGGCAGAGTGACATTTTTTCACAGTATCCAGGGTATATCCCTGTCATGGAACTTAACACCTTGTAATCCTCCATGTCTACATCAGTTTCAATCATCTCTCCATTCCCTGATATCCTCCATGGAAAGGATGTGACATATTCATCCTTGAAATCCTTGCATCTAGCACATAAATGTTTGTGGTAATTATGTGAGTAAGTTATCATCCCAGTAATAACTAGCATTTCTAAAACATTTAAGCAGCTATTTATAGTTGTATTTTTAAAGCAGGAGAAACAAATCTACTTTAAAAAATACATCATGAAGATCTTTTAAAATTACATACTTTGCCATAGTATTAAGTTCTTAGAAAAGTCGTGATGTATTTTTATGTATTTCTATGCAAAAATGCATCACAACTTTCCCAACAACCCAACTGAAATAAATTAAAACTATTGATAAAACATTTCCTTAGCTATGACCTTAAAAGACATGAGTAAATAAAGAACAAATAAGAAAAACATTGTTACATCAGTACCCAAGAGGCATAAAGAGATCCTAACCTTCCTTTTTTATCCACTTATTTGCTTATTCATTAGCAAATATTTACAAATGCCCACTTGCTAAATAAATAGGTTATAGGACAAATGCTGGCGGCACAAGCCTCAGAAAAGCTTTGTATCTTCCATAGGCTAGCTTACTTTCTGTTCTGTGCCTTTGATTCTAACTAATATTGTTCTTTAATTGCAAACATACAGAGAAAGAAACAGGCTTATGTAAAGAACAATGTGAAATAGGAGAGTAGAACAGGATTAAAAAAATCTTAGTTTATTTCTAACCAAGTCTCTCTTGAGGACTTAGCTCAAGTATTAATTACTGAAAAAAAAACGTATGATCAAATTGTATTCATGGATATAAATATTATAGTGTCTTTTTAATGTGATGAGAGCCTGTAGGAACATAACTTAGTATTAACAACATTTCCATGTGATTTCCTATTTGTTCTAATATCCTGAGTTCTTGGGTTGTTACAGCAATAAATATCACAGCAGTACGTCTGCATCTTTTCACCAATAAGAAATGGCTTAATGTCCATGCTTTAAGGCCATTTATCATATGGCCCTAACAGAGAAGTTGGCAGAGGATCCTGAATTTCTTCAATGTGCATATTTGATTAGAGCAGCTCTCTAATCTCATAGGATTTTTGTTTGAAGAAGGACAGATTTGCGGCTGCAAGGTTTTAATGTTTATCCAATTTTAAAACCCTGGACATGTTACAAAACAGCACATGGGCTTCCATCTGTTTGCTCTTTCTATGGATCTATTTTTTGAAAGGATTGAAAAGTTTTATTATGCTAAAAATATATTCTATTCTATAGTTTTCAAGCCAAGCTAAGATCATTCATTTTTCCAACTCTCTAAGGATGAGAATGCTGTATTCAGCCATTGTTTAATACATTAGATCTAGAAAGTCCCTAGTGCTACTTAACCAAAGTAAAACCTACACTAGCTATAAAGCTGGTGCCTTTCTCTTTTAACACTCATAGACAGCTTAACATTTTTTGATTGGTTGAGAATAACCCCTCATATTTCTTATTCTGCCTTACTTGAAGTACTATAATAAAATAGTATTAACATGAATGCATGGGTGCTGTACCTGCACATACTCATAATCTCTAGGTTGATATGAGCATTTCTCTGTTCAACTCCAACTTGGAGACCCCTTCAGGCAAGCTCCCTCCTATGATTCATTGCCATTTCATTTGCCTTGTCATGGCTCTGCTCAGAAAAGATTCTGAATATTTACCCCCTAATAGAAAATTTTATCTGTTAAAAAGTGAAATGATGAGCTGAGTCAGAAATTTATTTAGATAATGCTGCCCAAAAATATTCACGCAAATTTATGGATATTAGAGGCCTGAGTTATCATTACTGAAGATACTGTCCTATGGTACATATGTGTGTGTACATGGAGATGTCATGAATATGACATTATATTTAACTGAAGTCTTTCATTTTCTAACTGTCCCTGTCTCTTTAGAAAAGCAGCTTAGACTATAGAAAAAAAACTTTATTGGTACATGGTAAATACACCAAATCCAGAAAAAATCTTCAGAATGAATGGAAATTGAATAATGTTATCAGAAAGTGGTAAGAATTTAGTCTTAGTGTAAAGAGTGTATGGAATAATAATGAGAGAGAATGCAAATTTGCATAGTTATTTTTAGCTTCCAAGGTTTTTTTTTTTTTTTCTTAGAGTTTTCTTTTGTTTTTGTTTTTGTTTTTGTTTTTGTTTTGCTATAGGGTGCATGTGCTCTCCATAGAGACAGAGACAGAAAGCAAAAAATCACCCTATAGGGGGGTTGGCCACACCACAGTCCCTCCTCCTCCATTCTCCTCTTAGGATCTTGGGCATGCACGCACATGCTCCTAGCATGAGTTTCAAGCCACTGGGTCCAGAATTCAAACTGTTCTCAACTACATCGTAGTCCAGCGATATAACCATTACACCATCTGCTGGTCCCACAAAGAACTTTTTAAAACATTTTCTCATAAATCCTCTCTACAACCTTATAAAGAGTATCTTGTTTATACTACTTCGCAGATGGGGAAAGTGAGAGTTGAAGAAGTGAGGTGAATTGTTTCAAGTCTCATGACTATCAAATGATGAACCAGAACTGCAGCCTAGATTTGGTGCTTCTAACTTGCACATTCTTTCACCTATGGTACATTCCAAATATTGTGTTTTAATACATGAAGGGACTTCAAAAAGTTTATTGAAAATGGAATTAAAGTGCAAGTTTATTTTTGGTGCAAAAAGAAGTTGAAAATCCATGCATAGTTTTTTTTATAATATATATTTTCTATGAGCTTTTTGAAGACCTCCCCCCTCATGCTCCTCTCTTTAACTTTGTAAGCCATTTCCTAGAACTTGGTAATTTAAAATTTAAAAACGCATTTTGTATCTAAAATTAAAATGCCCAAATGATTCTTTTTATGTGACTGTCCTTTGTAACCATTGGCATGGGTTCACATTTGTCTATGAATACTGAGACAGAAAGTGAGATGTTGTATCAGAAATTCTTTTTCTTTATGGGAATAAGAGGGTAGTAGGAAGGGGAAGAGATGGAAAAGAAAACCTGCAGCTTAAAATATTCTGTCATTGGTCACTAAAAACTGCCACTGCTTATCAACTGAGACTATCTACTATTCTTCAAAATCTTATTTCTTCTATTCATCACTGTTTCTCTTCTGCCTTTAGTGTAACACAACCCACTTCATTATAATTTCCTTGCCTTCAAATGACATACTCCCACACATGTTGCTGTACCAGCAGGAATTCTTAGAGCTGAGAAATGTCTTCATAGATATTTGCCCAAAGGGAAAGGAGAGAAGGAGGGATGGAAATAGGGGGAAAGAGACCTTAACTTCCTTGTTTAGAAGGAAATAAAACACACAGGTTATTCCCATATGTGGAAATATGCTCATTCACCCATAGGTACTGCTCACCAAGATGTACCTTGTTATGGTCTAGATAATGGTTTGTCCTCCAACAGTTCGTATTTTGAAATTTGGTCTTGGTGGTAACCAAAGATTCCCCAAAAGTTAATATAGTGGGACTTGACTGACTGCGATACATCTATCCAAAGATATAAACCCATTCTGGTACTAATTTACACTGAATAAAAAGGATTCCCAGGACATATATTCTTTTTTTTTTTTTTTTTTTAAGAGGTTTTTGCTACAGGGCGTATGCACTCGCCAGACAGACAGAGACAGAGAGACAGAAAGTGAGAAATCACCCCCCAGGGGGGATGACCACGCCGCAATCCCCTCTCCTCCATTCTCCTCTTGGGATCTTGGGCACGCACGCACACGCGCCCGGCATGAGTTTTAAGCTACCAGATCCGGGATGCGAACCGCAGTCGACTACGTGGGAGTCCAGCGACATAGCCATTACACTAACTGCTGGTCCCACCCAGGACATATATTCTTAATAAAACAAGACAATCAACCCCTCAGCCCTGTAAAAGTTACTTGTCATGTTCTTATTACTAGCCATCCTGCCCATTCCAGAAGTCATGTGTCTAGTTTCATTTATTCTCCTAAACCTGAGTGCGTAGTAACATTTTCACTTTTCTATCTCTAGGTAATCTTTCAAGGTTTACAGAATGCTTTGCAGTCTGTGTATGTGAGCAAACCTCTTGCCCATTAGCAGGAAGACAGGCATGTCTATTCCCCTATGCACCACACCAGAATGAATAATCAGCACCTAGTTTCTTGGCATATACTTCAGATGACATTTTTACCTGACCCAGAGGACTTATTTTATATCTGCTTTGTGGCACTGCATGAAAGAAAGCAATTACAATCTGAGTGACGTTACAAAACTCCATGCCCTATAGCATAGTCTTCATTTAGAGTTAGGTGGAAATTGAGATATTCAGTGGATTCACATACAATCCCAGGTTTATTGTCAGCCAGTAGTATAGTGTTTAAGGCAGCTGAATCCCACATGGTCTACTGTGCAGTTCTAGTCCCAGACCTGGCAGCTTGAGAAACATGACAGGCATGAGTACATATATGCCTAAAACCCCAAGAGGAAAATAGAGGAGAAACAATTACAGCCTGGCCTTCTCCCCTGAGGGGTGCTTTCTCACACCCCCAACTCGCTCTGTACCCCATCTCTGTTCTGCAAAAGCACATTCTATTGCAAAAACAAAAACTCCCAAGTTTACCAAATTGTAGATCAAGTCTTGAGTCGTGTTCACTTTTTGAACAATTTCTGTTTTGTTCTCTTTATACCAATGCTATATAAGAATTAATTTTTCTTTTTTAGAGAAATTTTGCTATAGGGCATGTGCTCTTGCCAGAGAGACAGAGAGACAGAAACTGAGAAATGACCCCTAGAGGGGATGGCCATGTCACAATCCTTTCTTCTCCATTCTCCTCTCAGGATTTTGGGCACTTATGTTCATGTACCCAGCATGAGTTTTAAGCCACCAGGTCCAGAATTCAAACTGCGGTCAACTACATGGTAGTCCAGCAAAAAACGTTATGCCATCTCCTGGTCCCAAGAATTAATTCTAAGTATAGTATTATAGGATCCCCTTAACTTTCATCTGTTTTTTTTTTTTTTTTTATCTTTTTTTTAAATCAATTAATTTACACGTATTCACTGAGCATTGTCAGAGCATACAAAATGTAATTTTCCAACCAGAAGATGCTGCATAGTAGCTTAATCATACGTGTAATTGTCAATAATTTTCCATTTCTAGTTTGATATATATATTTTTTCCCCTTATTTCTCACCCTCTGCCATTTCCCACACTCCTCCCAACTATCTCAGGTGCCCACAGTTGTCTTCCATTCCTTTTTTCCCCCACATTTTATTGATTCACAAAATTTCTTAAATAATCTAACTACTTTCAATAGCAAGCTCTGCTGATATATACATATCTGTGAATACATGTCTGACTTAAGGCATGAAACTCTGAGTAGAATGAATATACTATAAGGTAGCACCTAGCTGATGCTATTTAGTTTACTATATTCATTAATTATATATCTTTTACTATATTTTTCAATTTCAAGAAAAGCAGATTTAACTTTAATAAATCAAAGAAATGCTAAGGAAATATGCTTAAAACTTAAAGCCAGGAAACAGGTTGGGATTCTGTTCAAACAATAGGTACATGAACCTATCGCAGCTCAGGACAAGACAAAAAAAATCCTTAAAACCAGGGGAAAAATCAACAATGTTTTATTCAAAAGTCATAAAATTCTATTTCACCAGTTCAGTCTCATATACTTTATCTTTTGTTGTGATTCAATTTTCCCAATTAAATTCTGGGATCTAATAATCAACTCCAGACTTGTCCCCACAATTAAGTTGGCCATTTTCTTAGTTTTTGAAGTCTTATTTCTGTGAGACTGTATTTAATTTTCCTGGTATAGCATTCCCTTCAGAATTTCTTGGAGATCTGGTCTGGTGTTGGTAAATTCTTTCAGATTTTGTTTATCTGAGAATGTTCTTGTCTTTTCTTCCCATATGAAGGATAATCTTCCTGGGTATAGTATCCATGGTTGCATTTCTTTTCTCTTAACACCTTGAATATATTTTCCCATTCTTTCCTCTCTCACATTTTTTCCAATGAGAGATCTGCTGTCAGCCTGATGGGATATCCTTTGTAGGTGACTTGCCGTTTCTCTCTTGCCAATCTTAGTATCTTGTCTTTGTCTGTGGTTTTGCTCAATCTGGCTATAATGTATCTTGGAGAAGATCTTCTTGGGTTGATTCTATTTGGGGTTCTTTGTATTTCTTGGGACTGGATTTTTGAATGTTTCTTTAGGTTTGGGAAGTTTTCTTGTAGGATTTCATGGAATAGATTGTCAATGCCCTTATGGGTCTCTTCCCCTTCTGGGATACCAATTATCCAGATGTTTGGATGTTTGATGGCATCTAGTATTTCTCATATAGTATTCTCATGTTTTTGGACAATTTTCTCAGTCTTCGTGGTGGATTTTTCTAGGCCAGTAATTCTATCTTCTACAACTGAGATTCGATTTTCAGTGTGATCTAGTCTGCTTTTAATACTTTCAAGGGAGGTTTTGACTTCCTGTATTATAGTCTTCATCTCTAACATATCCATTTGATTATTTTTTAAAGTGTGTAATTCCTCTTTTAGATCTTGCAAGAATTTCCTCACCTCCTGAAGCTCATCAGCTTCTTTCCCCTGTCTCTTCGGCAGTTCATTGTCTCTCTTCTCTTCAACCTCTGTGAGCTTTGTCACCATGAAAATTCTAAATTCTTTATCAGACATTTCCATGAATTTCATCATATTGTCTGAGGATGAAGAGGACTTATTTTTCCTTGGAGGAGTGGTATTTTCTTGTTTTTCCATATTTCTTGTGACTGTGTGGTGATTTCTAGTCATCCGATGAAGCTGAGTCTGAGTGTTCAGAGACATGCAGGAGGAGGTGATCTGCAATCTCTCTTCCATTTGATTCTCACTCTTTGTGCATCAGAATCAGTGGGGCTAGAGGAATATTCTGACACTAACCGTATTCAGATGTACAGATTTTGTTCACTTGGGCCTGTCTAGACACTTAGTGAGCAGAGGCTGAGAAGCAAATGAGTAAAGGTTAAAAAAAAAAAAAAAGAAAAGAATTAAAGAAAAGGAAAGAAGAAAACATAAAATAATAAGAAAAAAAGGATAATAAAAAACTATAGATTTTAATATGAAAATGCAAAAATAGAAAAACGCTCGGTACGCAAAGAACTATTCACAGCTGAAGTTCAGGATCCATGTGTAGGTGGGCCTGGGTTTGTGTCTTTCCTAAACAGAAAGGAAGAGGCACCTATTAACACAATAAAGGTGCTTGAAAGCCCAGAGAATACTTTACCTTAAAAAAATTAAAAATTAAAAGACTCAGAGAGACAGAGAGAACTGGAGACAAAGAGACAGGTAACACTACCCACTAGAAATATGTGAGGAAGAAGTCTCAGCAGAAAATCTTCATTTTAAGTCTCTGAAAGCACTAGTTCATAGCTGAAGTTCAGGATCCGTAACTCATCAGATTGGCCAGTGCCTCTTAATCCCCTCATTAGTCATGCTGAGTGGGTTTATCACAAGTATGGCTACTTTCTAGTGTGGTCTTAATACCCACAGAATGAGCATCAAAGGTAGCAGTGGTTTGGGAAAAAGGAAAAAAGACTGCTTCTAGAACAGGAGAGAACAAGGAAGAAATGAGTATGTTAAAGTAAAACTCTAAAGAAGAGAAGTAGGGAGCTGCAGGAACATTGATCAGAATGAAGAGATGAGGCCAGTTGTGAAGATCTACCAGAACGAGTCTGTGTTGGGGAAAGCGAGATAGAGAAGATATGATAAGTTTTTATAAGTTTCATACACCTACTATAAAGAATGTGACATGGTATCAACAAGAAAAAGATGTAAGAACTGACAGAAATAATGAAATTCTAGCTTAGGAGAAAAAGATCATGGGTTGTATCTATGGGTTGTCAGAAAGTCATAATACCTTTTTACATGAAAAAATACATCATGTCTTTTCTGACGACACAATAGACTTCTGGGAAGATCTGACTAGTTGTATGACTCTGACTAATATCGCTCTGCTCTATGGAAGTTGAAAAAAAAAGGAAGCAAATAGAAATTATTTAGAGTGGGAAATAGTGGAAGATCTAGCAGGTGAGGAATTCTAAACTACATCTATAGGAGGAAGAAAGTTTATTATTAGGGACCAGCAGGTGGCGTTGTAGTTAAGGCGCTGGACACTCCCACCTGGCCGACCAGAGTTCGAGTCCTGAATCTGGTGGCTTGCTTTCTCACTTCCTCTATCTCCCACTCTCAACCTCTGTCTCTCTCAGGTTAAATTTAAAAATAAATAAATAAATAAATAAATGAGTAAATGAAATAAAATAATTAAAAAAAATAAAGTTTACTATTAAATCAAAAAGTGTCAAAGGTGAGGAACTGTGCTGCATAAGTGTGGAAGGACAAGAGCTGGGTGGTAAACACATGGTTTCAGTGAGAGAATGTGAACCTTGACCAAAGAGTGGTTTTCAATGAAAAGGGTCTTTCAGAATGGCTGGTTGAAGTGGGGTTTGGAGGAAACCCTCCAGGGAAAAGGAAGGTGGGATTTGTGTAGTCAGAATGAAGGCAGAAGACAATATGGACCACAGAGGGATTCACCATCCCTTTCTATTAATTTTGCATTTCATTTCATAGTCTCTCATATGGCCCTTATATTTTCTGACCCCCTCGAGATTAAGCTAAACCTAGATATAGTGTTATGGGTTATGGTCACTTTACCTTATCAGGAAAGAGGAAACAATGGAAAACAAAAAGCTAACAAGCTAAGTATTGCTCCAAGATGATAAAAAGGAAGATGAATAGGGCCCAAAGGCAGAGAGTTCTGGGCATTATGCTTCCTTTATTATACGCTGGCAGGATAACCTACAAACTAATTGCTCTGTCTTTAAGATTGGATGGCAGTTATGGGAACTGGACTTGATGGTACTTACAGTACTTTAAAATAAAAACCTGGGCTTATTCTAAAGGTTCCTGTGCAAAGAGCTCCCAGATGTGTGATTTCCAGGATCCCAGAGGTGTGAGTGAACAAGAAAGTACAAATCACACATGGCACAAGTAAAAAATTCATTATTATCAGATGAATGGGATAGTTTGGAGAACCAAATGGGAGAAGTCAAATAACAAACCTACCTGCTACTCTATTACAAATCGATTTCTAGGTAATACCCATTCATCCACGCACTCATTCCCTCCTTCAGTATTCCTACTGATACTATCTTCAAAAGGTGTGCAGATGGTGAACTTGAACAGATTTCACAAGGCACAAATACCTTCCCAGTTCAGGTCTGTCTTGACCTACATGCCTGTTTCTTTGTCTCTTCATAACAATGCATACTTAATATCTCATCCTTCAGTAATTTTGGGGTGTTTTGCTCAAAGAACTCTCTAGGTTTTAATATAAAACTTCAATAGCAGTTATATTTCATTTCTTTTTACCTGGCATTGTTTCTTTTCTCTTGAATTTTTTCGAATACCTATAGCAGGGGTAACAGAAACCAGTATTCAAAAACATTCACCACAGAGACCAGCAAATGGCATAATGGTTATGTCGCTGGACTCCCACCTAGTCAACAGTGGTTCAAGCCCCGAACCTGACAGCTTAAAATTCATGCTGAGTGTGTGTGTGTGTGTGTGTGTGTGTGTGTGTGTATGTGTGTATGTGTGTGTGCCCAAAATCCCGACAGGAGAATGGAGGAGAAGGGATTGTGGCGTGGCCTTCCCCCCGGGAGGTGATTTCTCACTTTCTGTCTCTCTTTCTCTCTCTGTCTCTTTGGCAAGCACACATGCCCTATAACAAAAATATCTTTAAAAAAAAAAAAAAAACTCACCACAGAGATAGTACTCAAAATATCAAAGCAGTTATATCTTTACTTTTTATAACTGGCTATAATTTACAAACTAAAAGAAGCTTATTGTCTTATCAACTTAGGGCAAGTGAAACCACAGTGACAGTGAAAAGCCAAATATATGTCTCTGGAAAAACATCTCCACTCAACTATAGAGAAAATGCGAGTGTTTTTGAAGACCTGTGACATGCCTTTCCTGTGGCGCAGAGCTGAAGATGTTTGTCAAGTAAATTTTAGTGACAGGCCAATGGACTCATTCTTCTTGGAGTTTTATTGTTTTCTAGAAATTTCACAACATAGGCATCCCTTTCATAAATGGGTATCCCATGCCAAGGAATAGGGAAGTTATTCTGTTGCCTGTTTATCTCATTTGTTTTTACTATCCAAAACATATCAAGAGCTTTCTCTTTTTGTTTGGGTGTTTTAGATTTAAGGTGAACTTCAAAAACACTTCTCTGCTATGGCCACCTCTACAAAAGGGCTGAACAGTCATCCAGATAAGGCTTCCAGTTCTATAAAAATGAGTTTGGGGGCTAGCAGCTGGCGTGATGGTTAAGGCACTGGATCCCAAATAGCTGAACACATTTCGAGTCCTGCTACCTTGAAAATCATGCCGGATGCATATGTGTATATGCTTAAAATCCTAAGAGAAGAATGGAGGAGGGGGGATTGTAGAATGGCCATCCCTTCCAGGGGGATTTCTCAGTTTCTCTCTCTCTCTCTCTCTCTCTCTCTCTCTCTCTCTCTCTCTCTCTCTCGGCAGGCGTACATGCCCTATGGCAAAAACCTAAAAAATAAAAATGTTTGAACCCCATTTTATCAATTTTATATTTTTAGAATTGTACATACCAACTATGCTCAGACCCAGAGCTTCAGCTGTCTAAAACACTCATAATTGCTTTTGATTCACCATCCAGATTGGCCTCGCTGTGTTTGTGGGTCCTTCTTGTGCAGCCGCATCCTTCACATCACCTCCAGAAGTACCTTCTACAGGCAGGAGCTCTTGTACCTCTGCTTACCGACTGTAAAACCATTATACCCATGATAACTGCTGGGGTAATTTGGAAACTCTTGGTTTCCAAAGATATTTCTTAGAAACCTGGATTTGAACAATTACCAATAGTTTCTCACATTAGAAACTCCTGACTTAACAAAATTTGAAATCAGATAGAAAGGTGCTATTTTTAGAAATTCTGTAGTGACATTTTCATTGGTCAGACAATTGCTCAATCTTCTCTGAACCTACGTTATTTGAAGGAAAGCTATTGGAGCTAGCAGGTGGCATAATGGTTAAGATACTGAACTTCCCACGGGGTCGACCATGGTTCGAGTCCCGGACTCAACAGCTTGTAACTCACACATGAATGTGCATGTGTGCCCAAAGTCCCAAGAGAAGAATGGAAGAGAAGGGATTGCAGCATGGCCATTCACCCTGGGGGGGGGGGGTGATTTCTCACTTTCTCTCTCTCTGTCTCTGTCTGTCTATCTGGTGAGCACACATATCCTATAACAAAAATCTCTCAAAAGAAGAAGGAAAGCTAATAATGATATACAGTGAAATCTGTTTATTTCAGAATCCCATCAATTAGAAATTCATGGATTTTTTTTTAAAAAGTAAAGAACTTTAAAATTTATCATCTTACTTCCTAGTCAATAAAATGCTATTGAGCCATTTAATTGCATAGCAAGATCTATTTATTCCACAGCAATTAATCTATAGCAAGGGGAACTGTTCTATACTTTTATTAAAGAATTATTTAATTTTATTTATTATTATTTTATTAATTTGCTATACACATTTATACTGGTCTTACCTCTTTATAGTAATCAGTGGTTGTTAGTAATATTTTTAAGAAAGCATTTATCCTATACTCTCTTCAAAAATTATTAGCTAAGCATTGTAGTATAAATTCTATAGACATTATAACTATTAAATTTTTTGGTAAAATAGCTTCACACGGGACCAGCAGATAGTATCGTGGTTACATCACTGGATTCTCACACTCACCAGAGAGAGAGAGAGAAAGTGAAAAAGCAAGCTACCAGATCCAGAACTCCAATCACAGTCAGCCATGTGGGAGTCCAGCACCCTAACTACCATGCCACTTGCTGGATCCTGTTACAGACTTTAAAATGTCAAAATGTTCAGGGCCAGCAGTTAACTTGCTGTTAAGGTGCTGGACTCCCACTCTGATTGCAGTGTGAGTCCTGGACCCAGTGGCTTGAAAAATCATGATGGGCACATGTGCGTGTGTGCCTAATAACCTGAGAGGAGAATGAAGGAGAAGGGATCGCTGTGTGGCCATCCCCCTGCGAGGGCAGGTAATTTCTCACTTTTCCTCTCCCTGTCTCTCTCCTGCAAGCACACCCACCCTATGGCAAAAACCTAAAAAGAAAAAGAAAAATTTTCAGCACTTTGAAGCACTTCCTATTCTACAGTAATTCAATTTTTTTATTTTTAAGTTTTTAATAAAGGAATAATTTATTAAAGACCAATCAAAATTATAAAATACCTTGTTAGCAACTTTTGGTCTAGACTGATATTTAAACAACATTGCTACATTTCTTTAGGATTATTTATGGGGTTTGAATTCCACATTTATACTGGTCTTACCTCTTTATAGTAATCAGTGGTTGTTAGCAATGTTTTTAAGGAAGCATTTATCCTATTCTCTTTTCAAAAATTATTAACTAAGCATTGTAGTACAAATTCTGTAGATACTATAACTATTAAAATTTTTGGTAAGATAGCTTCCCATGGGACCAGCAGATAGCATAGTGGTTATGTTACTGGATTCTCACATAGCTGACCACAGTTCAAGTCCTGGACCCAGTGGCTTAAAACTCGCACTGGGCACATGTGCTTGTGTGCCCAGGATCCCAGAAGGAGAAGGGATTGCGGCATGGCCATCCTCCTGTGGGGGTGATTTCTCACTTTCCCTCTCACTGTCTCTGTCTCTGTCTCTCTCTGTCTCTGTCTCTCTCTTTTCAGCAAGCATAATGTGCTTTAAGGCAAAATACTCTACCAAAGAAATAATAATAGTAACTTCATACTAAAATTCCTGTATCTAAATTATAATATATACAAGACAATGTAAACAGTAAAATGAATAATAATACATAAAATTTTAAAAAGTTATGTGTGTGATTCTCTGAAATTTGGGGTAAAGAAAAGAAAATTCTCAATTTATATGTAACTTCCAGGTCTTTAAAACCAATGCAAATTTAGGATAGTCAATGAGCAAAATATCCCCCCACACACACTTTTTGGGGACTGAGGGAACCATCCTATTTTTTTCTAAAATAACACTAGCCTCAAATAATTTTCCGAATAATTGAACTTATTGTCATTATTATCCTGGAATCTTTTAAATTTTTATTAAAATAGTAATCTAACAAAATTAACTACTTTAAACAATCGTAATAGTAGAAATCACTCCTTACAATAAGATACTATCATCCAAAAACAATTACTTTCCATTTTGCATGATTCTTTCTACTTTTCATATTACTTAGTGTATACATCTCCTAATTAAATCATGATTTACATGAAATTTTATGTTTTTCCTCTGAATTTTATAATAGATATTTTCTATATCCTACATAGTCATCTCATTTTAATGTAAATTAATAAATAATCATTAAATAGCAAAGGAAAAACAATTTTGCAAGTGGTATCACTTTTGTTTTAAGAAAATTTCAAATTCTCTTTCATTCCACAAGCATCTTTTGAACACCAGTGGTATTCGTCACCATATAATATATTGGGCATCACCTCTGTCCCAAGGAACGTGTGATCTAATAAGGAAAAAGCAAGCACACACACGGAGATATGCTTTATAATTCCTACCAGGGCTGTATAATGTTTTTCACTTTGAGGGGAGAAGGCTAGAAAAGGCAAAGAGAAGGCATTCTTGAACTTTTTGAAAGTCTTCAAAATGTGAAATGATTCCATAAGTTGGATCAGGATTACACTCGCAACATAATTAAAAGACCTAACTTTCTCAGGAAGAGGTTAGGGTTAGAAGCAACCTTCGGTGTGTGCTCTCTCCTTTTAGGCACTCATCTATTGCTTCACAACAGCGCCCCCAAGTGGTCTCCCAGCCTCTGTTGGAACACAGGACTTCCCGGGAGTCTACATCTTAATGAGCAGGATTGCTGACAGTGCTTCTGCAAACACTATGCTTTGCATCTCGCAGGCTTTGGTAGCCACTGTAATTGTTTGGTTTTCTGAATACCTGTGAATGGATTGATAAAGTCAGGTATTCCTACTTCAAGGTTATGCATATACTTTTGCATCTATACAACCAATCAAGGGTGGGAGATCATTTTGAATATACACATGATTTTAATTGCATTTGATAGAATAATCTGCTGCTACTAACCTAAATAATGAAAAACCTAATATTTTTACTTGGGTCCAACATGCACTCCTAATATTTTATATCTAATATTCCCTCCTAATACTCAGTATTTATCATACTTTTCATTTTATGTATATATAAATGAAATTTTTATATATAAATATATGTGAAAATTTTATATATACATATATGAATATATACATATATAATTTCCTCTAAGACACAGGTAAGTATTTATTAATCTCATTTTCTTAGCCACACAATGAGGGCTTTCCTCACTATCTTTATAAATCTTTATTTTACAATATACAAATTATAATTCCTTTCAATTTTATATTCTTTAACTGTGCCAAAAAAATTGAGATTATTTCTTCCAATCTTCTCTTTATTATTAAACACAGAAACTGTAGACTATGAAACCCATTTTTCCCAACTACAAGCTCTTTTCCTCAATCTGTCTATTATCATTTAAAAAAGAATATAAACCAGCACTCTGACTACTTTTTAAAATCTCCTCTCCTTTAAAAATTGATAGGCTGTTAACTTAAGAAAGTTTCTTTATTGCTCTGGAGAAGACCTAGCCAAAGATGTATTTTTACAAAGGAGTTTTGCCGATATCCATTTTTCAGTCATTTCCGATATCCATTTTTCAGTCATTTCCTTTTTTTCCTTTTTTTTTTTTTTTTTGAGAGGTTTTTGCTATAGGGCACGTGCACTCACCAGACAGAGAGAGAGAGAGACAGAGAGACAGAAAATGAGAAATCACCCCTCAGGGAGGATGGCCACGCCGCAATCCCTTCTCCTCCATTCTCTTCTCCAGGATCTTGGGCACGCACGCACACGCACTTGCTGTAAGTTTAAGCCACAAGGTCCAGGACTCGAACCGCGGTTGGCTACATAGGAGTTCAGCAACATAGCCATTACACTAACTGCTGGCCCCCATTTTTCAGTCATTTCTCAACAGAGCAAGACATCTGTGTCTTCCTATTATAATTGTCATGGAACATGAAGCTGGCAGGGGGCAGTCTTTGAAAAAATGCAGACTTCGAATCTGAAACCTAACATCCAACCATACTATTTATCTGGAAAATAGCATCCTGCCATTGAGGTACATTGGGGGCTAGTTGTCTGCAACACCTATCATTTGTTAAACAGAATCATAGGCATCATGAGATGTGGGACCATCCTTGTTTCCCCACATCCGGTGTTGTACTGACACCTAGTACGCCCCCAACGAATGGTGCTGAGTGAATATCGAATGCGATAACAAGACCAGCTCCATGGAGCAGTAGTAGAGTACTGCTCAGGAGGAGTCTGATCCCACATGACCCCACCAGGTCAGCCTGAAACACACTAGGCACATGTGTGAGTGCTCGGGATCTGACAGGCTGGAGGACTGAAGAAAATGGACTGTGGCATGACCCTGTGGAGGGTGTTCATCCCTCTCATGCATGTACACTACCATGAGTTTTTTTTAAAAAAAAGTTTTTAAAAAGTGCATTAATGGCAGGGCCAGCAGGTTGCATGGGGCCAGAAGGTAGTATGGTGGTTAAGGTACTGGACTTCCACATGGCCAACCACAGTCAAGTCCCAGACCTTGCATCCTGAAAATCATGCCAGGCATGTGTGCATGCATGCCAAAAATGCCAAGAGGAGAATAAAGGAGAAGGGATTGCAGCATGACCATCACCCCCGGGGGATGTTTCTCTCTCTCTCTCTCTCTCTCTCTCTCTCTCTCTCTCTCACACACACACACACACACACACACACACACACACAAGTGCACAAGGGAGTCAGGTAAGTAAATATGGTGCAAGACTCAAATCCTGTTTAATAAAAAGAAATTATTTAATTATTTGATGGAGACTTTTATGGAATACAGTATCTCCACACAAGGCTATAAATCCTACACTCCAGTTAATATGTGAGTTCCAAAGGAGAAACCTTAATGGAATCATTTTGTAACCCTGACCGAATGAGATGGAGAAAGTTAACACATGACATAAGATGGAACACTAATTATTGTCATCCTTTCCTGCACGTGTGTGTGTGTGTGCGTGCGCGCATGCACGCATGCTTATCATATAAGACAGGACTTTCATGTGAGTGTCAATTTTAGAAAGTTCTTCTTTTACAGTCATTTTCCTCTTCATTTGATTAGGAATTTGGTATTTGTGACTGTCCAATTTTGTATCCCATACAACCCCTCTTACCCTCCAATATATGCCTACAAAGAATAACTCCACAGTCTAATTGGCGAGACCTGACTCAGGCAGCCAGACACAAACACTAGAGCACATCACATAAAAAGAGCTGATGATTACCAAACGTGATTATCTTCCTAGAAGCTAAAGCAAATGCAGCAAAGCCTATAAAGTTTATGAATACACTGCCTCTTTCTATGAAATAGGATGGAACATCTCCAAAAGTGAACTATAGAAAATTCCTCCTCTCTTTCTTCTTCTTTTTTTTTTTTTAAAGAGAGATTTTTGCTATAGGGCACATGCACTCACCAGACAGACAGAAGTGAGAAATCACCCCCCAGGGAGGATGACCGTGCTACAATTCCTTCTCCTCCATTCTCTTCTTAGGATTTTGGGCATGCATGCCACACGACCAGCATGATTTGAAGCCACTGGTTCCGGGACTCAAATTGTTGCCGACCATGTGGGAGTTCAGCAGTGTAACTAGTATACCATCTGCTGGCCCCCACCTCGCCTTGTCTCTACTAATATCTAAACTAGGCTGTTCTCAGCAGGTACTTACAAAACTTCTGTGTGCTTAGCCCTGAGTGCTGGGTCCAAGGGGGCTACAGCAACATCTAGTTAGGAGAGACAAAACTGTCCACCTGAAACAATTAGTGACAGGACAGTCAGTGATTGTCAGCACTGTACTATTTAATACTTTCATGTATTTTCACATTCCTTTTGCATTATTCTTGCAATATAGAGTTCAAAATTAATTTTGATATGGAGAATTTGAAATGACCTTAAATCTTCTTATGGAATTGGACACAGAGGCCCTGCCCGGCAGTTAGTAGCAAACTAAACTACAGTGCTGGAAGCTGCATGGCCTACAGTAGGCCCTCTCCCTCTCGCGCTTCCTCTCTCCCCCCTCCCCCACCTCACACACATACATTATCTATCATGAATAAAATAAGCTTTAAAAAAATAATAAAAAGAATTGGACACAGGTACCAGAGCTTTCCTACAAAAACTAAGTTCAGTGTACCTCTCTACTGAATTTCCACCACTTTCTACTTAATTGGCATGAGTTCTTCCCAGGGGCACGTTGACTTCCAGCGTAGGACTCTGCAGTCAGCCACATGGGAATCTAGCGCCTCAACTACCACATCACCTGCTGACTTCTAGAAACTTTTAAATTATGCCTAAGACTAGTATTATATCCTGCTTGTCTAATACCACTTTAGATAGTCTATAATAAATTAATATGAAATTTATTCCAGAAGGTTTTCACCTTCTCAAAAATCTCTTCTTGTTGGAATATTGTCAGGAAAACCATGAGTAAATACATTAGTCCTGTCAACAAAGCTTAATGGTTATTATCTTAAAATTTTATTCACAAAATAACTGTCTTAAAATTATTTTACTTAGCTTTATTTATTTATTTTAATTTGACCAAAGAGGGACAGAGAGAGAGAGGGAAAGTGTGAAAACAAGACACCAAGTCCAGGACTGGAACCATGGTCAGCCATGTGGGAGTCCAGTATCCTTAACCACCACATCACCTGATGGCAAACTTTCTATTTGCTCCTTAAAATATAAATAATGGAGCCATAGCTCATGTTTCTCTTGAATTTTGCTAGCATGGTACTCAAAAATATTAACTGAATTATATTAATTAACGCTTTGATAATATTACAGATTTTTCTTAATGGAAGACTAGTTTGCAAATATTCTGTAGGTTTTCTTTGTAGATATGATTTTATGGGACCAGCAGTTAGCATAATGGCTTTGTCACTGGACTCCCATGTTGTCAACTGCGGTTCGCGTCCCGGACCCAGTGGCTTAAACTCACGCTGGGTGCATGTGCATGCGTGCCCAGGATCCCGAGAGGAGAATGGAGGAGAAGGGATTGTGGCGTGGCCATCCCCGCTTGGGGGAGGTGATTTCTCGCTCTCTGTCTCTCTGTCTCTCTCTGTCTTTCTGGCAAGTGCATGCGAGCTATAGCAAAAACCTCTCCAAAAAAAATGACTTTTAGAAGAAAAGGTTATTTTTTTTTCACTGTTACACCATGCTTCTCATGACCATTTCTATTTTTTACACTAATCGAAAAAGAGATTTACTTTATTTATCCACAGTATTGCATGTTTTAATATATTTACTGCTTTGTTTACACTTGTACTACTATGATACAAGCTAGAGTTGAAATATTGCAGGCCCTGTAGGTCTATGACATTAATCTTAGTTTTATAGCAGAACATATTATTAAATATTTATGTGCAGTACAAAAGCAAATCAATAGCCATACTCTACAGTGGATAATCTGTAGCAGAATAGGTTCAAATGTAATCATTGTCCACACAGGGATGGTGAAGGTACTCCAATAAAATTTGATAAAAGTTAATTTCTCAGTCTTATTTCCCTATGTACAAGTATTCTATAAAGGAATGTACAGCAATGAGAAAGTAGTAACAAAGTATTTAATCACTCAACATTTTTAAGTTTGGTCATTTGTAATTTATAAATTGAGCCTTTTGTTTATCAGGTAGCTTTTTAGGTAATGTGGATTATTCACTTCTGTATATCATATCCATAGAACTTAGAATAAGTCTGTGATCATAATGCTTTCTCATCCACACGATGAAATCAGTAGAATCAAAATACTATTTGGAGAGTGTTTGTGCTAGCATATGGTTAATACATTCCACCTCTGCCTTTAGCAACGGTCTCTTTTTTGGGGTTATGGGGGTGGAAGGGAGTTAAATCATTGTTTTCTATTCAACTGTGTTGGAAAGAGCACTAGACTTGCAGTCAGTAGGTTTGGATCCAAAGCATGGCTGATGCTTATTACCTGTTACCTTAGGCAGTCACTTGTAGTCAACACGGTTGGTTCCTCAACGCAGTCTCTTTACAACTTGATACACCCTGCCCTCAGCCCTGAGTGCTGACTGAACAGGACAGAGCTCTCCACTTCTCCACACATAAAAGTTCATGGAAGGCCAAGAGGAGCCACCTTGCCTTGCCCGTGAAGTTACATACCAACAGCCAGCGACTGAGCTGGCCTGGGGCATCAGAGTCCTTGCCTGTGGGTGGGATCAACTCTAGGACACAACATGCTCCTTTGCTGCCTGAAGGATCTGGCTAAAGCTGATCTCCAGCTGAGAGACCACATTCTCACATTGCTATTTTGTCTTGCGCCATCCTGTTTTCCTCACTCTCCCTCTCCAAAAAACGCGTCAGTATGCTTCAGTACATCGCTGAACAAGAATCTGGAGCTTGCGCTCAGGTTCTAGGGAACCTGACCTAAGATACCATCTAAAGTCTAAGCCTCCGTTTATTTATCTGTAAAATGAGTAATAACTGAGCCAGCAGGTGGCACAGTGATTAAGGTGCTGGACTCCCACTTGGCCAACCGCCGTTAGAGTCCCAGACCTGGAAGCTTGCTTCCTCTCTCTCTCTCTCTCTCTCTCTCTCTCTCTCTGTCCTTTTCTGGTCTAAATAAAATAAAGTTAGGTAAAGTAATTTAAAAAAAAAGTAATAACTGACCCATTATTGCACAATTAAATGATGCATCATTATATGAAAGTGCTTTGTAACCTGGAAAGAATTAAATAAATCCCTAGGTATTACTATGTTCAATTGATCATTAAAATCAATTTTAACAAGCTGATTTTTATAATTCTCTGGGAATTATTGCGCCTAATCTACCCCAATATATGCCATAAATGCCCTTTTTGGATGCCTCGAACGTGACAAACTTTTCATTGCACCTTCGCATAAGCATGATTCAAATAGAGAATTTCAAAGCTTTTTCTAGCCTCTACTTAATAAAACTTCTAAATGGCAATGCTTATGCAGGTAGACTGAACTTCTGCAATATCCAGTTTTTTTAAAATCCTAACCTTTCTCACCATTTATGAGATATTATTCTGTTAGTGTAAACAGAAAAAAAAGTGACAACTCCTCTGTAAGTCTGAGACCTTTCCTCCCAATTAAATTAGAACAAATTACCCTAGGAGATATTTATTTACTTATTTATTTAAACATCTAATTTCTTCCTGGACTAGTCAATCCTAATCAGAAAAGCTATTATGACATTTCCTAAACTGAATTGTACTAACTTTAAAATATTACACATTTTTCTTAAGCAGACAAAATAAAATCTGAGTAAAATCTCACATTCATAGATCTACAGTAAGCAAACGTATCTCAGGTAATAGGCAAGTGCAAGTTATTTTTCTTTTTTTAAAAGAATTATTTTATTTAACTTTATTTATTTAACTTTGATCAGAGAGGAACAGAGAGAGAGAGAAAGAAAGCAATCCACCAGGCCTGGAACTAGAACCACACTTGGCCATGTGGGAGTCCAGTTCCCTTAACACCACGCCACCTGGCGGCCCCCAGTTATTTTTCTTTAAGTGTTAAAATTTAGCTTTAATGACCCTGTACCAGAACTTTGGCAGATTTTCACAGTGCCTTTATAAGTAAGAACTCATTCATTCACTCAACAAAAGTTTATCAAGTACCTACTATGTGCCAAACACGAAGCTGAGAATCTGGGGGTGCAGTGGTGAGCAGAAACAGAGAGGACACTTGCCCTCTTCCAGTGCAATGCCAGTTAACAAGACTGACTTTAATCAAAGAATGAGTCAATGTAATGACTTGACAGGTGCTATGAGCATAGCAGACCTTGAGTGACTCCAAATTATCAGAGAAGACTTCCCCAAAAAGTGATTGTTAGGCTGACTTTGGAGAAAAAGTTAATGAGGGAAAAAGAGCACTCCAAGCAGAAAGACTAACATGCACAAAGACACTATGGCAGGAGAGAATGTGAGCAAACGTTAGAGTTCCACTAGAAGGTCTAAGATAATAAATAGACAAGTGTTAAAACTAAGAGTGATAACCCATTGCACTTCCATGCCTACCATCTGTGCCTCTCAAAGGTCACCCTTGCTCAACCTTGAACTGCTCTTGCACCGGGACTACTGAAAGCAGTTAGAGCCTTATCAAATAGTTACATTTCTTAGGACTAAATCTCGTTTTCCATGGTAGCTGCCTAGGTTATACGCTTCACATCATTTTTCTTTAAACCCTCCTAAGTCCAGACGTTGCTTGCAGGAGAAAATTTAGTTCTGCATCAAGAGCCCTTCAAGACTGGACTATCTTTTCATCTCTATTTCTCATTTCTTTCCACATCATTGCATTCTAGCACCTCTAGACTGCATTTGATTTCACAAAAAATTTTATCAAAATGGCACAGGCCATAATGTTTCAAGCTCTGGTCTTTCCTCTATTTAACTTCTTAGCTCAAATAGCCCCTCCGCAAGGCAGCTTTTTTTAACCTCCCAATGGCCCCTCCCAAACCAGTTATCTGTCCCTCTTCTGTGTTCCAATATCATCTTTCCATATTCTTTGTTGAATTGTCCACAATATTTAAAACTATTCACAATATTTAAAAGTATGTAAAGCCCCCATTGGACTATGAGTTCCACAAAAGCAAGTACATGACTTTTGTTTCTACATCTCTGGGGACTAGTATAATTTTTGACTGAGAAAAAAGATCATTGGACATAACTGAGCATGCAGTGAGTCACTTTGCTTTCCAGCCCTTTAAATTAACCATCCAGAAATAGATCTGCACAGTCAAATGGAAGCCACATTTTTAATTTTCCAGTAGCCATGTTCAAAAAGTAAAAATAAAGAGATTAAACTAATAAGATCTTTTTTATTTTACCTGAAATACCCAGCATATAATCATTCCAACACATAATCAATATAAATTTTTTTAATTTTACTTTCTTTTTTGTATACATACTTTTTTGTGTAAGTGTCAGAGTTCTCACACGTATCTTTCACTACAGCAGATCTCAATTCATACCCATCACATTTGAAGTCCTCAATAGGCAGTGTGACTTGAGGCTGCCATATTGAATAGTGCAGATATAGACAGTTAGCATCCAGGTTAATCCCAGTAATGATAACAGAACAACAAATGCGTGGGAATAGCTGAGCAGACTCAGTATAGGCCTCATTAAAAAACACCTTAAAGGTATCAATCATCTGAGAATTTAGAAGCTTGAATTACCTGGTGATAGTTTAAGAATTATCAACGGAAAGAAATAAGCCAAGGGTCCTGGCAGTGGCGCCATGGCGATGCAGGTAGACCCACATGGGAAAGGTCCTGGGTTTGTGTCCAGAGGCCTCCTGGTACATGGTAGGACAGTGCTCACACACACCCATGATCCTGGCTGGCTGAGACCAGGGGTGGATCACAGCCTACAGGTGCTGTTGAGGTTAGCTGTCATTTTATCTCTGTTTCTCTGTTTCAAGGAAGAAATAAATAAGCTTTGGTGGAAAAAATGAGACTCTTAGCTGATGTTTCAAGAGTAACTTTTAAATTTAAAATGTGTTTCTGTTTCTGACATTGATAGTTACATAGGAAAGGCTGTTAAACCTTATCTGTTGACCTTAATGTTGTAACTGGGATTTTTTCCGGCTCCATTACCTCTCTGCATGCATAGTACTCATAATATATGGATGGTGCTTTGAACTAGCAAAAAGATTGGCCACACACAGAACTCCACATGCCTGTTACTACATTTCTTATTCATTTAGTTCCCATTTTTACAAATTGTGACGAATCTTAAAAGCATTAAACAAATTGACCAAATTAAATTAGTTTACTCCAATAATATCTTATGAGATTTACATCATAATTTTAATATATGTCTTTAAAGGTAACCATAATGAAGTTCCTTAGAAACAGCACTATTTTAACTTTAGAGTGCTTTTGTAAGAAAAATATATATATATATGTTTAAATCAGAGAGTAACTATATAGAGTAACTCTCTATATTATAGTGCAATTGAGCCACTTCCTAGTGAGTTGTGAAATAATTTTTCATAACTGCATTTTTAAAGTGTTAAGTCACAAAAACCAAACAGCTCTCCCACTTTGTGAGTGAAACTGGCAGCACAAACTTGCTTTCTCCACAGCTTAACGCTGTGTTCACAGCCCTCTTGTAAAAGAAAGCATACCGAGAAAAGATTTGGAAGCGAGGTAGGCAGTTATGTGAGGTTAGAAGGCAGTTGTCACTGTAAATCTCTAGTGGAACCTGCTATGATTACCAGTGGCCTTGCAGAGTGACCACGGAATGGCAACACCTGGGAGTTCTGTTTCGTTGTTGCTTTCTCTCCTCCTCAGTACAGTTGTCTTAAACACATGTCGTCTTACACTGTGTGAGTTGCACCTCTCCCTGGTAACTCTCTCTCAAATGAATGCAGTTCTCTAAGGAAAATAATGTTCTCTGTTTTCTGCACCCTTTACCTCGTGTAAATTAGTTTTGACTTCAAGAATAGATTTTATAATCTTGTTTGCATCAGTCAAAGGTACAGAATTCACAAATGCTAAGATGATTGCTCCTGCAAAATGTACTCAGCAAATGGCTCTATAAACCTTTCATTTTCATAATGAATGCCTCTGATTTTCTTAAAGAATTCTTTTACTTAATATTTATTTATTTATTTATTGTTAATTTGACCAGAGAGGGACAAAGCAAGAGAGAAAGAGAGGGAGAAAGCAAGCTGCCAAGTCCAAGACTTGAACTGCAGTTGGCCATTTGAGAGTGCAGTCCCTTAACCACCATGCCACCTGGAAACCCTTATTTATTTATTTATTTATTTAGATAATAGATATTTTTAAATAGTAATTTTTTTTCCAATTTTGACCAGAAAGAGGCTTAATAATAATAGCAGTGCTATTTTGTTATAAATTATCCATGTATCTTGATGCCTTATTTAAATAATGGCTTCATCAAAATAAAATTCATGTTCTATATAATCTACCCATTTAAAATATGCACACTAATGGCTTTAATATAGGGTTTGTATCCATCTCAGCCAATTTCAGAACATTTTTCTTTATCCCCAAAAGAAACTCTGTCTTTCTTAGTCATCGCCTGCCCAATCTCCCATCTCCCCAGCCCTGAGCCACCACTGATCTACTTTTTGTCTCTCTAGATTAGCCTGTTCTGGACATTTCATATATATGGACTCATACAATATATTGCCCTCTGTGGCTGGCTTCTTCCACCAAGCATAATGATTTCAAGGTTCATCCATATTGTAGCATATCATCATACGGATATAGGACATTTTATTTGTTCATCAGCTCATGGACAGTTGAGTTGTTTATACCTTTTGGGTATTAAGAATAATGCTGATGGACACGTGTACAAGTTTTTGTATGGGCATACATTTTCATTTCCCTTGAGTGTATGAAGTAGAATTATTGCATAATATGGTAACTGTTTAAACTTTTGAGGAACCATTAAACTATTTTCCAATGAGAGTACATCATTTTACATTCCCATCAGCAGTGTATGATGAGTTTCAATTTCTCCACATGCTGCCAACACTTATTATTATCTTTTTTATTCTAGCCATCCTAGTGGATGTAAAGTGGTATGTCATTGTGGTTTGGATTTCCAGTTCCCTGATAGCTAATGATATCCAACATCTTTTCATGTGCTCATTAGCCATTTGTGTTGCTACCTTTAAAAAAAAAAATCTATTTCTCTGTTGGAGTTTATACATGTATTGAAACATTACACTGTACCCCATAAATATGTAAAATCATTATGTGTTAATTTTAAAATAGAAAGGAAAAAAGTTAACACCAGTTAAGTGCCAAGTGATGACCAGAGTACCTCAAATAAAACATCTGGTTCTTTGGTCTGGACTGTTTCTACTCATCTCTATGAAGCTGTAACTCCATTTGCCTTGAGAAGTAGCAACTCATGACAAGCAGGCCCTTTATTAGTGTCTGAAGAAATATATTTTAAGAGAAGAAATGATTCATAGAACATTAAGAAAATCAAAAGACAAAGAGCATTCCTTTTTCCTTATCTTAATTTATTCTTAATGGTAACAAGAACAGATATTTTTCAAATACATGATGTATCTTTTTAAAAAATGGGCCAATCAGACTCTTGAAAGAAAAGTTTTCCATTTATGTTGAAGATAGTCAGGTTCATATCAGCAAAACAGTTAATTCACTTTTCCAAAATAACTCACATAACCAATGGAAAAATACTTGAAGGCAAACTGATTCCAAAGCCTGCATTCCTATTTATTGGACATACTGCCAACTAAAGTGTGTATCAAGCATTTACTGTGTGACCATTGGCATGGGCTAGCTGACTCAATTCCATGCTCCAGGAATCTAGTGAAGCATCAGCTTTTCAATGCTACTTTATCGATTGGGATGGGAGACAGGACATTGGGTTCTGGTAGCTCTGGTACATAGGTTTTGGCATGGCAAATTGAGAGACAGGACCCTAGAGAATTCTTCTCAAAGCTCCGTGTGCATGCAAGAAAGTTGGTTTAACCCTACTTTTGTGTTTATTTGAGGTAATGTTTTAGTTAGGCCGATGGAGATTAGGGTCACTCTGTTGTCCAGAGTCTGGAATGTGGGATGTCCCTTAGAATAGCTTGAGAATCGAGGGGCAGGAAATAGAGGGCAACAAAGTGAGAGATCCCTGGCAGCCCAAGGCAATCTATAAGTAAGTATGTAAAAGATTCAAGTGTCAGAAATAAATGTCACCTTCTTCAAAACCAAACCTACAGGAAAGGTTCACTGGACATGTACCGTCAGCTGTTCTAGTTCATTTTGTTGCTAACAGAATAACAGAAATACCTGAGTCTTGGTAACTTGAAAAGAATAGAGGTTTATTCAGCTCATAGTTCCGAGGTTCAAGGTCCTCTGGTAACATCTGGTGAGAAACTTGGCAGAGTCGAGGGCAGTGCAGGGCACCACATGGTACCACATGGTGAGAGCTCAGAGCATACATAAGGCAGAACACATCTTTCCTCATTCCCTCTCCATATAAACTCACTGGGACTCAATCAGGGGGACTCCCACTGCCTGATAGCTTTCCAAAGGCCCCATCTTTCAGCACTATAATTGGATCAAGCCTTTACCCTTTTGACACCATTCTAATATTCTCCAATTCTTAATGATATTTGGGGCAGACGCTTCCCCCCTTTCCTGCTCATAGCCCCAGTCAGTTGCTTCAGATTTGTCCTGTGGATCTGTCTGAATAGTGAAAAAAAAAATTGTTAATTATATGGAAAGAGGATTAAAGAGGCTAGAATCTATGTTTCATTTTTGAAAATAAACTCTAACAGTGCCAACATTAAGGACAAAAAGGGAAATCTGCTTCTGCAAAGCACCTGAGATTGCTTGTGCCCACTGAGCAAATGGAAGCTCTCCTTTCTCATGCCAGCACAATTCTGGTGCCAGAGAGTTTTTCCTGGAGCCACGTGGACAAGAGCGTGCAGGATAGAATTGGAGGAGTGAAGCTGAGATAAAATCTGCTAGTAGGAGTCCTTGTGTATTCTGACGTTTTCTGGTATCATGCCAATACTTTCAGGAAAGGTGACAGGGAGGAGGTTACTTAGCATGTCTCTTCCATACCAAACAGCAAAAATAGCTCATTGTCCCTGCTGCCACCTTCATTAAAGGAATATGCCAAAAGCTTGGGAGGACTCCAGACTGCCTTTTGGTTTCCCGATTTAATTCTGGCTATCATCTCTAAGCCTCATGTTGTTCTTTCCAGAAATCCCTTCCCTGCTGCAGTACAGTAGTTATTATCTATTGTATTCTTTAAAATGTGGTTTAAATTTCCTCCTTCTTTGAGAAGTCATCTCTGAAAACACTGCTGTGTTCTCTGTCTGCTCAGCACTTGGATAAAGTTATCACTATTGAAAGACATATTTACACAGTGGAAAATAAACAACAATGAGTGCACTAGAAGATATTCAAAATTTTGCAAGCTTTAAGAATATAGTAGGCCAGACAGTGGCACAGAGGTAATACAACTGGACCCACATGGGAAGGTCTCGTCTGAGTTCCAGAGCCTCCCTCTGCTTGTCTCATCCCAGTGATTCAAGCAAGCCAACACTGGGAGTGGATTATAGCATGGTGGCCCTATCGGAGATGCCTGTCTTTCTCTCTCTCTCTTCCCCATAGAGGAAATAAATAAACTTTAAAAAATATTTAGAGAAACCTTTAAAATTGATTCCCACCTAGCCAAAAGATTATACATTCAGTTAGTAAAAATGTGAGAGAATTTGTCATTCATATAATCATGTGTCTTACATATTACAAGTTCTCAGTTCATGTCTGTTGAATAATTACTTGATCCTCTTTTAAAATACGTAATTGCTTTAGGTTTTTTAGTTTGAAGTGGTGTGTTTGGGATGTTTTGTCTTATTTTAAAAATTATTCTCGGGACCAGCAGTTAGTGTGATGACTATGTCGCTGGACTCCCACGTAGCCTACCGCGGTTCGCGTCCCAGACCCGGTGGCTTAAAACTCACGCTGGGCGCGTGTGCGTGCTTGCCCAAGATCCCGAGAGGAGAACAGAGGAGACGAGATTGCGGTGTGGCCATCCCCCCGGGGGGTGATTTCTTGCTTTCTGTCTCTCTGTCTCCCTCTGTCTGTCTGGCAAGCACATGCACCCTATAGCAAAACCTCTCCAAAAAAGAAAAAATTATTCTCAAGTAAAATAAACAACGGACCAATATGAGAATTATTTTATATCTTAATGTATAGTCATTGTGCTATGATATTAGCTGATTCATATTGTCTATAGTTACTCCCAAGTTGCTTTTTTTACATGAACAAAGGGACTTCAAAAAGTTCATGGAAATGGACTTAAAATACAAGTTTGTTTTAGTGCAAAAATTTTTGAAATTCATGTGTAGCTTTTTTTCACATTATGCATTTTCCATGAATATTTTTCAAGAATTATTTTTTATTTTATTTATTTATATTTTTAATTTGTTATAGGACATGTGTGCTCAACAGAGAAAGATAGACAAAGTGGAAACGCAAGCCACCAGGTCTGGGACTTAAACCATGGTCAGCCATTTGGAAGTCCAGCACCTTACCCACCATGCCACATGCTGGTCCTCCATGAACATTTTAAAAATCCCATGTCTGTATGTGTGTATGTGTGTGTGTATACTATGTTATAAACTACTCTAAGATCTGTGTCTTATTTTTTAAAATAACAAATTACAAAATGTAGCATGTGCAGTAGCTGTTCATAAATAATTATGTTAGTAAGTGCATTGTCTAGAAGATTTCATACCTTAAACCTATTTTCAGGAGCTAGAAGGATAGAAGATTATTTTCTATGTACATTCATTTATTTGTTCTCAAAATAGTAACATCCATAATGAGGATAGTGGCTTTTCTTGCTTTTCAGCCTAAGTGTTTGTCTTGTGTGAATAGTGCACATTTATAAATGTTGCACTCCTACACATTTGCTATCATCCCCAGTGGAAACAACTCAAAATGATACGATTCACAAATTGTAATTATTTTGTATATTTCTAACCTCAAAGCCATTATGTCATTTGTTATAATATGATCTGGGTAAAAATAAGAATTTGATTATATCCGTACAATTTGAAGCCAAGAAATGCTTCCTTGCTCTTCTTACTTAACTACATTGCTAGAGGTAATTATGCCACTCCCCAAGGACTGGTAGAGAGAGAGAAAAGCTCACCAGAAGAGCCTAATAACTCAAGGAGGGGCAGTAGCACCTGCCGTAAAGGACAGTAAAAGTCAAACTCACTGGGACTCTACTATTTAGCACCAAGAGTTCCTTTATGCAGCAGAATGTGGAATGGGCTTTCTCTGGTGTTGGCATTGACCCTTTCTGGTGGGCCTCCGTGGGCACTTCACCCAGCCTACATCAACATGAGACCACATATTCCTTGCCAAATGGGAAGTCTTCATTTGCCTGACTTGAAATACAAAGCAAATCAAGGACTAATTCACAAAAGTCCATTGTTTAAATAAATGCCATGCTTAAAGTTTACTCACTGTTAATTAAGGTAACCACCTAACGTCCCAGGAATGCTCTGTATGTAGGGACAGTTTATGTCTCCAATGGCTAGAGACTGTCCTTATCAAAGTTAATACACAGTTAAAAAGTTTGGTCGTGGGGGGCCAGCAGGTAGCATAGTGATTAAGGTGCTGGACTTTCACTTGGTCAACCATGGTTCAAGTCCTAGACCTAGCGGCTTGAAACTTATGAAGGGCACATGCGCATGCATGCCCAAAATCCCTAGAGGAGAGCGGAAGAGAAGGGACTGTACCCTTGCCATCCCCTCTGGGGGTGATTTCTTGGTTTCTATTTCTCTGGAAAGCATACATGCCCTATAGCAAAAATATCTTTTAAAAAAGTTTGGTTGGGTCTTAATTTCATTAAGAAACACAAGAAATTTAAAACTCAAAGACATTTTTTACATGGCCATTTCTGCAAGTATTAACAAGACTAATTTTTTAATTTAATTAAACAAATAATTAGTTTTCAGGCATAGATATATTGTAAAGAGAAATAAAAGTCATACACTTGTCAGTATTTTTGTCAGCTGTGGCCATTAGTTAAAAGTAGGCATTAATTGTACAATTTCTTTATTAATATTTACATGAAACCTAAGACCTATGACATTTTCACTTGTTAAACACTTGAAAATATCTTTTTTGAGATATTTATATTATGGAGATTTTATGACTTTTAAGATCATGTTTTTATTAAGAATCTTTTTTCTTTTTCTCTTCTAAATCTAAGTAGTTGGGTATAATATTAAAGTTATAAAGGATGGGCATTTTCATAGTTTTCTCATCTATAAAAAAGGAATTTGAAAGACCAGCAAATGGTATAATGATTTCCTTGTTGTACTCGCACATAGTTGGCCACAGTTCAAGTCCCAGACCTGGTGCTTTAAAATTTATGCTGGGCATCTGTGCATGCTTGCCCAAAATCCCAAGAGGAGAAGGGATTGTGGTGTGGCCATCCCCCCCTAGGGGTGATTTTTCACTTTCTGTCTGTGTCTCTCTCTTTCTCCCTGGCAACTGCATACTCTAAAAAAATAATAATAGAAAGGATTTGATAATGATGTTATGATACTCAGTAAAGGAAGGCTATTATTTTTACTCTTACTATAATTAATCAAATCACTATTCTTGCTTCTTTCCTCTCTAGTTCATGCCCTTATATTTCTGTAAATGTTATGTCTTTAGTTTTCAAACTGTAGACTATAATCGATAAAAAATAAAAAAACCACTAAGGAACTCTTTTTCTATGCCAGATGTGGTTCTATTGAGTCATCAGAAAAGTCATGATATAGTTTTCTATGTTTTTTAATGCAAAAATGGGTCATGATTTTTCTGTCAATCCAATAGTAGCTTTATGTGGGTCTGTAGCATCGTCACAATAACCCAGAGTCAGTGTACAATCCTTACTTTACCTAGGAGAAAATTAAAGTTCAGTAAGATTATGCCACCCACTCAAACTCACAAAGATAGTGAAACCATAAAGCTGTGTTGCATATCCAAATTATTCTGATTCCAAAACCCTGTCTTCTCACTCTTATGTCATTTCTCTTTAATTACAATCAAATATTAAGAGATACAGTTTATTCACACACACACACACACACACACACACACACACACAAAAGAAAGCCATACAATAACTCATATTAAGCCAATTCAGTGTTGCCTAGTAGGGAAGCTCTGATTTAATTAATGAATGTTAATGGTTTATAACCAACATGTCATTTGTTTCTATGTAAACAGCACTCCTACAGGGCTTGTCAGTGCTGAAAACAATTTGTCCTTTAAGTATTTTAAACATTCCCTCTGCAATCTGGTTTGCACTATTAATTTTACACTATTAAGAAAGCATTACCAAGCAAATAGAAACCAGCCCAGCTTGGGCCTGTCAAAATGATAATAAATTTTGAATAAGTGGAATTTTTATTAGGTTTTTGTATATTTTAATGGATTTCAGAATTCGCACCACATTATTATTCAAAAACTCAAGTCAACTAATGCATTAAAAAAAAAAAAGCCACGTATTTATATCAGTGTCCCTATCAGCATAGTGTCTTTTGAGCTCTCATTCCATGTGGGCTCTCAAGTCACTGTTAGTAGCCAGTGATCTAGAGCTGGCATCTGGACACAAAGGACCTTCTTTCCTGGGTCCCTAGCCCGAGAGTGTGACAGAGTCCACGTGGTAGCCTGCCAACCTATGAAAGTGTGACTAAGTGTGTACCTCCGTGGATTCCTGATCCTGACTTAAACCAATTGTTCTTTCTGAGTAGAGTGATTGTGTGGTGGGTAAGGTTTATGGGATGGGAGTTTAAATGACACAGAAATCATTAAATGAATAATCACCAACAGATTGACAAGTCCAGGGACTCACTGTCTACCCAGAAGACTACTAGAGGCCCTTTAATACTCCTGATCTAGAAAAACATGCACAAAGTAGATATATGAAAACACAAAGCTATTTTGTTTCAAAGTCCATCCTTTACATCTTTAAAAATGGGTCATTTATTCTGAAGATATTTTCTTACCTTTATCTCTCCTGGTTCTTAAAAACAGAAACAGAAACCAAAGGGAGGAAAAAAAAAAAACCCTCTGTGAGTTCCCTTAGCAGACACCCTTCTGCCTGCTGGCAAGGAGGTATAAATAATTGATTGAGTTTCCATTAAGGTCAACCAGAGTGTATATTACCCGCAGTGTGCATGTGTCAGAGGAGTGTGGGCACTGAGCTAATGATCAAGGATCAAGATAGGGGAGGCCTCTGTTGCTTTTTGTGAATACCCATATGTCCTGACATGTAATTTACCAATGCAGATGTGGAAAGTAACAGAAAGACAGATGATAGCTGTAATTGGATTCTATAGCCAGTGTGCTCTGTAGAATCATTCCCAGTGCTTATTCTCCTTTCCTTGCATGGCTTGATTAGCCTTCTGAGGTTTTTCTTTAAGAGCATTTGTGAAGGACTAGGAATTGCTGGCAGTCAGGCTCTATGAGAGCCCTGGTTAATTAAGTCTCTCAGAAGGGATTCTGTTTGGTTTAATGAAACGGGTGTGAGAAGGAATCAGAACCAGCAGTCAATACTTATGATATGTGTGTGTGCTGCTGGTACCTCAAATTCAAAATCTCTGACACAGAACTTACTATCTTCTACCCAAACCCCAAACCTCGTGTCCTGGCACAGTTGGCTTTCTGTATGTCTCTGCTGTGTCTCCTCCTGTCCATCCATGGCCACTCTCCTGCAAAGATCTTCAGAGTCTCTTCCCAGAATTACTGCAACAGGCCCCTGCTGCCCTCTGAGGACCATTCCGGCCCTCTCTCTCCCTTCCTTTCACCCTACTATTGACTGAGTTATACTATAAAGTTATTTGAACTCACTGGCCTCTGATAAGACATAACTAATGCCCCCCCCCCCCATTTCCTGTCTCTAAAGCCAACAGGTATCCCCATTGTTTGACCCTAAAGGCCTGAGATTCTGTTCCCTCAACCAGACAGATACGTCTCTACCTATTCATAAGTACTCTGCTCTAAGGTATTCATCTCTCAGGCCTGTGCCTCAATTTCCTTTTTGCTCTGCCTTATTGGTCTGAATTCTCTTACAGAGAGACTGGGATGATCCCTGGGTCTCCAAGGATATATTTTATTGTGCAGGTTTCATGAGAAAATGTATTTGTAGTGCATATAGCATAGCGCTTAGTCCTTATTAAATGATTAAAAATGATGATCATCATTATTAAATCACTTAGGGTAGTTCCACAATAATTACTTAATAATGTTAGTCTTCTTCTTCCTGTAGTTGCTTACATCCAAAGAGGTAATTTCAGAACTCTAAAATGATAAAAGCCTTTTTTTTTTATTTTTCTTAAACGCTTTTGATTTTCAACCCTTTAGAGAGCTATCAACCCTCTAAACTTTTTTGAAGCTTTCTACATATTTGGCCTCATTTGAAATACTCACTTTCCTGCTCTTTAACTCACCACTTCTTACCTATCCCTATGGTCTCTTCTGAGCATCACCACCTCCTAACCCCACAAGGACCTGCCTCCCACCTGTTCCTCTCTAGCCTCACGTTGTCCCTTTTCTTTATGATACTCAGTGTTACCTGTGATAATCTGTATGTTTGTGGTAATATCTGCCTCTCACCGTCTCTTACCAGGTCCCCAGAGGCAGGCTGTGACATTTTGTCCTTCCTATCTCCGATTCCTGGCGCAAGGCCTGCCCCATTGTGGTCCCTTAATCAGTGGTTGTTGAATTAATGATCTGTTTCAACCCTTTACATATCTACATTCTGATGGTAAAATTGAAGACAGCAAAGAGTTATCCGTCATGGAAGAAGCAAACAAACAAAAGCTCTAGTATACTGAGCATTATGACTTTTGAAAACAGTTTTCATGGTGAATCTTGTGCTGTGTTCCTCCTGGAAGATGCTCCCTTCGCTTTTCCCATGTGTGACTTGACAAGCCATCCTGTCCATCCCCACTTACTACCGAGAGCGTTCCCCTGGAAAAGAGCAACCTCTGAAGGCTCTGTGGTCGGTAGAGTGCCCTGGAAGGAAAGTCGATGGAGCAGCACTTCCACACAAAGTGCCCTTTAAGTACATTTGCACAGATTTGTTTCCAGCTCAGATTTAATTACCCAGTTTAAATGTCTACGGAACACCTTTGCATAGCACGTACAATATAGGCATACACAGGATCCCCAAATTATCGAGTTTCCATCCAAGAGGTACTTGAATTTGAGAGTTTTGAAAGCTTAAAATTCTTATCCTCACAGTTGCTCTGTGTGAACTCATTTCACACAGAACACTCCTTTTTAGAATGCACTTTTGTCTAGGTGCCATTCTTAGACCTTTCAGGATTCCCGTACAGACACATTCAGAGAATATACACTTCCTACAAGCAACCCTAAAACTGCTACTGGCACCTTCCATTTTGTTATTTTTTAAAAGAAAATAAAAATTATCCTCTTTTATTTTGGTGCTTTAAGAAAGGTAGGAATATAATATATTTGCCAACAATTACATTACCAATTAAATGATTGGGTTGTCATGGGGCCAGCAGGTGTCATGGTGACTAAGGGCACTGGACTCCCACATGACTGATGGTGATTAGAGTCTCAGACCTGGTGGCTTGCTTTCTCTTCCTCTCTCTCTCTCTCTCTCTCTCTCTCTCTCTCTCTCTCTCTGTTCAGATTAAAATAAATAAATAAATAAATAAAGTTAAATAAAATAATAAAAATTATTGGGTTGTTGGGAAAGTCATGATGCGTTTTTGCATAGAAAAACATAGAAAAATACATCATGACTTTCCCCGCAACCTAATAATTACAGGCTTTAAAATAAATTCAAGTCAAGCATAACAAAGCAGTTCCGTGCTGTGCATACAAAGCCAGACCCCACATAGCTGACTGTGATTAGAATTTCAAACACAGGGTTTGCCACTAGGTGGCGTGGTAGTTGAGGGCACTGGACTCCCACATGACTCACCATGGTTCAAGTCCCAAACCTAGAGGCTTGCTTTCTCACTATCTTTCTCTCTGTCTCTCTCTGGAAATATTAAAACAATGATAATAAATAAAGTTAAATAAAGCAATTCTTAAGATGAAAATATCTCAAACCCAGAGGCTTGAAAAACACCCAGGCACGTGTGCGCACGCGCACATCCAAAATCCTGACAGGAAGAGTGAATGGAGGACAAAAGATTGCAGTGTGACTATACCCCCATTAGTAGATGCTTTCTCTTTCTCTTCCTCCCTCTGCAAGTACACATGCCCTCTGGCAATTAAAAAAAGAAGAAGAGTTGATTTATGTTAAATTCCATCTTCTCCAAGAAGCAGTGTGTTGATCCTGCATCTCCCTGTGTTACACACTATCACAGAGGATGTACCCTTAAAGATGGGTACTCAGCTCTGAGTCCTAAGGGATTTCTGTATCCCAAATTATGTCTAGCACTCTTCCTGCTTAATAAATAATGATGAATGAATACAGGATTCGTCAATGACTTGGAGATTGGTTAATCAATTGCTCCTCTTAGAACCCTCTTAATGTTCCTCTATTTTAGACATCATTCTATCTACATAAGGAATATCTAAATACCATACTGTGAAGCATATGGTGTGATATGAGAAACCAGGAGGCTCCAGATGTGAATATTTACTCACTTATGACAATACTTTAGAAAACAAAAGTTCTTTCCTTTGTTCTATGCAGTTAAGTATTGTGTTGAGCAATTCTTAAAGCAATGGGCCAGAGATTTTTCTCACTCACAATAAAGAGTGGTTCTTGTTTAAACTAGTCAAGTGAGTCTTTGATCTAAAGAGACCTATGTAAAAAGTAGCCCCAGTTGTGCATTTGTCATGAATCTAACTAGTGAGCTGGCACACTTTTTTTTTTTTTTTGCTCCAGCTTATTGAGGTTTCAGTAAGGCATGCCCTATAAATCCACTCACATTTAAAGGTAGCTACTGACCCACAGTAGACAGAGTGGGACCTGAACATCCATCTGGTATTGGCATCCCCTTTTCAAAGTCTTTTCTGCCTTTGTGCCAAATGAAATTGACATTAATGTTTGGCATTTTCTGGATTACAGTACTAGTACTAGTTGCTCTAAGTTGTAGATAGTAGTTGTATAGCCTCTTGCTATAAGTAGTTTCTAGTGTTAGTTAGCTTTTATTTTCTTCCCTACAAGGATAAGATGTGGACTTACAAGAAACAATTTGGTCTAAGTCTTTGAAATGGATATTATAAATATGGCAGATATCCATGTGATTGGTCAATGAATTAATGGTCTGCAAATCAGCAGAGATTGGTTTTGGGTTTTATTTTTTATTTTTAAGTTTAATTTTGTACATGTACTTTCTGTAATAAGATCTTCTTTATTAAAAGACTCTTTGAACCTTGGGGCCAGCAGGTGGTGTGGTGGTTAAGGACGCTGGACTCAGGACCAGCAGTTAGCATAATGGCTATGTTGCTGGACTCCCATGTAGTCGACGGCGGTTTGAGTTCTGGACCTGGTGGCTTAAACTCACGCCAGGTGCGTGTATGTGTGTGCCCAAGATCCTAAGAGGAGAATGGAGGAGAAGGGATTGCGACGTGGCTATCCCCCCTGCGGAGTGATTTCTAGCTTTCTGTCTCTCTGTCTCTCTCTGACTGGAGAGCGCACACACCGTATGGCAAAAACCTCTCCAAAAAGAAAGGATGCTGGACTCCCACATTGCCGACCATGGTTTGAGTCGCGGACCTGGCTGCTTGCTTTCTCACTTTCCCTCTTTCTCGCTTTCTCTCTTTGTCCCTCTCTGGTTAAACTTTTAAAAATAAATAAATAAATAAAGTTAAATAAAATAATCCTTTAAAAAAAAGGAAAAACTCTTTGAACTTTAACTGTCTGTTCTATGTGAACATTTTTTAAATGCTCCCTTAGATGCTTGAGTCACAGCCTAGAAAGAAAGACATAAAATGTGCCATTCTGAATTGAGTTGGCCAGAAAAGTAAAAACCCTCAAAATAGAGGAATCTGGTGGAATACCAGTAAAAGGCCATATTTGGGCCAAATGTGCATATTTCTTTGCCTGTGGGGTTCTACTATTTCTCTAAAAAATTGAAATTTGGGATTAGCTAGTGACATGGTTGTTAATGAGGCTAGATCCCACAAGATCGACTTCATGGTTCAAGTCCTGGTCCCTCAGGCTTGAAAAACACACTGGGTGCATGTGTATGCATGCTGAAAATCCAAAGAGGAGAATGAAGGAGAAGGGATTGTAGCATGACCATCCCCCCGAGGAATAATTTCTCATTTTCCCTTTCTCTCTCCTTCAGTCTCTCTCTCTCCAGCAAGTTTGTGTGCCCTATAGCAAAACTAAAAAAAGAAAAAGAAAAAAATGAAAGAAATTTGACTTCTCTTCTTAACCCAATATCACCACCACCCGTCACTAACCAAGTACCTTTCAATAGCACAACGTCTCCTTCTTTCTCCAAAGTCCTTAATTGTCAAAATCAGAACCAGACAGGTGGCCAGAATTGGGAAAGTAGATGATAGCAAAAGTTGGTGCCAACCCCTGGAAGATGACCCTCCATCCCAAGCCAGCACCAGTTCTCCCATTACCATGGAGAAGAAAAGCATCCAGCTCAAAAAGCAGCCCCAAGGGAAAAACTGGAATGTGATTCAGTCCACCCTCTGGTTCATAACAGCAATAGGTTTAAGTGCCCTTGATAGGCAGGGAGAAGTGAGTACGGGCCTCCAGACCAGCTAGAGGGGTTTAGAGGGAGAAGCAAGCACAAGACAAACCTCCCAGACCCTCTTCAAAGGTTTATATGCATTAGGAAAGGAACAGAAGAACATTTTTACTTTCATGGGCCCTAAACATTTGCCTTCGTGACCCATTTTCTCCATTAAAAGTATACTAAAAGGGGCCTGCAAGTGGCGTAGTGGTTAAGGATGCCGGACTCACACATGGCTGACCACAGTTTGAGTCCTGGACCCGGTGACTGGCTTTCTCACTTTCCGTCTCTATCGCTCGCTCTCACTCTGTTCCTCTTGGTCAAATTAAAATTAATTAAATAGTTCTTTTTTTTAAAAAAAAAAAAAAAAAGTATACTAAAGGAATGGGAGAAAATATTTGCAAACCGCGTATCTGATAAGGGGTTAATATTTAAATATATAAACAACTGCTACACCTCAATAGCCCCCACCCCCAATAAAGACCTAAGTAAAAATGGGCAAAGGGATTTAACAGACAATTCTCCAAAGAAAACATACAAGTGGCCAACAGATGTGTGAAAGATGTTCAACATCACTAATCATCAGGGAAATGCAAATCAAAACCACAATGAAATACTGCCTCATACCTGTGAAGATGGATGTTATCAAACTAAAACAAACAAAAGTTAAGTGTTGGAGAGAGTATAGACAAATTGGAACCCTAATACACTATTGTTTGGGATGTAAATTAGTATAGCCACTATGAAAAACAGTATGGAAGTTCCTCAAAAAACTGAAAATAGGGGCTGGCAGGTGGTGTGGTGGTTAAAACCACTGGGCTCCCACATGGCCAACTGCAGTTCAAGTCCCAGACCTAGCAGCTTGCCTTCTCACTTTCTCTCTCCCTCTCCCTCTCTCACTCTCACTCTTGCTCTATCTCTCTCTGGTCAAATTAAAATAAATAAATAAATACATAAAGGTAAATAAAACAGTTCTTTTAAAAAACTGAAAATAGAACTACCATATGATTGATTAATCCCTTTTTTTTTTTTAGAGGTTTTTGCTATAGGGTGCAAGCACTTGCCAGAAAGAGAGAGAGAGAGACAGAGAGACAGAAAGCGAAAAATCACCCACCAAGGGGATGGCCACACTGCAGTCCCTTCTTCTCCATTCTCCTCTTGGGATCTTGGGCATGCACACCACACACCCAGTGTGAGTTTTAAGCCACTGGGTCCAGGACTAGAACCACGATTGACTACATGGGAGTCCAGCAACATAAATATTATGTCAATGGCTGGTCCCCGTTAATCCTATTTTTAAGAATATATCCACAAGAATTGAAATCAGGATCTCAAAGAGCTATCTGCACACCCATCTTCACTTGTAGCATTATTCACAATAACCAAGATATGGAAATAATCTAATGTCCATCAGTGGATGGAGGGATAAAGAGAATGTGTTATATGCACATAATGAAATATTAGTTAGCCTTTAAAAAAGAAGTAAATCCTACCATCTGTGATAACATGGGTAAACCTGGGGGGGGGTGCGTTATGCTGAGGAGATAAGCCAGTCACAGAAGGACAAATATTTCATAACTCTACTTACATAAAGTATTTAGAATAGTTAAATTCAGGCCAGCAGGTGGTGTGGTTGTTAAGGTGCTGGATCCCTCATGGCCAACTCCAGGGTTCAAGTCCCAGACCAGATGGCATGAAAAACACAAGGTGCATGTGTGTGTTTGTGCCCAAAATTCTGAGAAGAGAATGGAGGAGAAAGTATTATGGCATGACAAACCCCCAGGGGATGATTTCTGACTTTCCTTCTATTGCTGTCTCTCTCTGGCAAGCACATGTGCACCCTATAGCAAAAAAAAAAAAAAAAAGTAAAAGAAAAGAATATTCAAATTCATAAAGTCAGAAGGTATAATAGATTCCAGGGCTACCATAAGGGCATGGAAAGTGGCTGTTTAGCAGATATAAAGTTTTAGTTATGCAAGATGAATACATTCTAGAGATCTATAGTATAATATTGCACTGCTACTTAACAGTAGAATACTGTGCATTTAAAATTTTGTTAAGAGAATAGATCCCAAGTCAAGTGTTCATACCAGTAGAAAGAAAATAAGGCTGGACCGGCCCCATTGCCTAATGGTTAAGGGAGCCAGATTCTGCATGGCTGACTAAAGTGTTGGAATCCTGGCCTTGATCATTTGACAAACACCCTGGACACATGTATGCACCCCATATCCTGACAGGAAGGAGAAAGGCAGGAAAAGAGATTCCAGTATGACCATCTCCACTGGGTATGTTTCTTCCTATCCATCTTCTCTTTTTCTGTCAGGTAAGCACCTGCCCCCTCTGGCAAATAAAAGAAAAACTAGGGGAAAAAAAAACAAAAAAGAAAACAAAACAAACAAAAGAACAAATAGGCTTGGCTGATGATGCAGCAGTTGAGTGATGCGCATGGAAAGCCAGATTCCACATGGCTGACTACAGTTCAAGTCCCAGTCCCAGGAGCTTGAGGAGCACACGAAGCACATGTGTGTGCATGCTGAAGGACCTGACAGAATGGAAAGATGGAGGAGAGGGGATTAAGGCATGACCGAGTTCCTTTAGAGGGATGTGCTTATTCTCATGCTCTGTCTCTGACAAGTGTACATGCCCTCTGGCAATAAACAATTAAGTCTTTAAAAAGAGAATAACAATTTTAAAACATATTAAAATCATATTTTATGACTGCACTTAGATAAAGATGAATATAATCCAGGCAGATTCATTATTGTATATTAATTGTAATTATAGTCATCTTTTTCCTTCTTATTCTCAACGAGCTTGAATTCATTAAGGGAGGACTTGACTATTTCTCCTACTACATTATCATCTTAAAGGAAACAGAATGTCACATAAAGGAGAAAAAACAGTATAAGGGAATGGCCCTGCTCTCACTTTTTCACCTGTGTGTGTGACTTTGAACAAAGTAACATATCTGAGTTTTGGCTTCCTGATAAATTATAGTTATGAGGATATAAATGAGTTCATCTTCACAAAATCTTTTGCCAACTGCCTGTTGTAAAGCACTTTATAAATGGTGGCTATCAATAATTAACTTCAGTTTTGTACCATATAGAAAAGTACTTGGAATGAAATCAAACATAGTGACTTCAACTGTGATTTTTTTTCTGTTGTTTGTTTTGTTTTGTTTATATGTTAATTGTGTGACCTTGAGCCAGGCACATAACCTTTCTGAGTCTTTGTTTTGTCATCTATAATAATGTCTGCCCTGACAACCTCACAGAATTGCTGAAAGGAACAAATGAGATAATGGATATAAAAGCATGTTTATTGTAGCTGAAACACATTAAATAATAGAAAGTATTACCAAAGAAGTTGAAAAATTGTGTAAAAGGAAGTGTGCAATACCTGGCACACGAGCTATTTAGTAGATGCTTATTAAATGAATGAATGATAAATGAGTGAGTGAATGCCTCACAAAGCCCTGAACATTTGAAATGCTAAAATATTGACTGGCACACTTCATTGTCAAAAGCCTGGTAAAGGCAGCCCAATATAAAAATCACAAATATTTCATATGTGAAGGAGATTACAACTAGTAATTCATAACTATAACTTCCACCTACATTTAAGCATCTTAGATTTCAGGCTTCAGGAAGACCCATGTTACTTGTAGTTTTGTTTCCCACAAATTTCCCAATCCTAATAGGCTGAGAGTTGAATTTAATTTAGCCAATAGGACTTGATGTTGTAGCTAACCTAACTATCTCTTTCTACCAAAACATTAATTCTTTCATTTCCTCCAAATGCTTCTTTTGCTATTTATGTCAGTAAAACTCTCAAATTAAAAAGGGCTTTCAATATATATTATTTAATTGAAAAAATAAATTGCCCACTGAATATTTTTAAATAATTATTTTATTTTATTTTATTTTATTTTATTTATTTTAATTTGACAAGAGAGGGAAAGAGTGTGAGAGAGAAAGAGAGGGGGGAAAGTGAGAAAGCAAGCCACCAGGTCCAGGACTCGAACCACAATCGGCCATGTGGAAGTCCAGTGTCCTTAACCACCACACCACCTGCCAGCCCCTGAACTTTTAAGTTTATGTTGCTAACTATATAGCTAGCAGATGCTTGAAAAAAATATACTTCATATTACAGGGAATATAGAAGAGTTTTAAACTCATATGGTGTCTTAATAAAATCAGACTTCAGAATTCCACTAATGAGGGACCAGCAGTTAGCATAATGGCTATGTTGCTGGACTCCCATGTAGTCGACCGCGGTTCGTGTCCCGGACCCGGTGGCTTAAAACTCATGCTGGGCGCGTGTGCGTGTGTGCCCAAGATCCCGAGAGGAGAATGGAAGAGAAGGGATTGCGGTGTGGCCATCCTCCCTGGGGGGTGATTTCTCGCTTTCTGTCTCTCTGTCTCTCTCTCTCTATGTCTGGCGAGCACACATGCCCTATAGCAAAAAAAAAAAAAAAAAACCTCTCCAAAAAAATAAATAAATAAGAATTCCACTAATGACTCTTGGTAGTAAAAATGGTTTCCATAATACAGGTCTGTTGCACCATAGAAAAGAATTGTGACTCTGAATTTAGGACTTTCTCATTCAAGTCCTATACGTGCTTTTCTCAGCTTTCGAAGACAGTTTCTCAGTGTGCAAGAAAAATGTGCTCAGGGGTAAGGAAGTCCCAAGCTAGCTTGTCAACATCTATAAGCTATTGAATCATTTAAGGTGGGACCACTAGTTTGTTACAAAAGAGTGTCTTTGGAGACTTAGCGTATGGTGCCTTTTGTGGAAATTGCTTCTGTTGGCAGCACCTGAGTATAAATTGGCGTCTCAGCAGTGCAGCTGTGATTATAATTGACTAAAATTCTCAGCAGAAGGGACACTGACCATCTTTCTCACAAATAGCTGTCTCCAAAGCTCATTCCCACCTTTCCCAGTTAGCCTTTAAAAGGCTTTTCTCTTTAACTGGCTTTCTTTGATGGGTTCTTATACAGTTTTCTCCTTCCCCATCAGTTCCAATGTGGTAGCTGTATGTGGAGCAGAAGAGTCCCTGGATGGTTGTTGAGATGGTAATCAGCTTTAGTTCTGGTGGAAACACACGAACAAACAAACAAAATTAGAGGGACATCTTTAGATTTCACTTATAAGTGGAGGAAGTTTCTGTGACTCTAATCTCTGTCCTGAAAATGACTGTCACTACTAAATTGTCACGAGCGATACATAATAGTGAATGATGCCAAGATGTTTTATGTGTAAGAGAGAACAGCTTTTCAAAAGAGAAATGTACTTTTCCCAAACAGAAGACCATAAAGTTAGATTGTAGTCTTCCTTTGTTGCCTAATTTACTAGGATAAAGCAGTCCCAACACAAATATATTCTATATATCCTAAGAGGGTGAGGGGATTTATCTGCCTAGCACTACTTTCACATTTTTCTGTGTGGTCCAGCTCTGTCCTGAATCTGTCTGTGGTGTTTCCTCCAAATAAAGACTATGTCTGTATATCCTTTGTTTTCTACTAGTGCCTCTCCATGACTGGCATATAGTAGAGTAGTTCAATGAACAGTTATCGACTAAATCACACAGGCTCAGCCGTGTGTACTGAAGCAGCCACACCCACACTTGGCCCAGCACAAAGTTAACTTCTCTTTCCAGACTCCCCATCCACTGCCATGTCCTATCCCATGGGAGTCTTAGTGGTGAATTTTTGTCTTCAAAACCTTCATTCATTAAAATCCAAACCTGAATATAAACCAGAATGGTCAGTCTCCATAGTAGTCATTTCCTCTTACTCTGCAGAGAGGGGACCATATTGTCACACAGGTTAAGGCTGCTTCACTAATTTGTGAACTACAAGGCATCCCACAAATGAAAGGGGTCATCACCCCTTTTCCTCTTAAGCAAGGCAATAGAAGAGCCATAGTCACAGATTCAGCATGACTTTGAAATCTGGCTCTGACCTATGCATGCCATGCAGCCTTTTTTTTTTTTTTTTTTTTTTTTTGGAGAGGTTTTTGCCATAGGGCACGTGCGCTCACAAGACAGACAGAGAGAGACAGAGAGACAGAAAGCGAGAAATCACCCCTCCAGGGGGGATGGCCACACCGCAATCCCTTCTCCTCCATTCTCCTCTCGGGATCTTGGGCACGCACGCACACGCGCCCAGCGTGAGTTTTAAGCCACCGTGTCCAGGATGTGAACCGCGGTCGACTACATGGGAGTCCAGCGACATAGCCATTATGCTAACTGCTGGTCCCCAGCCTTTGATTTTAAAAACAACAACTACAACAAGGAAAATTTAACCTTTTGAACTTTTGGTATGTTCATAGTTAGAATAGTAAAAGCAGTGACCTCTCCCCAACCCGTTGGGATAGGATTAGGTGAGATAATATACATGAAGTGCCAGGTGCAAAGTTCCTTCTCAAAGAATGTTCCTTGCTATCCACAAGGGCTTCTGGCAAAGCCAAACTGATCACAGACACCTGCTCTGTAGGTGGTATGGACACAGCATAATAAAAAGTAAGGCATAATCTGGCTTCCTTGTTTGTGTGGCAGCCATGGAAGGGAAATAAATGATGTAGACCCCGGTTCTACACAATGCAGCCGGGATGCCTGCCCCCAAGAGTCTTTCTGTTGAGAACGAAGGGAAATTCACATCTTCAACTGTAAGTAACCACACAGGGCAGCTAGGAATTGGGCACTTTGGCAGCTTGCCACAGGCAGCAGTATCCACACCAAGTTAGTCATCAGCCCACCTTCTTTGGGAGAGCCAGAACCTTTCCTCCCACAGATTGGAGCTTTTCTACCTAGAAATAGCATTTCCTAAAACTCTTGTTTTCTTTTTTTTTTTTTTTTTTGGCACAGATTTTTGCCATAGGATGCATAAGCTTGCCAGAGAGACAGAAAAACAGAAAGCAAGAAATCACCCCCCAGGGGGGATGGCCATGCTGCAATCCCTTCTCCTCCATTCTCCTATCAAAATTTTGGGCACACACACACACACACACACACACACACTATACACACACATCTACACACACACATCTACACACACACCCTGCGTGAGTTTTAAGCCACCAGGCCCAGGATTCCAGCCACAATCAACTACATGGGAGTCCAGCGACTTGAGCACTATGCCATCTGCTGGTCCTGAAACTCCTGTTTTGTGATCACTGATCAAGGGTTGCTTATAGTTTCAGCAGATACAGCATTCCATGAAATACCAGGGGTCTTCAGAAGGTTTGTAGAAAATGAAATTTAAGTGCAAGTTATTTTGGCATTAAAAAAATCCCTGCATAGTTGAAATCCATCCTTAGTTTTTCTCATAATACATGTTTTCCATGAGCTTCTGGAAGACCTCATAGACACAGTGTAGCACTTCCCTTCTTTCCAGAAGCATCACTATTTCAGCTCACTGAACCTTCATTTTAAAGTGAATTAGAGTCATTTGCTCTTTTGTCAGTTGGAGCCTTTTCTAGTAACTTTTTTTTTCTTAATTTGAGTGGACATGATTCTAATATTTTTAAAATATACTCTTACCACCACTCAAAATTATTTAGGATGAATCTTAGGAAATGTAGCTTTTCCCTAGGGACTGATCAGAATTAGTTTGGAGACATTTCTAAGTTGTTGAAGACATCTTCAAGTGAAGGCTGTAGGCTCCATTTTATGCCAGCCACCGTGAGCATCACTATGGCAGAGCCTCTTATAGTGTGTCTGACAGTGAGACTGAGTGCAGCATCCAGCGAGTCTGGTTCCACCTATGTCTCTTTCTGGGTCTTCTCTATCTGCACATAAAAAGCAGGCAGGGCAAGCTTTGGGAAGCACCACAGTCCTGCCCTTTGGTAGTTTCTTGGTAAAGCACGGACAGGTGGATACAGGAAGACGGTTTGTTCAAAGGCAGAGCAGGGAGAGAATTGAGTGAACCAGCTGAGCAGATAAAATGTTTACATTGCGGACAAGGCTCCTGCTCAGCTGCCGAAACCAAACAACATCTGTTGCGGTCCTGCGGGGCCCAAAGGCCCTCATCACCTCTGTGTTAGAAACAGGAGGGGGGGCGGCCCAACTGTGACACCATCTGAGTGCCAGGGACTCAGGCCAAAAGGCCTGGCACTAGAGGGCTTAATTTCATTCAGCCTGCCTACAACAAGGAAAAATCTTGGAACAGGTGAGTGGCATTCTCATCTCTTCTCTCACTTACCTAACCTGCCACAACCTCAAAATAAATGCACAACTGGTAATTTGCTGCTTTCCGGAGTCCGTAGAGCTTCTTCCCACCAACACCCTTGGTTCCCACACTCGCCTTCTCCAGCCCCAGCCACCGCCACTTTGGAAACCTAGGGAATAGTTATCAAGAAAGCAGAGGAGCCAGAGCCGCTCTGAGAACAACTGCTGCTGGCACTGTCGACTTCTTGCACAAAGGCACACAAAGGTCCCCTCTGGGGCCTTTGCTGCATCATCTTTCATAGCTAAACTGCAGGCTGCCCCTCGAAAAGGATGGTGACAGATTATCACCTTGGGCAAGGAGAAAACAGGCACATCCTTAGTGAAGAAGAAGAAACTGCCTCTTCTTCCTACATTCCCCTTCTCACATCCTTAAACCTTCTCGCTTCTCCGGATGTGGTCCACAGACCAGCTGCATCAGCACCACCTGGGAGCTGGGTAGCAGCATTTCAGACCCTTCCACACCCTCAGCGTCAGGATCTATATTTTAACAAGAGCCACCAGCAGATCTAGATGCACATTTGAGTATGAGAAACCCCAAGCCTGAATCTTAGGTTATCAATCAGATGCATGATCCTTTTATAGTAATGCCATGTGGAGAGAAATTTCTGCTCATCCCAAATCTCAAAAGGAGAAGAAATGAGGTGCTCCACGTCTAAAAACTGAGAAGTATACCCAGGAGCTACCGGTGTTATCCAGAGGTCTGCCTGCCTTTGCCCTGCCCCAACTCAGGGAGAGAAGAGAAAAGAGCAGGCGTGTGTGTGTGTGTGTGTGTGTGTGTGTGATAGGAGAGGAGCACTGTTGTTAACTAACAGCACCCAATGTTGGCGAGAGAGAATCTCCTCCGACTGCCTGTCTGCCCCTCCAAGCAGGGAGAGGTTCTGGCCCTTGTGTCCACCTTATGCTGAAGCCAGAAAGTAGTCAGTGAAAGCCACTTGGAACTTCCTTGTCAACTCAGAGACTATTAAAGTTTGATGAGATGAAAAGTACTTTTTCCAAAAATAAAAGCCAGAGTGTTCATTTAGTAGACTGGGGGAAATGTACAGTTCTCTTTTATAACTGCGAATAAGAGTAGTTCTGTAACAATTCCACATTTCTTCTCTGATTCTATAATCTCTCCTTAGCAGGAAAATAACACAGTAAAGTGATCGGGTGTTATGTAGACCCTCACTGCACACCGTGCCTCACAAAGTGCTCCTGAGATATCTTGCAGTGCAGGGGTGGTTTCTGAGATGTAACCGGGCAGTGTTGTGGCTTGTGGATCACCTATTTTCTCTGGCCCCTTTTTCCCCATTTGCAATAGCTGTTATGTAGCTTCTGAAACACACAGATACCTTCAGGACCTAGCCATGGAATAGAAGAGAGTGAGGGGCTGGAAAGAGGACCGTGCAGGAAAAGAAGAGCTCAAATGAGGTCAGAGTTCATCCCTAGGTTATTGCCATGGCTTCTCCCAGCTCATCCAATGGCCCTGTGTGGAATTCACTAAGCCGACATGTCATTGCCACATGTTTGTTTTATTTTCTACCATGCCAACTCTTGAGGGCTATGTGTGTGTGCGTGTGTGCGCGCACGTGCGTGTGTGGTGTTGTGCACACATGAGCATTGCTGCCCTGCATTTTAAGTTCTCAGCAACCAGGGCTACAAGTGAGACCCCCACATGGGATGCCAGCAGCCACCACTTTTTGGGTTCATTTCCAACAAAATGATATTCTACTGGCAGAAATCCTCAGGGAGCCGTTTATTGTTGTTATTGTGTCCTCCATGGTATTTTTTAATGTTCAAATTATTTGAGGCATTTAAAAATCAGAAAATTTCATATCTTTCTTAAAAAATTCGGACTTTTGGGATCCTTTGAGTTGGAAACTGATGACCCACACTGCCAGGTGGCCAGAGAGTCACCCTGAGTGGTGGCCACTTCCTCGGCAGCGCCCTCTCTGGGTCCCACCATTCCCTCTGCTCCGCGAAGTTCCCAAGCACCCACACTAGCCACACTCCTGGCTGTTCACCCTTCTGATCCCAGAGGGCGATTACATTGACAGCCCATTTCCCATCTGATGTGAAGCTTGATTCACAGGCAGAACTAGTCTGTGAGGCCGATGGTGGAGAATGTGGCTGGGGGTAGAAGGTCCTATCCCCTGGGTTACAAAACACTAAAATGTTTATTTCAGAACATCAGAGTAAAAAAAAATTATATTAACTTTTTTTAAAGAAAAATATAGATTGAGAAGAAAATGGAACAACTGTGCAGTGAAACTACATACTGAGGCACCAACCAGCAGCATGAGAGGGCCATGGCAGTCTTCTCTGCTCGTTTTCCTGTTGATATCAGCACTGCTTTGGGCACCTCCTTGGCTCAGCCACTCCTCAGGAACATTCTACCATCCACTGCTCTGCCTTGCCTGGGTACTGACCCTTTTGTTCCACAGCCCTGGTAGCAAGGATGTTCTTAGTCTCCCAGTTGACTGTGTTTACTGAGTGCCCCCTTATTATTACATTTGTTGCTGCACTTTCATTTTATAAAAGCAACCCACTTGTTGCTGTTTTATTATTATGTTATTCATGACAAGAGTCCATGCACACACAGGTGAGAGAAAAAGGAAGAGAGAAACACCTTTGACAGGGTCTGTCAGACCATGAGCCCCGTCCCCAGCCCTACAGCTCATCAGCATCCGGGGCATGCATGCCTATAATGCATGTCAGGTTAACAGGCTCGGGGATCTAAACCTATGGTCAGCCATGCGGCTTCCAGCACCACAGTCTAGTACCCTACAGACTGTATCACCTAGGCTGGACCAGTTTCCATTTTTTATGATGAATTATTTCAGGTCTATAGACGTAACTAGGAACAGTATAACTCTTCACCCCCAGCTTTATTGAAACCTAACACCTTCCCATATTGCTCCAGATTGGTTTTCCAAGAAATAAAATAGTATAGGTAGAGTTGACGCTCCCCAGGTGTTCCTCCCAATCCATTTTCTTCTCTAACTTTCCAGAGGTTACCTGCAGCTTAAATGATCATTCCCTTGTATTATTTTAAATACATTTTTAGTGTATTTTTTGAGAGAGATTTTTGCTATAGGATGTGTACACTCACTGGAGAGACAGAGACAGAGAGATAGAAAGCAAGAGATCATCCTCCAGGGGGATGGCCATGCTGCAATCCCCTCTCCCTCCATTATTCTCTCAGGATTTGGGGTATGCACATACACACAGCTGGCATGAGTTTTAAGCCACTGGGTCTGGGACTTGAACCATGGTTGACTACATGGGAGTCCAGTGACGTAACCATTATGCCATCTGCTGAACCCAGGTCCATTTCTAAGTGTTATGTGGTGCTCCACTGTGAATACATCACGGTTGATTTTGATATTTTCTCTTCTTTTTTTTTTTTTTTTTTGGAGAGGTTTTTCGCTATAGGGCGGTGCGCTCGCCAGACAGATAGAGAGAGACATAGAGACAGAAAGCGAGAAATCACCCCCCAGGGGGGATGGTCACGCCGCAATCCCTTCTCCTCCATTCTCCTCTCGGGATCTTGGGCACGCATGCACACGCGCCTGGCGTGAGTTTTAAGTCACTGGGTCCGGGACACGACCCGCGGTCGACTACGTGGGAGTCCAGCGACATAGCCATTACGCTAACTGCTGGTTCCCGATATTTTCTCTTCTTAATGGACATATAAATCGTGTCTGATATTTTGGTGTTCCTTGCAATGCTGCAATGAGTGTTCCTATATCCATCTTCCCACACCCAGGTACACAAGTCTCCTCATACACCTAGAAGTGGAATTGTGAGTCTCAGGCAACACTTTCCTACCTTTATTTTCTGGCCAGTTTTCTAAAATGATTGTGTTGCTTTTGCTCTCTCAGGAGCACTACCTGACAGCTTCCATTCCTTTTCATCTTTCCCAGAACTTGATTTTGTTGAAGCTTTTAATTTGGGCCAATATGAAGGTGAAATGATACCTTGTCATTGTGTGACTACTAGTGAGGTTGAGGTTGAGTGAGCGTGTGTTTATCGATCATTGGGGCCTTCCTTTCCCTTGCCTATTACTTATTTTACCCTCTTATTTCTGTTAGGTTGTCATCTTTGTATCGATTCATAGATATGTTTCATCATTTTATAACCATCATTGGAAGGTTATGTGTGTTAGTGTCTTCTCTCAACATGTGAGGAATTGGTGGTGGTTGTTTTGTTGACTTTTTAAAGATAGTGTCTTTTGATTTACTGGAGTTTTTAAATTTGATGTCATCCAATTTGTTAATATTTTCCTTTATGGCTTATGCTTCTTTTTTTAAGTTCATTTTTTCAATTAGAGAGAGAAAGAGACAGAGAGACAGCACCCCCAGCAGAATCTTCACACTGCAATCCAATCCCAGTCTCAACAGACCCCGATTTACCCACATCCATCATGGATGCCCTGAAGCTCAGGGAAGTCCTGGGACTCAAACCCAAGTCCTTCCCCATGTGGGACCAGTTGCACTACCATTGTGCCACCACCTAGCCCCAGCTTTTCATGTCTGAAGAAATATTTTTCTTCTAGCCACATGTGTAGTGTAAGGTCATGTTTTCTTTAGAATATTATTTTTTCTTGCTTTTTATTTTTCTAGGGGTTAGGGTGAGGGTGGTGGTGTATACCAACTGAGGTGAGAGGTTTAGTGGTTCACCCTCATACTTATTTATTCATTCATGTTGCTTTCGGAGGGTGCAGATTGTTGCCAGGGAGTCAGACTTGGCTCCTTTCTGAGCAGATGGGGCTTCCAGAGAAGCCATTTTTAGTTCAGTGTGTGAGTGTCAGGTCTTGCTTCTCAGTAGCTCCCATTTCTGAGTCCCGCCATTCATCCTGTCTTAAAACCCCTGGGTTTGGTGTATCCATTTGTCAGCTGGTATGTATGGTTTCCAAGTATGTGATAGCCGGGGGAATGCTGTGTCCACACTGTGACCAGGCATGTAGAGAGTGCTCATCCTTACCTTATAACACATTTGTGACCAAATACGGAGGTTTCAATTTGTACAGAATAGTTAGAATATTCTATTAAAGTTGTGAAACATGAAAAAAAATATTTGGGGGGGGACCAGAAGTTGGTGTAATGGCTATGTCACTGGACTCCCATGTAGTCGATTGCAGTTCGAGTCCCAGACCCGGTGGCTTAAACACGCCGGGTGCATGTGCGTGCATACCCAAGATCTCGAGAGGAGAATGGAGGAGAAGGGATTGCAGAGTGGTCATCCCCTCTGGGGGGCAATTTCTCCTTTTCTGTCTCTCTGTCTCTGTCTGTCGTTCTGGAAAGTGCACGTGCCCTATAGCAAAAACTTCTCAAAAATACATATTTATTTTTTCCTCGTGGTCATAAATATATTTCTCTGTGTTATTTTCTAAAACTTGTCAAATTTTACCTTTCACATTTAAATCATTAATCCCTCAGGAAGCTGTATATGTTGAGAGATAGGGCTTTATCTCTTTAAACTATTTTTTAAATTTTACTTTATACATAATTTCTTATTTAATTGTTGTACATCTTTGTGGGGTACAACATGGATTTTCAAAGCATGCATGCAGTCTGTGACAATCAAATGAAAGATATTAGTACATTCGTTGTTTTCAACAAATAATACCTCATTATTCAATTTGTGCTACACACACACACACACACGCACACACAAAGCAGGTCCTTTTTTATCAGTTGAAAAATAGGGCTTTATAATTTTCTACCTTAATTGGAGACTTTTTTCCATTCTAATCTGCTATGTCACTTCTATAATGCATATTTTTATAGATGTTTGGAGCCATTTCTAGACTCTCTGCTTCACTGGTACTAGATTAAATACCAACATCTATCACACAAATATCACATGTTACTACCAAGATTTCATAATAATGGCAAATTTCACTACCTTTGTATTTCGAATTATCTTAACTCTTTCTTAACCTTTTTTTAAAGAATTATTTTATTTAACTTTATATATTTATCTTAATTTGACCAGAAAAGGAACAGAGTGAGAAAGAGAGAAAGACACACATGGAAAGTAAGAAAGCAAGCCACCAAGTCTGGGGACTCGAACCACGGTCAGCCATGTGGGAGTCCAGCGCCCTTAACCACCATGCCACCTGCTGACCCCTTTCTTAACCTTTCAGTCTTCTTTATGACCTGTAAGATAAGTTTGTCATGTGTCATGAGACTTTCTATTGAGTTTTAATTGCAATTACATTGCTGTAGATTAATTTTGTTATAGGGAGATATCTTTTATCAAGTTGAGGAAATTTCCTTCTATTTGTAGTTTAGTAAGAATACTTAATTCTAAATGAGTGTTGAATAATAGCAAATATTTTTCTGTGCCTATTGATATGACCATGTAGTTTATAACATCATTGCTTTTAATTTGCATAAAATAGTTTATTTCATTAATAAATTTTAAATATTCAACTATGCTTGCATTCCTTCAGTAATTTCTTTCTGAAATTATATATACTGCTAAACTAATTTACTAATATTTTATTTGGGAATTTTTCCTTTATACATGTTAATGATAATAGTCTGTCATTTTCTTGTACTTTTCTGTACAGTTTTAGTTATTAACCATATGAATTAGATAGCTTTCTCTTTTCCTAGTCTCTAAAATAGTTAAAGATAAATAGATTATTTGTTCCTTAAAGATTTGTTAAACAAGCCATCTTATTGGGCCAGCTGGTGACATGGTGATTAAGGTAGCTGGACCCCACATGGCCATCTACTCAGTAAAGTCCCAGACCTGGTGGCTTGAAAATCATATCGGGTGTGTGTGCATGCGTGCCCAAAGTCCTAAGAGGACAATGGAGGAGAAGGGATAGCAGCGTAGCCATCCTCACTGGGAGATGATTTCTCACTTTCCTTCTCTCACTATCTCTCTCTCTGTCTCTCATTCTCTAGTGAGCACACACAGCCTATTTAAAAGAAACAAAAACTCATATTTGTGTACTTTGTATAAACCTAGCTGCTGCTTTTATTGATTTATAATAATTGTATGTATTGGTAGAGTGCCAAGCTTAGCCTTTTAATTACTGATTCAGTTTCTTTAATGGTGGTTGATATATTTAGACTCTCAACTACCCTTTGAGTCATTTTTTTATTTAGTTTATTTATTTACATTCATTCACTGTACATCATTACAGCATACAAAGTGAGATTTTCCATCCAGAGTACACAGTATATTGGCTCAATCAAGCACATCAATATACATGTTATCGTCAACAAATAATTTTCCATTTCTTGTTTCCTGTATGTTTTGCTTTTTTTCCCCCCCATCCTTGATTCCCTATCTCTTACCCTCGGCCATCTCCCACTCTCCTCCCACACTGTCTCTGGTATCTATGCTTGCTTTCTATACTTCCCCCCCACATACACACATTGTATTGAGTCACTAAAGATCTTAATTAATCTAAATATTTTCATAGCAAGCACAGCTGATATATACATTGCCATGAATACAAGTCCAACTTTAGGCATAAACCTCAATGAGTAGAATGAGCATCCTATGAAGTAGCACCTAGCTGGGGCTATATATCTTACTGCAGGCATTGAATAGGTATTTTAATGCTTTTTTTTTTAATTTCAAGTAAAACAGTTTTAGTTTTTTTTTTTTTTTTTTTTTCTGAAACTTTTTTTTAACTTAATTTACATTCTTTCCCTAAGCATCGTCATAGCATACAAAATGTGATTTCCCATCCGGAATATACTGCATAGTGACTTAATCATGAATATTATTATCAAAAATTTTCCATTTCTAGTTTCTAGAATTTTTTTTACTCCCTATTTCTGACCCTCTGCCCTTTCCCACCCTCTTCTCACACTATCTCTGGTGTCTAATGTTGTCTTCCATTCCTTTCCCCTCCACATTGTATTGATCACACAATTTCTTAAATAATCTAACTACTTTCAATAGCAAGTTCACTTGGTACTATTAAGAAAACCAGTTTTAACTTAAATCAAAGAAACGCTAAGGAACTTTGCTTAAAGCCAGGAAACAGGTTAGGATTCTGTTCGCATTTGGTAGGTACATGAACCTATCCATATATCAAGACAGGACACAAATCCTTACAACCGGATAACAAAGTCTACAAGAAAATCAGCACTATTTTAGTCAAAAGTCATAAAATTATACTTAACCAATTCAGTCTCATGTACTTTATCTTCTGTTGTGTTTTGATTTTCCTGATTAAATTCTGGGACATAATATTCAACTCCAGACTTGTTACTACGATTAAGTTGGCCACTTCCTTAGTTTTTGAACTCTTATTTCTGTGTGTTTGTATTTAATTTTCCTCATACAGCACTCCCTTGAGAACTTCTTGGAGATCTGGTCTGGTGCTGGTAAATTCTTTCAGGTTTTGTTTATCTGAGAATGTTCTTGTTTTTTTCTTCCCACATGAAAGATAATCTTGCTGGGTACAGTATTCTTGGCTGAAATTGCTTTTCTCTTAACACTTTGAATATATTTTCCCATTCTTTTCTTGCTCGCATTGTTTCCGATGAGAGATCCAATATTAGCCTGATGGGATATCCTTTGATGGTAACTTGATGTTTTTCTCTTGCCAATCTTAGTATCTTGTCTTTGTCTGTGGTTTTGGTCAGTCTGGCTATAATGTGTCTTGGAGAAGATTTTCTTGGGTTGATTCTATTTGGGGTTCTGTGTATTTCTTGGGACTGGATCTTTGAGTGTCTCTCTAGGTTTGGAAGGTTTTCTTGCAGGATTTTATGGAATAGATTACCAGTGCCCTTATGAGTCTCTTCACCTTCTGGAATGCCAATTATCCGGATGTTTGGACGTTTGATGGTATCTAGTACTTCTCGTATATTCTCAAATTTTGGGGCATTTTTCTCAATCTTCGTGGTGGATTTTTCTAGGCCAGCAATTTTCTCTTCTATGTCTGAGATTCTATTTCTGTATGATCTAGTCTGCTTTTATTACTTTCAAGGGAGCTTTTCACTTCCTGTATTATAGCCTTCATCTCTTCTCTAACAGTTCCGTTTGATTCTTTTTTAAAGTATGTAATTCCTCTTTTAGATCTTGTAAGAATTTCCTCACCCTCTGGAACTCATCAACGTCTTTCTCTTCTCTCTTCTGCAGTTCATTGTCTCTCTTCTCTTCCATCTCTGTTAGCTTCGTCATTATGAAAGTTCTAAATTCTTTATCAGACATTTCCATGATTTCCATTGAACTGCTTGTGGATGAAGAGGAATTATTCTTTTCCCTTGGAGGAGAGGTATTTTCTTGCTTTTCCATATTTCTTGTGGTCCTGTGGTGATTTCTAGTCATCTGAGGAGTGGAGAGATGAGAAAAAAGAAAACAAAAAAGAGAGAGAGAGAAAACAATAACAACCCAAAAAAAGGAAAAAAATAAACAGAAAAAAAGACAGAAAAAAAAACGAAAAAAAATTATAATTATTGTTTTTCTTTTTTAAAAGAAGTGCAAAATAGAAAACCGCGCAGTGCACAAGCACACTGCACAAAATGACTACTTCGCAGGAGCCGTGAGGAATCTTCTGCTGAAGGCCTCACCTCTCCTGCCTGGGTGGGAGGACCAGAGGGGATTATTAACAAGGCAAAAGGCAGAGCTGAGAGCAAGAGAAAAACTTTACCTTTAAAAAAATTTTAAAAAGGAAAAATTACAAAAAATGAGGTGACAGAAACAGGAGAGAGAGAGACACAGAGACAGAGATAGAAGGCTAGATAGAGGAGCTCCCTACCATGCTAGCTTGTTTCCTGGAGACTGAATTATCAGTAGGAACTCTTCATTTCTCTTTTATCCTGAAATGACTACTTCGCAGGAGCCATAAGGAATCTTCTCCCTTTGAGTCATTTTTTTCATTTATTATTTTCTAGGAAATGATCCATTTCAACTTGGTATTCAGCAATTGGCATGGAGTTATATATCATAATATAAATGGTTTTTTAATTTCTACATATCAGTAGAAATAGTCCCTTCTTAATTTTCAGTTTTTTCTATCACTAGTCCTGATTTCTCTCTCCTCCATCCTTTCTTCCTCCTGCCCTTTTAACCTTTTCATTTACACACACAATCACAAAGCTCAACTCTGAACAGTAATTTCTTCTGCCGCAATTTTGAAATTACCATTGGCTTCTAAAATTGTACATAGAGCTATTCCTAAGTATCTAGGATTTTAGGTACACTGTCTTCTGGTGTTTTAATCTCCTATTTTCCCTGGTATTTTTCTAATTCTGACTAATGTTACCAATATTCCAATGCAGAGTACAACCAAACCTCATCCCCCATTCCTAGGACGTCTAAACTAGTTGCTCTGAAAGAAAACAAGACTGTCTTTCCTTGCCTTCATATCCCCAAAATTGCAAATCCCTGTATCAAAAGTAATTTTAATTGCACAACATTATACATTTAAAGATGATGTTAAGATCAAACTTATTAAAAGAAAAACATGGGAACCAGCAGTTAGCGTAATCGCTATGTCGCTGGACTCCCACGTAGTCGACCGCGGTTCGCGTCCCGGACCCGGTGGCTTAAAACTCACACTGGGCGCGTGTGCGTGCGTGCCCAAGATCCCAAGAGGAGAATGGAGGAGAAGGGATTGTGGCGTGACCATCCCCCCGGGGGGTGATTTCTCGCTTTCTGTCTCTATGTCTCTCTCTGTCTGGCGAGCGCACGTGCCCTATAGCAAAAAAATCTCTCCAAAAAAAAAAAGAAAGAAAAAGAAAGAAAAGAAAAACATGTTCCTTTTAAATATTCTTCAATGCACTTATTCCTTTGCTTAACTTCAAAGAAGGAGGCTGTGAGCGGCTTTGGGCACACCCGACTCTCACCCTACACTCTCTTTGCCCCAGCTGTGCATTGTTACCTGGTAGCATCTGTGGACGTGTTTCCCTCCAGAGCCCTGGACCCTTTTCTGTTACCTTAAAGGCTGTTCTGTGTTAGTCTGTCTGTCTGTCTATCTCCCTCTCTCTTTCCCTGACACCATAAAGAAAACCAAACCAAACGGAAAGGAAGGAACAAAAAACACAGCATCTTGTGACACTCTTCTGGCTCCTGGCCAAAAGTTCTATTGTAAAAGGTCTTCTTTTGTTCCTAGATATTCTGTCCCCCCCAAGGAGTTAGGCATAAAGCATCTTTCTATCTGGGAAACATCAGTCCTAACCATCTGCTTTTCTCTGATCAAAAAGAGATATTCGAATCATGTTTCTTTAAGAAGGGTGCAGAGTAGTCTGTACCCTTGAACCCATCTGGCTTGTCTCTGTGAAGCCTAAGGCTGGACTCAACCCTGACCAGATCATTTCCCCTGATACCGCCCCTGGCAATGAATTTCAGCCTGCCTCAGAAGGTTTCCGAGTATCCTAGTTCCCAAAAGAAGACATACTTATGGCCAGGAAGCATATGAAAAAATGTTCGACATCTCTAGTCATTAGGGAAACGCAAATCAAAACCACAATGAGATATCATTTCACCCCAGTTAGAATGGCGGCTATCAAAAAGACGAAAGATAACAAATGTTGGAAAGGCGTAGAGAGAACTCTTTACTTTGTTGATGGGGATGTAGTAAGCACAGCCACTACGAAATGTAGTATGGAGTTACCTCAAAAAATTAAAACTAGGAACTGCCGTATGATTCAGTCATTTCACTAAAGTATATATCCAAAGAAAAGGACATCAGTCTGTAGTAACCTATCTGCAATCCTGTATTTGTGGTAGCAGTGTGCACAACAGGCAAGATATGGAATCAGCCTAAGTGTCTGATAGCACACAAATGGACGATGAGTGTGTGTGTATATGTGCGCACACACGTGTATAATGAAATGCTATTTAGTTACTAAAAAGAATGAAATCCTGTCACTTGAAGCAGTATGGATAGGCTAAAGGACATCATGTTAAGTGAAATGATACCGGCATAGAAAGAGAAAAATTGCATATTCTCATTTGTACGTACAAACTGCAAGTGTTGACTTCCTAGAAATAAAGAATAAAATAGTAGTTACTAGAGGGTGAGAAAGGGAGAGGGGAGTGGGAGATGGAGAGAGGTTGCCTAATAGATATAAAATTACAGCTAGATAAGAGGAATTAGTTCTAGTGTTCCATAGCACCGAAGGGTAACTATAGTTCACAGTAATTTATTGTGTATTTCAGAATCGCTAAAAGAGAGGATTTCAAGTGTTCCCAACCCAAAGTAATAATAAACGTTTGAGATGATGGATATGTTAATTATGCTGATTTGATCATTATGCATTGTATTCATGTACTGAAAAAAAGTCAAACTGTACCCCCATAAATATGTACAATTATTATGTCAATTGAAAAGAAAAGAAAGTTTCAAGTAACACAGACTCTTTTCAGCCCAACAATGTAGGAACAATTTAAGCAGATCATCAGCTACTCGCATGGCAGTGGCAGCTGGCACATTGCGAACATTCAGTAAATATTAATCAATAGCTATCCAGTGGCACTGGAGACCAAAGATTAATTTGATGGCTTAACCAAGGTCACACTAAACAGTTGCTGGGGCCTGATTTTCAAGAGATGGCACACGTTTCCCTGGCTAAAGAGACACAAGCCAGGAGAATTTACCCAATGTCAAAAGCGTTTCACCTCTTCATGCCAAGCTTTCCAGGACAAAGGACATGTTCTGTTTCTGGTTGATCTGTATTAGTGAAAGGGGATTACTAAGGACACCCTAAGCCAGCTTCCTGAGAATTTTCTATAACTGTTTTCGGAGCCAACAAGTGAAAGAGCTGAATTACATCCTGACTATGGACCACAGTGTTAGCAAATACTTCATTCCACCCCAGAATGGCCAACATCGGATCTTATAGGGTTTTTTTCTTTCTGAGAGTTCATCATGGTGGCATTGCATCTTGACCACCTAGTGAACAACCTTCCAAAAACTAAAACAATGTGGAAAGTACTGTTTAGAAATACCGAGAGAACTTTGCCAAAATATGAAGTAGGCTCAGCCTACTAATTGTATAGGTGAGGACCTGACATAAGTCCTGATTTTTGGGGGTGGCCCAGTGTCAATAAAATCTCGGTGAGAGTTTATCAGGAGATGGACCCAACCTAGCCAGGAATGGGAAGACAGCTTCTGATCACAAGCCACTATGTAAACAAGCTTAGTGGATTTACTCTAGTTCCTGCACACAGGAGGAGCTGCAGGTATTTCTGTCCTCATAAGTGCTTTATTTCACTGACCTAACTAGTGCTCTTTCTTGGATGTTATTCCTCTCTGTCTCATTCCACCAAAGACAAGACCCAACCCAATCCTGTCCCAACTTTCCTCATTCAGTCAAGTCTCCTTCTGAAACCCGGATGGAAGCCAAGGCCCAGTTCCTCCTCTCTGCACAGGGCACACCATCACAGTCTTCTTCAGCCTGTTCCCTGGTTCCCCAAAGTATATTACTTGAAAAAGATACCCCATAACCATAATCTGCCACATACCACTTGTGTGTGGGATTTCAAGTTCCTTAGGGAGCTTAGCACTTTAACCAAGTGTTTTGCATATAGTCATCTGCTGATAAAGATTTCTGGACTGATTTCCAACAGTTAATTTTTTAACCTCTCTATAATCACAGTCATGATTATAAAAAGGTATTTTTTTAAAGCAGCTTTTTTTTTTTTTTTGATAGAGATTTTTTTTGCTATAGGGCATGTGCACTCTCCAGAAAGACAGAGAGACAGAAAATAAGAAATCATCCCTTGGGGGATGGCCTTGCTACAATCCCTTCTCCTTCATTCTCCTCTCAGGATTTTGGGCACACATGCACATGTGCCTGACATGAGTCGTAAGCCACCAGATCCAGGACTTGAACTGTGGTCGACCACATGGGAGTCCAGTAATGTAACCATTATACCATCTGCTGATCCTGATTAAGCAGCTATTAAAACATTATTTGGGGTCCAGCTGTAGAAGAATATACTGGTGGACCTTGCTGCTCAGCAGACTAAGACTACATGGGAGGCCTAGGTTCAATTCCTGCTTGCCCTGAAATCTAGACAAGGTCATGTGTGCCTGTAATCCCAGCTACTTAGGAAGCCTACGGCAAGAGGATGGTGATATAGCAAGACCCTGTCTAAAAATAAAACAAACAAAATATTTTTGATAATGTAAAATTCATGGAAAACCAAAACTAAAGTAAATTTCTTAAGCCTTGGACGCATTCTGACTATTGCTTTGACATTGCTATACATTTTAAAATAAGAAAAGATTCCATAAACATAAAGGTAAATTATCCGTAGGATGTTGCCATCGCAAAAGCCTCAGACTTGAAAAACAACAAAATTAAGCTTCTTTTCCTCAGTAATAAAGCCTCGTAATATGACTCCCCTGCAAGACAATGGAACATTACTGCTGTTGCCTCTCAGCACAGGGGAACATAAGCCAGTCTCTCTCCTTCATAATTATTTCATTTAGCAGGCATAGAAGAGACATATAGAAAAATAACAGTGTAAAGAGTACAGGGAGAACTCATTTCTTGGAGCAGATTCTAAGTGAATTAGAAATGTATTTTTGCCATCTGCTGCTGCTACTGCTCTTATGAAATTTGGGATTCACAAATTGTAGTTTGTATAACACTAACTCTGGGACTTGGATAATCTACTGCAGGATCTGTAACTCAAGAGAAATGTTCTGGATGACTTCTGAAAGCTCCTCACCACAATACACAGCATACTCTAGGTAAGGCTCAGCCATCTGACAGGCATCGCCCCCTGCTTCTCTGGGAGAGGGAGGATGAGAGCTGCGTGGCACCAGGCATTTCATGTTTGAAAAGCCTTTCACCACATGTCACCATTACTACTCCCCACATCACCAAGTGTAGAAATCTCCATTTTACAGTTAACAAGACACACTTACTGAGGCTAAATAACCTAGAATCCCAGGATACCAGGGGATACAATAGGGATTAAGACAGAATAGATGTTTTAACACAGTACCACTCTCTGAGGAAAACAAACATCTCCTTAAACAAAAAGAAAAAAAAAAGACAATAAATAAAGTGGAGCTATAAAAGCAAAACTCTTAGCACCCAAATGAACCCCCCCCCCCCCTTTTTTTCTTGTGGAGAGGTTTTTGCTACAGGGCACTTGCACTCGCCAGAAAGACAGAGAGAGACAGAAAGTGAGAAATCACTCCCCAGGGAGGATGGCTACCCCGCAATCCCTTCTCCTCCATTCTCCTCTCAGGATCTTGGGCACACACACACACGCACCCATCATGAGTTTAAGTCACCAGGTTGGGGACACAAACCGCGGTCGACCACATAGGAGTCCAGCGACATAGCCATTACGCCAACTGCTGGTCCCAAACCCCATTGTTTTTTCATCCTTATTTTTAAGCTTGGAAATAGGGAAAGAAAGGGGTGGAGAACACATTCTGTAATCATCTATCAAGGTCAGATTCAGATCCTGTAATTCTAGAACATTCTCTTCAGTATAATGACCACAGATGATCTATCTACCCAAATACAATTATCTAAAATTCATCCTATTAATTCTTCCATACCACACAGATGCAAAAACAAGGCCTTCAAGGAGCTTTGATTCTAGTGGGGTGGCAGTCACAGCAGGCAATGACTGTGCTTTACTGGAGGAATGGACAGAGTATGACAAGGGCTGATGGCACTCTGCTATTTGGCATACATTATACAAGTAATCTCAACCCACCAGCCCAGGGGTCCTCATACCTATAAAACTTGCTAGTCCCATCACACTAACCTGAAAACCAGCTGCTCCCCTACTCCTACCAGCCACCACAGGAATCAACAGCACTAACCTTATGGAGGAAAGAGTAGATAGATGTGTACGAACTTTAAACACCTGTTCTTTTTAAAAACAAAAAAGAATTATTTAACTTTATTACTTTATTTATTTATTCCAATTTGACCAGAGAGTGACAGGACAGAGAGAGAGAGAAAATGAGAAAGCAAGCCACTAGATCCAGGACCCAAACCATGGTCAGCCATGTGTAAGTTCAGTGCCCTTAACCACCATGCCACCCCCTAAACACCTATTCTTTACAGGGGGCATTATTTTACTTAATCCTCATTGCCACCCCATTTTCAGATGAGCATGGTGGTGAAATCAGATAGTATCAAATATCAGATAGTAAGAAGAAAAAGCACCACTCCTGACCTCAGTGTCCAAGTTCCTTCCATTACATTTCACTACTTCCACTGCTTTTGTCCGTAAATACCTGTTGTAAACAAAAATGATAGTAGCCCTGTCACTTTTTGAATTGAGACTTTTTAATGTAGATTGCAATCAGTGGCAGAAAAAATCAACTTTCAACAGTGATGTTTCTTGACAAGCGTTTTAGGATGACATTGAAGAGTCCACAGGAATACTAAGTGCAGTTGTCCCACAGCAAGAATCCTGGCACAAACCTCATTGTCCTGTAAGCCAATGCAGTTACGTAGGGGAAGACTGAATCCATATAACCACTTCATCCTAGTGGAAGGGAGAACAGCTGAGAGCGTGGCACGTGGATCTGAAAGTGGTTATGAATCTGAGAAGCCACAGCAACTTGAAACAGAAAGATGGTTACGATGTGCAGGAAAACCAAAGATATCATTTCGGTCCCTCAGGGTACTCCATTCCCCTGCCAATGCCCAATGGGTGAGGAAGTCTGAAGGTACTCCCTGAGCTTTATGAGTTGGGTAACATTTTAAATGCTGGAGGTTACTCAGAATGGATGTGTTCTTTCTTTCTTTTTCTTTTTTTTTTTTTTTTTTTTAAGAATTCCGTATTTATTTAATTTCATTTGTTATTTTTAAATTTGACCAGAGAGAGACAGAGAGAAATGGAAAGCAAGAAAGCAAGCTGCCAGGTCCAGTACTCGAATCGCGGTCGGCCATGTGGGAATCCAGTGCCTTTAACCACCATGCCACCTGCTGGCCCCCAAAATGGATATTTTCCCACACCTAGGTTCTCTGTTTAATTCCCAAGGTACAGCACACTTACTGCTATTCCTTAGTAAGAATGGATGACTGGGGCTGAAGGAATTCCTGAAACATTCCCTTAGGACATTGCTTCAAGCCATGGAGTGTAGCAGGGAGTAACTTCCAGTGGGCCACCTACCACTAGGGTGAAAAACCACCTCTCTATCAAATTAAAAAACCCATCTATAAACTACTTACTTCATCAATCCCCTATGAAAACGGTTGCCTATGAAAATTTTTCTGTCATCTTAGAGCTCGGAACAGACAACCATTCATTTGTAGATTAAATTACTGTTCAATTAAGTATGCAAACTTACCTCTAAAAGCAAAAAAAAAAAAAAAAAAAATGTACTTAAGGAGACAGCCGTGATAATGTTTCACTTCTGAAACTATGAGCTGTGCACTGCCAGCTGATCAACCCTGGGGAATACTTAATGATTTTGTCCTGGACTACTGCACAGCCAGAAAATTTGGTTTGACCTCAGGATGATGAATGTGTGTAATTTAGATCTGAGTACTGATAAAAGAAAAGAGGATTATGCAAGTTGACAAAAAACAAGATGACCAGGGCTTGGTGTGATTTGCTATTTATGAAGAGATTCTGTTTGCTTTCGTGATAGATTTATCTGCTCTGACAGTTATTCTGCTTATTAAAAAAAATTCGCACTCATCAGTTCGCTCTCTGGGCATGATAAATACATTTCCTGTCCTAAGTCCTATTACACTAAATTTATTTACCATTCCGCCATGGGGTGAAAATATCTATCTTTGATTTGTTCTTTCCCACTCTATTGAATGGTTTATTGCCTAGATTTTGTGCATTTCATAATTTTAGATACTTTCGTTGTATCTCTGAGACTTCTACATATTTTAACACAGAAAAAACCTACAATATTAATAAGTTCTATTCAGACCTAAAATTTAACCATGATACCTTTCATAATATAACAGTAGCACCAAAGGAGTTGTGCAAAGTGTTTTTAAATATGCAATACATTATTCAACCTTAGTGTATATTGCTTACCAAAATTAATTGAAACAACTAAGAACAAAATAATTTGTCAAAATTATTCCACCATTTTTTGGCCACTTAGTCGATAACATAGAAAAGTATGTTGAGTTTTAGATATTATCCACACATACCAAACTGTCTGATCAGTCTCTTTTTTCAAGTCAGATACTTGTTGTTATACAAACTTAAGGCCAAATGGTTCGATTGAATTGATTTGGTATATGGATATTGAAACGAGTTGTTCATGCAGAACAGGTACATTTGATGACATTATAAAATCAGTTTAGGATCCAGCCAGCGGCATGGTGGCTGAGGCAGCCGGATCTCATATGGCTGGCTGAGCAGTTCAAGTCCTGTTCCTGAAGCTTAAGAGACACACCACACAGGTGTGCATGCATGGCCACCCCCCCCCACACACACACTGGGTGGTGCTTTTTCACCTTCTCTCTCTCCCTCTCTGTCTTTCTCCAGTGAGCATGCATGCCCTATAACAAAAATTTTTTAAATAAAATTAATAACTTAATAATTAATAAATAAATCTGTTTTGAACCCAGAGGTGTGTCAACCCAAATAATAAGTGACATATAAATCCAGTTGTCTACTCTCTCATGCCATCCCTGATTATTGCGCATCTACCCTCTGGGCATTTTTCTGGTCACAGAAGATACAGCAGTAACCCAGACCAACACTTTCCTTGCTCACTTGGAGCTAATTAACTAGTTACAAGAAAAATATTAGAGTGATAAGTGTTATGCCGTAAATTCTAATAAGTCGTTGGGTGGGTGAATAATCTCACTTGAATTTTTAGCCTGAGATCTGAATAGAGTCATGTGCAAGCAGGACATTGCAGTAAGAAAGCAAGCTAATGCAAAGATGCTAATGCTTGGAAGGACCTTGGCAAGAGGACTGTGGGGCTAGAGGATTCAGATCAAGATAGAACCTTGAGGAGATGAGGCCAGAGAAAGAAGGTACAACCCACCTGGGGATTTTACAGACCAGGGTAAGAAATTTGTACTTGGGATCAGCAGTTAGCATAATGGCTGTGTCACTGAACTTCCATGTAGTTGACTATGGTTCAAGTCCCGAACCCGGTGGCTTAAACTCACGCCAGGCATGTGTGCGTGCATGCCCAAGATCCCAAGAGGAGAATGAAGGAGAAGGGATTGCAGCGTGGCCATCCCCCCTGGGGAGTGATTTCTCACTTTCTATCTCTCTGTCTCTCTCTCTGTCTTTCTGGCGAGCGCACATGCCCTATAGCAAAAAAAAAAGAAAAGAAAAGAAATTGGTACTTCATATAAATGTGAGAGGAAGCTATGAGGAGGGAATATAATCTGATCTACATTTTTTTAAAGTTTCAGTTGTAATTGTGACTATACACTAATTCTTAGAATAAGAGAGAAAGAATTACATGTTGACTATATCAGACTTCGTGTCACTTTCCCCTTGTATGTGACCCGTACCTTCATCAATCTTCTCGGACGCCTCTCATGAGGTACCCATGGCAACATCACCCCTGCCAGTTCAGCTTGTCTTGATGCTGACTGGCCTAGACTCGCTTTTCTAATGGCCTTTTATGTGGTTCAAGCAGTTCTCCATCACTTGCTCTAATTTCTTGAAATCCTGCCTCTTCCTCAAGAATTTCAATTTCACTCTACAGGTTATGGATTTACAGTGCTTATTTTAACTCATTTAGACACTCTGAAAACACAGGCATGATGGTTACGGATATATCCTAGAGTTAAGGGAAGGGTCTTTAAGAAGTATTGTGAGTATTTAAGTGGGCATTGTCATGCTTTTATGCTTTTTTTTTTTAGATCCTTGAACTGCAGGGACTGAAATAGTAGCTAGTCCTATGATCCACTAGATCCTGAACCTAAAGCTGTTAGAAAATGGTTAGAAAAATAGACCAACAGTCATGAAACAATCAATATCAATGAGCACAATAGAATGACATGTATTGGTCTTCTAAAATGACACATATAATAGGCAGAATAATGGTCATCTCTAGATGTCCACTTCCTAATTGCCACAATATATCAGTATGTCATGCTACATGGCAAAAGGGAGTTATGGTTGCAAACGGAATTTCAGTTGCTGATCAACTGACTTTAAAACAGGGAGATTATCCTGGGTTATCCGGGTAGGCCCATATAATCACAAGGGGCCTTAACAGTGGAAAAGGGAATCAGAAGAGAGTCATAGAAAGATGTGACAATAGGGCTGGCCCTGTAGTCTAGTGGTTAAGGGAGTTGAGTTTCACATGTCCAGCTGCAGTTCAAATCCCAGACCCAGCAGCTTGAAAAACACACAGGCACATGTGTATGTGTGCCCCAAACTCCTACAGGATGGAAAAATGGAGGAGAAAGGACTGCAGTGTGAACACACCCCAGTGGCGAGGTACTTTCCCCCTCTTCTCTATCTCTCTGGTGCAAGCACACATACTCTCTGGCAATTAATTTTTTTTTTTAATAGAAAGATGTGACAGTAGGAGAAAGGCATAGAGAAATGCAACATCCAAAGATGGAAAAGGGAAGCCATGAGCCAAGGAAGGTGGAAAGAGCAAAGAAATGGATGGTCATCTAGTACCTCAACTGCCCTGTCAAAACACCTTGGTGTCAGCCCAATGAGACCTATGTGTGATGTTTGAACTACAGAACTGTCAGATAATATATTTGCATTGTGTAAGTCACTAAATCAGCAGTAGTTTGTAACAGCAACAATAGAAACTAATACAGCAAAATGAAGTTCTACATTGTAGAGTAAATTAAGAAGGGGTCAGCCTTTCTTGCTCTGTCTCTAGTCAAATTATGAACTAATTAATTAATTAAAGTTAAATAAAATAATTCTTAAAAAAAAAAAGGGGGAGGGGAGGGGGATATCCCGTCTTCTTTTTCGGTCCTTCTAGCTAAAGAACAAAGTCGTGAGAAAAGGAGAGCTTGTTGCAGTGCTGCCATTTCTTCCACCTTCGGATTCTGCATGTCTCAAAGAGCTTCCCACAGTACCGTGCTAGGACAGAGCATCCAGAGGTTCACAACCCCCATGATCTGTAGGAGCCACTATGAGGGAGGCCCGGGGAAGAAGCTGCCATTTTCAGTGGAAAGCAAGTGGCAGTTACTCATTATGATGACTTTGTACTTTGGATCTGGATTTGCTGCTCCTTTCTTTATAGTACAACATCAGCTGCTTAAGAAATAAGGATGTTTTAATTCATCCACTTAATAGATATGAAGAACATTTTAATAGGTGCAGTCACAATCTCTGAAAAATGGATCAAACTCTTAAACTTAGCATACTAGATATATTTGTAAATAAACTTATGATGTAAGAAAAAAAGAAAGTACAGGAGGTGAAGATAAGATACAGGAACACAGAGTTAAGTCACAGGCTCAGTTTTCACAGAAGCAAAACTCTGTGCATGAAGAATACGACAGAAAATCGTCTGCTGAAGGGAAAACGAAACAAAGCTCTTCACTTTGTCTTTGAGAACAACATTCACAGCCAACAGTCCGCCTAAATTAGTACAGAACACAGGAATAGTTTTTATTGATTTCTGTATAAATTTAAAAATATTTGGGCTAATTAATATGGCTGCTGATTAGGGATAGACTTCATTCCTAATTTTAAAAGCCTATATTTCATAATCACTTAAGTTGCTATTTACAGCTCATAAAATTCACAGGGCATCATATCCTTGAGCTTTTATTTTTTTCAAGTTTTCAAAATAAGATCTTTGAAAGAAGTTATGATGAAGCATAATCTATAAACTGGCAGAGTTTTGTTTTGCTGAATGTTCCAGACTAAGAGAAAGTTCAGGAAATCCTCTTAAGTGGCTATTGATATTTAATAAGCTTGACCATAATGACAAGTTTCAGCCAGTCCCTCTTCCAAGAAGTCGACACTGTCCCCATTTGTCTAGTACAAGTTGGTCGGGGGAGGATACCATCTCCTGGACCTCCTTCCCTGGGAATTATTGTGCATTTGGCATTTTGTCTCTCTAAATATTGTCCTTCTTTGGACAGACACACATCAATCTTTCACCTTTGTTTCCACCCTGCTGTGAACATGATAACTTTCATAAAGTCAACATTAGATATTATTTCTTGAATAAATAAATGAAACATCCTAATCATAGCAGAGAGGTTGAACAAAGCAACCTTTCAGATTCATAATTTTGCATGACTCTCCTTGCTTGTGTATGAAACATCTAGATTTCTACATTTGTACAGATACATGTGTATGTAAATATACACAGGTCATCCTAATGTATCTCATTTTGTCAGTAGCAAATGTCAAGACTGTTGAGTGCTAAATTATTGGATCAAATACACTAATTTCAACAGTCTAGAAACTATTTCAGAAGAACACATTGTATTTAAAAATCAGAAGTTCCCTTTCTTGCTGTATTTTTTCACAGTGACTGACTTTCATATAGTATCCTAATTCTACATAAAGCTCTGTTACTAGAAAGAATAGGTCAAGGTATGAGTCATTTGTGTTTTCAGACTAATACAGACATCAAGACCAGAAAATTCCTTTTTCTTTTCATTGTCAATATGTATTTACCCTAGTAACTGTTTTTGAGCTGTATTTGGTTGTTGTTCTGGACTGTTAGGTAAGTGGAATAGACTTATGGAAAAGGCAGGCTGTGATTGTTTCTACAAATGCATAGATTCATATAACATAAATGTGTTATCTAAATTCTAGATAATTCTAGATCTTTTTTTTTCATTATAGCATTACAAAACAGGAAATTGCCTTGAACTTTCCTATTTATGCCCCTGTAGTATGACAGATCCCACCTTATTAACGTTATATAATTCCTTACACCTAGAATATAGTGGCCACTTTAAATTTTGTTGAATTTCACTCTATTAATAACATAAAAGTAATAAAACAATAAAAAGTCAAGTGAAAATAGAAAAATCATTCATTTTACCTGTTTGGTATATGCAATAAACATGGATAATTAGGCCTCTGGATCCTAATTTAATCAGTTTAGCAAAGAGAAAATAATATAAAAACTTCCAGGAGACCAGCAGGTGGCGTAAAATGGTTACATTGCTGGACTCCCACATAATCAGTCACAATTCTAGTCCCAGACCCAGTGGCTTAAAACTCATGCCTGTAACACATGTGTGTGTGCCCAAGATCCCGAGAGGAAAATGGAGGAAAAGGGATTGCAGCATGGCCATCTCCCTGGGGGGTGATTTCTCACTTTCTGTCTCTCTATTGCTCTCTGTCTCTCCAGCAAGCACACATGCCCTATAGCAAAAATCCCTCTAAAAAATAGAAAAGAAATTGCCTGAACATGAAATTTAGGAAAACCAGCTTTTGTCACTATTATATTTGAAATAGAAGTCATCATCAGCTTGAATATTCACAGAATATTCTAATCTCCTCTCCTTGTTTTGCATGTGTAATCATAGATCAAGATTAAGTGTTTTATTTAAGAACCTATTTAAAAGACGGTAGCAGCTAATCATTTAAAATTAGCTCTCTGGCCAGAAAGACACAGCCATGCGAAACCAAAACTTAAGGCTTGATCCTAATTATTCAGATTGATTGTCTACTTGTCCCAAATTCATTAATTCATAACTCGAGTTTCCAGCACTCTCCTCCCTTTGGACTGTCTTGATCTCACCCATGAAACCACTTTTGCTTGGGTAGGAAGGATGGCAGTTGCAAATTAATCCTAAACATGGGAAATCAATATAAAATCCCATCAGTAAAAGAAATTGTTAGGCTAGCTCTGTAGCCCAGTGGATGAGTGCTGTGCAGAGGAAACCAAATCCCCCGAGGCTGCTGAGGGATCAAGTCCTAGCCCAGGTGGCTTAAAAACTAATCTGGGCAGGGCCCGCAGGTGGCCTGATGGTTAAGGTGCTGGACTCCCATATGGCCAGCCATGAGTCCTGGCAGCATAAAAATCATGCCAGATCGCATGTGCATGTGTGTCCTAAATCCCAAGAAGAGAGTGAAGGATGGCAGCATGGCCATACCCTCTGAGGGATAATTTCTCACATTTTCTTTCACTGCCTTTCTGTCTCTGGCAATTGCATGCACCCTATGTCAAAAACTTCTTAAAAATAAACAATCTGGGCATGTACTTGTGTGCTCAGTATCCTGACAGGATGGAAAAGTGGAAGAAAAAGGACTGTCGTATGACCAGGTACCATAGGGGTTGGGAGGTGCATTCTCTCTCTCTCTCTCTCTCTCTCTCTCTCTCTCTCTCTCTCTCTCTCTCTGTCACACATATCCTTTTGGGGCAGAGGGGGGAGAATTTCTCACCCTGACATTTCATTCATGTTCAGGTTTGACTTCTTGGGTGCATCCTATTCTCAGGCATGGGGAGGTTGGTATGTCTTAGAAAAGATGGACACAGACTCTGTGTGCTCCATAGTGACCACCTCTGAGAGCTATGGCTTTTTAAGGATTTATTGGACTTTCCATAAACCATCCTTCAACCAAGGGAACTGACTTATCTATATTTTGTTTCATACTCTAAAGTCTATTTTTTTTTAAATGGGATTTATTTCTCTATGGAATTTAAAAGGATTTGCATGTCTAACAAGGACTAACACATGTGGAGAGAATTGAGGATGCATCTGTAACCGCCGAGATGTCTGACAACTATAGACTGAAACACCTTTGACATTCCAAACCTGACCACTTACTTTGTCTGAACCATTTATTCCCTGGGCTGTATTACAAAGGCCAAAGCAACAGTAGTTTAAACTATACTTACCAAATGTATTGAAATGAAGCCAGGGCTCTTATCAAACCAAGCCAGAAGTTTCTCTCGCTCTTTCACATTTCTTTCTAGTTTTGCTGAGCTTCCTAGAAACATATTTTTAATTTAAAAAGGTTATTCGTTCATGGGTTCATAAGCATAGCTTTACTTTTCAGTCACAATAACTGGTTAAATTCAACAAATGTTTAATACGTATTTTTCTGAATGTAACTATAGACTTGGTGCTGTGATAAGCCAATAGTATTCTAAGGGTTTTTAGGAGGTTTTTTTTTGTTTTTGTTTTTTTTTTTTTTTTGCCTTTTACGTAGCAATGAGCTTGACTTTTGATAAATTTCTTTTAGATTCTTTAATTTACAGAAGGCTGTTAGCTTACTTTATCTTTTTTGCTTAGGGAAAATGATTTGGCCTAACTAAAGGGTGATCACATTAGCTGAGGAGTAAGTTTGTGCTTAAGTACAGGAAAGAACGAAATGTAAGTTATGTTTTTAAATAGGAATTTTAGTAGTCCTCAATGCCCACAGGTTACTTTTGAAGCCATACTCATTGTATTGTTTTGGCCGTCTACATCCCTCTACTCTGGTTAGCAGTGAGCCAAAGACCTGAGGGAGCGCAGTGAGCCATACAAGGAAGAGCTGTGAGCTGGAACCTGGTGTGAGGCCTGGGTTACTGCTACTGTAGGACAATTCTGGCACAACAGTGAGGAGTGGGTGGGGGAATATCTGAGTGCCATGACAAGGTCAGGTACACTTTAGCATGTGGGTGGCAAGAAACAGCAAAGTTTCAAGAATAAAATAAATAAAAATAAATAAACAAAAATAAAAAGCAAGAAGCAGGAGAGTCAGACAATGGTGCAGCAGTAATGTCACTAGACGTGGGTGGAAAAGATCCCAGGTTTGGGTTCCAGGACCTTCTGAGTATACCAGATCTATGCATACCTGTGCTCTGGGCTGACTAAGACTGGGGATGGAGGAACCCATTAGGGCTCCCTCTCTCTTTCCATCTCTCAGAAGAAAATGATTAATAAACTAATTAATTACAGCAAAGAAAAAGGAAAAATGGGAAGAAATAAAGAGAGAGAATAGGAGAAGAAAAAAGAAAAGAAAAAACAAAGAAACAGCAGACCCCTGCCTTGGGACATCCAGGCAATAGCCGACATGTGGAAGTGAGCTACACATTGTTTTTTTCTGTTTTGTAAATATAAGCAAAACCACATATAGATTCATATATTAACCACTGTTTTTTCTTTTCAATTTTTTGCCATAGGGCACATGCACTAGCTAGAGAGAGAATGAGAAGGAGGGAAAATGAGAAATCACCTCTCAGGGAGAATGGCCACATCATAATCCCTTCTCTTCCATTCTCCTCTTGGGATTTTGGGCATGCATACACATGTGCCTAGTGTGTTTTTCAGGCTACCGGGTCTAGGACTCAAACGCTGGAGTCGGCCGTGTGAGATCTAGTGCCTTACCCACCATGCCACCTGCTTGCTCTCTTAACTGCCTTTTTTATACCAAAGGTTATATAACTTTTTCTGTTTCTAGCTTTGCTCACTTAATGACTACAGAATATCACCCCATTATCATGTCTGGAGATCTTCCTCATTTTCTTTTTACAGCTGTACCTTGCTCCATTGTGGATGTACTCTAGGTTATGGTATTGGAGAACATTTAATAGCTTCCAATCTTTTCTTCTTACAAACGCTAAAATTAATACCCTTGTGCATAGGTCACTTCATATTACAGCCATTTTATCTTGGGGATAGGTTCTTAGAAGTGAGTTTGCTGAGTCAAAATATATGCACTTTTGCTGGGTGCTGCCAAATTCCCTTCCACAGAGGTTTTTCCATTTTGCTTCCCCATCAGCGAGGAGAATCAAGTGCCCATAATACTATGTTGGAGAAGAAGGGTAGGAATTTGAGGTACTTCAAGCCTAGTGTTTCTGTTTTCTGTTGAAATAGACACTAAGGGGCCAGTGGGTGATGTGCTGCTTACAGTGGCTGGATCCCACATGGCCAGCTACATGGTTGGAGTACCAGACCCAACAGCTTGAAAAACACACTGGGCAAGTGTGCATACATGCCCAAAATCCTAAAAGGAGAATGGAGGAGAAGGGATTATGGTATGACCACCTCCCAGGGGGTACTTTCTCACTTTCTCTCTCTTTCTGTCTCTCTCTCCGGCAAATGCGCATGTCCCACAGCAAAACTAGAAATAAAAAATAAAAAATAAGTTAAAGAGAAATAGACAATATCATCAGTGATAGAAAAGGTAGTATAGAGTTGGTGTCCCCAGAGGAGCAGAGAAGTTCCAGAATAGCAGAAGAGAGAACTAAGCAGCAAGCAGGATGAGACCAGTAGTGTTGAGGGTTCAACTGAGGTTCTTGTCTTTGAGTTTCTCCTAGCATCAGTCAGCATAGCAAGGAAAATTTCTTCAGCAGTGGTCCATGGACTAAGTATCAGACTCCAAATAGACAAATGATCAGGGCTGGAATTGGCCAAATTATTTGATCAATGGAGGAAATATATACTATTATTTTGCTCTGATGGGACCTATTACCTAACATAAAGCCAAAGTTCATAGAGTAATTTTTTTAGATTAACAACTGGATGAATAATATAATTGCTGTAGAAAAGACTTATTCAGCTTTTAGGAAATAAAATAGCTTAGAGATATTAGTGATACTATCTTTAGTTTTTAGGATAGTATAACTGATTTGTTCTGTGGTAACTGACTAGTAAGGATAATCAGCATATTTATTTTCCTGTACGGTCAACCCTCAGTATCCTCAGAGGTTCAGTTCCAAGACGCCCTACAGATACCAGAATCCAAGGATATTCAATTCCATTATATAAAATGACATTAATATTTGTAAAAGGTTAATGCACATTCTCATATATATTTTAAATTATGTCGGGGGTCCTGCAGGTGGTGTGGTGGTTAAGGGCGCTGGACTCCCACATGGCTGACCACAGATTGAATCCCAGACCTGGTGGCTTGCTTTCTCATTTTCCCTCTCTCTCTTCCTCTCACTCTGTCCCTCTCTGGACAAATTTAAACTCATTAATTAATTTAATTTAATGAAATAATTCTTTAAAAACAATCACGTCTGGATTACTTTTAATACCTAATACAATGTAAATGCTATATAAATATTTGTTTACTATTTTTATTTACATTATTATTTTTTAAGAGGTTTTTGCCTTAGAGCACATGCACTCACTGGAGAGAGAGATGTTGAAAGGGAAAATGAGAAATCACTCCCCAGGGGGGATGTCTATGCCACAATCCCTTCTCCTCTATTCTCGTCCTGGGATCTTGGGCACACATGCATATGCACCCAGTGTGATTTTTCAAGTTGGATCAAAGACTCAAATGGCAGTTGGCCATGTGGGAGTTCAGCAACATAACTCTATGCCATCTGTTGGCCTCTATTTGCATTCTTTTCATTGTTGTATTATTGGGGGGGGATAAAATAATTTGGGTGGAGTTTGATTGTATCTGTGGATATAAAACCCATGGATTTGGAGGGCGCACTGTATCTTAGTTTTCTTCCATCTGTAAAGAAATATCCAGCAGAAAGAAGCCTAAAGAGACTAAAGGGTTTGGGAAGCTCACTGCTGCTGCTCACAACCTGTGACCTTGGTCAAGGCCCTGTTTCCGTATCTTCAGAGATAAGGATGATTCTGGATAACCTCTTCATTTATTTCCAGCTCTAAAATTTAGCTTTCTGTGACTATCGAATTTAAAGTAATTCTCAAAGTAAAACTCCTAGTTACATTCACCCATCTTGTCTGAAATTCTTTTGATTTATGATTTGTTTTAAAGGCAAGCAATGAAACTCTTGAGGTAACCTTCAAGAACTACTTAAGAGAACTCATGCCAGTTCCTTAACACAGATGAGGGGACTACCTCTCAAGTAGTCAGTGACCCTGTATCAGGTTATCTCTGAAAGATAATCTTCCCCTTAAAAGCTGGACATCTAAGAAGTCAGATACCTTAATCTTTTCTTTATTCCATAAAGCATTAATAAGATATTTTAGTGAGAAACAGAAATAAATTTTAGCCTCATGTTTCTGTCCAAAGATACTCAAAACAAGTTTTTTTTCTGCGTATCCCTTCTAACTGCAACCTTGTGACCACAAAATGAGGTTCAGTTTAAAGATTTTTAGTCGTCAGAGGACATGTGTGCTCACCAGAGACAGAGACCAACAGGGGGCGGGGGTGGGAGGGGGCAGAGAAAGAACTCCCAATGGGATGTGGACGCACCACAATTCCTTCTCCCCCATTTCTCCATTGCCTAGGGACTTAAGACTTGCACCCCGATAAGCCCAGGATGATTTCTAAATTTTGGGGATTGGAACTAGAACTGCATTCAGCCATGTGGGATCCACCCCCCTACACATAGCACTTAACCACTAGGCTATGGAGCCAGATCCAGTTTAAATATTAAAAAAAAAAATTTTTTTTAAGTGTTAAAAAAGGTCACCCTTGTAGCACACTTGTAAACACTGCACAGAGGAAGCTGGATCCCACATGGCTGACCAAGATTCATTTCCTGGCCTCGGCGGCTTGAAAAACTTGCCAGATGCACGCACATGCCCAGAATCCTGACAGGATGGAGAGTTGAAGGAAAGAGGATGTGGTATGACCAGGCCACATTAGGGGATGTTTCTTCCTGCCCCCAACCCATCTTGAGCATACATGCACACACGCCCACACCCCCGGCTTAAAAAAACAAAATTAAACAATCAGACTAGCAAAAAGGTATACAACACATATTTTCCCGATATCAAACGAAATAGTACTTCAGTACAAGGAAAATATGCAGAATATATACTATACAAATATGTTCCCAAAGCAGGCACTTAGCTTAGAACGGATGTGAAAAAACATGATATTCTCACTGATTATAACAACTCTAAAAATGACTGTAACATTGAAACAGCACTTAGTTTACAAAAAGGTCACCAAAAAATGTGTGTCTGTTTTTCTGTGCGTGTGTGTGTGTGTGTGTGTGTGTGTGTGTGTATGCATCTGCCAAAAACTATGTTTTCTGTAGAATACTAACAGCCAGATAGTAGTACATAAGACATCAAGTTCTGACATTGTATACATTTTTAAGAAATAAAATCCAAAACCATTTTTGTTGATCAGGTAAATAGCACATTTTTACTTTTACCTATTCTAGGTTTATAAGGAAGAATCTATTTCTTTAATCATCAAATAATGTATGCAGTACTTGAATATATAAAACACAACTCTTTACCCTTGGTAAGAGTACAACTACTAGGGGAGAGAAAATCATGTGGAAATATAAACAAATAACTACAGCCCAAAGTAAGCTAACTCCAATATGGATAGAAGAAGTAAAAATAGATCTCTGGGTTATTTTTAAAAGGTATTTGAGAAGAGGGTTATTGAAATATTTCTATTTCTATTTTTTTTATTTTTATACCATCTTTTTTCATTTTCAACCCTTTTCTACTTTTACATAAATGATTTGTTTTTCTATACAGAATGGGCTATATCACCAGTTTTATTCAATAGTAATGTATTTACAGGTAAATATGGTGTTATTAAAATGCATAACTATAATACTACATTTTTAAGTGTGTATAATTTTGGACTCAAATTCAGTTATCCAAAGTGAATAACTTTTGGTTAAGTACTAACTTCATCCCTTTTTTCCTCTGCACCTTGAAGCAGTCTTGGACATTTTTAAGTTCTTTAACAATTGGACAAGAGAAAGAAATTAAGATACAAATTAAATCAGGTTAGCTGGTTGTTTCTAAGTAGCTTTGGTGTTTAAGAAAATTTGTTTTTAATATCTCCTCTTACTTCCTTCCCTTCCTCATCTTTCCCTTCCTTCTTCCTCCATATGACCAAAATACAGCATCTATGAATTCACTTTTGTAGTCCTCATACCTATGTGGATGGATGAATGGATGGATGGATGGATGGATGGATGGATGGAAAGATGGTAGGCAGTTATAACTGAACTCTTTCACAAGATCTAGAGACCCATTCATGATTTTTCTTTTAACCATGAAACATCTACCAAGTATTGACCTCACTTTCAATGGGTCCCTGACTTCTATCAGTGGTTTATTTCAGTGGTCCAAGAACTAAAGTCTTTAGAAATGTCTGAAGATCCCTTAGTAGCTAAGCTTGAGCTCTGGAAAAATGAAGATAGTTGAATATTTTAAAGATGCCTATAGACTGATGAAATGCACTCCTAGGCTGATTGTAACAAGGCTTTATCAATGATTGTCTCCTGTTATTTTACCCCCTCCAGCTGACCACCTGAAATGTTCCCAATTCACAGGATCACATGGTTTTGTACTTCACTTTGGCTATTAAGATATAACTTCTAAAAATGATGCTTAGAAGTGTTATTGCAAACAATAAAAAGAAAACTCAGAACTTTAGGAAAATATTTGTGCAATAAAATTTTAAGAGGGTTAGAAAGTTAAGTGAATTTTAATGATGGGAGGCATCGTTACAAGAAAGATAATTTTCAACAAAAGAAGAGCACTGGCACTTAGGCAGGGTAGAGGTGCCACTCCATGCATTCAGCTGCATCCCCTGCTGTCAGTATTTGTTTCTGATTACACAGAGCATAAGTGGTAACAATGCTATTGACTGTCACTTGGAAGTAGAACATTTCTACTGCTGTGCATAGGGGGCAGGCTTGACCCTAGCAGAATGGTCATCAGTCAGATGCCTGAGTCAGCTCCAATAGCCTGACTTTAACCCTGAACCCCACCATGAACTTTGGGAAGAGTTTATTCATTTTCATTCTCCAGAACTCATTCAGGATACCATGCTCACCAAAAAGGTACCATACCATAATGAATTAATGTAAGATCTTTGGGATATGGAGAAAGGGTGATTGAGAAGGTATGTGGAATCCTTCTGAGACACTTTTCCATAGCAGAGACAGTTCCAAGCCAAATCCATAGGATCCATCTTAAACAAGGTTTTTTCTTTTCTTTTCTCTGAAGCAAACCTCTGTTCCACTTCTCTCTTCTTCCCCTCAACTCTTTTGTTAACTTGCCAAGCAACCATAGACCTGCCATTTTCATTTTCACATGAATACCTTGGAGTTTACTTCTGCATGTAAGTAAAATTGTAGGTTGTATCCAAGGAGGCTTTAGGAGAAGAGAAAAAAATAGCAAGTTACGGGACCACCAGTTGACGTAATGGCTATATCACTGGACTCCCATGTAGTCAACCACGGTCCAAGTCCCAGACCCAGTGACTTAAACTCACACAGAGCACATGTGTGTGTGCCCAAGAACCTGAGAGGAGAATGGAGGAGAAGGGATTGTGCCGTGGCCATCCCCCCTGGGGTGGTGATTTCTCGCTTTCTGTCTCTCTGTGTCTTTCTGGCGAGCACATGTGCCCTATAGATAAAACCTCTCTGGAAAAAAAAATATATATAGCAAGTTAGAACCTAGCTTTGTGTCTTTTGCTCTTTCTTTTCCACTAAAAACATTCATTTCTGATGGCTTAACTTCTTAAGCCTTTTATGATTTTTCACCTAAACTTCCTATTTTAAGAAACCAATGATGAGAGTTAGAGGTCCAGTTTCATTTTTCTTCAGATGGATATACAGTTCTTCCAGTGACATTTGCTGAAAAGACTTTCTTTTCTCCACTGCATTGTCTTGAACCATTTGTCAAAGATCAATTGGCTGTATGATTTGGGGCTTATTTCTGGATTCTCTGTTCTGTTCCATTGGTCTATGCATCTCTTTTTGTACCAGTTCCATGCTGTTTTGATTATCATTGCTTCTTAGTATATTTTGAAGTTAGGTAGTGAGATACTTCTTATTCTTTCTATATAATAGTACCTTGAAGATAAGGGATCTTTCATAATTCCAGCCAAATTTTATATTTTTTCTATACCTGTGATGAATGTCACTGGCAATTTAATTATAAACACGTTGAACATGTAAATTAATTTGGGCAGAATTGACACCTCAAGTATATTGATTCTTTTAATCTAAGGATATGCACTGTCTTTACATTTATTTTTTTGTATCATACTCAATTTCTTTTTTTAGTTTTTTATAGTTTTCCTTGTAGAGTTCTTTCCCCTGTTTGGCTAGGTTTATTCCTAACTATCTTATTTGTCTTGTAGCTATTTTAAATAGATTTTCTTCAGTTCTGTCAATGAATATTTTGGTTTTTATTCCCCTATATATCTGTTACTGTGAGTAGTTTCAAAAGCATTTCTAGGAAGAGGTTTAGATCATCTTCATTAGTCTTAGGATAAGATTAAATTAAATAAGAAAATTTAAAATTTAAAAAAAGACTATTTATGACAGTTTATTTTAGAACCAAAATTATCAATTGTTTAAAAAGAATTTAAAAGATACCACGTAGATTTCAAACTATACAGTAAGAAAAAGCCACTTTGGTGGTTTTATATAAAAATCATTTCCTCTCTCAGAGTAGAGCTTGGTTTGCAAATTAACGAGGTAGAGCCAAAATAGAGAATTGCATTGTAAGAGAGTGACTCATAATGTTTTGACTTTTTAAAGTATATCTTTCCTGACAGCAACGACTGCCTTGTCATTTGATTGCTTTCTAATTAATGTTGAGTTTTCCATTTTAAATATCACACTTTTGCCACCAGACCTACCAGTTGTGACCTTACGTTACCTGTCCTTGAAGGACACACTGGGCAATTATGACCACGGGTGTCTATGATTACAAAGATATACCTCCTCATATTCTAACCCTTGATGTAGTACAATCAGTACCGCCATAAGAACGTTTCCATTAATAGCAGAGAAGCAAATCAATGTTTGTTTGCTTGGGAGTAAAAATAGGTACATTACTTGCTGATAAGTATGTGTTCCTTGCTACTTTTATTTACAAGGAATTAACCAACCATGAAGTATCCTTGAAAAAGAAAACCAAATTGCAGCCTTAAACTGTTTAAAAGTATTTTTTAAAAGAAAGCTATACAAAAAAAAAAAAAAGCACTATGCATTATGCAAAGTGGAAGATGGATGAAACAAGTAAAGTCAATCCGAGGCGTGCCCAGCAGAGTGGACCCTGCTTGAAGCCTCTGCCTGAAGGCTTCACGCAACCTAAAAGAAGAATGTGACCTAGAAGAACACAGAGACACGTTGGAGTCTCTGAACATAAAAATGCTTGCAAATAGAAAATCAGAGCTGTGTGTTTAAAAGCCATCAAATTCAGACTATACCGAAGGTAGGACCTGAAAGCATTAGGAACCCTCTGCCTATATGTCACTGTATTGAGCAACATAGATTCCAGGGATAGCTGTGGATTATCTCCCTACTATCTGTGAACCCAAAGGACAAATTTAAAATTTTAGCCTTTATATCCCCTGAATGTTATATAATAGGATTCACAACCTGAATTAACACATTTTTACAATTAATTTTCAATTTATCTTTTCCCTTTCATTTGAGTTGAAGAAAAGAGCCATGATTTCCTACCTGTCTACAGTAACAGTCATCCTTCTCCTTAACAAAGACTGTTCCTATTTTCTGGCTCATCCTGGAAACTACAGCCCTTCGAATCATGCTGTATAGGTAGCTCAGTTGGTCTTCCTCTAAGGCAAAGTCTAAACAGACTTTTTTCTTTTTCTTTCTTTTTCTTATTTTTAAGAGGGGGTTTTGCTATAGGGCTTGTGTGCTTGCCAAAGAGACAGAAAGTAGAAATCACCCCCTCACAGGGGAGGATGACCATTCCACAATACCTTCTCCTTCATACTTCTCTCAGGATATTGGGCACAGACACGCACATGCCCAGTGTGAGTTTTAAGCTGCTGGGTCCAGGACTCAAATCATGATCTACTACGTGAGAGTCCAGCAACATAACCATTGCCCATCTGCTGGCTCCTAAACTGACTTTTTCTTAGGAGTTTTTTTTCCCCCACCTGTTCTAGTTCATTCAGCAAGTATTTATTCAGCCCCTGCTCTGTGCCATGCACTGAAGGAGAGCTTTGAAACTTTGAATAGTGAAGACATATTAAGTTTCTTCCCATTATACACCTTTTTAATGCCTCCTTTCCCTTCATCTCAAAAATCATATCCTCATAGAAGCATCTCTGACCCCTTCGTCTGGATCAGTTATCTTTGTTGTATAGAACTTAAGCCTTTCCTTCACAGAACTGATTTCAATTATAAGTAAACATGTTGATCGATCATTTACCTAATCTCTGTCTACCCAATTTGAGAACGGAAACTGTGTTTGCATTTGCTCACCTATACACGAGGGTCTTCAGAAAGTTCACAAAACATGCATATTATAGGGGGAAAAAAACTATGCATGGATTTCAAAAATGTTTACATCAAAATCTTACACTTTAATTTCATTTTCCCACACACAGTTTGAAGTCCCGTCATGTTTCAATGCCTGGCACACAGTACTGCCCATTTAATAGGTTGGTTGGTGAGTGATGAATGGAGGAACTGATGAATAAGGCATAGTTTCTTCCAAGACCTCCTAGCACATTATAGGAAAATAAGCATAGCTTGATGTGGAAATGAGATGAGATTGAAGATGTAAGTTTAGGAACCAGCAGATAGGGTAGTGATTATGTCACTAGACTCGCAAGTTAGTTGACTGTGGTTCTAGTCCCAGACCTGGTAACTTGAAACTCACATCAGGCATGTGTACATGTGTACCCAAAGTCCCGAGAAGAGAATGGAGGGGATTGCAGCACGGCCACTCCCTCTGGAGGGTGATTTCTTGCTTTCTGTCTCTCTGTCTCTCTGGCAAAGACATATGCCCTATAGCAAAAAAATAAAACTTCTCAAAAAAAAAAAAATGTAAGTTTAGGATGAAACTAAAACCGATCTTGCTAAAGCCTTTCAATTATCTTGTAGGCAACAGGAAGCCAACAGAGATGTTGAAACAATGATCGGGTTAGAGTTTTAGGACTCTGACTGAGGTAGCAGATGGAGGGCAGCCTGGGGAAGGAAAGTAAGTAAGGAGGAAGAGTGGGGAGGTGCTGCAGTGGCCCGGGGCCCAGATAATGAGGTTCAGACAAAAGCAACAGCTGCCGAACAGCAGGGGTAGAGGGACTGAGTCATAGAACCACAGATATCCCTGTGCTTTCTTGGAAGATTTATGAGAGCTGCAAAGAAGACCCCTTTAAGGATAATACCTTTCCTATAGAAAGAACGAGGCCTGACTTACAAAAACCCACTGAACCAGAGGACCCACACAGCAAGAATGTCCTTAAGCGGGGGGCTAATTCAAACTTGAATTTGACACACATGGCAGTATCAACAGAATGACAGTTGACGATTTTCCTTTCATGCCTTTTTTGGGGACAGTTTTAGAAAGTTAAAGCTCCAGGCTTGCTCAGATAGACAGGCATCCAGTGTTTATTAAGCCCTGCTCATGTACCAACTACTAGGATAGAACTGGGAAAATGGATGTGGATTTGGCCACTGTCCTTGCAAAGCTAACAGATTAATGAACAAACAGAGCAGCAAGTAAGCAAGCGCAGCTCAATGTGCTGAGTATTCTGCTAGGAAAGGCATGGGAGCTGGGGGTACACATGGGTCTCAGGTGAGACATGGGCCCAGAGCAGATGTGATCTAAGCTGCAGACCAAATGAGAAAAGATGCTAATCCAGGGAGAAAGGGAAAGAACCTACCAGGCACAGAGACCAGCACATGCAGGGACTCATGGACAGGAAAGAACACTGCATGTGAGAGGAAGGGGGAGGGATTCTGCAGCGTGGGGTAGGGGAGGCAAATGCTAGAGAGGCAAAGGGGATCCGAGGTGAGAGACAACCTGTAGAGTTAGGCAGGGACAAGATCACGCAGTGCCTTGTAATCCATGTCAGGAGCGTGAGCTTTGTGGTGAGGGTGTTGGGAGGATTAGAGGTGATAAGAGGATGAGAAAGCTGATTAATGCGGAAGGAAGATGCATTTGAAGAAGGGCAGGACATAGGGAGGGAAGACAGTACCAAGGCTGAAGCATTCATCTGGGCAAAAATGATGGTGACCTCCCACTTAGGTCATAGCAAAAGTGATGAAGAGTAATAAATGGATATTAGAAATTGGTCAATATTGGGGCCAGCAGGTGGTGTAGTGGTTAAGCGCACTAGAATCCCACATGGCCAACCACGGTTTAAGTCTCAGACCTGGTGGCTTGCTTTCTCACTTTTTCTATCTCTCTTGCTCTCTGATTCTGTCCTTCTCTGGTCAAATTAAAATAAACAAATAAATAAAGTTGAATAAAATGATCCTTTTTTTAAAAAAGAAAGAAATAGGTCAATATTAGGAGAGATCAATTCATCAGCCTTTGGAGACTGATTGAGTAAGAAGGGAAGAAGAGGTGAGGTTTCAAGGACACTTACAGCACTGCAAGATGGTGGCATGTCATTGAGCCATGGGACATGGAAGAGAAAAGATTTAGTGACAAACCCAAACATACCGAAGTAGAAAATTTGTTTATGGTACATTTGGGTAAAAATGATCTGTGTGGAGCCTGCAAGTGGAGTGATAGTTAAAGGCACTGGATTCCCACGTGGCTGACCATGGTTTGAATCCTGGACCTAGCAGCTTGCTTTCTCAGTTTCCCTTTCTCTCTCTCTGGTCAAATAATAACAGCTAGAATTAATTAAATAAATTCTTTAGGAAAAATTACCCATGTGACATCTTAAGGGAAATATTCAACTGCCAGTTGGATCAATGGATCTGGAACAAAGGAGAAGGATTTCAGTTGTATTTGTGACTCCTTTGGTTGGTCACCTTTTATAGGTTGTCTTATACAATAGTAATAACAATGACACCAGGTGGCATGGAGGTTAAGGTAGCCAATCCCACATGGCCAAATGCACAGTTAGAGTCCTAAACTTGGCAGCTTGAAAATCATGCCAGGCACATGTGTGTCCATACCCAAAATCTCTAGAGAATGGATAAGAGGGGACTGTGATGCGGCCACCCCCTCCAAGGGAGGTGATTCCTTCCTCTCTCCAGCAAGCACACATGCACTATAGCAAATAAAAAAAGAAAAGAAAGAAGAAAGAAAGAAAGAAAGAAAGAAAGAAAGAAAGAAAGAAAGAAAGAAAGAAAAATAGTAATAAAATCATGGTTTTGAGTTAGGAGAAGTCCAGACTTAAGTCATAGAAGAGCTGTGTGATCTTGAACAAGTGACATTACTAAACTTTCCTAAGTTTAATTTCTCCAACAGAAGATGGGGCTATAATATTACCTATTTTATACACTCTTAGGAGAAATAAATGAAATAATGCTTGTAAAACATTTAGCCTCAGGCAATCCATATCGGTAGTATAGTCATGGTGGTGGTGGTAGTATCATCTATCCCAGAGATACAGATTTGAGAACCACCAGTATATAATATTGGGAATCCTTGAAGAAGTAGTGACGAGAATGTAAAAGAATGGCAACAGTGAAGGGATGCTTTAAGGGCATACATGATGGAAATGGAGAAGTAGCCAGGGAGATAAGAGGAAAATGAAGCAAGTGCCGTAACATCATGGAATGCAAGGGAGGACAAGGGCTCAAGAAAAGGAAATGACCAGTAGAGTAAAATTCTACCAAGAGGTCAAGAAAGTAAGAACTAGAAAGTGCCACTGGATTCAAGGAGAAGTTTGGACCAGTGACCCCTGAAACAGTTGCAATAAAGGGGCAGGGACAAAAAGCAAAGTTATAGCAGGTTGAGAGAAGGTGGCAGATAGAAATCATTGCTCAATATGCAACTACCTTTTATTTTACTCAATATGCAAATATCTTTTATTAAAACTGGTGCAGGACAGGGGCATAAGAACAACATGTGTAGAAATTGATTTTGCCTCAAGGCTTTGGTTCAATGTGTAACAAAAAGACCTCCAGGGCTGGATTTTCTGTTGTTTTTTAGAGAGAGAAACTTTTGCTATGAGGTTCATGCACTCAGACAGAAAGCGAGAAACCACCCCCAGGGGGGATGGCCATGCCACCATCCCTTCTCCTTTATTCCGCTCTCGAGATCTTAGGCATGCATGCACACATGCCCAGCATGAGTCTTAAGCCACCATATCTGGGATTCAAACCATGGTCGACTACATGGGAGTCCAGCAACGTAACCATCATGCCATCTGCTGGTCCCAGCGGCTGGTTTTCGATGCTTCGTTCTGGCTCTTTTTTTCTAATGCATCATCAGACACTGGCAAAGGGAAGGGAAAGTCATAATTCTAAAGTTGTTTCCTGTAGACGAGACTTCTTGAATAGAATATTCAGGCAGAATGCATTTATTCTGTTCTCAAGGCACTTTTTTTTTTTTAAAAGAATGAAACTCTACGTAGCCTCAGTAGCAATTTTCTGCATTGAATGTGTATTCCCTTGAAGAATTCATTTTACCATTTAAAGTATTATAAGATCTCTATTGGACAGAAACTCTGACAAGAGCTGACATCTCTAGGTCTCATTTCAGCATCTTCTCAATGAAGTTTGTAGATTTGAAACCAGCCTCTCCTTCCCTTCCTAAACAGGGAGAACACACACATTTGGGATTGGCTCTCAATATTGACCTTCTTTTGTATGGACATTTTCCATGATCTGCGTTAGGGTCTTTACCTTCATATCAAACAAGCTTTATTCCCTGCCAATATGTACACAGAAGCACACACACACTGACCCATGAGCACACACCATTCAAAGCCTTTTACCTGGAAATATCACTGAGCAGATAAAGAGATTGAGAAACCAGACAATTCACTTTTAGACACACAGGTTCTGTGGCATTACTGATCCTACTAGCACCAGATCCTAAGCTGAGGGTTCTTCCCACCAGCCAGCACTGCCTTTAGCCTCAGCTTCTCAGGCAATCAGAGTGGTCTCCAGTTTTCAGCAGCAGCTCAATGGGCTGACTTGCAGCAGGTGACTGTGGGACAATCTCAAGCTTGAGCAGTGTAGTGCTAATTCTTTATTTATTGGGGCCATCTCTAGAGCCAGACTGGCCGGGTTCAAGTCCCAGCTCTGCCACATACTGGCCATGGGCTACTTCATCACTCTGTACCTGAGGCTCTCACTTTGTGTAGTGAGAACTGCAGTAGAGTCAGCAGGTAGGGTTGCGGTGAGGCCCGAATGAATCGATGTCACGTATTTTCTCTGAGCGTGGTCCTTAGCCATTTGTCTTTCTGCTCCTTCTATGTAACTAAGGATGATAATAGCACTTAAAATGTGTTTAATGAGCTGACATGAGCTAGTGCATGTTTTATTGTCACTATAAGGCATCTCCCTCTCTTTCATTTCTGTCCTAATCAAGCTTGTTGGGAAAAATCAGGATAGCTCCTGGCCTGTATAAAATTTATGTGATGTCGGGACCAGCAGTTAGCGTAATGGCTATGTCGCTGGACTCCCACGTAGTCGACCGCGGTTCGAGTCCCGGACCCGGCAGCTTAAAACTCACGCCGGGCGCGTGTGCGTGCGTGCCCAAGATCCCGAGAGGAGAATGGAGGAGAAGGGATTGCGGTGTGGCCATCCCCCCTGGGGGATGATTTCCTGCTTTCTATCTCTCTGTCTCTCTCTGTCTGTCTGGCGAGCGCACGTGCCCTATAGCAAAAACCTCTCCAAAAAAAAAGAAAGAAAAAAAAATTTATGTGATGTCTATGGTGGGTAAGTTCACATGATTTAGTCCTTACTTATTTCACCATCTTCACTTTTGAAGTTATGTTTGTAACAACCCAAGTACGTAACCCAACTCTCCTTTTTTTCTCCTTTCTAGAAAGGATGTTCAGAAGACAGCTGGTGGCTGTCCTCTTAGGAAAATACATGAGATAGATGAAATGATTTCAGGGAAAACCCCACAAGAGTTCCAGTATCACTTCTCCAACATCCATGGCCTTTATGAGACAAGTCACAAAGGAGGTGCACTTATGCCCCAGGGTAACCTTGTTACCTCAGTCAAGCCATGCCAGAGTGATAACTAGCTCTACACACACACACACACACATTCACACACACACACACACGCACACACACACCTCTATATACATATATGTGTATGTGTGTGTATTCTATACACACACATATATACATACACAATAAGAGCACTTCATAAATTTAATGGAAAAGTGGAGTTAAAGTGTTTGTTTTGGTGCACAAAAATTTTTAAATCTCTATATAAGTTTTTCATAATTAGTATTTGTCAGGAGCTTTTTAAAGACTGTGTGTGTGTATGTGTATGTGATATATATATAAAAGATGTACACAACCTATCAAATTCTATGAAGTATTCCAAGCACTTTATATAATAACATATTTAATCCATACAGTAACTTTACCAGATAGTACTAGTCTTCTCATTCTTTTTTTATATATGCAGAAACTAAAACACATAGGAGTAAATAGCTCAAAGAAGATCTGTCAAGTAATGAGAGACAGAGGCAGGATTTGGATTTAGTCTAGAACTAGGGGTCACATACTCTGTGGTTATCCATGTCACCTCTCAATAATCAACAGCTGAGATTGCCCCACAGCCATTCAACCCAGAGCTTCATTGTGTGAGCAGCAGAATAAATGTTTCGGAGACTGATTCTGACCTTTAGAGAAGCTCACATACCTAGAAACTTAGTTTTTGCCGTTTTGCTCAGAAATGCACCACTGATCTGAGATAAGGCTTAGCACAAAGCTCATTTAAGTCCCATTGTAAAGGGAGGTCATCTTGAAATCACCCTCCAATATTTTCAGGAATTGATGTCAGAAAGCCAGGCCAATATCAGAGTTAGAGTGAGTATAAATAAAAGAGACATCATTTTTATTTCCTCTGTAAGTATACAGTTTCTAAAGAAACATGCCTTTTATGTAACATCTAAATTTCCAGGAGAAGCCTGAGCTAGTTTGGGGCAGAGCATGATAGAACAGAGACACCTACTGGTGAGAACAAGCCTTACTTCATAGATTTATATCATAACTGATGTTAAGAATGACGGTGATGCTCATTATCATTTGAAATGTATTACATATGGGCACTGTGATGATAAGATACAGACTCTTCCCTTACATTTTAAAAAGAAAAAATCAGATGTATCTAACTACATAATTTAAGCACAAGACCTCCACTGTTCCTTGTAGAAATCCCAAGCTGCTTTCTTTTTTTTTTTTGGAGAGATTTTCGCTATAGGGCGCGTGCGCTCGCCAGACAGACAGAGAGAGACATAGAGACAGAAAGCGAGAAATCACCCCCCAGGGGGGATAGTCACACCGCAATCCCTTCTCCTCCATTCTCCTCTCGGGATCTTGGGCATGCACGCACACGCGCCCGGCATGAGTTTTAAGCCACCGGGTCCGGGATGCGAACCGCAGTCGACTATGTGCGAGTCCATCGACATAGCCATTATGCTAACTGCTGGTTTCCCCAAGCTGTTTTTTAGGATCCTGTATCAACTAGCTCTGATTGGGTGAGGTCGACAGCAGGCTGGTGCAAGGTCTCAGGAACCCCTCATTCAACAGCCATTGGTTGAGTGCCTCCCTTCCAAGGGTAGGTGAGACACAGTACGCTCCCTTTTCAGGAGCCAGGAGCCAAGTTGCACATCATTCTAGACGTCTCAGATGGCCCTAGACAGGTGCTTCCCATCCAGTCTGGAGCTCCCAAGAGTCACATCTGGTCTTACCAGGTCAGATATTCTTGTTTCTTCTGAGGCATTCAGAAAGACTTTGTTTCCAAGAGATAATAATTTCCACCAAAAATTTTATGAATAGCTTTCATTCTCTTCTATACCATGTCAGTTACTTGATGTTTTGACTCGAAGAAAGAGTTCAAAAAGAATAAGTGAAGAAAAGTGTCTTATTATTCAGGTTGCTATTAAAATACCATAGATGAAATAGCTTATAAACAACAGAAATTCATTTCTTGGTCTGAAGGCTAGCAAGTTCAAAGTCAAGCCACTGGCTAATTTGTCTGGTAAGAGCCCATTTCCAGTTCATAGAGGGTGCCTTCTCATTGTGGCCTTACCTCAATTTAGTGCCCTTCTAAAGGGGCACTATTCATGAGAGCTCTCTCCTCAGAACTTAATTATCTCCCAAAGCCCCAGCTCCTAATACCCTTACATTGGGGGTTAGTGTCTTAGCATAGGAACTTTGTGGAGACACAAACATTCAAACCATAGCAGGATGAAAGAAAAGAAGTGTAGAAGAGCAGAAAATGTTGTAAGAAGATGGTAATATCATTATTCAGTTTGATTCCATTAGTTAAAACACTTCAGAGTCTGTTTAAACTTTCTAAACTCCCTAGCCACGACCATGTATAATTGAAAAATTTAGAAGAAATGTTTCTCAGTTGGATTGTTTGGATGTAGTACTTGATGTTGTTACAGATTTTAGTTTCCATGAGAAATTTGGAGTTAACATAAGAGTGTTTGCCTGCCTGAAAGTACAACTGAATGAAACAGACGTGATTAAGGCATCCAGTGATCCAAACAAAATAGTTCAATCTGGGGGTGGGGGTATTATGAGATGACTTAAAATACGTTAATGAGAGAACTTACATTGACATTGAGAGTTTAGTCAACTATTGAGAGGTACCTTGGAATATTAAGAATAAATTTATGAATACTACTGGTTAAATGTTATTCATTATGCATCTAAATGTAAGCATTGTATTAGGTGCTATAAAGAAAACCAACTAAACAGGTCTCAGACCAGCCAGTGGCATGGTGGTTAAAGCTACTCAATCCCACCTGGCCAACTTCATAGTTCAACTCCCAGACCTGGCAGCTTAAAAACTGTGCCAAGCATGTGTGCATGCATCTCTAAAACCCCATGAGAAAAATGGTGGGTATTGCAGCATGACTATCCCCTCAAGGGGTGAGTTCTCACTTTCTCTCTCTGTCTCACAAATGACTAATCTCTGAAACAATGGGAGAAAGCTGCAATGAGAGTGAAACAAATAACAACAAAGGAAAGCATCCCCCACACCTTGAGTTCTCTTTTCCCCCACATTCCTTCCACCCAGCAAAATGAATGCTCAAACATACAGCCAACTGATTTTTGACAAGGGGTACCAGTTAATTCAGTGGGAAAAGGAAAACCTCTTCAGCAAATGGTGCTGGTAAAACTGGATCTCCACTTGCAGAAAGATGAATCTGAACCCCTACCTCTCACCTCTGACAAAAATAAAGTCAAGGTGGATCAAAGATCTAAATCTAAGACCTCAAACTATAAAACTGCTCCTGGAAAACACCGGGGAAAATCTGGGAGACATTGGGGTAGGGAAAAACTTCTTAAATAAGACTCCCAACGCACAGTCTATGATCCCTAAAATAGACAAGTGGGATTACATCAGACTAAGAAGTTTCTGCATGGCAGAAGACACAGTGATTAGTGTGAACAGACAGCCCTCAGAATGGGAAAATATTTTTGTAAACTATGCATCAGACAAGGGACTGATAACCAGAATTCACAAGGAACTCAAGCAGCTGTCCCAGAAAAAGACAATCAATCCTATTAAAAGATGGGAGAATGACTTGAAAAAACCACTCTCTAAAGATGACATACGAATAACTAAAAGGCATATGAAAAAATGCTCAACATCCCTCATTGTAAGAGAAATGCAGATCAAAACAACAATGAGATATCACCTAACCCCAGTCAGAATGTCTAAGATTAAAAAAAAAAACAAAAAATGATAAATGCTGGAGGGGGTGTGGTGAAAAGGGAACTCTCTTACACTGCTGGTGGGATTATAAATTGGTCCAACCACTGTGGAGAACAATTTGGAGATTCCTCCAAAATCTACAAATAGAACTACCATATGATCCAGCAATCCCACTCCTTGGTATCTACCCGAAGGACAGAAGAATACTTAATCGAAAAAGTGCTTGCACATTGATGTTTATTGCGGCACTTTTCACGATTGCTAAGTCATGGAAACAACCTAAATGCCCATGAACTGATGAATGGTTAGAAAAACTGTGGCACATATACTCAATGGAATACTATTCATGCATAAAAAACAACAAAACCTTGGCTTTTGAAAGGAAGTGGATGAATATGGAAGACTTACTGCTGAGTGAAGCAAGCCATGCTATGAAGGAGAGACATTGTATGTCCCCACTTAATATATACCGAGAGTCTGCACTCTAAAATATAAATAAATATGTATATATGTGTGTGTGTGTGTATATATATATATATATATATATATATATATATATATATTTGAAACCATACTGTTTCTGTTGTTATAGAGTTATAAAATGATACAAAATTATAAGACATATTTTGAATATTATCTTTAAAATTCAGTATTTTGAAATTTTGAAAGTTTGTAAACTGTCAAGAATTATGGAGTATGAGCTAAAAGTTTTTGCTATGTAAAGTAAATGTTTGTGGAAAAATGTAAAAATAAGTAAATGAAAGAAAAAGAAAAAAAAAGAAAATGGACAAGTCTGGACACAGTTGATCCAATTAGAAGGTAAATGACATTGTATAGGAATAAAAAGTTAAAGATTTGAATTAACAGGGGAGGGGGGGAGAAGTATGAATTAGAAATAAAAGATGAATGGGTAAATGAATAAAAGTTGGAGATGTGGAGCTTATGGGAAAAGAATTATACATAAATATAGTTATAGCCATAGAATATTAGACCTGGGAAGGAAAAAGCATTAATTCTCAGGTAATAAAAATAAAATAAAGTCAATACTTTTCATGGAAATAGACAAATGAGAAAGGATTTGTTACAGGAATGTGGGGTGGGGGCAACATCATGAGTTTTCTTTTTCAGCCATCCATAAGGCTAGAGGGACCAATGGGTACGTAAGTAGACATAGCACAGAGAAGACTGGAAATGTAGAACTAGTCTCAGGAGACTGTCTCTAAATCAGGAAAATCCATGCAGAGACTCCTCAAGACTTAGGAACTCCCTAAAACTTTGTGCAAATAAATAATATTAATTTATTTACATTAGGAGTTAACTTGAAAATACTTTTAGGGTCACATGCTCTTATAGAAGTTTGGTTAAATATAAAAAGACTGTTAGGTATAATCAAAGTTTTCTAGACATGAACTGCAGTAAATCATTAAGCTGAGAAGGAAAACATATCCTTATGAGACTTCCAATGAGTACTAAGTTGGCAAATTATTTAACTGCTTAGAGAGTGAATAAATTTAAATGAAATACTTATCTGTGGCTAAAAGAAACTAAGAATCAAATGGTTGAATTTAGAACCAAACATACTGACTAAAAGCAGTCATTAATATGTGAGATATCATCCTTATTATAATGTTCAGATTTTTTTTTGAGAGGTTTGTGCTATAGGGCGCATGTGTTTGCCAGAAAGACAGAGAGACAGAGACAGAAAGCGAGAAATCACCATCCAGGCAGGAGGGCCATGCCACAATCTTTTCTCTTCCATTCTCCTCTCGGGATCTTGGACACACACACACACACACACACACACATACATACACACACACACACAGCACGAGTTTAAGCCACTGGGTCTGGGACTCGAACCACGGTTAACTACATGAGAGTTCAGCAACATAGCCATTATGCCAACTGCTTGTCCCTATAATGTTCAGATTTTTAAAAGACCAAAGCAGACAATATAAGTGAGAAGGGATTTATTTATGCCATTCTTAAATGAGCACATGGTCAACTTATTGAAAATAAGAATAAATTCTACACTTAAAAGCTTAAGAGCTGGGGCCAGCAGGTGGTGGTGTGGTTAAGACACTAGACTCACATGGCTGACCACGGTTGGATTCCTGGACCTCAGTGGCTTGAAAATCATGTAGGGTGTGTGTGCCTGCATGCCTAAAATCTCAAAAGGAGACTGGAGGAGAAGGAGTTGCACTGCGGCCATCCCCCTGAAGGGAGATTTCTCATTTCCCTCTCTCTGTCTTTCTCTGGAAAGCACATGCACCCTACAGCAAAAACCTAAAAAAAAATTTAAAAGAAAAAGGATTGAGATCTAGTTAGTACATCAATTCTATAAAATATCCTTAATTGTCAATTGGAGGTGACATGAATAAAACCACATATTAAGGTTTCAATTCAAACAGAATTTTTATTCCGTCAACAGATTTGAGATTGGGGGAGGGAAAATATGATTTTGTACCATTTATTTAAAGGCTAAATCAATTTTAAAGAATGATGTTGCCTTGTATCAATGCATTGTTCTCCAACAGTATCAGTCTTACAGTCAGGCAAATAGGTGAATATTTTGTTTATAATTCAGAAGGTGTAATTCATCAAACGTGTATTCATTGCCTGAAATTCTTCTGAGGAGGATGCATTTATTAGGGTGAAGATATAGTCTGACCTTCTTAGTGGTAACAGATTAGGGCAGGAGCTGGATGATGGTTGGTTGGCAGATGTTTCAATGAGGGAGAGAACTGAAGTCAGAGTGGAAGGACAGGGAGACAGAGGTAGTTCTGTCTTGGGGAGCCCTGAGCAGCCCCAAAGAGGCCAACATCCTGGCCTGGAAAGGAAGGCAGACAGATAGGCAAGAGGTGTGCAGGGGGAAGACGAGGCAGGCTAAGGTTCCTGACGTAGATAACTCAGGCCCCACAATGTTTCCCAGGCTGCCCAGGAATGCCGAAATGCTGTAGGGGAACTATGTTCACATGTTCAACCTTCCTAGTCATGGTTTTACAGAGAGCAGATTGTTTTATTTCCAGCCTATTCCTAAGGTGAATTTTAGGGTTCTTTGTTTACCGGCCGAGTCAGGGATATTTGACAGTCTTCCAACCATATCATTAGGATTAGAACTTCAAAGCAAAAATATCAAGCACACTAATTGGTGCCATTTGCAGCAGTGCTAAGTAAGTCATCATCGGCCTGGGCATTGTTCTCACTCTAGACTTTCAGAAGGAAACACTTACTATGTATGCAATCAGAGAATGATACCAATGTTTTTTATTATTATGTTTATATATATATATATATATATATATATATATATATATATATATGTATGTGTGTGTGTATATATACACATATATATTCATATATATTCACATATATACATGTGTGTGTGCATATATATATATGTATACACACATATCAGAATTTGTTTTCCTCAGCTTGATATCTTAGAAAATAAGATTAAGAGGACCAGCAGATGGCATAGTGGTTAGGGCACTAGACTCCCACATGGTCAACCACAGTTCAAGTCCCAGTGGCTTGAAAATCATGCCAGGTGAGTATGCATGCAAGCCCAAAATCCTGGGAAGAGAAGGGATTGCAGCATAGCTATCCCCTCCAGGAAGTGATTTCTCACCTTCCTTCTCACTTTCTTTCTCTAGCAAGTGCATGCATCTTACAACAAAAATCTTTAAAAAATAATAATAGTAAAAGAAGGAAAGAAAAGAAGAAGAAAAAAATATAAGATCAATAAAGTCTGGGGGCTGGCAAGTGGCATGGTGGTTAAAGACGCTGGACTCCCACATTGCCGACCACGGTTCAAGTCTCGGACCTGGTGGCTTGCTTTCTCACTTCCTCTCTTTCTCTGTCTCTGTCTCTCTATGATCAAACTGGAAAATAATAATGATAATAATAATAAATAAAGTTAAATAAAATAATTCTTTAAAAAAAAAAAAAGAAAGAAAGTCTGGGACCAGCAATTGGTGTAATAGCTATGTCACTGGACTCCCATGTAGTCGACCATGGCTAAAGTCCCAGATCTGGTGGCTTAAACTCACACCAAGCACATGTGCATGCCTGCCCAAGATCCCAAGAGGAAAAATGGAGGAGAAGGGATTGCAGATTACAGTGTGGCCATCCCACGGGGAGGGTGATTTCTCACTTTCTTTCTGCCTCTCCCTCTCTCTGTCTCTGTCTTTCTTGCAAGCGCACGTGCCCTATTGTAAAAACCTCTCAAAAAAAAAAAAAAAAAGAAATTCTAAGGGCCACATATAGTATCTGTTGGATTCATACTCGCATAAGTAAATAAATCTGATGAATATAACGTACACAGTGGGATTCTTTGGGTTGAGTGCTCAGACATGCACACATCCTAGAATCCCTTTTTAAGGAATTTGGAACTAGTTTGTAACTATCATGACAAAATGAACTTTGTGTATTTTATATCTTTATCTAAGTGATTTAAAACCATGAAATACTACTCCTATTGATAGAAAAAAAACTGATAATTCGGTGTGTTCTGGTGCTCAAACCTTTTGGCCTCCTAGAGGCCACTGACTGGTGGAGCTGGCCAGCAACAGCCAGGCTCCTATGATTACAGTTCAGTGTGCTATCTTAATATAATGTGTTTAGTCATGCTCTCTGTTTGTGCAGGTCAAATTTTAGCTTCTTGGCATATACAAAACTGGTCTGGCATTTAGAAGGCCTCAAAGTCTAAAAGGCAAGCTCTGCTCAATAATCAACTCTGCAAACAACAGCTGTGGCCACAAATAAAATAGTTTCTATTTGTTAGTAAATAGTGTAGAAAGGACTTTTGATTGCATACAAGTCTTTTTCACCAAGCACAGCTAGTGATATTTGCCAGTATTATCATATCCAAAGGAGACATACATCTGTCTATATATATGTGTGTATGTGTATGTGTGCATGGATGATGCCATAGCCTTAAGGTGCTTCTACAGAGAAAGGTCACCTCTTTACATCATGTGCCTTCAGCACCATCTGGAAGCACAGCTCCACCTGGGTTTGTGGCAGGAGTAGGCTTCCCAGAGCCCTGTCCACTAAATCTTCCCTGCTCTCCACAGTGGCCCATAAGGCACATGCAAAAAAAAAAAACAAGGTTTAAGAAAGCTATTTGAACATCACAGAAAAAAAAAATGATTCTCACTGTAGAGATCAAGAAATATTTTTTTGGAAGATGAAGTTTTTAAACTGAGACTAATTGAAAAGAGTTGTGTACCACACCAAACACAGACTTCTAAACTGTTGTTTCTTCTTGCCGTTAGAAGAAATAGGATATGTGGGCTGGCATCGTAGCCTAGTAGTTAAGTGAGAAAGATCCTACAATTCCAGCCCTGGTGACTTGAAAAACACACTGAGCACTTGTGTGTGCATGTCCAAAATCCCAACAGAATGGAGAAATGGTGGAGAAGGGATTCCCATGTGACCATGCCTCACTGGGCCTACCTTTCTCTCTCTCTCTCTCTCTCTCTCTCTCTCTCTCTCTCTCTCTCTCTCTCTCTCTTTATAACAAGTACATATGCCCTCTGGCAATTAAAAAGGAAAGGGATATGTGGTAGCCTTCAACATGGTTTTCGGCCTCCCCTCTGTATCTGGTGAATAGTTTATACGCTACAGGAAAAGAGGTATAGCTGGAGACTGATGGGATGACCGTGTGTAGGTCAATAACTGATAAACTGATTACATTCAATCAGATGAGGATTCTTTCTTGAAATTTCAGACATATTTGCCTAAAAAGTAAGAAATTCAAACATGACAGGGCCAGCAGGTGGTGTGGTAGTTTGCTTTCTTTTCTCACTTTCTCTCTCTCTCTCTCTCTCTCTCTCTCTCTCTGGTAAAGTTAAATGAATGAATAAATAAAATTAAATAATTCTTTTTTAAAAAAGAAATTCAAACATAAAATATTTAGACTATATGGAAAAATTTCTGAATAATTGTCATATTATACTCAAGATTTTTTTATCTTTGGATTAAGCATCTTCATGGTAGAATTTTGCCTTACTAACCAGAAATTACTGTAGTCTTAATTCTTCATCTATGAAATCTGTTTTTGAGTAGATGCATTAATATTAATCACTAGTAGGACCAGCAGATGGCATAATGGTTATTTTGCTGGACTTGCACATGCGTGACCATGATTCGAGTCCCAGATCCAGAGGCATGAAACTCACACCAGGCATGTGTGCATGCCTGCCCAAAATCCCAAGAAGAGAATGGAGGAGAAGGGATTACATCCTAGCCATTCCCCTGAGGGGGTGATTTCTCACTTTCCGTCTCTCTGTTTCTCTGTGTCTTCGGCGAGCACACCCCCATAGCAAAAATCTCTTTCTTTTAAAAAAAAAAAAAAAAAAAAAAAAAAAAAACCTAATCACTATTAAGAAAGCACTTACTGTATGCTATATATACATATCATCTCTATTACCTAAAGATTAGATGCCTTGTAGCTGGGTGAATTAATGGAATTTGAATCCAAAACATGACCTATTAGCTAAGGTTGTGGTTTAAAATTATGCAATGAATTATTTGAATATTAACTATGTAAGTCATATATGCCTCTTACATGACCAATAAACATTTACCTAATCAAAAATTGGTTCTTTTTTTTTGAGATAAATCATGTAATTGAAAAACCATATGATATTTGGAAACCAGTATCAATCATTAGTCTATAATAATGTTAACCTCAGTCAAATCCTGAATGATTTGATCAGAAGTTTAAGCTAACACCCTCGGCTGGATGCAGTGAAATGCGCTGCTCTGTGTGGCTGACCCACATGGGAATGTTCTGGATTCAGGTCCATAGACCTGAGTATGCTAGGCACGTGCATGCTCATCATCCAGGGCTGGCCGCAGCTAGGGAGGGGTCTCTGCATTAAGATCCTGTTAGGGAGCCATCTCTGTGGTGCAGTGGTAAAGTGTTACTCAAGGAAAACTGGATTCTCCATGGTGACCATGGTTCATATCCCTGGCCTGGTCAGCCTGAAACATGCCAGGCATGTATACAAGTGTCTAAGGTGCAATAGGCTGGAAGACTGTAGGAAGGGGTTCATGGTGTGACCAGACTCTCTGGAGGGTGCTTATCTCTCACTGTCTCTTACTGCTTCTCTCTTTCATGCACATACACACTCTCTATCACAAATAAAGAAAGAATAAAAAGACCCTGCTAAGAGTACTGTCTCGAGTACCAGGAGCACCGCAAAGATGGCGGAGCCAGAGCAAAGGAAAAAGATCCCTTTGGTTCCAGAAAATCTCCTGAAAATGAAAAAAGCTTATCAAGCCCTCAAAGCCACCCAAGCAAAGCAAGCACGTTTGACAAGAAAAGAGCAGAGGAAAGAGAAAGGGCCCAGGTTTAAGTGGTACGTCTCAGATGACTTGAAGTGAAACCTCATGCCTTGGAAATGCCCGGTAAACATTCATTGGCCTTTGTTCTGCGCATCAAAAGGATTGATGGGGTGAGTTCAGTGGTGCAGAAGGCCATCCTGCGACTGCATCCGAAGGAAATTATCAGTGGTGTTTTTGTCAAAGTCACTCCTCAAAGCCTAAAAACACTGCGAATAGTGGAACCTTATGTGACCTGGGGATTTCCAAATCAGAAACCTCTCCAGGAACTCATCTTTCAACGTGGGCAAGCCAAGGTCAAGAATAAGACCATTCCTCTAACCAACAACACAGTGATTGAGGAGCATCTAGGGAGGTTTGGAGTCATTTGTTTAGAAGACCTCATTCATGAAATTGCCTCTCCGGGGAAGTATTTCCCAGATATCTCATGTTTCTTGTGCCCCTTTCATCTCTCGGTGGCTCATCATGTCACTAAGAAACAGTGGGCTTCCTCAGGAAGATGGGCTCACCTGGCTATCGGGGTGAACACATCTATCAGCTCATCCACCAGCTGAACGAGATCCAGAATACCTGAAAGCACAGTGTGTTGGAAGCGTGTGCTTCTGGCTTTTTGAACTGTATCTTCAAAGAAGATTATCGTCTGGTCCAATTTCAGAAACTGGAAAGGAAGAGTCTTGACAACACAGTGATTTATGTTTGTAACAGGAACCCCTCATCACAGCCCAGTTGCAAAGAAAAATTCCAGCATTTTCCATGTTGGCTTCTGCCTTCTCTGAAATTCAGCATATGGCACGGAGGAGGGAGCCCTGCTTCATCACATCTATCCTGGGCTTTAATGTTCGTGAATGAATAACCAAACTTGTACAAGGTTTCCCAAGACTCCCGTAGCAGTGGACCAAGCCTGGGGCATACTTCAAACTGGGGATTTCTAGGACCTTGTTTTGAAAAAACTTAAAATACAGTTTAAAGAAGCACACACACACACACACACAAAGAGTACTATCTCTGTCCATCTCTCGCTTTTCTCTCTCTGTCTCTTGCACTGTGAAATAAAGAGGTTTTTTTAATGTCCTAATATAGCAGTAATGACCAAGTATAATTTAATATATAGCATTTCCTTATGACAAAGATTTAAGTACTAAATACCTTTGCTAGTGACTAATAAAAATTGATCACCCCAACTTATATCCTAGGAAATATCATGAAGTAAATCACTTGTGTTTATTCAAAACCCCAAATAACAACAACAGCGTGAAAATTAGTAGATAAAGCACCAGGTATATTAATGTTGTACCAGAGAAAGGGCGAATATGACTGTAACATAAACACTTCATACAGATGGATAAGTTGTCAAAGCCCTAAGTGAAAGTTGTCTAAAGAGTGCAATCTATTCCCTTTTTGGGGACAGAAAGCAACTACCTTCTCTCCTACTGATAGAAATTATCCCGACCTCAGCTTGGGAGATATGAGTATCGTATTGCCTTTTAATGGATCATCAAAGTGTAACAATAATTATAACTTAATAAGAACAACTGCTATAATCATTATTTTGAGTAGAAATGTGGCTGGTGTGCACACATAAACATCAACATTTTATAGAACACTATTTACCCTCCCAGATACTTGCTATCCTATTCTCATATATTCTTTTTCACTTTTTAAAAATTGTCAGTTATAACTCTCAGATTGATTTATGACTCATCATGGGTTGCCACTCACAGTTTCAGAAAATGCAACTTTTTTTTTTAAGGTTTTTGCTGTAAGACACACGCTGGAGAGGAGAGAGATAGAGACAGTGAGAGGGAAAGTGAGAAATCACTCCCTGGGGGTATGGCCATACCACAATCTCTTCTCCTTCATTCTTCTGCTAAGTTTTTGGACACTCAAGCACATGTGCCCAGCATGATTTTTAAGCTGCCAGGTATGGGACTCAAACTGCAATTGGCCATGTGGGAGTTCAACACCGTTACCACCACGCCACCTGCTGTCCACAAAAATATAGTTCTAAGGAGGAGCCTCCATGTTTTGTCAGGACCTGCTTTTCCTAGAGGCCGAAAAAAGGAGATATAGAAACACACACTACACTCGTGATTTCTCTGTAAATTTTGTTTTATCTGGACAACAGCATAATAATTCCACAGCACATTGAACTTATAAACTACCACTAGACAATGTTTTAAAACCGAGTTTTGAAATTTCCCTAACACGAGAGAAATTTCGTATTGCTAATGTAACTCTTAATTTATTATTCTGTATTATTTCCTTATTTATCTTTTTCCTGCATCCCACTGGTATAAATGACTTTTACAGCTTCTAGGCCTACTTGTTCTAACTTGTCCTGGGCAGCTATTTAGAATGCAGGTGTTAATTACCTACTTAACAAACCTAACTATTTACCTCAAACAGTAAGTACAGCTTAGTTCCTCCCAATTAAACTGGTTTTCCTGCTGACTAGAGTTCTATACCTCTACTCTCCTTTTCAAATGACAGTAAATTTACCTTTGAAGGGAATATATGTAATAGCTCTTAGAGTGCTCTTAGCTCTATCTCTTATCAAAGACCGGACCCTCTTGTTGCATAATGCAACCTAATTGTATTAATTTCCTGATGGTGCTATAACAGATTACCACAAACTGGGTAGCTTAAAATAACAACTGAAAGAAATTTAGTCTTTCAGTTCTGGATGCTAGAAGTCTAAAGTCAGTATGTGGAGCAGGACCATGCTCCACTGAAGTCATCAGAGAAAATCTTTCATCCTTTCTCCCTAGCTTCTGTTAACTGCTATCAAATGTTGGGCATTCCTTGGCTTGGAGCTGCACCATGCCAGTCTCTGCCTCCCTTGTCACATGGCCATCCTCCCTTTATGTACTTCTCCTTTGTCTCTCATGGCCTCCCCAGAAAGGCACCAGCCATTGGATTAAGGGCCCACCCTAATAGAACATGATCTCATCTTAACTAATTACATCTGCGAAGACCCTGTTTCTAAATGAGGTCACAATGAGAGGTTCCGAGTGTACGGACAAGTGTACAGACATTTTGGAAGGACTCTATTTGTCTTAGTCTGTTCCTGCTGCTACAACAAAATACTTTACACTGGGTAATTTATAGACAATAGATATTTCTCACAGTTCTGGTGACTAGGAAGTCCAGGATTAGGTCACCACTAGATTCAGTGTCTGGCAGGGACTCGCTCTCTGTTGCAGAGATGACATGAAGTCAGTTTTTCCTCACGTGGTTGAAAAGGCAAGCGTGCTCCCTTTAGCTTCTTATGAGGGCTTTTATCTCATTCATGAGGGCAGGCCCCCTCGTGACTTAACCACTTCCCAAAGGCCCCACCTCCTAACATTATTGCATTGTGAGTTAAGTTTCAATATTTGAACTTGGGAGGGGCATGGACATGGAAACCACAGCACTATTCAGCTCGATATGTTGACTTGCCAATGGAACCAGGTAGTTACCACTACCAAACATTGAAATCATTAAGCAATATCCATAGAAATAAGCTAAATGACAATTACATGGGAAAGAATATACCAATGTCAGACAGGAAGTTGTAAGAATAAATCTACCCCAAGCATTATGTACATGTTAATAATTCTGCCCCAAATGCTATAGTCCATATGGACAAAAAAATATGTTTAATTATCATAAAAAATACTGGCATATATGTAGAAATGCACTACTTCAAAATGCTTTCATGTGCATTCTACAGTCTTACTACACCATAGTAATGTCAACAAATTTGTCATAATTATCCCCAGTGTATAGAGAAATAGGCCCCATGTCTTTACTCAGGTTATGCAGTTGATTTAATAATGCACAGCCAGGACAAGGGTCAAGTCATCTGCCTCAAAATCCTGTGCTCTTTCCACTGCCACATTGAATTGTGTTATGTGCAGGTGTTTAAAGCAATGGTTTTCAACTATATGCTGAGAGAGAAGGTCAGAGCAGAATTACAGACCATTTCAGGTTCATCTGTGAGGCTTTTTTCTAACTAACTACACTCACTCACCCCAGAACCTCTGAACAGTGTTAGGAATCTACCCCTCGCCCCAGTACAAAGATTTGAAACTGGTTTAAAAATGTAAAGAAGAGCTTGCAATCCTGATTTTTTAAAATGACTGTATTTATGTCTAAGATCACTGCCTCTAAAAATTAAATGCATGTACAAATCACTTGGGAATCTTTTTAAAATGCAAATTCGGATTCTATGGGCCCAGGAAAGGTCCTGAGATTGTGCATTTCTGCTGATCTAAGGCCACATTTAAGGGTCCTAAGTAGTCTTTATAGTAGAATCCCAGAGTCACTCTATGAGAATTGCAGGATGTATCAGACACATTAGACAGTCAGACATCTATAAAGAGCAGAACCTTTCTGATCAGCCAATACGTCCTCATTCCCTAAAATGTACAGAAGTTCTTCAGCCGATTCAAATATGAGTCTCCCAATAGTTGTTGCCAAAATGGGACTCAACAAAAAGTCTTGGATTGTGATGCTCAGGTTCATGCCTTGACGAGCACCTGTCATTCTTGCAACAGAAGTGCCAGACACAGCTGCTCACAGGCCCTGGGACAGCACAGCAGCCTTGCCCCAACAGCGGATGCAAAGTGAATCACCCATGTTTTCTGCAGTCACGGCTGGAGTTAGCTCCCATCTAACTCGTCCCTTGACTGAGCTACTCTATTCCAACATGGCCCTCACATGCCTTCTGTTCTCTAGGTGCTCAATAATGTGGTCTTAATGTCGTTGACCCCAAAAGCACTTTTTAAGAGATTTACTGCAGAGATTCATTAAAAGAAAAAGTGATCACATTACAACATTTGTTTTTTTCTTTCTTTAAAGCAGCTAGAAGACCATCTTTAGATATAGGAATAATGGTAGAGATAAATCCTCACAATCTCCTGTTAATGGTGATTGATGAGCTGATGAGCCCGACTAGGAGTCCAAGGAACAAAGCCAGTTTTTAATGGCACTTTAATTCTGGAAATTTAGAAGGCTTCCTTACAGAAATGGGAGGTTAGAGTAGGTGAAGAATGCATGCTTTCAGGGAATAGCTAGTATAAATGGGTCCGTAAAGTAGACTTTCTCCTATGTGACTTCAGAATGTACTCTTAAGGTAAAATTTTATAAAAGGAAATAGTTTGGGTTAATAATATACTATGTGTTTCATAATTTATTCATGTGCGAATAAACTGTTTTTAACTCTAAGACATATTTCTCTATTTCAAAGCCTAAAGTGCTTATTAGAGTATTTTTTAATGGACAAATATCACTTTCAAAGATAAGTGATAGTAAAATCAAATGTCACTTTGCGTTTTCTGCCTCTTTACGTTAATATGGAGATTTGTCAGATTTATTTAATGTTCCTGGCAAACTTAGTCATGAACATGAGAGTCCTAGACTCTTCCATCTCCATTCCAAGTAAGATCAAGATTCCACTCATCATTATTCACATAACTTACCCATTCCTCTCCTTTGCTCCTACCATCACAGTACAAACTTTTTGGGGCCAGCAGGTGGTGTAGTGGTTAAGGCACTGGACTCCCACATGGCCAACCATGGTTTTGAGTCCCAGACCCAACAGCTTGAAAATTATGGCAGGTGTGTGTACACACATATCCAAAATCCCAAGAGAAAAATAGAGGACAAGGGAATGAGGCATGGCCATCCCCATGGGGGATGATTTCTCATTTTCCCTCTCTCCGTCTCACCAGTGAGCATACATAACCTAAGGCAAAAACCTGAAAAAAAAAAAAAAATACAAACTTTTCTTCTTGTCTTCACTTGGGTCCCCACCACACATTGCAGCCAGTGATCTTCTAAAATGCGCATTTGAGCATACATTGCCTATCCTCTGAAATCCATCAATGACCTTTATTTTGGCAACGTGTCTACACACTTTGGTAAGCATCAGAATTCCCTGGAAGACTTGTTAAAACGCAGGTGGGTGGGACTGTCCTCAGTTTCAGATCCAGTCGCTATGCAGTGGGCCTGAGAATGTGCTCTTCTCACAGGTTACCACATACGCAATGCCAGTGTTGCTGACCTGATGCTGCAGGTGCAGGGACCTCACTCTGAGGAAGACTGGTCTACAGAGGAAAGCCTATCCAACTCCTTACTATTCTCCCCCTTCAGAATTAGCCCAGGGCTTAACTTCCCAGAAGTGTCCCACCTCCACTCTTCTCTGTGTCTCTGCCGACATCCAGTCACATCACACTATCCAGTTCCTTGAAATCAAGACTTTGTCCCATTGTACACCGCACAGATGGTGGAAGCATCATTGGCATTCTCCTCTCTCGGTTGGTACTGTCTGGAATTAACCAATGCATGGCCTATACCCTTGTATGCAGCAGCTCTGAAATCACCATCAGCCCCTCCATGCCATGCCTGTCTATGGGTGTCTCCAGCCACACAAAATAACTTGCAGTTTTCTGAACAAACTACAATAACCTTTGGGCTTCTCAGCCTTTGTCCAGCCTGTCCTCTTAGCCTGTCAGGCCTTTTATCCCCTTTTCTACCCATCCTTTAGAAAGAGCTTTTATGATGAACTGCTTCTGTAGTACAGTGAAGAGAGCCAGATTCCACGTAGCTGAGAGCAGCTCAGCCAGGCAACTTGAAAAGCATGCCAGGCACATGTGTGCATATGCCTAAAATCCTAATGGGACAGAGAAATGGAAGAAAAGACTCGTGGCATGACCACACCTCAATGGAAAGTGCTTCCTCTCTCTCTCTCTGTCTCTCTAAGTGTATATATCCACTGGCAATTTAAAAAAAACAATAGTTATGATTAGAATTTATCCTTAGGTCAAACATTTTTGCAACTGGTAAGGAAAGAATATTATAAAATCTAGGTAGAACTGTAAATATTCTCATGTTCAAAGCACTCTTAAGTGTTGAAAACCTGTTTTTTCTCTCTTGGATTTTTATTAATTATCTTTTCAAAGAGCTAGAAAACTGACAAGAGGGAGAAAAATAAGGGAGGCTTCTTTCCATTTTCTTATTTTGTTCTAAATCTCCACACATCTAAGCAGCTTTATTTATATTCATGTGGTATTTTAACAAATTATGCTTACATATATGTATTTATTAAATAGGATATGCAGCAGTCTTAAGTTTATACTTTTATGCCTTTTTTATTTTCTGTGAGATTTTACTTTTGATTATGTGGAAGAGAGATTATTTAAATATATAATTATTTATATATAAACTATATTTGTGTGTGTGTACACATTTGCGCGTGGCCCAGCAGATGTGGCATAGCACTAACATGGTGCTCTACAAGACTGGAAGCCACGTGGCCAAACATGGGTTTGCATCTCCAGGCAGGCCTAAAAACATGCCAGGTACATCCTGTGTGCCCAGGGTTCTGAGGAGTTGCAGGGCTCTGGGGAATCACACATGATGAAACATTATCAAAGATACTTTCTCTCTCATGCAACATGTACAAACTATCATTTAAAAAAAAAAGTGCTGTATAAAAAATTGTGTGTGCAGAGCCAGCAGGTGACTAAGTGATTGAGATGCTGGATTCCCACATGGCTGACCACAGTCCAAGTCCCAGACCTGGTGGGTTTCTTTCTCACTTCCCTCTCTCTCTCTCCTTCTCCTTCTCTGTCTCTCTCCAGTGAGCACACATGCCCTATAGCAAACTGAAATAATAATAATAGTAATAAATAAAAACACTAAATAATTCTTTTTAAAAATGTGTGTTTTACATACAAACACATGAAGTGACTTAAAAACTATGGGAAATGGAATTAAAATCAGCATATTTTGGTCAAAAAAAAAAAAAAACTATCCATGCATAGTTTTTTCATAATTCATATTTCTGTCAACTTGCTGAAGATCCCTCACATGTATATAGAAGTTTAATTTTGTTTTGTTTTGTTTTGTTTTGTTTAAGAGTCATTTTTGCTATAGGGTGTGTGTACTCACCAGAAAAACAAAGAGAGACAGAGAGATGGAAAGCAAGAAGTCAGCCCCCGGTGGGGGAGTCACCATGCCACAATCCTTTCTTAATTCTCCTCTCAAGATTTTGGGCATGCATGCACATGCACCCAGCATGAGTTCTAAGTTGCCGGGTCCAGGACTCGAACTCCGGTCAACTACATGGGAGTCCAACAACATAACCATTATACCATATGCTAGTCCCAATTTTAATGGATAACTTACACTATTAGTTATTCTTAGTGCCTTAACACTTTTTTAGCACAATCCTGAATGTCTGAGTTCAGTAACTGGTTGAATTAATTGCAAACTCCAAATTATACTCATCAAAAGATGTGGTACAATGAGTACAGCATTTCTCTTTAAGAACGTTTATCCTTTTGACAAGGTGAAGCCCACAGGCCATATACAGTCAAAAGAAGGCTTCTCAAAGAATAAGGGCTGGGGGCAAGGAGGGGAGGCAATCTGTTCAGCATAGTGGGAAAAAAAAAGAAGATTAGGCTACTGAACTTGTAAAGCTGTTCTGTTATCTTTAAATGGACTATTTGTAATATGAATTTCTATTGTAAGAAAAAATTCTATAGTTGCTTAAAGCTTTTATACAAACTTTGAGCTATGTGGAAGCAACTGAAAATGAAAAAGATCTGTCTTATTCTTCTTAGGTGATTAAAAATTTTTTTGCTTTCTTCAAGATCCATTTTTGTCATCTCCAGTTCTGTGGCCCTCTGTTTTGGGGAAGCCATTCATGTCTTCAAATAGACTTGCAAAGTGCCTGCTCACTGTTAAACACTGGAAGAAATTCTCTAGAAAATCAGTAGTTATTACCTGTCATGGCTCTAAAATCTCAAGAGACAGACAATGTCATATGAAGTTGTCAAAGGATTACCCAAGAAGGTTGTATGATGTTATGGGTGTAACAGAACCTGATTGAAATGCTGTCCAACTTAACTTGGAAAGGAAGGAGAAGAGACAACTGACTGGAAAGTGCTGTTCAAAGGCAGAAATCAAGCTCCCCACAGTGTGAGTTCACTTCTCCTCCTCCCTGGCACTACTGTGACTCCATCCCTGAAGGTCCTCACCTCCAAGTGTCTCAGCTCAAACTTCCAGATTTCTATGAGCAAAAAAGTCAGGTTGAATCATCCTGGAGCAGGTATTATCCCCTACATTAATATGTCAAGGAGAGGGAACCAGCAGTTAGCATAATGGCTATGTTGCTGGACTCCCACGTCGTCGACCGCGGTTCGCGTCCCGGACCCGGTGGCTTAAAACGCACGCCGGGTGCGTGTGCGTGCGTGCCTAAGATCCCGAGAGGAGAACGGATTGCGGCGTGGCCATCCCCCCTGGGGGGTGATTTCTCGCTTTCTGTCTCTCTGTCTCTGTCTGGCGAGCGCATGCGCCCTATAGCGAAAACCTCTCAAAAAAAAAAAAAAAAAAAATATATATATATATATGTCAAGGAGATAGAGTTGCCAGATTAAATACAGGAGGCCTCATTAAATTTCAATTTGATGAATAGCAATTTTTTTTAATTATAAGTATATTCCATACAAAAATTTGATTCAAATATAATTGGACATCTTGTACTTCTTTTTTTATATAAATATGGAACCCTGCAAGGAGATGGTTCTATGAGTAAAAGCAAAGCTGCAAATGGAGACCTTGTATGTTCAAATAGATGCAGAAAGTGCCCATCGTACCTCTAGTGTAGATTGGATGAACACAGAAAAATAAAGCACTGCGAGCCTTCGGGGCATTTCTCATTTAGCTCCTGCGTTCACTTCAGCTCAGCTGAGTGGAAGAGAAGGCATATTAGAAGGTTGACAGCTGTTGGGCAGGTCCCACGGGCTGATGGTTAGGGAACCTGATCCCATATGCTGACTGCACATTTCAAATTCTGACCCCAGATGGTTAAAAAACATGTTGGGTATGTGGGCACACACTCAGGATCCCAAAAGGAGTCAAGAGGTAGAGGAGAATTGTGGAGTGACTCATTTTCTCTCTCTCTCTCTCCAGTAAGTACATGTGCCCTCTGGCAAATTAACGGAAAGAAGGTTGGCAATGATTAAGAAAAGTTCAGCTTAAGGAGTTCTTGATTCATTTTCATCAAGTAACTGAGAAGCGCTTTTTATGGCTCTCCAAATCTTAGCTTACACATGAAAATGCTCTCTTCATAGGATGTTGAAAAGAACCACCCTTTAGGCTACGGGATCACAGGCAGAACAAAAAACTGAATTGTTATTGTTATAAGATTTGGAAAATTCTTAAATAAGTATAATATAAGGAGTCTTCAAAAGGTTTGTGGAAATGCTATGCATGAATTACAAAAAAAGTCTAGACCCAAATAAACTCACACTCTAATTCCATTTTCCACAAAATTTTTTTTCACAAAATTTTTGAAGTACCTTCGTAATTGATATTTTTTAGCACCTCACACTTTACAAAGTACTATCATACTCTTCATTGTATTTAACCTCAAAACAATGTCATATAGATAAACAAACCAAGTGTTTTTTCCCCACATTTTCTACATGGAATACTGAGTTCCAGAAAAACTAATTATAATGTCTGGGATAACAAAGCTACCAAAGTGTATCAGAGCTGGATTCAAACTCGGGCCTTTTGATGCTAAGTCCCATATTATACCACCCTTCCTCACTGCCAGATAATACTTAGAATCCCTCAGTCGTGGTTACTTGAAAAAATACAAAAAGAATATTTGTAATTTGTTTCCTTGCTTGAGTGTTCTTTGATTTTTACAGTCTATTAATGCTAAGCTCTTGGGTTAAATGAAATGAAGGGTTGTTCAAAGGATCCACTCCACTAACTCTGTTCTTGCGTCTTTCCCCTGAATCCTGTCTCCCATGTACTGATGAGAAGGGTCTAGACATGTGTGTTGTGCTTTCCTAGGAGGGAAGGTGAGCAGTCTACAAAAAAGGACCACCAAGGGCCCTGCCCTGGAGGAGCTGGTAGAAGCAGTGCTGTGTGTGTTCTCATGGTCAGTCTCCATTTTCACTCTCGGGCTCTTGAAACTTCCACAAGAACAAATGACCTAAAGAAGGGATTGTCTAATTACTGGTGTGGGTGCAAGATTAATGTTATCTCACCTCACTGTTGCTCCATTCTTTGCAGTTACCCGAAATAATATGAAAGTTCTCTCTACTAGCCTTCACCTTAATGACTCAATTCTTAAAATCTAATCTTTTAAAATAGAGAAATAGATCATGGGTAGTGAAACAAAACATATTTCAGGAGATATGAAGAAAATATCAAAAATTGTACTTTTAGTCACAAGATAACCAAGAATTATTTTCTCAGAGTTGGTTTCAGGAGAAGAATTTTTCCTTTACCAGCCCGATCTACTTTCAGAGTATGGAACATGCAAGAGGCAAGGAGTGGAAATCCACAGAGAAGTCAAGGGAAGAGTATGGAAATTCTAAGTGGGAACACGTGTCTGAAACTGAAGAGCAGCAGTGGGCTTCCAGTCAACCAAGCCCATCTACAGGTTTATTGGCAACCTCAGCAAAGGGGAAAAAACTAAAAAGATCTGCGAAGGATGACAAAGCTTCCTGTCCAAAGAAGAAAGCACAAAGCAATGACAGCCTATGGCCTCTGAAAAAGATACCAATTCCCCCATTGCCCTCTAAACTGACACCAGTCAACCGGCTTCGCCGACATCTTGTGGGCTTGGTGCCAACAATTAAAGATTAAAGGCCATAAATTAGATACATATAGGAGACTGTGCCAGTGCTTATCCAAATCAGAAGGATATTCCTACCACAGCAAACGAGGCCAGGATTGAGTCATCATTATGAAGAAAATTAAAGATGGGCAGAGGGAAAGCATTTGCAGAAAGCTCTCAGGAAGGGATTTGTTCTGAAAGGACTAATCCTCTGGAAGTGGTTCTTCCACCTGCAGAGGCTTTGTCTAACCCCGAAGAGTCTGCAGCTCTCATTGAGGGAGTTAATACAATTGAGGTGACAACCTCTGCCCCAGAGGCTGTGCTGACCTCCTAGGCCAGAATTGCATCTGTGGTTGGGAAGATGGAGTCAGCAGAAACAGAGGCCGTGGAATCCCCACCAGAGGCCTATGGTGTCAGGTGGTGTGTGGTCCATGGGAGAAGTCTCCCTGCAAACACAGCTGGTTGGGTTCACCTGCAGTTTCATGCTGGACAAGCCTGGGTTCCTGAGAAGCAAAAAGGGAGAGTGTGTGCCCTCTTCCTACTTCCGGCCAGCAGTTTCCCACCCCCACACCTGGAGGACAATATGTTGTGCCTGAAATGTGTGCAAAGGAACAAGGTCTTAATGAAAAGTCTCCAGTGGGATTAGAATACCAAGAAAAGGGCACATCTATGGTTGTAGTTAATGTTAAAAAAGTTGGACGGTAGACTCCACAGTGACTCAGACAGCTGAATTTTGGTCCTTCACTCTAGCAGAGCTTCTTTCTGCTCAAAGGCCATGCAGACTGGTGGGATGCAGATGGTACCCTTGGACCTCCGACAGTGCCTGCTGCCTCCCAGGCTGGAGTACAGAGACTTGGAAAATGGAAAAGACTTTAACAAAGGACCATCCATTCCATTATTAAGATGAAAACATTGTTACTACTACAAATGTCTACCCTTCTGAACTAGAAAGGACTTCAGCAGCTCTGTGAAGTGGGAACTTCCTCAGTGGTGCCGTGGAGGAGATGGAACAGGAAAGTCATTTGCTTTTGTTTGATTTTTCCTCCTCAGGATACTGATGACTTAGTAGATGTTCCATTCTGATTGTACATTTAATAAATTTAAATACTTTATACTAGAGAAAGGCTGTTATTCTTTCCCCACAACCCTGCCCAAAACAAATGGTTCTTAATAAGCAAAAAAAAAAAAAAAAGAATTGGATTCATATGTGAGAATAAAAAGCAGGAAAAGTTTATCCAATGCTTTGTGGAAAAGGATTGCTTCTCATATCCCACCCCTCCCCAGATGAGAGGCTTAGAGCTAGTGTCATCTTGTGCATAGGTGACAGCTGCCCCACAAATAGGGGATAATTGAATTCCTGGGTTCCTATTATTCCCAGGTCCTAAATAAAAGAGGCCTGCCTCATGACCTAGAGTTAAGGGAACGATATCCCACACAGCCAGCCAAGGTTTGAATCTTGACCTTGACAGCTTGAAAAAATACTTCAGGTGCATGTGCATATATGCCCCAAATCCTAACAAAATGAAGAAGATATTGTAGCATGAACACACCCCACTGAGAGGTACTTTCTTCCACTCCCTCTCAATTTCTCTCTGTCTCTTTCTCTCTATGATCAACACATACATCCTTTGTCAATTAAAATACAACCAAGTCAGTGATGCTTATTCTTTATATATGGTCATGTGGTATGGTATTAGCACATAAGGGAGTCATGCCTGAATGCACAAATGTGCTGAGAGCACTTACGTATATAATCTCTTTTGTTCTGGAAGGGCCAAGGGAACATTTGGGAAAAGAAAGGACTTAGCTAACGAAGGTCCCTTAGAGGACAGCATCATGTGGCTCAAGGAATATGAGAAGCTAGAACTGGAAACAATCACAGATGGTTCTTCTTTGGTGGAAATCGAAGGAATGACTCTAGCTTGCTGCATTCAGATGTCTTCTGGGAAGTAGCAAAAAATAGGAATTGGGTAGATGGAAATCATGCTATTTGTGTGTGTGTGTGTGTGTGTGTGTGTGTGTGTGTGTTTGGATTTCTGGTTTACTTGTCACCGTTGTACATTTTTGTGGAGTGCATTATGACTTTTCAAAGCATGTGTTCAGTGTTGTAATAATCAAATCAAGCGTATAGACAGTTCTCTTATTCGACATTGAGCATTACATTGTGGTGAGCACATTTAATAATAGTTCTGTTAGCTTTTTTCTTTTTTTAATATATATTGAATTTTCAGTGGCATTTTTTACTCTGCTGTCATACACTGTTTTATGATATTGTTACCATCTCTTCACATCTTCCCTAAACAAGTAGTTTAGCCTTTAGCGTATAGGCTCAGAAATGTCAATATGTTGTATCTCTGTTCTTAAATTGAAAATTATTCCTATTCAAAGGCTTGTAATTGGCTTTTTTCTTTCTGTCAACTTAAACAAGTTAATTAATTAGTTAGTTAGTTAGTTAGTCCTATCCTGAAAATTCTTATATTTCTCTATGTAGTTTTCCATTGCTGATAAAATTTGAAAATCTTCAAAAGGCTCTTTAAAACTTATTTTGGGAGCCAGCAGATGGTATGGTGATTAAGGTGCTAGACTCCCACATGACCAACCAGGTTTAAACTCCAGACCTGGAGGCTTAAAAATCACGGTGGGTGTGAGCATGTGCGTGTGCATGCCCCAAATCCCGAGAAGACAACGAAGGAGAAGGAATTTTAGGATGGCCATCTCCCCCGGGAGGGTGACTTCTTCCTTCCCCTTTCTCTGTCTCTGTCTCTACAGCAAGCATACAGGCCCTATGGCAAAAACCTTAAATAAATAGATAGGTAGATGATAGGTAGGTAGGTAGGTAGGTAGGTAAGGGCCTGGGGATAATAGAAACCCGGGAATTACCCCCCATCTACAGGACTGTTGACACCCATGCACACATCTGAGTAGGAAGAGAAAGCAGGAGTGCTGTGTAGTCTAGAGCTTATAACTCACTTTTACAACACGTATTATGAAAGCAAAGAACTAAACTTCAGCATAAGGCACAGAAGTTCCTGTGTATTTTTGTGGAACGTTAAATGCTGGTGAATATTCAGCAGATTATCCCGCATGAGGCCCACACCAGAAAACTTAATGACCTCAGTCCAGCTCTTTAATAAATACTGGCCAACTAGATTATTCAGTCCTAAACAGAGTAAGACGCTTGTCTGGATTTGTCCCCCTGTCACCACTTATGTGAAAGAAGGTACTCAGAAGTGTTGCAGATATCAAGATTGGGAACTGTATTTAAGTGAGTGATTCGCCACTTTCCTCCCAGTGCTGATCAAAGGCTGTTTCCAGACCCATCTCCAGCACCTTACACTTCTCACACTTCAAAGGCTACAGGATGCTTGATCCAATGTGATCCTTAACTCAGCAAGGCAGGTGAGGGATCTCATTTTGTAGATGAGAGAACTGAAGTTCAGAGAGGTAAGTGGCTTGTCTCTGTGGCCCGTGGAGGTAGAGCCATGTATTGTAATTCCTCATCTAGTTCTTTCCAACACAACACACCTGTTATCTGTAAAAGATGAAAATCAACTAGTTGGTACAACTGAGACAAGTCTCTGACTGCTTTACTGTCTCTCACAAGAGAAATCAGTGCAGTCACTTGGGGCACGTAGTGCTGGGAGCCCTGTGCTTATCCCCCAGGGATAAGTGAGTGTGACTGTGCCTAAAGAACTAAAATAATCAGGTGATTCAAGGTGAGGGCGGAATGTTTTACCCAGAAAAACATATCCATTCCCAGTTACCAAATGCTTAGAATATACTTAGTATAATGTTTTTCAAAGCCTTCCATTTGACTGTTTTATTTCTCAAGCAACAAAATTTTGTTTTGGCCACTTGACCAAAATGTCAGGATTAATTTGGATTTGTCCTTGGTTACGTTTACACACCTGACTGAAATTGGAAAAATGGTTTAGTTTAGATAGGGAATTATCAAATGTTAGGGGTGAAGGGAATTTAATCCATATCTCCCAGGAGTTTGACCAATACCACACAGATAATTCCTCCGAATCTCCACTTTCTTTGCCATGTGCAGATACCAGGCTATTTACTAGAGCTGAGAGAAACAGTTTGACTCCTGCCAGCTCTGGAGGTCAGTTGGAGGTGACAGAGATTGAAAACCTGAGTCAGTCACATCATCACTTGTGCATAGTTATGATAAATTAAGCAATACCTAAACACTGGAAGGGTTTCTGGGTTAAAGCAAATATCTATGTTTAGAAGCACATCATGTAGCTTGGAGCCAATTTTTACATTTATTACATTTATGTGTCTAAAAAAACACACTGCTCTGCAGGAAGGCAAACTTACATTTGGCTTATTGCACTACATGTCACCTTTGGGATATGTTGAATAATTTGTCTAAAGTGCTGTCTTTCTGGAAAAACGCCAAGCTTCACAGATATTTTAAATAAGTCATTCCCCTAAATTGAGAGCAAATGTGTTTTGACAGATTGAATTTGAACATGAGATAGAAAATAATGTACTTCAGTACCTTGTGGTTCCTTTAACATGAATGTTGGGTTGCTAAGGCCTTGAGTGTTTGCTTTTTCCTTTAATAATTCTTTTTCTTCCTGACTGTACTCTAACTCATGTTGTGTGGATGCTAAATTCCCAATCCTTAAAGATAGCCACATTGTTAATTTCTGATCAACTATGGACTCCATTAGTACTATACAGTGTTTTGTTCTTTCCCCAAATGAATTGTAGAAGAAAAATTATCACAGTCTAGCTCTAATTGTGGGATCAAGGAAAACTGAAGGCCCACCTTGAAGCTTCCTTTGCTTTTTGTTCAAAAGGTTGGAAGATAAGAGAATGGATTCATTTGCAAGTCTTCTTTATCCCTTTCCCTTTGAAGCAATCCACATAAGTAAAATGTGTTCTAAAAGGGCAGGTGAACAGGTTAGAAGATGTGGAAAATCTAGCAAATGGATCGTCAGTGCAAGCATGATGGCAGCAAACCTAATACTTAAAATGCTGAAGGTATATTAGCAACAGTGTGATCTAGAACATACGCAGTGGCACCTGGTTCCTTAGAGTAAGAACACAGGAATGGATGAGATCGGACCAATGCTTCCTCAAGAATATCTAAATGACAGAATGTTGTAGATGTCACCCTGCCCTTAGCCTCTGAGGGTAGGATATGAGGTGAGCTTTCTCAAATTGCCCTTAACAAACCCTCTGACTCTATTATCCATTGATTACCTAAATCTTCTTGAGGGAGTTTCTAACTTTAGCCTTCATGATCTCTTAGCATAGATAAAGGGAACCTTTTTTTTATTGTGAATCACTGATCCACAGTTTTGAAGGAAATCCTGAAGTACACTCAAATAGAAAGTACTTAACCTCGTTCTAAGAAAAAAAAAAAGATGAAAGACTAACAATAAAACACTGTTCCATAAATCTTAATTTAATTCCTACAGCACATTCTGAAAGACATTGTACTGTGGCTTTACTTTATAGCAATTTAAGAGGAATGATCAGATCTCAAAGAAGAGAAAGAAAAAAATGAAAGTATTGAGATATAAGAGGAGAAAGGAGGAAGGGCAAGGAGAATAACAGAAGTAGAAAAAGTTAAAGGGATAAAGAAAAGAAAATGGAGGGAGAAAAAGGCAAAGTATTGACATAAACTAATTATTTCACAGTGTAATTTTTGCTGTGTTGTATGGTCTTAAGATGGTTAATCACTGTCCTTCAACATGTTTACTAGATGCTGAGTTTCAAAAAAAAAAAAAAGTCACTGTCAGGATATTATTTTCAAAGTTTAGTAACAGACCAATGATGCTTACCAAGGTCATTAACAAAGGTCAAATGAAACCAAGCCAGATCTAACCTAGGTAGAAAGGTTTCTTACTCCACCAAGAATTGCACGTTCCAAATGTACATTCTTTACCCAGCAGGGAAGTGCCTCTTTATATTACCTGTAAACCTCAATCTTCTGCTTTGCCCGTAATCTATGAATAGAACTCGGGTTATGATGAAGAACTCTCCACTGGAGCTGTCTATGTTTTGTACGGTTTTATAGATTTCCCAAATAGCTATTCTTGACCTTTACCTTTCCACACAAAGTCCTGAGTCATTGTAGCCTGGAACAATGCACATACTTTCCATTTATTTAACCGTGTCTGTGTACCACGTAACCTTTACAGCAGTGATGAATTAGCTATGGTTGTGCCTTCATATAACAGATTGGAAAACTAAGACACAGAAAGGTTAATAACTCACCCCAGGTCACACAGTAACTGGTACAACCAGGATCACAGCTCACACTGCCTGATTCTAAAACGCAGTCATTTAATCCTGTTCTTTCTGGGTTCTTCCTCTTTGCTTCTCTGTCTGACATTCTGCTATTTCCTGTCGAGATTGTTTACCCGACACTGAGAACATCCTGGACGTTCTTCAAACACTTCTATTTATATGTTTTTTGTTTTATTTATTTTAATTGTTAGGAAGCACATACACACTCCAGAGAAAGACAGGGACAGAGAGAGGGAGAAAGCACTCCCCTGTAGCATGTGGTCACACTGCAGTCCCTCCCCTCCATTTCTGCATCCCATCAGGATTTCGGGCTTTTATGCACATGTGCCCAACATGCTTTTTAAGCCACCAGGGGTGGGATTCGAACTTCAGTCAGCTGTATGAGATCCAGCTCCCCAACAACTAGACCACAGGGTCAGCCCTGAGCTCTTCTCTATGAAATCTTCCTTGACTAAAAGAAGTCAGCTCATAATCCTCCTTTCCCTCTTGATGTAGGCTAAAAGGCCACACATCCCAAGGACTCTCCTGACTTGTTCTAATGTCAATGCCTTCCACATAGAGTATTTGTTCTTGGGAGAAGCACTGTTGCACTGAGTGTCATGTTCTCTCTCCAGGTGTAGGTCTACATTGTGTTCTTAGTTGTAGAATAAAAGGCCTAGGAGTCAGCAGGTAGTGTAGTGGTTAAGACACTGGATGCCCATTGTGGCCACCACAGTTCAAGTCCCAGACCAGCAGCCTGAAAATCACACCAGGCACATGTTCGAAATTCTGAGAAGAGAATGGAAGAGAAGGGATTGTAGCATGGCCATCCCCTCAGGGGGTGATTTTTTGCTGTCTCTCTGTCTTTCTGGCAAATTGACATGCCCTTTAGCAAAAATCTCTCAGAAAAAAAAAAAAAAAAAAAAAAAAAGATAGAGCTCCTGGAGATCATGGATCTTTGTTTAACAGCTTATGTGGCACGTAAGACAATTCACTTAAAGAAACACAAGCCAAGTGGCTAACAGAGAAAAAATGTGGATAATCACAAGAGGGGAGATGATTCCTATCCATAAAATGATCCCAGCCCTATAGGCCCTCATCCAAATGGTGGATATTCACACAAATGTGCTTAAAAGCAGCAAGCAAGAAGGGGTGGATTTTTCAAATTGCTTAGGTCCTGGGATTGCTTAGGTACATATATGTGTATCAGTTAGCGAATTTTAGATTGTAAAATTACTTTCTTAACACCTTCTTGAAAAAACCTGGAGTATTCTCTGTCATTTAAATAATCATGGTCCCAAATATCCCCTATTAGCAACTAAGGATTTGCTGATTTGGGCTTTCTTTTCCTTTCCAGATCTTGGCCATCGTGTCTATCCTGTTCATCGTACTCTCCACCATTGCTCTGTCTCTCAACACTCTACCAGAGCTGCAGGAGATGGATGAATTCGGACATCCCAATGACAACCCCCAGTTAGCACACGTGGAGGCTGTGTGTATTGCTTGGTTTACCATGGAATACCTTTTACGGTTCCTGTCCTCCCCAAATAAATGGAAGTTCTTTAAGGGCCCCCTAAATGTCATTGACTTGCTGGCCATCTTACCATACTATGTCACCATTTTCCTCACGGAGTCCAACAAGAGCGTGCTGCAGTTCCAGAATGTGCGGCGTGTGGTCCAGATCTTCCGAATCATGCGCATCCTCAGGATCCTGAAACTCGCCAGACATTCGACCGGCCTTCAGTCTCTGGGTTTCACCCTCAGACGGAGTTACAATGAATTGGGCTTGTTGATACTGTTTTTGGCCATGGGGATCATGATATTTTCCAGCCTGGTATTCTTTGCTGAGAAGGATGAAGATGCTACCAAGTTCACCAGCATCCCTGCATCGTTTTGGTGGGCCACCATCACCATGACTACCGTTGGCTATGGTGACATCTACCCTAAAACGTTATTAGGGAAAATTGTGGGAGGCCTCTGCTGTATTGCTGGCGTTCTGGTTATTGCCCTTCCTATCCCGATCATTGTGAACAACTTTTCTGAGTTCTACAAGGAGCAGAAACGCCAGGAGAAGGCAATTAAGAGGAGAGAGGCTCTTGAGCGGGCCAAAAGGAACGGGAGCATTGTTTCAATGAACTTAAAAGATGCCTTCGCTCGAAGTATGGAACTGATAGATGTGGCCGTTGAGAAGACAGGAGAGCCAGCCAATACTGGAAATACCAAGGACTCAGCGGACGATAATCACCTATCTCCGAGCCGATGGAAGTGGGCCAGGAAGGCTCTGTCGGAAACCAGCTCCAACAAGTCTTATGAGACTAAGTACCAGGAGGTTAGCCAGAAAGACTCCCACGAGCAGCTGAACAACACTTCTTCCTCCAGCCCCCAGCATCTGAGTGCCCAGAAACTGGAGATGCTCTACAATGAAATCACCAAGACACAGCCTCACTCTCACCCAAACCCGGACTGCCAGGACCAGCCTGAGAGGCCATCCACCTATGAAGAAGAGATCGAAATGGAAGAAGTGGTCTGCCCACAGGAGCAGCTGGCCGTGGTGCAGACCGAGGTGATCATGGACATGAAGAGTACCTCCAGCATTGACAGCTTCACCAGCTGTGCCACCGACTTCACAGAGACGGAGAGATCACCCCTGCCGCCACCTTCTGCATCTCACTTACAGATGAAGTTCCCAACTGACCTCACAGGGACAGAAGAGCACCAAAGAGTCAGGGGCCCCCCATTTCTAACACTAGCCAGAGAAAAGGGGCCTGCTGCCAGGGATGCCCCACTGGAATATGCCCCAGTCGACATAACTGTGAACCTGGACACGGCTGGCTCCCAGTGTGGGCCTCTCGGCCCTTCCCAGTCTGACAATGCCACCGACAGCCCGAAGAGCTCCTTAAAAGGCAGCAACCCACTGAAGTCCAGATCCCTCAAAGTGAACTTTAAGGAAAATAGAGGCAGTGCACCACAAACCCCGCCCAGCACAGCCAGGCCACTGCCAGTGACCACAGCTGACTTTTCTGTCACGACCCCACAGCACATAAGCACCATCCTCTTAGAAGAAAACCCTCCCCAGGGAGACAGACCCTTGCCGGGTACAGAGGTTTCACCATCACATTGTCAGGGACCTTCCAAAGGGCTGTCCCCTCGGTTTCCCAAGCAGAAACTATTTCCTTTCTCTTCAAGAGAGAGGAGGAGCTTCACTGAAATAGACACGGGCGAAGACGAAGACTTCTTAGAGCTCCAAGGGACAAGGCAGGACAAGCCCGCAGACTCCAGCCCAAATTGCTTTGCAGATAAGCCTAGTGATGGAAGAGACCCTTTAAGAGAAGAGGGCTGTGTGGGCTCTTCCTCTCCCCAGAACATAGGTCACAACTATAGGCAAGACTTTTACCATGCTGTGGGTGAAGTAAAAAAGGATAATAATCAAGAAGGGTGCAAGATGGAAAACCACTTGTTTGCCCCAGAAATTCATTCCAACCCAGGAGATACAGGTTATTGTCCCACACGTGAAACCAGCATGTGACTAGTTACAAAAGCAATAAACACACATACATACACACACACTCAAATAACTTGTTTCTTAAAAACACAATTAATAATGCCTGTGAACTAAACTATGGGAAGCCCCCCAAAAAGTGCATAAAATGTTATTTTTGCATGGCATGAACAGTTAGTTTAAGTACTGTTTAAATAAAGAATCAAGACTGCATTTTGTAACAAACAAACAAAAACGACTGAAGAACAGTGAACAAATAAAGAAAGCTCTGTTAGGAACCAATACTCTGCAATGTCTGACATTTTTGATCCTTTCATTTCAAATTGTAGTCAGATTTTCAAGTTTTAACTTTTATGTTATAATGAGTTTTAGCATTTGCACATGAAAGGATGAAATGTCATTGCATGCATTCATAATTACGAAGAGTCGGGTGCTTTGAGCTTGCAAAACGCATAATGTTGTAAATAATGGGGCCTCCATGCAAAAGTGTCAAGAACACGTGGAAACAAGTTTCTAAGACACAGGTATTTCCTTCACAGCTACTGTCTGGAGGAGCTTAAAGACTTCCTGTTGCAAAATTGCAACCTCTTCTTAAACCATCTCGTATATCTTGCTTTGGGTTATAAAGCTCTAATAAGTACATTTGTTTAAAGGAATACAGTATTTTTATTTATTTGTGATATAACTCATAGGGTGCATTTTTCTTTTTTGCTTCTGCTTAGTTCTTGCATTTGTGGTTTTATTTATAAATCATGGAAATAGGCAAGATTTAATGACCAGATATCAAAATATTTGGAATTTAAGCTTGAAATTTTTCTCATGAAGTATATATCATACCATCGTCTATAACAAAATGGAATTTAAAAAACAAAAATATATAAAAGGTTACGTCATACAACTAAACTTTTTAAAAAATTTCACTTCACATTGCAAATTAGTTCTTTTATAAAAAATTATATTTTAGCCATCTAAAGATTATTATTTTTTCTACCTTGCCCTACATGACCTTTATCTAACTAAAGTTCTAAAACTGGGATGTAGATATGCCAAAATGGGAGTTCTAAAAAAGTGATTTTTAGCAAACTAAATACAGAGCAATTTAAGTGAAACTGCCACGTCCCCCTCCATAGACTTCGGTCGGACATGAGTTACCAGAAAAAGAACCCTGGTCTGATAATGGGTAGCCCAGTATTTCTCAGTGAGGGGGAAGCGGGAGGCACTGCCATGTGTGGAAGTCATTCCTTTTGCAAAGTGTGAATTATAGGACCGAAGCCACAGATGGAGAACCCTCAGTAATTACAGCAACCAGAACAGAAATTCCCCCGCACATTTCCAACCCCATTCGCCAAGAGGGAGACAGGACTATTCTTAAAGGCCACTTCCAGCATCTTCTCCTGGGCACAGCGAAATTCAGAGGAGTTAAGGCACTTGCTGGAGGTTGCCTTGTTTGTGACATCTAGATTCCAGGGTGTTCGAATCCACTTTGTCTCACAGGAATCAAGGCTCTGGTCCCAGGTGTGCAACTATGGGATGTGTAGTCATGCTCATGGATAAGCCTTGACAACCTCTCTTGTTCTCAGCGTTGTCTCAGTAAAAACCAAGACAAAATTGTTCCTAAATTATTAGAAGGCTTCCAGTTAATATGGTTCCTTGGTCTCCTCAAAATGTCCAGCGTTTGCCTCAGTGTCATGTGTTTGTATGTGTGTATAGAGTTCAGGGAAATGGCCAGGAAAATTCTGAGTCAAATTTAAAGCACAGTGTGTTCTTTAAAGAAAAAAAAAATCTAAATTTCAGCCTATTTTTAAGAGACCAAAACATTTGGAAAAAATAACTCAAATATTTAGAACCTAACTGAAGTCTTTAAGGAACAGCTGGGCTTTTTTTTTTTGTTTGTTTGTTTAATGAACAGAATCTGGTCATTATATCTCAGATAAGAAAACAAGTTTTTGTCTTAGTTGAAATCCAAACAGCCCTACTACTAGAAATAATTTTAAATGTCTGTTTTTTCACTGTGCTTAGAATTGCTTAATGGTTTTCATGTTTGTTTCAAAACATAACTTTTAAGGGTTTGTGGTCATTAATCGTTGATATTTACATTACTCATACTTACTTCAGTGTCTAAAAGTAAATGTTGGTCAGTTTTTGTAAATCTAGAGTGTTTAAATTTTCTATATATAGGTTTCCAGTCAAAACAGTTACATAGCTGCTATCAGATGAATAGCAAATAAGTTACAAAAATAATTTTCTTTACATAGTCTAATGAAGTAATACTTATTTTCTAAAGCCTCACTAATGAATCTCCTTTTTGTTTTTTTAAATGCATCTGTCTACATAAGTAGATTTGTCATTTTGCCCTGACAGTTGACTAATCACCTTTCCTATGTCTGTTAGGCCTTCTACTGGGAACCCTGCTCCAGAGTGCTTACTGTCAGAAACTCTGCCTAGTTGAAGAATCCTAGATATTCCTCCCTAAGGCCTTTTCCCCGTTCAGTCTAAAATATTCTCAAGAATATTCCATGGAAAGTTTATTCTTCAATTCTTCCTAGGTCCTCCGGGTCAAAAGTCTTCATCTAGGGAAAAAAAAAAAAAAGGAATATTCCTCTAAAAAAAATCTTTGACATCAGTGTATCACAGGGAGACGGTTTGGCAACTTGAGGGCTCCCAGTTGCACTTCTGCAGTGCTTCCCAAACTTTTCCAATGAACATGTAAGCCTGGAGTGGTCTGGGAATATAACAAGAATAAAATTCTTTGGAAGTCCCACGTTTTACTTAAAAATCCATATCGATGCTGCATTTTACTCCATGGTACGTCTCAATATTTTGTAAACGATATTGTATAATACTTACCAATTATAAAATTGATACTCTATAATTTCAAATACCTCTCTTATACCCCCTGGAAAAACACATTCTCAGTTTGAGAAGCACTGCATGAGTGGGAGGGACATGAGTTGGTTCCCCGAGGGCCACTGGAGATTTCTGCTGCTGAGAAATCATTGCTGTGGCCAAATGTGAATGAGAAAAGATTATTTTAATGAATTAAAAATAACACAGTCCCAAGAATGGTTAGTTTGATTCTTCTGGCTCTCTTAACAACCAGTGCTAATTACCACAAGATTGTTTTAGCTCAAAGATTGAAACAGATCTTAAGCAAATGGAAATAGAAATGGGTGTGCCAATATATGTCTTGGCACTCAGAAGAGTGATATACTAAGAGGGTCCCTGGAGTTGACCTGATTCCCCTCTCAACATTTTCACTAGAAATGTCTTCACTCCGGCACAACCAACTGCTTGGAAGCAAGCATCTGATCACACATTGTCCTGATAAGAGTAGGACGATACATGCCAAGTGTCTAATCTCAGTCATTTCTTTGTCAAAATGTGAAATTCACCAAGGAAAGTCAGCAATTCCACTGTTTTCTCTTGAAGTTTGCATAAGGAGTAAAAGCCTCATGTAGTGTACCTTATACTTATAGTTCCTTAACTCATAGTAGCCTTCACTGTTTTCAGGTTCACACCGGCCACTGGTGAATAGTAAAACCTAGCTTCATCCATGTTGTCTGGCTTCGAGTCTGGCATTTCCAAATCCTATAGCAGAGTACCCATAATTAGGGATTTTTTTTTCCCAATGAATATCCAAATTTATGTAAATAAAATGAGGTATGTTTGTAGTCGCATCATTTGTTTAAAGCAGTGGTAGCTATGCCAAATGGTAATGACTTGAGATAATTGGTATTGGTCATCTTTAGCACAGATGTTTGCCATTTGGGAATTCCCATCATAAAATACACATCCCTTCATTAAAGAAAAAAATCCATTGCTCGTAAGTTTAACATGAAATACACATTAGGCAGAGGACTACAAGAAGCCACTGGATCTTCTGAAACAAAAGTAAATAGAACTTTAGGAATACTTCTAAGTTCAAAACTATCATTTAATTTGATTTGTCATTTCATTCATTCAGCAAATCCTAGTTGTTAGAGTCCAACTCTTGGCCTCACGGAGCTTACTCCGAGCCCACTTAAAATCAAGCTAAGGGTGATTCTACTATTGAAAAATGTATTCTTCTGAGAATGGAAAAATCACTTAATGGTTAAATCAGGGAAGCATATGACAGGAATAAATGAAATTATTTTCCAAAGAACTGTTTTCCTAAGAAATAGATGGATGTTATAAAGTCTGATATATAATCATTTTCAATCACAATTTAGATTGCATACTTAAAATAACAAATTTTTAATCTGATTGAGTGAAGTTGTAGCTTGTCTTTCCTTATTATCTCAAAAACTGAAAAATAATGTTTTAATTAGATATGGTGCTTGTCAAAACCACTAATAATAGTCTATCACAAATAACTAGAACAAAACTTAATAATAGTGAAAAAGTTTTAAAAATTATATTTTAATGATGTATTTAATGATTAAGTTATTAAAGTAAACCATTTTAATACTTTTTCTTCCTATCAGCTGTAGGCAACATCTTAGGGACATTTCATTCTCTGCTTAATCCTCTGAATGTCTAAATTAAAGATATGTAAAATTCAATATTGAAAGACTACTTAGCTTGACCCAAGAGACTTATTTGCTAGATTCATGTAGATTTGGAAATACTTTGGGATATTTCACCACTGTACTACCTTTCCCTAAACAAAACTTTAAAAAAAAAAAAAAAAGAAAAGAAAAGGAAAAAAAAAGAAGAAACAAATCGATAAAGCCTAAATAAAAATAGGAACACTGAAAATCCCATCCTTACTGAGGAATAGGAAAGATCCCAACTCCAAAATCTTGGTGAACATCCTAAATTAGTCAATTGAGTGGTATTGTCACATACTATTCTTTAGTGTTTTCCACAATTATTTCTTCTACTTGCCTTTTTAAAACAGATACTTAATTTCATAAATCTTACTTACCTTTGTCATTAATCTCTTCTCAATGCAAAATCTCTTCCTTATTAAATCTGAAAGGGTTTTAAGTAGGTTAACTTATGAGTAGGTTTATTTACATTTTAATAGAGGGAGGTAGAGGGGTTCTCTTTTAATAATAAGGCCACCCAAGGCCAGCAAAAGGTATATGTACAAAAAAGGAAAAAGGAGAAAGACTAAGAAAGATGTGAGTAAATTTAATGTGTTTTTAAGCAGAGAAATTTAAATTTAAATGTATATATTTGTATAAAATTTAGACTAAATACTTATTTACATAAATTTTAGAATCAAGGTCATAATTTTTTACTTTATTTATTGAAAAAATTATTTATCATCTACCATGTATACCTAGATTGCTGTTGCTATTAATTGAAAAACATTTTTGAGTGTGTACTGTGTGCCAGAAATTAACGTATGTACAATTCATTCCCTCAAGTTTACAGTCTGAGGTTTCATATGTAAGAGGTTATATTCCTAAGTAAAATTGAATTCTTTCTTTTTTTCTTAAGTTTTGTTTTTATTGATTTCTTCCATGAGCAAGAGAAACCGAGTGGGAAAGATGGAGAGAACACCCCGCAGAGGCTCTTGACACTGTGATCCACCCCCAGTTTCAGCCAACCCCGGATCACAGCCCAACATGCCCAGGGAGGTCTCCAGACATGAACATGGAACCTTCCCATGTGGGTCAGCCTTGCAGAGCATCGTATTTTGCTGCTGGACTTCTGTCCAGCTCCTGAAATTTAATTCTTCAGGGTGAGCTAGGCATGGTATGACAGTATGTTGGAGTTTGTTGTCTGAGAATTTTCATAGCACCTTTCACTTTCTTTAATACTCAATTTATTTCTTCTCATTCTTTTATCTAGAATCTGAATTTCTACCACATAGTTTCTAAATAGCTGTGCTTAAAATTATAGTAGCTGTCAGAATTTTAGTGACAATGTGTTTCATTTCAGCAAAAGAAAATATGATTCTAGCCAAAAATTATGTTGACAATCATTTTTTATAGCCCCAAAACCGTTTGGCTTGATTTCTGAAAATCCTAGCCTGTATGCTGTGAGAGAAGCCATCACAGCCATCACAGCCTGCTGATCGGATTAAAGCCGAATGCCAACCTGAGCAATGTCGTTTTTCTCCCATCCACTGAGGGCAATACTGGCAAACGATACAAATGAATAATTTTTTTTTTTTAGTTATTTTTGTTCCATTTCAACCTAAAACAGATTTGGAATGGCATTCCAGGAAATTAAAACAGACTTTGAAGCCAAAGACTCAGGAAGCACACACAGAACAGCGACTGCAAAGCAGAGGCCAGGTTATAGGTTTAGAAAGAATGTCAAGAGCCTGCCACCCTATTTGGTTGTGTCCGTGTCGAGTGCCCTCTAGTGGTCAGTCTGAGAGAAAGAGGAACTCAATTTATAAAGAAAGGATGTGGTAATTAGGACTTGAAAGAGTTCCTTACCATTTTCTGTCTATGATTACTCCTGCGTACAGCCCAAATCACAGCTATATCCCAGGTATTTTTGTTTTCAATGGCCACTTCTCAGTTTTCTTTACCTTATCCCAAAAATATCTAATAAAAGTTTGCCACCCTGCACAGCACGTTTAGAACAGGTTTTTCTACCTACTGTCTCTAAATCAAAACAAAACCACAAATTTAGTTAAAAGTTCCCAGGACCCTAATCTGCATGCTGGATGCACAGCAAATGCTACTTTGATCTTTCTTCCAGTAAGATAAAAACTAAAAAAAAAAACTAAAAAAAAAAAAAAAAAAAAAAAAAAAAAAAAAAAAAAAAAAACGGTGGTTTGTAAGAATGATGGACCTCTGATGGCAGAGTATTGGGTTGACCCACTCTAGAACCCAGTTCCCATTTTACTTGAAGATTACAAGTAGCACCTAAAATAATCCTGGGGAGAGAAGAGGCTGAATAATTGATTTCTAAGCTCTCCATAGACACCTGTAGGTGCCGGCCTGAAGTTCTATGGAAGCCAGGTTTCTGGCCCACCTTTAAAGTGAGATGCTTCTAGCATTCTCATTTGCAGTGTGTGGCTTAGTCTATGCAGTAGCCTCCAGCAGTCCTCTCCTAGGGTCTGCCTGATTAAACTACACCAGGCACCAACTCAAAGGCAGCACCAAATGCCATTAGCCAAGAGTAACAGGAGGATGTTCAGGCAGTAAGAAAACTTTGAGAGGCCGAAGAAGAAAAGAACTGTTTCATTTCAGTATAATAATTTGATTTGACCAGTGAAACAATGGCAACATGTTTTTCCCCAGGATGAACCCCCCCCAAAAAATTGTGTTTTATTTTTAACTTTTGCCAGAGAGCATGTGCACTCGAGGGCCAGAGAGAGAGACAGAGTGAGAAAGCAGACACACACACACTCCTCCAGCCCCATGAGAAACATATACTCCACAATCCCTTCTCCATCTGTCCCTCCTCCTGAGATTTTGCACATGCACACATGTGCCTGGAGTACTTTTTTTTTAATTATTTTATTTAACTTTATTTATTTTTTTAATTTGACCAGAAAGAGAGAGAGCAATAGGGAGAGAAACTGAGAAAGCAAGTCACCAGGTTTGGGACTCGAACCACGGTCGGCCATGTGGGAGTCCAGTATCCTTAACCACTCCTCCATCTGCAGGCCCCTGGAGTACTTTTTTAAGCTGTGGGGTCCAGAACTTGAACAACACAGTCAGCCATGTGGAATCCAGCATTTTAACCACCATACCACAGGCTAGACCAAAAATACAGTATTTCTAAAGTTTCTTTTAAACTCGTGAACTTCAAAGGTAAATAGCAAGGTTCATGAAAAAGATGGTACCAAATTCACTAATTTGTCACAAGGCATCATCCTAAACAGAAGCGTTATACTGCATTTGTGGTGTAACTGATTAAAGTGTCTGTTTTCAAGGCAGAATACAAAAAGGAAAATATCAACGTTACCTTTTTCATCATTTTCAATGGTAACGAACATTTTAATCAGAGAAAACTGACACTACCCTGGTAGTTTTTTTTGTTTCTGGGCCAAAACTGGAATAGTAAATTAGACAAAACTTTAGCAAAAGATATTAGGGGTGGAGAGAAAGCCATATTGAAAGATTATACTTTGCTATACATCTGAAAAAATAATTCATATTTGGCTTAGGACTTTTGAAAAATCATTTTATATAAAAATATCTTCAGGTGATCTCTTGAAATTAATATTTCTCATTATAGAAGTTTTTAAGACTATTATAACTAAAATGACATGTATAGTAAGGCACTGAGCACTTATTTGTCACAGTGCCTGACAAATAAGAGGTATGTATTTTTTTAAGTACTCCAAAACAAATCCTTCAACTCACATCTGTGAGCTAGTCATCTTCTAAAATTTTCCTTTGACTTCCTGAGCAGTCAAAATTTTAAATGCATATATACATATAAATGTCAGTTTTCACTCACTGTTATGTAAATCAGAGAGCATTATATTTTCTGAATTACATATATATATATGTGTGTGCATATACCTGTCCACCCCTGTGGCTTTAAAGAGAGATTAACAGTATTTGGGAAAATAACATGAAAACTAGGCAATGTAATTTTTTTTTTTTTTTTGCCTAAAATTGCCTTAAGCTTTAAAATGTTTAATAGACAAATTCCAATTTCTTCTGCAGAAAAATTCACTTCCTACAATTACTAGATTTTTAGATATATCATCTATTTGGAGAAGCTTTTATACTCATTCCCATGAAACTAAACATATTTAGTCATGTGAGTATTCAACATACAGGTCCATCTTTCTCCTTTAAATATTTGTAAAGGTAAGGATATAATTCATACTAAGTTTGATTCTAGATTTACCAGAATTGGCTTCTTGCAAGAATAAACTATAAAAGAGAAAAAAGACTTTCTAAGTAAAAATATTTTCTTCATTATATTTTGCCTTAAAAATATCTAAAGCATAGATTGTCATAAGGTTAATCAGAGACTTTTTGTTTTACTTTCTTTAAAATATTAAAATCTTATTGATCAAAAAAGGTAACAGGGAAACCAGCAGATGGCGGAATGGTTACATCACTGTACTCTCACGTAATTGACTGCAGTACGAATCCCAGATCTGGTAGCTTAGAACTTACTATGGGCACATGGTGTACATTCCCAAAATCCCAAGAGGAAAATGTAGAAGGCCATCGCCCCCGGGGAGGTGATTTCTCATTTTCTGTCTCTCTGTTCGGCAAGCACACACACCCTATAACAAAAATATCTCAAACAAAATAAATAAATGAATAAATAAATAAATAAGATAGCAGAAAGAAAACGTCATTTTCCATTTCAATGTATTTAAAATGCCAGATCTCAAAAACTGAGAGCTTTTACTCCCCACAGAGCATCATCAGAGCTGGGTGGTGACCAAGAACTACATAAAACACAGCGTATCTTACAGTCCTTGCACTGTCTAACCATAACTACTCCACCAAAGCGGGGTGGACACTGTGGCACCCCGGGCGCAGCTCGCTCTAACAAGAAATTCAGACTGAGTGTTGGATAATATTCTTCCATCGAGACTGCAAAGGAATTCCCAACCTACCTAAAATGTTCCTTTCAGAGTATTCAGTAGCCATCATTAATAGTATTTTTAATAATAACATTAATTTTAATTGATGAATTTTTTTTATTTGGGGGTGTTTATTTATTTTGTTTAGTAATTTTATGAAGTCTTTGATATAAAAGGTCACTTAGTTTGGGCTTTCAATTAACTTATAATGACTTAAAATAATCCATGTTCTGAATCATAATGACATCACAGCTTAGATTTTATTACTATTTAGTTATAGTATAACAAATACTGTATTCCTCCATTTCCTCAAAACCATAGGTAATAAAGTTCTTAGTTGATTAAGTAGTATTCAGATAAAGTATTATACTGTCCATCCAGCTCACTAAATGTCCTTGTTCCCTGGCTCTGTGCAGCTTATGTAAAACTGTGTTGACTGTCACACATCAGCTGCATTTACTCGCTGCCATCCTAACTGTCTCATCTCTATGCCAACACATTATGTGATGGTGTCATGTACATAGGCCGTGGTACAAAAGTGGCTGTAAACTGCTTACTCAACATCTAGTCCAAACAGGTCTGAGGCAGTGCAATAACGCTTTTAGTTAAAATGTCTCTCACCATTTTAATCATTTCAGTCTGTGTATTCTTTACCGTAAATACTGAAGTAGTTTTTCTTTAACTGTTTTTTCAGCCTTGTAATAAAAATCTCTGCATTATATATACATAGTTGAAATACGTCAAGTATTCGAAAGTGTTGCTACTAACAAATGAAAGTGAAGTATCTACTGATTTCCTCATTTAATTGCTTAAATTATTTTTATTGCCAATGTAGAGCTGCCTTGAATGGTTTCTTTCACCACTATGTTTAAAACAAAAGGAGGATATTGTGGTGAATTTTTACCTCCCTGATATTAGCTCTTTTCACTAATCAGAGGATGTTCATTCCTCAGATGCAACCCATCTACTGTGGGCCAGTATTCAAAAGTACCTATTATTTTAATTTTGGTCTCTCAAAATTAAAGCTGTATATCTCCAAAATTAACATATACAGAGACTTTCAAAAGCCAGCATTTGGGTGGGGGTAGGAGGGAGAAGAGAGGGAAAGAGGAAGGGAAGGAGAAGGATATGAAGGTAGAACAAGGGGGAAAGTTAAAAGAGGAAGATGAATCTCTAAATGAATTAAACGGGGGAAGCTAAAGTTTATAGTGTTTAATTTTGATAGCCAATCAGCTTTGAGGAGACAGTTTGTGTACAAACAGGCATGTATGTGTTTAGGGTGAGGAGGGGGAACCTGAATTATCTACTGTTTTTTTGGTTAACTAGATTCTTCATCCCCCCCCCCAAAAAAAGTCTAACTCCTAAGATTCATTAATTCATCATTTAGTGCTAGAATATATGCTTATTGTTAAACTCAGGACAGCTCTGTGAAGACTCACGAAGTGATTTTATGAAAACCTATGATGAAGTTGTTCAGTACTATTAATAAATGCACACAAAAAACCTTGTTGGAAATGATCATAGGTGAATTCCCTACAAAAAGATTAATATATCACCTATTCTTTTTCTTCCAAGTTGTAGAGATTTTAATTGTTTCCATTAAGTCCCTAATATCTCCCAGATTAAAAGCACTCAAAACTATTTCTCAAACCTAATAGAATATCAGAAATTAAACATTAAACTAATAGGTCTTAAAATTGCTCTATCTATATACATATATATACATTACAACAATTTCATATTTCTAAGTTATACATGGTATTCAATTTATAGGTACAGTTGCATGATGCATCATCTTTATTAACGTCAATGTTTTAGAGGGTTTTCATACTAGGCTATGAATGCTCTGAACGCTGCAGGGAAAAAGAAGCACAATCAGTATTTTCCTTTGAACGATTTCTCAATTGAGTTATCCTGTCCTGTCTACACACAGAATAGCATTAGCATTCCACCTTACACTGTGCTGAGATACTTTTAATAGGAACGAACTCTCAGTACAGGCTAAAACATACGCATAAGTGGTTAAGTCTTGTCTAGTGTCATTCACCTGCCTCAACACGCTTTATTTCATTACATTTGCAAACAAAATGTTTCGATTTCAGTTTCGCAAAGAAGATAACGATTTAACATACTCTGTTTGTTCAGCTGTCCATCCTGCACCATTAATACAATGCCTTCCGCTCCCATTTAATGGTGTTTGTATCAATGTCCCATATCTGCTGCATTTAAACTACATAAAAAGAAAATGTGATTTTGTATTAATAGTTTTGCTGATCAATTCAATATTTCTGCACCAGTCAGCATACGTATATGCATGTAGTAGTCTGTACAATTGTTCAACATCAAAATACTTGTTTACTTTGTGTCAAAATGTCTATAAAATTGCTGGCATTGTTCTCCATTTCAGTCTGGTAGACTAAGTGAGCTAGAAATAAATGTGTAAACGAATCATCTGTGTCATCTCAGTTCTCTGCATGAAATCACTTTAACATTAAGCATGGCACATATGCCCTCCACCCACAACCCATGGTTTCTTGACACCCCTCATAACTGACTTTTTTTTTTTTTAAGAGGTTTTTGCTATAGGGCACGTGTGCTCACCAGAAAGACAGAGAGAGACAGGAAGCAAGAAATCACCCCTCAAGCGGGGATGGCCACGCTGCAATCCCTTCTCCTCCATCCTCCTCTCGGGATCTTTGGCACGCACGCACATGCGCCCGGCATCACCAGGTCGGGGACTCGAACCGCAGTCGACTACATGGGAGTCCAGCGACATAGCCATTACACCAACTGCTAGTCCCTCATTACTGACTCTTGAGGTAGGGAGCTTTGCAAGGAAGTGTAGGATAGAATTCCCAAGTCCGGAAAAAAATAAATAAAACCTGAATTCATGACCACTCAAAGAAAAGATCATGCTCTCCTATTCAAAAGAATCTTTTCAGACAGGAAACAGCTGTATGTCACTTGCTTATTATTTTTAAAAATTTCAAGACAAACCATCTTGCCCAAACTCAGAGCTAAGAGCTAGCTCCACAGTCTAGCAGTTAAGAGAGCCAGACCCCACATGACCAACAGCAGTTCAAATCTGGGTTCTGGTGACTTGGCAAACACACTGGGCATGTGTGTGTCTGTCTACCCAAAATTCTGATGCAGAAACAGAGGAGAAGGGATTTGGGCATGACTGTGCTCCAAAAGGGGTGCTTTCTCCCTCCCTCTGCCCCTCTGAGAAATTTTTTTTTTTTTTAATCTTGGGACCAACAGATAGCAGGCATAGCAGTAATGTTGTTGAACTCCACATGGCCAACCATGGTTTGAGTCTTGGACCCAGTGTCTTCAAACTTGTGCCAGGCATGTGTGTGTGCATGCCCAAAATCCCTGGAGGAGAATGGAGAAGAGATTGTGGCATGGCCCTTGCCCTGGGGCATGATTTTTTATTTTCCTTCTCACTGTTTCACTTGCTCTCTCTCTCTTCCCCTCCCCTCTCTTTCTGGTGTATGTATGCCCCCTAAGACAAAAACCTCTAAAAAAATTCTCTGGGGTGAGCTTGGAGATAGTTTTGTTTTGTTTTTAAAGAATTATTTAAATTTTTTTATTCATTCATTTAATTTAATCAGAGAGAGGAGGTGAGAAAGCAAGCCACCAGGTCCAGGACTTGAACTGTGGTCACCTACATGGGGATGTCCAACACCTTAACCACCACGCCACCTGCTGGTCCCCAAGCTTAGGGATAGTTTTAAGATATCCTCCCGATGCCATTCCTGAAACCAATTTAGGACTGTCTTTATTGGGCAAATCTAGTTCCAACTCCTAACCCCATGGCCAGCCCCATAGATATGAAACCTGTTTACTTACCCAGAAGTGCAAACGCTTAGAAGAACCTCATGGTCAATTTAATGTGGTGCTGTCACCATCTTGAAATCCTTAGAAGTTTTATTTTTTTTTTTAAAAAAGAGGTATTTTATTTAACTTTATTTTAACTTGACCAGAGAGGGACAGAGTGAGAGCAAGAGCAAAAGAGAGAAAGTAAGAAAGCAATCCGACAGGTCTGGGACTTGAACCACAGTGGGCCATGGGAAGTCCAGTGCCCTTAACCACCACACCATCTGCCATCCTCTCTTAGTAGTTTTTTAATGAGGAGTAGCCCTGTACTTTTATTTTGCACTAGACCTCACCAGTTGCATAGCCAGTCTTGCCTGGCCAGTGATGTAAATAGCAAGACTGCCCACCACTTCAGGCTCTCCGAGGCAAAAGGCTCGCAGATAATGAGGTGAGAGATATTCACTTAACGAACATACATTGCTGACGATGTGCTATGACTTATGTATTGCTCATTTAATCCTCTTAATAATGTTGGGTTGTCAGAAAAGTCATATTTTTCAATGTTTTTCTATGAAAAAATGCATCATGACTTTTCCGACGACCCAATATCATTACTGAAGAGGAAGTTGATGTGTAGAGAAGGTAACTAGCTTGCCTAAGCTCACACAGCTAATAAAGCCGGGATTTGAACCCAGATATCCTGACTATAGAGTTCAGTCACCTGACCATTTAGTCTGTGCTATGGAATAGCTCTTGCTTTGCTATGCTGCCACTTATCAAAGTACTTCCTTTTGTTCATTATTAGAGCACTGGGGACATGCATTAGAGTCTTAGTCTTAAAGACCTTTTTGCTTAGTAGTCTAAAAGTTTCAAAGATGATACCCTCTGAAAAATTGCAGCTCTCTCCAGCAACCTTCCCCTGTTCTAATTGCCAAAGATACCTACCTGACTCTTCTTGTAAGTGGCCTGAGGTGATCTTTGAAAATGGTTCACTATTCACTTGACCCAGAAAACCCCACAAAATCATGCAAGTCAAGAGGTTCAAATATTCCTGTTCACTTTAAGAACACTCATGAACTGCCCAGGCCATCAAGGGTATGCATATCTGAAAAGCCACCAAGTATCTGAAGGATGTCACTTTACACAAGCAGTGTGCGCCATTCCGTTGTTACAATGGTGGAGTTGGTAGATATGCCCAGGCTACACAGTGGGGCAGGACACAAGGTCAGTGGCCCAAAAAGAGTGCTGAATTTTTGCTGCACATGCTTAAAAATGCAGAGAGTAATGCTGAACTTAAGGGGTTAGATGTAGACTCTCTGGTCATTGAGCACATTCAGGTGAATAAGGCACCAAAGATGCACCGTCGTACGTACAGAGCTCATGGACGGATTAACCCATACATGAGCTTCCCCTGCCACATTGAGATGATCCTCACTGAAAAGGAGCGAATTGTTCCTAAATTGGAAGAGGAAGTCACACAGAAGAAAAAGAGATCCCAGAAGAAACTGAAGAAACAAAAACTTATGGCATGGGAATAAAGTCAGCATAAAATAAATGTAGATGAAAGTAAAAAAAAAAAAAAAAAAAAAAAAAAAAAAGATACTTGCCTTTGTGCCTGTGTTAAGTATCTAAGTTACCTGAGTTAATAAGTATGACTATAAATACTAAATAAAAAGTTGCCTGCATATTTGTGCCTCAACACACATAAGAGTACAGAGTCCCTGGTGACTCTCTAAGCCACCTTCTGCACTCAGAAGAAAGGGAAGTGATGAGGATAATGGGCTGGCCTTGAGCTCGAGGACACTTTCCTCAGTTTCTCCCCTCTGCCTTCCTCACTTAGACACCACTGCAGCTTCCTACCATTAGAGGGTTTGGGATGCACAAATTACAGCCACCATTTCTTTTTCTTTCTTTTTTTTTAAAAAAACACAGTACACAAGTTTTATTTAATGTACCATTTACTAAATTCACTTGACCTCGAAAAAAACCTTCTTTTAAAAAAAATTTTTTTAAGAATTATTTATTGGCGGGACCAGCAGGTGGCATGGTGGTTAAGGCGCTGGACACTCCCACATGGCTGACCTTGGTTCATGTCCTGGACCTGGTGGCTTGCTTTCTCACTTCCTTTCTCTCTCACTCTCACCCTCTGTCTCTCTCTGGTCAAATTAAAAAATCAATGAATGAATAAATAAATAATTATTAAAAAAAAGAATTATTTATTGGGACCAGCAGTTTACATAATGGCTATGTCACTGGACTCCCATGTAGTCGGCCGCAGTTCGAGTCCCAGATCCGGTGGCTTAAACTCACACCGGGTGTCTCACACCGGGTGTGTGTGCATGTGTGCCCAAGATCCCCAGAGGAGAATGGAGAAAAAGGGATTACGTTGTGGCCATCCTCCCTGGGGGTGAGGGGGGGGGGTGATTTCTTGTTTTCTGTCTCTCTGTCTCTGTCTTTCTGGCAAGCACACACACCCTATAGCAAAAACCTATCAAATAAACAAATAAATAAATAAATAATTTTAAGAAAGAATTCTTTCTTTCTTTTTACTATCATTATTATTCTTTACTTTGACCAGAGAGAGAGACAGAGAGGGAAAGTGAGAAAGCAAGCCACCAGGTCTAGGGCTTTTACTGTGATTGGCCATGTGGGAGTCCAGCACCATAACTACCATGCCACCTGCTGGACCCATTATTATTTTTATATACATTCAATCACTATACATCATTTAGCTTGTAGAAAGAATTTACCCAACGTGAAATACACTTCAGACCAGTGCAGTTGAGAATACTATACACATTATCATCAACAGGTAATAAACCATTTCTGTGTCTCATAAATGTCTTTTCTTTTTCTCCCTAATTTCCCTCCCTAAACTCTCCCCCTCTCCCACCCTCTTTCCACACTGTCTCCAGTGACCATAACTATTTTTTTAATATTTATTTTATTTCATTTATTATTTTTTTATTTGACCAGAGAGAGAAAGACAGAGACAGAGAGAAAGGAAAAGTAAGAAAGCAAGCCACCAGGTCTAGGACTCGAACCACAGTCAGCTATGTAGAATCCAGCGCCTCTAACCACCATACCACCTGCCAGTCCCGTCATAACTATTTTCAATTCTATTATGCCCTCCAATCTTTCACTCTCTACCATAGAGTGCAGTCAGTATATGTTAGTGGAGACATACAATGTCTCTTTTTCATAATATGACTTGTTTCACTCAGCAACCATGGTTGTCATTTCATTTAAAAGAGGAAGAACCACAAAGAGCACACATTTTTATAGACGTAACAGGTTAGGGCTGGTGATGCAGAGAAACTTAGTCCTGGGTTCTGAGAGTTAGACAAGAAGCCACTATCTCACTGCTCATCGTCTGCTCAGGGATAATGCCCTAGGTAACTGCCAAAACCCCCGATGAGAAAAGAGGGATTGCTCCAAAGACTTGCTGACCCCATACCATTCAAATTTGACTGCAGCCTCCAGGAGAAGCCATTTCAGTCAAAAGACTAATAAAATATACCAGCCACCCCAGAGGGTTGTAGCCCCCACAGAAGGGTGGGCTGACATAGAAAAATGCAATGCTTTGCATTCTGTTCACCATGAGCAACTTCTAAACTCACCTTTTTGGAATATTCAGGCGAAACAGGCTAAGAGAAAATACTTGGGAGAAGTGGGGGGAGGAATCATCCACTTCTGGAATTCCAGGAGAAACGGAATAAAAATAGATATTCCCCCTGTTGGCCTAGCTGGGTGAGGAATTCTCACTCCACGGTATGATCCTTTTTCTTTACCAGTTCACCATATTCACCCTCTTTCCTCATGTGTACAAAAATAATTCCTACAGACCATGATTTGGGCCACACACACACACACACACACACACATACACACACACACACACACACACACACAAAAAGAGACAAGAAGGGGAATAGCAAGGCAGCTACTCTAAAAGAACTAAAACAAGATTTCTTTCTTTCCTTCTCTCATACTCAACTTCATGTAAACAGATGGGTTTCACAGAATGACTCAGACTTCAGCAGAATAGCACATATGCTAGATAGAGCCAGAACCGAGCTATTCCTCACTTCAGTCCCAGGGTTTTCCTTTCTCAACACTGAGGACTCCTCTGACATCTTCTAAGAGCCAACCATTATCAAGACTCCCAGCAAACCTTTACAGCTCACCCAAAAAAGTGGATGACAATGCTGATTAGGGCTAAATGTTACATGGCGGTCTCCAATTAGCTGAAACATCATGACACCTCAGACTTTGAACTTTATCATTCCTCACATAAGAAGCTGGTGTGATGACCAGAAGTGGTACAGAGCATGACATGTCAGAAGTCATCACATATGCTCAGGGTTGTTGCAAGACAACCTTGTGAAAGGTTTGCCTCTGGCCTCTATAATTCACAAACAGCCTGGATGAACTTAAAGCAACTTTGGAAGAGAGTCAGTGACTTCTCCAACCAAATCAAAGAAAATAGGGAAGGTGGAAAAAGAGAATTTAGTTAAGAAACAAAAATGTATTCAAGGACAACAAAACTTGTTTTAATTGCTAGAGGGTACATACACTTGTCAGAGAGGGCTAGAGAAAGAATGAAAGCACCCCCCAATGGGCATAGTCAACTTCAGTCCTATTTTTTTTTCCATTTTTCCTTTCTGTCAGTATGTTGGGCACAAGTCCACACAAACCTAGTGTGTTTTTAAAGCCACCAGGGCCAGGATTCAAATTGCAGTCGATCATGTGAGATCTGGCTTCCCACGCACAGCACTTGACAGTGGTGCTACAGGCTGACCCATAGTGACGCTGTTTTATTTTTTTGAGAGAGATTCCTACTGTAGGGCACATGTGCTTGTCAGAGAAACAAAAGAGAGAAATCACTCCCCAGAGGGGATGGCCATGCCACAATCCCTCTTGAGATCTTGGACATGCATGTGCATGTACATACAACTGGCAGGAGCCTTGAGCCACAAACCACAGTCAACTACGTGGAAGTTCAGCAACACAACCATTACATCATCTGCTGGTCCCCAGTGACAGAGTTTTTAAAATGATGCCACAGTGGGCTGCCCTGTACCCTAGTGGGAGCCAGATCATACATGACTCATCCTGATTCTAGTTTTGGCCCTGGAGGTTCAAAAAACACATCAAGTACTTGCATGTGTGGCCAGAATCTTGACAGGATGGAGAGGTAGAAGAGAGGGGATTGTAGAGTGACCACACTTCATTAAAGGGTGCTATCTCCCTCTCCCTTTCTTTCTGTCTCTCTTTCTCTGAAAAAGCACATGTGCCCTCAGGCAAACATTATATATATATATATATATATATATATATATATATATATATGTGTGTGTATATGTGCATGTGTGTGTTTAATATATATATATATATATATATATATAAAATTAACTGTCATAATTGAAGACAGAAATAATGTTCATAATATTTTATATTTTGTACAGTGTTTTTTTTTCTTTTGCATTTCACTATTTTATTACACATACCTTAGCCATACCAGTCATCTTGTTATTCGTAAAGTACACTGTTTTCAAGGCATAGTAACTGGTTCTTAAGGGTCTTGGTATCTGCTTCTACCCCTTGTAGCTGGACTTTCTAGATCTAAGGTCCTGCTTTATAAAAGAAGAGTAGTACAGTGCCTGACACTTAGAAAGTCCTACGTATTAGGATGAATACCTTTTCACACTTTTCCCTTTTTCTCAAATGTTCTCCTTTCCTTGTCCTCTTCACGTAATTATCTTCTGTTTGTCCTTAATATTCTGTTCAGATGACTTCTCTTTCCTGAAGGAGTCTCTTCCGTTGGGTTGCTAGAAAAGTCATTACATATTTTTTCTATGCAAAAATGCATCATGACTTCCAACTACCCAATGGGATCCTCCCTACTGTGAGTTAATATCTCATTTCTGTACAGTGATTTTTTTAAAAATAGCCTTTAATTAGTCTATTCATATTATATCTTTCTGTGCTAAGTACTAAAGATTAATGACTAATAAGATAGGGTCCCTTGAGACCAGCAGGTGGTGTGGTGGTTTAAGGTGCTAGACACTCCCACATAAATGACCATGGTTCAAGTCTCAGACCTGGCGGCTTTGCTTTCTCACTTTCCCTCTTTCTCTCTCTGTGTCTCTCTCATCAAACTAAAAATAAATAAATGAGTAAATAAAATTAAATTAATAATTAAAAAAAAAAAGATAGTGTCTCTGGACTCAAAGAGCTGATGGCCATCATTACAGGGATGGCAAACAGTTGCTACCTATGTGGGCATTCCTTCCTTTTCCCCTCCCTTCACTCATGTCAATCATTAGCAATGCATTCCTTTCCACTGACCCAAGATGTGGACTGAGGATGCAACATCAAAATACTACCACCACCAGGCAGGCAGAGTAGCTAGTCCCAAAACTCCTCCATGTTTCCTTTTCACCAGCTAGACAAAGAATTGTATCCCTCTATAATAATGATCATCATAATTGTTATTATTATAGTAGCTAATGTACTCTGAGAGCCATTACATGCCAGCCACTGTTCTAAGAGCTCGATAAGCACTTCTATCTCCTTCAATCCCATTCCAATAAAGTGGTTGGTTAACAGAAATCTGATGTGATCAAGGAAGACTCATTTAAAGGAAATAAGAATAAACTCCAGTATGAGCAAATTAGATGTCCTTCAGACAGATTTTCCACGGCTGATGGATGTTTCATATTAGTGATAACGAGAGAGCTGGTGAGATCTTCTTCCCAGGATGTCTTCAGAATTAGGATAGATTCTCACCTAGCTGTAATGAGAAGTGCAAACCTGTCTGAATGAAGAAGAACAAGCCAGATGACCTTTCTGTGTCCTTTTCATTTCCAAGATTCTATCATTTGTTGTGCTCCAGAATCAAATTTATGTTTTGCTAAAGTCTGTAGTAGATTGTATTCATTAAGTTGTCTCCACATCTACTTAGCACAGATGACAAATTAGTAAAGGGGAGAGGCAAGCAATTTGCAAAAACATATTTTTTAATCTCTAATAATCGCATATCTATATTTTGTGCTGAAGTACAAATCATGTTTAGAGAACTACTCTCAAAAGCAACCTAAAAGCAAGCACTAGGGCTGGCTCTGAGGCACAGCAGTAATACATTGCTCAAGAGAAGCCAGATCCACATGGCAGCTGTGGTTCAAATCCCAGCCAGTCAACCAGAAGCACTCCAGGCACATGCACGAGTGCCCAAGATCTGACAGACTAGAGAACGGGGAGTCATAGTTTTACCAGTGAAGGTGCTCATCTCTCAGTCTCTCTGTCTCTCTCTCTCTGGCATGTGCACACACTCTGAATAAAGTTAAAAAAAAAAAGGTTAAACCAAACACTGGAGCCAGCAAATGGTATAGTGACGAAGGCAGTAGACTCCCACATGGACAACCACAGCTTAAATCCCTGATTTGGAGGCTTGAAGCTCATGCTGGGCCCATGCAAGTGCATGCCCAGGATCCCAAGAAGAGAGTAGAGGAGAAGGGATTGCAGCATGGCCATCCTCCTGAGGGTGATTTCTCACCTTCTCTCTCTGTCTCTCTGCATCTACAGCGAGCACACATGCCCTATAGCAAAAAAATCTCTCTGAAAAATAAATTAAGCTCACACTAGACATGATCCAATAGTTAAACCCTATAAACTCAAGCAAATAATTACTGTAACTTGTATGAATAAATTAATTTGTGCTGAAATGCCTTATGTTAGAATGGATATAATTTTATGAACATATATTACATGTAGAAACAAAATAATTCAGAAAACTCGTGATTTTTTTTTTTGTTATTTTTTAACATTTGACCAGAGAGAGAAAGGGCAAGTAAGAAAGGAAACTGCCAGGTCTGGGATTCAAACCGTGGTCAGCCATGTGGGAATCCAGTGCCCTTGACCACCACGCCACCTGCTGGCCCTAATATATTACATTTTGAATGCCCATTTATCTGTTGATAGCCACATGTGTCATTTTTACTGTCATGCTGTTGTGAATAATGCTGCTATGAACTGTTCACATTCAGTATTCCTTTGAATACCCGTTTTAAATTATTTGGGGCATATATCCAAGAATGGAATTACTGGGTCATACAGCAATTTCTTTTTTCCAAAAAAAGCAGTTTTAACTTTAAAAATCAAAGAAATTCTAAGAAACTTTGCTTAAAACTTAAAGCCAGGAAACAGGTTAGGATTCTGTTCAAATAGTAGGTACGTGGACCTATTGACAGCTCAAGACAAGACAAAAGTAATTAAAACCAGAAAACAAAAACTAGAAGAAAATCAGCAATGTTTTAGCCAAAAGTCATAAAATGCTATTACCAGTTAAGTCTAATGTACTTAATCTATCTTCTGTTGTGGTTCGATCTTCCCAGTTGAATTCTGGGATATAATATTCAACTCCAGACTTGTCCCTATGATGAAGTTGACCATTTTCTTAGTTTTTGAAGTCTTATTTCTGTATATCTATATTTAATATTCCTGGTATAGAAATCCCTTGGGAACTTCGTGGAGATCTGGTCTGATGCTGGTAAATTCTTTTAAGTTTTGTTTATCGGAGAATGTTCTTGTCTTTTCTTCCCATATGAAGGATAATCTTGCCAGGTGCAGTATTCTTGGTTTAAATTGCATTTCCCTTAACACTTTGAATATATTTTCCTGTGCTTTCCTCACTCGCATTGTTTCCGATGAGAGGTCTGCTATTAGCCTGATAGGATATCCTTTGTAGGTAACTTGCCATTTTTCTCTTGCCAATCTTACTATCTTGTCTTTGTGGTTTTGGTCAATCTGGCTATAATGTGTCTTGGAGAAGATCTTCTTGGGTTGATTCTATCTGGGGTCTTTTGTATTTCTTGGGACTGGATCTTTGAGTGCCTCTCTAGGTTTGGAAAGTTTTCTTGAAGGATTTCATGGAATAGATTATCAATGCCCTTATGAGTCTCTTCACTTTCTGGGATACCGATTATCCAGATGTTTGGACATTTGATGATATCTAGTATTTCTCCTATATTATTCTCATATTTTGGGGCAATTTTCTCAGTCTTTGTGGTAGATTTTTCTAGGTCAGAAATTTTTTCTTCTACATCTGAGATTCTATTTTCTGTATGATCTAGTCTGCTTTTAATACTCTCAAGGGAGATTTTGACTTCCTGTATTATCACCTTCATCTCTAACAGTTCTAACAGGTCCATTTGATTGAGTTTTTTTTGGAGAGGTTTTTGCTATAGGGTGGGTGCACTTGCCAGGAAGACAGAGAGACAGAAAGTGAGAAATCACCCCCCCCCTCCCGGAGGGATGGCCACACTGCAATTCTTTCTCCTCCATTCTCCTCTCAGGATCTTGGGCACGCACGCACACGCACCCGACATGAGTTTAAGCCACGGGTCTAGGACTCGAACCGCGATCGACTACGTGAGAGTCCAGTGACATAGCCGTTACGCTAACTGCTGGTCTCTATTTGATTCTTTTTTAAAGTCTGTAATTCTTCTTTTACATCTTGCAAGAGTTTCCTCTCCTCCTGGAATTTGTCAGCTCCTTTCTCCTGCCTCTTCTGCACTTCATGGTCTCTCTTCTCTTCCATCTCTGTCAGCTTCGTCATTATGAATATTCTAAATTCTTTATCAGACATTTCCATAATTTCCATTGAACTGTTTGTGGATGAAGAAGAGTTATTCTTTTCCTTTGGAGGAGAGGTATTTTCTTGCTTTCCCATATTTCTTGTGGCCCTGTGGTAATTTCTAGTCATCTGATGGATGGTGTGTTTCTTCCTAATTCTTGAAGTTCAATCTGAGCGTTTAGGAGCCTGCAGGAGAAAGTGATCTGGAATCTCTTTGTTGTTCTGTTTTTATCCCTTTGTGCAGCAGAGTCATTGGATATTGAGGAATATGTTAACCCTAATAGTATTTGGATGTTTGGCTATGGTTCTTTAGATCCATCTAGAGACACAGTGAATAGAGATTGAGGAGAAGAGTTATGAGATAAAAGAAAAAGAAAAGAAAACAGAGAGAGAGAAAACATCAATAACAAAGAAACAGAGAGAAAAAGAAGGGAAAAATTTTAAAAACAACCAAAAAAAGTTTTTTTCTTTAAAAAGAAAGCAAAATATAGAAGCATGCCATGCACAATCACTAGTTTTCAGGAGCTATAGAGGAGTCTTCTTCTGAAGGCCTGCCCCTTGCCTTTCCTGGGTGGGTGGAGAAAATGGAATTATTAGCAAGATAAATGCGGGGCTGAAAGCTGAGAAAATACTATACCTTCAAAAATTTTGAAGAGGAAAAATTACGAAGAAATGAGAAGAAAGAGACAGAGGCAGAAAGAGACAGAGACAGAGACAGATAGAAGGCTAGAGAGCCTTCCTACCACTAGAGTTTGTGGGCTCGAGGCTGAATTATCAGTAGAAAATCTTCATTTCTCTCTTTTCCCTGAAATCACTAGTTCTCAAGAGCCATGGAGGAGTCTTCTTCTCAAAAACTCTAATTTAAAGAAGAAAGGAAAACAATGAGCAACAATAGACAACATTTTCCTATTTTTTAAAGAAATCAAATTTGGGGGACCAGAAGTACTGGTTATGTCACTGGCATACTGGTTATATCACTGGCATGCTAGTTACGTCACTGGACTCCCACATGGTCGACCACAGTTTGAGTCCTGGACCCAATGGTTTAAAACTCATGCCAAGCACATGTGCATGCGTGCCCAAAATCCCAAGAGGAGAATAGAGAAGGAGGGAGAGTGGCATAGCCATCGCCCTGGGGGGAGATTTCTCACTTTCTGTTTCTCTGTCTTGTCTCTGTCATTCCGGTGAGCACATGTGCCCTATAGCAAAAATCTCTTAAAAAAATAATACAATCATGGGGCTGGCACATGGTGTGGTAGTTAAGGGTGCTGGACTCCCACATTACCAACCATGGTTAAAGTCCCAGACCTGGTGGCTTGCTTTCTCACTTTCTCTCTCTCTCTCTCTCTCTCTCTCTCTCTCTCTCTCTCTCTCTCTCTCTCACTCTGTCCTCCTCTAGTCAAATCAAAATAAGTACATAAATGAAGTTAAATAAAATAATTCTTTAAAAAAATAAAATAAAATTATTTTTAACAAGATTTGACCAAAAATGAAGAAGGAAACTCCTGCCCCTCCCAAAGCTGAAGCTAAAGCAAAGGCTTTAAAGCCCAAGAAGGTAGTGCTGAAAGGCGTCCACAGTCACACACACACAAAATGATCCGTACATCACCCACCTTCCAGAGACCCAAGACAGCGGCTACAAAGGCAACCCAAATATCCTCAGAAGAGCGCCCCCAGGAGAAACAAGCTTGACCACTATGCCATCATCAAGTTCCCCCTGACTACCGAGTCTGCCATGAAGAAGACAGAAGACAATACACCCTCGTGTTCACTGTGGACATCAAGGCCAGCAAGCACCAGATCAAACGGCTGTGAAGAAACTCTGTGATAGTGATGTGGCAAGGTCAACACCCTAATCAGGCCTGATGGAGAGAAGAAGGCATATGCGCAACAGGCTCCTGGTTATGATGCTTTCGATGTTGCCAACAAAATTGGGCTCATCTAAGCTGAGTCCAGCTGGCTAATTCTAAATACATACTTTTCATCACAAAAAAAATTAATGTTTTTAACCAGAATCAGAAAAACATAATTTATACTATATATGGTTTTAAGAAGAAGTTGTCTTATAATGTTTGCTATAAAGTCATTTCTCAGATACTAAAGCTTGATGCCAGCAGATGGCATAACGGTTATGTTGCTAGATTACCATGTAGTCAACCACCGTTCGAGTCCAGACCCGGCCGCTTACAACTCACACAAAGCTTGTATGCGTGTGTGTCCAAGATCTTGTGAGAACTGAGAATGGAGGAGAAGGGATTACGGCAATGGCCATCCTCCCTGGGGGTCAATTTTCTGCTATCTATCTCTGTCTATTCGTCTCTCTACAGAGTTTACGTGCCCTATAGGAAAAATCTGTCTCAAAAGCAAATTTAAAAGATATTAAAGATTTAAATAAGAAAATTGCCATTCTATTTCTTAGCTGGAGATAATGGCACCTCAACATTTATATGTACATAGGTCCATCTGCTTTTATTGACTATTTTTTTTTTTTTGGTTTTTGCCATAGAGCATATGCACTTCCTCAAGAGAGACAAAGACAGAAAAAAAGGAAAGTGAGGAATCCCCACTCCTAGGGGGAATGACTGTTCCTTAATCCCTTATCCATTCTCCTCTTGGCATTTTAGCATGCATGCACACTTGCTTGGTGTGATTTTCAAACCACAAAGTCTGGGATTCAAACTGCAATTGGCCATGTGGGAGTCCAGCACCTTAACCACCACACCACCTGCTGGCCCGATGGCTTTATCTATTCTTAATCTCATTGTCTACATGGTAAAGTCCAGCCCATGAGGCTCTCTTCTCAGATAAATGGGTATTCCAATTTCCACTGATACACAGGAAAAAAATGAAGCACGAAGCACACGCCAGCTCCAAAGAAGGAAAGAAATGGAGCACAGGACGAAGAAATTGAGAAAGTGATTTACAAATTATCAAGATCATTATCAAATCAGGAAATACAGGAGTAAAAAAAGACATGATGACAGTGTCTGTCTTTTCATTGATCAAATTTCAATTTTTATTTCTTCCATTTTTTTCTTTTGCACAGCATTTAAGAACAACCACAAGAAAAGATAAAGCCTGGCTTATCATGAGTCTTGAGCATTGGATCTGTTAGAGACTTCTCCCAAATCCCAGTGTTGGGGGCTCAGAAAATGAAATCCCACAAAGACTGGCACTTTGACAAGCTGAGAACCACGTGCTCTCTCTGACCTTCTTTTACCCTCTCTTGGTCATCTTTCATCCTTGTTCTTTCCTGAAAGTCAAGGACGAGCTCTACTCTCATATCCCATTCCTGCTTAAAGACCAGACCTAGGGACCAGCAGTTGGTGTAATGGCTATGTCACTGGACTCCCATGTAGTTGGCAGCGGTTCAAGTCCTGGACTTGGTGGCTCAAACTCACACCAGGTGTGTGTGCATGCGTGCCCAAGATCCTGAGAAGAGAATGGTGAAGAAGGGATTACAGCGTGGCCATCCTCCCTGGGGGGTGATTTCTCACTTTCTGTCTCCTCTCTGTCTTTCTGGTGAGCACATACACTCTATAACAAAAACCTCTCCAAAAAAAAAAAAGAAAACCTGAAAGAGAGGAAAACAACTGTCTTTGGCCTCCTTCCTGAGGCTTCATTAATTAAATTCTTATTGCAGGGAAGAATACTGAGGAACTGCACATGAAGAGATTATGTGACAAGCACCTGAAGAGATTTTTGTCACAAGCTATTTTGTCTTCCAAGCTCATCTAGCCCCCAAAGAGAACCATCGAGTCACCACTGTCTGAGCATTGGACCCATTCTTTCCCCCTAAAAAATCACTTAGTCTAAAACCGACTGCACGTCTTTTTCCTCTCTCCTATGAAAGGGTATTTAAACCTCAATAAACTGCCCTTCTTTGAGTTCATTTTTTTTATGGCTCCCACATACATATATGCATGTGAAATCTGTAGTCTTTTTTTCTGACGTTTTCTAATCTGCCTGTTGTCAGAGATTTTTAGGGAACTTTCAAAGGGGAGTGGAACTGTGGAGATGAACATGCAGGCTAGGTTCTGACTGGAGGAAGTGCTTATTCTGGATGGGGTGGGGGTAGAAGGAGTGGGGAACAAACAATAAATGAGTAAACAAATAATAAGCAAATTTTAAAGCATGACAGCTATGAGGGAGATAAAGTAGGAGGTGGTGTAGCCAGCAACACCTTGCCTCCACCCCAGCCACATGGCAGTAACATCAAATAGATGTTTCCACTGCAAGGGCACAAGCCTTCCTGTCCCTGCTGATGGTGGTCACAGCAATGGGTGTGGTGCCAAGAGAGGGATGCAGGATGTGAGACAGCCGGGAAAAGCATCAACCATGGCCACCCCAGTGTACCTCACCAGGGAGGCTGAGTCACCACTCAACAGCCGACTCACCCGACCACGTTGCCGGCTACAACACCTCCAGCTTTATCTCCCTCATAGCTGTCATGCTCTGAAATTTGCTTATTATTTGTTTACTCATTTATTGTTTGTTCCCCACTCCTTCTACCCCCACCCCAACCAGAAGAAGCACTTCCTCCAGTCAGAGCCTAGCCTGCATGTTCATCTCCACAGTTCTAGCACCTGCATAGTACTCAACAAATTCTAAATGAAAAATGAGCAAATAATGAAGAAAAAAGAGAAGGAAAAGTATAGATTTGAGAAAGTTGAGGTGCATGGTGCAGAACCTAAGACTCTTGAAGTAGGTGGGAATGGGGGCCAGCAGGTGGCATGGTAGTTAAGGGTTTTGTACTCCCTCGTGGCCAACTGCAGTCCTAGTCCCAGACCTGAAGGCTTGCTTTCTCACTCTCTCTCTCTCGCACTCTGTCCCTCTCTGGTCCAATTTTTAAAAATAAATAAAGTTAAAGGAAATTTTAAAATTAATTAATTAATTAATTAAAATTAAATTTTTTAAAAAGTAGGTGAGAACCAGGACATTTCTGAAGAGATACCTGAGAAGGGTTATGTCTTAAATGAGTCACATCAAACTGGAATCCTTCAGCTATGCAAGGTCTTCTGGGAAAAACAAAAGAGACAAAGGAGACATACAAACAAACTGATCTCAGGGAGCCCAGCAAGGAGACATTCTGCAAATTTCCATCTATAAAAAGAGGCAAAGTAAAACAAATGCTGGACACGAGTGTGAGGAGAATGCGGAAGCACTGTGGGAGGTAAGTAACTTAGGTGTGGAGATCTCAGAGGGCTTCACAAAGGAAGCAACATGAGTGCTGAAGGATGTCCGAGCAGCCCAGAAAGGTGAAAGCGCTCAATTAAAAGGGCACCATAGTTAAATACATGAAAACGCCCAGGGTGTTCCAGAAACAGCAAATATTGATATTTTCCTGAATGCGTATACGAATAGAGTGTCTCAGGGTCATAACTTATGCTTTAAAGTCATGCTAAGGAATTTCACCTTGACTCAATAAAGAGTGGGAGTTCCGTGAAGAGGAGAAGAGCATGATCAGATGCAAAGAGAACAGGGCATTCAAGCAAACAGGGAAGACAGTTCATAGGGAAAAATTCACCATGCACTTGCTGCTCAGTAGAGAATACTCAAGTTTACATGCCTAATCTGTTTTGTTTTGTTTTGTTTTTTTCCCATAGGGTATGTGCACTCGCCAGAGAGAGCTAAGAGAGGGAAAGTGAGAAATCACTCCCCGGGGGGATGGCCATACTACAATTCCTTCTCCTTTATGCTCCTCCTGGGATTTTAGGTATGCACACACATGGGCTTGGTGTGAGTCTCAAGCTATTGTGTCCAGGACTTAAGCTGTAGATGACCATGTGGGAGTCCAGCCCCTCCGCACCACCTCGCCACCATACCACCTACTGGCCCCTACACTCCTTAAATAATCATCACAAGAACTGTGAGTGAGGAAGTACTTTTGCTACCTATTTACTATGATATAGAAGTTCAGGCTTAGAAACTAAGTTTTGGGCCAGCCGCAGTAGTGCAGTGGTAACAATGCTCTGAGATGCTAAAGTCATATGGGAAGGTCCTGGGTTTGTGTCCCAAGAACTCCTTATACATATAAGGAGTTCCCACATGTTCCTGGCTGAGGCTGGAAATGGATCGCAGCATAAAGACCCTGTTGTGGGGGTACCAGCAGATGGCATAATGGTTATGTCACTAGACTCCCACATAGTTGACCACAGTTTAAGTCCTGGACCTGGCAACTTAAAACTCACTCCGGGCACATGTGCCTACTGCCCAAAATCCCAAGAGGAGAATGAAAGAGAGGAGATTGTGGCATGGCCATCCCTCCTGGTGGGTGATTTCTTGCTTTCTGTCTTTCTGTCTCTCTCTGTCTCTCTGATGAGTGCACGTGCCCCATAGCAAAAATCTCTCTCTAAAAAAAGAAATCAAAACCAAAAAGACCCTGTTGTGTGTGATTATCTTTTCTTTCTCCCTCTCTTTCTCAGAAATAATAAATAAGCTTTAAGAAACTTAGTTTTGGAAGCAGTAATACTGTCTTAATCACTTAGATAAGAAATAATGTGATTCTGAACTAGGACACAAGACTCAAAAACAAAGGAAAGAATGAATGGTAATTTCAAGAATTCCAGTTCACAAGCATTCTATGTTATTTCCATGAGGACACTATTCCAAGAGACAAGACAACCACCACCACCTCACATTAGTTTAAAAGATAAAAGGAACTTTTTGGCTCAGGATTTGAAACTTCCAGCATGGTCTGTTCAGTGCTTCAAGGTATGACATCAGGGACCTAAGTCTATCCCACTGCTCTGCCACCCACGGAATCAGCTTCATCCACGTCACCTCATGCGACCCTGGCAGCTCTAGGCTTTCCTTTCTCCTCTAATATAGCTGCCTGTGTTTCAAGATTCATATCCTTGTACAACATTGTGTTTTTCTTTAAGGAAAATAATTTTAAAAATTAGATGCAAAGGAGAATTTTTTTTAAGAGTGCAGAAAAGATATCACAGGAAATTACAGATGTTGGGGGGGCCTAGTTGTTAAGGGAGCCAGATCCCACCTGCTAACTGCAGTCCAATCCCAGTCCTGGTGACTTAAAAAAAATCATTTAGGGGCATGCATGTGTGTGCATGCTCCAAATCCCAACAGGATAAAGAAATGGAGGAAAAGGAATTGCAGTACGCCTACACCCAAGGGTGGGTGCTTTCTCCCTCTCTCCTTTTCTGGCTGTCTCTGGTGAGTACATGCACCCTCTGGCAATTAAAAAATGTTTTAAAACAAGAAAGAAAACTATACGTGTTAAAAGCTAACAGATATCAGAACATTACAAAATGTTTCTTGTGCTTTCTTAGTAGTAGTTAACTGCTAGAACTCTAGAGTATCTTTTATCCACATTTTTGTCAGCATAGTCTTTGAACATATCTTTATACTATGATTTTATAATACTTTCTATGAAGAATATAAAAGTTAATTCCATTTTCCCTTTATTATGGTTGGTATATACTTTTATTATTATCTCCAGTTTATGAGAAGTTTTTTTCCTCTAATGTTTTACACTTTGTTCTGGTAATACCATTTCTATAACTTCCTCCACTGTTTCCTGATTAGGGCGTACTTCCTGTACCTCTGTCAGTTCAGTTTTTTGATCTTGCTAGTGATGAGTACTAGAAGTGCTGGCCCTGGAACCAGCAGATAGTAAGGTGGTTAAGGCACTTGAAACTCACACTGGGTATGTGTGTGCTTGTGTGTCCAAAATCCCAAAAGGAGAATGGAGGAGAAGGGATTGCCCTCCCTTGGGTGGGGGGAGGATTTTTCACTTTCTCTCTTTGTCTCTCCAGCAAGCACATGTACCCTATAGCAAAAAACTCTCAAGAAAAAATAAAAAAAAGCTGGTCAGGGCTCGCAGGTGGCATGGTGGTTAAGGGCACTGGACTCCCACATGGCTGATGGTGGTACAAATCCTGGACCTAGCAGCTTGCTTTCTCACTTTCCCTCTTTCTTTCTTTCTTTCTTTATCTCTCTCTCTCTCTCTATCTATCTCTCTCTCTCTCTCTCTTTCCCTCTGTCCCTCTCTGGTCTCAATAAATAAATAAAGTTAAATAAAATAATTCTTTAAAAAAAAAAAAATCTGGCCTTGGTCCACTCCAGCTTTGATTTCTCAACACACATAGGCAGAGAGTGGAGTATCCTCTTAGTAATTTCTCTTGGTGTCAAAGACAGGGTACACTCACTCAATGTGGTCAGTCAGTACCTGAGGAAACGTGGCATATGGTCAGTCAGTACCTGAGGAAATGTGTCATATTGTTAACACTGGGACTTCAATAAAGTTATGAAACACTCCTAAAAATCTTTTTTTTTTTTGGAGAGATTTTCGCTATAGGGCGCGTGCTCTCGCCAGCCAGACAGAGAGAGACATAGAGACAGAAAGCGAGAAATCACCCCCCAGGGGGGATGGTCACACCACAATCCCTTCTCCTCCATTCTCCTCTCAGGATCTTGGGCACGCACGCACACGCACCCGGCATGAGTTTTAAGCCACCGGGTCCGGGACACAAACCGCGGTCGACTATGTGGGAGTCCAGCAACATAGCCATTACGCTAACTGCTGGTTCCCACACTCCTAAAAATCTTAATGACTGAGATTACTATCTTATTGGGTCATTTTTGCATAGAAAAATACATAATAACTTTTCCAACAGTCCAATATTTTTTCACTCATGTTCACCAGTGAGTTGGGGTGGTTGTGACTCAAGCAATGTTTCTAGATTCACTTACCCCAAGTATACATCATTCTGGGACTAGTACCTATCCAGGGTTGTTATTCCCATGCTGGATGGCAGAAGTGAAAAAGGAATAACCAAACAATACAAATGTGTTTAAACTCAAGATGGACATGTCATACATTATATTTGTTCACATACTATTGGTGAAGGCAAATCATATGAGCAAGCCAATCATAGGATCTGATCAAGTGAATTATGGCAAGAGCAGAGAGGGATGGAAGATTCATGAATCAAAAGTATCACTACCAGAGGTCTGCCTTTTGGACGTGAAGGATTTGTTTGTATCTAGTATGAAAAATACACTCACCTCCTCACCAATACACCACAAAATTTCATCTGATCGTACCATGAGGTCCATAATCTCATGATGTACATCAGGTTAAGCTGTAGCTCTATTTGGTTTGGAGGCCTATGAACTAAAAAGTGTGTTACGTGCCCTAGCATATCTATCATCTAGTGGCAGAACATGGGTAGAATGGCTACAATGAACACCACCATTCCAAATGCGGAGGAATAGTAGGGATACTGCAATCACTGGTCCATAGAAATTTCAGAATCCATTTGATTGTCACACACCACATGCAGACTTTGAAAATCCATATTATACCTCACAAAATTATACAATTAACTTCAAATAAGAAATTATAAAATTAAAAATTTCAAAATTCTTCTGGGCAATGTTTCCACTCTCTGTCTACTCTAGCAATAGGCAGTTATTTGAGTGGAGGCGGAAAGAGGAAAAGGTTCCATGGCTGCTCCCTGGGCACATAAAGACCCTCTAGAGCTCTCCAGTCTACTATTCTTCCTGACTCTTGGTTCTTCCCTGAAGAAATCTTTGCTCTTCGTTTCCATGGCCTTATCTAAAGAAGGCATTAGATAATATGATCTCTTTAGCAGCTGAATGACTTTCTTAGTCCATTTTGTGATGTAGAGTTTGGACGCCAATGTCTTTTTTTTAGATTATCAGACCATCAAGGCTTTAGCAGAGGCCGTTACGGGAATGGTGCAGCTTTTACTCTCGGCCTTGTTGAACTTTACAGCAGTACTGTATGACATGATTGGGAAACGCTTGCGAGGACTTGCCTGTCCCCGGGTCATTCTTGACTGGAAAGCCATTTACCTTGAGGGGGCGCAAGCCCAAGCCGCTCTGAACAGGGCCGCAGGGCAGGCAGCGTGGGATGTGGATATGTATATGGGACAGGGCAGGTTCGCTAATCAACAAACAGGATACCCTCAGGCAGTTTACGATCACATCAATACAATAGCCATCAAGGCCTGGAAAATGCCTCCCGACAAAGGGGAACCACAGGCCAACCTTACAAAAATCACTCAGGGCCCTACAGAGCCCTTCTCTGATTTCCTGGCCAGAATAATGGACACGGCGGGCAGGATGTTTGGTGATGCGGATGCAGTCATGCCTTTGGTCAAACAGCTTATATTTGAACAGTGTACAAAAGAATGTCGCAATGTAATCCTCCCCTATAAAAACAAGGGCCTCAAACCACTCCACCTCTGGCAAATGGATGTCACACATGTCCCAGAATTTGGGACACTTAAGTATGTCCATGTTTCGGTGGATACCTGTTCAGGTGTCATTCATGCTACTGTACAGGGGAAAAGGTAAAAGATGTCATAAGTCACTGTCTCAATGCCTGGGCAGCCTAGCCTCAACAGCTTAAAACGGATAATGGCTCCAGTAATACAGCCCGGTCATTTTCACAATTCTGCAACCACATGGGAATCATGCTCACACATGGCCTACCATATAACCCTCAAGGTCAAGGTGTAGTAGAGAGGGCTCATCGCACCCTCAAGGAGCTCCTACAAAAACAAAAAGGGGGAGTCAGCAAAGGTCACTCCCCGAAAGACCGCATCACAATAGCACTCTTAACACTCAATTTTTTTCAGCTCGATTCCCAAGGGCGCTCGGCTGCCGACAGGCACCATGCACCGGGGCCGAGCAAGCAGGGAAAAGTAAAATGGAAGGATGTCCTCACGGGGCGCTGGAGGGGACCAGACCCTGTGTTGGTTTGGTCGAGAGGATCTGTTTGTGTTTTCCCACAGGACGAACCAGACCCGGTGTGGGTCCCAGAGAGGTTGGTACGACGCCTTTCATCCCAGGAGAACCTGCCTGCTGCTACACCGAACCCTGATGATGGCCTGGGAATGCCTTCTCCTCCTGGGGACACTGACGCTCCCCCAGGGGGCTCAGTCTGAACAACGATGGACTTTCCCAGTAGCTTACAGGTCCCTGGAATCAGAGCTTTGATACCGTCTCTGAGAAGCTCCGGTGGAGCATCATCCACATTAACTCAACACGAGTTGATGCCGCCTTCGCCAGTGGATCTCTCAAGCTGCGCTCCATCTTAAGGAGTGGGCAGGGATGGGGTCCCTTGGCCCCCTCCTTGTCTTCCTATGTGGGGGTTGCCTTCTCTGTCTGTACAGATTCAGGGCCCAATGCAATTGCGACCGCGCCTTCCTCGTACAAGCATTTGCAGCTATCGAAGAAGGATACTCCCCCACGGCTTGGCTGGCCCAGATGCAGTAAACCCCTATCAGCTCAGGATGCGAGGCAAAGCACTGCACTCCAGGGACCCTTGATGGGACCTGGAGGAAGGCAAGTCCGGGTGCATATGGGTTGATGCCAACAACACACCCGTCCCCATAAAAAGGCATCGGACAGGCTGACTTGGGGAATGCCCCTGGGCTCTTCCACAGGTCAGTAAGCAAGTCCACCACATCTGGGGCCCGTGACCTCTACCTTCTCCTGACAAAAACAAAAAGGGGGAACTGTTGGCCGCCGCCTTTGGCCGCCTAGCCAAGATAACGCTGCTGGCTGCATAGGGAGGCGTGTCTCCAGTACTTGCCTCGGACAGGCAAAGGAACTTGCGGGCGGGGCCGTCGGGAGGATCCTATATATACGGGAGTAAAGGGGGGGAGAAAGGGAGAAAGAAAGTAAAAAGTAAAGGAAACCTGTGAATAAAGACTGCGTGAGGAAGAACCGGGTGTCATGTCGTCTCTGCAGAAGTGACGCCGACAGTTCTTCCCTGAAGAAATCTTTGCTCTTCGTTTCCATGGCCTTATCTAAAGAAGGCATTAGATAATATGATCTCTTTAGCAGCTGAATGACTTTCTTAGTCCATTTTGTGATGTAGAGTTTGGACGCCAATGTCTTTTTTTTAAGTTTTATTAAAATAAAATGCATATATTTTCCTATTCATCCATTTAAAATGTGAAATTTTGTCTAGTAGTTTCCTATAAACAGTACATCATTGAATCTTCACATACCTTTAGTGACAATCTTTTATCTGACAAGCTCTGCCTTTTGATTGGACAGTTTAGTAACATTTAATGTTATTATCAGGACCAGCAGTTGGTATAATGGCTATGTCGCTGGACTCTCATGTAGTCGACCATGGTTCGAGTTCTGGACCTGGTGGCTTAAACTCACGCCCGGCGTATGTGCGTGCGTGCTCAAGATCCCAGAGGAGAATGAAAGAGAAGGGGTTGCGGTGTGGCCATCCCCCCTGGGGGGGGTGATTTCTTGCTTTCCGTCTCTCTGCCTTTCTCTGTCTTTCTGGCAAGCACACGTGCCCTATAGCAAAAACCTCTCCAAAAAAAAAAAAATAATGTTATTATCAACATAGCTGGACTTATGTCTATCATCTAAATTTTGTTTTAAATAAATCTCATGTCCATTTTTTTTCTATTCCTCTTCTGCTTTCTTTTGCATTAAGTAAATATTTTCTAGTGTAACAGAAATTCCTTTAATGATTTTTTCGCTGTATATTTACAAGTAATTTTCTTTATGGTTCTTTAAATCTTATTAGAATCTACTTATAATTTATACTAAATTAATTCCAACAAGATATAGAAACATTATATTACTCTACTGGCACTTCCTACCTTTTGTGCTTATATTGGTACATAAATATTGCACTTACATATGTTAAGATCCAACAGTATGTTGTTATAATTGTTCATTTCTATCATTTTACATCTATTAAAGAAGCTGAAAAAATAAAGAACTAGTACATTGTTATATTTATGCTCTTTTTACCATTTATGCCTTTCTTTTTAGAGAGAGATTTTTGCTATATAGTGTGTGTGCTCTCTAGAGAGACCGGAGAGAGACAGAAAGCGAGAAATCACCCCCACACACACACCAGAGGGGAATGGCCACACTACAATCCCTTCTCCATTCTCCTCTTGCAATTTTGGGCACGTACATACAGGTGCCTGGCATGAGTCCCAAGTCACAGGGTCCAGGACTTTCCAGTGACGTATCCATTACTCTTCCTGCTGGTCCCATTTCTGCCTTTCTTAATACATTCTATGAGCTCAAATACACATCTGTTCATTTCCATACTCAAGTCTAACTTGCTCCCACTCGCTTTTTTCTGATGTTATTTTCAAATATTTGAATGTTTAAAATATTTCTATGGCTGACCAAAATACAATAATGAACAAATAGTTTTAAATAATTGCTTTTTAGATCAGTTAATGGAACGAAGAAAAGATACTCATTTAACTGTCTTTTATAATTACATAATTATCTTTACCATTATCCTGGTTTTTACTTTTTCAATAGGATTCTCATTTATATCTTCATTTATAAAAATTTAGCCAGAAGAATTTCCTTTAGTATTTCTTCTGACATGACTGCCAGCAAAAAAAAATAAATAAATAAAAAATTTAAAAAATCTCAATTATTTTTAACTGGCAGTTTCTTTATTTCACTTTTATTTTTGAAAGATAGATTTCCAGGATTCTTAGATAATAGATGTTTTACTTTGAGCATCTTTAATAAGTCATCCCACTTCCTCCGACTTCATTGTTTCTGATGAGAAGTCAGCTATTAATCCTATTGGGGCTCCATTAAAGGTGCTTTCACAGGACCAGCAATTGGTGTAATGGCTATGTCGCTGGACTCCCATGTAGTTGACCATGGTTCAAGTCCCAGACCCAGTGGCTTAAACTCACACCGGGCGCGTGTGCGTGCGTGCCCAAGATCCTGAGAGGAAAATGGAGGAGAAGGGATTGTAGCGTGGCCATCACCCCTAGGGGATGATTTCTTGCTGTCTCTCTGTCTCTTTCTATCTCTCTGGCAAGCACATGTGCCCTATAGCAAAAATCTCTCAAAAAAAGTACTTTCTCTTGCTTCTTTTAAGATATTTTCCTGTCTCTGCTTTCAACATTTTACTATGTGTCTTATGAATCTCTTTGTGTTAACCTACAGATCTCATAGAAATTTACACATTTGGATTAAAGATTTTCATCAAATATGGAAAGTTTTCAGTCATATTTCTTTTATTTATTATTTAAGAGTTTTATTAAAGCGTCTTATCACAAAGATGGAAACATACAAATGAGAAACATGCAACCATCATCTTCCACAGACAGGTCAAAAGGCTATGTGTTTCTCCTGTTTTCACAGCACAGCTGAAAACCTCAGACCTTCCACTCAACTCACTGGCCCTAGATATGTAACTCATTCTTTCTCAAAGTATCCAGGGCAGCAAATAAACAAAATATAAAACGATTATATAAAGAAAGTGCAAAGTTAAAAAAGAAAATATGTGGAGTATACCCCTCTTCCCTACCCACCCCCCAATAAAAGGCAAACAATGGCACTTCGCTCTTAAAACTTTTTCTCTATATCTTTCTTGTAATCCTCTCTTTATAGTACATATATATCAGTGCACTTAAAGATAGGTGTCCCAGTTTTCTGTGAGACTCTCTTCTTTATTCTTCATTCATTTTACTTCTTTTTTTTAAAAAAATATTTTATTTAATTTTATTCATTGTCATTATTTTATTTTTTGAAGTTGACCAGAGACAGAGAGAGAGAAGGAAAGTGAGAAAGCAAGCTGCCAGGTTTGGGACTCAAACCACAGTCAGCTATGTGGAAGTTCAGCTGTCCTAACCACCACACCATCTGCCAGTCCTGCTTTTTACTTCTACAATCTCTATTAATATGTACTCAACAGAGTTATTTCCTCTGTCTTCTATAATCTTTATTAATCTATCTCAAAGATCACTAATCCCTCTGACAGTTCAAATTTACTGTTCAAGCCTGCTAATAAATTCTTTACTTTGATTATATACTCTTCAACCCCCAAAGGTTCTCCTTTTTCCACTTTATCTCTTTTCTAATATTTTTATTTGATAAGAAATTATTTTTATACCTTATTTTTCTTCTTTAAATACAGTTTCCTTTAGTTCTTTGAACATATTTATAATAGCAACATTGAAGTCTCTGTCTGTTAAATCTGGTATTTGGTCCCCCTCAGAGTCAGTCTCTGCTGCCTGCTTGCTTTCTCGTGCATGGATCACACATTCTTGTTTCTTTTCATGTCGTAGAATAATTTTCTTAAAGCTGGAATTTTGGGGTAATATAGTGACTCTGGATATGTATTTTCCTCTCTATTTTATGAGGCTTGCTTTTGCTACCTTTTCTTCACTTATTTGTTCAGTGACTTGGCTAGTTTCTTTGTTTAAAAACAAACAAACTAATCTCTCTGTTAAGCTGTCTGCTTCCTTTGTTATTATCCCAACCAGTTAGGCTCCACTAACTACCAAATTTTTGCTGTTGTCTTTAGCGTGTCCTAGGACAAAATTGTTCAGCAGTCAGATCTAATCAAAGTTACGGATAGTTTTATTTATTTTTCTTATTTATTTATTTTTTTTCATTTATTTATTTTTACATTTTTCCACAAACATTTACTTTACATAGCAAAAAATTTTAGCTCATACTCCATAATTCTTGACAGTTTACAAACAACTTTCAAAATCTCAAAATACTGAATTTTAAAGATAATGTTCAAAATATGTCTTATAATTTTGTATAATTTTAAAACTCTATAACAACAGAAGCAGAATGGTTTCAAAAATATATATATACATATATATACAAATATATATGTATATATATATATATATATATATATATATATATACACACACACATTTAGAGTGCAGACACTCAGTATATATTAAGTGGGGACATACAATGCCTCTCCTTCATAGCATGGCTTGCTTCACTCAACAGTAAGTCTTCCATATTCATCCACTTCCTTTCAAAAGCCAGGGATTTGTTGTTTTTTATGGATGAATAGTATTCCATTGAGTATATGTGCCACAGTTTTACTAACCATTCATCAGTTCGTGGGCATTTAGGTTGTTTCCATGACTTAGCAATCATGAAAAGTGCCACAATAAACATCGATGTGCAAGCACTTTTTCAATTAAGTATTCTTCTGTCCTTCGGGTAGATACCAAGGAGTGGGATTGCTGGATCATATGTAGTTCTATTTGTAGATTTTGGAGGAATCTCCAAATTGTTCTCCACAGTGGTTGTACCAATTTACAGTCCCACCAGCAGTGTAAGAGAGTTCCCTTTTCACCACACCCCCTCCAGCACTTATCATTTTTTGTTTTTTTAATCTTAGACATTCTGACTGGGGTTAGGTGATATCTCATTGTTGTTTTGATCTGCATTTCTCTTACAATGAGGGATGTTGAGCATTTTTTCATATGCCTTTTAGCTATTCGTATGTCATCTTTAGAAAGTGGTTTTTTCAACTCATTCTCCCATCTTTTAATAGGATTGATTGTCTTTTTTCGGAACAGCTGCTTGAGTTCCTTGTGGATTCTGGTTACCAGTTCCTTGTCTGATGCATAGTTTACAAAAATATTTTCCCATTCTGAGGGCTGTCTGTTCACACTAATCACTGTGTCTTTTGCCATGCAGAAACTTCTTAGTCTGATGTAATCCCACTTGTCTATTTTAGGGATCATAGACTGTGCGTTGGGAGTCTTATTTAAGAAGTTTTTCCCTACCCCAATGTCTCCCAGAGTTTCCCCGGTGTTTTCAAGGAGCAGTTTTATAGTTTGAGGTCTTAGATTTAGATCTTTGATCCAACTTGACTTTATTTTTGTCAGAGGTGAGAGGTAGGGGTTCAGATTCATCTTTCTGCAAGTGGAGATCCAGTTTTACCAGCACCATTTGCTGAAGAGGTTTTCCTTTTCCCACAGGATTGACTGGTGCCCCTTGTCAAAAATCAGTTGGCTGTATGATTGAGCATTCATTTCTGGGGACTCTATTCTGTTCCATTGGTCCACCTGTCTGTTCCTGTGCCAGTACCATGCTGTTTTGATTACCACAGCTTTGTAGTATATTTTTGGGTCAGGGAGTGAGATGCCGCCCACTCCATTCTTCTTGTGCAAAACTGCTTTGGCAATACGGGGTCTTTTATGATTCCAGACAAACGTTATGATTGTCTTTCCTAGATCTGTGAAGAATGTATCTGGTACTTTGATTGGCATTGCATTAAATAGGTAGATTAATTTGGGTAAAATTGCCATTTTGATTATATTAATTCTTCCAATCCAGGAACATGGGATGTCCTTCCACTTTTTTGTGTCATTTTCAATTTCTTTTTTTATCTTCTCATAGTTTTCCTTATGGAGGTCTTTAACTTCTTTAGTTAGATTTATCCCTGAGTATCTTATACTTTTTGTGGCTATGGTAAATGGAACAACTTTTTTCAGTTCCATCTCAGTCTGCCTGTTGTTCATATACAGAAATGCTATAGATTTTTGTATATTAATTTTGTATCCTGCAACGTTACTGTATTCGTGTATTACTTCCAGAAATTTTTTTATGGAAACAATTGGGTCTTCTATGTATACAATCATGTCATCTGCAAATAGAGAGAGTTTCACCTCTTCTTTTCCTATTTGAATGCCTTTTATTTTTTCCTCTTTTCTGATTGCAATGGCCAAGACTTCTAGTACTATATTGAAGAGGAGTGGAGAAAGTGGACATCCTTGTCTTGTACCCTTTTTTAGTGGAAAAGCTTTCAGCTTTTCTCCATTGAGGATGATGTTCGCTTTGGGTTTTTCATAGATAGCTTTTATTGTGTTGAGAAATGGCCCTTCTATGCCCATTTTGCTGAGAGTCTTGATCATGAAGGGATGTTGTATCTTATCAAATGCTTTTTCTGCATCAATTGATATGACCATATGGTTTTTATCTTTCTTCCTATTAATATGGTGTATTACATTTATGGTTTTGCGTATGTTGAACCAACCTTGCATTCCTGGGATAAAGCCTACCTGATCATGATGTATAATCTTTTTGATAAGTTGTTGTATACGATTTGCTAGTACCTTGTTGAGAATCTTCGCATCTATATTCATCAGGGATATTGCTCTATAGTTTTCCTTCCTTGTCCTGTCCTTATCAGTTTTAAGGATAAGGGTGATAGAGGCTTCGTAGAATGAATTAGGGAGAGATTCACCCTTTTGGATATTTAGAAATAACTTGAGCAGAATGGGGGTTAACTCTTCTTTGAAAGTTTTGTAGAATTCAGAGGTGAATCCATCAGGGCCAGGGCTTTTCTTTGTTGGGAGGTTATTTATAACTGATTTGATCTCCTGGCTTGTTATGGACCTATTCAGACTTTCTATATCCTCCTGGCTCAATCTAGGTAGATTATACCTGTCCAGAAATTTGTCCATCTCATCCAAATTATCTTGTTTCTTGGCATACAGATGTTCATAGTATCCTCTAATAATGTTTTTTATTTCTACTATGTCTGTTGTTATTTTGCCTGCTTCATTGCAGATCTGATTCACCTGGTTCTTTTCTCTCTTCTTCTTAATAAGTCTCGCTAGTGGTGTATCAATTTTGTTTATCTTTTCAAAGAACCAGCTTTTACTTTCATTTATTTTCTGTATAGTTCATTTATTTTCTATTTCATTTATTTCTGCTCGTATCTTTATTATTTCCTTTCTCCTGGAGTTTTTTGGATCCTTTTGCTGTTGCTTTTCCAATTCTGTGAGGCATGATGTTAGGTGATCCATTTGCCTTCTTTCCATGCTCCTCTTATGTGCACTAATTGCTATGAACTTCCCTCTTATGACTGCTTTAGCAGTGTCCCAAAGATTATGGAAACTCGTGTCCTCATTGTCATTGGCTTCCATGAACCTTTCCATTTCAGTCTTTATATCTTCAGTAGTTGTGGAGTCATTCAGGAGTAGATTATTAAGTTTCCATGTATTTGAGTATTTTTGAGGATTTCTCTTGAAATTAAACTCAAGTTTAATTCCATCATGGTCGGTGAAGATGCTGGGTATAGTTTCTATGCTTTTGAATCTGTAGAGGCTTGCTTTGTGCCCAATGATGTGGTCAATCTTCGAGAACGTTCCATGTGGCGGCGAGAAAAAAGTGTATCTTGAGGTTTTAGGATGGAAAGTTCTATAGATGTCTGTTAAGTCCATTTGATTTATGATATCATTTAGATCTTTTATCTCTTTACCTATTTTTTGTCTAGATGATCTATCCAGGGGGGATAGTGCAGTGTTGAGGTCTCCAACAATTAGTGTGTTGCAGTCTATCTCCCTTTTTAGATCTAGCAATCATTCCTTCACATATTTGGGTGCTCCTGTGTTGGGCGCACAGATATTAATAAGCATTATATCTTCTTGATCGATTGATCCTTTTACTACAATATAGTGCCCTTCTTTGTCTCTTCGAACAGTTTTTGTTTTAAAGCCTATTTTGTCAGAGATCAGTATTGCGACTCCAGCTTTTTTTTGGTTCCCATTTGCATGGAAAATCTTTTTCCAACCCTTCACTTTCAGTCTATGTATATCTTTATCCATGAAGTGGGTTTCCTGTAGGCAACAGATAGAGGGTTTTTGTTTTTTAACCCATTCAGCCAGTCTGTGTCTCTTGATTGGAGAGTTTAATCCATTAACATTCAATGTTATTATTGATGTTAATGGATCTGTCCCGGCATTTAAGTTGGCCATTGTCTTAGTTGCCTTTTACTCTTTTGTTTCTTGCTGTTACTTCTTTAGTTTTCCTGGAACAGTACTTTCTTCAGGGTTTCATGGAGAGCTGGCCTGGTGCTGGCAAATTCTTTCAGGTTTTGTTTCTCTGAGAAGATTTTAATCTTTTTTTCCCATATGAAGGATAATCTTGCAGGATACAATAGTCTTGGTTGAAATTGTTTCTCTCTTAACACTTTCGATACATCTTCCCATTCTTTCCTTGCTTGCATTGTTTCCGTTGAGCAGTCCGGTGTTAGCCTGATGGGGTGACCTTTGTAAGTCACTTGTTGTTTCTCTCTTGCCAGTTTTAGTATCTTATCTCTATCTGTGGTCTTAGCCAGTCTGGCTATGATATGCCTTGGGGAAGATCTTTTTGGGTTGATTCTATTTGGTGTCCTTTGTATTTCTTGGGTCTGGATGTTGGAGTGCCTCTCTATGCTTGGGAAATTTTCTTCCAAGATTTCATGGAATAGGTTTTCCATGCTCTTATTAGTTTCTTCACCTTCTGGGATACCAATTATTCGGACGTTAGGACGTCTAATGGAATCTAGTAATTCTCGTATGTTATCTTCATGGTTTTTTGTTATTTTCTCTATCTTTTTGGTGGTTTTCTCTAGGTCAGAAGTTTTATCTTCTACATCAGAGATTCGACCTTCAGCATGGTCTAATCGACTTTTAATACTTTCAAGAGAGTTTTTGATTTCCTGTATTTCAGACTTCACCTCTAATAGTTCCATCTTATTCTTCCTCAGAATTTCTTCCTTCATATGGTTGAAGGACTTTCTCATCTCCTGTAATTCATTGTCTCTTTTCTGTTCCAGCTCATAGTACTTGTTCAACATGAATGTTCTAAACTCTATCTCAGACATTTTGGTAACGTCCTCTATTTTTTCAGGAACAGGAAGGGAGTTACTGTGCTCCTTTGATGGAGACATATTTCCTGCTTTATTCAGGCCTGAGGTTCTTGTACTTCTAACCATTGGGAGATGTGTTCCCTTTGAAAAACCTTTTACGAGAAGGTTTCTTCTAATAGGAGCAAGTGTGTTTCCTTTCTGATGTGGAATGGAGACAGCCAAAGTCTATCGTCAATTGTGTTTAGTAATGTAAACCAAGAAAAAGTATTCTCTTCAGGTGTCCAAAGAAAGGTATCTCCTTCTTCACAGGTGTTTCAGGGAAATGGAGGATTCTAGAGAGTCTTAAAATGCTAGAATGTTTCAGAATTGTAATTCTAGACCTATCTGGACAGCCAGGGATGGTGCAGATAAAGGAAGTGAGGATTGAGAAACTGGGAAGAAAATAATATGTGGAATAAAGAAAAAGTCACGCGCCGCGCATTACCTCAGGGAGCAGTTTCGCCAGGGGTCGAAAGCTGGGAGTGTGGTGTGGTGGAACTGAGGGCGTTCCTATGTGTTAATCAGAAGAGAGAAATTTACAAATGAAAGACGTGGGTAACAGGACAGAGGGGGAAAAAAATGTACGGGCTGAAAAAAGCTACTGTACCTGGCCCAGGGGTCGGATGGGAGTGTGGTGTGGATGAACTGAAAAGAGGGGAGTCTGGCTTGGGGTCCCGGGGCTGGAGCTACTGGGGGGCAGTCCTCCCTTGAAGATCCTGGCCCAGGGGTCGAAAGATGGGAGTGTGGTGTGGATGAACTGAGGTTCCTGGCTGAAAGAGGGGAGTCTGGCTTGGGGTCCCAGGGCTGGAGCTACTGGGGGGCAGTCCTCCCTCGAAGATCCTGGCCCAGGGGAGTCTGAAAAGATGGGAGTGGAGCTACTGGGGGGCAGTGAAGATCCTGGCCCAGGGGTCGAAAGATAGTGTGGTGTCAGTTACGATAGTTTTGAAGACAGTTTTGAGGTTTGTTCTAATCCCAGAAGGACTTTTAGTCAATGTGTCTTAGCCTGGTTATCTCTGGTGAGCTAGCTGACCTATGGTTTACCTAATCTTTTTTATTTTTAATTCTTTAATTTTACTTTTTTTTTAATTTGATGAGAGAGAGAGTGGAAAAGCAAGAGAGCAAGACACCAGATCCAGGACTCAAACCAGAGTTGGCCATGTCGGAGTCCAGTGCTTTAACCACCATACCACCTGTCAGCCCCTGCCTAATTGTTCTTAAGAGCAATTAGGCTTGAATTTTCTCACACTCCATTTTAAATAAAGGAATGGCCACACCAAAATTCCTTTTTCCCCATTCTCCTCTTGGGATTTTGAGCATACATGCACACATACCTAGTATGTTTTTCAAACTACTAGGTCCAGGGCTTGAACCATGCAGTTGGCCATGTGGGATCCAGCCACCTTAAATACCATGCCACCGACTGGCCCAAGATAGAAGCTAATAAACCCTTCTAATTTAAAGTATTTCTCAATTTTGTCTTTTACTGCTTGGACATTTTTTTAAAGGTTCCATTTTTTTCCAACCTCACATATATCACAATTACTAGATTCTCTATAGTCTTTCTCATCCACTTGTAAATCAGTAAGTTCTTTCTTGTAGCCCCTTATCAAATGCAGCTATTACAACCAGTTCTTTTCTTTAACATTTTCAAAACCTTTCCCAATGCCGTGAGCTCATTACATGTATTTTGCTTTCATGTTCTAATCAGAACGTATTTTATCGAATGTTTCTCCATTGCATAACATAGATTACCATTTTCCCCACCTGCTATAATATCTCTTTGCAGTCCATTGCCAGGCTCCAAAGCCAGTGTCACGTATAGCATTAAAGCAGTGCCATACTGTTGATACCAACAACCGTGCCACTCTGAATTTGGTTAAGAAAATGGAGTCACTGTAATTATTCCAGGAATGGAGCAATTTGATATTAGAATTAGGACACATGCACTGTGAGAAGAGCTAGAAAAAGAAGGGCAAGACTGCATCCGAAAGGTAGACAAAATAGACATCAAGGACTTAAATCTGAAACTCCAAAGCAAATAGTTCTCAAATTTCACCAGGAAATGGCTACAATTCTTGAGTTTCTCTAAGGAAGCCTCCACCAACTCTGTGACTCTGCAGCCATGAAGTCTGTACCTCTGAGAAGCATGAGAAGTCACAGTGTCCACCAGAAAGACTTCCTGAGTAGAGGGCCTCTTCTCACAGCCACATCTCACACCAGTTCTCACTGGCAAAACTAGAACCGCATAGGGAAGAGGGTCCTGGAAACTGTACTTCTTGGCACAGAACATCTTAGAGAGGGAGATGTAGAAACAAAGTTGGAAACAACTAGCCCAGTGAAGAGAACGACCGCAGCTTGGACCAGCACTCCATGTCTTTGGTGTGCATCCACAGCTTCTGCTTCCTCCCAAGACCCTGGAGGAGAACATGAGTCTTGGAATGTGGGCGCATGCTCATGAGGAGCCTTAAAATATAAGTTTCATGAAACTTTTGGTAAACAGGCTCTGGAATTTATTAGCCCTGGCCATCACGAGTGTATAAGCCAAACATTTTTGCAAGTAGTATTAGGCGTATTTTTGGCATATGTAATAATGCCACTCAAATACACGAATATTGCTGGGGGGCGGGGAGGCAGGGTAATTAATGAAGGACAAAACATAATTAAATGTTGAAAATGTATAGAATGATACATTTGGAGAACTAGAAGAAAATGTAAGAGGACATCAAACTACATTCCCTTTATGTAGACATTTAAAACAGAAGTATATATTGAAAATAAATAGATACAACACTATCCTATTTTATGAGGAATGGGATCATATGTAAAACAGAACTTTACTTTCATAGTTTTAGTATTGAACAGCAGGTATGATTTGGCCATTATATGAGGCGAGAACAGTGAATATGTTTGGTGATGTGATATTAAATAGAAATTTTCTTTTGTTATAACTTTTTTTCTCCTGAAAAATTATTCTACCCACTAGATTAAATTGAAGCAAACCATATATTCTTGGAAGTTTTTAAATATTCCAGGCAGTAAAGCAGAAAGCAAGATATGAATAAGTTAGAGATAATAATCTGGTTGGTTGTCAAAGAAGGAAGGGTCCAGGAATAAAAAGCAACATTCTGCAAGGCAATCCCACATGAGAAGGCTCCAGTTCAACTCCACAGACCTTCCTGAGTATGCCAGCCATGTGCGTGCCCAAGTTCCAAGCAGAATGAGGCCAGGGGGTGGATTGTGTTGTCTAGACTCTGTTGGGGATTCTCTCTATATATCTCTCATTCATAAACAAAATAAATAAAAACATTTAAAAACAGAAAGAGAAAAATAAAGATTGTGCATGTCAGCAAACATGGATCCCACAGTAGGTTAATGTCCTGGGTTAAACCAACATAGCAATGCAGAAGACAATGTAATACAATGACAACTATAAAGATGTGCAGATGAGTAAAGAGTTTCTCCCTGCACTTTAAGGAAAAAGGAGCAATCAGAATGTACTAAACTCAGAAATAAGCATCTTTTATCTGTATTCTAAGTTTGGGATCCATTTGGCCCTATCTTTCCCTATTTAGACTTGGGTTTCTCAACCTGGTTACCTTTTCAACCACTGACTGACGGAATTATTTTTTGTTGTGAGAGAATATCTGGGAATTACATGATGTTTAGCAGCATCATTGGCCTCAACCATCAGATGCAAGTGGCCCTCCCCAGTGGCAACAACCAAAAATTCTCTAGACTAGCCAAAGGGTGAAGGCCATTGATCAAGACTATAGACCAATAAGAAGTGATGTTCAGAATGATGGCACTAGGTCTCTGTCATACTTCAGCCTCTTACCTCAGTAAGGGTTAACTAGTGGAGCCAGCAAGTGTCACAGTGGTTATGGTGCTAGATTCCCACATGGAAGACTGAGGTTCAAGTTCCAGATCCAGTGGCTTGAAACACACTGGGCACATCCTGTATGCATGCCCAGAATTTAAAGTGGAAAATGGAGGGGAATGGATTGTGATGTGACCATTACCCCTGGGGGATGATTTCTCACTTTCTCTCTCTCCCTGGGTCTCTGTGTCTCTGGTGAGCAAACATGCCATATAGCAAAAATCTGTCTTTAAAAAATTAAATAGTATTCCTTTTTGGAAAGCATCTTAAGAGGGTTAATATATTGCAGAAAATTTTTCAACTGACATGGGCTAAAACTAAGTGCTTTTTCCTTCATAGAAAATCCATTAGATTAACTACATTACTCAAAACTATATTTCTAGTTAATTGAGAATTTACTATACCATTATTTGGGTAAGAATTAAAAGTTTTATTTCTTTAAGCAGCCCTTGCATATAATCTTCCTCTTACTTGAAATCTTTTCTGGAATCAGGTGGAGTTTTATCAAATTAATTAACTTTTTTTTGAGAAAGAGGTTTTTGCCCTTGCCTTTCTGGCAAGGGCACGTGCACTTGCCAGAAAGACAGAGAGAGAGAAACAGAAAGCAAGAAATCACACCCCCTCCAGGGGGATGGCCATGACATAATCCCTTCTCCTCCGTTCTCCTCTCTGGATCTTGGGCCTGTACGCACACACCCAGTGAGCTTAAGCCACCGAGTCTGGGAATCGAACTGCGGTCAACTACATGGGAGTGCAACAATATAGCCATTACACTTACTGCTGGCCCCCCAAATTAATTAACTAAATAACTAATAAATGTAAGAATTTCATGAAAGTAAAGCTTTCTTTTTAACATGGCAAAGTTGAGATTAGCAAATTCTATTTCCTGGCATAGTAAATAACCCATTTTAGATAAATCAGTAAATAGATTACTAAGATCTCTACATTTTTAGTTAGATTTCTAAGGTCAGAGCATGGTGCTTATGGTGATTACCAACAAAGAAAAATAATTTAAAATGTCTGGAGAAAAGAGCAGCCAGATGCAGAACATAAACTACAAGTATTAAAAAAAAAAAGAAATGGTTAGAAAAAGAACCAAGAAGGAAAAAGAAAGGATTTATAAGGCGGGCATGGTGAATGGTGTCATATGCTATACGGGATTGAGAAGTGGTCATTGGATTTGCTGATAAAAAAGTCATTCCTGATCACAAAATCTAGACTATAAAAAGAAAACGTTGATTAACTTGACAACATAGAGTTTTAAATGGCAAAGGTACCATGAACAAACTCAAAAGACAAACTAAGAACACGGAAAATACTGGGTCATCGGAAAAGTCACAATGCATTTTTGTATAGCAAAACATGTCATGACATTTCCAACGATCCAATACATGTGCAACATATGTGACTAAAAGGGGTTAATTGCTCAGTTTATAAAGGGTTCTTTGAAATTATTAAGAAAAAGAAAACCCAATAGAAAAATATATAAGGGGGCTGGCAGGTAGCATGGTGGTTAAGGGTGTTGGACTCCCACATGGCCAACCATGGTTCATACCCTGGACCTCGCAGTTTGCTTTCTCAGTTCCTCTCTCTCTCTCTTCCTTTCACCCTGTCCCTCTCTGGTCAAATAAAAATAAATAAATAAATAAATAAATAAAGTTAAATAAAATAATTCTAAAAGAAAAAGAAAAGAAAAATACATAAAGAACCTGAAGTAACTTTTACCAAAAAAAAAAAAAAAAAGAATAAAAATAATTTATAAGATCTTTTAAATGCCTGGCAAGTACTTCACCTCACTCAAAATAAATAAATAAATAAATAAACCAACAATGAGATATCTTTTGTCTTCTATTAGAAAAGCAAAGTTTTTTTTTTGTTTTTTTTTGTTTTTTTTTTTTTTGGAGAGGTTTTTGCTATAGGGCACGTGCACTGCCAGAAAGAACATAGAGAGACAGAAAGCAAGAAATCACCCAGGAGGGATGGCCATGCTGCAATCCCTTCTCCTCCATTCTCCTCTAGGGATCTTGGGCACGCACGCACACATGCCCAGCATGAGTTTAAGTCACAGGGTCTGGGATTCAAACTGCAGTCTGCTACATGAGAGTACAGTGACATAGCCATTACGCTAACTGCTGGTCCCCCCACAAAGATTTTTTTTAAAACTGAGGTCCATAGAGTTTTTTTAATTTAATAATTACTTTATCTAACTTTATTTAATTTGACCAGAGAGGGACAGAGCTAGAGCAAGAGCAAGAAAGTGAGAAAGAAAGCTACCAGGTCCAGGACTTGAACCGTGTTCGGCCATGTGGGAGTCCAGTGCCCTTAACCATCTGCTGACCTCTCAAAGATTCATTTTAAATAACAGTACAGTGGTCATTGTGTGGGAAATTCGCATTTTTCTTAAACTGTAGTACTGTAAATTGGTATCACTTCTTTGAAGGAAAATTTAACTTTCAATATCTGCTAAAAAGTTTAAAATGTGATGTTCCCTAGCAACTCACCTTTTAGGAATTTATTACAAAAAATGTTACCACATGAGCAAAAGGATATATGCACAAGAATGTTCACTGCAGCCTTCTACAGCATCACCATAGAAACCACGATGTCCTTAGTAGGGAGTGTTTACACTAATGCAAAGAAAATAAATGGGATTCCATGTTTGAAAATAATGATAATCTGGGACCAGCAGTTAATATAATGGCTGTGTTACTGGACTCCCATGTAGTTGATCATGGTTTGAGTCCCGGACTCAGTGGCTTAAACTCACACTGGGCACGTGTGCATGTGTGCCCAAGATCCCAAGAGGAGAATGGAGGAGAAGGGATTGTGGAGTGGCCATCCCCCCTGGGGGCGTGATTTCTCACTTTCTGTCTCTCTGTCTCTCTCTGTCTCTCTGGTGAGCACATGCACCCTATAGCAAAAACCTCTCTCTCAAAAAAAAAAAAAAAAAAAAAAAAAAAAAGGAAACAAGAGAATGATAATCAGGTAGATCAGTACCTCTCAGACAGGTTAGTATGCAGAAAAACAAGATGGTAACCTCTGGGGAGAGGTCAGGGCAAGAATGAGATAGGGAGAAGCACAGAACATTTTTGGCACACTTTTTGTACTATTTAGAATTTTTCACGTACTCATAATTTTGTTTTAATTTTTTAAACCTGGAAAAGAAAAATAGTTGGTCAGAACAGTTTCACTAAAGTAGAAGAGGCTGCAGCTGAAGTACAGAGGATCAAGCAGTTATCTAAACTTAAAAAATATGAGGATGCCAGCAGGTGGTACGTTGGTTAAATACAGTGGACTCACACATGGCTCACCAGGGTTCAAGTCTTGGACCTGGGAGATTGTTTTCTCACTTTCTCTCTCTCTGTCCCTCTCCCTCTGTCTTTCTTTCATCAAATTAAAACAAATAATAATAATAATTAAAGTTAAATAAAATAATTCTTTTTTAAATTTTTTATTTGTTATTTTTTTTTCCACATGAGTTTTGCCAAAGAAAGATAGAGAAAGGGAGAGTGAAAAAGCAAGCTGCCAGGTTCAGTATGGGAACCACAGTTGGCCCTGTGAGAATCCCAGAGCCTTAACTACGACACCACTCACTGGCCCCAATAAAATGATTCTTAAAAAAAAAAAAAAAAAAAAAAAAGGAAAAAAAAAGGAAAAGAAACATGAGAGAGCCAGAAAATGGCAGTGGGTAAGGCAGGTGGATCCGCTGACCATGCTGTTAAATTCTCTATCTCTGCAGCTTGAAAAACATGGGGGGCACGTGTGCCTATGTGCCCAAAATCCTGAGAGGAGGGCAAGATGAAGGGATTACAGCATGATTATTCCCCAAGAAGGGTACCTTCACACTTTCTCTCTCTATGTGTGGGTGCATCTTTCTCCAGCTAGTGCATGTGCTCTCTGTCAAATTTTTTAAAAAAGAAAAAAAGAAGAAAGAAAAGGAAAGAAAGAAACATCAAGAATGGAGGTGACAGGAGGGCATTGGGGTTCATCTTCTCTTCTTTTTCTTTAATCCTGAACATGGTCCACCCAACAACTTATTACTGTTTCCGGGTTAGAGGTTAATGCTCAGGGGGCATATTCCCAAACGAACATAGGAAGACAACAGGGGAAGGTAAAGTAGTGACTCTGCACCTTGCTAGAGCTGACTGAATTGTCTGTGGTCTCACTGAAGTGCCTGCTGACATTTTATTTTCTTTGGAATTTTCCAGAGGATGGATGTGCTTCCCAGAAAGAGAAAAAGAAAGCACCATCCCTCCATAGGGGACAGCCACATTGCTGTCCTCTCTTCTCCTTTCCTTCCTTTAGGATTTTGGGCTCTGCACACACTCTCGCCTGCACATCCCTCAAGCAACAGAGTCCAGGACTCAAACCTCGCAGTCTGCCATGTGGGATCTAGCCTCCCCAGCCCCTGTGCCACCAGCCAACCTGCCTGCTAAAATTTTCTGTTTCCAAAAGAACTTCCTAAGAACTTTTTTTATTTGAAATTGCCCTAGAAAGGTTCCAGGTGTTGAGGCACTGAAAAACAATTTTATATACACTCTTAAAGTTGTGCGTAGAAATGGAAAACTTTGCTTTTAGTAAACAAGTAATCAACCATTATTCTCCAAAGAGCCATTTTCTTTTTGTGAGCACCAAAGCTCATTTCAGAGCATTCATAAATGTAACTGTTTTATAAATTAGCCGCCATCAGAAGGACCATTCTACCATTAAAGATGGAAGCATCAATCCAGGAAATAAGGTATCTCACAGAAGGGGGAAAATTTCTTTAACTCTGAGAAATTGTCTGCATTGCCTGTTAGGCTGCAGTCTTAAAGATGGGCCAAGCAATTCCAGACCTATATTACTATTAATAGTTTAACTCTCTACAGAAAAGTCAGGCTGATTCAAATTTATGAGGGGAAAAAAAGTTTTAGAATAAGTAAAGCACAAGGACTAGTGGATGGCATAATGGTTATGTCGCTGGATTCCCACATAGTTAACCATAGTTTGAGTCCCAGACCTGACGGCTTAAAACACACTGGGCATGGGAGCATGTGTGCCCAAAATCCCAAGAGAAGACTGGAGGACAAGGCACTACAGTGTGACCATCCCCCCAGGGGGTTATTTCTCAATTTCTGTCTCTCTGTCTCTCCGGCAAGGACACACACCCTATAGCAAAAAAAAAAAAAAAAAAAAAAAAATCTCTTAAGAAAAAAAAAAGAAGAAGAAGAAGAAAATGATGGGGCTGACAGGTAGAAGTGGTTAAGGGCACTGAACTCTCACATGGCCAACCACAGGCACTGGACTCTCACACATGACTGACCAGGGTTCAAGTGCTGGACCTAGCAGCTTGCTTTTCCACTTTTCCTCTCGCTCGCTCTCTCTCTTTCTCTCTCTCTTTCACTGACCCTCTCTGGTCAAATTTAAATAAATAAAGTTAAGTAAGATAATTCTTTAAAAAAACGCACAATATAGAATCACAGAGTTATAGAAAAGATCTGGAGTAATTATCTAGTCTCCATTAAAAACACGTGATAGTGGTTTTTAAATATTTTTAAATTGGGACAGCTTTTAGAATCTGCGGAAAATATGGGGGGTTAAAAATCCAAGTCCAAGATGAGAGACAAAGGTCAGGCCTTCAGAAGAAGATTCCTCATGGCTCCTGAGAACTAGTGATTTCAGGGGAAAAAGAGAAATGAAGATTTCCTACTGATAATTCAACCTCCAGCCCACAAGCTTGAGTGGTAGGGAGCTCCTCTAGCCTTCTCTCTATCTTTGTCTCTGTGTCTCTGTCTCTGTCTGCTTCTGTCTTGTCATTTTTTCATAATTTTTCCTTTTAAAAATTTTTTAAGGTAAAGTATTCTCTTGCTTTCAGCTTTGTCTTGTTAATATTCCCCTCTCCCCCTCCCACCCAGGCAGGAGAGGCAAAAGGCAGGCCTGCAGGAGAATATTCCTCATGACTTCTGAGAACTAGTGATTTCAGGGGAAAAAGAGAAATGAAGATTTTAGTGGTTTTTAATTTTTTTTACTTTTTTTCTGTTTCTTTGTTGTTGTTTCTCTCTCTCTCTGCTTTCTTTTCTTTTTCTTTTATCTCATCTCTCCACTCCTCAATCTCTATTTACTGTGCTTCTAGATGGATCTAAGGGAACTATAGCCAAACATCCAAATATGGTTAGGGTTAACATATTCCTCAATATCTACTGAATCTGCTACACAAAGGAATCATAATGGTACAGCAAAGAGATTACAAATCACCTCTTTCTGCACGTTCCTGAACGTTCAGATTGAACTTCAAGAATTAGGAAGAAACACACCATCCATCAGATGACTAGAAATCACCACAGGGCCACAAGAAATATGGGAAAGCAAGAACATACCTCTCCTCCCAGGGAAAAGAATAACTCCTCTTCATACACAGACAGTTCAATGGAAATCATGAAAATGTCTGGTAAAGAATTTAGAATATTTCTAATGGCAAAGCTAACCGAGATGGAAGAGAAGAGAGACAATCAACAGCAGAAGAGTAAGGAGAAAGGAGCTGATGAGTTCCAGGAGGTGAGGAAATTCTTACAAGATCTAAAAGAGGAATTGCACACTTTACAAAATAATCAAATGTGCCTGTTAGAGATGAAAGCTATAATCCAGGAAGTCAAAATCTCCCTTGAAAGTATTAAAAGGAGATTAGATCATATGTAAAATAGAATCTCGAACATAGAAGAGAAATTGCTGGCCTAGAAAAACCCACCATGAAGACTGAGAAAACAGCCCCCCAAAAATGAGAATAATATACAAGAAATACTAGATATGATAAAATGTCCAAACATCCAGATAATTGGTATCCTAGAAGGTGAAGAGTCTTGTAAGGGCATTGGTAATCTATTCCATGAATCCTACAAGAAAACCTTCCAAACCTAGAGAGGCACTCAAAGATCCAGTCCCAAGAAATACAAAGGACCCCAAATAGAATCAACCCAAGAAAATCTTCTCCAAGATACATTATAGTCGAATTGATCAAAACCACAGACAAAGACAAGATACTAAGATTGGCAAGAGAAAAACATCAAGTTACCTACAAAGAATATCCCATCAGGCTAATGGCAGACCTCTTATCAGAAACAATGTGAGCGAGGAAAGAATGGGAAAATATATTCAAAGCATTAAGGGAAAAGCAATTTCAACCAAGAATACTCTACACAGTAAGATTATCCTTCATGTGGAAAGAAAAGACAAGAATATTCTCAGATAAACAAAACCAGAAAGAACTTAACAGTACCAGACCAGATCTTCAAGAAGTTCTCAAGGGAGTGCTATATAAGGAAAATTAAATACAGACACACAGAAATAAGAGTTCAAAAACTAAGAAAATGGCCAACTTAATCATAGGAACAAGTCTGGAGTTCAATATTATATCCCAGAATTCAATCGGGAAAATTAACATCAACAGTAGATAAAGTACATGAGACTGAAATAGTGAAACAGAATTTTATGACTTTTGACTAAAACATTGCTGAATTTCTTCTAGGCTTTGTTGTCCAGTTTCAAGGAGATGTTGATAGGATCGTGTACCTACCATTTGAACAGAATTCTAACCTGTTTCCTGGCTTTAAGTTTTAAGCAAAGTTCCTTAGTATTTCTTTGATTTAGGTTAAAACTGCTTTTCTTCAAATCACCAGCTGAACTTGCTATTGAAAGTAGATTATTCAAGAAATTGTGTGATCAAGACAATGTGGGGGAAAAGGAATCGAAGACAACGGTAAACACCAGAGATAGTGTGAAAAGAGGGTGGGAAAGGGCAGAGGGTCATAAATAGGGGTAAAAAAAAATTTATATATATATACATATATATATATGAAACTAGAAATGGAAGTTTTTTGATGATAACATGAATGATTAAGCCACTATGCAGTATATTCTGGATGGGAAATCACATTTTGTATGCTGTGATGATGCTTAAGGAATGAATGTAAATTAATTAAGTTTAAAAAAAAGATTCAGGAAAAAAAACCCTAAAACTGTTTTATATGAAACTAAAAAATATATATATATTAAAAATACCTATTTGATGACTGCAGTAAGATATATACTCCAGCTAGGTGCTACTTTATAGTATGTTCATTCTACTCACTGAGGTTTATGCCTAAAGTCAGATTTGTGTTCATGGATATGTATATATCACCTGTGCTTGCTGTTCAAAATATTTAGATTAATTAAGGTCTTTAGTGAATCAATAAAATGTGGGGGGAAAAGGCATAGAAAGCAACTATAGATACCACAGGGTGGGAAAAGGGTGGGAGATGGCAGATTGTGAGAGACAGGGAATCAAGGATGGGAAAAAAAGCAAACTATACAGGAAACAAGAAATGGAAAATTATTTGTTGATGATAACACGTATGTTGATGTGCTTGATTGAGCCAATATACAGTGTATTCTGGATGGAAAATCTCACTTTGTATGCTGTAATGTTGTACAGTGAATGAATGTAAATAAATAAATTTAAATTTTAAAAAATTATGCCCTGGGGAGACAAAAAAATATCCAAGTCCAAGATAGGAATTATCTGAATGAAAATGTAGATGCTATTTCTAATATATCAGTAAATGTTATTGACTATGTCAAAAGGGAATCTTCTGTTAGATATTTGAATTTTGAGCTTTATTAAGCTCTTACAAAAATGAAACATTAGTGAAGAGATTGATTCGTTACTAACCAATCAAAATTTTTATACACTACATCCATATCTAAATTTATGTGACAGCACTATCCCATTCCTTAAGGTAGCATTTTTGCATTAAATAAAATGTGATTTACCATCAGAATTCAAAAAACCCAGATTTCTTCAGTCTAATTTTGTATCATAATGAAGCATTTAGATTCTACCTAGAGAATTTTACCTCCAAACATTAAATACTCAAATAGGATACTAATTTTAGAAATCCTATTTTAAAGTTTAAAATAGTGAATCTTAGAGACTTTAGTTGGTGCATTTAGTAAGAGGATAAACATCAGAATTAACACTAAAAGTGAAACTGCGAAACTAGCATTAGTTATTTAGAGCACTAGAAACTTTCATTGTTACATTAAAACACTTAATAAGAGGGTAAAGCCACAACACTAGAAACTAAACCAAAAAATGAGCTTTAGTTATTTGGGAATTTCTACTAATTAGGACCTTCTTAGTTTCCCTCTAGCCAGGAATCGTAGCCTCCTCTGAAATCTCGCAGACTTATTTCCTACCATGGCCAAATCTATTCCCCAGCTCTGCTGTAAACTATAAACTGAATACAGAGATGGCATTTTATGTGGTAATTAAGATATAAAGAAAGAGATGCAAATTTGAAGTTGGAAGATCTAAGTTTGAAGTTTTGCCATTGTAAGCTGAGTGATTTGATGTAGGTCACTCAACATCACAGAGTCTCAGTTTTCTCAGTTATGAATTCAAGATATTAACAGGGAAAAAAGTCAACTTGAACTTCCAGTTTAAGCTCCAGAATGTAAACAGCTCAAAAGTTGTCATTCCCTCCCTTATAATAACAAGAAAGTAGAGCAAACCAAAAATCATTGGCTTTTATTGGCTCCTTGAAAGAATTGAAGTCACAGGGAAAATCATCACCCCATAATCAGAAGAGACAAGCAAACACAGACTCACAGTCAAGAACTGCCATTGTAGGCCAAAAACCACTGGAGCCACAAATGGTAGGAACACTTATATGGAGGCAGAATGTGGACTAGCCTGAGCATGCGAAGCTCCTAGGGCTACAGTCTTGAGCAAATTTCCACACTTCCATGGTTTTTACCTCCAGGAACCTGAGCAGATTCTCATAGTCAAGAGTCAAGAAATATCCCCTCATGACTTTGGCAGAAGGTGAGCAATCATAACTATTTTGAAACCTGCCCAGAGTCCTAGAGCATTCTCCTACCAACAGCCTACTTTTCAGGGAAAAGACTTTGCTAGAACCTTTACCAGACTTTCCTACCTATTGACGTGGCATTTACCCAACTCTACTCCCCCTAGTCTCCCTGTCTCACATAAAGATGGAAGAAAAAGAGCTAAGAAACACTTGTGAAGGTCACAACCTAGGGACATAACTAAATTCTGAGGTTTAATCATACAATTATAGAATACTTCTTACTCCACACACTTTACCACCGCATTAACAAGATCTAAAATAATAACAACGGATTACAGAGCTGCAAAGCTCAGACTCTACTTAAGAAGTTCTTAGGGAAGCTCAAAGGGAGACCAAAACAAGAACACTAGAGTAATTTGAGTCTCTGGCACCTACAGCTACAACAAATTTTAAACACACCTCAACTCCAAGCCAGTTTAACATTTAATCTCATATGAAAAATTTTTTATCTCATTTCCTGTTACCTGATACACTGGGTTGGGCTTTCTACAACAAAAAGAAAAAAAATTACAAGGCACATAAGGTAAAAGGTAAGAAAAAGCACAGTCTGATTTGAAAAAGCATCATCAGAATTAGAGTCAGATATAACACAAATTTTGAGATTATCAGATGGAAAATTTAAATAACCATAATTAACATGTTAAAATTTCTATTGGAAAAAGTAAAAAAAAAAAATGTAAGAACATATGGGTAATGAAAAAAGAGAGGTGGAAAGTCTAAAAAAGAATCAATAAGAAATGCTGGAAATCGAAAGAACTCTAATAGAAATGACGACTACTTTTGATGGGCTCATTAGCAGACTAGACAGAGCCAAAAAGAATGAGTGAACTCAGTTCAAAAATATGTCAACAATTACTTTTCAAACTGAAAGGTAAAGAGCTAAAAGAGAGAAAGAGAGAAACAATACCAAAAAAACTGAATATCCAAGAACTGTGAGACAATTGTTTGAGATGCAACATATGAGTACCTGGAATACCAAAGGAGAAGAAAAAGAGGACAAAGTAGAAGAAATACTGTGTGAGAACTTTCCAAAAGTAATGTCAAACACCAAACCACAGATCTAGGAATCTCCACAAACACCAAACAGGATAAATACCAAAAACCTACAGGGACTAGCAGTTGGCATAATGGCTATGTCACTGGACTCCCATGAAGTCAACCGTGGCTCCAGTCCCAGACCCGGTGGCTTAAACTTATGCCAGGCATGTATGTGTACATGCCCAAGAGGAGAATGGAGGATAAGGAGTGGCTATCCCCCCTAGGAGGTGATTTCTTGCTTTCTGTCTCTCTGTCTCTCTCTTTCTGATGAGTGCACACGCCCTGTAGCAAAAATCATTCAAAAAAAAAAAAGAAAGAAAGAAAGAAAGAAAGAAAGAAAGAAAGAAAATAGAAAAGCAAAACAAAACAAAAACCCTACACCTATCCATATCATTTTAACCTATAAAACCCAACAGTTAGGAGAAAATCTAGGAGGAAGCCAGAAGAAAAGAACACTTGACCTATAGAAAAAACAGAAATAAAAATTACAGTGGACTTCTCATTACAAACCACATAAACAAGAGGGAGTGAAGTGAAATATTTAAAGTGCTAAAAGAAAATATCACCTAGGGTAGTTGATGACAGAAGTACACACATTTGACAAAACCCGTGTAACCACACATTAAAATGGGTGCATAATATATGTGAATATATATATATATATTTATATATTATAATATATATATTATAATGTCACCATAAAGTCTTTTCTTTAAGTCTTCCAAAGTCAGATACTAAATGAGGGGTGAGAAAAACATTATACTTACCCTTCTTGCCTTGAAATCTAAAATAGATAGTCCTCAAGTGGGCAGGAATAATTTGTTCAGTGTGTTGAATGATCTAAGAGAATATGAACAAGGAAACCAAAGGCCAAGTTACTGGTAAGGGCAGGGAAGGTCTTTAGAGGAAGTGACATTTGGACTAAGGCTTACAGAATAAGTGAGAATTGACAAATGTTCTTTAAAAAAAAAAAAGTTTATTATTTCTTTCACAAGAGTGAGAGACAGAAAGAGTGAGAGACAAGCACCCCTGACAGGATCCCATACCACAATTTCTCTCCCAGCCTACTCAGCCAATGAAGATCATGGGTACTGATACCCAGATGTATAGAAGGACCAAAGAACCAAACCTGCAATCTTCCATAAGGAATTAAATAGCACATGGCCACTGTGCCACTGAGTTGTCCCACACAGGTCATTCTACTACCATTCATAGTATTGTCTCTAATTTATAAAACCATTCAACAAGTAGCCCAAGGCAGTACAACTTCCTGAGTAGCCAGCCAGGAGGCTCGAAGTCCTGAAAATTCCGGGGCTAGTTCACTCTGAAGAAATACAAGCAATCAGAAAACTGCTTTATGGTTTATTATTTTGTGTCTGCTGCAGTTTGTCATTACTTTCACTTTAAATTTAAGATGATAAAATGTCCAGAATATGGTTAAATTCCGTGTCAGTGCTTTACTGTTATATAGACTTCTTTTTCAAAAGGAACAAAATTTTATGCAGAAAAATTCAGCTATCAGAATGACTTATATTTTGGGGGCTGGCAGGGAGCATCATGGTTAAGAGCGCTGGACTTGGTTGACTGTGGTTTGAGTCCCAAACCTGGCAGTTTGCTTTCTTACTTTCCCTTTCTCACTCTCATTTTGTCCCTCTCTGGTCAAATTAAAATAAACAAATTTTTTAAAAACAAAAAAAGACTTAAATTTTTTTAATCAAAAATCATTTTTTTTCTTTAAACATTTTTCCTTTTTCTTAGATTTTTCATTTTGCATAGATTTTGTGTCCAAGTATGAAGTATGTCATACAGCCATTGCCACTGCTGTTTTACAGAAATGTTTGTATCTATGACTGACAATTGGAGAGGGAAAAAAAAGGAAAGGATTAGTCAATCATTAAAAAGTAGCAATCTGTAGTTGTTTCTGATCTCCTTCTCTCTGCAGTCCTCCCAACCATCCACCTCTCTCTACTCTACAGGACCCAGCTGCTGTAGCCAAGCACATTTGTTTTCAATGAAACTAGTACAGCTTCAGTTTCTGGTTGTCTTTTTTTATTTTTAGAAAGATTTTTGCTATAGAGCACACGCGCTCTCTGGATAAATAGAAAAAGCAAGAAATCACCCCCCAGGAGGGATGGCTAGGCCACAATCCCTTCTCTTGCATTCTGCTCTCAGAATTTTTAGGCATCCATGCACACGCACCTGGCATGAGTTTTAAACTGCTGGAACCAGGACTTGAACTGTGGTCAACCATGTGGGAGTCCAGTCATGTAACCATTACACCATCTTCTGGCCCCCAGTTTCAGAATGTCTTGCTCACTACTGGAGTCCCTTGTAAGTCCTTGAAGGGGTGGCAGTTTCAGGTTCTGCAATATCTAGCTCTGTCCTGGGCCCATTTCCTGTGACTGAAATATTTCATAAGCTGGGGGCTACTAGGTAGCCACATTCCACAGCAGCTTCCATCCTCCTTCCAGAGAGGATGAGTAGGAAGAGGCAGGTTCAGTCCTTCCTCTTTGGTTGTGCTATGAACAAACCTACAGGAGAGCACTATACTCATTGATTCTCAATACATCTTAGTAATTTTTTAATACCCAACGTTAAATGAAAAGCACAATTTAGCTGATAACAACACTACTTTTCATTTTGTATGTTAATGAGGACACCTGCAGGAACTACTAAAAACAATCATTCAGTAGAGGAAGACAAAATTAGCATTCATAGCTTCTAATTAAAATTTGGCCTCCAGATATGGTATTTTTGCTTTTCACAAAAAAATAGAGAACTTTCAAACTAGAGAAGGGAATAGTAAAATGCCCAAATAATGAAAAGGACAATGATACAAGAAGACAAGATATTATGTTTCACAGTTGCTGTTTATTCATAACCTCTTCAGAGTTTCATGAGCAACAAGAAACCCAGATTCACCAGAAACACAAAATAAACAATAAATGTGAACATATTTTTAAAATTATTTCTTCTTTTAAACATCAATTGTTGAGACCAGCAGATGGGCATAATGGTTATGTCACTGGACTCCCATGTAGTCGACTACAATTCGAGACCCAGGCACGGTGGCTTAAAACTCATACCAGGTATGTGTGTGTGCCCAAAATCCCAAGGAGAGAATAGAGAAGAAGGAATTGTGGTGTGCTCATTCCTCTGGGAGTGATTTCTCACTTTCTGTTTCTGGTGAGCACACATGCCCTATAGCAAAAATTTCTCTAAAAATAAATAAATAAATATTAATTACTTATTACTATTGCTGTTGCTGTTGTAATAGTAATACTAGTCCTTGGAACTAAAGAGAGAATCTAGAGATCACAGAATATTAAATGCATAAAATTGAAACTTTCTGTCACTTTGAATTCTTGCCAGGGTCATGACTAGTAAAAGTTGTTTAAAGCTTTTAAAAATCAAAATAAAAAACACTTCTGTGTTGAATGAATGGTTAAAACCAAAGAGGCACTGTTAGGCCAACTTAGCATTTGTTAGGCTGAGTTATTATAGGCCGATTTAGCATAATCACCCATGCTGGGGCCATTAGGCCAAGTTAGTGTATTCACTGCCATGACAGGGCTTCAAGGATGGAGCCCGGGAATTCATGAGTAAACAGAGGACAGGAATTTGTAAATAAACAGAATACAGAAACTCGTAAATAAGCAGAGGATGGGTGTGCCAGGCGGCACCAGAACAAGGTTTACCTAACTTTAACTGAGAGTTCTTATCTAAATTCAAGCAGACGATAACAGCTGGACACTAACTGCACATACCCCCTCCCTTGTGTGCTGCATACTATGGCAAGTTACTGACAGTATATCCTGTATTGCCTCCTGAGTTATAAAAGGTCCCTCTATCCTAGGTTCAGGGTCCTTGTTGTAACCCACTGCATTGAGCATAAACTCGGACCCCAGCTAGCTGGAAAAATAAATGCCTCTTATGCAGTTGCATTGTCGTCTTCTCTGCGTCACCACTAGATAAATCGATCTTTGGACCCTAACATTTGGGGGCTCATCTGGGATCGATCAACTTGGTGACAGCCAGACTAGACATGACACAGAGGCTTTGTACTTTGCCGCGGAAGGAGGCTTGATCACCTCCGTCTGGGATTTGCAGGAGGCCTTAGGGCCTGTTCTCAGACTTGTCTTGTTCTGGAAAGGAGAGTTAGCCTCCTCTGTTTGGGACTTGCAGGGGGCCTTAAAGCCTGTTCCCAAGCTTGTCTTGTTCTGGAAGAGAATTCTCTGTGGAGGAACTGGGTTAGCCACCCTGGAGGCTCCACTTGAAGTAGAGGGAGACGTCCCTGATAACCGGAAGATCAACTAGCGTCCACATTGGACGTCGTTTGGTCTAACACTTAGTAAGGATCCTATACAAGTGGGTGTGAGTCCGGTGTGAGTGGAATTGATCAGCTGGTGCATGTGGTCATCCCCTGTGCATATTTGTTGGTTTGCTGGAGCAATTGTGACTCTGTGTCTTTTTCTGTTGTGGCCTCTATTCCTCTTCTTTTCTGTCATGGGCCAAACCCAAGTAACTCCCAAAAAGTTTGATCTTAGATCATTTTTCAGACGTCCAGGAGAAAGCCCACAATTATGGACTTAATGTAAGGAAAGGTAAGTTTGATACCTTTTGTTCTTCAGAATGTTTAACCTTTGATGTGGGCTGGCTGCCACAGGGGACCTTTTCGCTAAAAGTCATCAAGTGTGTCTGAAATATTATCAACCAGCCTGGCATTCAGGGGCACCCAGATCAGTATCCATATATTATAATGTGGCAAGACCTAGTAGAAAATCCCTCTTCTTGGCTCAGGCCTTTGTTTTACCAGAAAAGAATAAAGGTCCCCTGAAAATACTAACTGTAAAAGACACCCACCTCTCAGAGCTGGGGGAAACTACAAAGGACTCCAGAAAGCTGGTCCTTCAAGGAGACTCTCGGATTTACCCTTCATTGGCAGATTTAGATTTTGAAGCTTATCCACCAATTTATGCTGCAGTAGCACCCCAAACTCAGGCAGAGGCTCCCCCCAGCCAGAGGCGGAGCCTCTTCCAGAGCCTTAACAGTCACCTCACTCTACCATGGGCCATCAGCACTTCCCACACTGATGCAGGGGTCCTACAGGAGGACTTAGATCAAAGAGGGATTGGGAGGATGAAGAGCCCACATCCTTTGGGTGGGCTCCCATGCTCCCTGTCTGAGCCCTAGGGGGCACCGATCCGCAAGAAAAACGCACATATCAGTATTGGCTCTTCTCTAGTAGTGATCTTTACAACCGGAAAACCCCAAATCCTCCTTTCTCTGAAGATCCGTGGGGACTCACCAATTTGTTTGAGTCTGTATTGTATACCCACAGCCCCATTTGGGATGACTGCCAGCAGCTTCTCAAAACCTCATTCACCACCGAGGAGCAGGAATGGATCCTCACTGAAGCACAGAAAAATGTACCTGGTGATGATGGTCGCCTGGCCACCTTACCATAACTGATCGATGAGGGGGTTTCCACTCACCAGACTCAACTGGGATTTTGGGAATGCTGAAGGTAGGGAGCGTCTCCCAGTCTATCGCAAGACTCTTATGGCAGGTCTCTGAGGGGCTCCTAGGTGCCCCACCAATTTGGCAAAGGTAAAAGCAATAAATCAGGGAAAAAATGAAAGTCCGGCTGTGCTTTTAGAACATCTTTATAATGACTTTAGGCAATTCACTCCCGTAGACCCCCTAGCCGAAGAGAATCAACCTGCTATTATCATGCCCTTTATAAATCAGGCAGTGCCAGCTACCCAAAAAAAAAAAAAAAAAAAAAAAAAAAAAAAAAAAATAAACTAGAGGGTCTTGGGGAGATAACTATTAGAGATTTCATGACAGTAGCACATAGAGTTTTTAACACTCGAGAAACTCCAAAAGAATGAGAGGATAGACTTAGAAAACAGGAGAAATGTGAGCTTACCTTCACTTACACTAGTTGCTAAACGTGGGCGAGCGCGAGCTTCGGCAGCTGGGTGCCCTCCTCCCCCCTGCAGGGGGAGAAGGGACAGTCATCCACATCAGGGTGGCCAAGATCCACCGACAACCAGCACCACAGGATCTGAACTGATGTACGCCGCCAGGAAAGTCACTGTAGCCACGAAGCCAGTTTGTCAACGGACTCCAAGGGATTGCAATGCCCAAGAAGCGCTCAGTGAGTGACCGCGACTTTTCAAAGCAGGGCAGCCTGTGAAGGAACAAATAAGAGTTAAGGCCACAACTTAACCCTGTGCTCCCTGAAGCCAACTGGTGAGAAGGGCACAGGGAGGAACATAACCCGCGAGTGTGTGTGCTTTTAGAGAAACTTTCCTTGCCAAGACCCCAGAAGCTATTGACAATAAGCCAGCCAATGGAACAACATAGCAAATCACTACTACATCTGTAGCTCTTGCCCTGTCTCTCAATCTGCCAATACCAGAGCTTCTACGTTGACCTATAAGCCCCCAACTACTCCTTCAGAAACCAGGAGTAAATGGAGAACAACAAATGCATGCTGCCTGACCCTACAGGTTGGAAAAGGACACACAAAAAAATCTAATCTTGCCAGAGACGCTGGGACTTTCTTATATTACAAATCTCCATTCAGCTATTCATCTTGGTGAGAAAAAATTACTTCAGCTCCTGCAGTTGGCACAATTATGGTTTCCCAACCAAAGAAGACACATTCATCACTTCATAGACCACTGCCAATGGTGCCAGACTATAAAACTGAGCCCAGGGGGGGGGCCACTCCACACAGGTGTTTGGTTCCGGGGGAGGGCTCCGGGACGAGGCTGGGAAATGGACTTCACAGAAGTAAAATTTTGAAAATATCGGTATAAATATCTTCTTGTTATGGTTGATCCATTCTCAGGGTGTGTAGAGGCTTTCCCCACAAAATGAGAAATGGCCCAAATTGTCGCTAAGACCCTATTAGAGGAAATCATACCCCAGTATGGGGTTCCTGAGACACTCAGCTCAGACAATGGCCCGGCTTTCATTAGTAAGGTCCTACAAGGACTAGCCTAGGCTGTGGGAACTGATCGAAAGTTACATTGCGAATACAATTCACAAAGTTCCGGGCAAGTAGAAAGAAAATACAACATTAAAGAAGACCTTGATGAAATTAGCCCTTGAGAATGGTGGAGACTGGATGACCCTCCTACCTTTTGCCATGTTCTGAGTATGTAACTCCCCTTATGTCCATGGAGTGACCTCGTTTGAAATCATGTATGGGGTACCACCCCCTATACACATTCGTAACCTTCCAACGTTGACACCTGAAGGGATTGCAGATTACAGAACTAGTCTAAAAGCCCTTCAAAATGTGCAAGAAACCATTTTCCCTTAGTCTGGGCACTTCATGAGACTAAGAATTTTACAGATCCAGAACATGGCATAGTCCCAGGAAACTGGGTCTAGGTAAAAAAGGCACAGGACATGCACTTTGGAACCAAGATGGAAAGGACCTTATATGACTATTTTGGTTACCCCTACCGCTTTAAAGGTGGACGGAATCGGACCCTGGATTCACCATTCACACGTGCATCTGGCCTCATTGCCTGAAGACATGCGAGCTGAAAAGGAGTGGACCATGCGAAACCACCTGCACAATCCCCTGAAACTCTGGATATCCAGATCTTCAGACCAATTCACGCCTCCTCCTCCTCAACAGGACAATGATAAAACTGCTGGCCCTAATCCTGCTCATTAATTGGAGTGCCACGACAAATCTACATCAACCCTGCAAACAAACATGGACACTCACAGATGGGGAGACTGGTAGTATTCTAAATTACTCCTCTCACACCGGCCCACTAGGGACTTGGTGGTCGGACCTTTATTTTGACCTAAGAGATCTTTTTGAAAAAATTCATACTAAAAAGCCGTCATACCATATCTTAGCAAAAAGAACACTGACGCTTAGGGACCAGATCAAAGGGTTCTGGGCCTGTCCAGGTAACCAGAGGGCAGTTACCATACTTACGGGGGGTGGGGGTGAAAGTTTTTATTGCAAAGCCTGGTCTTGCGTCACTTCCAATGATGGTTCCCGTAAGTGGAACACGGGTCATAACTCTGATCTTGTACATTCTCTTTCCAAGAATTAGGAAATAGAGTTCCCTCCATTAAAACCTGTTTTACAAATACTGGCAAAAGCCAGTCCTTATTAAATAGCAAAATCCTGGCTTTACTTGGGGATTTCAGTTTTATTCAGGCAGTGCTGTCTGGATGGGACCATATCCGGGTGGACTCCTGACAATTAAACTATCCATAGAACCCCTGGCGCTGCCTGTGGGTCCCAATAAAGTTCTACACATACCCCCCTCAAAGCCAATAATTCAACCAACACAAATAGTGACCAGGTCTTCTCTTTTACAATCCTCTAGCGCACCCTTCCGTGCCTCTCTATTTCCTACTACAGGGTCCCCGACCTCGATACTTAACCCTCTCCTTGCCCTTGTTCAAGTATAACCCCCAATATTACCTCCCCATGTTGGCTATGATATGATGTTCACCTCCCTTTCTATTAGGGCATGGGGTTTAATGCCTCCTATAATCTTTCTGTATCTGACTCTCCTGTCACTTGCCAGTGGACGGATCATAAATTGGGCATAACTATACAGCAAGTAAGCAGCCAAGGACTCTGTCTGGGAACAGTCCCTACTCAAAAAAAAAAAAAAAAAAATCTGTATACAACTATTCTCAGTAAGTTCTCTTCAGATACAAATAACAAATGGATACTGCCCCCATTGGGTGGTTGGTGAATTTGTTCAAAGACTGGACTTACCCCATGTCTTTCCCTTTTAGTCTTTAATGCAGCTCAAGAACATTGTGTCTTAATTGTAGTACTTCTCCGAATCCTGTACCATCCTGAGGAAGTTATATTCCAATACTGGACTTCATTTGAGCCACTCCGTACTAAGCGAGAGCCTATTACTACTTTGACTATAGCCACTTTGTTCAGCTTGGGATTAACAGGGGCAGGAATGGGCATAGCCTCCCTTACCACACAAGCGGCAGGCCTTCAGTCTTTGCAACTAGCAATTGATGAAGATCTAGAAAGAATAGAAAACGCTATTAGCCACTTAGAAAAGTCTTTGACCTCTCTGTCAGAAGTCATATTGCAAAATAGAAGAGGGCTAGACCTCCTTTTTTCTACAACAGGGAGGCCTCTGTGTAGCTTTAGGTGAAGAGTGCTGTTTTTATGCTGGCCACTCCAGAGTAGTCCGTGATGACTACTAAAGTAGGGAATGACTAAAGTCAGGGAAAGATTAGCAAAAAGAAAGGTAGAGCGAGAAGCTAATAAAAGTTGGTTTGAAACTTGGTTTAATAAATCCCCTTGGATGACAACCCTGATCTCCACCCTGTTGGGTCCTCTACTTATTCTACTTCTTCTACTCACCTTCAGCCCGAGTGTCATAAACAGACTAATACAGTTTATAAAAAATCACCTGAACGTTGTACAGCTTATGGTCTTGAGACAAAGCTATGCCCAACTTTCCAATGACAAAAGTACTATTCTGTAAACGGTTAACCTAATGCTCTTCTGCTTCTGGAAATCGCTTGGCAGTACCAATGAGAAGGATTCCTCATTATGTACAACTAGAGGGGGAAATGTTAGGCCGAATGAGCATATGTTAGACTGAGTTAGTATAGGCCAATTTAGTGTAATTAGCTTATGTTAGGCTGAGTTAGTTTAGGCTGATTTAGCGTAAACACCCTTGGTAGGGCTGCAGGCCTAGTTAGCTTATGTTAGGCCGAGTTAGCATAGGCCACCTTAGCATAGTCACCGCCATGACAGGGTTTCAAAACTGGGGCACAGAAATTCTCTAATTAACAGGATACAGTAATTCACAGCAAACAGGACACAGGAATTTGTGGCTTAACAAGGCACAGGAATTCGCGAGTTAACAGAGGATAGGCAGGTCTGACAGCGACAGGATGAACAAACCTGAAGGAGCCAGAAGAAGGTTTACCTACCTTAACTGTGAATTCTTATCTAATTTCAGGTGGGCTATAACAGTTAGTCCCTAAGTACATTTGTCCCCTTCTTTGTGTGTTGCATTCTATGAAAAGTTACTAATAGTATATCTTGTATTGCCTTCTGAGCTATATAAAAGCCCCTCTCTCCTAGTTTCGGGGTCCTTATTGCAACCCACTGCACTGGGCATAAACTCGGACCCCAGCTAGCTGGAAAAATAAATGCCTCTTATTCAGTTGCATTGTCATTGTCTTCTCTGCATCACCACTAGATAAATCGACCTTTGGACCCTAATAGCACTAGAGCAACACAATTTCACCTGGATCTGATATAGCACACTTGAACCAAAATAAAGCTTTATTTTCTTCCAAAACATGGACAAACATCTACCACAGCTTGCTTACCACTGAAGGAAGACATCTCCTTCTATTTTGGTGGCCCTGCAATATTCTCTCCTTAATTAGAGCCTCCCTATTGTCTGGCCATCTGCTTCTGGGTACTGCCCAAGTTGTGGTGAGGGAAAGGGTATTTTATAATCTCACCCATTAGTGAAGGGATAAATTTCACATTAGTCTGATAAGAACAAAATGCTTTTGGCATAGACACTTGGACCCCCATGGTGCTTCCTATGTAAGAGCTAAACATTCCCTGGCTGCAGAGGTTCCCAGTTTTCCTGTATGACTATCTCACATCCAGGTAGCATGGAGATGCCATATGCAGAGTATTCTCCCTACTTTCTCAACCTTTGTATTTTCCCCATGTCTGTCGGCCTTTTCTTCCATTGAGGGACTTTGGTTTAGCTACAACCAGTTGTGACGAATCCTCTGATAGTACATTGTCTGCAAACATGGCTCTCAGAAGTTCCTCCCATCCTCACACATGCACAGTCTTCCTCCTGCCAAAAGCTGATGTCTGTTTGTCCACTGCAGAATATGGGACAGCCTTATGGCTTCTTCAACCAAGAGGGCAGGGAGGAAGTAACAGTGTGTTGCTTTGACCTGGATTTTTACAGGTTTCAGTGTATCTGCTTTTGTTCTTTTGGAGTTTGGCTTTCATAGAAAAAAATCCAGTCTATCCTACTCAATAGAGAGGCCATTAAGATAGGCTTTGGGGGAGGCATCGTGTGGAAGGAGAGGCCATATGAATAAAACCAAGGACTCTGCCAGATGCCTGAGCCCAGCCAACACTGTGAGGAGAGAGAGACTAAGTAAGCCCAGGTGACCCCAGCCAGGCTAATGAGCCATCCTTGCCAGACACATGACTGAGGCCACCCCAGTCAGCTCCTTCAGCAGCACTGCGAAGAGCAGGCAAAAACTATCTCCATTAATACATATCTGAGCTCCTGACATATAGAGTTGTGAGTAAAACAATGGTTATTAGGGGCCAACAGGTGGCATGGTGTTTAAGATGCTGCACTCTCACATGGCCGACCATGGTTCAAGTCCTGGATCTGGCAGCTTGAAAATCAAGCCAGGTACATATGCATGTGTGCCCAAAATCCCAAGAGGAGAATGAAAGAGAAAGGATTGCAGTGTGGTCATCCCCTACTGGGCTCCAGGAGGTGATTCCTCATTTTCCTTCTCTCTGTTCTCTGTCTCTTTTCAGTGAGCACATGTGCCCTATGGCAAAAACCTAGAAAAATTTAAAAAGTTACTGTAAGCCTTAAATTTGTGTGTGTGTGTGTGGGGGGGGGTGTTAGACAACAGTATATAACTGACATATATACTGTGATAGACCTTCGTAATAACAGCACGCAAAGGATGAGACAGCTCTGAGTCTATGCCCATTGCAATGTGGTGTTGCTGCATCTCCCATCAGGAGCTAGAGATCTGAGACTTACTTTTTATTTTTTGTTTTTATTTTTTCCAGAGGGTGCATATCCTCTCCAGAGAAAGAGAAAAACAAAAAGAAAAAAACCAACAACACATGAGGCATGATTATATACCATCTTTTTTCCTTCATTTTTCCATTCCATCAGGATTTGGGGCATGCAAACACATGTCCCTGATGTGATCCAAATCGCTGGGGGCTGTGATAGGCAGTTAGCTAGAAATGAGTGGGCAGCCCTAAAAAAACAGCAGGACATCTGCCACAATAATCACAACTTACCAGGAGTTATAACCAAACCCTCCATGAAAACGCCTTCTTCCCACCCAGCTCCTGGCTCCAGGAAGGCAAAGCAAGTCCCATTTTTCTTCCTTGGTACCTGAGGAAGACACATAGGTATGATTTTAAATTTCCCTCTTGTCATTCCTCACAAAACAAAAAAGATCTAAAAGGACATTTTGTTCAACATTCTGATTCCCACTGAGTCAATAAACTAATTGGGCAGTTCATCCAAATAAGAATGCTCCTATCATCAAGGCTCACACTGGACATGCATAATCAGATACTCAAATCCCTCTGATTCTTCACCTGTGAGGGAGCTACCCAAGCATAAGAGAAAGCCCTTGAATTCTAAGAATATACATACTATGACAGACCTCCCACTGCTAAATATTCATTACCACCTCTAGTAGTAAAAATAACCCCTAATCAGTCCCAAACACAGTTGCTACCTAGCAACCTCCATGCCCAAAATCTTTTGAGTGTACTCCTTTTCTAAAATCTTCCTTTCCTATTAAATTCTCTTTTCTATCTACTTTTATTGGAACTGTGGCTTTATTTTGTGCCTTAGGACAGGTCTCTAAGTTTAGAAATCTGGACCCAAAAGAACCAAGAATTTTACACAATGCAGCTCAGCACTCTCCCATCCTACGACAGGGCAGGATTCTAACTGCAGTCAGCCACATGGGATCCAGCTCTCACAACACATAGCTTAGCCACAGGGCTATGGAGCCAGTCCAGACCCGAGATTTCCTTAGACCTAAATCATCTGGCAGAGTGTCAAGTGCAAGTCCAGACCTGGCCACAAGAGGCTTCTCAGTTTCAGCTCTTACAGTGCTGGGATCTGAAGACCATCCTGCTGAAAGAAATCCAGACTAAATTAGCCCAGATTAAATTAGATGAGATTACACATGGAGGAAAGCCAAGGTACCGCAGGTGACAGCCAACCTCATTACCAGAAATGTGAATGAGACCACCTTAAAACTTTTGCTAGCAGATGACTGTGAATACGAGAATCCAGGTAAACACCACCCAGACTGCCAACCCACATGGTCACAAGAAATAGCTGTTGTTTTAAGCCACTAAGTGTTAGGGTGACACACTGCAAGCAAGCAATAATGGGGGGAAATTCTACCTGGCTCCTGGCTATTTCTTCTGGCCTAGCTTCCTCAGAAGTAACTACAAGACCAAGCACATTTTGCAGGAAGTAGCCTTAACTCTTGGAAATATAGAGCAATATTCAGGCTCACAGTATCTAAAATTGTACTGTTTAATTAGGGCCCTACCGCCAACAAGATGAGGCAAGTTCCCCTCTTCATAAAATACAGGCAATAATTGGGACCAGCAGTTGCGTAATGGCTATGTCACTGTACTCCTGTGTAGTTGACTGTGGTTCAAGTCCCAGACCCAGTGGCTTAAACTCACCCAAGGAGCGAGTGCGTGCGTACACAAGATCCCACTAGGAGACAGAGGAGAACGGCTTGTGGTGTGGCTTGCCTCTGGGCGGGGGTGATGTCTCAGTTTCTGACTCTCTGTCTCTAGCTAGCATATGTGCCCAATAGCAAAAATCTCTCAAAAAAAAAAAAAAAAAACATATATAGACAATAATAGAAAGTACCTCACTGGGTTAGTGAGAACATTTAATGAGATAATCTACATAGAATATACTCAGGAAATGGTAGTTTTATTTTTCAAAGGAATGAGATAGATTTTTAAAGAAAGTCTTGAAAATTTTTAAATTAAGTCATATCCTTAAAAAAATCTTTTAATAAAATAAAACTTAGAAAGAGAAGCCCACATTCTATAACCCTCCAAACCTTCTTCAAGGAGTTGCCATGCTAGTACTGGATGGATTATAGTGGAAATAGTATAGGCATTCTTTTTTTTTTTTGGGACAGATCTATAGGAGGAAATACTTCTTTTTTTTTTTTTTTTTTTGAAATACTTTATTTTTTTAGAGAGAGGTTTTTGCTATAGGGTGCGTGTGCTCACCAGAAAGACAGAGAGAGACAGAAAGCAAGAAATCACCTCCCAGGAGGATGGCCACATCCCAATCCTTTCTCTTCCATTCTTGGGGATCTCAGGATCTTGGGCACACACGCACATGCACCTGGCATGAGTTTAAGCCACCGGGTACAAGACTCGAACTGCGGTGGACTACATGGGAGTCCAGCGACAGCCATTATGCCAACTGCTGGTCTTGTATCGGGAATTATGAGTAAGGTAAAGGTAAATGGTCCAATTTCTTAGGTTTGAATGCCCTTAATTTATTTTCATTGGTTAGGGGCTCTAAAGTATTGCTTTATATAAATGATAGAGCAACAAAATTGTCAAGATGGTACATACAGGTTGCGGTGCCACCATTTCTCCCATCTTCGGACTCTGTGTGTCTTGCAGAGCTTCCAGCAGCACCATGCTTGGACAGAGTATCTGGAGGTTCATGACCTCTGTGGTCCGTAGGAACCACTATGAGGAGGGCCCAGGGAAGAATCTGCCATATTCAGAGGAAAGCAAGTGGCGGTTACTCGTTATGATGACTTTGTACTTTGGATCTGCATTTGCTGCACCTTTCTTTATAGAACAATACCAGCTACTTAAGAAATAAGGATGTTTTAATTAATCCATTTCATTGATATGAAGAACATTTTAAGAGGTGCAGTCACAATCTCTGGAAAATGGATCAAACTCTTAAACTCATAGCATACTAGGTATATTTGTAAATAAACTTATGACCTGAACGCATAATGCCTCTTTTCTGAAATAAGGATATGACTAACTGAACATGTCCTTACTTTAGTTTTTTGGTAATATTACCAAATTAGTTTCTTCATGAGGAGTCGGGTGTGATTTATATTGTTTTTATGGTCATAAATCCCAAGAATTTATTTTTGACTTCTGTGTCAGGACCTTGATGGCCATGTACATTATAAAAGAGAAATGCAAATTTGAAAAACAAAGACAGTAGATTCAGAGTGAAGCATTCTCTCTAATTAGAACAAATAAAATGAGAATTCTGTAGACCCAGAGCATACCATAATTCTGGAATATTTTAAAATAATCAACACAGAAAATACTAAGAAAAGAAATGTATATTCTTTATTAGTGTTACTCGGTTCAGACAGTTATAATATGATACCATAGAGTGGGCGGCTTAAATAACAGAAATTTAATTCTCATAGTTCTGGAGACTAGAAAGTTCAAGATCAAGGGACCAGCAGATATAATTCTTTGTGAGGGCTCTCTTCCCACTTTGGAGATAAACAATTTCTTGCTGTCTCCTCACAAATGACAGAGAGAGAGAGAGACTTTCTTATGTCTCTTCTTATAAGGCTACTAATCCCATGATGACGGCTCCACCCTGAAAACCTAATTACTTCCCAACGGTCTCAACTCCAACTATTACAACAGGGATTAGGGTTTCAATGGTGAGGGGAACACATTCAGTTCTGAGCATTGACACCATTGGTACTGTCATTAAAAAGGTTGCTATGGCAACCTTTTTTTCAAAAGCCGGCCACTACATTTCTTGTCCAATATGCTTTTGGAGAATCCTGTCATTCTCCCCCAAAATAAGCAGAAGTTATGGGAGATACATGTCATCTTCCACCTTGATCCTGGGTAAGCTTTTTTTTTATTTTTTTTTTTTTTTTGCTATAGGGTGTGTGCGCTTGCCAGAAAGACAGAGAGAGACATAGAGACAGGAAGCAAGAAATCACCCCCGAGGGGGGATGGCCACACCACAGTCCCTTCTCCTCCTTTCTCCTCTTGGGATCTTGGGCATGCATGCACACGCGCCCGGCGTGAGTTTAAGCCACTGGGTCCAGGGCTAGAACCGCGATCAACTATGTGGGAGTCCAGTGACATAGCCATTATGCTAACTGCTGGTCCTGGTGGTTTTTTTTTTTTTTTTTTTTTTTTTTTTTTTTTTTGAGAGGCTTTTGCTATAGGACACGTGCACTCTCCAGAAAGACAGAGAGACAGAGAGAGGGAAAGTGAGAAATCATCCCCAAGGGGCGATGGCCACATCACAATCGTTTATCCTCCATTCTTCTCTCAGGATCTTGGGCACGCATGCACACGTACCTGGCGTTAGTTTAAGCCACCGGGTCCATGACTTGAACCACAGTTGACTACATGGGAGTCCAGTGACATAGCCATTATGCTAACTGCTGGTCCCCTGGGTAGGTTTTTGTGACTGCACCAAATCAAAGAGCAGTGGTTTTCACCCAGGGGTATTTTGCCCCCTAGAGAACATTTGGTGATGTCTGGAGACGTTTTTCATTGTCATTGCTGGTGGGAAGAATGCTACTGAATGGCATTAAGAATGGCATTAAAGAATGCCATTCTTTAACGCACCATCTGAATTGAGAAACCCTGTAAGAGAGTGTGGTGGAAGTAATGCTCTGTGACTCCCTGGCGAGGTCATAAAAGACAAAGCAGCTCCTGCCTAGGGTGGGTTCTCCAGGGCTTACTCACCTCTGTTTTTGTTGTTGTTGTTGTTTTTTAACAGTTTTTTTTTTTTTTTTTTTTTTTTTTTTTTTGCTAGAGGGTGTGTGTGCTCATCTGAGAGACAGAGATAGACAGAGAGACAGGAAATCACTGCCCAGGGAGATAGCCATGCTGCAATCCCTTCTCCTCCATTCTCCTGTCGGGATTTGGGGCATGCATGGAGCACCCGGCGTGAGTTTCAAACTGCCAGGTCTGGAACTCCAATTGTGGTCGGCCATGTGGGAGTTCAGGGAGGTAACTGTTACACTCTCAGCTGGTCCCTGGGCTTGCTGGCATTTGGAATCCAGCCAGATGCATGGAAAAGCCCAGGCTACCTGGAAAGCCTCACATCGAGACGAGCCAAAGCCTTGGGTCCTGGACCTCACTGAGGAATTCAGTATCCTATAAACTCTTTCTAAAAAGTCCTATTTGAACTCTACTTTGCTCACCTTCTCAAGGTTTCTGGACAAACTGCAGGTGTGTGATCACCTATAGATGGCACAATCTCCTGGCCCCTGGTCCAAGGTCCTGCCTGGTGGTCCAGGGCCTCCTGTGGCTTGAGTTGGGCATTGCAGCTGCCCTTCAGTGCTTTAATTATAAAAGATTTCTTATCCTTTTAAATGAACTCTTACCAGCTCATATAAAGAGCATTTGCGGTCCCCAACAAAAAAAGCATTTATTAATGTAAAAGCATTTTAATATAATATATAAATTTAGGGATTTTGGCTATACTATCATTACTATTTACATATTATTGGTAAAGACCTGAATAGATATTTGCCAATTTTTTACTTAACTTATTAATTAATTAATTTTAATCTGACCAGAGAGGGACAGAGTGAGAGAGAGCAAGAGAGAGAAAGTGAGAATGCAAGATGCCAGGTCTGGGATTCGAACCATGGTCGGCCATGTGGGAGTCCAGTGTCCTCAACCACCTGCCAACCCCATCTTATTGGATCTTGAATACTAGGATTCTTTTCCACACATGCCCAACCTGTAAAATAACTTGAAACTACCTGTGATAGAAATCTTTGAGGTGGCAAAGCTGGCTTAGACCTGGTCCTTATTTCATTTGTGGTTTTGATAATTATTTGTGGTTTTAACTTAAATCTGTTGAGTCTCCTACATGAACTCCAGGTGGTTAACATCAGAATTGCACTGGAATACACAACAACTGGGTTTTTAACCAGAAAGCCCTCAGCAGTATTCCCCCTTCCCTTTTTTCCTTATTAAATTACAGGTTTGTCACTACAGCTTCTTGTGGCTGGAGTGCCTCAACCATTCAAAGCAGCCTCAGTGGTCAGGACCCAAGGCCAACCCCCATGGACTCTCCTGAGTTCTGCTGCACCTGATCCAGGCGAATCATTCACACTTCCTTTGCCCCAACGAACCAACACTGCCACACTTTTTAGCCACCCCCACTTTTCCTCTACATTTCCTGAGCAAGAATAAACCCCAATCTACTTGTCTTATGACTGCTGCATAACAAATTAGGGCCTCTGTGTAAGAAATTGAATCAGGTCTCTGTGGAAGCTTCATTAGACCTGACGTGAAGGTAATGGAAACTACCTCCCAACTCTGCCCGTGGGAAGAGGTTCAGGCTCACAATATAACAGCTCTGTGCAAAGAAACTTTTCCACAAAATCTCCCCTTGTTCATTCTCTGGACCCTTTTATAACCTTGAAGTATATGAAATAATTCGAATAGAGTTATTTTCTCCAAATATCTGAAAAACCTATGGTGATATGGTCCCTCACTTTGGAGTTTCATATTTAATATTTTGGTATGGCACATCATTTCAAATGTTCACATCTGTTATATATTAAATTGAGGATTGCAAACAAAGCTGAAAAACTAGAAGATAAAAATGTAAATACAAAATTATAGAATTCCTTGCTAACTAAAAAAGTGACTTGTCAATTAAAACAATATAACCCCGAGTTAGTGATATTAAACATTAAACTAACAAAAAGAGGCTTATAAGAGGTTATTTCTGCTATTGTATTCCCAACAGAAATATCTGAAACTGGATGATTTACAAAAATAGACGTTTGTTCAGGTCACAATTTGGAGGCCCAGGGTCCAGAGGCCAGTCTCAGCTATGGTATTCGGGAGTCAGCATCTTGAGCAGAGCAGCTGCCCATAAGTTTCTGCTTATTCTGATTTCCTTTCCTCTTTGTGTTCAGTCATAACAACCCCACTCTAATAACCTTCTCACACCCAAAGGCCCTGTTACTGGAGGGAGTGTGTTGTGCTGAATAAAAGGATCAAGGGTAGGCACGTGGCATGGTGGTTAAGGTGCTGGACTCCCACATGGCTGACCACAGTTAGAGTCCCAGACCTGGCAACTTGCTTTCTCACTATCCCTCTTTCTCTCTATCTCTCTCTGGTCAAATTAAAAATAAGCTATCCCAAATAATAGAACCATAGCCACAATAAAGTGAAAAGCAAGTTTTGATAATATACTTGAGAGAAGACTAAGTGGCACATTATCTAGCAGTGACTGCCCCAAGAAAGGTCATGGGTTTCCCTTATGCAGAACTGAGATTTTTCATATTCATGAAGGAGGTAGGTTTTCAGTCATGGCCATCTTCCCTCATACCTGCTGTTTTGCAAGGCTCTTTCCTCTTCTGAAGGAAGGGTCAAACAGAGAAGCAGGGAGTTGGGAAAAGATTTGAGGCATTGATGTCATGTTGTTTATTGCTGAGTTCAGGTGAGCTCACAGAGTCCTAGTAGTACTCACAGGTGCTTCCTCCCTCTTGGAGCCTATGACATATGTGAAGTGTGCTTGTAGAGTTACATCCTCCCTCTTGGAGCTCACAGCATGAAGTTGAGCCTAGCCAATGCTGAACCAAGCCAAGGCCATCAGTGGGTCACCAGGTTGAACCAAGACCAAGCTGAGCAGGGCTAGCCAACTAAACAGAGCAGAACTGACCAAGTGCTCTTTTCTCTCAAAGGGGCTGCAGAAAATAGTGGCTCAGTGCCAAAACCAAACTGTTACACATACACACACACACACACACACACACACACACACACATACACACACACACATACACACATGCATGTTACATTCAATGGTTAAAACAGCAAGATAATAATTACATAGCAAGAACACAAGCACAGCACAACTAATGACTTAAGTTGTTTACCCTGTGACCTTCAAGCATGATAAGATAGGAGGCGAGGGAGTCAGACTAAACTATTCTGACTCCATTTTCAATTCACCTCCGTAGTCTTTGTCCAGCATGGGGAGGTCATTTGCATGACCTTTAGGTACTGAAGGCAGGTGCATTTGTATAGAGGTGATTTTGCCCATCTCAGTCTGCACTCCAGAGAAAGATGATATCTCTTTCAAGTGGCCCTTAGATTGTTGTTGGAGGGCATGTGTTACTACAAGAAAGAGAATATCACTACTCCCAGATGTTCCAATTACAAATCCAGATGTTTGATGACCATTGTGCCAGGAGTCCTCCCCTGGGACTTCCTGCTCATGCCTAGCTACCTACTCTAATGGTCCCAGCATAGGACACCACGAAGGGATTAACTTTTCACTTAACACCTTTACAACACAAGGAAGTCCAAACACATGAACTCTGGGAGGACATCCAAATTATAGCAGTAGTTTTTCTGGGGACCATCACGTTCATTTGTTTTCAATGTTTAACAATATATATTCTTTGTGGTCATGTCAAAGTCATCTCGGTTTTGACAAGTTCCTATAAAGGTTATGGAAGGCAAAGTAGAAAACGGATCTTGAAGTTCACAGCAGAACCGAGAGGTTTCCAAAAGCGAGATGTCACCCAACTAGGAATATAAATTATGCCACTAATACTGTCCTGTGCTATGGATATTCCTCTTTTTAAAGAATTATTTTTATTTATCAATTTATTTATTTAGGTTTTTTATTTTTATTTGAACAGAGAAGGATAGAGAGAGAAAAAGAGAGAAAGTGAGAAAGCAAGCCTTAGGTCCAGAACTCGAACCGTTGTTGGCCATGTGGGAGTCCAGTGCCTTTAACCACCATGCCACCTTCCAGCTCCCCAAAAAACAGTTTTTAATTTTAACAAGTTGAAGTGAGTTTGGCTAAGCAGATCCTGGTTACAGTAGTGGGGTAGTGGGGAAACAGTCCTGATGCGGAGTGAGTGCTCTAAAGTTTCCTCTATTTCTGTGACTTAAAGATAAAGGTTGGAGATGGGAGTCCAGTCGGAGCCACTGAATTCAGAGGTCCTCTCTTCAGAATATAGTACTCTGGCATGCTGATTATTTCACACTAAAGACTCTCGGAGATCAGCAGATACTGAACGAGGTTTTGCTCAATTTTCTCCATAAGTCTGGCCCCACCAAAGAGAATTCACTTGCCCTCCATTTCCTTTCTGAATCTTTTATAACCATTCAAAGAAAGGAAAGCAGAGGGATGTAACCTTACCTGGATGTTAATGTCTGCCTCTCAGGCTTATTGAGATCCTAAAGAGAATTGTTTACAAATTAATTTTTTCTTCTATACAGAAGAGAAATTTTTGCTGAAGGGAGCATGCACTCACGTGAGAGAGAAACATAAAGAAAGTGAGAAATCACTCCCCAGGGTGAATGGCCATGCCACAATCCCTTCTCCTCCATTCTTCTCTCGGGACTTTAGGCATGCACGCACACCCACCTGGCATGAGTTTCAAGACTTTGGGTCTGGGACTCAATCTGTGGTGATCTATGTGGGAATCCAGTGACGTAATTATTATGTCAACTGCTGATCCCACAAATTAATTTCCATTCAGTCCTCCTACTAATCACTTATTGTCCCTTAAAAAGAATTGCCTACATTTGTATTTCAGCCCTTTCTTGAGGAGAAGGATGTGTCGTCACATAAACTCATTGAGAATCTGGATAAACACACACCTGAGACCTCCCACTGTGTGTTAAATAAACCTGTATGCCTTGCCCTTATGAGCCTGTTGCAAAAGAAAAGCAGTCCAGAGCGGTCAGTGGAACTACAAGGTCCATTCAAGGCCTTAGTAAAGCGTGAACCTGAGACATTAGTTAGGCTTGTTGCCCCAAAGGGCATGTTTTAGTTTACAGCAAAGAATCTGCTAAGATGCAAAACTATGATAGATTTTACAATGTGATACCCACACTTCCTTCTTCCCAGTGTTCTTGAGTTTGTGATGTAAAGAATAAGGTACACCCAATCAGCTTCCTGCATTTTAAATGAACTAATGTAAATTTTATTTGTAAAGTTTTTTGTCACAGGGCATGTACACTTGCCAGAGAGAGACGGAGAGAGGGAATGTGAGAAATGTCTCAGGGGAAAGGGGGATGGACACACTACAATCTCTTCTCATTCATTTTCCTTCTGGGATTTTGGATAGGCACACTGAAGACAAATGTTTGACTGCTTTTCCCTATTTTCCAAAATCCTTACCAGGTAGCCAGGAGGGAATCATACCCATAAACATTAACAGACCATTTTGACCCATTGGTAACAGGATTCTTCCTATATCCTGTCCCTGGCATAGTATCTTTGTGATGCATATTAAGCTTCCTTATCTCTGTTAAAGTACATTCCTATTTGATTTCAGTAACCTGTCTTTTCTAATTACCAACCTAAAAACTGTAAAACCCACCTACAACCTACAAGACCCTGCTTTCACATGTCCTGCCTTTTGGGGCCAGACCAATGGAAAAACTCTTCGCTAAATTCCAAAATCTGTCTCTCATGCTCAAAATCAAATGAAAGGAACCCCTGTAACTGATCACCTCAAGAAAGGCATGCTTTGCCTCCTCTCTGGGCCTAGGTCGCTCATACTCTGCTCAGAAATGAACCACATTAATTATTACTTTTGCAGATTTGGTTATTTCCATCGACAACACACATGTGCCTGGTGTGATTTTCAAATGACTGGGTCCAGAACTTGTGTCGTGGTTGTCCATGTCGGAGTCCAACACCTTAACCACCATACCACCTGCTGGCCCCCAGAGTAAACTCTTAACAAAAACTTGTAACCTCACCTAGTCTTCTCTTTCTCTGTTATATAAACTAGCTTTCTCAGTCACTATTTCAATGAGTACATATCTAGGTGTTCTGGGGGAGCCCCAAATCTGAGAGGGATTACCCATAATGTTCACCTATCACAAAGCACATACCCAGAGGTCCAGCAGGGGAAGACATGAGTTTATTACTTATATAGCAGGGAAGGATACTCCACTGACAGCCAGGCAGAGAGTAGTCCATGCTGTCATTGACCACAGGCTTAGTTTTATATGTTAATTAGGTTTCAATAGAAATTAGCTTATCAATTAATGGAATCAGTAGAGTGTGTTTAGGGTTTAGTGCCCATCCTGTGATGTTAATGTGGGACAGGTGCCTATATCCTGGGCATGGGCCAATTCCATGAGGTAAAGGTCATGGTCATAAGATGTTTATGAGCCCCAGCCATGGCCTGCAGCTGAGTCTCAAGGAAGACAGGTGTCCTGCGAAGAGGAAAGGGGGAGTTTCCAAAGGGGAGTGAGAGGGAGAGGGAGAGTTGATGGCATTGACAAAGCATGACTTAAATAGAGATTCGATTCACTCTTACTAGCTGCCCAAGTAGATACAGCCAGTCTGTGCTCTAGCCCGTGGAAGGAGGAAAGGACTCAGGTTTGTCTTTTAGGTTGCTTTAATCATACAGGGTAAAAGGCAACATACAAGTCTCAATAGGATGTTCGGCGCGGGGCATCCTGTGCTGGCACGGTGACAGGGAATGTAGTCAACAAGGGTGCGGGGGAGGCTGAGTGCTGAGCATGCTAGGTGTCTACAAGGCACAAACGGTGAGCCAGAGAGGAGCTCCATGGAGATCTTAGAGAACGATGGTGGCGGCTGCCACGAGATGACCAGGCGGCAAACCAAAAGGAAAAGACCACCCGGTAAAACTAGAGTATGGAGGTCGGGACTGGTGGCCGACAGGGGAGCATCTAAATAGAGTAGCAGATGGCTGTCTGGGAGGGCAGGAGTAGGTGTGCAAACCGGCAGAGCCTCCGGCAGCAAGTGAGGTCCTAGATGCAGTGAGATGGGATCTGGCTCAAGCAGAGAACAGAGCCAATGAGCTGGGCTCAGGCTCCTCTTTTTATGTCTGATTTTGACAGGTTCACGGTGATGTGACAAAACATGAAAATGTTTTTGTAACATTTTACATGTAAGTCTATGGCATTTTGGTCAAAACAAATTAGGATTTGTTTATATATTTTGGCCAGTGATTAAGTGAGCTGAAGCATAGGCCATGCTTACGTCCTTCATACTATCAATCAGCATATGGCTAGTCTGTTCTTAGCGATAAGCACTAGGGTGTCAGCTTAACATTGAACTTCTGGGAACATAACTTACACCAGTCTGGATAAACTACAAAATGGAGTGAGGTATGCTCTCAGCAAGCAGTGTTACAATCAAACATTTTCTTCATAGCAAACCAGTAATTTAGCCATTAAACAATATATCAACTATAACAATTCTTCACAGCAAGTAAAACAACATATTAGATATGACAACAGGACAATGAGGATGCCAGGGAGAGAGCTCAATGTGTATGGTGCCTATTCTCGCTAGGAAACTAGAATTTTGCTCATTCTGGTAAAACCTCCTAAACCATGGCTCAGATAAACCACTTGTAGTTCACTTATGATGCCTCATCCTTCTTTGGAGGTTAACACTACCTATTTGTCAGTAACTTTCAGTGAGCTTCAGAGGGTACATTACTTCATCCCTATGCCTCCCTGGTGTCTTACACCTTCCAGAGGTGTCCTCTCATCAGGGAGCGCCATACTCCCTGACTCTCAGGGGTTTAGCTCTAGCAGGTACCACGCTGGCACTCTGTCAAGAACAGATAAAGGAAACTTAGATTTTGAAATCAGAAGAGATTCCTAAGGCCTGGAGCATGAACACAGTAAGCCACGTTCACTAATGGCATTGGTATCTGTGCAGCCTCTGGGGTTTCTGGCCCTCACTTTACTTCATGTTTAGCTCTTTTGCATATTATTCTTACAGGTGAGCCTGCAAGAAAGAATTTCATAGATTAGAGGAAAAAAGATTGGAAAATCTTTAGATAGGGGAATTATTGGGTTGTCAAGAAAGTCATGATGCAGAGAGTGGTCCATGCTGTCATGGACCCAGGCTCGGGTTTTATATGTTAAGAATAAAGCATTCATAAACCCATTAAATCCATTAACATAGAAAAACAGAAAAAATACCTCATGACTTTTCCGGCAACCCAATATATTTTGTAGTCAAGTGTTTGAGCAAGTATTTCCTTGCATGCTGACCTCTGCTGGCAGAATAAATATATCATGAGGGTTAATAAAATATACCAATTTAGGCTGTTGAATCAAATAATTGGTTAATATGGAAAGACAATGCTAACCAAATATCTTATTTAGAATTAAGGTCCTATTGTAGTCTAGATATATTTTTTTACTTTAAAAAAAGATTGTGTGAAATATCGTAAACATAAGAAGTGTAGAGATTAATAAACACATGCCTAATAGCTGAACTTATCAAATCTTAACATTTTCCACAATTACCTCAGATTTTTTTTTGAAGTAAGATAGTTGCATACATAAGCCCTGAATATTCCCTTTCTAAAACAGCCTTCTTGTACCTTCTCAAGAGGGCACAGCTTGGTGATCATCTTTCCCATGAGTGATTTCATAGTGCTCCTTTGTATGTGTATATTCATACAGAAAATAAGGTATTTTTGCAAGCTTTAAATTGATAAAGATAAGGGTAAAAATATATACATATGTATCATTAGAAAATGTATACTTCGCTGCTGACTGAAGTGTCCCATTCTTGAGATTATATACCCCTTCCTGGGGGAAAAAATAAAACCCTAAGATTTAATCTGATGTGGAAAATATAACCTTTTGTATTAGTGGTAATTAAGATAAAGTTGCCCAAGGGATTTCATACAAATATGTTTGAAATCCAGGATAGGGCCTGGCCATGGCATGGTAGTTAAGGCAGCTGGATCTCCCTTGGACAGTCATGTCACTTAAATGCTATACTGGTGGCTTGAGAAACATGCCAAGTGCATGTGTGTGCATGCTCAAAATCCCAAAGGAAGGGAGAGATAGAGGAGAAGGGATTTTAACATGATAATTCCCCTGTGTGGGAAGGACACTCTTTCTTGGTCTCTTTCCAGTGAGTGCACACTCCCTCTGGCAAAATTAAAAAAAAAAAAAAAAAAAAAAAAAAAAACAAGATAGGACCAGCAAGTGGCATGAAGTTTCAGGTGCTGAATCCCACATGGCTGACTAAACAGTTAGGGTCCCAGTCTCGGTGCTTGAGTCCTTAACCCATCTAGCGATTGTTTAAAGCAGGTGTTATTGTTCTAACTTACACATAAGAATGTAGGAGTAGTGTCTTTAATCAATTTGCTCAAGGATACAGAGTTAGAAATAAATAACTCTGACTCCAGAGCCTGAAATTCAAACTGTACAGTATGACAGTATGGCCTGCTCAATCTAGTTGTCACTAACCACATTTGGCTATTTGAGTGCTTGCAGTGTGGCTACTCAAAATTTAAATGTACAGAAGCGTAAACTGTACACAGGGTATCAAAGACCTTTTTTTTTTTGAGAGAGAGGTATTTGCTATGGAGCATGTGCACTCTCTGAAGGGAGACAGAGAGAGGAGAGAGAGACAGAAGGCAAGAAATCACCCCCAGGAGGGATGGCCACTCCACAATCCCTTTTCCTCCATTTTCCTCTCAGGATTTTGGGCACATATACACATGCGCCTAGTGTGAGTTTTAAGATGTGGATTCTGGGACTCAAACTGCGAGCGACTACGTGGAAGTCCAGTGACTTAACCCTTACGCAATCTGCTGGTCCCTCAAAGACCTATTTTTAATGTAAAATATCTCAATAATTTTTATATTGGTTCCATTTGAAATGATACAATTTTGGGTATATTGGAGTAAATAAATTATAACATTAAAATTAATTTCACCCTTTCTTTCTTTCTAGAAAAAAATTTGCCAGATGGCACACATACTGACTAGAAAGAGCAAGACACAGAGAGAAAGCACTCCCATAGGAAATAGGCTGCAATCCCTTTCTCTCTATTTCTCCATCCTATTGGGTTTGGGGGGCACAAACACACACACACACACACACACACACACACACTTGGTGTATTTCTCAAGCCAGATGGTTCAGGAATTGAACCACTGGGTCCGCCATGTGGGAGCCAGCTCCCTTAACCAGGCTACAGAGTCAGCCCCTTTTTATATATATTTTTTTAAGAATTATTTTATTTAACTTTAATTAATTATTTATTTTAAATTGACCAAATAGGAAGAGGAGAGAGAGAGAGAGTGAAGAAGCAAGACACCAGTTCCAGGACCCGAACCATTGTCGGCCATGTGAGAGTCCAGCTTCCTTAACCACCACATGACTTGCTGGCCCCCCTTTTTACTTTTTTTAACGTGGTTCCCAGAAAGTTAAAAATCACATATGTAACATACGTGCAGCTTTAATAAGTTGGGGCTGTCAGTGGTTTTAGTTCTCAATCCTGTTGTGGTCAAGCCAGTTCTCCTTACTTTTTTATTCCAGAGTAAAATCATTACCAGGATGTACTGTTCTGTCCAGGGTTGCTTTGTCTCTAGAGAGTAAAAGGTAGAAACAGGATTCTCCTTCTAGGGCCCCAGCTGTTTCCGGTCATATTCTTTAACTCCCACACAGAATTATTGCTTTCATGTTTGACAGAGGCATTTTATTAAAAATATTGGCTAATCAGTGACTTCTTAAAGGCATACACCAGAAGGTATTTTTAAAAAATAATAAAGCAAAAAATAAAATGGTCATGGAGAGTCAATCCTGCACTCTAGCTTTCTACTAAATGTATTTTCCTCCTTTTTTTTCTTTTTTTTTTTTAGAAATTTCTCCTCCATTCTCCTCTTGGGACTGGGCACACTTGCACACATGCCCATTGTGAGTTTCAAGCCTCCAGGTCAAAGACACAAAATACAACCAGTCATGTGGGAGTCCAGCCCCTTAACTACCATGCCACCTGCTGGTCCAATACTATTTTCTTCCTAAAACCTGCTTCATTTTAATTCTAAACCTTCTTTTTGTCCTCAGTATTAATTTATTAATCTTGAAAAGGGAAGAAGTCTTAAGTAGGAGTGTGCTTCTTTACCAGTATTGCATGGAAGATCTTAGAAAATTCACGGAAATGCATATTATAAGAAAAAAAGGGACTAGCAGATAGCATAATGTCTATGTTGCTGAACTCCCATGTAGTCGACCACGGTTCGAGTCCTCAACCCCGTGGCTTAAACTCACGCTGGGCACGTGTGCATGCGTGCCCAAGATCCCAAGAGAAGAATGGAGGAGAAGGGAAAGCAGTGTGACCATGCCCCCTGGGGAGTGATTTCTCACTTTCTGTCTCTCTGTCTTTCTCTGTCTTTCTGGTGAGCACACATGCACTATAGCCAAAACCTCTCAAAAAGAAAAAGAAAAGAAAAGAAAAGAAGAGAAAAGAAAAGAAAAGAAAAGAAAAGAAAAGAAAAGAAATTTTAAAAATATGTTAAGAAAACCTATTTAATGACTGCAATAAACTATATGGCATCAGCTAGGTGCAACTTTATAGTATATTCATTTTACACAGAGGTTCATGCCTAGAGTCAGACATGTGTTCACAGATATGTATATATCATCTGAACTTGCTATTGAAAGTAGATTAAGATACTTTGTGAATCAATAAAATATGGAGGGGCAAGGAATGGAAAGCAACTGTAGACACCAGAGACAGTGTGGGAGGAAGGTGGGAAATGGCAGGGGGTAAAAAATAGGGAGAAAATATATATACCCATATATATGAAACAAGAAATAGAAAATTATTAGTCAATAATAACATGTATGATTAAGCCACTATGCAGTATATTCTGGATGGAAAGTCACATTTTATATGCTGTGATGATCAGTGAATGAATGTAGAGTAAATAAATAAAATAAATAAATAAATAAATAAATAAATAAATAAATAAAATAAGAAGAAAATAAGAAGGGGAAAAAAAACTTATTTTTCTCCTTAGAGGGCATGTGCATTTGCCAGAGTCAGAGATAGACAGAGAAGGAGAAAAGAGAATACGCCAGTAGGGAACATAACACTACAGAACCTTTTCCTCCATGTCTGCCTTCTTTCAATATTTTTGGCTTGTATGCACATGCAACTGGCATGTTTCTTAAACTGTCAGGTTCAGGATTCAAACCCCATGGTTGGCCATGTGGGATCTAGCTGTCTTAACTACTAGGCCATGGAGCTGGCCTTAAAAAACAGTTATTTATAATGATTAAGAAACAAAAATAAGTAAAGGAGCCAAATCAGAACCATAGAGGGTATCTAATGATTTTTATTCTTACAAAATTGTGCGTTTAATGAGAGGAATGAGCAGAAGCCTTGCTGTGGTGGAAAAGTACTGTCTAGTGACGATATTTTGATTATTTTTCTATTAAAACTTCAGTAACTTCCTCAAAATACTCTTATAAGGCATAAGTACTGTTTTTTGGCCCTCCAGAAAGTGAATTAAAAAAATGCCTTAAGTGGGATCGGCAGGTTGCATAGTGGTTGGAGAGCTGGTAGACCAAGGTTTGAGTCCTGGACCAGTGGCTTGAACCTCACACCAGGAATGTGTGTGCGTGCGCCAAACCCCGAAAAATCTAAAGGAGAAGGGATTGTGCCATGGCCAATCCCCTGGGAGTTGATTTATTGCATTCAATCTCTCTGTCTCTCTCTGTGTTTCTAGTGAGTGCACATACCCTGTAGCCAAAAATCTCTAAAAAAAAAATTTAAATAAATAGGTACTGCCTTGAAGATCCCCCAAAACTGTTGCTCTTGACTGATCTGCTTTTGTTTGACTGGATCACATCCTACTCTTGATAGCCATTGCTTGATTGTTATTTGTCTTCAGGATTGTACTGGCCATGTAGCATCTCCTGTTATTCAAAGAAGGGGGCCGGCAGGTGACTTGATGCTTAAGGTCACTGGACTCCCACATAGCCAACTGCAGTTTAAGTCCCAGACTTGGTGGTTTGCCTTCTCACTTTCTCTCTCTCTCTCTCTCTCTCTCTCTCTCTCTCTCTCTCTCTCACTCTTTCCTCCTCCACTCAAATTTTAAAAAATTATAATAAGTAAATAAATAAATTAAATAATTCTTTAAAAAAATAAAACAAAATTTTAAAAAATTCTTCAAAAAACTCTTTAAGAATCTTATCCTACTTATTAAAATGTCCATTAAGGGGGACCAGCAGTTAGCGTAATGGCTATGTCGCTGGACTCCCACGTAGTCGACCGCGGTTTGAGTCCCGGACCCGGTGGCTTAAACTCATGCCGGGTGCGTGTGCGTGCATGCCCAAGATCCCAAGAGGAGAATGGAGGAGAAGGGATTGCGGCATGGCCATCCCCCCTGGGGGGTGATTTCTCACTTTCTGTCTCTCTGTCTCTCTCTGTCTGTTAGGCGAGCGCACGCGCCCTATAGCAAAAAAAAAAAAAAAAAAAAAAAAAAAAAAAAAAAAAAAAAAAAAACTCTAAAAAAAAAATTGTCCATTAAAAGCTCTGCTTTTGTGGGCCAGCAGATGGCATGGTGCTTAAGGTACTGGACTTCCACATGGCTGACCTCAGTTTGTCCTAGACGTGGTGGCTTGGAAAACACACTGGGCACTTGTATATGTATACCCAAAATCCCAGGAGAATGGAGAAGCAGGGATTGCAGTGTAGCCATTCCCCCCACCAGGGGGATGATTTCTCACTATCCCACTCACTGTCTCTCTGGCGAACACATGCACCTTACGGAAAAAACCTTTAAGAAAAAAAAAAAAAAAAAATCTTTTGTCTGCAGCTCATCATCTGATGTAACGGTTTTGGTACCCATTGAGCCAAAATTTGCTCAATTTTCATTTTCCTGTCAGAATTGTGTAAATTGAATCAATTGAGATGTCTATGGTATTGGCTATTGTTTCTACTACCAATCATCAGTCCTCTTCAATTAGGGAATAACCCAGATTACCTTTGAATTACAAGTCAGTGTGAATGGTCTGCTGCTGTAGACATCATCGTCAACACTGTCTGGGTCTTTCTTTTATTTTTCGGAGGAAATTTTTGCTATAGGGCACACTCACTGGAAAGACAGAGACAGAGAGATAGAAAGCAAGAAATCACTTGCCAGGGAGGATGGCCATGCTGTAATCCCTTCTCTGATCTCCTCTTAGGATTTGGTTATGCACACACATGTGCCTGGCATGAGTTTTAAACCTCTGGGTCCAGGACTCAAACCCCAGTTGACTATATGGGAGCCCAGCAACATAACCCTTATGCCATCTGCTGGTCCTGTTCCTGGTCCCTTCTTCAAAGGAGTTACCTATTTGTAAATTACTGATTTCTATTGGACATTGTCTTCATAAACCTATTGTAATGCGTCAATTATTTCACTTCAAGTCCAGCTTTACCATAAATTTGCTGTTTGTTTTTGTTTCAATTTTAGCAAAATTCATATTGATGGGGGGACCTTCTTTTTTTGTCATTTCTTTCTTTATTATGCCTATTTTCATTTATTTATTTCCTTTTTGGCTAAAAGTTTTTTTTGCATTTTTCCATCTGGCAAATGTTTCCTCACCTTGCATCTTATACCCACCCTCCACCATCCACTCTCTACCAACCACTCTTTCCCCCTTCCAGTAGTTAGCATCCACAACCATCCTCTCCATCATCACATCTTCAGATCTCTCAACATCTGCCATAAAGTGCAGGCACTCAGTACAACTTGAGTGAGGACATGCAGTGTGCATCTTTCAAAGTCTCACTCACTTTGCTTAACATGAAATCTTCTATATTCATCTATTTTGAGTCCAACGATAAGATCTCATTTTTTCTTATAGCTGTGTAATATTCCCTAGTAAAGATATGCCACAATTTTTCAACCCAATCATCAGTTTTTGGACACTTATGTTGGTTCTATGTTTCAGCAATAAACATGGATACACAAGTGTCTTTCCAATTGAGTGTTTTCCTATCCTTTGGGTAAATATGAAGGAGTTGGATTATGGGGTCATACAGAAGTTCTATTTGTTTTATAGAAGTTCTATAGGTTTTTTTGAGAAACATCCATATTGTTTTCTACAAAGGTTGGACTAATTTATATTCCCACCAACAGTGTAAGAGGGTTCCCTTTTCAACACGGCCACATTAACACTTGGCATTTTTCCTATCTTTTTCTTTTTTTTCTATGCTAGCCATTCTAACTGGGGTTAAATGGTATCTCATTGTGGTTTTAATTTGCATTTTCCTTTTAACAAGAGACTTTGCACATTTTTTTCATATACCTCTTGGCCATTCATAAGTCTTCCATAAAGAATTTTTATTCATTTATCCATTTTAAAATTGGATTATTCATTTTTTATGAGTGAGCTACTTAAGTTCCCTACATATTCTACATGTCGATCTCTTGTCTGATGAATAATTTTTAAATAGTTGTTCAATTACCTGAGACATTCTTCACAGAAACAGAAAAAACAATTATAAAATCTGTCTGGGATAATAAAGGATCCCATATTATCAAGGTAATACTGTGCCATAAGAATAAATAGAAGGTGGGACTGGCAGGTGGCATGGTCGTTAAGGGCATTGGACTCCCATATGGTCAACCATGGTTCAAGTCCTGGACCTGACAGCTTGTTTTCTCACTTTATCTTTCTCTCTCTCTCTCCCTCTCTCTCTCTCTCTCTCTCTCTCTCCCCCCCTCCCTCCTTCTCCCCACCCCAAGCTCCCAGTCTGTCCCTCTCTGGTCAAATTAAAATAAAATAAATAAATAATAAAGTCAAATAAAATAATTCTCTAAAAAAAAGAAAAAAATAATAAATAGGAGGCATCTTACTACCTGACTTTAAAGTTTATTATAAAGCAGGGATCATCAAAATAGCATTGTACTGGTACAAAAAAACAGACACAAAAAAGATTAGTGGAGCAGAATAGAGAATCCAGAAAAACAATCATACAGCTAACTGATCTTTGAGAAAGGGTATAAGACAAGGAGATGGAGAAAATTCTTTTCAGCCAATTGTGCTGGAAGAACCTGATATCCACCTGCAGAAAAGTAAAGCTCTCTATCTCCCTATCTCTCACCATTAAGAAGATATCAACTTAAAATAGATTAAAGATTTAAACATAAGTCCTCAAATTATACACTTAGGAGAAAATGTAGGAAAAACTTTAGAAAATATTAGAGTAGGCCAAGATTTCCTAAATAAGATCCCTAAAGCACAGGCAATCGTCCCCAAAATAGACAAGTGGGATTACATTAAGCTAAAAAATTTCCTCACAGCAGAGGAAACACTAATTAGAGTGAAAACACACTTCCATTCCTTGGAATGGAAGAAAATATTTGCAAGTTATTCCTTATGCTATGTGACTGAAGCTACAGAAATTTATTTCTTACACTTCTGGATCCTGGAAGTCCAAGATCAAGATACCTACAGGCCAAGTGTCTGGGCCCACTTTCAGGTTTGCAAATGGCTTTTTGTTGTACCCTCACATGGCAGAGAGTAGAAGGAAAGCACACACATACACCAGTGCTCCTCCTCCTCTTATAGTAATATTGATCCTATAATGAAGGCCCTTTTATAATTACCTCCCAAAGGCCCACATCCTAATACCATCCAATAGTAGGTTAGAGTTCCAGCATATAATCTTGGGGGGAACATAAGAAAGCAATTCATAACACTAGGTTCCCAATATTCCCTAACCCCTATTATCTTAGCCTGTATCTCCAATTCTTTGTATTATTCCCTAATCCATATTATTTTAGCCTGTATTCCCAATTTGTATTATTATCATTATATTAACATTTATTTTTATTTGACTTTATTTATTTATTTATTTTAATTTGACCATAGAGGGACAAAGTGAGGGGGGTGGGGGGATGAGAAAGCCAGTCACCAGTTCCACCATGTGGAAGTCCAGTGCCTTAACCACCACACCATCTGTTGGCCCCAATTATTTGTATTATTGGCACAACAAAACTTGCTTCCAAGATACCATCAGAACTTAAAAAAACCTTCTGAGGCATCATCCTCTTTCCAGGCAGTGCAATTATACTTCTTCTTCTTATTAGTAGTAATTGAGCACTTACTATGTACTCGGCTTTGTTTTAAACTTTTTACATTTCTCCAACCCTTCAAAATTCCCTATAGGTTTATGAGGTAGGTTTTATCATTATCCTCAATATTCAGAAGAGAAAACTGAGGCATAACTTATCCAAAGTCACACAGGGGACATTCCAATTTAGGCATTCTTAATGGCCCTCGTAACTCAACATTTAAAATACATAGTCCTAAAGACAATAATCAGAACTGTGTAAAATTAAAATACATAAAGGCTTTGGTAATGTCGAGTGTGTTTTTTTAAAGACTTTTTCTTAAAGTTCAAAAGCAGTAACTGTTTATTAACTAACCAGATTACAAAAATAATCATGGTAGATACCTTAGTTCTTATTTCTAATACATCTGTTGACCTGGTCTTTCCTGTTGCATGTCCACCTTCTACAAAATGGCAGTCTTTTTAATTCCACCTGGTAGAGAACATAATTTGAAAGTCCATGGTAAGTTGTTTGTTTCTTTGAAGCATTTTCCAACAGTATAGATCTCATAAATCCAATTCTTCATGCGGATATTTCCATATTTATCAAGAGATTGAACCATTAAAGAGCCAGATTGTCAAGGCATTTTGTTTCTTATTGATTTTGTCATAACTATGCTTGTAGATAAGTTTATTTTCTGACTTTGGGTTTAGGTGCCCCCTTGAGTTATGTGATTCCACTACTGATTCTCGGTGGCATGGTGGTGAAGGCGCTGGACACTCCCACATGGCTCACCAGGGTTCGAGTCCTGAATCTGGTGGCTTGCTTTCTCACTTCCTCTCTCTCTCACTCTCGCCCTCTGTCTCTCTCTGGTCAAATTAAGAAATAAATGAATGAATAAATTTAAAAAAAAAAAAATGTAGTGCCCAGGGGACTAGCAGGTGGCATTGCGGTTAAAGTGCTGGCTACTCCCACATGGCCAACCGGGGTTCAAGTCCTGAATCTGGTGACTTGCTTTCTTACTTCTTCTCTCACTCTCACCCTCTGTCTCTCTCTGATCAAATTTAAAAAAAAAAAAAAAAAAAAAAGAATAAATAAATAAAATAATTATTTTAAAAAATGTAGTGCTCAGACAAGCAGCCTCTACATCATATGGGAACGTGTAAGCGTGCAATTTCAAGGACCCCTAACCAGATCTACAGAACAGAAACAGGGTGGGGCAGTGATTTGTATTTTAATAAGTTCTCGGACTGACTCTGATGTCTCTTTAAGTTGGACAAGCAGAGATGCTGGTTGGTTGAAACAGAGTTTAGGCGCTCGATCATGTGGCATCGATGTTAAATACTAGTCAAAAAGCGTTACACAACCAACGGTGACAAGTTCTAATTACCCATTTCTTTTGGAAGTACGCTGCACGCAAAATGCATTTCCATTTTAACCAACCCTGTTGTTGTTCCAGCCCAGGTTGCATTTTACACAAATAAGGCAGCCCCCTCCTGTCCTCACCTCTCGCCCCAGTAGGTGGGATCTCACCAGTACACCTAGCAAAGCTCTGGCCCAAGACTGGCAGGGAAATTCAGTCTGCAATCAACACACCTTGGCCAATCAGAAGCCAAGTTCAAGCCACTGCCCCATCCTGAAGATATGATTGGTGGTTTCCCAGGAGCGGAAGACACTCTCCGCGGCCACGCCCCGTGCCCTCCAGTGCCAGTCGACCGTTGCTCCACAGCTGCAATTTCAGACGCGCGCCAGCTGTTGCACATGGCAAGGACGCTTAGTCAACGGCTCCGAGCCTACGGGGTTGTGCGGACGTTAAAGGATGCAGACCCCGTAGAGGAGCTGAAGGCCAAGGAGGATGAAAGACGACCAGGAGCAGTTCGAGTGCCAGGAGCAGCTTGAGTGCCAGATGCAGGTCGGGACCCCCGAGGAGGAGGAGGAGGAGGAGGACCTCATGGCCGAGGCCGAGGCCGTGGCCGCCGGCTGGATGCTAGATTTCCTCTGCCTCTCTCTTTGCCGAGCCTCCTGCAATGGCCGCTGTGAGGACTTCCATAGGACCCTGGACAGCGCGGAGGGTGAGTGCAGGCTCTCCCAGGCGGCGGCTGCGGAGGCCGGTGCCCTGTGCTGTTCCTCTGTGGGGTCGGGGGTGCGGAGGGTCTGGCGAGGCCAGTGAGTTGCGGTTCCGAGGCTCCGGACCGAGTTTAGTTCCAATCCCGATTCTGCCATTGTCAGCTCCTCGGTTTTTCCCAGGTTCAGGTTTTCCCCTCGATAAAATGAGACTAAGACCTCGGTTTAGAGTGGACACAAGGACTAAATGACTTAAAGTGTATAAAACTGCACTCATCCTTGTGCCCAGCTCGTTCTGTCTCATTTGGCTGGTGTTCCTAGAGTAGTACTTCTGAGCAATCCCTAGCCTCTAGGGACCTCAGCCTCAGTGTTTCATGCTAATTCCGGAGGTATTTAAACCACATTTGGCCAGGGGCCAGGGGATGGCGGAGCGGCTACCTGGCTGGATTCCCACCTGGTCTGTGGTTGGAATCTCCCACCGGTGACTTGAAACTCAGCCGAGTGCGTGCCCAAGATCCCCACTGGAGAATGGAGGAAAAGGATTGCCGCGTGGCTCTGTCCCCCTACCCCCACCCCCACCCCCGGTGATTTCTTACTTTCTCCTCTTACTGCCTCTTTTTCTCTCTAGGGCCAGCACACGCGCCCCATAAGGCAAAAATCTCTTAAATAAACAAAAAGTAAAATAAACCTCCTTTGGCCTATTGGTCAGTATAGGTCTCAGAATAAAAGTATCTGCCCAGGAGATCTGCCTACCCAGCTTGTAAGTGATGGACAAAGACCCATAGAGAAGAGTAGTGCAGCTTTTTGAAAGATAACAGAATTGGCACTGAATTTACAGTATAAGCATGTATTCATCATTGTATAGATATGAACCAAACAAAATAAAACACATAAGGGTCTATTGGCTAGGAATAATAATAGCAGCTATAAATGGGCACTTTAACTATAGGCCAGGGACTACTCTAAGCACTTCATACCCACGGTTTCATCTGAGGGTGGTTTTGTCCCCTGAGAGAAAATTGACATGTCTGAAGACTTTTTTCTTTTTTAAGTTCATCTATTTATTTCAAGAGAGACATACATACATACAAAGACTTAACCCCACAATTGGCCATGTGGGATCCAGCTCCCTTAATCACTAGGCCACAGGGCCAGCCCATAATTTTATTTTCTTTTTTTTCCTTTATAATTCACAGAGGGCATGTGAACTCACCTATCTCATAGGTTCAAAGAATGAAATGGCAATAGTGTGTGAGGCATCTGTAATTATTAATACTATATAGTAGACCAAATTAAACAGGCAAGTGAAATAGGAGTTTGAGTTTTCCCTAGACTATAAAAAGAATTATAAAAATCTCATAGAAAAGTGAAATTAACGTACAAGTTTATTTTGTTGCAAAAATATTTTAAAATCCTTGCATATTTTCTTCATAATGCATATTTCTGTTAACTTTTTGAAGATTTCCTTCTTATGTAGATTAGAAGGGAATTTGTTTTGCCCAAATTTTACTTACCTTTGTAGCACTCATTAAAATTTCAATTAACTACTTGCTAACTTTAGTTTAATTCGAATCTTTATAGACCAGAACCTTCATGAGGGGCAGGGATTGGCTCTTATGTCTGCCTTCTCAGCTCCTTACACAGGCTAACAGATGTTCAGTAAATATCGTGGTTAAACTCTGTGCTGTTGTTTAATCTTTAATTTTATTATGACTACATTTGGAATAGCATAAAATTATGGCACTTTAAAATTGAAGAAACGAGGGGTAAATAAGTTCATCTTATCTGCTAAGTGTTGTATTATTGGACAGATGTACAGTCTGGGCCTGGTTACATGTCACACAGTAAGTCAATTTCTGAGATGAGAGTTTGCTTAGTGGAAGGCTCTGTTACAGACGATAACAACTGGGACAGCGGTACACTCCAAGACTCTTAAAGTACTGTCTCCACAATTAAGGGGCAAGCAGGACTTCTAAACCTAAGTCAGGAGTGTGACAAGGAGAAGGTCTGGGGATGGGAACCCAGGGGTTTTCCAGAAAAGTTTTTATGATGTCATCTGTGATAGATGGTGTGTTTTCTTGGTGCCCAGGTAATATTGAGAAGGGTCCAGAGTGAGATGTTTTCATCTGGTCTGTTCTGGGTAAAGGACTCAAGACAAAGAATCTTTAGGACACCTGGGTCTCTTTAATCTTTATGTGCTTCTTTCTGTGTCCTACGAAAGTTGAACAGTTAATGCTATCACAATGTTGTCATTACAGGGAAATATTGATAGAGGGCAGGTAGTATCAATTAGGAGGGACAAGGAGCATGAGTTCATTTTATTATATAAAATAAATAACCTAGAACTCTAGAGATATTTCTTTTTTCAACCTGGTAAATATTTTGTTTAATACTAAACAAAAAAGAAATTTACATGTTTTTTCTCCTCTCAGGGGCCAGTATTAACTGGTTTTTAGTTTGCACGTTTTTTTAAGCTTTTTATACACCAACCAAGCCCTGAGTGGAACAGAATGCTAACCGTGATGCCTTCAGGTCTTAGCTTGGACATTGTTTCCCTAGAGATGCCTTCCCGACACCCTCTTTCCCCCCAAGATACTTAAATATACTCACTTCCATAGCATCATGTATCTTTTCTATTTTCACCACATTTTTACTTATATTATTCATTCATTTTTCTTTCATTGCTACATGGTTATAAGCTGAGGTCTGAGAGGCTAGTTTACTCGCCATTGTACGTGGTCACTGCCTGGCATATCTTGGTTGACATTCAGATATTTGGGAAATTGATATTAATGTGTATTAAAAACAAAGCTTTGTAAATTGAACAGACTCTCATTTAACTAAAACCTTGACACTGTGACATATTCCCTATAAAATAGTTTATTTTAAAATTTGGATCTAAATCTCCCTCTTTGTAAGTATAGAGTGCTACCTATGAAAGTAATTTTAAATATTTATTCTACATGTGAAACACCTGTTACATTTTGGGACCAGTAGATGGTGTAATGATTACATTACTGGACTTCCACATAGTCTACTGACAGCAGTTTGAGTCCTGGACCCTGCGACTTAAAAACTCACACTGGGCCCATGCCTGTGCATGCCAAAGATCTCAAGAGGAGAATGGAGGAGAAGAGATTGTGTCATGGCCATCCCCCCGGGGGTGGTTTCTCACTCTGTCTGTGTCTCTCTCTGTCTCTCCAGCAAGCACATGTGCCCTATAGCAAAAATCTCTCAAAAAAAAAAATTAAAATTAAAAAAAAATAAAAACACCGTTATATTTTGAAAGAAATGCTTATTGTTTCGATTTTAAAGATGTTGACTCTAAACTTATCATTTTTTGAAATGTTTGTAACAAACCACATAGTGGCAGTACTGCATCAAGTTCGATTTTAATACTTTTTTTTTTCTTTTTCAGCTATTCTTCATGGACTCTCCAGTCTAACAGCTGATCAGTTGAGAACTATATATATATATCAGTTTTTGACAAGAATTGCAGCAGGAAAAACCCTTGGTAAATTTGTGTTTTTATCTTATAGTAGAAATATTTCAATCTGTGGCTAAATGTAAGACAGTGACAAGAAACAGAAACAGATGGAACGGAAGTTTTTTTTTTTTTTCATTCCCCTAAGAGTTTGCCCACATGTATCTGGTATATACATACACACACACACACACACACACAACTGACATGTATATAAAACAAGTAAAGGAAATACAATCCCAGGCCATTTCTATAGCCTGGTGGTTAATACAGTCAGATCTCACATGGCCAACAGTATGGTCAAGTCCCTGACCCAGTGGCTTAAGAAACACGCCTGGTGCATGTGGATGTGTGCCCAAAATCCCAAAAGGAAGCACAGGTGGAGGAGAAAGGATTGCAATGTGACCATTCTCCCATGGTGGGTGCTTTCTCCTCTCCTCTGTCTCTCTGGTTAGTGCACAGGCCCTCTAACATACCCATACAAAATACATAATCCCTATCTTCTTAGGATAGTCAGTCTCAAACTTTAACCTGCTTTAGAATTACTTAGAAAGCTTGTTGAAAAACAGACCAGTGAGTCTTGTGGGCCCTTCTTCCATCCCAAAATGAGTCTCAGATTTAGTTCAATGGATGTGGGGCCCCAGGATTTACATTTCTATTAAGTTCCCTGATGATTCTGATGCTGCTGTTGGGAACTACACTTCCTGGGCTCTGGGAGATTTCACTTCACTTTAAATTATACTTTATGATAACTTTCTGTTGCCTCCTATCCTATACACTCTGTTTTATATTGACTACGATGATATTTGAAACCTATTTGTATTTTATGTTGTACTTATATGAGGAAATACAACATATATTAACAGTTAAAAATCTCCCTCATCCCCATAGTTTATTTTAGATTGTAATAGGCAACCCTAGTTCAGTTTATAAATAATGACTGATATTTACAATATGGTCAGTTACAATGCTGTCTGATACAAATAGTTAAGTTTCTATATTGGTTTTTACAATTTGTTAAATGCTTTCCTAACAATCCTAAGTGGTGGAATGTACTTATATGAAGCTACTTACTTATAAACATGTTGTATTACATAAGATCCCAGGGTATTAGTACCACTTTCAGAACCCTAACTAATCTTGCTCTGGCTTATGTAGCCTGCTTTGATTTTGGGGTGAGGTCAGTGTGGAGTTGGTAGTAAGTGATAGATCTAGAAACATAGTAGGTTGAAAGGGAAGTACAGGTTGGATGGGGCCTTTAGCTGAAGAAGAAAATAGAGTAATATTGACATAGTTGGAAAACTCCAGACCAAACAAACTATAAGTTAACATTGTTAACACAGTTATTTTGTCAATTAAATGTGACAGAATATTCTAAAGTGTCTAGTAGTATTTCATAGATAGCAGTTGTTCAGTATATCTTAGTTTCTTTCAAGACTATTTTCTCTCCCAAAAAAGGGAGTTTTGAAAGAAAGCATGCAGATGAAAAGTGAAGAAGAAAGGCCATCTACTTTTGTATTTCACTATTTTATAACACATACCTTAGCTGTACCAGCCATCTTGTTATTTGTAAAATACAGTATTTTCAAGGCATACTAACTGGTTCTTAAGGGTCTGGGTATCTGCTTCTACCCCTTGTAGCTGGACTTTCTAGATCTAAGGTCCTGCTTTATAAAAGAAGAGTAGTACAGTGCCTGACACTTAGAAAGTCCTACATATTAGTATGAATACCTTTTGCACACTTCTCCCTTTTTCTCTAATGTTCTCCTTTCCCTGTCCTCTTCACATAATTATCTTCTATTTGTCCTTAATGTTCCTGTTCAGATGACTTCTCTTTCCTGAAGGAGTCTCTTCTGTTGGGTTGCTGGAAAAGTCATTACATATTTTTTCTATGCAAAAATGCATCGTGACTTCCAACTACCCAGTTGGGATCCTCCCTACTGAGAGTTAATATCTCATTTCTCAAACACACTAGATTCTGACAGAGGGTTGGGCCTAGGTTCCAATATTTTTAAAAGTTCCTCAGATGATTCTGAAATCATATTGAGTTGTCAGAAAAGTCATGACTCATTTTTACAACAAATAGTGCTAGTTCATTTTTGGAAGTACTGGAGTCATTAGCATCTATGTTGATGTCATGTCATATAACAGCTGACAGTTCTACTTTCATTCTGAAAAGAAATTAAGAGATTGGATTGAGTTTTGGAGATTTGACAAGTTGAAGATGAAAGAATAAACTTTATTGTCACCATGTTCCACTGTTTAACTTCTGTATAGGGAATAACACATGTCAAACTCGTGAAAAGGTGCATGAAGTTTATGGTGACAATGCTCAAGAAGAACATGAATGCCAATGAAAATTCTTAAAATTCCATGCTGGTGATTTTGATCCCAGTGAAAGCTCCTTGGTCAGGAAGGCCCACGGAGTTTGATGATGACAAAATAAAGGCATTGACTGAGTCAAACCCATGTGACATGACATGGGGAGACTATAGAAACATAGAACATCCTTCATTCTAGCATTTACAACCATCTGAAGAAGCTGAGATACATAAGGAAGCTCAATATTTGGGTTTCTCATGAACTCAAAGAAGTTCATTGGGTGGCACATAGAAAAACCTGCAATGTGCTCATTAAATGTGAAGAGAACGATCCTTTTTTGAAACGACTAATAACTGATAAGTGGATTGTTTACAACAATGTGTGTGCAAATGTCTTGGTCCCAACACGATGATTTGCCTCAAATGACATCAAAGCAGGCATTCAGCAGAGAAAAGTTATACTCTCAGCGTGGTGGGATTTTAAAGGTGTCATAATTTTTGAGGTCCTACCAAGGAACCAAAAAGTGAGTTCTTATGTGTCCTGTCAGCAAGTGGACAGTTTTAACAAATCCATCATCCAGAAATGTCTAGGTCTCATTGATTGTAAAGGAGTTGTGTTTCATCATGGCAACACGAGGCTATACACAGGTTTGATAACCTGCCAAAAATTCTTGGAGCTTGGATGGGCTGTGTTGCCACACCTACCATATTTGCCTGACCTTGGGCCATCAGGTTTACACTTGTTTTCCTCTCTTCCAAACTCCTGAGGTGGTATAACGTTCAATTCAGATGAGGTTGTAAATCAGCACCTTGTTCAGTTTTTCGCTGATGAAGACAGGTCCTTCTGTGAATGAGGAATTATGAAGCTCCTGAAAGATGGCAAAGGATAATTGAACAAAACCAGCAATATATCATTGATTGTCGTTGTTCTTTATATAAACAAATGACCTTTGAAAAGCATAGAAAAATACATCATGACTTTTCTGACAACCCAATAGCAAGCATCAACATCTACTGGTATATAGGGCCACCAGGAAGCATGGTAGTTAAGGTGTTAGACTCCCACATGATCGACTGCAGTTTGAGTTCTGGACCTGGCAGCTTACTTTCTCACTTTCTCTCTTCCTCTCTCTCTCTCTCTCTCTCTCTCTCTCTCTGGAGAGTCCACATGCCCTAGAGCAAATTTGAAATTAATAAGTCTTTGGGGAAAAAAAGGTGTACTGGTATCATATATAGTTCTAGTAAAGTACCAGTTTAGTTCGTCTGTGTCTTTTTCTATAGCTAGTATGTGAATTCCATAAGGTTAGGAACAGTTTCTTTTTTTGGAGAGGGTTATGTCATAGGGCACGTGTGCTCGCCAGAAAGACAGAGACAGAGAGACAGAAGCGAGAAATTACCCTCCAGGGGTGATGGCCACGCAGCAATCCCTTCTCCTCCTATCTCCTCTCCAGATCTTGGGCACGCATGCACACGTGCCCGGTGTGAGTTTAAGCCACCGGGTCTGGAACTCGAACCACAGTGGACTACATGGGAGTCCAGCGACATAGCCATTACGCCAACTGCTAGTCTCATACCGGGAATAATGAGTAGGATAAAGGTAAATGGTCTGGTTTCTTTGGTTAGAAAGCCCTTAATTTATTTTCATTGGTTATTGGCTTTAAAGTATTGCTTTATATAACTGATAGAGCAACAAAATTGTCAAGGTGGTAGATTCAGGTTGTGCTGCCGCCGTTTTCCTGTCTTCGGGCTCTGCGCATCTCACAGAGCTTCCAGCAGCACCATGCTGGGACAGAGCATCTGGAGGTTCACAACCTCTGTGGCCCGTAGGAGCCACTATGAGGAGGGCCCGGGAAAGAATCTGCCATTTTCAGTGGAAAGCAAGTGAAGGTTACTCGTTATAATGACTTTATACTTTGTGTCTGGATTTGCTGCACCTTTCTTTATAGTATGACACCAACTACTTAAGAAATAAGGGTATTTTAATTCATCCATTTAATTGATATGAAGAACATTTTAAGAGGCGCAGTCACAATCTCTACAAAATGGATCAAACTCTTAAACTCATAGCATACTAGGTATATTTGTAAATAAACTTATGACCTGAATGTGTAATGCCTCTTTTCTGAGATAAGGATATGATTAATTGAACATGTCCTTACTTTAGTTTTTGGGTAATATTACCAAATTAGTTTCTTCACGTGGAATTGTGTGGGACTTATCCTATTTTTATGGTCATAAATTCCAAGAACTTATTTTTGACTTCTGTGTCAGGACCTTGTTGGCCCTATATATTATAAAAGAGAAATGCAAATTTGAAAAAAAAAAAAAAAGATAGTAGATTCAGAGTGAAGCATTCTCTCTAATTAGAACAAATAAAATGAGAATTCTGTAGACCCAGAGCATACCATAATTCTGGAATATTTAAAAATAATCAACACAGAAAATACTAAGAAAATAAATGCACATGATGAAGGCTCCACCCTGAAAACCTAATTACCTCCCAAAGGTCCCAACTCCAACTATTACAAGAGGGATTAGGGTTTCAATGGTGAGGGGAACACATTCAGTTCGGAGCATTGGACTCCCACATGGCTGGCCACAGTTCAAGTCTCAAGACTTGATGGCTTACTTTCTTACCTTCTCTCTCTCTCTTTTTCTCTTTCACTCTGTCCCTCTCTGGTAAAATTTAAATTAATTAACTAATTAATACAGTTAAATAAAATAATAATTAAAAAAACTTACTAACTTAAAACATTTATTTTTATTTATTTATTTTGTTGGAGAGGTTTTGCTATAGGGCGCGTGCGCTCACCAGAAAGACAGAGAGAGACAGAGATACAGAAAGCGAGAAATCACCCACCTCAGGGGATGACCACGCCCCAATCCCTTCTCCTCCATTCTCCTCTCGGGGTCCTGGGCACGCACGCACATGCACCTGACGAGAGTTTAAGTCACCAGGTCCGGGACTAGAACCACGGTCGACTACATGGGAGTCCAGTGACATAGCCATTATGCTAACTGCTGGTCCCGCTAACTTATACATTTAAATCAGAGGGTCAGAGAGCCTTTTGCAAGATGTTTCTGAGGGTTGGTAGAAAGACCTCGAAGTTGAGGAATAGGAGGACTTTAGGACAAGTTGGGAATTCAAGGTCAAATCACTGAAGTGGAGACATCAGACAGTTACTGATGAGTCCCTAAATTGGTAGTCCGTGGGGATGGTTTCTGGGTAAAGAGGTTCGCTTCTGGGAGCTTCAAAGGAACAAGCAGGAGGACCGGGGATCCCCAGAATCGAGGCTGGCCAAACCCCTGTAGGCTGCTCCTGGGAGATGCTCTAATGGTCAGAAGTGACCAGAGGGCATAGAAAGACCACAGAGAAAACGCAGAGTGCGATGGCTGGGACCACTCCCGGGCTTGCTGTGCTTTCCTTTGGATTACAAATAAAATCAAGAGTCACTATCCAGGCATTAGGATCACATTCGAACTCCTGTGTGCCTGTGTAGTCAGTTCCTCAATAATGTGAGTCAGATGTCCTTTGAGGGGGATGCTGGTGTAGGGAGGTGTTAGAAGAATGAACTCTTGTTTGGGGCCAGCAAATGGTGTAATGGCTACGTCACTGGATTCCCATGGAGTCAACCATAGTTCGAGTCCCAGACCGAGTGGCTTAAACTCAGGCTGGGCACGTGTGCGTGTGTGCCAAAGATCCTGAGAGGAGAATGGAGGAGAAGGGATTGCAGTGTGGCCATCCCCCCTGGGGGGTGATTTCTCTCTTTCTGTCTCTCTTTGTCTTTGTGACAAGTGCATGAACCTTATAGCAAAAATTTCTCAAAAAAAAAAGTATAAACCCTTTTTTTGAGTGACTTTGTAATCATAAAAACTTATCCAACAGAAATTATAACTAAACAAATTTCCTATTGACTAGAAAAATATCAAGTATTATATTGCACATGGAACAAAGGTTAAGGCAGCTGGATTCCAAATGGCCAGCTGCACAATTGGAGTCCTGGACCCAACAGCTTGAGAATCATTGCAGGTATGTGCACGCACGCACCCACCCAAAGTCCCAAGTAATGAAGAAAGGATTGAGGCATGGTCATCCCCTTTTGGAGGTGATTTCTCATTTTTCCTTTTTTTCTTTCACTGTCTCTAGTGAGTGCACTCACCCTGTAGCAATACTAGAAACCAAAAAAAAAAAAAAAAATAGTGGCTAGAAAATTTTTCACAAAAGAGTACTGACTGGGAAAAATGGAGTTAGTAAGTTTCATCTTTTGCAGTATTGCTGCAGACTCTTGTCACATTTCTGAGGCCATAGGTCTCTCTGTTGGACTCAGGAAATTCCAGGTAGGTGCTGGCCTGAAGGCAAGAGCTCACATCCTCTCTCATCCCTCTGCTTTCCAGGTGGACACATAGAATCATCTGTAGTTGAAAGGTGCTTATTATATTGAGTTGTTGGAAAAGTCATGACATACTTTTTCTATGCTACTCTCTGTGTCATGACTTTTCTAATGACCCGATATTGTAGCCAGATCTATTTCACAAGACACACTGTTTTATTGTTTGTTTGTTTTAAAGAATTATTTATTTATTATCACTTATCAATTCTGATGAGAGAGAGAGAGAGCTTTACGCCAGGTCTAAGACTTGAACCACAGTCGGTCATGTGGAAGTCTGGCACCTTTAACCACTGCATCTCCTGCCAGCCTGAGGGCACACCATTTTAGCCTGTAATTATGTAGCCTACAGAAATACCTGAGACCAGGTGATTTATAAAGTATGTGGTCGCTGGAAGTTTAAATGTGTGTGGTGGCATGAGACTGCCTACAATGAGGCCACAGAAGCACAACAGGAAGGTGCACAGAAAGACCTGGGGGCAACCATCTTCCTCTTATAATAACCTGCTCCAGTGAGAACCAATGACTTGTTGTGAGAGCTAGAACTCAGTAGTCTCTCATGAGATAGCATAAATCCATTCATGAAGTTAGTGCCTCCATGATCCAATGTCCACAATCCAATCACAGACCACTAGGCTTACCACCTCCCAATGCTATCACACCGCGGACAATATTCCAAAACATAAACCTTTCAGGGAGAATCCAGCATCCAAACCATAACACCATTCATACACTTTATAGCAATGCTTCTTACTGCTATATTTTACAGTTTCAAGGTAGAAGTAGGCAAGCTGTGTTGAAATCATCCTACTTGAATATCAAAACAGGATTTTTCCTCCCTAATAGTGACAGTCCATCTTAGTTTACAATGAACTAAGTCTGTCAAAAAGACCTAACTGAAGGTCACAGTGCCCTAAGAATGAAGAAATGACAGTTGGTGGCTAACGTTTCACATGAAGAGCCAAAGTCCCTTGCAGATTTGGGATGGGGCGCCCCTCACAAACATAACTCATCTCACAGAATCACTGAATCTAAGATCATCTCATTACCTCTCAGGGAGTCTTGAAAGAAAGGTGACCTGCCTAGAGTCATGTGCCTGAGAAGAGGACTGGGAATAAAGCGCGAGCCGTGTTAATGCCCCGTTGATTACATCCTTCTCTAGGAGACACGTGGCTCATCCTAAATGACTTAAAAGTAGAATCATTCTATGAAAGCAGAAAGAGTGTTGAATATGCTTACTCGAGTCTAATATATTCTGAAAATGCTTGTAAGCCAACAAATAAATATCTCTGCTGTTTACCTTCCATTTTATGGCCTTCTGGTTGGCAGGGTGCACTAATTCAGAGATATTATGTTGCAAGGTTGCTGAGCAATATCTTTTATAGTGAAAAAGAAAAAATACTACTTTGGAAAAAGACTTGCATCAGAGTCGAAAGTTTGAAACAAAGCAAACAGTTTGTGGGCTTTTTTGGTTTTAGTTTACTTTTGCTTTTTTTTTGTACTTACAGATATTTTATTTTAATATTTATAATAAAATAATCTTTTTTACAATGATCCATTTTATTTGTTTAAAGAATTATTTTATTTAACATTATTTATTTATTTTAAATTTGATCAGAGAGGGATGGAGTTCACGCACGAGAAAGTTGGAAAGCAAGCCACCAGGTCAAGACTCAAACCCTGGTCAAGTCCAAGTTGAGTCCTGGACTCCCAGCCCTTAACCACCACACCACCTGCCAGCCCCTGTTACTATTTTTTTAATTTCACCAGAGAGAGAGAGAGGAAAAGTGAGAAAGAAAGCAAGCCACCAGGTCTGAGACTTGAACTGTGGTCAGCCATGTGCAAGTCTAACGCCCTTAACCACGATGCTGCCTGTTTGACTCCATAATAAAATAATCTGAATCACTGAGTTCTTCATTGCTGAAATACATGCTTCTCTTTATACTGAAGTATCTTGAATCATCTGAAGTTTTGGGATCCCCTGAACTCTAGGTTTCTATGTTTTTTGTTCTTCAATTTTGGCTTACTGGAATCTGATGTCCTGACTAACTGTCAAGAGTAGGATCCTCCCTTTCATCTTCACTTTCTTTAATTCCCTCAATTTCTGCTTCTGGCTCAGAAATTTTCTTGCTTCTCATGGGACGCCGGCAACATGGTGTTCAGGTGCTTTGTGGAGGTTGATCGGGTGGCCTACATCTCCTTTGGCACTTATACTGGAAAGCTGGTTGCAGTTGTAGATGTTATTGATCAGAACAGGGCTTTGGTTGATGGACCTTGCACTCAGGTGAGGAGATAGGCCATGCTATAGGGCGCATGTGCTAGCGTGAGAGACAGAGACAAAGAAACAGAAAGTGAGAAATCACCTTGCAGAGAGGATGACTCTGCCCCGCAATCCCTTCTCCATTTTCCTCTCTAGATCTTGGGCACGCTTGCGAACATGCCTGACCTAAGTTTTAAACTGCTGAGTCCAGGACTCAAAGTGCTGTTGACTATGTGGGAGTCCAGCAATGTAACCATTATGCCACCTGTTGGTACATAGTACTTTTACTAGGTGCCAACCCAGGTAGAGGGGACCCAGGAGGTTAAATGAGCAGAGTCCTCAGCTTGTTGCAGAAAACCAGAGGGCCGAGGAACAAAAAGGCAGCACTCTGGAGAGGTAAGGGTAACTCTTTAATATGCCAGCATGCGTGGAGTGGTTAACACTCGACCCACTTGGGGGTTGAGCACAGTCTTCTATTGGGAAGTTTGGGGAGGGGTGGTTTCCAGAGGGCTAAGGGGTAGCCTATCAGGAAGAAGCAGCCCACCGGGAAGATGCAGCCCATCGAGAAGATGTAGCCCAGAGTTTTTCTCAGGAAGAAAGGGTCAGATAAGCAGGGTGTTCAGCCTCTCAAGTTCTCAGATTGTTTTATCAATTCAGAGGGGGAGAGGCAGAGGCAGAGAATTCACAGAGATCTGGGATGACAATGGTCAGCCTTGGGCTATTGTGAATTCTGGGCCCATCCACATCATCTCCCCACCCCCAGCCTCCTCAATTATATTTTAGGAGGATCAATTAACAGAGAGACAAGAGCCAGGGCCAAAGACGGAATCACAGATAGTACTATGAGAAGGGCTAGGAGCAAGAGGATCTAGGGGTAAGGTAGGGATGACATCTGTCATCTCCCTTAGAGTGACTGTAGCAGTGCTGTAGACTCCACATGAGGTCTCGGCTCTCTGGAAAGTCACCTTGGTTGACTGCTCAGGGTGGCTCTTTGCCGTCCTGATTTCGGGGTCCTCTGCTCTGCGGCTCACTTTACTCATGTATGGTGAATCCACCGGGCTAGCCCCATAACCTTAACTGCAGTGGGGGTAAAAAGCACAACATATGAGCCCACCCCACCCGGGTGGGCTACCATGTTTTTTTATTTTTTTTTAATTTTTAACCCATTTAAGATCCCCAGGCTTATTTTTATGTACCCAGTCACCAAGGATCAAAATTGCCTCCCCCAGATGGTGGATGTCAGCAGTTCATGTATGGGTGACTAAGTGGGGGAGCGTGACCTGCCAAACAGAATCTCATAAGGGGAATAACCACGTTTTTGAGGTGTACATCGAACCCAGAGCAGGGCCAATGGGAGAACATCCAACCAGGGACATCCTATGTCTTGACAGAACTTAGGCAGGGTGGACTTGAGGGTGTGGTTCACTCATTCAACTCTCCCAGAGTTCTGAGGTTGGCAAGCAGTATGGAGTTTCCATTTTATGTGCAAGGCCTTTGCTATTTCTTGTATGACTTATGCCACGAAGGCAGGGCCATTGTCTGACCCAATCATAACGGGGAGTCCAATCCGAAGTATAACTTTCTTTAAAAGGGCTCGAGTAACTTTCCTGGCTTTTTGAGTTCATGTAGCGAAGGCTTTCTTCTATCATGAGAAAGTGTAGACCGGTACTAGTAAGTACTTACAGCCCTGGCATGGCCGTACTTCTGAGAAATCTGTCTTCAATAACTCCAGAGGAGTCATTCTGGTAGTTGGTATTCCAGGTGGCCGAACTGGCCCCTGCGGAGGGTTATTTCTGGCATGGGCCTCGCATCTCATGCTCACAGTTGCACACAATAATGGTATGCGACTCAAAAAATAGTATCAGCCTATCATGTTCTCTAGGTTAGTTTTACTCCAGTGAGTCAGCTCGTGGTGCTGTTTTAACCAAAGAATATCCTAGGGACTGGGATATGTATATTCTTCTGTCTGGCAGTCTCCATCATCCGTCTTCCAGGGTTGTTCCCTCTGGTTTTGCCCACTGATGTTCATCAGAAGTGTGTGGGGTGATTTTGGGAGGCTTGTGAGTGGCAACATGTTAGCCACAGCAGTTGGGGCTTGATTGGCAACAGCCTTGGCTATCTGGTCCGCCAGCTGATTTCCCCCTCTGATGTCCCCTTCAATAGATGATAGCCACCTCTTTTGGCTTCCAGACAGCCTCTAATAACTGGCAGTTTTTTTCCTTGTTTTTGATTGTTTTGCCTTCGGCCAAGAGGAGTCCTCTCTCTTGGTATAATGTCCCATGAACATGCAGGGTAGCAAATGCATAGCTTAAGTCTTTGCAGATGTTTACCTTCTGATTGGCTGCCAGTCTTATGGCTCGGATTAATGCCCAGAGTTCAGCCTGCTGAGCAGGCCATCCTTGGGGGAGTGCCCCAGTCTCAATCACTGTGTACTGGGAGGTAACTGCATAGACAGCATATCCTGTCCCATCCTTTATGTAGCTGCTACCATCAGTGAAAAGAGTAAGATTGGGGGCCTTCAGTGGTGTGTTTACAAGGTCAGGACACCTAGAAAAATCCTCATCAAGGGCACCTTCACAATTGTGGTCAGGAGGTCCTAGTGTGACCGGGAGAAAGCTAGCAGGATTGAGAGTCTATAAAGCCTGGAGTCTTATTCAGAGATTTCCAATCATTAGGTCCTGGTAGTGGCCATCCTAGAGCTAGCAAGACATTTATATCCCCTGTGTTCATCAGTGTAGCCACGGAATGGGGGACCCGAGCGTTGATAACTTGGCCTAAGGTTAACTTGTCTGCCTCTTTAATCAATTCAACAGTGACAGGGAGAGCTCCTAGGCAAGGGGGCCATCTAGATGTCACTGGATCTAGTCGTTTAGACAGGTAGGCAATAGGCCTCCCCAATGGCCCAATGGACTAAGACAGGATTCCTAGTACTGTCTGGCTTTTGTCACATTCAAGTAGGTTGAATTCTCAAGTAACATCTGGGATTCCTAAAGCCGGGACTTTCCTGAGGCTTGACTTAAGATCCTGGTAAGACTGCTCTTGGTAGGGTCCCTATTCAAAGGGAGCTTCCTCTGGGCCTTTAAATAACTCATATAGTGGCTTAGCCTTTTTAGCAAACCTTGGGGTCCAGATTCTGCAGAATCCTGCATCTCCTAGGAACTCACAGAGTTGCTTTCGGGTTGTGGGCTGGGGCAGCCCACATACTACTTGCTTTTGTTCACATCCAAAGACCCGATGTCCTCTAGTCAGTATGAATCCCAAAAAATCGCACCTTGGTGCAGCAGATTTGGGCCTTTTTCCTTGAGACTTTGTATCCAGCCTGGGACAGGAGCTGGAGTAGTGCTTGAGTTCTCTCCCTTCCTGCAATAGTCTCGTGTTGCTCCAGCGAGCAGAAGGTCATCAACAGATTGGAATAGAGTAAACTCAGTTTCCTGACAGGAAATCCTCTAAATCAGCAGCAAGTGCTTCTCCAAACAGAGTTGGAGAATGTTTGAAGCCCTGGGGGACTCTGGAGCACATGTACTTTGTTTTCTTTTGGGCGTCTAGATCTTCCCATTTAAAGGCAAATAGTGGTTGGCTGACGGCTGCCAGTCACAGGCAATAGAAGGTGTCCTTGAGATCCAGACAAGTGGACCATTCAGAGTATGCTGGGAGGGCACCGAGCAAAGTATATGGGTTGGGAACGGTGGGATATAAGGTCACCGTGGCGGCATTCACAGCCCGTAAGTCCTGAACTGGCCAATAATTGCCAGAGGCTCCCTTTTTCACAGGGAGAAAGTGAGTTTTCCAGGGAGACTGGCACTCGACCAGGATCCCAGCTTCTCTGAGCCGGTCAGTGTGTTTCTTTATACCCAGTCTAGCGACCCGGCTTATAGGGTACTGGTGGAGGCGCGCAGGCCATGCCTGAGGTGTCAGTTCAATCACTACAGGTGGCTTGTTGATTGCCACTCCTGACGGGTTTCCCTCAGACCCAGACTACAGGGAAATCTTTAGCAAGTGAAGACAGTGCTTCATCATCTCCACTGGGTGTCTCAGGAGCGAACATTCAACATTCTTCCTCCCAGGACATTGCCACATCCAGCCAGATGAGTCAAGGCTGATTTGTGCTGTGACCTTAGTTAGCAAGTTTCTGCCCAGTAGTGGAGCTGAACAGTGTAGCAGGTACAAGAACTCATTAATAACCAATTATCCTCCTAACTGACAGCTTCTACCCTGTAAGAAGGGCCGAGTTTGGGTGTTTCCGGTAGCTCCCATAATAGTAGCTTTCTGGCCTGGTGGAGGAGCCAGGGGCTGAGTTACTACAGAATGTTTAGTGCCTGTGTCTACCATAAATGTCATTGGTTGACCCCCTACTCTGGCATTGACAGGGGCTCCTGGGGGGCCGGGATCATTTAACACAGTCGGTCCTATTCCTATCCTATCATAGCCAGGAGGTGATTTGGGGGCTCTGGGTGAAAAGTCTCAGGAGCTCCCGGGGGACTCCGTGTTCTTCTTCCGTGCTTTGCCTTTTTCTTGGGGCATTCGTTCTTCCGGTGCCCATCCTCCTTGCACTAAGCGCATGGGGTTTGTCTAACCTTGGGGCGGCTGGCCTTTGAACCACCTCTTGGACCGGGTGGAACATCCAGTTACCTGAGAGTGGCGGCCGGCAGGCTGCTTTCTCCTTCATCCATCGGTCTGTTTCCTTTTTATCCTCTTGATCTCGGTTTACGAACACTCAATTAACAATCTCTAGGAGTTGAGTGGCAATCATTCCAGCAAAACCCTCCTGTTTTTGGAGTTGCTTTCAAATATTGGGGGCTGATTGGTCTACGAATGTAGCATTAATCATCTGCTGGCTTTCAGAGCTCTCGGGATCAAATGGAGTATAGATCAGGTACGCTTCACAGAGCCTCTAATAAAATTGCCCCGTGCCTCATCTTTTTTTTTTTTTTTTAAATTATTTCTGTAGTTTTTGCCATATTTGTGGATTTCTTTGTACCAGCTTTCATTCCTTGCCAGAGTGCCTCCCAGTATCTGCTGAGATGGGCCCGGCCATCCTTAGTGTGGGAATCCTAGTCAGGCTTTTCACTTGGAATAGCAGTTCCAGTCCAAGCCTCGGAGTCTACCGTATCATTAGGGGCATGCTCTTGTAGCCACACCTTTGGTGCTACAAGGACTCTGTGATGTTCCTCTGTGTTAAGCAAGGTGAGGAGCAGCCGCCAGCAGTCATCCCAAGTGGGCTGATGGGTTTGGAGTATAGACTCTATGAGCTCTATCATTGCCTGAGGCTGTTCTGAGTAAGGGGGGAGTGAGTGTGGTGTTTCCAATGAAGCAAATCAGTGGTGGAAAAGGGTTGATAATACAATGTTGCTCTGCTCTCCATAATAGCCCCGTCTGTGCCTATCAGAGGAGGCCCTTGGGTTTCTCACAAAGGCATCTGAAGATTGAGGTTTCCTCTGGCTGCAGCAGCTCATCAGGTGATCAGGGGTGAGGCAGAATCTGGATGCGGAATTTGGGACAGTTTGCGGAATTTGGGACAGTTTGCGGTCTCTCCTGGTCAGGGACAGGGGCATATGGGGGTGGAGCTGCTAATAGCTCCTCTTCAGGAGAGCCTTGCAAAATAGGGGCCTGAGCTGGGCCAGAGGCCAGCAGGTGTGGAATGACATGGGAGGCCAGAATAGTATATTGATTCTTCCCTCTAATGCAAATCCATGCCCAGGGCAGAACAATCTAGGTGATTTGTAGCCAGGAGTCAGCATAAGGGAACGGCCGGGGTGGCTTGCGGGGACGGTAATCTCATTGTACACTGCCTGTACTGTGGGTAAGTATAGAGAATCCTTAGTAGCCATCCCACTTTCAAAGAGGGTCATTCAATTTCACAGAGAGCTCACAGCCTCTCCAGTTTCAATATAAGTCCATAATCACCAGAAAAACCCTTTAGAAAGTTAGTCAGCATACAATCCAGCACAGTGGACTTAGAAGATTTGGACTGAGGCTTTCACATTGTATCCTGATTTTCTCCAATTTTTTAGCTGTTAGATGCCTGTACATTTCAAAAGGCATGGGAAATCACTGGTTAGAAAAAGGTTTTGATTAACAGACTCTGAAGGGACAGGTGGCTCCTGGGGGCAGGTCTTAACCCAGAGGTTTGGAAGCCATGAATTCTCCCAGAAGGGGGGGTGGGGGTGGGCTGCTGTTTAAAGGGCCAGTAGGTTGTTTTTTCTCCTAGGGTGTTTTGGCTAAGGGCTGCAATCAGAAGGATCGCAGCAGTTTTTCTCTGAGGTCCCTTTTCTGGTACTTCCTACAGTTGATACTCCGGTGCTATAAGTTGATGCCTGCCTCTTTTTTCCTAGGTAGAGTGGGTAGGTTTTGCTCTGTAGTGGAAGTCTTTGTAGGAGAGTCAGGACAGGGACAGGGAGGGTGTTTTTTCATCACAGTTGAGAGAAACTCATGTCCCAGTTGCCAGAGACAGAACTTGTAACCTGACACCTACTCTGCCTAGCCACCTCTACAGGGAAAACCCTGCCAACAGTCCCTGTGCCCAGCTTCCCATTAAAGGTTCCCAACACAGACAAAGGTTGGGTGTCCTGCCCAAAGGGAAGACCATTCGGGTGACTGCCTGGCCGAGTCCCTTGTGTGCTTTGTGTGTTTCCTTGACAATAGGTGGTTGGATATAGAACCTCCACCAGATTGCATATGTAGAGAGGGAAAGGGGCCCTCAGCGTGTAATACCTCCACTGGGTCTTTAGGGAAACATCACAGAAATGCAGTAACAGACTCACTCATGCCCCATGGTGGAATGCATGCACTGTGGGACCACAAACACATTCACTGTCACACTCACAGTCAACTTAGAGGTTACACATTCCCTCCCTCCACCAACCAAATAACCGGAGTTGGCCAGAGGCCTACAATTACCAGATGGGCCTTAGCCCTGACTGCTGGTCTTGCCACCAAAGGAGAGTATATGAATCTCCTCTTCCACTCTTACCTGAGTGGGCTGACTGATTTCAGATGAGTCCTGACTGCTAGTCTTGTGACTGAAGGAGAGTGAACCGTTCTCCTCTTCCACTCTAACTGAGCGGGCTGACTGATAGGACTCTACAGATCCCCGGGGGTTTACCAGATTACCAGAGCTGCCCACAGAAGATACATCCAGGTCCAGAGTAAGAGGTGGTGCTTCTCTCAAACTGGAGTCTGATGATCCAGGAATACTGTCCTCTGGGTGGGCATCCGGGCTGAGGGATGGCGTCAAACAAGTCGGGGGCATGCCTATCCCTCCATACCGCAGTGCCTGTCCCAGTGGGGGGAAGCACCCTGGAGTCGGTGGCTCAAAAGGCCAGTCTGATTTTCGCTTCCCAGCGAACGCACTAAATGTTGCGGAAAACCAGATGGCAGGGGAACAAAAAGGCAGCACTCCGGAGAGATAGGGGTAACTAATACACAGGTGGCTACTGAGGAGTTAACACTCAGAATCTCTGGCCCCACCAGTATAGTAAAGAGTTACCCCATCTCTCCAGATTGCTGCCTTTTTGTTCCTTGGCCCTCTGGTTTTCCACAACAAGCTCAGCTGGGGGTCTTTCTTTCCCCTTGAAGAGGACTGGGCATCTCAGATCACAGAAAGTCAGGTGTCCAGATGAGATCTTATAAACAAGCAGTGCCTCCTATCAGCTCTCCTTAGACGTGACCCAGAAGGTGGGCACAGAGCCAGATGCACTTGCTAGGACATTGCACCAGTTTGTGTTTTATTCTTTCATCATGTATATATGTGTGTATGTACAGAAATTCTCAGAGACTTAACTATGTTTCAAAAAGAGGCTGTGGTTGGGAACCAGCAGTTAGTGTAATGGCTATGTCGCTGGACTCCCACGTAGTTGACCGCGGTTCGCGTCTCGGACCCGGTGGCTTACAACTCACGCCGGGCGCGTGTGCGTGCGTGCCCAAGATCCTGAGAGGAGAATGGAGGAGAAGGGATTGTGGCGTGACCATCCCCCCTGGAGGGTGATTTCTCGCTTTCTGTCTCTATGTCTCTCTCTGTCTGTCTGGCGAGCGCACGCGCCCTATAGCAAAAAAAAAAAAAAAAAAAAAAAAAAGAGGCTGTGGTTCAGCCTCTTCCTCTTCCAGCCCTTCTCCCACCCTTCCAAGTTGTAGCCATTTGTGATGAAGCAGCCACAGGTTTGTGATGCAGGCCAGGCCCTGGTCCCAAGGGAAACTCCCAGGGCTCAAGGCTCAGTTGCCTGAGAGCAGCAGTGCCATTCAGATGGAGAATTTTTTCTTTCCTCTGAAAAGCGTTACTGACACATGGCTGCGCTCCAGCACCACCGCACAGGTGATGGATGTCATCCTAGGCATCCTGTGTGGGCTGGGGCTCTTCCTCTTGTTATGTGCCTTCTTCCCTAGCAATCCACCGGGACCACTTCCCCAAAGAAAGATGAATGCCAGGAAGGTAAGGAACCCTCAGCCCAGACCCAACAGATAATGACTTTTTCTTCTATTTTAATACTTTCCCCCCTTTTTCCAAACCAACAAGAGAAAGTCCAGAAATGATAAATCTTGGGATGGGGGTGGACAGAGCATCCTCCTCCTAGAGGCACTGGGCAGAGCAAAGAGCAGGGTAGGCACTAGGATTTCTACTTGAAGCTCTCAGAACACCTGTGGGTGTACTGGAACTGCCGGCGCAAGATCAGACACCAGGACTCAGCGACTTAGATTGGGGGGTCTCTATGGGGAACAGGCCCTGAGCGCTGGTTCATCAGTCTCTTTCCTGTGGCACGTGCCTGGGGCCAAGCCTCTCCCCTATGTCCGGCAGCTGTAGGGCTGTGCTGGGCCCTGGAGCCTCCAGTCAGAGGCTAAAGTCCACCGGGGAAACAGACTCAGACCTGAGCTCAGATGTGCCTCGAGATCTGTGTCTGTGTGTCCTGAGCACAGGAAAAGGGCCTGAGGACATCCCTGGGGGTGTCCCCTGGAAAATACCTCTTAGAGTTGTGGGGTCTTGGGGGGGTTTTTTGGGTTATTTTTAAGAATTATTTCATTTTACTTATTTATTTACTTTCATTTGATCAGGGGGGGACAGAGTGGGGGGGGGGTGTGTGAGAAAGCAAGCCACCTGGTCTAGGACTGGAACCAAGGTCAGTCATGATGGAGTCCAGAGCCCTTAACCACCACGCCACCTGCTGCCCCCCCCCATCTAGAGTTTTTTTTTTAAAGAAAAACAAAGCAGTTACTATATTTCAAACAGGACAGAGGGCTGATGCTGGTAAAGCAGGGTGCCTGTGAGGCAGTCCCACACAGGAAGGGCCCTGGTTCCAGTCTGGAGACCTCCCTGAGTACACCAGGCGTGGGTGTGCCCATGATCAGGGCTAGACAAAGAAAGGGGCGGGGTGGAGAGGTGGGTCACGGTATCAAGGCCCCATTGGGTGTGAGCTCTCTCCCTCATACATAAAACAAATAAGTAAAGATTAAAAGTACGCAGAGTTCTACTGGCCGAAAATAGAAAGTCATGTAATTAAGAATAAAGGTCTGAGCCTGTCTAGGGAGAGAAGAGTGAGCACTGGGTCTGAGGCCCTCCTTCTTGTTTCTCAGCGTCTAGTGGACATAAGGGAAAGGAAGAAGAGGAGGAAAGAAGACTACATTCTGAAAGGTAAGGGTGTGCCCCTCCACCCAAGGTCCCTAGAGCTGATTTGACCTCCTGGCCCCAAGAAATAGCACCATGTCTCCCAGGACGCCAGCTGGAAAGCCCTGAGAGGGAGGGTCCTGAGGAGGAGTCAGAATTGGCTACTTGTCAGATTCTGAGCTCAGAATGAAGCTGGTGGGCCAGAGAATGCGCTGTCCAGGAGAAGGCTGTGCCAGAGGCTGGGGCCAACAGCACCTGGATTTGGAGGGGGACCTTCAGCTCCAACTGGATAAGGGTGTCACTTTGTCAGGCCACTTTCTGTCTGCAAGGCCTGTGCTTCCCTTCCCTGGGGTGGTTGTGAGGACCATGAGGGACGATGGACGTGGAGGTGCCTTGTCTAGGATAATGTGCTACCACCTGTGCCCCTTGCAATCATGGCCTGGGCAGGGGCCTAGGACACTGATGTTTGGGCACCAGAGTCTCATCTCCTACTCCCTGTTCTGAAAGGACTTGCACTCAGCTCCTGTAAGGGACCCCCCACCCCCGTCCCTCCCTTCTCCACTATGACCCATTCTCCTGGCTTCCAGCTTACAGACATGGACGGAAACAAGAAGAGGAGGTTCAGGACCTGAATCCCCTTCTGAGGTGAAGAACTTTCCACTTTTCGCCCTTGTCCTCCAGCCTACTAGGACCTATCTTGTGGCCCAGTACCTGAGGCCAACCTGGGACCCAGAGACCACGGGAAGGGAGGGGAAGTGACGAAAGCCCTGGGGTGAGCTTTGCAAAGTCAGCGTGTCGAGCAGGGAAGGACTGTGGTTGCAGGTGTTCCCACCTACCTGGCCCTCATGCCCTGTCTGCTGGCTACAGCTGGGGCTGCCTCTTGTCTCCTGCAGCTCCCTCCTTGATGAGAAACCCTCTCATCAAGATACCCCGAGTGAGGTGTGCAGACCAGCACAAACTAGAATCCACCAGCCACCTGGAGAGTGTGTGCAAGATACTTCTCCAGCCCATTATTGCTCATTGGCTCCCCTGACCCTCTTCCTGAGCATCCTCTGCCTCTGGCCTCCACCATGGCAGCTGAATCTCAAAAATGCCAGTCTACCTTGAAGAAGCTCCCAGGGAGCTGTGTCCCAGGCAGCTTACCTCCAAGGAACTTCCGTCTGGTTTCTCCTTTTTTTTTTTTTTCTTGGAGAGGTTTTCGCTATAGGGCACGTGCATTCGCCAGACAGACAGAGACAGAGACAGAAAGCGAGAAATCACCCCCCGGGGCGGGGATGGCCACGCCGCAATCCCTTCTTCTCCGTTCTCCTCTCGGGATCTTGGGCACACATGCACATGCACCCGGAGTGAGTTTAAGCCACCAGATCTGGGACACGAATCGTGGCCAACTACATGGGAGTCCAGCGACATAGCCATTACGCTAACTGCTGGTCCCTGGTTTCTCCCTTTGTGAATCTCTGGGCCCTTACCTGGCTGAGCTGTCTCATTTCCATCCTCTCCTTGTGGTGGGCAACAGTCAAGGCCCTGTTTCTCTCCACCTGGTCACACAGGAAATCCCAGCAGAAACTTCTTTCCCCTCAGCCACCAGAAGCTCCATTCTGTGGAGACCCTATGCACAAGGTGGCTGAGCTGGGTGGCCTTTCCTTTGTCAACCCAAATGTTCAGAAGCTGCTGGAGATACTGATTGCCAAGAGGGTAGAGGAGAAGCTGTGGAAGGAAAAAATAAAAGAGGGCTTGTTTCTAAAACGAATGAGCCCAGGCTATCCCCTGGATCCTCTGGGGAAACTATTGCACTCACTGGGGGACAAGCAGGACACGGCCACCTCACAACCCTTTTGGATCTCAAAAGATAAACCACAGCAGCTCTCTGGGTCTCCGCAGCTCTCTTATCCCATGGTCTCGAAGGATGCTTTACAGCAGAAATGCAGCCCGCTGTTCTGGGGCCTCCCCTCGCTGCATAGTGAGTCCTTGGTGGCAACTGCCTGGATCTCTAGTAAACCTGCCCCATGCAGCTCTATTTAAGTTAAAATCAACAAACAATCTGACACACTTTGAGCTCAAATGGAGGCTGATATTCCTTCTCAGCTTCCCCAGGCCCAGTCCTTGCCTCATGCTTCACCTCTTCCCAACGTGTGGCTCAAAACTTGCCTCCACTTGTGGCTCAGTTCAAGTCCCAGGACTCTCTCCCCAATTCTGTCCCAACCCTGCCATGCTCTTCTCACACTGTGGACTGTAGAACATCTCACCCTGCAACCCAGAAACAGGCACACTTTTTGATCCTCACTGGAGAGCAACAGCAGGAACAGTCCTTGCAGAATCCACAAAAATGGAAGTCTTTAAACACTGAACTCAGAAAACCTCAGGCATCATTTGGCCAAGCCACTCCGAGCCTTTCCCAGGACAGCGGGGCCTCAGTGACCCACAAGCCAGTGCCTACCCTTCCTGGGGATTCCATCAGCCCTGAGGTCCAAGGACAGCAGCAGAGACATACTCCACAGAGGCTTATCAAGTCCAGATACCCTGAGAGTCCTCCCTGGGAATTTCAGGAACAGATGCAGCCTCAGGGCAAATTCCCAGAGGAGTATCCCTCTAGGACAAGGGACAGGGCTGAGCCCTCCCAGCCTTCTCTGGTCATGGTTGTAAGGAAGGGGTGGGGAAGGCCCTATATAAGATTCTGTGAGGTCCCAGCAGAGGTCAAGCGAGAGAAGAGTCCAGACGAGGACCCAGGGCAAATTCTGAAGAGGAGCCCAGCATATCTACCCAGAGGTTCGAGATTCCCATCTAAGGAAGTTCTGCAGGACGCTCAGGGCGAGACAGAAAGGCCCACCATGAGGCCCTGGAAGTGTGATTCAGACAATTTCCAACTCAGCAGCCCAGATGAGAATCATTTCCAGAAAATACTGAAAGCCCACCTGGGCAATAAGCTGGGGCAGGCCACTGAGGACAGGGTTCCTCTGAGTGTGTGTGAATCCTGGCTGGCAGCCAGCTGTGCTGCCCCCAGGCCTGACACCTGTCTGAGCCCCAGGTATGTGGCATCCCGGGAGGGCCCGGGCTCCTACGTGAACACCTCAGAAGAGCTTCCCTTCCTGCCTCAGAGCACTCGGCAGAGACTGGAGACCCACCTGGCAAGGTGCCAAGTGAGGCCAAGGTGGGATCCACAACCCCAGACCCTCAAGCTCAGATGTGTCCAGTTAGCAGAGCCCCAGCCCTTACATCTCCCATGGTTGACCATCCCCTTCTCAGTCACCTGTGGATCTGGGACCATCCTGAGAACTAAGGTGGCTGCACTCCTGGAAGACGCACCTCAGAAAGCTCAAGGACAGGAGGGAGTAACAAAGGCCATCCCTACTGTGCAGACTCCTCTCTCTGCTCCCTCACCTGCATTTAATAAAATCTAGGGGACCCTGAGAAAGACCCCAGCAAGCAGCACCGGACAGTGGGCCAGGTGGTTCTCCAAGCCCCTCACAGGCAGCCTCAAGGGAAGAACTGAGCAGAGAGAGAGTGGTCACAGGGACTGGGAGAAGTGGTTTGGAACCACGTCCAAGTCCAGCATCAGCCAGGAGTGGGCCACAGGAACAGAGAGAGAGAAGCCTCCCCAGACTCTGGCCATCACAGAAAATCCCTGCATAGCAGTATAGGGTCCCAGTCCTTGAGGACCGAAGACAGCATGGGGATAGTGAGGCCCAAGGAGAAGAGCCTGGCTTGGAAAATCATTGTGGGGGCCAGCACACTGGCAAACTTAAAAACCATTCATGTGAGTCTGAGCAGCTCAGGGTCTACAGGGAGGAGTCAAAGCCACTCTCCTGCTGCCAAGAAGGTACAAGAACCAGGCCTAATATCACAGTGTGTCAATGACTTTGAGGTGGACATCCACGGAGAGCACCTGGCTCCAAGCCCTGCCAGAGGTGTCCTCCTTCAAGACCTCACCACTGGCGTCATCTGTCAAGGCCACACTGCTGGAACGAGAATTCAAGACTACCTCAGGGATGTGGTTGCCAGGGCCTCTCGGGCCACTATGGCTGGCTCCCAGAGCTTGTCTGGTAGGAAAGCGTCAGCTGCCCAGGAGACACGTGACGTCACAAGGAGGGCAGGGAGTAGCCAAGGGCAGCAGGTGCCCAGGTCCCAAATAATTCAGACCCTGTGGAAGAACCAGACCAAGATGCCTGGCTCTGATACGACAGGGGGCTATAAGAGGCCCAGATCAGGAGGGCAGGAACAGAGGCTGGGAGGACCTGCATGCTCACAGACCAGTGGGATGAGCCACCCTGTCCAGGGTAGGGGAATAGAAAAGGTGCTTGGAAATAAAGACCCAGAGCTCTTGGAGGAGAAGGGGCAGGCACTCACAAAAAGATCTTTGGGCAAAAGATGATACTTATTAAGTATTTTAACCCCGATAAAAAGAAAAAGGGTTAGAAGAGCCCCTGCAGAAAGACAAACCCCCAATGGCTACTGCCCAGCATTGGGGACGAGTCATGGGCAAAGTGTTCTCGGACAGCTGGGGTGCAGACCCCCAGGCACTCAGTGAGATTGTTGCAGAGATCCTGCTGAATGAGCTGAGGCTTCAGCATGCAGATGGTCCCTCCAAGTTCAATTGCCACAAAGAATAATTCCATCCTGATGTGGACAGGTGTTCTGGCAACCACAGTGGTCCTTCCTACCCAGAGCAGAGAGTGATGAAAGATATGGCCTGAAGTCATCAAGCCACCTCCAGGGGCCACAGCTGTACCAAGAACAGGTGGATCCAAGACAAGGACAGCAACTGGATCCCGTCAGCCTGGGAGTCTATGCCCCAAGCCAACCCCAAACAGCATAGGCCAAGAAGAGCAGGAAGCACAGACTGCCCTGTCTACTCTCCTGGCCACTATCTTCTATGGCGAGATGTCCCATCTGGCCCATCAGATCCTCCTCCTCACTCCTTCCCTACAGGGGAAAACCTCCAACCCATCGGGAGAAAATTCACTCTGTGTCAAGTGAGCATATCCTGTGAGTGCTAGCAACTAGTCCCTGCCATACTCACTTTGTTTCCTAACACACATGTGTTCTCAGAAAAGGTGGCTCTGTCTGTGAGTTCTGGGGCCCAGGGAAGGTCTTCATCTGCACTCCCTGAGTGCGGCTCCTACAATGCATGCAGCAGCTACTCTGCAGACAGGATTCCTAGGTGCTCCCTAAGGTCCCCTCTCTGGGTCACTGCAGAAACTAAAGGAAACCTTCAGGGCATGGCAGGGTGAACCTATGAGGACCTCACCCCAGGGCCTGGCACCACCTATCCATCCTCTTCCCCTCCACCTTGAACTTCCTGCAGTGCTAAGAGACAAATTTACTGAGGCATCAGAGAGATGAGCTTCTCCTGGGGCTCCAAGCCAGTGCCCCAGTAAAGTAGCTTCGCTGTCACAGGGGGAGGGGGGGGAGTTGGTGGGGGGAAGGCATTGAAGGTATAAAGTTCAGTGATGAGAGAAAGCTTAACCCCAAGTCTCCTAGAGAGGATCAGAGTGTTACCAAACTCAAATCAGGTTCGCTAGCCCAAGCGCTGTAAAATGAAACCACGGGTTCACAGTGTGGTGAGGAAAACACAGCTTAATTGCAGAGCGCAAAGCAAGGAGAGTAGGCAGCTAATGCTGAAAAGTCCAGGGCCCCAGGTGTGCCCCACAGGTGTTTATATGGGCAAAATTAGGGGCAGAGGACCCAGGCACGTGATCAGTTCCATGACTGGTTCAAGAGAATGTGATCATCTCCTGGGCAATCTTAGATAATCAAATTTGTCTTCATGTGTCTGGAGCCATTCAGCCTGGGGTCTTTTGAGCTCACAACCAGTAGTTTCCATCCTACAACACATCTTTCCTATTGAAATGAAATCCTTATCTTTCCTTTAAGTGAGAGTTTTAGAGGTCAAATAGCCCTAATTCAAGGTCTATGTTGTTTCTTCATTATAACCAAAGGCTGAAGACTTACCCCTTACTCTGGCCTATTTCAATGTAAATGGACCCTATATTCAAAGAACCTCAGAAAATACACATTTAATTCTGTCTTTATTAATGATCATTTTGGGAAATTCTCTGTCTTTAACTGAAGGGAAACTGAGGACCCATCCCTCTTAGAGGATCCCTGCTTGGTTTTAAGAGAGCACCTTCCTCCAGGGTGTCCTGTTCTCCTTGATCAAGCAGGGAGAAAGAGTGGCCAGGCCAAACCCTCCCACCTAGACTTGGATGGGCAGGTGGTGTCCCCTCCCAGGCTTCTGCCTTCCTCATTCTCAGGAGCAGCAGGGAGGACAGACCTGCAGCTCTGCCTGTGGGAGGGAGCAGAGGGCAGGTGCGAAAGGAGCATCTTCCCTGCCCAGGTCTCATCTTCCCCTCTGGTGCACGTGGTGGGCCCCAGGAAGGGCAGTGGGAGGAGGGTTAGAAAGGTTGGGGTCTAGAAAGGAGGCTGTATCGGGGGCACCCTCAGGGGTGCAGTGAACAGGAGCCCCTGAGTCCTGCCACATCCACAGCCCTTTGAGTAAGAGACCTATGGGCCAGCAGCTCATCCTGACCACATAGAACCCTGCACAGCTCCCAGATTAATGAACTGGGCAAGCTGGCTTCAGCCCACAGAGGCCAGACTAGAGAGGTGTCCCGACCCAGTTCGGGTGCCACGTGTCCTGACCCGGGGGGTGGGGGGGACAGTCGAACAGGTTTCCTGAGGGAAGGAGTGAGAGCCGGGACAAGCGGCGCAATGTCACAGCATGGAGACGACACAGTGTCTTCAGTGTCGTCTGTTTATTGTGGGCAGCACAGTACAGCACGGAGACGACACAGTGTTACGACTCTTTAGGGTTGCATCGTCTGTTGTGAGCAGCACGGAGATGACGCGGTGTCACAACTCTTCAGGGTCGTCCGGAGATGATGTAGTGTTACAACTCTTCAGGGTCTTCAGGGTCATCTGGAGACTGTGCGGTGTTTCAGCTCTTCAGGCTCTCCAGGATCGTCATCTTCCTTGTCTTCTGTGTTATCTTCATTGTCTTCCTGGTCGTCTGGCTATTGTGGGCCAGGCATCGCAGTTATATACATGCTGGTGGGCCGTGATTGGTTGTAAACAGTGGGTTATGATTGGTTGCTTTTGGACCAATCATGAGGTGCTGGATATGCAAATCTGAGGGATTCTAGTGGCCAATCAGAGTAAGATTTCGAAGGTCAGTTTTTTTGAGGGAACCAATCATGGCGATTGTTTGCTCTCTGAGAAACCTGGGCAGACTCGCTGGTGCATAGCCTCCCACAGAGAGGAGGCAGAGCCCATGAGCAGGGAGGACGAACTCTTAACAGTGTACATTATCAGCTGCAGAAATCACTTCCTGGAGTCCAGCCAGGAGGAAAGTTCCTGGAGGGAAAAGCCTAGACAGGGACCTGGTGAGTGGTTCACAGTCTGGTGACCATGATATACAGACATGGCCCTAGGGCTGTTCCCAGGGAGAGGGAGGGGACTTCATAGGCCAAGGGACTGGCCTAGGGTCACAAAGACTCTCACCTGGCTCCTTGCTTGCTCCACAGACCTGCAGAAAAGACACAAAAGTGTCCCGTGCAAAATGAAGGGGGTGGGGGGGCAGTCCAGGAGTGTCCCTGCTCTTGCCTCCCTCGGTTTCCAGCACAGGTCACATCTTCCCAGGGCCCCATTCACATGGGAAAGAAGGAGGCCCCATTAGCAGCAAAAGGAGGAGCCAGTCCTCCAGTGATCTCCAAACTGGGTCAGAGAGTGGAACAGGCAACAGGCTCAGGCTCTGGCCAGCTCCGGGAGCCACATCTCCCTGGAGCAAGGCTCCTTCTAGGCCCAAGGATCAAGGCAGCCTCCAGGGTGGTCTGCACACTGCCAGGACCCCTGGAGGGGTTGGGCTCTCAGAGTGGGATTCCCCACAGCTTGGCCCTGAAACAATTGCTGGGCTGGTGTGCCAGGGCTCTGAGAGGTGGGTTCTAGACTGTACAGGAGATAGACATGTAACCCCCAATCTGTGAAGATGTGCAAGGATGGTGATGCCAGGGAGCACCAGGGCCCAGGAAGAGTGGGTCCCTGTGCTACCCCACCCTGTCTCCAGGAGCTATAGAGATGTCAGTGACAGTGATCACACAGAGACCCACACTAAGGGACCACCTAGAGACATTCATAGAGTCCCACACACAGATTTCTCAGGACCTCTAAAAGACCCAGACCCAGAGACTTCCCCTGATCTCTTAAGAGACCCACACTCAGGGCCTGTAGGTGGTGTAGCAGTTATGTTGGTGGACTCCCACATGGTCGTCCACTGTACCAGTCCTGGGTCCACTGCTTGAAGATCACACCGGACCCATGTGCATGAGTACCCAAGATCTCAGGAAGAGCATGAAGAAGAAGAGATTGTGACCATCCCTCCTGAGGGGGTGATTTCTTACTTACCCTCTCATTGTCTCTGTTTCTGTCTCCCTCTAGCAAACACACACACCCTAAGGCAAAACCTCTAAAAAATAAAAAACAATTATATATATAAAGAGACCCACACTCAGAGACATTCAGTAACTTCTACAAAGACCCATATCCAGACAACCCGGAGATCTCCACACTGCCAGAGACCCACACGCAGTGACCTCTTCAGAATCTCACATGCAAAGACCCCTAGAGATCTCCACAGATGCCCAGAGGCCCCACAGAAACTTCAGAGCATCATTTTGTGAGAGGGCAAGAGCAGACAAGGTGAGAAATCAGCACTCGGGGAATGGCCATGCCATAATCCGCTGTACTCCATTTTGCTCTTGGGATTTTGGGTAAGCACTGTAGACAGAAGTCTGACTACTTTTCCTATTTTTCCAAAATCTTTTTAAAAGGGAAGGGGGAAGTCATGCCACAAACATTAACAGACCATTTATTTTCTATTAACAGAATTCTTCCTACCTCCTGTCCCTGGCATGGGATCTTTGAGATGTATATTTCAACCAATTATAGTATATTCTTTTGCTTATCTCTACCCAAGACACAGAACTTCCCTTTCCTTGAGATGTAGATTAAGCCTTTCTTTAACTCTTAATCTCTTCCTAAGACACAGATCTTCCCTTCCAATCACCAACCTAAGAATTGTTGAACCCACCTGTAACCTACAAGCTCCCTCTTCTACATGTCCCATCTTTTTGGGCCAGACCAATGGAAAATCTTTTCACTAAATATTGTCTGTCAACCTCAAAACTAAATAAAAGGAACCTCTGTACATGATCACCCCGAGAAGCATGTATGCCTCTTCTCCGGGCCTAGGTCACTCATATTTGGCTTGGAAATAAACCGCATTAATTATTAATTATTAATTTTACAGTTGGTTATTTTTCTGTCGACAGTACGCACATATGACCAGTGTGAATTACAAGATGCCAGGTCCAGGCCTGAAGCCACACAGTCAGCCTTGAGAAATCCAGCCACCTTACCCTTTCCAGAACTGCTAGTCTGTCTGCTCTTCTTATAAAAGGACCAGGAGTCACCTAAGGGAGCTCCACATTGATGGCCTCATCCAATCCCAGTCACTTCCCAAAAGCCCTCCTTTTAACACCATAATCAAAATAAGTCTCCATTCTTTCGACACTGTTACAATGGCTCACCAAATTTTAACACGTGAATGTCTGGGGGACACATTCAAACCATAGCACTGTTTGCACAGCAATAGAAACCTGTCATCCATCACCCATCCACCCATCCATCCATCCATCCATCCAATTTCATGAGATGAGCTACACTAATTATCTGTGCAGTTACCTATGAAGACCATCTACAGTTCTTAAGCTGGTTAAAAAAAAAAAAAAAAAAAATATATATATATATATATACACACACACACACACACACACATACATATATAGTGTATATATATATATATGTGTGTGTGTGTGTGTATATATATTAAATATATATATAGTATATATAGTAAATATATATATAGTATATATATGTGTGTGTGTGTATATATATATATATATATATATAGTAAAAACAAGTGAAAATTTAAGACTGTAGCAAGAACATTAAAGAGCATAATTATTGATCCTTTTATAACATTTCTGAAATATAAAACTCAGGTGCATTCAGCAAGGTAAGGATATTATGTTTAAAGAATCAATACATGTATTACCCAGCTATAATGCCCTATAAGAAAATTTTTTCAATGGAAAATTGGCCTGGGAGTAAATTACAGGCAAAATTTAAATACTGGCTTTTATTTCTACTGAGAATGTCTGTATTACAACATCTTAAAATTTATACCAAGAAACTTCCTCCAGACCACTGACATACTAAATTAATGATGGTAATTGGAATTTTTAAATATAATTATTTACTTAATCTTATTTTTATTATCATTATTATTTTTATCTGACCAGTGAGAGATAGAGAGAGACAGAGTGGGAACACGAGTAAGCAAGTTGCCAGGTGTGAGACTTGAACTGCACTCAGCCAAGTGGGAGTCCAGCACCTTAACCACAATACAGTCTCTCTCTTTTTTTTTTAACCTCAGTCTTATGGCTCTGTACATCCTCCTGCTTTTCTGACCAATTCTGGGGAAGTCTTTCACCTACCTGAACAGGGACTTCTGACTGTCCATCACCATCCTTGCCCTTCCCATTCACAACGACTCCATAACCGTCAGTCTTCTGCTCTCTCTGCTCATTACCACCCACGAAGCCTATACTCTACAGTGACCTGAATGCAACACAGCCTATGGCAACCTGGCAAATGAATAATAATCTTTCAGAAATAGTAACACTGACTCAATTTTGAGTTGACTTAATTGGTATGGTTAAGGCATTTTAGAAAAATGCTCAATTTCTTGGCCAAGGATCAGTTTCTGTCTTCATTTCCAGTCTCTTCTGTGCATGGCTGGCTTACAGGTCTCACCATATGCTGACATGAAACGCTCCATGTTGAGTTCAGCAACACCTGAGCTTGTTTAGACCTCTGTCCAATAAGACAAGTCTGCTGATTACATGCCCAGGTGTCTTGGCAATATGTAACTGCTATAAAAGTATCTAAATACTGAATCTCAGCTTTGCACTTTGTGGACCAGTAATCAATAGTTTACAGACTGGCCCGTTGCAGAACACACTCTGCTTAGCACAGATAGAGAAAATTCACTTAGCCTAAATGCCTCCTTCCTGAGAGAATCACTTAATGAAAATGTGAAGTATAGAAAATGTAAAGTCTCCTTTCTGGAATATTTTATTTCTTTATGTTTTACATTCTAAGGTGTCATTTTAAGAGTGAAAACGATAAGCAGACCAGCAGGTGGCGAGGTCATTGGGGGCGCGGTACTCCCACATGGCCGACCACGGTTCCGTTCCCAGATCTGATACTGACTTTCTCGATTTCTCTCTCTCTCTCTGTCTCTCATTCTCACTCTGTCCCTCTCTGGTCAAATTAAAATAAATAAATAAATAAATAAAGTTTAAATAAAATAATTTTTAAGAAAATTTTTTAAATGAGTGAAAATAAGGATTTGATATCAGTGCATATAGACTGTATTTCTAGCTCCACCATTACAAAATACATGGTTATAGACAGGTTATTTAACTTTCCAAGCCTCATTTTTCCTCATTTAGAATGTATATATATATATATATATATACCCAGCAGGTAGTACAGGGTTTAAGATGCTGGATCCCACATGTCAACTGCATCATTTGTGTTGTGGACCCAGTGGTTTGAAAATCACACCAAGCACATGTGTGTGCATGCCTGAAATCCTGAGAGGATATTGGAGGAGAAGGGACTGTGACATGGCCATTCCCCCTGGTGATTGATTTCTCAACTTCCCTCTCTCTCTCTCTCTCTCTCTCTCTCTCTCTATCTATCTCTCTCTCTCTCCCCCCCCCCTTTGTTTCTCTCTGAGGAACACATGTGCCTTACAGCAAAAATTAAAAACAGAAAGAATTAGGCCAGAGATGTCGATTATCACTTAGCACAGTGCCTGCAATCTAGCCATGAACAATAAATTGTTCCTAATTTTTTGGTTACTTAGGTTTTATTTTATAATCATAAAAGACTTTACAGTTCAACTATACCTGCATGGGAATAGGGAAAATGTGGAATACAAAAAAAACAGCAGTAAGAACACAGGACACACTGAACAGATGGGGTGGGGGTGCTCCCCTGAGCTGCAGAAAGAATGGTCTGGTGGCTAAAAGAAAATACAAGTCAAATTCATTAGACTTGTCCACAGTCAACAGTGATGATCTTTTTATTGGTCTCACCATTCTTTCTTGGAGACCACCCTGTGTGACAATGGCCTAGATCTGCTGGAAAACACCTTGAGTAACCTGGCACACTGGGTCCTGCATACAGTCTCTCCTATAACTTGTTTCCCAGGGAAACAAGCCAAGTACCACTTGGTTAATTTGCCCTGTGATCTACATAATAGCTTTTTCATGCTATGCTTTTTGTTTCCAAGTAAATCTTTAACTTCTTCTTAAAGGTATTCTTGCTTTAGAAAAATCTTGCCGTTCGTATGTTCAACTTTTCCCATCCACTGTACATTTACAGAATTTGTCATTGTAAATATGTATGGTAAAATTTGCTACGTATCAGGCCAGCAGGTGGCGTTCTGGCTAAAGCCATTGGACTCCCACATGGTTGACAGCGGATAGGGTCCCGGACCTGGTGGCTCCCTTCCTCACTTTCCCTCTTTCTCACTCTGTTCCTCTCTGGTCAAATTTTTAAAAATAAATAAATTTAGTTGAACAAAATAATTATTTTTTAAAAATTGCTGAGAAAAGGTCATCAATTTACTTTAAAATATTATATTGCTTGTAATCTGATATTCCACTCAATAAATATAGAGCATAGGAGAAGGCCGAATTTGAGTTCTCTCGCATCCCAGCCCTGCAACTTTGCTAAATTTATTTAGACTATGAGTCTTTCAACAGGTGCACCGGGCTGTGTCTCCAGCTGCACGGCAATTCTTGGACCCAAAGCTCTCCACGGCTTCCACAATATTCCACAATGCCCTCTTCCCCCTTTGCAAGGACCACATGCTTTTCAATAAACATTCAGTCTTGGCTGTGCAATTTAAAAACATGGACAAGATGTCAGGATCTGTATGCAATTACATGAAGTTCTCATCATAAAATGTCTCCATGGATGGACTCGCTGCCAATACCATTATGGTGTGTGAAATTGTCATTCTGGTACATAAACCCTAGAATAATTCTGTGAACATAGGAACTCTTATAACCAAATTTCTTCTTTCCAGTGCTCAAAGCACGAGTTTTCTGCTGTCTTTGGAACTTTGCAAACAGGTGAAGGGAGACATGGCCCAAAGACTCACTGTCAACAGCAATGTTGAAGAACATGTGGGGTTGACCACGGCTAGTGGTGCATGACAGCGTCTGCAAAGCAGGATTCCCATTATTTTTAAATCATTAAAGCTGCCTTGCTACTAATATTGTCTTCCAAAATTGTCTTCCAAATTTTATCATTATCTTCAAGTAAGACATTCCTAATATGTCTTTTCTCTTTACTTAACAAAAGAAAATGTTGTTTAACCACTCTAACCAATGTCTTCAAACTGCAACAAACAAGCTGGTTATCTTATTATGCATCTATGTTTAGATTTTTTGCCAATATATATTGGAATATCTTTCCGGTATTAAATGACCTGAAAGAATTCATGAATCCAAATATATCTGATTTAAATCCAGAGCAAATAATTGTACTGAGAACATTAGTTCCCAGTACTTTTCCTGAGAACAATCATGTTGATTTGTTTACAATGTTTAACATTATATATTCTATGTGGTCACTTCAAAATGATCTCTGTTTTGACAAGTTCCTATAAAGCTTATGGAAGGCAAAGTACAAACGTGTCTTTAAGTTCACAGCAGAACTGAGAGGTTTTCCAAAAGCTACATAGCTCCCAACTAGGAAAACAAATTATGCCACTAATACTGTCCTGTGCTATGCATATTCCTTTTCTTAGGAATTATTTTTACTTATTTGTTTATTAAGTTATTTTTTCATTTGAACAGAGAAGAATAGAGTGAGAGAGAGAGAAAGTGAGAAAGCAAGCCACCAGGTCCAGACTCCAACCACGGTTGGTCATGTGGGAGTCCAGCACCCTTAACCACCACGCCACCTGTCGGTCCCTATGGATATTCCTAACACTGTCTTCCATACCCTATTAAAGACATACATATGAGTAGTTGCTAGTTCCTCTGACACTTACTAACTTAGGCCAGATAATTAACTTCTCTCAGTTTTAATTTCTCATATGGTAAAATCAAAAAGCAAAACCCTAATCAATGAAAAACTTCAGGTGAAAACCACATTTTTATTGGGACTGGCCCATGACCTGGCGATTGAGAAGTTTGGATACCACACAGCTGACTGCGCAGTTCAAGCCCTGAACCGCGTGACTCTAAGAATGGGCCTATATTTGTGCATGCCCCAAATCCTGACAGGATGACAGGAGGGAGAGACGAAGGAGAAGAGAGTGCAACATACCCCGGGGAGATAATTTCTTGCTTTCTCTCACGCTCTCGCTCTCGCTCTCGCTCTCACAAATTATATGCCCTGTAGCGAGAATAAACACACACCCATTTTTTATGGCCTTTCTGAAACTTCTAAAATGAAAGAACAGAAGTGACTAACTGAAAAGACTGACCTACATTCAGCTTTTCCTTAATAACATAACATATTCTCCTTATAATTTAAACTACTGTAAATGGGGTTTCTGTTACTTACAACCAAACAATCCAAGTAGAGAGGTAAATTATCTGTGATAACATGGGCATTGTAGTGTTGTCAGACAAGGGTCTCTATTCCCGAGTCCAGGGTCCCAAAACTACCAGTCAACAAAGCAGAGAGAGACGAAACTGTTGGGAGAGGAAAGGAGAATTTATTACAGTGTGCCCACACCAGAAAGACATGTAAGAATAGTGTCAACTGGTCAACCAACTTACAGGTGCTTTAAGAGGAGAAGGGGGAAGTACCATGTCTTATGGCCATCTACAGTTTAGGTGGAGCACAATCAACTAATTAGGTCTTTGGGACAGGAGTTGCCTTCTTAGATAAAGGGGATAATCAAATGATCCATTTTCAAAGGCAGGAGTTTCGCCTTGTGGCTACAGCACAGTATCCCTCAGTGCTCAAAACTCCAGGTTGGCCTTTTGCCTCTTTGGAGTTCCTGAGAGAAACCTTGAGTTTCAGGTTGAATGAAAAACAGTTTTTTCTTTCTTTTTTTTTTTTCCCCAAATTATTTATTTATTTAATTCCATTCGTTATTATTATATATTTTTTAATGTGAGCAGAGAGAGAGAAAGAAGGAAAGCAAGAAAGGCAGTCAGCATACCTGGGACTTGAACCACAGTCAGTCATGTGGGAATACAAATCCTTTAAACACCACACCACCTGCTGGTCCTGAAAAACAGTTTTTTTGGTTTTTAAAAAACAATTATTTTATTTAACTTTACTTACTTATTTTAATTTGACCAGAGAGGGACAGAGTGAGAAAGGAGAGAGACAGAGAGAGAGAGAAAGTGAGAAAGCAAGCCTCTAGGTCCAGCATGCAAACTGCGGATGGCCATGTGGGAGTCCGGTGCCCTTAACCACCACGCCACCTTCCAGCCTCCCAAAAACCAGTTCTTAATTTGAACAAGTTGAGGTGAGTTTGGCTAAGCAGATCCTGGCTACAGTAGTGGGGGAGCGGGGAAGCAGCCCTGATGCAGAGTGAGTGCTCTACAGTTCCCTCTTTCTGTGATCTAGCAGTACAGGTTGGAGAAGGGAGTCCAGTGGGAGCCACTGAACAGAGGTCCTCCTTCAGAATATGGCACTCTGGCATGCTGATTATTCCAACTAAAGACTCTTGGAGATCAGCAGATACCGAAAGAGGGTTTGACTCTTTTCCCCTCAATTTTCCCCTTAAGTCTGGCCCCTCCAAAGAGAATTCACTTCTCTCCATTTCCTTTCTGAATTTTTTTTAACCATTCAAAGAAAGGAAAGCAGAGGGATGTAACCTCCCTCTTACCTGGATGTTAATGTCTGCCTATCAGGCTCATTCAGATCCTAAAGAGAATTGTTTACAAATTACTTTTTTTCTTTTTTTTAGAGAGAGAGAGATTTTTGCTGGAGGGTGCATGTACTCACAAGAGAGAGAAAGAGACAGAAAGCGAAAAATCAGCCCCAGGGTGAATGGCCTTGCTACAATCCCTTCTCCTCCATTCCCCTCTCAGGATTTTAGGCATGCGCGCACACCCACCTGGCATAAGTTTCAAGCCTTTGGGTCTGGGACTCAATCTGTGGTCAACTACGTGAGAGTCCAGAGACATAATTATTATGTCAACTGTTGGTTCCTACAAAATGATTTCCATTCAGTCCTCCTACTAATCATTTGTTATCTCTTAAAAAGAATTGCCTACATGTGAGTCTCAGCCCTTCCTTGAGGAGAAGAGTGTGACATCAGGTATACTCATTGAGAATCTGGGTGAGCAACACCTGAGACCTCCCATTGCATGTTAAATAAACCTGTATGCCTTGCCCTTATGAGCCTTTTGTGAAGAAAAGCAGTCCAAAGTGGTCTGTGGAACGACAAGGTCCATTCAAAGGCTTAGTAAACTGTGAGCCTGAGATGTTAGTTATGCTCACACCCATCAGGCTTATTGCTCCAAAGAGCATGTTTTAGTTTACAGAAAAGAAACTGCTAGGATGCAAAACTATGATAGATTTTACAATGTGATACCCACACTTCCTTCTTCTCAGTGTTCTTGAGTTTGTGATGTAAAGAATACGGTACAGTAAATTAGATCTGTGCATTTTAAATGAACTGATTTAAATTTTATTTTTAAAGGTGTTTGTCACAGGGCATGTACGCTTGCCAGAGAGAGACAGAGAGAGGGAAAAGTGAGAAATGCCCCAGGGGAAGCCGAGGGTAATCTCTTCTCTTTCATTTTCCTCCTGGGATTTTGGTCAAGCATACTGAGGACAGGTGTCTGACTGCTTTTTCCTATTTTCCAAAATCCTTTCCAGATGGCCTTGGAGGGAGTCCCACCTACAAACATTAACAGATCATTTTGATCCATTGGCAACAGGATACTTCCTATATCCTGTCACTGGCATAGTATCTTTGTGATGCATATTAAGCCTCCTTATCTCTGTTAAAGTACATTCCTATTTGATTTCAGTAACCTGTCTTTTCTAATTACCAACCTAAAAGCTGTAAAACCCACCTATAACCTACAAGACCCTGCTTTCACATGTCCTGCCTTTTGGGGCCAGACCAATGGAAAAACTCTTTGCTAAATAATGAAGTCCATCTCTCACTTTCAAAAATCCAATAAAAGGAACCCCTTTAACAGATCATCTAATGAAAGGCATGTTTAGCCTCCTCTCTGGACCTAGGTCATTCATATTCTGCTTAGAAATGAACCATGTTAATTATTACTTTTGCAGAGATAGTAATTTCCGTCAACACCACACACATGCTTGCTGTGATTTTAAAATGACTGGGTCTAGAACTTGTGTCATGGTTGTCCATGTGGGAGTCCAGCACCTTAACCACCATACCACCTGCTGGCCCCCAGAGTAAACTCTTAAACAACTTGTAACCTCCCCTAGTCTCCTCTTTCTCTATTATATAAACTAGCTTTCTCAGTCGCCATTTCGATGAATATGTATCTGGGTGTTCTGGGAGAGCCCCAAATCTGAGAAGGATTGCCCATAATGTTCACCTATTCCAAAAAACACACCCAGAGGTCCAGCAGGGTAAGACATGAGTTTATTATTTATATAGCAGGGTAGGATGCTCCACCGATGGCCAGGCAGAGAGTGGTCATTGACTACAGGCTTAGTTAATGTAGGTTTCAGTAGAAGGTAGCTTATCAATTAACAGAATCAGCAGAGTGTGTTTAGGGTTTAGTGCCCATCCTGTGATGTTAATGTGGGAGGGGTGCCTATACCCTGGGCATAGGCCAGTTCCATAAGGTAAAGGTCATGGTCATAAGATGTTCATGAGCCCCAGCTGTGGCCTGCAGCTGAGTCTCAGGGAAGACAGGTGTCCTGCAAAGAGGAAAGGGGGAGTTTCAGAAGGGGAGCGAGAGGGAGAGTTTATGGCTCTCAAAAAGCACAACTTAGAGATTCGATTCACTCTTACTAGCTGTCCAAGTAGATACAGCCAGTTTGTGCTCTAGCCTGTGGAAGGAGGAAAGGACTCAGGTTTGTCTTTCAGGTTGCTTTAATCACACAGGGAAAAAGGCGGCTTACAAGTCTCAATGGGACATTTGGCACGGAGCTTCCTATGCTGGCACCACAAGGGGGAATGCAGGCCGCAAGGGCACAGGGGCAGGCCGAGTGCCGAGCACGCTAGGCATCTACGAGGCCCAATTGGGGAGCCGGAGAGGAGCTCCACAAGATCTTAGAGAATGATGGTGGTGGCTGCCATGAGATGACTGGGGACAAATAAAGAGGAAAAGTCCACCCAGTGATCCTAGAGTATGGAGGTCAGGACTGGTGGCCTACAGGGGAGTGTCAAACACGGCAGAGTGGAGGGCCATCTGGGAGTGGAGGAGACGGTGTGCAAACCGGCAGAGCCTGTGGCAGAAAGTGAGGTCTCAGATGCAGGGAGACGGGATCTGACACAAGCAGAGGACAGAGCCGATGAGCTGGGCTCAGGTTCCTCTTTTAATGTCTGATTTTGACAGGCTCATGGTGACTTGACACGACATCAAAATATTTCTGTAACACTTTACATGTAAGTCTATGGAATCTTGGTCAAAAGAAATTAGGATTGAGTTCACACCAGAACCCTGGGGAGGAAGCTTCTCTGTCAGATGCGGCCACTCTGTGGGACTCTGAGGAGAGCTCACACCAGGTAGACGCCGTCTGTCATCATAGGCAAAGGAGACCCCAACAAGCCGAGGGGCAAAATGTCCTCTTATGCCTTCTTCGTGCAGACCTGCCGGAAAAAGCACAATAAGAAACACCCAGACTCTTCAGTCAATTTCGCCGAATTCTCCAAGAAATATTCGGAGAGATGGAAGACCATGTCTGCAAAGGAAAAGTCTAAGTTAGAAGATATGGCAAAAAGTGACAAAGCTCATTATGACAGGGAGATGAAGAATTATGTCCCTCCCAAAGGTGATAAGGGAAAGAAAAAGGATCCCAATGCTCCAAAAAGGCCTCCATCTGCCTTCTTCCTGTTTTGCTCTGAACATGGCCCAAAGATCAAAAGTGGACACCCAGGCCTGTCCATTGGGGATACTGCAAAAAAAAGGGGTGAAATGTGGTCTGAACAGTCAGCCAAAGATAAACAGCCATATGAACAGAAAGCGGCTAAACTAAAGGAGAAATATGAGGAGGATATTGCTGCATACCGTGCCAAGGGCAAAAGTGAAGCAGGAAAGAAGGGCCCCGGCAGGCCAACAGGCTCAAAGAAGAAGAATGAACCAGAAGATGAGGAAGAGGAGGAAGAGGAAGAAGAAGATGAGGAGGAAGACAAAGATGAAGAATAAATGGCTATCTTGTAATGATGTGTGGGGAATGTGTGTGTGCTCAGGCAATTGTTTTGCTAAGAATGTGAATTCAAGTGCAGCTCAATTTTAGCTTCAGTATAAAAACTGTACAGATTTTTGTATAGCTGATAAGATTCTTTGTAGAGAAAATACTTTTTTAAGATTGCAGGTTGTAGCTTTTTGAGGGGCTACTACACACAGTTAGATTTTATAGCTTCTGATGTTGAATGTTCCTTCATATTTAATGGTTTAATTTCTTGACTTGTGTATGGTAGTACAACACATTCATAGGAATTGGTATCAATAGTAAATTTTGTTTTTTTTAGGATGTTGCATTTTGTGTTTTGTTTTTTTTTTTCCTTCAATTTTGTAATAAAATTATATTATTTCTAAAAAAAAAAAAAAAAAAAAAAATTAGAATTTGTTTGTATATTTTGGCCGGTCATGAGGCAGGCTGAAGCATTGGCCATGCTTAAGTCCTTCATACTATCGATCAGCGTATGGCTAGTATGCTATTAGCAATAAGCACTAGGGTGTCGGCTGAATGTTGAATTTCTGGGAACATAGCTAACACCAGATATACTACAAAATGGAGTCAGATATGCTCTTGGCAAGTAGCGTTACAATCAAACATTTTCTTCATAGCAAACTACTACCTTAGCCATTAAACAATATGTCAAGTGTAGCAATTCTTCTAAGCAATGAAAACAACATATTAGGTAGGACAATCCACCCAGTGGTTCCAAGGGGGCATGAGATCCCAAGGAATTAAAGAAGAATAGTATGGGGGGGGGGGGGGAGGGGTACAATGTTGATCTTCAACATAGGCTGTTGGCGTGAGGGTTTGAAATGGGAGAATATAGAGCCTGTTGATGCAAAGGTTTGGGGTTTATTAGTAAGGTCCTTTTGAGAAAGGGGTTTGGGCATAAGAGTCGGGGGCCTATGTTATTTTTAGCTTATAAATAGTTGTATGGCCATAATATGGCTGAAACAGCATTTCAGGGCATTCCAGGCTATTTTGTAGAAGTTACGGGTCTGGAGCATGGGATAATAGGAGGGCAATGTCATTTGATGTCTAGGCTTATGTTTGATGGAACAAAAAAGTACAAATAAGCATAGAATGACTATGAAAATGAAGAGGAAAAGAATTAATTGTATAAAACTACATATAGAGGTGAGACATTGCCAACCTATAGTAAACCAATGTATGGGGTTGAGGAGGTCCCAATTGGGGGTACAAGAGAGTTCAGCAAAAATGGAGACCCAGGTGTCAAGTTGGGAACAGGTTTCGTGAAGGTTATTTCTAAGGTCAGGGTGTATGATTGAGTTATGATTTGGTGAAGGCCGTGAGAAAGATTACTGTGGTTAGAAGTGTCTAAGGTCGGTTTGGGGGTGGTTTTGGGTGGTTTTAGTGGGGGTCTGTGTCTAAGTGTGGGTACACAACTGCATGAAGGTAAGGCCCTGAGGGGAGTCTTCAGGATGTTAGAGGGTTTGCATTTTTTGGTTAGGTTTAATTTCTGGAGTGCATATGACATCGACACCCTGATTTTTTACTCCTGCACCATAAACAGGTTGTTGTTTGTTAGCTATTATAAAACAAGGGAATGTGAACATTAAGGGAATTATTGATAGGATGGGAAGGGGGTTTTAAAAGGAAAGCTAAAAGTTGTTGTTCATTTACTAGTAAATATGGTGGCCAAGTTTGGATTTGAGCCCTGTGGGTCAGGACTCTACATGTAATATTGGTAATAGCTTATAAAAGATGAATGAGGGGAACCAGCAGTTAGCATAATGGCTATGTCGCTGGACTCCCACGTAGTCGACCGCGGTTCGCATCTCGGACCCGGTGGCTTACAACTCACGCCGGGCGCGTGTGCGTGCGTGCCCAAGATCCCGAGAGGAGAATGGAGGAGAAGGGATTGCGGCGTGACCATCCCCCCTGGGGGGTGATTTCTCGCTTTCTGTCTCTATGTCTCTCTCTGTCTGTCTGGCGAGCGCATGCGCCCTATAGCGAAAAACCTCTCCAAAAAAAAAAAAAAAAGATGAATGAGTAGATATGGGCTTTCTTGGTCAAGAAGTAATTGTTCTACTCAAAATAGAAATAATAATAATAATAATAAAAACAAATGGAATTAAATAAATAATTCTTTTTTAAAACATTTAGTAAGTCTTTGTTATGAAAGGGAAAAGGACTGCTGTGCTGGATGGATGAGGAAAGGCTGTGGTTCAACCTCTTCCTCTTCTGGCCCTGCCCGCACCCTCCCAAGTTGTAGCCCTTTGTGATGAAGCATCCACAGGTTTGTGATGCAGGCCAGGCCCTGGTCCCAAGGGAAACTCCCAGGGCTCAAGGCTCAGTTGCCTGAGAGCAGCAGTGCCATTCAGATGGAGAATTTTTTCTTTCCTCTGAAAAGCGTTACTGACACATGGCTGCGCTCCAGCACCACCGCACAGGTGATGGATGTCATCCTAGGCATCCTGTGTGGGCTGGGGCTCTTCCTCTTGTTATGTGCCTTCTTCCCTAGCAATCCACCGGGACCACTTCCCCAAAGAAAGATGAATGCCAGGAAGGTAAGGAACCCTCAGCCCAGACCCAACAGATAATGCTTTTTTCTTCTATTTTAATACTTTTCCCCCTTTTTCCAAACCAACAAGAGAGAGTCCAGAAATGAGAAATCTTGGGATGGGGGTGGACAGAGCATCCTCCTCCTAGAGACACTGGGCAGAGCAAAGATCAGGGTAGGCACTAGGATTTCCACTTGAGGCTCTCAGAACACCTGTGGGTGTACTGGAACTGCCGGCGCAAGATCAGACACCAGGACGCAGCAACTTAGATTGGGGGGTCTGTATGGGGAACAGGCCCTGAGCGCTGGTTCATCAGTCTCTTTCCTGTGGCACGTGCCTGGGGCCAAGCCTCTCCCCTATGTCCGGCAGCTGTAGGGCTGTGCTGGGCCCTGGAGCCTCCAGTCAGAGACTAAAGTCCACCGGGGAAACAGACTCAGACCTGAGCTCAGATGTGCCTCGAGATCTGTGTCTGTGTGTCCTGAGCACAGGAAAAGGGCCTGAGGACATCCCTGGGGGTGCCCACTGGAAATTTCCTCTTAGAGTTTTTTCTTTTTAAAGAATTATTTAACTTTATTTATTTATTTACTTTCATGTGACCAGAGAGGGACAGAGTTGGGGGGTGGGGGATGAGAAAGCAAGCCACCTGGTCCAGGACTGGAACCACGGGCAGTCGTGTGGAGGTCCAGCACCCTTTACCACCACGCCACTTGCTGGCCCCCCCCTCTTAGAGCTTTTTTAAAAGAAAAACAAAGCACTTACTATATTTCAAACAGGACAGAGGGCTGATGCTGGTAAAGCAGGGTGCCTGTGAGGCAGTCCCACACAGGAAGGGCCCTGGTTCCAGTCTGGAGACCTCCCTGAGTACACCAGGCGTGGGTGTGCCCATGATCAGGGCTAGACAAAGAAAGGGGTGGGGCGAGAGGTGGCTCATGGAATCAAGACCCCATTGGGTGTGAGCTCTCTCTCTCACAGACATAAAATAAGCAAGGTTTAAAACACTGAGTAGAAATAAAGCAAAGTACACAGAGTTTCATTGGCTGAAAACAGTCATGTAATTAAGAAAAAAGGTCTGAGCCTGTCTCTGGAAAGAAGAGTGAGCACTGGGTTTGAGGCCCTCCTCCTTTCTTGTCTCGCAGTGTCTAGTGGAGCAAAGAGGAAGGAAGAAGAGCAGGAAAAAAGACAACTTTCTGAAAGGTAAGGCTCTGTCCCTCGCCCCGAGGTCCCTAGAGCTGATTTGACCTCCTGGCCCCAGGGGATAGCGCCATGTCTCCCAGGACACCAGCTGGAAAGCCCTGAGAGGGAGGGTCCTGAGGAGGAGTCAGAATTGGCAACTTGTCAGATTCTGAGCTCAGAATGAGGCTGGTGGGCCCGAGAATGCGCTGTCCAGGAGAAGGCTGTGCCAGAGGCTGGGGCCAACAGCACCTGGATTTGGAGGGGGACCTTCAGCTCCAACTGTGGATAAGGGTGTCACTTGGTCAGGCCACTTTCTGTCTGCAAGGCCTGTGCTTCCCTTCCCTGGGGTGGTTGTGAGGACCATGAGGAACGATGGACGTGGAGGTGCCTTGTCTAGGATAATGTGCTACCACCTGTGCCCCTTGCAATCATGGCCTGGGCAGTGGCCTTGGAAACTGATGTTTGGGCTCCAGAGTCTTCTTGCCTGCTCCCTGTTCTGAAAGGAGCTTGCATTCAGCTCCTGTAAGGGAACCCCCCACCCCCGTCCCTCTCTTCTCCACTATTACCCCTTCTCCTGGCTTCCAGCTTACAGACATGGACAGAAACAAGAAGAGGAGGTTCAGGACCTGAATTCCCTTCTGAGGTGAGGAACTTTCCACTTCTCGCCCTTGTCCTCCAGCCTACTAGGGCCCATTTTGTGGCCCCAGTACCTGAGGCCAACCTGGGACCCAGAGACCACAGGAAGGGAAGGGAAGTGACGAAAGCCCTGGGGTGAGCTTTGCAAAGTCAGCATGTCGAGCAGGGAAGGACTGTGGTTGCAGGTGTTCCCACCTGCCTGGCCCTCATGCCCTGTCTGCTGGCTACAGCTGGGGCTGCCTCTTGTCTCCTGCAGCTCCCTCCTTGATGAGAAACCCTCTCATCAAGATACCCCGAGTGAGGTGTGCAGACCAGCACAAACTGGAACCCACCAGCCATGTGGGGAATGTGTACAAACTACTTCTCCACCCTCTTATTCCTTATTGGCTCCCCTGGCTCCTCTGCCTGAGTGTCCTCTGCCTCTGGCCTCCACCGTGGCAGCAGAATGTCGAAAAGACCAGTATGCCTTGAAGAACATCCCAGGGAGGTGTGTCCCAGGCCCCTTACCTCCAGGGAACTTGTGTCTTCTGTCGCCCTTTGTGACTCTATGGGCCCTTACCCAGCTGAGCTGTCTCCTTTCCATCATCTCCGTGTGGTGGGCAACGGTCAAGGCCCTGCTTCTCTCCACCTGGTCACACAGGAAATCCCAGAACAAACACCTTTCCCCTCAGCCACCAGACACTCCATTCTGTGGAGACCCCATGGACAAGGTGGCTGAGGCTGGTGGCCTTACCTTCGTCAACTCCGAAGTTCAGAACCTGCTAGAGATTCTGATCGCCAAGAGGGCAGAGGAGAAGCTGAGGAAGAAAAAAACAAAAGAGGGTTTGTTTCTAAAACAAATGAGCCCAGGCTATCCCCTGGATCCTCTGGGGAAGCTATTACACTCACTAGGGGACAAGCAGGACACGGCCACCTCACAACAGTTTTGGAATAGAAAAGACAAATCACAGCAGCTGTCCGGGTCTCCACAGCTCTCTTATCCCATGGTCTTGAAAAATGCTTTACAGCAGAAATGCAGCCCGCTGTTCTGAGGCCTCCCCTCGCTGCATAGTGAGTCCTTGATGGCAACTGCCTGGGTCTCCAGTAAACCTGCCCCGTGCAGCTCTAATTCGGTTAAATTCAACAGACCATCTTCTACCCTTTCAGTACAAATTGCGGCTGATATTCCTTCTCAGCTTCCCCAGGCCCAGCCTTTGCCTCATGCTGCTCCTCTTCCCCAACCTGTGCCTCAAAACTTGTCTCCACCTGTGACTCAGTTCAAGTCCCAGGACTCTCTCGCCAACTCTGTCCCAACCCTACCATGGTCTTCTCACACTATGGACTGTAGAACATCTCACCCTGAAACCCAGAAACAGGCAAGCTTCTTGATCCTCACTGGAGAGCAACAGCAGGAACAGTCCTTGCAGAATCCACAAAAATGGAAGTCTTTAAACACCGAACTCAGAAAACCTTAGGCATCATTTGGCCAAGCCACTCCGAGCCTTTCCCAGGACAGCGGGGCCTCAGAGACCCACAAGTCAGTCCCTACCCTTCCTGGGGGTTCCATCAGCCCTGAGGTCCAAGGACAGCAGCAGAGACATACTCAACAGAGGCTTATCAAGTCCAGATACCCTGAGAGTCCTCCCTGGGAATTTCAGGAACAGATGCAGCCTCAGGGCAAATTCCCAGAGGAGTATCCATCTAGGTCAAGGGACAGGGCTGAGCCCTCCCAGCCCTCTCTGGTCATGGGTAAGAGCAGCAAGGTTGTGAGGAAGGTGAGGGGACGGCCCTGTGTAAGATTCTGTGAGGCCCCAGCAGCAAGCGAGAGAATAGCCCAGACGAGGACCCAGGGCACAATCTGAAGAGGAGCCCAGCAAATCTGCCCAGAGGGTCGAGACTCTCATCTCAGGAAGTTCTGCAGGACGCTCAGGGGGAGACAGAAAGGCCCACCATGAGGCCCTGGAAGTGTGATTCAGATAATTTCCAACTCAGCAGCTGAGATGAGAATCATTTACAGAAAACTCTGAAAGCCCACCTGGGCAGTAAGCTGGGGCAGGTCACTGAGGACGGGGTTCCCGTGAGTGTGCGTCAATCCTGGCTGGCAGCCAGCTGTGCTGCCCCCAGGCCGGACGCCTGTCTGAGCCCCAGGTAAGTGGCATCCCGGGAGGGCCCGGGCTCCTATGTGAACACCTCACAGGGGCTTCCCTTCCTGCCTCAGAGCACCCGACAGAGGCTGGAGACCCACCTGGCAAGGGGCCGAGTGAGGCCCAGGTGGGGTCCACAACTCCAGACTCTCAAGCCCAGATGTGTCCAGATAGGGGAGCCCCAGCACTTACCCTCCCACAGTCGACCTTGCCCTGCTCAGTCACCTGTGGATATGGGACCAACCTGAGAGCTAAGGTGGCCGCACTCCTGGAAGAAGCACCTCGGAAAGCTCCAGGACAGGAGGGGCTAACAAAGGCCGTCCCCACCTTGCAGACTCCTCTCTCTGCTCCCTCACCTGCATTTAAGAAAGTCCAGGGGACCCCGAGTCAGATCCCAGCCAGCAGCACTGCACAGTAGGCCAGGTGGTCCTCCCATCTAATCACAGGCACCCCCAAGGGCAGAACTGAGCAGAGAGTGATCACAGGTACTGGGAGTAGTGGCCTGGAACCACGTCCATGTCCAGCACCAGCCAGGAGTGGGCCACAGCAACAGAGAGGGAGTGAGGCCTCCCCAGACCCCTGCCATCTCAGAAAATCCCTGCACAGGAGCACAGGGTCCCAGTCCGTGAGGACCGAAGACACCATGGGGATAGTGAAGCCCAAGGAGAAAGGTCCAGCTTGCAAAATTGTTGTGGGGGCCAACACACTGGCAAACTCCCAAACCATCAGTGTGAGTCTGAGCAGTGCACGGTCTCCAGGGAGGAGTCAAAGCCGCTCTCCTGCTGCCCAGAATATAGACATGCCGAGCCCAATATCACAGGGTTTCGGTGACTTTGCCTTTGAGGTGGAGATCCAGGCAGAGCAGCAGGCTCCAAGCCCTGCCAGAGGTGTCTTCCTTCAAGACCTCACCACCGGCATCATCTCTCAAGGCCACACTGCTGGAACGAGCATTCCAGACTACCATGGAGATGTGGTTGCCAGGGCCTCTCAGGCCACTCGGCTGGCTCCCAGAGCTTGTCTGGTAGGAAAGTGTCAGCTGCCCAGAAGTCACATGACTTGACAAGGAGGGCAGTGAACAGCCAGGGGCAGCAGGTACCCAGGTCCCAAATAGTTCAGAGTCCGTGGAAGAACCAGACCAAGATGCCTGGCCCTGATACGACAGGGGGCTAAAGGAGGCCCAGATCAGGAGGGCAGGAACAGAGGCTGGGAGGACCCGCGTGCTCACAGACCAGTGGGATGAGCCACGCTGTCCAAGGTAGGGGAATAGGAAACGTATTTGGAAGTAAATACCCAGAGCTCTTGGAGGAGAAGGGTCAGGAACCCACAGAAAACTACTTCAGGAAAAAGATGACTCTAATTATGGAGTATTTTAACCCCATTAAAAAAAGAAAAGAGCAAGAAGAGCCCCTGCAGGAAGACAAGCCCCCAACAGTTACTGCCCAGCATCGGGGACCAGTCATGGGCAAAGTGTTCTCTGACAGCCGGGGTGCAGATGCCCAGGTGCTCAGTCAGATTGTTGCAGAGATCCTGCTGAACAAGCTGAGGCTTCGGCATGCAGAGGGGCCCTCCAAGTTCAATTGCCACAAAGACTATCTCCAGCCTGCTGTGGGCAGGCGTTCCGGCAACCACAGTGATCCTTCCTTCCCAGAGCAGAGGAGAGTTATGAAAGATGTGGCCTGCAATCATCAAGCCACCACCCGCTGTACCTCGAACAGGTGGATGAGAGACAAGGACAGCAAGTGGATTCCGTCAGCCTGGGAATCTGTGCCCCAAGCCAACCCCAAGCAGCATAGGCCAAGAGGGGCAGGAAGCACAGACTGCCCCGTCTACTCTCCTGGCCACTATCTTCTACGGCGAGATGTCCCATCTGGGCCATCAGGTCCTCCTCCACACTCCTTCCCTGCAGGGGAAAACCTACAAGCCATTGGGAGAAAATTCACTCTGTCTCAAGTGAGGACATCCTGTGTGTGCTAGCGACTTGTCCCCACCAGACTCGCTTTGTTTCCTTATACACATGTGTTCTCCTCAAAAGAGGTGGCTCTGTCTGTGTGTCCTGGGCCCAGGGAAGGTCTGCATCTGCACTCCCTGAGTGCGGCTCCTAGAAGGGACACAGCAGCTGCTCTGCAAACAGGAATCCTAGGTGCTCCCTATGATCCCCTCTCTGGGTCACTGTAGAAACTAAAGGAAGCCTTCAGGACATGGCAGGGTGAGCCTAGGAGGACCTCACCCCAGAGCCTGGTGCCACCTGTCCATCCTCCTCACCTCCAACTTGAAATTCCTGCAGAGTTAAGGGACAAATTTACTGAGGCATCAGAGAGCTGAGCTTCCCCTGGGGCTCCAAGCCAGTGCCCCAGCCAGGAAGATACACTGTCACAGGAATGGGGGATGGAGGGGAGTTTGTGGGGTAGGACATTGAAGGTATAAAGTTCAGTGATGAGAGCAACCTTGATGCCAAGTCTCGTAGAGAGGGTCAGAGTGTTATCGAACTCAAATCAGGTTTACTAGCCCAGGTGCTATAAAACCAAACTACAGGCGCCCGGTGTGATGAGGAAAGCACAGCTTCATTGCAGAGCGCAAAGCAAGGAGAGCTGTACAGGAGTTAGACATGTAACCCCAGATCCGGGGAGATGTGCAAGGATGGTGATGCCAGGGAGCACCAGGACCCAGGAAGAATGGGTCCCTGTGCTACCCCACCCTGTCCTCATGAGCTATAGAGAGGTTGGTAATAGAGATCACCCAGAGACATCCACAGAGACTCACACTAAGAAACCACCTAGAGACATTCATGGAGTGACACACACAGATTTCCCAGGACCTCCAAAAGACCCAGACCCAGAGACTTCCCCTGATCTCTTAAGAGACCCACACTCAGGAACCAGCAGTTAGCGTAATGGCTGGACTCCCACGTAGTCGACCACAGTTCGCGTCCCGGACTCGGTGGCTTAAAACTCACGCCGGGCACGTGTGCGTGCGTGCCCAAGATCCCGAGAGGAAAATGGAGGAGAAGGGATTGCGGTGTGATAATCCCCCCTGGGGGGTGATTTCTCACTTTCTGTCTCTATGTCTCTCTCTGTCTGTCTGGCGAGCACACACGACCTATAGCGAAAACCTCTCCAAAAAAAAAAAAAAAAAAAAAGAATGTAGGAGTAGTGTTTTTAATCAATTTGCTCAAGGATAAGGAATTAGAAATATCTCTGACTCCAGATCCTGAAATTCACACTGTACAGTACAGCCTGCCCCATCCAGTTGTCACTAACCACATTTGGCTATTTGAGTAGAGTAAACTGTGCCCAGGGTTTCAAAGACTTTTTTTTTTCTTTTTTTTTTTGTTTTTTAAGAGAGAGAGGTATTTGCTATAGAGCATGTGCACTCGCTGAAGGGACACAGAGTCAGAAGGCAAAGAATCACCCCCTTGAGGGATAGCCACACCACAATCCTTTCTCTTCCATTCTCCTCTCAGGATTTTGGGCACGTACGCACATGTGCCCAGTGTGAGTTTTAAGATGCGGGGTCCGGGACTCGAACTGTGGGTGACTATGTGGAATCCAGCAATGTAACCCTTATGCAATCTGCTGGTCCCTCAAAAGACTTGTTTTAAGTGTAAAGTAGCTCAATAATTTTTATATTGGTTCCATTTGAAATGATACAATTTTGGGTATGTTGGATTAAATAGACTATGACATTAAAAATTAATTTCACCCATTTTTTTTTTTAATTTGCCAGATGGCACGCACTCACTAGAAAGAGAAAGACACAGAGAGAAAGCACTCCCATAGGAAATAGGCTGCAATCCCTTTCTCTCTATTTCTCCATCCTATTGGGTTTGGGCGCACACACACACACACACACACACACACACACACACTTGGTATATTTCTCAAACCAGATGGTTCAGGAATTGAACCACTGGGTCTGCCATGTGGGAGCCAGCTCCCTTAATCAGGCTACAGAGTCAGCCCCTTTTTATATTTTTTTTAAGAATTATTTTATTGGGACCAGCAGATAGCGTAATGGCTATGTTGCTGGACTCCCACGTAGTCGACCGCGGTTCACGTCCTGGACCCGGTGGCTTAAAACTGACGCCGGGCGCGTGTGTGTGCGTGCCCAAGATCCCAAGAGGAGAATGGAGGAGAAGGGATTGCAACATGGCCATCCCCCTTGGTGGGTGATTTCTCTCTTTCTGTCTCTGTGACTCCCTCTGTCTGGCAAATGCACGCACCCTATAGCAAAAACCTCTCCAAAAAAAAAAAAAAAAAAGAATTATTTTATTTAACTTTAATTAATTAATTATTTTTAAATGACCAAAAAGGGAGAAGAGAGAAAGTGAAGAAGCAAGACACCAGGTCCAGGACCCGAACCATTGTCGGCCATGTGAGAGTCCAGCTTCCTTAACCACCACATGACTTGCTGGCCCCCCTTTTTACTTTTTTTAACGTGGTTCCCAGAAAGTTAAAAATCACATATGTAACGTATGTGCTGCTTTAATAAGTTGGGGCTGTCAGCGGTTTTAGTTCTCAATCCTGTTGTGGTCAAGCCAGTTCTCCTTACTTTTTTATTCCAGAGTAAAATCATTACCAGGATGTACTGTTCTATCCAGGGTTGCTTTGTCTCTAGAGAGTAAAAGGTAGAAACAGGATTCTCCTTCTAGGGCCCCAGCTGTTTCCGGTCATATTCTTTAACTCCCACACAGAATTATTGCTTTCATGTTTGACAGAGGCATTTTATTAAAAATATTGGCTAATCAGTGACTTCTTAAAGGCATACACCAGAGGTATTTTAAAAAAATAATAAAGCAAACAAATAAAATGATCGTGGAGAGTCAATCCTGGATTCTAGCTTTCTACTAAATGTATTTCCTTCTCTTTTTTTTTTTTTTTTTTTTTTTTTTTTTTTTTTGAGAAATTTCTCCTCCATTCCCTTCTTGGGACTAGGCACACTTGCACACATGCCCATTGTGAGTTTCAAGCCTCCAGGTCCAGGACACGAACCGCAGCCAGTCATGAGGGAGTCCAGCACATTAACTGCCATGCCACCTGTTGGTCCAATAATACTTTCTTCCTAAAACCTGTTTCATTTTAATTCTAAACCTCCTTCTGTCCTCAGTATAATTTATTGATTTTGAAAAGGGGAGAAGTCTTAAGTAGGAGTGTGCTTCTTTACCACTACTGCATGGAAGGGCTTAGAATATTCTCAAAAATGCATATTATATCAAAAAAATATACAAAAATATCAAAAAGTTTTCATACCCAAATAAATATAAACTTCGATTTCATTTCTGCATGAACTTTACAAAACCTCTTTGTATATTGTGTCCACCACCCCAATGTAGAGTGATTTGTTTCATATGGTTTGTTAGCCAGCATCCCCAGTTCTGTAGTGGAATCCTCTGGCTATGTTGTGAAAGATACAAATGCTTGAGCATTGAGCCTAGAAATTCTGATTCAATGAATAAAGTCTAACTTAACCAACAAAAAAATTTGATTCGCAGCCAAGGTTGTGAACAGTTTGGAAGGACAGCAAGACTACTGTTAATACACTCTCTAAAGAAACTGATTTAAGGGACCAGCAGTTAGCGTAATGGCTATGTCGCTGAACTCCTATTTAGCTGACCTTGGTTCGAGTCCTGGACCCGGTGGCTTAAACTCATGCCGGGTGCATGTGTGTGCGTGCCCAAGATCCCGAGAGGAGAATGGAGGAGAAGGGATTGCAACATGGCCATCCCCCCTGGGGGGTGATTTCTCACTTTCTAGCTCTCTGTCTCTCTCTTTCTGGTGAGCGCACATGCCTATAGCAAAAACCTCTCAAAAAAAAAAAAAAACTGATTTAAAAATTATTTCACAGGGCTGACAGGTGATATAGCAGTTAAGGTGCTGGACCCACATGGCTGACCATGGTTTGAGTCCTGGATCGGGTGGCTTAGAAATTATGCTGGGGGCACCAGTAGTTAGCATAATGGCTATGTCGCTGGACTCCCACATAGTCGACCGCGGTTCAAGTCCCGGACCCAGTGGCTTAAACTCACGCCGGGCACGTGTGCATGCGTGCCCAAGATCCCGAGAGGAGAATGAAGGAGAAGGGATTGCGGCGTGGCCATCCCCTCTGGGGGGTGATTTCTCACTTTCTGTCTCTCTGTCTCTCTCGGTCTGTCTGCCAAGCGCACGCGCCCTATAGCCAAAACCTCTCCAAAAAAGAAAGAAAGAAAGAAATTATGCTGGGCACGTGTGTACATGCCCAAAAATCTCTATTGCAGTTTGACCATCAACTCAGGGGGGTGATTTTTTGCTCTCCTTTCTGTTTCTCTTTGGCTGGTGCACACACCCTCTGGCAAACCCCGCCCCTGCGAAAAAATCAGTTCACACCCAGTTCTCCCTACTCTGCTCAAATCTTCTTACTGAAATCTCACTTAAGACTCTCTCCCTTGACCAGAATCCTATTGGGGTTACTGTTAGCAGTACCTATTAGTCTAATATTTATGTATTCTGTGTGTGTGTGTGTGTGTGTGTGTGTCTATGTGTGTGTAATTCTTATGTCTTTGTGTTATACTTTATGGAAAAAGAAAATATCTTTATGTTTACTATGCACCGTTCTAGCACAGTACACTTACCTAATAAATACTCAATAAAAAGATTTCCAAAGGAAATAGGAAAAACATGGAATTGAAAGATAAAAATAAAGGAGTCAGAAGGCAGGATGGGAGTAAAATGTGACAGTGTTCCAGGCAATCTCACATGAGAAGGTTGCCAGGCAAGTTTGAGGCCTTTCTGAGTATGCTGGGGACAGGTCTGCCCACGATCTAGGGCTGACTGAAAGCTGGGGGTGAACTGTGGTATTAAGACTCTATTGGGGGTACTACCTCTTTCTGTCTGTCTCTCTCTCTCATTCATGGAAGAAATAAACTTTAAAAAAAAAACCTAAAAAATATAAACTTTATTTCTCAATATAAGTTCCATCAGATTCAAGACACTTGTGTAAGGAATAATACTAGCCATTTAGTCCATCCTTAAAGAACTGAGTGTCCTGGGAACTGAACCATATCAATGCAATCTTATTTACATTATTGACTAGGGAAACCACAGTGCAAATGAAAACTTATTTTTTCAACTCCCTTCTAGGAGAGGCACAAATCAAATCCCATTCTGAGACGGCTACTGAACTTCAGCTGTGAAATATTGCTTTCAGGGACTAAAAATGAAGACTTTCTGACGAGACTTGTCCTTCCAGATCCATTTCTAGATTGGTAGGGCAACCTCTGTCTCCTTCTCTCCATCTCTCTCTATCTCTGTTTCTCTGTGTGTCTTAATTTTTTTTTTTTAAGGTAAAGTATTTTCTGGGCTCTCGAGCCCCTCCTTTAACTTGCTAATTCACACCTTTCCCACTCCCTTCTAGAAGAGGCACAAACCAAGGTCCATTCTGAGATGGCTACTGAACATCAGCTGTGCAATATTGCTTTTGTGTGTCATGCATGCCGACCACACGATTTTCATTTTTTGCCTTTTAAAATTAAAATGTAAAATTATTTTATCATCCTCTTTTTATTTGTTATAGTTTTTTTCACCTTCTTTCTTCTTGTTCTCTTCTCTTTTCCTTTTTCTTTTAACTTCACCCCTTGACAGCTCAGTCTCCATGAACTGAATGTCTAGGCAGATCTAAGTGAACAGTATCCAAATACCTGATTACTATTAGGGACACAATATTTCTCAATTCCCACTGAATCTGACGCACTAAGATGGAATAGAAGAGAGATTTCAGATCACCTTCTCAAGCACGCCTCTGAATGCTCAGACTGAATTTCAAGAACTAGGAAGAAATGCACAACCCGTCTGATGACCAGAAATCACTGCAGAGAAACAAGAAATATGAGAAAGCAAGAAAATACCTCTCCTCCAAGGGAAAAGAATAACTCCTCTTCACTCACAGACAGTACAATGGAACTCATGGAAATGTCAGATAAAGAATTTTGAATATTCATAGGGATAAATAAAACAGAGATGCAAGAGAACAGAGACAATGAACTCCAGAAGACATGGGAGAAAAGAGCCGATGATTTCCAGGAGGTGAGGAAGTTCTTGCATAATCTGAAAGAGGAAATACATATCATAAAAAAAGAATCAAATGGAGCTGTTAGAGATGAAGGCTATAATCCAGGAAATCAAAACCTCCCTTGAAAGTTTAAAAGTAGACAGAGGATCAAATCTCAGATGTAGAAGATAGGAAAACTGGTTTAGAAAAATCCACCACAAAGACTGAGAATATAGCCCCCCAAAATGAGAGCACTATATGAGAAATACCGGATACGATTAAACATCCAAACATCCAGATAATTGGTATTCCAAAGGTGAAGAGACTAATAAGGGCATTGATCACCTATTCCATGAAATCCTGGAAGAAAAATTTCCAAACTTAGAGGGGCATTCAAGGATCCAGTCCCAAGAAATACAAAGGACCCCAAATAGAATCAACCCAAGAAGATTTTTCTCCAAGATACATTATTGCCAGATAGACCAAAACTACAGACAAAGAGAAGATACTAAGATTGACAAGAGCGAAATGTCAAGTTATCTACAAAGAATATCCCATCAGGCTAACAGCAGACCACTCAACGGAAACAATGTGAGTGAAAAAAGAATAGGAAAATATATTCAGAGTATCAAGGGAAAAGCAATTTCAACCAAGAATACTGTACCTGACAAGATTTTCCTTCATATGGAAAGAAAAGGTAAGAGCATTCTCAGATAAACAAAACCTGAAAGAATTTCACAAAACCAGACCAGATATCCAAGAAGTTCTCAAGGGAACACTATACCAGGAAAATTAAATACAGACACAAAGAAAGAAGATTTCAAAAACTGAGAAAATGGCCAACTTAGTAGGGACAAGTCTGGAGCTGAATATTTTATCCCAGAATTTAATCAGGAAGATCAAACCACAACAGAATATAAAATATGTGAAACTGAACTGGTGAAATAGAATTTTATGACTATTGACTAAAACAGTGATTTTCTTCTTTGCTTTGTTTTCCCGATTTAAGGATCTTTGTCTTGTCTTGAGCTATCCGAACAGATTTTTAACCTGTTTCCTGGCTTTAAGTTTTCAGCAAAGCTCTCTTAGCATCTTTTAAACTTCAATTTATTAAAGCTAAAATTGTTTTTCTTGAAATTACAAAACATGGGACCAACATTTGGTGTAATGGCTACGTCGCTGGACTACCATGTAGTTGAAAGCGATTCCAGTCCCAGACCTAGTGGCTTAAACTCATGCCCAGGCACGAGTGAGTTCGTGCCCAAGATCCGAAGAGGATGGAGGAGAAGGGATTGCGGTGTGGCCATACATCCTGGGGAGTGATTTCTCCCTTTCTGTCTTTCTGTCTCTCTCTGTCCTTCTAACGAGCCCACACACCTTATAGCAAAAACCTCTCAAAAAAAAAAAAAAAAAAGAAATTAAACAACTATGTTAAAAAAATACCTATTTAATGACTGCAGTAAACTCTATAGCATCAGGTAGGTGCTACTTTATAGTATATTTATTTTACTCAAAGCTTCATACCTTAAGTCAGACATGTGTTCACAGATATGTATATATCAGCTGAACGTGCTATTGAAAATAGATTAATTAATGGGGACAGCAGGTGGCATGGTGGTTAAGGGTGCTGGAATCCCACGTGGCTGACCATGGTTCGAGCCCTGGACCTGGTGGCTTGCTTTCTCACTTTCCTTCTCTCTCTCTCACAGTCTGTCCCTTTCTGATCAAATTTAAATAAATAAAGTTAAATAATCCTAAAATATAAAAAAAGAAAATAGATTAATTATGATATTTTGTAAATCGATAAAATATAGAGGGGGAAGGAATGGAAAACAACTGTAGATACCAGAGACAGTGTGGGAGGAGGGTGGGAAATGGCAGGGGTGAAAAATAGGGGGAAAATATATATACGCATATATATGAAACAAGAAATGGAAAATTATTTGTCAGTGATAATATGTATGATTAGGCCACTATGCAGTGTATTCTGGATGGAAAATCACATTTTATATGCTGTGATGATGCTCAGTGAATGAATGTAAAATAAATTAAATAAATAAATAAATAAATAAATAAGAAGGGATATGTAAATTTAGTATTTTCCTAGTGGGCACGTGCACTTGCCAGAGACAGAGATAGAGAAGGAGAGGAGAGAATGCTCCAATAGGAAATGGTAACACTGCAGATCCTTCTCCATCTCTCCCTCCTTTCTGAATTTTTGACTTGCGTGCACATGCAACTGACATGTTTCTTAAGCTGTCAGGTCCAGGATTCAAACCCCATGGTTGGCCACATGGGATCTAGCTGTCTTAATTTCTAGGCCATGGAGCTGGCCCTAAAAGAAGGTTGGTTTTTTTTTGTTTTTTTTTTTTTTTTTAAGATTAAGAAACAAAAATAAGTAAAGGAGCCGAATCAGAACCCTAGAGGATATCTACTGATTTTCCATTCTCACAAAATTGCTCGTTTGATGAGAGGAATGAGCAGAAGTCTTGCTGTGGTGAAAAAGTACTGTCTGGTGAAGATGTTTTGGTCATTTTTCTATTAAAGCTTCAGTAACATTCTCAAAATACTCTTGTAGAAGGCATAAGTACTGTTTTGCAGCCTTCCAGAAAGTCAATTTAAAACAAAATGCCTTAAGTGGGATCAGCAGGTTGTATAGTGGTTGGAGAGCTGGTAGACCATGGTTTGAGTCTTGGATCAGTGGCTTGAAACTCACACCAGGCACCTGTGTGCGTGCCCTAAACCCCGAAAGGACTAGAGGAGAAGGGATTGCAGCATGACCAATCCCCTGGGAATTGACTTTTGCATTCTATCTCTCTGTCTCTCTCTCTGTGTCTCTAGTGAGTGCACACACCGTATAGCCAAAAATCTCTAAAAAAAAAAAAATTAAAATTAAATAAATAGATAAAACTGCCTTTAACATCCCCCAAAACTATTGCTCTTGACTAATCTGTGTTTGACTTGACTGGATCACTTCCACCTCTTAATAGCCATTGCTTGATTGTTATTTGTCTTCGGGATTGTACTGGCCATGTAGCATCTCCTGTTACAATTATTCAAAGAAGGGGGCTTGGTGGTTAAGGGCACTGGACTCCCAAATGGCTGACCGCAGTTTGAGTCCCAGACCTGGTGGCTTGCTTTCTCACTTTCTCTCTCTCTCTCTCTCTCTCTTTCCCCGTCTCTGGTCAAATTTTTAAAAATAATAAGTAAAAAAAGTTACATAAAATAATTCTTTAAAAAATAAAACAGTATTTAAAAAAAAAAAAAAAGAAAAAAAATTCTTCAAAGAAATGTTTCAGAATCTTATCCTACTTATTAAAATGTCCATTAAAAGCTCTGCATTCAGGGGCCAGCAGGTGGCGTGCTGGTTAAGGCACTGGACTTCCACATGACTGACCGCAGTTTGAGTCCTGGACCTGGTGACTTGGTAAACACGCTGGGCACATGTATCTGTGTACCCAAAATCCTAGGAGGAGAATGGAGAAGAGATTGCAGTGTACCCATTCCCTGCCCCCCCCCCCCACCACCGGGAGGATGATTTCTCAATATCCCTCTCACTCTCTCTCTCTGTTTCTCTTGCGAACACATACACCTTATGGCAAAAAGCTTTTTAAAAAAAGCTTTTGTCTACAGCTCTTCTGGTGTAACGATTTTGGTACCCACTGAGCCAATATTTGCTCAATTTTCATTTTCCTGTCAGAATTGTGTAAGTTGAAGTAATTGAGATGTCTATGGCATTGGCTATTGTTTCTACTGCCAATCACCAGTCCTCTTCAATTAGGGAATAACCCAGATTAACTTTGAATTACAAGTCAGTGTGAATGGTCTGCTGCTGTAGACATCATCGTCAACACTGTCTGGTTCATTCTTTTATTTTTTGGAGAGATTTTTGCTATAGGGCACACTCACTGGAAAGACAGAGAGATAGAAAGCAAGAAATCACTTGCCAGGGAGGATGGCCATGTTGCAATCCCTTCTCTGTTCTCCTCTCAGGATTTGGGTATGCACACCCATGTGCCTGGCATGAGTTTTAACCTCTGGGTCCAGGACTCAAACCACAGTTGACTACATGGGAGCCCAGCAACATAACCATTGTGCCATCTGCTGATCCCGTTTCTGATCCCTTCCTCAAAGGAGTTATCTATTTGTAAATTACTGATTTCTATTGGACATTGTCCCCATGAACTTAGTGTAATGTATCAATTATTTCACTTCGAGCCAAGCTTTACCATAAATGTGGTGTTTTGTTTTTGATTCAATTATAGCAAAATTCATATTGATAGGGGAACTTTCCTTTTTCATCATTTCTTTATTTATTATGCCTATTTTATTTATTTACTTTTTGGTTAAAAAAATCTTTTTTTGCATTTTTTCCATCTGGCAAATGTTTCCTCCCCTTGCATCTTACACCCACCCTCCACCACCCACTCGCTAACAACCACTTTTCCCCCTTCCAGTAGTTAGCATCCACAACCATCCTCTCCAACATCACATCTTCAAATCTCTCAACCTCTGCCATAAAGTGCAGGCACTCAGTACAACTTGAGGACATGCAGTGTGCATCTTTCAAAGTCTCACTCACTCTGCTTAACATGAAATCTTCTATATTCATCCATTTTGAGTCCAATGATAAGATCTCATTTTTTTCTTATACCTGTGTAATATTTCACAGTATAGATATGCCACAATTTTTCAGCCCATTCATCAGTTTGGGGGCACTTATGTTGGTTCTATGTTTTAGCAATAAACATGGATGCGCAAGTGTCTTTCCAATTGAGTGCCTTCCTATCCTTTGGGTAAATACGAAGGAGTGGGATTATGGGGTCATATGGAAGTTCTATTTGTAGGTTTTTGAGAAACATTCATATTGGTTTTGGCAAAGGTTGGACTAATTAATATTCCCACTAACAGTGTAAGAGGGTTCCCTTTTCAACACAGCCACATCAGCATCCATCATCCTTTCTTTTTCTTTCTTTGTGTGCTAGCCATTCTAATTGGGGTTAAATGGTAACTCATTGTGGTTTTAATTTGCATTTTCCTTATAACAAGAGACTTTAAACATTATTTTTATACACCTCTTGGCCATTCCTAAGTCTTCCATAAAGAGTTGTCTATACAATCCATTTGTCTATTTGAAATTGGATTATTCATTTTTTATGAGTGAGCTACTTAAGTTCACTGTATAGTCTAGATATCAATCTCTTGTCTGATGAATAATTTTTAAATAGTTGTTTAATTACCTGAGACATTCTTCACAGAAAGAGAAAAAGCAATGATAAAATCGGTCTGGGATAATCAAGGATCCCATATTGTCAAGGTAATACTGTGCCATAAGGAATAAATAGAAGGCGGGGTTGGCAGGTGGCATGGTGGTTAAGGGCATTGCACTCCCATATGGCCAACCGTAGTTCAAGTCCTGGACCTGACAGCTTGCTTTCTCGCTTTCTCTTTCTCTCTCACTCCCCCTCTCTATCTCTCACTCAGTCCCCCTCTGGTCAAATTAAGATACAATAAATAAATAATAAAGTTAAATAAAATAACTCTTCTAAAAAAGAAAGACTAAATAGGAGGCATCTTATTACCTGACTTTAAAATTTATTACAAAGCGGTGATCATCAAAATAGCATTGTCCTGTCACAAAAATTATGCACAAAAAAGATTAATGGAGCAGAATAGAGAATCTAGGAAAAAAAATCATACAGCTAACTGATCTTTGACAAAGGGTATAAGACAAGGAGATGGAGAAATTTCTTTTCAGCAAAAGGTGCTGGAAGAACTGGATATCCACCTGCAGAAAAGTGAAGCTGGACCCCTATCTCTCACCATGAATCAACTCAAAATAGATGGAAGATTTAAATAGAAAGCCTCAAACAGTACAATTAGGAGAAAGTGTAGAAAAACTTTAGAAAATATTAGAGCAGGCCCAGATTTCCTAAATAAGATCCCTAAAGCATAGGCAATCGTCCCCAAAATAGACAAGTGGGATTACATTAAGCAAAAAACTTACCTCACAGCAGAGGAAACACTAATTAGAGTGAAAACACAACCCTTGGAATGGAAGAAAATATTTGCAAGTTATTCCTTATGCTATGTGACTGAAACTACAGAAATTTATTTCTTATACTTCTGGATCCTGGAAGTCCAATCCAAGATCAAGATACCTACAGGCCAAGTGTCTGGGTCCACTTTCAGGTTTGCAGATGGCTTTTTGTTGTATCCTTACATGGCAGAGAGGAGAAGGAGAGCACACATATACACCAGTGCTCCTCCTCCTCTTATAATAATATGAATCTTATAATGAGGGCCCTTTTATAATTACCTCCCAAAGGCCCACATCCTAATACCATCCAATTGTAGGTTAGAGTTTCAGCATATAAACTTGAGGAGAACCCAGGAATGCAATTCATAACAATAGGTTCCCAATATTCCCTAACCCTTATTATCTTAGCCAGTATCTCCCCAATTCTTTGTATTATTCCCCAATCCATATTATTTTAGCCTCTATTCCCAATTCTTTGTATTATTATCATTATAGTAAAATTTATTTTTATTCGACTTTACTTATTTAATTTGAGCAGCAAGGGAGAGGGAGAGAGAAAGGGAGAGGGAGACACAGAGAGAGAGAGAGAGAGAATTAGAAAGCAAGCCGCCAGGTCAGCCATGTGGGAATCCAGTGCCCTTAACCACCACACCACCTTCTGGCCCCAATTCTTTGTATTCTTTGCACAAAAAACTTGCTTCAAGGAGATCATTAGGGGAAAAAAAAAAAAAAAAAAAAAAAAAAAACCCTTCTGAGGCATCATCCTCTTTCCAGGCAATGTGAATATACTTCTCTTTCTATTAATAGTAATTGATTATTTACTGTGTACTTGGCTTTGTTTTAAATGGTTTACCTTTCTCCAACCCTTTAATATTCCCTACAGGTATATGATGTAGGTTTTTATTATCCTCAATATTCAGAAGAGAAAATTGAGGCATGACTTACCCAAAGTCACATAGGGGACATTCCAATTTAAGCATTCATAATGGCCCTAATAACTCAACATTGAAACTACATGGTCCTAAAGACAATAATCAGAACTGTGTAAAATTAAAATACATAAAGGTTTTGGCAATGTCGAATGTGTTAATTTTTTAAAGACTTTTTTTAAAGTTCGAAAGCAGTAACTGTTTATTAACTAAACCAGATTACAAAAATAATCATGGTAGATACCTTAGTTCATATTTATAATACATCTGTTGACCTGGTCTTCCTGCCAGCATCTCCACCTACTACAAAATGGTGGTGTTTTTCTTAATTCCACCTGGTAGAAAACATAATTTGAAAGTCTATGGGAAGTAATTTGTTTCTTTGAAGCATTTTCCAACAGTATACATCTCATAAATCCGATTCTTCATGCGGATATATGCATACTTACCAAGAGATTGGAGCCAGATTGTCAAGGCATTTCATTTTTTATATTGATTTTGCATACCTATGTAGATAAGTTTATCTTCCGATAAGGTTATCTTCTGACTTTGGGTACAGGTACCCCCGTGAGTCATGTGAGTCCACATTAAAGAATAGTGATTCTCAAAATGTAGTGCCCAGACAAGCAGCCTCTACATCGGAACCTGGGAACATAGGAACCTGTAAGCGTGCAATGTCAGGGATCCCAAACCAGACCTACAGAACAGAAAGTCGGGGTGGGGCAGTGATTTGTATTTTAATAAGTTCTCGGGATGACTCTTACATCTCTTGAAGTTGGACAAGCAGAGATGCCAGTTGGTTGGAACACAGTTGTGGCGCTCGATCCCGTGGTAGTTGGGTTAAATACTAGGGTCAAAAAGTGTTACACTAAACCAACGTAACAAGTTCTAATTACCCATCTCTTCTGGAAGTACGCTGCACGCAAAATGCATTTCCATTTTAACCAACCGTGTTGTTGTTCCAGTTTAGGTTGCATTTTACACAAATAAAGCAGCCCCCTCACGTCCTCGCCTCTCGCCCCAGTCGGTGGGATCTCACCAGTACACCTAGCAAAGCTCTGCCCCAGACTGGCGGGAAATTCAAAATCTGCAAGCGAAACAGACCTTGGCCAATCAGAAGCCAAGTTGGAGCCACTGTCCCATCCTGCAGATGTGATTGGCGGTCTCCCACGAGCCAAAGCCACCCACACCTCGCGTCCTCCAGCACCAGCACACTTTGTCAACGGAGTTCCTCAACGGCTCTGAGCCCCGAGGGTGCGCGGACGTTAAAGGATGCAGACCCCGCAGAGGAGCTGAAGGCCAGAGGACAAAAGACGACCAGGAGCAGTTCGAGTGCCAGGAGCAGCTTGAGTGCCAGATGCAGGTCGGGACCCCCGAGGAGGAGGAGGAAGGCTCGGGCCTCATGGCCGTGGCCAAGGGCTGGATGCTGGATTTCCTCTGTCTCTCTCTTTGCAGAGCCTTCTGTGATGGCCGCTGTGAGGACTTTCATAGGACCCTGGACAGCGCGGAGGGTGAGTGCGGGCGCTGCCGGGCGGGAGCTGCGGAGACTGGTGCCCTGCGCTGTTCCTCAGTGGGGTCGGGGTGAGGAGGGTCCGGCGAGGCCAGTGAGTTATCTGCCACTGTCAGATCCTCAGTTTTTCTCAGGTACAGGTTTACCCATCGATACAACGAAACGAAGACTTTGGTTTAGAGTGGACAGAAGGACTAAATGACTTAAAGTGTTTAAAACTGCACCCATCCTTGTGCCCAGCTCGTTCTGTCTCATTTGGCTGGTGTTCCTAGAGTAGTACTTCTGAGCAATCCCTAGCTTCTAGAGACCTCAGCCTCAGTGTTTCATGCTAATTCGGGAGGTATTTAAACCACATTTGGCCAGGGGCCAGTGGATGGCGCAGCGGCTACCTGGCTGGATTCCCACCTGGTCTGCGGTTGGAATCTCCCACAGGTGACTTGAAACTCAGCCGAGTGCGTGCCCAAGATCCCCGCTGGAGAATGGAGGAAAAGGGATTGCAGCCTGACTGTCCCCCCCTGTGATTTCTTACTTTCCCCTCTTACTGCCTCTCTCTCTCTCTCTCTCTCTCTCTCTCTCTCTCTCTGGCGAGCCCTGGCACCCTTAAGGCAAAAACCTCTTAAATTAAAAAAAAGTAAAATAAACCTCCTTTGGCCCATTTGGTCAGTATAAGCCTCAGAATAAAAGTAGCTGCCCATTAAATCTGATGCCTACACAGCTTGTAAGTGACGGACAAAGAGCCATAGAGAGGAGTAGTGCAGCTTTTTGAAAGATAACAGAATGCTGGTGGTGTACTTTTTTTTTTTCAGAGTTGGCACTGAATTTATAGTATAAGCATGTATTTATCATTGTATAGATATAGAATTTACTAGGAAATTCTCAGAAAGCTGTATTGACATGTTATCTTCCCAATAACCCGCTGAGTTAGGCAAATTGTTTACTTAGTGTAGAGAGGCATGAATAACTGATTTGTTTAGAGGTGCTGACAGGTTAAAAGCGGTGTTCCAGAACTAAACCTTATCTTTCAATAGTTCACAGATCACACTGGAACCCAACCATGAATAATTAACATTAATTGGAAAATTGAATCCTGGAATGATGCCAGTTCACCATAATGAGAATTATTTAAAAATCTTATTTGGGGAGAAAGCTAAGATTATGTGTGTGATAATGGAGAGGTGGAGACATCAGTTTAAACTCCTTTTTAGCTAATAGTGGTATAGATGAGTATAGGAGTATTTATGTATGTGTGTGTAGACATGGATTACTAGACACACACATTTCTTGCTCTATTAGATGATAGGTCACAGGCAACCTAATCTGTGTAGCAACGAATACACTTAGCACACTAGTCTTGGTTTCTTACAGCGTTCTACAATAAACGGAACCAGAGCTCTTTGGAGAAATGACTCTTTCTGGGACTGGGACAGGCAATATACAAGGTAAACCTGTAATGCCAGAAAGTAAGGAAGTACTCCAAAACAGAACAAAATCCCCCTCAGAGATGGGGGTTGAAGGGAAACAGGGGCCATCTGTAAGAGCCTCCCAATGGCCAAAGCTGAAGCAACTACAGCAATAAAGTAAAGTAGTATTGCTTTATAATCCAGAGCATAAAGTGAATATCCATGAGTCCATACTGACCAAAAATAAATAATTGAATAAATAACTGCCAACACTCATTGCCAAATTTTAACAAAAATAACCCATTCTCTTCAACCTGGCAAAGAAATCAGAGAACCAGGCCATACTGTGGCGACAATAATCCCTTCTCAAAAAAACGTGAGAAGGGAAGGGATATAAAACAAATCCTTCCCCTGCAAATTTGGATACTCAAAATGAAATAGACTCAGATAATTGCCCATATATTATGGCACAAATCCTAGTACCTCCTCATAAAAAACCCATACCTAAAGTCTTTCTCCTAGACACAGGCTCCCAAGATTCATTACTTAGATTATTAGAACCTATGAAAGGCCCACAAACTCACATATAAGGAGTGTCAGGAAATGTAATCACGTTAACTAAAATCTTAGTGAAAAATAATAATAGGAGATATAAACCTAGAAACCACAATGTTAACTAATCAAACCACTTCCGAACTACTGGGAATGGTTATATTACCCTTAATACTAGAACACATCCCACTCAAACTGCCTAAACTCCCCAAGGCCACTTATCTAGCCACAGCCTTAACAGAACCAATCAAACTGCCAGCACCCTCCCAACCATCATTTTCTCCTCAATGCTCTTTAATGAGAGGACAACAGGAAATCACAGAGCAAATAGAGAGGCTCCTTAGAGAAGGCATAATAGAAAAAGGGTACTCACATCATTTTAATTCTCCAGTATGGCCCATCCTTAAACTAAATGGTCAATACTGCATTACAATAGATTGTAGAAAGCTAAATGACGTCCTGACTTACCAGGAAACTTACCAAACCCTTTAAGCCTAATTAACACCAAACACAAAATAAAAAATACGCAGCAGCAATAGACTTATCACATAAGTTTTTTTGCTATTCCCCTACATCCAGATTCGAGACCATACACTATATTTCCATGGAAGGGCATCCAATACCAATTTACCCCCTTGCCTCAAGGGTATAAAAATTCCCCTACAGTAGCTCATTCCCTATGATCCTCATCTATAGACAAAACAGCTTACAAATCTATCATTTACACATATATAGATGACATCATTCTACTGAATAATGACCTCGCAGAACTAAAACCAGACTTACAAAATCTTACAGAAACATTATGAGCACAAGGTTGGACCATCAACCCTGACAAAATACGAACACCAGGAATATCTATAAAAATTTTTAGAAATAAATTGCAATACTCAAGCCAGAGAAATACCAGGCAAAATTATAAATAGATTAATGACGTTGAAAATTCCTACCACCAAAACGGAGGCACAAAAATTAATTGGACTATTTGGCTATGGAGAGCACATATTCCATATTTGTCAGTAATATTAAAACCAATCTATGATATTACTAGGATGTCCACTGACTTCCATTGGGGACCAATACAAACACAATCCTCACGAACTATCCAAACATATATAAACACCTACAAAACACTGGCATACCTTAGACCCACAGACACAATTATATTAGACATTACTTTCCACTCTGCACATGCATGCTGGGGAATCTTCACCAAATCCCCAAAGACAGTATGAGAAGGCCATTGTCCTACTCACAAAGATTTCCATACTTACCTCACAAATACTCCCACTTAGAAAAACTTATATGGGCAACATATACAGCCCTACTACACACAGAGCACCTGTTGCTTCCGGCTAACACAATCATTATAAGGACACCATTGCCTATCAAAACATGGCTTAAACTGGATGCCAAAGAATTGGCAGGTACCCAGATTGATGAAAAACTCATGGCATGGAAATGGCATATTTCCAATGTCTCTGCACGGTTTGACCTCCACGGGCCAGGCCTATGCCCGGAATTACTAAATTCCATGGAGCCCGCGTTGCCTGAATTCACGCCAGAACCTCTGGCAACCTCTGCCAATAGCAAGGAAGGGCCCAAACAACTGGAGTAGCAGTCTCCAAAATGCCTGGTTTACAGATGGATGAGCCTCCATAGTGGGGAGCCAAATGTGCTGGAGAGCTGCCGCATTCAATCCTGGCACCGGCACAAGCCTAATAGCTGAAGGCTCTGACAAATCAGCCCAACACGCAGAACTTAAAGCTATAGGGATAGCTACAAAACACGCATTAGAACATAATCACTACACAGTTTACATATTCACAGATTCTAACTCATGTTACCAAGGACTAAACAATTGGTTAGTATAATGGAAAGTCTCAGACTTCTATATAAATGGCAAATCTTTGTGGTCAATTGACATATGGAAAAAAATTAGCAAAGCCTCCCATGAAATCTCTATTAAAATTACATCTCAGCACATACTAACAAAAACACACCGACACTTCAGCACAATGACACAGCAGATAAACTTTCCGAAGGTATTCCCACAGACCTGAAACCTACATTAACCTCATTTGAGACCCAACCATTAAATATTACCTTACAGAGAGATCCAACCACCTGAAACTGGAAAATAAAAAGCCCCGATAACAAAATAAAATTAGAATTCTAACACATCACAATGGCAAATCAAACCTATAGATGCACTCACTATCACTCCTAACTTAATCAGACAATTACACATCTTTCTAGGACATGCACGACAACACATAGTCACTAATTGGCTACACAAAAGAAACTTACGGACACCCATAAAGATAATAAACCAAGGAATTGATTCATGCATTATTTGCACCCATGCGTCAACATTTAAATTTAACCCCCAGTCTATCCCCAATACACACCTATCCCCTTCTTTGAAATTCAAATAGACTTCATAGGACCCTTAGATGTCCCATATCCCCCAAATATGCCTTGACCATAGTAGATTGCTACAGAAATAACTGCTTTGCCTTTGCCTTTGCTACCTCACATCCTAATGCAAGAGCTACAAGTACAGGCTTACACACATGGATAACATTTTTGGGTAAACCCCTACTAATAGAATCAGATCAAGGAACACAATTACTACAAAAGAAGTACATACGTTTTTACAAAACATACCTACCGTATAACCCACAATCGACTGGCAAAATAGAGAGAACTAAAGGCCTGATAAAATGATTACTATATATAATAATTAAAACAGAAAGACCCACAACATTACAAACAGCCCTCTTAACCACATGTACAATTCTAAATAATAGACATAGAAGTCACTTAGACACCCACCTCTGACACTCCTTGCCACTCACTTAGATACTCAAGACCTACCAACCCCTCTCAAAAACCCCTGCTAATACCCCATAAAATCACAGTCAAAGTTCCAAGAAAACCCATCTAGATTTTCCAACCAAGAAGCCATCGCATGCTCCAGAGCCAATCTCCTCTGGGCTGTAACCGAAGATGGACATCTCCAGAACTCTGAAATAAAGAATATTAAACCCAGGACATTCTTCACCCACCAGCTTATAATGTAAGTACTCATGAAAGCTTCCCTTCTCAAGCTTTTTAGGCAACTACTGCTTACCCTCAGAAAATTTCTCCAAATGCCACGTCTATACCTCAAATAATACTTCTGCTAAATCCTATATCTGCTATTGCTTTTAATACTCATAGCTTATTCAGTATTTTGCCAAATCATTATGGAGAGGCTTTATTACATAAAGCACTCACCATCTCTAGAGCACATTCATCTGCTCCCTTAGATTCTGGCTAACCATTTTTGTCACAGCCTACTAATAGTATATTGATTGCTGACCCTAAAACCTTGTCTAGACAGGGACCCCTGGTTCATTTCTCCTCCTGGATCACTCCCAGCCTTTAGCATTAATTGTCTTTTAATAAAATGAAAAGAACAGGACCAGCAGGTAACGTAACGGCTATGTCACTGAACTCCCATGTAGCTGACCGCGGTTCCAGTCCTGGACTCGGTGGTTTAAACTCACGCCGGGTGCATGTGCATGCGTGCCCAAGATCCCGAGAGGAGAATGGAGAAGAGATTGTGGCATGGCCCTTTCCCCCTTGGGAGTGATTTCTCGCTTTCTATCTCTCTGTCTCTCTCTGTCGTTCTGGCGAGCGCACGCGCCCTATAGGAAAAATCTCTCCCCCCCCCAAAAAAAAAAAAAAAAATGAAAAGAAGAAATCCTCCTCCTGACCCAAACGAAGACTACAACAAATACCCTATAACTTATTCCGCTGAATCAGATGACCTAGACACAACCATACTCCCAGATCCCCCTCAAAGCCCAACACCCTCACCCATTACCCTGCCTCAAAGCCCTAGACCCCTGCCCTTCTCAGCTACTCAATCTTATTGTGAATTTATCCCACATTCCTATCTCAGACATACCATTACCTCCACAAATCAAGAACTTTGGTCAAGAATACTGCCAGACTGTATCCCTATTGAAAACTTTAATCTCCCCTACCCTAGATCAAATACTCCCTTTAGAGTGACTCAACACTTAAATACTCGACAATTACTTCTCCCTGACCAGAAAAGCCCATATCTATTCATTCTTCTTTTACAAGCTATTACCAGTATTACATGTAGAGTCCTGACCCACAGGGCTCAAATCCAAACTTGGCCACTGTATTTCCCAGTAAACAAACAACTTTTAGCTTTCCTCTTAAAACCCCAGGTGGCCATAGGTTATGTTGCATGCAGGTCACTGTAGAGTATAGGAATTTGTGGGTGGTATTGAGCAGAGAGAGCAGAAGACTGATGGTTATGCAGCCATTGTGAATGGGAAGGGCAAGGATGGTGATGGACAGTCAGAAGTCCCTGTTCAGTAGGTGGAAGACTTCCCCAGAATTGGTCAGTGAAGCAAGAGGATGGTACACAGCCATAAAACTGTGTGGTTAAACAAAAAAAAGAAGACTATGTTGTGGTTAAGGTGTTGTACTCTCACTTAGCTGACTGTAGTTCAAGTCTCAGACCTGGCAACTTGCTTTTGCACTTTCTCACTCTGTCTCTGTCTGTCTCTAACTGATCAAATAAAATAATAATAATAATAAATAAAATTATATAAATAATTGTTTTTAAAAATTCCAGTTGCTGTCATTATTTTAATTTAGCATGTCAGTGGTCTGGAGAAGGTTACTTGGTATAAATTTTAAGATGTTTTAATACATATTCAATAGAAATAAAAGACAATATTTAAATTTTTCCAGTAATTTACTCCCAGGGCAATTTTCTTTTGACAAAATTTTCTTATAAAACATTATAGTTGAGTAATATATGTACTGATTCTTTAAAAGTAATATCCTCACCTTGCTGAATGCACCTGAGTTTTACATTTATTTCAGAAATGTTATGAAAGGATCAATAATTATAATTTTTTATGTTCTTGCTATACAGTCTTAAATTTTGTACTTGTTTTTGTTTATTTTTTACCAGCTTAGGAACCGTAGATGGTCTTCAGAGGTAACTGCACAGATAACTAATTAGCGTAGCTAAGCTCATGAGATTGGATGGATAGATGGATGGGTGGATGGGTGATAGATGACAGGTTTCTATTGCTATGTAATAAACCATTTTGAAACAGTGCTATGGTTTGAATGTGTCCCCAGAAATTCATGTGTCGAAATTTGGTGAGCCATTGTGACAGTGTCGAGAGGATGGAGACTTATTTTGATTATGGTGTTAAAAGTAGGGCCTTTGGGAAGTGACTGGGACTGGATGAGGCCATCAGTGTGGAGCTCCCATAGTTGACTCCTGGTCACTTTATAAGAAGAGACACAGACTAGCAGGTTCTGGAGAGGATAAGGTGGCTGGATTTCACCAGGCTATGTGGCTTCAGGCCCAGACCTGGCATCTTGAAATTCACACTGGTTATATGTGTGTGCTTACCCAAAATCCCCAGAGGAAAATGGAGTACAGGGGATTGTGGTGGTGTAGCCCTTCCCCCTGGTGACTGAATTCTCACTTTCTCTGCTCTTGCTCTCTAAAAAAATGTTGCTCTGCAGTTTCTGGGGGTCTCTGGGCATCTCTAGAGATCTCTAGGAGTTTATGCATGTAAGTTTCTGAATAGGTCTCTGTGTGTGGGTTTCCATGAAGGTCTCTAGGTGGTCTCTTAGTGTGGGTCTCTGTGGATGTCTCTGGGTGATCACTGTCACTGACCTCTCTAAAGTTCATGGGCCCTGGTGCTCCCTGGCATCACCATCCTTGCACTTCTCCCCAGATCTGGGGTGACATGTCTTAACTTCTGTGCATCCAGAACCTGCCTCTCAGAGCCCTGGAACACCAGCCAAGCAGCTGGATCAGGGCCCAGCTGTGGGGGTTCCCACTCTGAGAGCCCAGCACCTCCAGGGGTCCTGGCTGTGTGCAGCCCACCCTGGAGGCTGGCTGGGTCACTGGGCCTAGAAGGAGCCTTGCTCCAGGGAGAAGCTGTGGGTTCCGGAGCTGGTCAGAGCCTGAGCCTGTGGCCTGTTCCATCGTGCTGACCCAGTTTGGAGATCACTGGAGAACTGGAGCCTCCTTTTGCTGCTGTGGAGCCTCCTGCTTTCCCATGTGATCGGGGCCCTGGGTAGAGGAAACCTGTGCTGGAAACCGAGGGAGGGAAGAGCAGGGACACTCCTGGCCTGCCCCTCCCCTTCATTTTTCACAGGACACTTTTGTGTCTTCCCTGTAAGTCTCTGGAGCAAGCAAGGAGCCAGGTCAGAGTCTTTGTGACCCTAGGCCAGTCCCTGGGCCTCTGAAGTCCCCTCCCTCTCCCTGGGAGCAGTCCTGGGGCCACATGTGTATGTCAAGGTCGCCAGACTGTGAGCCACTCTCCAGGTTTCTGACTTGGCTTTTCCCTCTGTGAACTTTCCTCCTTTCTGGATTCCAGGAGATGATTCCTGCAGCTGATGATGCACGCTGTCAGGACTACAGGCCACATCGTTCATCACTCTCCTCGGCTCTGAGTACAAGTGACTACTGTGGTTGCTGGAACGACTGCCCACACAGGATGGAATTCTTCATTGTGCCAATTGAACATATACAGACCCTCCGCATGCTGAAGCCTCAGCTCGTTCAGCAGGATCTCTGTAACGATTGCATGCCTGGATGTCTGCACCCCGGCTGTCCGAGCACACTTTGCCATGACTCATCCCCAATACTGGGCAGTAGCCATTTGGGGTTTGTCTTTCTGCAGGGGCTCTTCTAACCCTTCCTTTTCTCTTTTTAATGGGGTTAAAATACTTAATAAGAAGTACGATCTTTTCCCTAAAAGATCTTTCTGTGGGTGCCTGTCCCTGCTCCTCCAAGAGCTCTGGGTCTTTACTTCCAAGCACATCTCCTATTCCCCTACCCTGGACAGGGTGGCTCATCCCACTGGTCTGTGAGCATGCGGGTCCTCCCAGCCTCTGTTCCTGCCCTCCTGATCTGGGCCTCTTATAGCCCCCTGTCGTATCAGGGCCAGGCATCTTGGTCTGGTTCTTCCACGGGCTCTGAACTATTTGGGGCCTGGGCACCTGCTGCCCCTGGCTGCTCCCTGCCCTCCTTGTGAAGTCACATGTCTCCTGGGCAGCTGACACTTTCCTACCGGACAAGCTCTGGGAGCCAGCCGGAGTGGCCCAACAGGCCCTGGCAACCACATCCCTGAGGTAGTCTGGAATCCTTGTTCCAGCAGTGCGGCCTTGACAGATGACGCCATTGGTGAGGTCTTGAAGGAGGACACCTCGGGCACGGCTTGGAGCCTGGTGCTCTGCCTGGATTTCCACCTTAATATCAAGGTCATTGACACACTGTGATATTAGGCCTGGCTCTTGTACCTTCTTGGCAGCAGGAGAGCGTCTTTGACTCCTCCCTGTAGACCCTGAGCTGCTCAGACTCACATGAATGATTTTTAACTTTGCCAGTGTGCTGGCTCCCACAATGATTGTGCAAGCCAGGCTCTTCTCCTTGGGCTTCACTATCCCCATGCTGTCTTCGGTCTTCAAGGACTGGGACCCTATACTGCTATGCAGGGATTTTCTGTGATGGCCGGAATCTGGGGAGGCCTCTCTCTCTGTTCCTGTGGCCCACTCCTGGATGGTGCTGGACGTGGACGTGGTTCCAGGCCACTTCTCCCAGTCCCTGTGATCACTCTTTGCTCAGTTCTGCCCTTGGGGGTGCCTGTGAGGGGCTGGGAGGACCACCTGGCGCACTGTGCAGTGCTGCTGGCTGGGGTCTGACTCAGGGTCCCCTGGACTTTCTTAAATGTAGGCGAGAGAGTAGAGAGAGGAGTCTGCACAGTAGGGATGGCCTTTGTTAGCCCCTCCTGTCCTGGAGTTTTCAGAGGTGCGTCTTCCAGGAGTGCGGCCACATTAGCTCTCAGGTTGGTCCAAGATCCACGGGTGACCGAGAAGGGCAAGGTCGACTGTGGGAGGGGTAAGTGCTGGGGCTCCCCTATCTGGACACATCTGGGCTTGAGAGTCTGGAGTTGTGGACCCCACCTGGGCCTTACTTGGCCCCTTGCCAGGTGTGTCTTCAGCCTCTGCCGAGTGCTCTGAGGCAGGAAGGGAGTCTCCTGCGAGGTGTTCACATAGGAGCACAGGCCCTCCCGGGATGCCACATACCTGGGGCTCAGACAGGTGTCAGGTCCAGGGGCAGCACGGCTGGCTGCCAGCCAGGATTGACGCACACTCACAGGAACCCTGCCCTCGGTGGCCTGCCCCAGCTTACTGCCCAGGTGGGTTATCAGGGTGTGTTGTGGCGGTTACCTGCTTGTCCCCCAGTGACTTTAATAGATTCGCCAGTGGATCCAGGGCATAGTCGGGGCTCATTTGTTTCAGAAGCAAACCCTCTTTTGATTTCTCTTTCCACGGCTTCTCCTCTGCCCTATTGGCGACCAGTATCCCCACCAGCTTCTGAACATTGGGGATGATGAAGGAAAGGCCACCAGCCTCAGCCACCTTGTACATGGTGTCTCCACAGAATGGAGCATCTCGTAGGTTTGTGGAAAGGTGTTTCTGCTGGGATTTAATGTGTGACCACGTGGAGAGGAACAGGGCCTTGATCGTTGCCCATCACAATTAGAGGATCGAAATCAGACGGCTCAGCCAGGAATGGGCCCAGAGATTCTCAAGGGGAGAAACCAGACAGAAGTTAACCTGGAGTTAAGCTGCCTCGGACACAGCTCCACGGGATCTTCTTCAAGACAGACTGGGCTGGTCTTTTTGAGGTCTTACTGCTATTGTGGCAGACATAGGCAGAGGACACTCAGGCAGCAGGCCAGAGGAGCCAATGAGGAATAAGCTTCTTGAGAATTATCTATTGCACACTCCCCATGTGGCTGGTGGGTTCTAGTTGTTGCTGGTCTGCACACCTCACCTGGGGGATCTTGATAGAAGGTATTCTCACCAGGCAGGGAGCTGCAGGAGTCAAGAGGCAGCCCCAGCTGTAGCCAGCAGACAGCGCGTGAGGGCCAGGCAGGTGGGAACACCTGCAACCACAGTCCTTCCCTGCTCGACACATTGACTGCAAAGCTCACCCCAGGGCTTTCGCCACTACCCCTTCCTTCCCATGGTTTCTGGGTCCCAGGTTGGCCTCAGGTACTGGGGCCACAAAATGGGCTTTAGTAGGCTGGAGGACAAGGGAGAGAAGTGCAAAGTTCCTCACTATAGAAGGAAATTCAGGTCCCGAATATCCTGTTGTTTTTGCCAATATCTGGAAGCTAGAAGCCAGGAGATGGGGTCAGAGTGGAGAAGGGAGGGACCGGGTTGGGGTGTCCCTTACAGGACCTGAGTACAAGGTCCATTCAGAGCAGGCAATGGGAGATAAGACTCTGGAGCCCAAATATCAGTGTCCAAGGCCCCTGTCCCTGGCCATGACTCCAAGGGTCATGGGTGGTAGCACATTATCCTACACAAGGCACCTCCACATCCTTTGTCCCTCATGGTCCTCATAACCACTCTAGGGAGGGGAAACACAGGCCTTGCAGATAGGAAGTGGCTTTAGAAAAGTGACACCCTTATCCACAGTTGGAGCTGAAGGTCCCCCTCCAAATCAGGTGCTGTTGGCCCCAGCCTCTGGCACAGCCTTCTCCTAGACAGTGCATTCTCGGGCCCACCAGCTTCATTCTGAGCTCAGAATCTGACAAGTAGCCAATTCTGACTCCTCTTCAGGACCCTCCCTCTCTGGGCTTTCCAGCTGGTGTCCTGGGAGACATGGCGCTATCCCCTGGGGCCAGGAGGTCAAATCAGTTCTAGGGACCTCGGAGGGAGGGGCAGAGCCTTATCTTTCCGGACATAGTTTTTTTTTTTTCCTGCTCTTCTTCTTTTCCCTTATCTCCACTAGATGCTAAGAGACAAGAAAGGAGGAGGGCCTCAGACCCAGTGCTCACCCTTCTCTCTCTAGACAGGCTCAGACCTTTATTTTTAGTTACATGACTTTCTGTTTTCATTCAGTGGAACTCTGTGTATTTTTTTTCCTTTTACTCATTGTTTTAAATTTTACTTATCTATTTTATGTGTGTGAGAGAGAACACACCCAATGTGATCTTGATTCCATGAGACACCCCTCTCCCCGCCCCTTTTTTGTCTGGCCCTCACCATGGGCACACCCACGCCTGGTGTACTCAGGGAGGTCTCCAGACTGGAACCAGGGCCCTTCCTGTGTGGGACTGCCTCACCGAACACCCTGCTTTACCATCATCTGCCCTCAGTCCTGTTTGAAATGCAATAAGTGCTTTCTTTTTCTTTTTAAACAATTCTAAGAGGGTGGCCATCAGTTGGCGTGGTGGTTAAGGGTGCTAGACTCCCACGTGACTGACCGTCGGCCCAGCCTTGGAACTGCTGCCTTGCTTTCTCACTCCCCCCCAAATCTGTCCCTCTATGATCAAATTAAAGTAAATAAATAAATAATTAAAATAGGGGGAAAAAAAAAAAAAAACTCTAAGAGGGATTTTCTTTCTTTTTTTTCCTAAGAGGAAATTCCTAGGGGACACCCCCAGGGATGTCCTCAGGCCCTTTTCCTGTGCTCAGCAAACACAGACAGGATCTGGAGGCACATCTGAGCTCAGGTCTGAGTCTGTTTCCCCGGTGGACTTTAGCCTCTGACTGGAGGCTCCAGGGCCCAGCACAGCCCTACAGTTGCGAGAAATAGGGGAGAGGCTTGGCCCCAGGCACGTGCCATAGCAAAGCGACTGATGAACCAGCTCTCAGGGCCTGTTCCCCATACAGACCCCCCAATCTAAGTTGCTGAGTCCTGGTGTCTGATCTTGCGCCGGCAGTTCCAACACTCACAGGTGTTCTGAGAGCTTCAAGTGGAAATCCTAGTGCCTACCCTGCTCTTTGCTCTGCCCAGTGCCTCTAGGAGGAGGATGCTCTGTCCACCCCCACCCCAGGATTTCTCATTTCTGGACTTTCTCTTGTTGGTTTAGAAAAAGTTCAAAATGTATTAAAATAGAAAAATAAAAAATATCTGTTGTGTCTGGGCTGAGGTTTCCTTACCTTCCTGGCATTCGTCTTTCTTTGGGGAAGTGGTCCTGGTGGATTGCTAGGGAAGAAGGCACATAACAAGAGGAAGAGCCCCAGCCCACACAGGATGCCTAGGATGACATCCATCACTCGTGCGGTGGTGCTGGAGCTCAGCCATGTGTCAGTAACGCTTTTCAGAGGAAAGAAAAAATTCTCCATCTGAATGGCACTGCTGCTCTCAGGCAACTGAGCCTTGAGTCCTGGGAGTTTCCCTTGGGACCAGGGCCTGGCCTGCATCACAAACCTGTGGCTGCTTCATCACAAAGAGCTACAACTTGGGAGGGTGCAGGCAGGGCCAGAAGAGGAAGAGGCTGAACCACAGCCTTTCCTCATCCATCCGGCACAGCAGTCCTTTTCCCTTTTAGAACAGGGACTTATTGACTTCTTTTTTCTTAATGAATTATGTATTTATTTAATTCCATTAATTATTATTATTATTATTTCTAATTTGTCTAGATAGAGACAGAGAGAGAGAGAGAAAGGGAAAGTGAGAAAGCTAGCTGCCAGGTCCAGGACCTGAACCATGGTAGCAGGCCATGTGGGAATCTAGCACTCTTAATCCAAGGCCACCTGCTGAGCCCCCCAAGCTCCCTTAAACAGTGACATTAACATTCCTGGAGTTTTTGAATGAAAAAGACATAGAAAGCCAAGTCTTAAAACTCAGATTTTGGAAATACTATGACTCATATGTCCTTTTTGAAACATAGTTAAGTCTTTGTGTTTTATTGTTTCATCATGCGTATATGTGTATATGTACAGAAATTCTCAAACTGTTGAAATGACCTAGCAAGGGCACCTGGCTCTGGGCCTACCTTCTGGGTCATGTCTAAGGAAAACTAGGAAGAGGCACTTCTTGTTTCTATGATGTCATCTGGACACCTCATTTTCTTTTTTCTTTTTTTTTTTCTTATTTATTTATTTATTTATTTTTTGAGATTTTTTTTTTTTTTTTGCTATAGGGTATGTGCACTTGCCAGGAAGACAGAGACAGAACGCAAAAAATCACCCCCCAGAGGAGATGACCACGCCAAAATCCCTTCTCCATTTTCCTCTTGAGATCCTGGGCGCACACACACACACACAAACATACACACACACACACACACACACACACACGGCATGAGTTTAAGCCACCGGGTCCAGGACTCAAACTGCAGTTGACTACATGAGAGTCCAGCGACATAGCCATTACGCTAACTGCTGGTCTCAACACCTGACTTGCTGTGACCTGAGATGCCAAGGCCTCTGCAAGGGGCAAGGAAGACCCCCAACTGTGCTTGTTGCAGAAAACCAGGCACCTGAAGTAGAAAAAGGCAGTAGTCTGGAGAGATGGGGTATCCCTTTAATACACCAGCCAGAGATTCTGAGTGTGAACTCCTCCACGCTCGCCAGCATATTAGTAACCTGGAGGACAAGTGTTCCTGGGTCATTGGACTCCAGTTTGAGAGAAGGACCACATCTTACTCCGGACCTGGATCCATCTTCTGTGGTCAGCTCTGGTAATCTGGTAAGACCCAGGGGATCTGTAGAGTCCTATCAGTCAGCCCACTCAGTTAGAGTGGAGGAGGAGAACTGTATACTCTCTTCCGGTCGCAAGACCGGCAGTCAGGACTCATCCGGTATCAATCAGCCCACTCAGTTAGGAGTGGAAGAGGAGATTATATACTCTCCTTCAGTCACAAGACCAGAGCGGTCAGGGCAAAGGCCCATCTGGTAATTGTTGGCCTCTGGCCAACAATGGTAATTTGGTTGGTGTAGGGAGGGAATGTGTAACCTGTAAGTGACTGTGAGTGTGACAGTGAATGTGTTTGTGGTCCCACAGTGCATGCATTCCACCATGGGGCATGAGTGAGTCTGTTACTGCATTTCCGTGATGTTTCCGTAAAGACCCAGTGGCGGTATTACACGCTGAGGGCCCACTTCCTTCTCTAGGTGTGTATACTGGTAGAGGTTCTATATCCACTGCCTATTCTCACGGAAATGCACAAAGGCTGTAAGGGACTCGGCCAGGAGTCACCCGAATGGTCTTCCCTTTGGGCAGGACACCCAACCTTTGTCTGTGTTGGGAACCTTTAATGGGAAGCTGGGCACAGGGACTGTTGGCAGGGTTTTCCCTGTAGAGGTGGCTAGGCAGAGTAAGTGTCAGGTTACAAGTTCTGTCTCTGGAAACTGGGACATGAGTTTCTCTCAACTGTGAGGAAAAGACACCCTCCCAGACCCTGTCCTGACTCTCCTATAAAGACTCCCACTACAGAGCAAAACCTGCCCACTCTACCTAGGAAAACAGGGATGGGAGAGGATGGGAGCTCCTGCCTTCAGACCAGCACCTACCTGGATTTTCCTGAGTCCAACAGAGAGACCCATGGCCTCAGAGATGTGACAGGAGTCTGCAACAAAATTTCGAAGGATGAAACTTAGTAGCCCCATTTTCCCCAGTCACTGCTCTAACCATTTTTTTTTCTTGGGTTTCTAGTATTGCTATAGGGTGAGAGCACTCACCAGAGGCAGCAAGAGAAAGAGAAAGGAAAAATGAGAAATCACCTCCCAAAGGGGATGGGCATGCCTCAGTCCCTTCTTCATTATCTTTCTGGGACTTTGAGTGAGTGCATGCACACACATACCTGCATAATTCTCAAGCTGTTGGGTCCGGGACTCCAATCGTGCAGCTGGCCATGTGGGATCCAGCTGCCTTAACCTTCGTTCCACCTGCAATGTAATAGTAGATATTTTTCCAGTTAGAAAGTCAATAGGAAATATGTTTTGTTATAATTTCTGCTGGATAAATTTTCGTGATTGCAAAGTCACTCAAAAAAGAGTTCATCTTTCTTTTCTTTTTTCTTTCTTTCTTTTTTTTTTTTTTTTTTTTTTTTTTTTTTTTGCTATACGGTACGTACGCTCACCAGAAAGAGAAAGAGAGACAGAGAGACAGAAAGAGAGAAATCACCTCCCAGGGAGGATAGTCATGCCACAATTCCTTCTCTTCCATTGTCCTCTCAGGATCTTTGGCACGCATGCACACGTGCCCAGCATGACATTAAGCCACTGGGTCTGGGACTCGAACTATGGTCGACTCCATGGCAATCCAGCGACGTAGCCATTACACCATTTGCTGCTCCTAAACAAGAGTTCATCCTTCTAACACCTCCCTACACCAGCATCCCCCTCAAAGGACATCTGACTCACATTATTGAGGAACTGAATACACAGGTACACAGGAGTTCGAATGTGATCCTAAGGCCTGGATAGAGACTCTTGATTTTATTTGTAATCCAAAGGAAAGCACAGCAAGCGCGGGAGTGGTCCCAGCCATCACACTCTGCGTTTTCTCCATGGTTTTTCTATGCCCTCTGGTCACTTCTGACCATTAAAGCATCTCTCAGGAGCAGCCTACAGGGGTTTGGCCAGCCTCAATTCTGGGGATCCCCGGTCCTCCTGCTTGTTCCTTTGAAGCTCCCAGAAGCGGCCCTATTTACCCAGAAACCATCCCCACTGACTAGCAATGTAGGAACGCATCACTAACTGCCTAATGACTCCACTTCAGTGATTTGGCCTTGAATTCCCAACTTGCCCCAAAGTCCTCCTATTCCTCAACTTTGAGGTCTTCCTACCAACCCTCAGAAACATCTTGCAAAAGCTCTGTGATCCTCAGGTTTAAATGTTTTTAAATTAGTAAGTTATATTTTAAAAAATAATTATTTTATGTAAGTTTATTTAATTAATTGATTTTAATTTTATCAGAGAGGGGCAGAGTGAAAGAGAAGGAGAGAGAAAGTGAGAAAGCAAGCCATCGAGTCTTGAGACGTGAACTGTGGTCAGACATGTGGGAGTCCAGTGCCCTTAGCCGCCACGCCACCTGTCAGCCCCAAAGTTAGTAAGTTCTTATGGCTGATTTTTCCCAGAGAACTTACTTTCTTCTCTGCTCTATTATTTTGCTTTCTCTGAATCTATTTTTACACAGAAATAAATACAGAGAGGGACTAGCACGTGGCAAGGTGGATAAGGGCACTGGACTCTCACATGGCCGACTGTGGTTAGAGTCCCAGACATGATGGCTTGCTTTCTCACTGTCCCTCTCTCACACTGTCTCTCTTCGGTCAAAAGTAATAATAATAATATTAAACCACACTGCTTCCTGCTGGGCCCCCAGTAAAATAATTCTTAAAGAGAAATAGAGAACTGAAAGCCCTAGAGGTCAATATTTTCGCAGCTAAACATGGTTCTTGAGTTTTGTAAAAAAAGAAATGGAGAAAAATTAGCAAATATGTATACAGGTATGTACCAGTAGTATGTAAAATAAATAATAATGATAGTTTAGCCCCAACTTCCTAAATTTCTATATTATATAAAATATAAAATACTTTTGGGACCAGCAATTAGCGTAATGGCTATGTCGCTGGACTCCCACGTAGTCGACCACAGTTCGCATCCCAGACCCGGTGGCTTAAAACTCAGGCCGGGCGCGTGTGTGTGCATACCCAAGATCCCGATAGGCGAATGGAGGAGAAGGGATTACGGCGTGGCCATCCCCCTTGGGGGGTGATTTCTCGCTTTCTGTCTGTTTCTCTCTCTCTCTGATGAGCACACACGCCCTAGAGCAAAAATCTCTAACATATATCTCTAACATATATATATATGTATATATAATACTTTTATATTAATTTTTTTCTTGGGGACCACAAATGCTCTTTATATGAACTGGTAAGAGGTCATTTAAAAGGGTAACAAACATTTTATAATTTAACCACTGAAGGGCAGCTGCAAGATCCTACACAAGCAACAGGAGGCCCTGGACCACCAGGCAGGAACCTTGGACCAGGGGCCAGGAGATTGTGCCGTCTATAGGTGATCACACATCTGCAATTTGTCCAGGACCTGGAGAGGGTGAGCAAGCTAGAGATCAAATAGGACTTTTTAGAAAGAGTTTATAGGCTACTGAGTTCTCAGTGAGGTCCAGGACCAAGGCTTTGGCTCGTCTCGATATGAGTCTTCCCAGGTAGCCTGGGCTTTTCCTTGCATTTGGCTGGATATCAAAGGTGAGCAAGCCCAGGGACCAGCTGAGAGTGTAACGGTTACCTCCCTGGACTCCCACATGGCCGACCACAGTTGGAGTCCCAGACCTGGCAGTTTGAAACTCATGCTGGGTGCTCCATGCATGCCCCAAATCCCGACAGGAGAATGGAGAAGGGATTGAGGCATGGCTATCATTCTGGGCAGTGATTTCTCACCTTCTGTCTCTCTGTCTCTCCATCTCTCAGATGAGCACACACACCCTCTAGGAAAAAAAAAAAAAAAAACTGTTTAAAAACAAAAAAAAACAGTGTCGAGCAAGCTCCCGGAGAACCCACCCACTAGCAGGAGCTGCATTGCCTTTCATGAGTGAGCCAGGGAATCACAGAACATCACTCCCACCACACTCTCTTACAGGCTTTCTCAACCTTGTTCCCACACAGATCGTGCATTAAAGGATGTTTGGCCACAGTAGCATTCTTCCCACCAGCTGTGACAACCAAAACTGTCTCCGGACATCACCAAATGTTCTCTAGGGGGAAAAATACCCCTGGGTGAAAACCACTGCTCTTTGATTTGATGCAGTCACAAAAGTCTACTCAGGGGACCAGCAGTAGACATAATGTAGTCGACCATGGTTCAAGTCACGGACCCAGTGGCTTAAACTCATCCTGGGTATGTGTGCATGCGTGCCCAAGATCCTGAGAGCAGAATGGAGGATAAGGGACAGTGGGGTGGCCATCCACCCTGGGGGGGTGATTTCTCGCTTTCTGTCTTTCTGTCTGTCTCTGTCTTTCTGGAGAATACATGCTCCCTATAACAAAAGCCTCTCAAAAAAAAAAAAAAAAAATGCATACCCAGGACCAAGGTGAAGAAGACATGTATCTTCCATAACTTCTGTTTATTTTGGGGGGAATGACAGGATTCTCCAAGAGCATATACGACAAGAAATGTAGTGGCCGTTTTTTTGAAAATACAGTTAAAAAGGTTGCCATAGCAACCTTTTAATGATGGTACCAATGGTGTCAATGCTCCGAAATGAATGTGTTCCCCTCACCATTGAAACCCTAATCCCTCTTGTAATAGTTGGAGTTGGGACCTTTGGGAGGTAATTAGGTTTTCAGGGTGGAGCCTTCATCATGGGATTAGGGGCCTTATAAGAAGAGACATAAGAAAGTCTCTCTCTCTCTCTGTGGTATGTGAGGAGACAGCAAGAAAATGTTTATCTCCAAGGTGGGAAGAGGGTCCTCCCCAGGAATTATATCTGCTGGTCCGTTGATCTTGAACTTCCCAGTCTCCAGAACTATGAGAATTAAATTTCTGTTATTTAAGCCGCCCACTCTATGGTGTCTTATAACAGTCTGAACCGAGTAACACTAGTAAAGAATGCATTTCTTTTCTTAGTATTTTCTGTGTTGATTATTTTTAAATATTACAGAATTATGGTATGCTCTGCGTTTACAGAATTCTCATTTTCTGTGTTCTAATTAGAGAGAATGCTTCACTCTGAATCTACCATCTTTTTTTTTTCAAATTTGCATTTCTCTTTTATAATATACATGGCCAACAAGGTCCTGACACAGAAATAAAAAATAAATTATTGGGATTTATGACCATAAAAACAATATAAATCACACACAATTCCTCATGAAGAAACTAATTTGGTAATATTACCCAAAAACTAAAGTAAGGATATGTTCAATTAATCATATCCTTATTTCAGAAAACAGGCATTACGCATTCAGGTCATAAGTTTATTTACAAACATATCTAGTATGCTATGAGTTTAAGAGTTGATCCATTTTACAGAGATTGTGACTGTGCCTCTTAAAATGTTCTTCACATCAATTAAATGGATGAATTAAAACATCCTTATTTCTTAAGGAGTTGGTGTCATACTATAAAGAAAGGTGCAGCAAATCCAGCTCCAAAGTACAAAGTCATCATAACGAGTAACCGCCACTTGCTTTCCACTGAAAATGGCAGATTCTTCCCCGGGCCCTCCTCATAGTGGCTCCTAAGGATCACAGAGGTCGTGAACCTCCCCAGATACTCTGTCCAAGCATGGTGCTGCTGGAAGCTCTGCGAGACGCGCAGAGTCCGAAGATGGGAGAAATGGCGGCAGCGCAACCTGCATCTACCACCTTGACAATTTTGTTGCTCTATCATTTATATAAAGCAATACTTTAGAGCCTCTAACCAATGAAAATAAATTAAGGGCATTCTAACCTAAGAAATTGGACCACTTACCTTTATCCTACTCATTATTCCCAGTATGAGACCAGCATTGGCGTAATGGCTATGTCACTGCACTCCCGTGTAGTCCACTGTGGTTCGAGTCCTGGACCCGGTAGCTTAAACTCACACCGAGTGCATGTGCGTAAGTGCCCAAAATCCTGAGAGGAGAATGGAGGAGAAGGGATTGGGGCATAGCCAATACCCCGGGAGGTACTTTCTGTGTCTCTGTCTCTCTCTGTCTTTCTGGCGAGCACACATGCCCTAGAGCAAAAACTTCCCTAAAAAAAAAAAAGGAGCTATTTCCTCCCAAAGATCTATCCCATAAAAAACAAAAAGAATGCCTACACCACTTCCACTATAATCCATCCAGTACTACCATGAGGACTCCTTGAAGAAAGTTTGGAGGGCTATAGAATGTGGGCTTCTCTCACTTTTATTTTATAGAAAGTTTTTTTACAGAATAGGACTTAATTTAACATTTTTTCAAGACTTTCTATAAAAACCTATCTCATGCCTTTGAAAAATAAAGCTAACATTTCCTGAGTATACTCTATGTAGATTGTCTCATTGAATGTTCTCAACAACCCAGTGAGGTACTTTCTATTATTGTCTATATATACAATTTTTTTTTGAGAGGTTTTTTACTATAGGGCACATGCCCTTGCCAGAAATGCAGAGACAGAAAGACTGAAAGCAAGAAATCAACCCCCCCGGGGGTGGCCACACCGCAATCCTTTCTCCTCTGTGTCCTCTTAGGATCTTGGGTACACACACACACCCGTACCCACCTTGAGTTTAAGCCACCGGGTCCAGGACTCAAACCTCACTCGACAACACGGGAGTCCAGCGACACACATTATGCAGCTGCTGGTCCCAATTATTATCTATATTTTATTAAGAGGAGATCTTGCCTTGGGTCACTCATCTTGTTCATGGTAGGGCCCTAATTAAACAGTACAATTTTAGATACTGTGAGCCTGACCATTACTCTGTATTTCCAAGAGTTAAGGCTACTTCCTGCAAAATGTGCTTGGTCTTTAGTTATGTCTGAGGAAGCTAGGCCAGAAGAAATAGCCGGGAGCCAGGTAGATTTTTTCCCCCATTATTATTTGCTTGCAGTGTGTAACCCTAATACTTAGTGGCTTGAAACAAATGACAGCTATTTCTCGTGACCACTTCGGTTGGCAATCTGGGTGGTGTTTATCTGGATTCTTGTATTCACAGTCATCTGCTAGCAAAAGTTTCAAGATGGTATCATTCACATTTCTGGTAATGAGGCTGGCTGTCACCTGAGGTACCTTGGGTCTCCTGCATGTGTACTCTCACCTAATTTAATCTGGGCTAATTTAGTCTGGGTTTCTTTCAGCAGGATGGTCTTCAGATTTCAACACAGTGAGGGCAGCAACGAAGAAGTTTCTCGTGGCCTGGTCTGTACTTGCACTTGACACTCTGTCAAATGATTTAGGTCTAAGGAAATCTCGGGTCTAGACTGACCCCATAGCACTGTGGCTAAGCTATGTGCTGTGAGAGCTGGATCCCATGTGGCCTCAGTCATGTGTCTGTCAAGGATGGCTCATTAGCCTGGGATTACCTGGGTTGACTTGGTCTCTCTCTCTCTCTCTCCTTACAGTGTTGGCTGGGCTCATGCAGTTCGTAGAGTCCTTGGTTTTCTTCATATGGCCTCTCCTTCCACACGAAGCCTCCCCCAAACCCTATTGACTGGATTTTTTTTCCATGGAAGCCAAGCTCCAAAAGAGCAAAAGCAGATACACTGAGGCCTGTGAAAACCCAGGCCCAAAGTGACACACTGTTACTTCCTCCCTGCCCTCATGGTTGAAGAAGCCATAAGGCTGTCCCATATTCTGCAGTGGACAAACAGACATCAGCTCTTGGCAGGAGGAAGAGTGTGCATGTGTGAGGATGGGAGGAATTTCTGAGAGCCATGTCTGCAGACAATGTACTAGCAGAGGACTCGTCACAGCTGGTTGTAGTTAAGCCAAAGTACCTCAATGGAAGAAAAGGCAGACAGACATGGGGGAAATACAAGGGTTGAGAAAGTAGGGAGAATACTCTGCATAGGGCATCTCCATGCTACCTGGTTGTGAGACAATCAAACAGGAAAACCGAGAACCTCTGCAGCCAGGGAATGTTTAGCTCTTACATAGGAAGCACCGTGGGGGTCCAAGTGTCTATGCCAAAGGCAATTTGTTTTTATCAGACCAATGTGAAATTTATACCCTCCTAATGGATGAGATTATAAAATACCCTTTCCCTCACCACATCTTGGGCAGAACCCAGAAGCAGATGGCCAGACAATAGAGAGGCTCTAATTAAGGAAAGAATGCTGCAGGGCCACCAAAATAGAAGGAGATGTCTTCCTTCAGTGGTAAGCAAGCTGTGGTAGATGTTTTGCCATGTTTTGGGGGAAAATAAAGCTTTATTTAGGTTCAAGTGTGCTATCTAAGATCCAGGCGAAATTCTGCTGCTCTCAGTGTCTCTTTGATTTTAACCATTCCTTCAATATGAAATTTTTTTATTTTGATTTTTAAAGGCTTTAAACAACTTTTGCTACTCATGGCCCTGGCAAGAACTCAAGGTGACAAAAAGCTTCAATTTAATGCATTTAATACTCTGTAATCTCTAGAGACCCTCTTTAGTTCCAAGGACTAGTCTTATTATAACAACAGCAACAACAATAGTAATAAGTTATTGATATTTATTTATTTATTTTTAGAGAAATGTTTTGCTATAGGGCATGTGTGCTCACCAGAGAGACAGAAAGCAAGAAAGCACCCCCAGGGGGATGACCACACCACAATCCCTTCTCCTCTATTCTCTCCTTGGGATTTGGGGGCACACACAGGTACCCAGTATGAGTTTTAAGCCGCCGGGACTGGGACACGAATTGCAGCCGACTACGTGGAAGTCCAGCGACATAACCATTATGCCCATCTGCTGGTCTCAACAATTGATATTTAAAAGAGGAAAAAAAAATTTAAGAATATGTTCTCATTTATTGTTTATTTTGTGTTGCTTGGTAATCTGGGTTTTTTGTTGTTCATGGAACTCTGGAGAGGTTATGAAGAAATAGCAACTGTGAAACATAAAATCTTGTCTTTCTTGTATCAATTTCCTTTTCATTATTTGGGCATTTTACTATTCCCTTCTCTAGTTTGAAAGTTCTCTATGTTTTGTGAAAAGTCAAAATACCATATCTGGAGGCCAAATTTTAATTAGAAGCTATGAATGCTAATTTTGTCTTCCTCTACTGAGTGATTGCTTGTAGTAGTTCCTGCAAGTGTCCTCATTGACATATAAAATGAAAAGTAGTGTTGTTATCAGCTAAATTGTGCTTTTCATTTAATGGGTGTTAAAAGATTACTAAGATGTGTTGAGACTCAATGAGTATAGTGCTCATTTGTAGGTTTGTTCATAGCATAACCAAAGAGGAAGGATTGAACCTGCCTCTTCCTACACATCCTCTCTAGAAGGAGGATGGAAGCTGCTGTGGAATGTGGCTACCCAGTAGCCCCCAGCTTATGAAATATTTCAGTCACAGGAAATAGGCCCAGGACAGAGCTAGATTTTGCAGAGCCTGAAACTGTCGTCCCTTCAGGGACTTGCAAGAGACCCTTTAGTGAGCAAGACATTCTGAAACTGGGGAACAGAAGATGGTATAATGGTTATGACACTGAACTCCCACGTGGTTGACCAGAATTCAAGTCCTGGTTCCAGCAGTTTAAAACTCATGCGGGGTGTGTGTGCATGCATGCCTAAAAATCCTGAGAGCTGAGTGGAGGAGAAGGGATTGTGGCGTGGCCATTTCTCCTGGGGGGTGATTTCTTACTTTCTGTTTCTGGGTCTCTCCAGAGAGCACACGTGCTCTATAGGAAAAATCTTTCTGAAAAGTAAGAAAAGACATCCTGAAAATGAAGCTGTTCGAATTTCATGGAAAATGAATGTTGGCGGCAACAGCTGGGTCCTGAAGAGTAGAGAGAGGTGAATGGGAGGGAGGACTGCCGAGAGGATGAGATCGGAAACTAGATTGCTGATTTTTAATGACTGACTAATCCTTTCCTTTTTTTTCCTCTCCAATTGCCAGTAATAGATACAGACATTTCTGTAAAACAGCAGTGGCAATGACTGCATGACACACTTCATACTTGGACAAAATTCTAGCAAAATGAAAAATCTAAGAAAAAGGAAAAATGTTTAAAGAAAAAAATTATTTTTGATTTTAAAAAAATCTAAGCTTTTTTGGGACCAGCAGTTAGCGTAACGGCTATGTCGCTGGACTCCCACATAGTCAACTGCGGTTCGAGTCCCGGATCCAGTGGCTTAAACTCACGCTGGGCATATGTGCTTGCGTGCCCAAGATCCTGAGAGGAGAATGGAGGAGAAGGGATGGCGGCATGGCCACCCCCCCTGGGGGGTGATTTCTCGCTTTCTATCTCTCTGTCTCTGCCTGGCGAGCGCACGCGCCCTATAGCAGAAAACCTCTCCAAAAAAAAAAAAAAAAAATCTAAGTCTTTTTTTGTTTTTAAAGAATTAGTTTATTTACCTTTATTAATTTGTTTATTTTAATTTGACCAGAGAGGGACAGAATGAGAGCTAGAAAGGGAAAGTAAGAAAGCAAACTGCCCCGCTTCCCGCCGGCCGCCATTGGCTGGCGAGGCGGGCAGAGCAGAGATGGCAGCTGGCTGGGGCGCTGATGCTGCAGAGCAGTCCCAGCATGCAAAAAGCAGTGTTGCTGATAAATGCAATAGATATAGGAAGATTTCCACGATTGCTAACTCGAATTCTTCAAAAACTTCACCTGAAGGCAGAGAGCAGCTTCAGTGAAGAAGAGGAAGAAAAACTTCAAGCTGCGTTTTCTCTAGAGAAACAAGAGCTTCACCCAGTTCTTGAAACAATCTCGTTTATTTTAGAACAGGCAGTTTATCACAATGTGAAGTCAGCAGCTTTGCAGCAGCAGTTAGAGAACATTCATCTTAGACAAGACAAAGCAGAAGCATTTGTCAGTGCTTGGTCTTCTATGGGTCAAGAGACAGTTGAAAAGTTCAGGCAGAGGATTTTGGCTCCCCAGAAGCTTGAGACGGTTGGATGGCAGCTTAATCTTCAAATGGCTCACTCAGCTCAAGCAAAACTCAAATCTCAAGCTGTGTTACAACTAGGAGTGAGCAATGAAGATTCAAAGAGCCTGGAGAAGGTTCTTGTGGAATTTAGTCACAAGGAGTTGTTTGATTTCTGTAACAAGCTAGAGACCATACAAGCACAGCTGGATTCCCTTACATGATGTTGTCGAAGACTGGTTTTCCATCTCACTCCTGCCACCTCATCATTTCGCATTGAAGATCGATTGCCAGGTTATGTTTCCGAAGATTTCAGTGGCTTGCTTTCTGTAAATTGTGTGCTTATCACTTCTTAGACGAATAACAGCCAAGGGAGACACTCGGTAAGAGTGCTGAGGTTGGGACCAGCAGTTAGCGTAATGGCTATGTCGCTGGACTCCCACGTAGTCAACTGCGGTTCGAGTCCCAGACCCGGCGGCTTAAACTCACGCCGGGCGCGTGTGCGTGCGTGCCCAAGATCCCAAGAGGAGAATGGAGGAGAAGGGATTGCGGCGTGGCCATCCCCCCTGGGGGGTGATTTCCTGCTTTCTATCTCTCTGTCTCTCTCTGTCTGTCTGGCGAGCGCACGCGCCCTATAGCAAAAACCTCTCCAAAAAAAAAAAAAAAAAAAGAAAGAGTGCTGAGGTTCAAATACACTCTCAGTAGTTCCTTTTGTTTGAAAGGGAGCAACAGTGATTGCCATATTGTCTGTAGTGCCATACTGCTTTCTTGTTTGACCTGTTCATTGTTTAATGCTTGCTGACAACTTTGTGTATCAAGGAGAGTACAGGAATAATGTGTCCCCTAGCAGAATACAGAGCTTCGGTAGTTATATTTAAAAATTAAGAAAATAAGCCACATACAGTCAGATATATTGTGATATTTTCCTTGACTATGATGAGCACGTTTTGCTGGGGAAATAATAGGAAAGAAATTTGAAATAGAGCTGGTAGTACTTTAGCAGTTCATTGCAGTGCGACAGAGAAGTCCACGTACATTTTTTCTCTGAGCTTAATGATTTAATACTACTCTAGGTTTTTATGTGTTTTTCTTATACTGCAGATTAGTAATTACACACTTCATAGTGTGGGGGACAGATTCAGATAATGAGTAAAATCGCTGCAATGAGTGCTAGATGGGCATCCTCGAAACTTCCAATCTGTTACCTTTTACTTTCTCTTTCCATAAATGTATTCATTCTTTTCAGCCAATAAAAATGTGTCTTAGAATTAAAAAAAAAAAAAAAAAAAAAAAAGAAAGAAAGAAAGAAAAAGAAAGAAAGCAAACTGCCAGGTTCTGCACTCGAACCGTAGTCAACCATGTGGGAGTCCAGCGCCCTTAACCACAATGCTCCCTGCCAGCCCAAAAAATCTAAGTCATTCTGATAGCTGAATTTTTCTGCATAAAATTTTGTTCCTTTTGAAAAAGAAGTCTGTATCACAGTAAAGCACTGACTCTGAATTTAACCATATTCTGGACATTTTATCTTCTTAAATTTAAAGTGAAAGTAATGAAAAACTGCAGCAGACACAAAATAATAAACCATAAAGCAGTTTTCTGATTGCTTGTATTTCTTCAGAGTGAACTAGCCCCGGAATTTTCAGGACTTCGAGCCTTCTGGCTGGCTACTCAGGAAGTTGTACTGCCTTGGGCTACTTGTTGAATGGTTTTATAAATTAGAGACAATGTTATGAATGGCAGTAGAATGACCTGTGTGGGACAACTCAGTGGCACAGTGGTCATGTGCTGTTTAGATTATGCTAATTCCTTATGGAAGATTGCAGGTTTGGTTCTTTGGTCCATCTGTACATCTGGGTATCAATACCCATGATCTTTATTGGCTGAGTAGGCTGGGATAGGGATTGTGGTATGGGACCCTGTCAGGGGTGCTTGTCTCTCTCTCTTTCTGTCTCTTACTCTTGTGAAAGAAATAATAAACTTGGGAACCAGCAGTTAGCATAATGGCTATGTCGCTGGACTCCCACATAGTCAACCGCGGTTCACGTCCTGGACCCGGTGGCTTAAAACTTACGCCGGGCGCGTGTGAGTGCATGCCCAAGATCCCGAGAGGAGAATGGAGGAGAAGGGACTGCGGCGTGACCATCCCCTCTGGGGGGTGATTTCTCGCTTTCTGTCTCTATGTCTCTCTCTGTCTGGCGAGCGCACGCGCCCTACAGCGAAAAACCTCTCAAAAAAAAAAAAAGAAAAAAGAAATAATAAACTTTTTTTTTTTTTTAAAAAAAAGGACATTTGTCAGTTCTCACTTCTTCTGTAAGCCTTAGCCCAAATGTCACTTCCTTTAAAGACCTTCTCTGCCCTTGCCAATAACTTGGCCTTTGGTTTCCTTGTTCATATTCTCTTAGATTATTCACTGAACAGATTATTCCTCCCCACTTGAGGACTATCTGTTTTAGATTTCAAGACAAGAAAGATAAGTATAATGTTTTACTCACCCCTCATTTAGTATCTGACTTTGGAAGACTTAAAGAAAAGACTTCATGGTGACATTATAATATATATATATTCACATATATTATGCACCCATTTTAATGTGTGGTTACACGGGTTTTGTCAAATGTGTGTACTTCTGTCATCAAGTACCCTAGGTGATATTTTCTTTTAGCACTTTAAATATTTCACTTCACTCCCTCTTGTTTGTGTGGTTTGTCATGAGAAGTCCACTGTAATTTTTATTTCTGTTTTTTCTATAGGTCAAGTGTTCTTTTCTTCTGACTTCCTCCCAGATTTTCTCCTAATTGTTGGGCTTTACAGGTTAAATATGATATGCATAGGTGTAGGTTTTTGGTATTTATCCTGCTTGGTGTTTGTGGAGATTCCTAGATCTGTGGTTTGGTGTCTGCCATTAATTTCAGAAAGTTCTCACCCAATATTTCTTCTGCTTTGTTTTCTTTTTCTTCTCCTTTGGTATTCCAGGTACTCATATGTTACATCTCATCAAATTGTCTCACAGTTCTTGGATATTCAGGTTTTTTGTATTGTTTCTCTCTTTTTCTCTTTTAGGTCTTTGCCTTGCAGTTTGAAAAGTAATTGTTGACATATTTTTGAACTGAGCTCACTCATTCTTTTTGGCTCTGTCTAGTCTACTAATGAGCCCATCAAAAGTAGTCGTCATTTCTATTAGAGTTCTTTTGATTGCCAGCATTTGTTATTGATTTTTTTTTTTTTAGGCTTTCTACCTCTCTGCTTTCATTACACATATATTCTTACTTTTTTTTTTTTTTTTTTTTTTACATTTTCCAGTAGAGATTTTAACATATTAATTATGGTTACTTTAAATTTCCCTTCTGGTAATCTCAAAATCTGTGTTATATCTGACTCTAATTCTGGTGATGCTTTTTCTCATCAGACTATGCTTTTTCTTACCTTTTACGTTATGTGCCTTGTAATATTTTTCTTGTTGTTGTAGAAAGCCCAACACAATATATCAGGTAACGAGAAATGAGATAAAAATTTTTTCATATGAAATTAAATGTTAAACTGGCTAGGAGTTGACCTGTGTTTAAAGACACTCACATTACTCTAGTGTTCTTGTTTTGGTCTCCCCGTTGTCTTTGAGCTTCCCTAGGAACTTCTTAACTAGAGTCTGAGCTTTGCAGCTCTGTAATCCATTGTTATTATATTAGACCTTGTTGATGCGGTGGTAAAGTGTGTGGGGGTAGAAGTATTCTATAATTGTGTGATTAAACCTCAGAATTGAGTATGTCCCTAGGTTGTGACCTTCACAAATGTTCTTAGCTCTTTTTCTTCCATCTTTAGGTGAATGACAACTTTTGAGCTGTTTACATACTGGAGCTGAAACTGGAAGTTCAAGGTGACTTCTTTTGCCTGTTAATGTCTTGAATTCATAATTGAGAAAACTGAGGCTCTGTGATGTTGGGTGACCTACATCAAATCTCTCAGCTTACTATTGCAAAACTGCAAACTTAGATCTTCCAACTTCAAATTCACAGCTCTTTCTCTCTATCTAAATTACCACATAAAATGCCATCTCTGCATTCAGTTTAATTTACAGCAGAGCTGGGGAATAGATTTGACTGAGTTAGGAAATAAGTCTGCGAGATTTCGGAGGAGGCTGCAATGCCTGGCTAGAGGGAGACTAAGAAGTTCCTAATGAGTAGAAATTCCCAAATAACTAAAGCTCATTTTTTGGTTTAGTTTCTAGTGTCCTAGATTTATCCTCCTATTAAGTGCTTTAATGCAACCATCAAAGTTTCTAATGCTTCAAATAACTAAAGCTAGTTTTGCAGTTTCACCTTTAGTGTTAATTCTGGTGTTTATCCTCTTACTAAATGCTTTAATGCACCAATTAAAGTCTCTAAGATTCCCTATTTCAAACTTTAGCATTCTACTCATTAGCATATCTTGAAAAAAATTTAGAGGGTCTCTTAAAAAATTTAAATATAAAATAAAATAAAATAGCATAGAAAAATCATTTTAACATTGTAAGATTGAATATTGTTTCACTAAATTTTGTTTATGAATCATGAAATAAGTATGTATATTTTTTTCTGCATACATGGGTGAAATATGAAATGCATTTCTTGGGACCAGCAGTTAGCGTAATGGCTATGTCTCTGGACTCCCACATGGTCGACCACGGTTCGAGTCCCGGACCCGGTGGCTTAAACTCACGCAGGGCGCGTGTGCGTGCATGCCCAAGATCCTGAGGAGAGAGCGGAGGAGAAGGGATTGCGGTGTGGCCATCCCCCCTGGGGGGTGAATTCTCACTTTCTGTCTCTCTGTCTCTCTCTGTCTGTCTGGCGAGCACACACGCCCTATAGCAAAAACCTCTCCAAAAAAAGAAAAGGAAAAAAAATGCATTTCTTGCCATGGGTTGTAGTAAAATCATTTAAAACATTTAATCTCAGGAAATAAAGAAAATGGAGGGAAATATCTTCATTTTTAAGAAAATACATGAACTAGTAACTTAACTTCCTTCTCTGAATTCATCAAAAGTGAGAAAAATACATCATGGGCACATGAGACATTATTAAGAAATGCACAAGGATAAAATGAAGTTTTCCTTTTCATGAGGTGTTTGTTGTAATATTTCTAAAAGTGGTATCCTATTTGAGTATTTAATGTTCGGAGGATAAAATTCTCTAGGTAGAATCTAAATGTCTCAATATGATACAAAATCAGACTGAAAAAATCTAGGTCTTGAATTCTGACAGTAAGTCACATTTTATTTAATGCAAAAATGTTACATTAAAGAATGGGATAGTGCTGTCACATAAATTTAGATCTGGATGTAGTGTATAAAAATGTTGATTGGTTAGTAACGAATCAATCACTTTGGTAATGTTTCATTTTTGTAAGAGCTTAATAAACCTCAAAATGTAAATATCTAACAGATGATTCCCATTTGATATAGTCAATAACGTATATTGATATATTAGAAGTAGCATCTACATTTTCATTCAGATAACTCCTGACTTGGACTTGGATTTTTTTTTAAGAGGTTTTTTTTTGTTTGTTTGTTTGTTTGTTTTTTTTGCTATAGGGCGCGTGCGCGTGCCAGAACGACAGAGACAGAGAGACAGAAAGCGAGAAATCACCCCCCAGGGGGGATGACCACGCCACAATCCCTTCTCCTCTATTCTCGTCTTGGGAAATTGGGCACACACACACACGCGCCCAGCGTGACTTTAAGCCACTGGGTCTGGGACTCAAAATGCAGTCAACTATGTGGGAGTTCAGTGACTTAGCCATTACGCTAACTGCTGGTCCCTGGACTTGGATTTTTAACCCCCTGTATTTTCCTCAAATTCTAAAAGCTGCCCCAATTTAAAAATATTTAAAAACCACTATGACATGTTTTTAATGGAGACTAGATAATTACTCCAGAAATTTTTATAACTCTGATTCTATAGATATATTTTTTAAAGAATTATCTTACTTAACTTTATTTACTTATTTTAATTTGACCAGAAAGGGTCAGAGAAGGAGAGAAAGAGAGAAAGAGAGAGAAAGCAAGAGGAAAAGTGGGAAAGTAAGCTGCTAGGTAGAGCACTCAAACCCTGGTCAGTCCTGTGGGAGTCCAGCGTTGGCCCTGTGAAAGTTCAACGCCCTTAACTACTGCCACCTGCTGGCCACATCATTTTCTTTTTTTTTTCTCTTGAAAGATTTTTTGCTATAGGGTGTGTGCACTTGCCAGAGAGACAGAGAGACAGAAATTGAGAAATAACCCCCCCGGGGGGGAATGGTCACACTGCAGTGCCTTGTCCTCCAGTCTTCTCTTGGGATTTTGGGCACACATGCAGCCACTCCCAGTGTGAGTTTTAAGCTGTCAGGTCTGGGACTTGAACTGTGGTTACCTACATGGGAGTCCAGCAACATAACCATTATGCCATCCGCTAGTCCTTGTGTTTTACTTATTCTAAAGCTTTTTTTCCCTTCAGAAATTTGAATCAGCCTGGCTTTTCTGTGGAGAGTTAAACTATTAATGATACTATAGGTCTGGAATTGCTTGGCCCATCTTTAAGACTGCAGCCTAACAGGCAATGCAGACAATTTCTGAGTTAAAGAAATTTTCCCACTCCTGCGAGACCTCTTACTTCCTGGTTTGCTGCTTCCATCTCTAATGGTAGAATGGTCCTTCTGATGGTGGCTAATTTATAAAACAGTTACATTTATGAACACTCTGAAACGAACTTTGGCACTCACTAGAAGAAAATGGAGAATAACGGTTGATTACTTACTTGTTCACTAAAAGCAAAATTTTCCATTTCTCCATACAACTTGAAAACTGTATATGAAATTCCTTTCAGTGCCTCAACACCTGGAACCTTTCCAGGGCAATTTTAAATTAAAAAAAACGTTCCTAGGAGGTTCTTTTGGAAACAGAAAATCTCAGCAGGCAGGCTGGCTGGTGGCACGGGGGCTGGGGAGGCTAGGTCCCACATGGCAGACTGCAAGGTTTGAGTACCGGACTCTGCTGCTTGAGGGATGTGCAGGCGGGAGTGTGTGCAGAGCCCAAAATCCTAAAGGGAGGAAAGGAGAAGAGGGGACTGCAATGTGGCTGTTCCCTATGGGGGGATGGTGCTTTCTCTCGCTCTTTCTGGGAAGCACATCCATCCTCTAGCAAATTCCAAAAGAAAAGAAAAAGAAAATGTCAGCAGGCACTTCAGTGAGAAGGTGGAAGAAGCCATGAGACCACCGCCAGTTCAAAGTCAGCTCTAGCCAGATGCAGAGTCACTACTTTAACTTCCCCTGTTGTCGTCCTATGTTTGTTTGGGAATATGTCCCCTGAGCATTAACCTCTAACCCGGAAACAGTAATAAATTGTTGGGTGGACCATGTTCAGGATTAAAGAAAAGGAAGGGAAGATGAACCCAAATGCTCCACTGTCACCTCCATTCCTGATGTGTCTTTATTTCCTTTTTTTTTTTTTCCTTTTCTTCCTTCTTCCTTCTTCTTCTTCTCCTTCTCCTTCTCCTTCTCCTTCTCCTTCTCCTTCTCCTTCTCCTTCTTCTTCTTCTTTTTAAATTTGACAGAGAGCACATGCCCTTGCTGGAGAAAGACACACCCACACATAGAGAGCGAAAGTGTAAAGACACCCACCTTGGGGAATAATCATGCTGTAATCTTGCCCTTCTCTCAGGATTTTGGGCACACAGGCACAGGTGCCCAGCATGTTTTTCAAGTTGCAGGGATAGAGATTTAAACAGCATGGTTGGCCAGGTCAGATCCAGCCGCGTTTCCCACTGCCATTGGCTGGCTCTCTCATGTTTCATTGTCTTTCTTCTTTTTTTTTTTTTGAGAATTATTTTATTGGGCTGGCAAGTGGTGTGGTAGTTAAGGCTCTGGGATTCCCACATGACTGACTGAGGTTCAAGTCCTGATCCTGGCAGCTTTCTCATTCTAACCTCTGTCTTTCTCTAGCAAACCTCATGTGAAAAAAATTAAAATTAAAAAAAATTAACTTTATTTATTATTATTATTATTATTATTTGTTTTATTTTAACAAGAGGAAGACACAGGGAGAGGGACAGAGAGAAAGTGAGAAAGCAAGCTCCCAGGTCTGAGACCCGAACCGTTGTCAGTCATGTGGGAGTCCAGCATCTTTAACCATCATGCCACCTGCCGACCCCTCATGTTTCTTAAGTTTAGATTACTACTTGATCCTCTGTACTCCAGCTGCAGCCTCTTCCACTTTAGGGAAACTGCTTTGACCAGTTTTTTTTTTTCTTTTTCAGCTTTTAAAAAATTAAAACAAAACTATGAGTACGTGAAAAAATTCTAAATAGTACTAAAAGTGTGCCAAAAAAGTATTATGCCTCTCCCTATCCCATTACTGCCCTGACTTTCTTCCCAGAGGTTACCATCTTGTTTTTCTACCTACTAACCTGTCTTAAAGGTACTGATCTACCTGATTATCTCTCTTTTCTGTTCTTTTTTTTTTTTTTTTTTTTTAAGAGGTTTTTGCTATAGGGCACATGCACTTGCCAAAGAGACAGAGAGAGACAGAAAGTGAGGAATGATCTCCCAGTGGCCCGCTGTAATCTCTTTTCCTCCATTCTCCTCTCGGGATCTTGGCCACATACGCACACATGCCTGGTGTGAGTTTAAGCCACTGGGTCCGGGACTCAAACCACGGTCAACTACACGGGAGTCCAATGACATAGCCATTATGCTAACTGCTGGTCCCAGATTATCACTATTTTCAAACATGGAATCCCGTTTATTTTCTTTGCATTAGTGTAAACACTCCCTACTAAGGACATCGTGGTTTCTATGGTGATGCTGTAGTAGGCTGCAGTGAACATCCTTGTGCATATATCCTTTTGCTCATGTGGTAACTTTTCTTTATAATAAATTCCTAAAAGGTGAGTTGCTAGGGAACATCACATTTTAAACTTTTAGCAGATATTAAAAGTTAAATTTTCCGGAACCAGCAGTTGGTATAATGGCTATGTCGCTGGACTCCCACGTCGTCGACTGCGGTTCGAGTCCCAGACCTGGTGGCTTAAACTCACACTGGATGATGGGTGTGTGTGCATGCCCAAGATCCCGAGAGGAGAATGGAGGAGAAGGGATTGAGGCTTTGCCATCCTTCCGGGGGATGATTTCTCGCTTTCTGACAGTCTGTCTCTGTCTTTCTGGCGAGTGCATGCTCCCTATAGCAAAAACCTCTCCAAAAAAAAAAAAGAAAGTAAAATTTTCCTCCAAAGAAATGATACCAATTCACACTACTACAGTTTATGAAAATGCCAACTTCCCACACAATTGCTACTTTTTATTCTTATTGAAAATAAATCCTTGGGGGGTCAGCAGGTGGTTAAAGGCACTGGACTCCCATATGGCAGAAAACGGTTCGAGTCCTGGACCTGGTGGCTTTCTTTCTCGCTTTCTCTTTCTCGCTCTAGCTCTGTCCCTCTCTGGTCAAAAGAAAATAAATAAATAAAGTTAAATAAAATAATTTTTTAATGAAAAGAAACTCTATGAACCTCAGTTAAAAAAAAAATCTTTGTGGGACCAGCAGATGGCATAATGGCTACGTCGCTGGACTCCCATGTAGTTGACTGTGGTTGGAGTCCTGGACCCGGTGGCTTAAACTCACACTGGGCGTGTGTGTGTGTGTGTGTGTGTGTGTGTGCCCAAGATCCTGAGAAGAGAATAGGGGAGAAGGAATTGCAGCATGGCCATCTGCCCCGAGGGGGGGGGGGGTGATTTCTTGCTTTCTGTTTTTCTGTCTCTCTAGGTTCTTTCTGGAGAGTGCACATGCCCTATAGCAAAAACCTCTCAAAAAAAAAAAAACAAAACAAAACAAAAAAACTCTTCGCTTTTCCAATAGAAAACAAAAGGTATCTCATTGTTGGTTTATTTATTTATTTATTTGAGTGAGGTGGAGTACTTGTTAGGCATTTAAAAGATCTTAGAAATTATTTTTATTCTTTTTTTGGTAAACTTTACTTCAGGTTCTTTATGTATTTTTTCTTTTCTTTCTTTTAGAATTATTTTATTTAACTTTATTTATTTATTTTTGTTTGAGAGGGACAGGGGTTAGGGGGGCTGAGAAAGCAAACCGCCAGGTCCAGAACATGAACCATGGTTGGCCATGTGGGAGTCCAGCACCCTTAACCACCATGCTACCTGCCGGCCCCCTTATGTATTTTTCTATTGGGTTTTCTTTTTCTTAATAATTTCAAAGAACCCTTTATAAACTGAGCAATTAACCCCTTATAGTCACATATGTTGCACATGTATTGGATCGTTGGAAAAGTCATGACATGTTTTGCTATACAAAAATGCATTATGACTTTTCCGATGACCCAATATTTTCTGTGTTCTTAGTTTGTCTTTTGAGTTTGTTCATGGTAGCTTTGCCATTTAAAAATCTATGTTGTTGAGTTAATCAACGTTTTCTTTTTATAGAGTCTAGATTTTGTGATCAGGAATGACTTTTTTATCAGCAAATCCAATGACCATTCCTCAGTCCCGTATAGCATCTGACACCATTCACCATGCCCGCCTTATAAATCCTTTCTTTTTCCTTCTTGGTTGTTTTTCTAACCTTTTTTTGGTTGTTGTTACTTGTAGTTTATTTTCTGCATCTAGCTGCTCTTTTCTCCAGACATTTTAGTTTATTTTTCTTTGTTGGTAACCACCATAAGCATTGTGCTCTGACTTAAGAAATCTAACTAAAAATGTAGAGATCTTAGAAATCTATTTACTGATTTATCTAAAATGGGTTATTTACTATGCCAGGAAATAGAATTTGCTAATCTCAACTTTGCCATATTAAAAAGAAAGCTTTGTTTTAATGAAATTCTTACATTTATTAGTTATTTAGTTTATTAATTTGGTAAAACTCCACCTGATTCCAGAAAAGATTTCAGGCAAGAGGAAGATCACATTCAGAGGCTGCTTAATGAAATAGAGCTTTTAATTCTTACCCAAATAATGGTATAGTTTTTTCTCAATTAACTAAAATATACTTTTGCGTAATGTAGTTAATGTAACGTATTTTCTATGGAGGAAAAAGCACTTAGTTTTAGCCCATGTCAGTTGAAAAATTTCCTGCAGTTTATTAACCCTCTTAAGATTCTTCCCCAAAAGGAATACTATTCAATTTTTTTTTAAGACAGATTTTTGCTATATAGCATGTGGGCTCACCAGAGACGCAGAGACACAGGGAGAGAGAGAAAGTGAGAAATCATCCCCCAGGGGTAATGGTCACACCACAATCCATTCTCCTCTTGAAATTTTGGGCATGCATACACATGTGCCCAGTGTGAGTTTCAAGTCACCAGGTCTGGAACTTGAACCTCAGTCTGCCATGTGAGAATCCAGCACCATAACACTGTGACACCTGCTGGCTCCACTAGTTAACCCTTACCGAAGTAAGAGGCTCAAGGTATGACAGAGACCTAGTGCCATCATTCTGAACATCACTTCTTATTGGACTATAGTCTTGATCAATGGCCTTCACCCTTTGGCTAGTCTGGAGAATTTTTGGTTGTTACCACTGGGGAGGGCCACTGGCATCTGATGGTTGAGGACAATGATGCTGCTAAACATCATGTAATTCCCAGATATTCTCTCACAACAAAAAATAATTCCGTCAGTCAGTGGTTGAGAAGGTAACCAGGTTGAGAAACCCAAGTCTAAATAGGGAAAGATAGGGCCAAATGGGTCCCAAACTTAGAACACAGATAAAAGATGCTTATTTCTGAGTTTAGTACATTCTGATTGCTCCTTTTTCCTTAAAGTGCAGGGCAGAAACTCTTTACTCATCTGAACATCTTTATAGTTGTCATTGTATTACATTGTCTTCTGCATTGCTATGTTGGTTTAACCCAGGACTTTAACCTACTGTGGGATCCATGTTTGCTGACATGCACATTCTTTATTTTTCTCTTTGTATTCTTAAAACATTTTTATTTATTTTGTTCTTGAATAAGAGATACACAGAGAGAATCCCCAACAGAGTCAACACAATACAATCCACCCCTGGCCTCATTCAGCTTGGATCTTGGGCAAGCACATGCCTGGCATACTCAGGGAGGTCTCTGGACTTGAATTGGGAACCTTCTCATGTGGGATTGCCTTGCAGAATGTTGCTTTTTATTCCTGACCCCTTCCCTCTTTGACAGCCAACCAGATTATTATCTCTAACTCACTCATATATTGTTTTCTGCTTTAGTACCCAGAATATTTAAAAACTTCCAAGAATATATGGTTTGCTTCTATTTAATCTAGTGGGTAGAATAATTTTTCAGGAGAAAAAAGTTAAAACAAAAGAAAATTTCTATTTAATATCATATCACCAAACATAGTCACTCTTCTCTCCTCATATAACGGACAAATCACACCTGCTGTTCAATACTAAAACCACGAAAGTAAAAGTCTGTTTTATATGTAATCCCATTCCTCATAAAATAGGATAGTGTTGTATCTATTTATTTTCAATATATTCTTCTGTTTTAAATGTCTACATAAAGGGAATGTAGTTTGATGTCCTCCTGTATTTTCTCCTAGTTCTCCAAATGTATCATTCTATACATTTTCAACATTTAATTCTGCTTTGTCCTTCATTAATTACCCAGCCTCCGCCACAGCAATATTTGTGTATTTGAGTGGCATTATTACATATGCCTAAACTACGCCTAATACTACTTGCAAAAATGTTTGGCTTATACACTCATGATGGCCAGGGCTGATAAATTCCAGAGTTTATTTACCAAAAGTTTCATGAAATTGATACTTCAGGGCTCCTCACACGCATGCGCCCATGTTCCAAGACTCATGTTCTCCTGGGCCTTGGGAGGAAGCAGAAGCTGTGGATGCACACCAAAGACGTGGAGTGCTGGTCCAAGCTGCGGTCATTCTCTTCTCTGGGCAAGTTGTTTCTAATTTTGTTTCTATGTCTCCCTCTTCTAAGATGTCCTGTGCCAAGAAGTACAGTTCCTAGAACCCTCTTCCCTATGTGTTTCTGGGTTTGCCTGTGAGAAGAACTGGTGTGAGATGTGGCTGTCAGAAGAGGCCCTCTACTCAGGAGGTCTTTCTGGTGGACACTGTGGCTTCTCATGCTTCTCAGAGGTACAGACTTCATGGCTGCAGAGTCACAGAGTTGGTGGAGGCTTCCTTAGAGAAACTCAAGAATTGTAGCCATTTCCTGGTGAAATTTGAGAACTATTTGCTTTGGGGTTTCAGATTTAATTCCTTGATGTCTATTTTGTCTACCTTTCGGATGCAGTCTTGCCCTTCTTTTTCTAGCTCTTCTCACAGTGTGTGTGTTGTAATTCTAATATCGAATTCTCCATTCCTGGAATATTTATAGTGACTCCATTTTCTTAACCAAATTAGGAGTGGCACGGTTGTTGGTATCAACAGTATGGCACTGCTTTAATGCTATACGTGACACTGCTTTGGAGCCTGGCAATGGACTGCAAAGAGATATTATAGCAGGTGGGGAAAATGGTAATCTATGTTATGTAATGGAGAAACATTCGATAAAATACATCCCTATCAGAACATGGAAGGAAAATGTACATAGTGAGCTCACAGCATTGGGAAAGGTATTGAGAATGTTAACAAAAAGAACTGGTTGTAATAGCTGCATTTGATAAGGGGCTACAAGAAAGAGATGAATTCATAAAAGAACTTGCTGGTTTATATGTGGACGAGAAAGACTATAGAGAATCTAGTAATATGTGAGGTTGGAAAAAATGGAACCTTTAAAAAAGTGTCCAAGCAGTTAAAGACAAAATTGAGAAATATCTTAAATTAGAAGGGTTTATAAGCCTGTATCTTGGGCCAGCCGGTGGCATGGTGTTTAAGGTGGCTGGATTCCACATGGCCAACTGCACGGTTCAAGCCCTGGACCTAGTAGTTTGAAAAACATTCTAGATGTGTGTGCATGCATGCTCAAAATCCCAAGAGGAGAATGGAGGAAAAGGAAATTTGGTGTGGCCATTCCTCCTGGGGGAAGCTTTCTCTCTTTCCCTTTCTCTTTCTCTGTTTCTTTAGTGAGTGCATGCACCCCATCGCAAATTAAAAAAAAAAAAAAAAAAAAAAAAAAAAAAAATCGAGAAAGAAAGAAAAAGAAAGAAAGAAAAAGACCATTAAACAAGTCATTTAAAGTTTCGGAACCTAATTGTTTTAGAACCATATTGTCCTAATACAGTCAATGGGAAAACTTTTATTTAAGAAATTCTACCAAAACCCAGTAAGAACAAAGGCAGTCTGGTGTTTAAGCCATGGCGTATTCCCTCCTTCCTTCCCCTCCCAATTGAACTTGATGAAAGTTTCACTACAATCAGGTGTAGCTAAGAAGATGCGCCTTCTCCCTCCAACTGGCCATCACCAAAAATAGTAGCTGCCAGCATTTATCATCTCTTTGAACTCCAAGCTGAAGAAGCTAAATTCTTAGTGCGTGTGGCTGAGAAATCTCGCGTTCCCGTCCTTCTGCTAACCCCTGCCCTAGGATGGAAGTTCTATCCCAGGTAAGGCAGCTGCACCAGGTCGCTCGCAGAAATTCCATAGCTGGAGAAGCAAGCCAAGAAAAGCGGAAGCTGCTGCTCCAATATTGAAAGTAGTGACTCAGAGAGTTTGTCGCTGAAGAAAGGCAGCCCAAAAGGCAAGAGAATGCCAAAGTTCTCCCCCAAGAAACTATATTTATTTAAAATGGAGTGTGAGAAAGTTCAAGCCTAGGGGTAATCTAGAAAACAATCGTTGCTCTTAATTAAGAACAATTAGGCAGGGGCTGACAGGTGGTATGGTGGTTAAAGCACTGGACTCCCACATGGCCAACCGTGGTTTGAGTCCTGGACCTGGTGTCTTGCTCTCTCGCTTTTCCACTCTCTCTCTCATCAAATTAAAAAAAATTAAATTAAACAATTAAAAGTAAAAAAAGATTAGGTTAAACCATGGCTCACCAGAGATAACAAGGCTAAGACATATTGACTAAAAGGCCTTCTGGGATTAGAACAAACCTGAAAACTGTCTGTCCTAGGACAGGCTAAAGACAACAGCAAAAATTTGGTAGTTAGTGGAGCCTGACTGGTTGGGATAATGACAAATGAAGGAGACAGCTTAACAGAGAGATTAGAGTTTTTTTGTTTTCTTTTCTTTTTTTTTAAACAAAGAAACTAGCCAAGTCACTGAACAAATAAAGAAAAGGCAGCAAAAGCAAGCCTCATAAAATAGAGTGGAAAATACATATCCAGAGTTGCTATATTACTCCAAAATTGTAACTTTAAGAAAAAAATTCTAAGACATGAAAAGAAACAAGAATGTGTGATCCATGCACGAGAAAGTGAGCAGGCAACAGAGATTGACTCTGAGAGGGACCAAATACCAGATTTAACAGACAGAGACTTTAAAGTAGCTATTATAAATATGTTCAAAGAACTAAAGGAAACTGTATTTAAAGAAGAAAAAGAAGGTATAAAAATAATTTATCAAATAAAAATATTAAAAAAGAGAGAGAGTGGGGACCAGCAGTTAGCATAATGGCTATGTTGCTGGACTCCCATGTAGTCAACCACAGTTCGCGTCCCGGACCCGGTGGCTTAAAACTCAAGCCGGGCACAGGTGCGTGCGTGCCCAAGATACCGAGAGGAGAATGGGGGAGAAGGGATTATAGCATGGCCATCCCCACTCGGGGGAGATTTCCCGCTTTCTATCTCTCTGTCTCTCTCTTTCTTTCTGGTGAGCGCACGCACCCTATAGCAAAAACCTCTAAAAAAAAAAGGAGTCAGTAATGAGGGGTGTCATAAAACTATGGGTTGTGGATGGAGGGCATGTGTGCCATGCTTAATGTTAAAGTGACTTCATGCAGAGAACTGAGATGACACAGGTGATTCGTTTACACTTTTATTTCTAGCTCACTTAGTCTACCAGACTGAAATGGAGTACAATGCCAGCAATTTTATAGATATTTTGACACAAAGTAAACAATATTTTGATGTTGAACAATTGTACAGACTACTACATGCATATACATATGCTGACTGGTGCAGAAATATTGAATTGATCAGCAAAACTATTAATACAAAATCACATTTTCTTTTTATGTAGTTTAAATGCAGCAGATATGGGACATTGATACAAACACCATTAAATGGGAGTGGAAGGCATTGTATTAATGGTGTAGGATGGACAGCCGAACAAACAGAGTATGTTAAATCGTTATCTTCTTTGCGAAACTGAAATCGAAACATTTTGTTTGCAAATGTAATGAAATAAAGCATGTTGAGGCAGGTGAATGACACCAGACAAGACTTAACCACTTACGCATATGCTTTAGCCTGTACTGAGAGTTCGTTCCTATTAAAAGTATCTCAGCACAGTGTAAGGTGGAATGCTAATGCTATTCTGTGTGTAGACAGGACAGGATAATGCAACTGAAAAATCGTTCAAAGTAAAATACTGATTGCGCTTCTTTTTCCCTGCAGCGTTTAGAGCATTCATAGCCTAGTATGAAAACCCTCTAAAACATTGACGTCAATATAGATAAATGATGCATCATGCAACTGTACCTATAAATTGAATACCATGTATAACTTAGAAATATGAAATTGTTGTAATGTATATATATGTATATAGATAGATAGAGCAATTTTAAGACCTATTAGCTTAATGTTTAATTTCTGATATTCTATTAGGTTTGAAAAAATAGTTTTGAGTGCTTTTAATCTGGGAGATATTAGGGACTTAATGGAAACAATTAAAATCTCTACGACTTGGAAGAAAAAGAATAGGTGGTATATTCATCTTTTCGTAGGGAATTAACCTATGATTTTTTGCAACAAGGTTTTTTGTGTGTACATTTATTGCTAAATACTGAAGAACTTCATCATAGGTTTTCATAAAATCACTTTGTGAATCTTCACAAAGCTGTCCTGAGTTTAACAAAAAGCATATATTCTAGCACTAAATGGTGAATTAGTGAGTCTTGGGAGTTAGACTTTTTTTTTTTGGACGAAGTCTCTAGTTAACCAAAAAAGCAGTAGATAATTCATGCTCCCCCTCCTGACCCTAAACTCACACATGCCTGTTTGTACCCATATTGCCTCCGCAAAGCTGATTGGCTATCAGAATTAAACACTATAAACTTTAGTTTCCCCCATTTAACTCGTTTAGAGATTTATCTTCCTTTTTTAACTTTCCCCTTGCTCTACCTTCATGTCCTCTCCTTCTCTTCCTCTTTCCCTCTCTTCTCTCCCCCTCACCCAAACGCTGGCTTTTGAAAGTCTCTGTTTATGTTAATGTTGGAGATACACAACTTTGATTTTGTGAGACCAAAATTAAAATAATAGGTACTTTTGAATACTGGCCTACAGTAGATGGGTTGCATCTGAGGAATGAACATCCTCTGATTAGTGAAAAGAGCTAATATCAGGGAGGTAAAAATTCACCACAATATCCTCTTTTGGTTTTAAACACAATTGTGGTGAAAGAAACCATTGAAAGCAGCTCTACATTGGCAATGAAAATAATTTAAGCAATTATATGAGAAAATCAGTAGATACTTCACTTTCATTTGTTAGTAGGAAACACTTTCGAATACTTGACGTATTTCAACTATATAGATATGATGCAGAGATTTTTATTACGAGGCTGAAAAAATAGTTAAAAAAATACTACTTCAGTATTTACGGTAAAGAATACACAGACTGAAATGATTCAAATGGGGAGAGACATTTTAACTAAAAGCGTTATTGCACTGCCTCAGACCTGTTTGGACTAGATGTTGAGTAAGCAGTTTACAGCCACTTTTGTACCACAGCCTATGTACATGACACCATCACATAATGTGTTGGCATAGAGATGAGACAGTTAGGATGGCAGCGAGTGAATGCAACTGACGTGGGGCAGTCAACACAGTTTTTTTGTTTGTTTGTTTGTTTTAGCACTTAACCACTAAATCTTGATTGAACTTTTATTATAACATCAATACAACATTAGTTAATAGAGAGAAATAGAGTAAAGAGAATACAGCAATACAATCTGAAGGAGGGGTGGGAGTAGCAGCAGGAGTAGGGAGATGGGACAGGGGTGAGGAGGAAGGCTACTGACAGGGGCAAAAGCAAGTGCTTTCTTCATCACTTTCCTATTACTTCTATGAAAATTTACTATCCACCATGATCAATCTCATTCCAGCAATGATTTTTCAAAGGGTACCAATCCATATTGTAACTCTCTAAAGGTTTTGTTCTAATCTGATTGCTGGAATTAAGGGCCTCGTTCAAATTATTAATCCAATCACCTTCGAACTTTCTCTCACTTGGATTTTATCTATGTCCAATTCACTCTGAATAGATTAATCCCCCTGTAGTTTCCTCCAAGTTTATTTGAAATCTTTAAGAGTAGCAACAACAGGGGAAAGGGTCACAAGTAAGTACACGAGTCCACTTACAGAGATAGTTAATACATAATATTATCCTAACTTTCTAAGTAACCCCACCCACTGAGGAGTACTTAATAGTCCCTCCCACCCTAAAATACTTACTATATATAATCCGTTATTTAAACTGATTACACAAAGAAATAAAAACAATGTAATTTTCCACAGACCAATCCAACAGTGCTCTACAATCTGAAACAACAAAGAACTTTCAGTCCCATGAATGGTGGTGTGCTCTCTTAGAGGAAGATGCGGTATGCTTCCTGCTAGGCTCTTCATTTCTCAGGTGGTCCTTCATTTGAGCCCAGGTGTTCCGCCCAAGTGTTCTCTGTTGTCAGTCTTGAACTGTATCCGATGTAAGATGACTGTGGTGGGTGACAATGGTCAATTTAGGAGTCCAAGAGGTACCTGTAAACTTAAACCAAATTCTAGACTGTACCACGTAGATCTCCTCCTCTCATTGTGTGTACCTGCAGGTTCACTGTACTACTTTATGTGATTACATCAAACAAATTTCCTTTTTCCACTATCTAAGAAAAATACCTCATTGCTCAAACTACAATGACCCTTAAGAAATGTATGGAAACCTTCTGCTTCGATATCTTAACATGATGACTTTAAGGAGTCCTCTCTAGTCTTACCTAAAAATGAGAGCTCTTAGATCTCCTTTCTTGATTTAATTAATTAATAATGCAAATTTGGGCCAAAAGTCAATTAATTAATTCCGCCAGTTTGTTTCGAAGACTCATCTATTGTGTTTAATTCGTTTTGATTTATCCACCTCCTTTATATTTTCATTTCTTAAAAATCTTTGCTCCTTTTCTAACTTCTTTCATTCCTTTGCTTCTTCCTTTCTTATGAATAAAGGCATTTTTTTGCCGAAAAAAGTGGAAAGAACCCGGGGCTGGCAGGTGGTGTGGTGGTTAAGGACGCTGGACTCCTACATGGCCTACCACAGTTCGAGTCCCGGACCTGGCGGCTTTCTCTCTCTCTCTCTCTCTCTCTGTCTCTCTCTCTCTCTCTTACTCACTCTGTCTCTCCCTGGTCAAATTAAAATAAAGAAAGAAAGAAATTGAATTCTTATTTTAAAAAAAAGTGGAAAGAACTCAATTAACATAAATGTGATCAACAGTAATGGACAAAACTGAGAGAAAGGAAACTTAGTTAAATTTAATACTACAGAACAATAAATTTAAGATTACTTATCCTTAACATCTAACACTTATAGATTATATATATAGCATAGAGCATAGTACACACTGCCGAAAAGTTAATCACAAGCTTTTGTAAACAGCCAAGTGTGTGTCAGGGACTCTGAATTGTTATCCCACACCAGCATGCTCTCCCTGATGATCCCTGTTGATTGGCAAACTTCTCCAGACTTTTGCTTGCAGTAGTGGCCAATGCCCGTGTGTACATGCCGGTGCTGCAGATAATGGCCCATTTCTAGGCATGCATGAAGATCAATTGACAACTGTAAATTTGACACAGAACAACTTGAATTCAAACATATGAAGGATGGATTGATATCTGAGGTAACTGAAGTGACGCGTCAACATAGTCCAGAAGCACAAATGCACCATTTTAAAAGTCATTACTCTAAAACACCAGTGATTGACAAGCTTTCTGATTCCGTTGAAGAAAAGAAAGTTGTTTTGCATTCAATAGCCAATTACATTTCTTCTTTGAAACTATAAATCCTTCTGTTTGATTTGTAAAGGTCCAATTGGTGGAACTGAAGTTATATTGTTCAAACTGAAGACTGAAGATGCACAGGATGAACTATTACACAAGTACTCCATTTCTGAGGAGCCTCTTATTCACAGTGTTGTAAGAAGTTCACAGTAAAGAAATATTTTATACTATGTTATTTATCATTTTTACTTAGTTTAACATGAGAATCAGACAGTATTTTATAATTCAATGGAAAGTTCAGAAAGCATAGTCACCACTTTAAAAGTATTAAAGGACACTACCATGGCTACAAGTCTTAAGTATTTAAACATTCAAGAATAAAGGGTGGATGATAATGAACGTGTGAGATGATGCTGATAAAAAAATGAAACTTCACCGTGAGACTCCTCTTTATGACAGGCAACTTGAAATATATACCATGTTATTTTTTACTACCAAACTGTGTTTTGGCAATTGGAGATCGTGTGTGTTGAAACACATGCTCCTTCAAACCTGCTTCTTCCGTCTCCCTATGTAGCTAAACGGAGTCTCAGCAACCAGGCAGGAAGGTGACCCCTTCCCACAGCAGAGTTAGTGGCAGTAGTAAAGAATTAAACAAAAAGAGAGAGGTTAGACAAAACAGTTCAAGGTAGTAGCAAGGGACCAGGCTAAAGAAGTCAGGCAGTCCCAGGTTAGCACAAAAAGTCCAGGAGACACTAGAAGTGTCACTGGATTGAAGACAACTCTTGTGTTGTCTGTTGCTTTAAGTCTTTTGAGTTGTTTTCTGAGGCCTTTTATCCATTGGCAACTTTATGTCAGACCCTTTCCATTGTGTGAACTCTGATCCTTTCAAAGTGGTTCCCGTCAGGTCATCCCAAAGACCAAGAAGCTAAGGAAGTCTGTATCCCCAAGGAAGTGTCCATAGCCCTAAATCCTCTTTTTCAGAGGCATCCCTCCCAGGCATCTGGGTGCTAAATCATTTCCCCTCTCCAAGCATCCTAATGTGACAGTCTAATGAGGGGACTGAGACTGACGGTGGAATGCCCAGATGCATATGGAGACAGACGAGTGGACAGATGCTTCCAAAATCTCAGCTGATGTTTTTCCAGTCAATTAACAATGCTTGTGAAAAATTCCTTCTGAAGTACCAGACAAGCTGACAACCATCACCTAAGAGTCTTTTTTAAGAGTTGGGTATGGGATTTAGGAGTCCTTGACATTGCTGCTCTTTAGCCCTCACACATGATTGAGAGGGGTCACAACATCTAACAGACCTGGAGCTAACAGAAGACTCTGGTTATCAGGCTTAATGCTTGATGAAAGCCATTAGTGGCATGATGATGGTAAGGTGTCGTGTCAAAGCCAGAGTTCTTGGGTACCTGTGATTTGCACCAGGATGTGAAGGCACACTCTTAACATACAAGAGTCCATCTAAGAGAGCACTTCCTTCTCAGGCCTGAGGTGTTTCGTGTTGCAGGGGTTTTGCCTGCTCCTGGGGAGAACTGGTCGAGTTGCTGCTCCTTGAGAATTAACAGAACTATGGATGTGGAGTTTGAAGACGGTGAAGTTTCTAAGGGTGCAGCAAGAGGATCATGGAAGCCCTCCACACTGCACCAATAATCTGGCTTCCTTAATAAGGCGTCGGTCCTCCAGTGATGTAAAGAGAGTCTCGAAACTGCAAGAAAAGTCATATCCTCCTCCACCTCTCCCCCTCCATGAAGAAATCAGCATTTCCTGTGTTTACATCAGCTTCTCTGTAAATATTACAGAGGAATTTGGCAGCCTTTAGAATTTAGATGGTGACCGAGGTTTCAGTAGGTAAAATCCAGGCTTCCAGGATTCACTGGAAAGTAAACTTGTTACTTTAGATTGGCAGTCACGGTGGAAAACTGGGAACTTGTTCGTAAATATTCTGTTGCTCCCAGAAAACACTGAAGGTTTCTTGGTGCTTTAAGATGTGTGCCAGTCCAAGGTGGCCCTGATCTCCTATAGCTGCTTCAGAGAGGATGTGCTTCCAGGGGCCTGGAGATGCAGTAGCCCAATTTAGCACACAGTCACTGATTGAGAAGCTGAACAGGAATAAATTTAGAGGGCAGAGATCCTGAAGGACGTGACAAATATTTACATGGTGCTGTAGGATGGAGGTGGGGGTGGCGGCTGTGGCGGTGGATACTGTGGTACCGGAGGCTGGTGGTACCAACGTGGATTCCAAGTGATCATAACAGGTACGTAGAGGGATCTTCCTTGTCCATCTCGTCCCACTGGGTACCAGGCGAATCCTACTGGGTAGGTCGGGTACGTGGTGTACGTGGGGTATGTTGGATATCCAGGTACTTGAGGTACGAATTCAGTATACGTTGCCAGGTGAGCTTGGTCATCTAAATTCGGAATAGACAGACGAGGATACTGGTTCTGGATGGTAAAATTGTTTGGAGCTTGACGATCATGAGGCACTTGCATTTTCCACCCCCTCTTCACTTGGAGAATCTGGGCTCCATTAGGTGCAATGGTTGGAGTGATTAGCCCATCTTTCACATTTCTTGCCACAAAATCTCGGAGAGCTACCATCTCGGATTCAGACAGTGAGTACACATGTCCACTGGGAAAGCTGTGTGCTCCAGGTATCATTTCTATGTTGGGGTCAACCAGACAGTGATCCAGGTACACGTGCTCATCTATTGGAGTGTACACATTCTGGACGTAGTAATACCTCACTGATTGGTAAACTCGGTATCCATCCACTGGGTAGTAAAGCAATGGCTGTGGTGCTGGTGGTGGGAGCGACGGTGGTATTGGAGAATACATCCGGCAGTGGTATCGGCAGTATTCTGAATCACAGACGATAGACCGAGTGCTCCATGTGATGTTGGGGTCATGTGTGCTCAGCCAGCGAACCCCTAGGACTACAGGGAAGAATGGAGACTGAGTCACATCAAATGACAGCACCTCTTGGTGATCTCCCAGGTCAACTATCAGGTTGTGGGTTTCGTGGACGACTGGGCCCGATGCAATTGGGTACCCATCAATTGCTTCCACGAGTATTGGTCAGTCCTTGACTCTTAGAGGAATTCCATTTGGGGCAACGTATTTGTGATCGATGAAGTTTCCAGAAGCACCAGAATCGATCATGGCTTGGACGAACAGAGTGTGTCTGTCCGGAAGATGAATCTGGAGCATCACTTGCAAGTGAGGAGATGAGGCATCATCTTGTGGGGACCTTATTATTTCTGGCCCGGTCGCTTAAGGTCCCTCTACAGCGGGGCCGGGGAGTTTCCCAACGGTGATGCCTTTGAGGCCTTGGCAGGACAGCTGTCAGCGTAGTGACCTCCAGTTCCACAGTAGAGACAGAGGTTCAACTTTCTGAGTCTTTCCTTTTCTTCCTGGGTCAGGCGCATGCGGGCACCTCCCATGGGCTCAGTGGGATCCACCTGGTGGTGGCTTGAGATGTGAGGCAGAACCAGGGCCCAGGGTGGGGAGCGTGGCTTGCTGGCTGCAGCTGCCCTGGCCAGCCTGCGCTCCATGTGAATGCACTGACCGATAAGTGCCAACAGTGACTTAGCCAGCTCCAGGTGGGACAGCTCCTCCTGAATCTGGTCGCTAAGACCTTTGCGGTACTGGTCAATCAGTGCAGGCTCATTCCAACCCAGGTCTTGGGCAATCATCTGGAATGCATTGGAATAATCGATGACAGACCCCATGCCCTGGCGCAGACGTCTGATCTTACGTTTGGCAGCCTCTCGCTGCTGAGGGTCTTTGAAGACATGCTTCATTTCCATCATGAAGGCTGGGTAGTTGTGCATCAGGTAATATGAGCGCTCCAGCTTTGCTGAGGCCCAGTGGGCAGCACGGCCGGTCATCATGCTTGTCACAAAGCAGACATGGACATGATCAACTGAGAAATCTCTGGTGCTCTTTTCCATGAAGATCTGGCACTGGGACATGAATGGGGCCAGCATGTCTGGATTGCCATCGAACTTCTCAGGAAGGTCTTCGGGGCACTCTTCCTCGATTGGAGGAGGTGGGGCAGCAGTAGCCGTAGCACCACGGAGCTTGATGTCATCATCCTCATCCTCCGAGGGCTCCACCTGCTCACGAAGGGAGATGTTCTCTTTGGTGAGATTCTGGACTTGGTTCTGCAGGTTGTTGTTCTACCTCTGACTGCTTCATGACCTTCTCTCTTAGGTTGAGACAGCACAGTTTTACATAAGCTGCACAGAGCCAGGGAACAAGTACATTTAGTGACCTGGATGGACAGTACAATACTTTATCTGAATAGTATTTAATCAACTAAGAATTTTATTATTTATGGTTTTGAGAAAACAGAGGAATACAGTATTTGTTACACTATATCTAAATGTAGTAAAATCTAAGCTGTCATGCAATTATGATTTAGAACATGAATTATTTTTAAAGAATTATAAGTTAACTGAAAGCCCAAACTTAGTGATGTGTTTTATCAGACTTCATAAAATTACTAAGCAACATAAATAAAAACACCCCCAAATGAACAAAAAACTTTATCAATTAAAATTAATGTAGTATTAAAAATACTATTAATGATGGCTACTGAATACTTTTTTTTTTTTTTTTGGAGAGGTTTTTGCTATAGGGCGCGTGCGCTCGCCAGACAGACAGAGACATAGAGACAGAAAGCGAGAAATCACCCCCCAGGGGGGATGGTCACGCCACAATCCCTTCTCCATTCTCTCGGGATCCTGGGCACACACACACGCACGCCCGGCATGAGTTTTAAGCCACCGGGTCCGGGACGCGAACCGTGGTTGACTACATGGGAGTCCAGCGACATAGCCATTATGCTAACTGTTGGTCCCCCTGAATACTTTGAAAGGAACATTTTAGGTAGGTTGGGAATTCCTTTGCAGTCTCGATGGAAGAATATTATCCAACACTCAATCTGAATTTCCTGTCAGAGCGAGCTGCGCCCGGGGCGCCACAGTGTCCACCCCGCTTTGGTGGAGTAGTTGTGGTTAGACAGTGCAAGGACTGTAAGATACGCCGTGTTTTATGTAGTCTTGGTGACCGCCCAGCTCTGATGATGCTTTGTGGGGAGTAAAATCTCTCAGTTTTTAAGATCTGGCATTTTAAATACATTGAAATGAAAAATGAGGTTTTCTTTTTGTTATCTATTTAAATAAATAAATTTATTCATTTATTTATCTTGTTTGAGATATTTTTGTTATAGGGTATGTGTGCTTGCCGGACAGAGAGACAGAAAATGAGAAATCACCTCCCCAGGAGGGATGACCACACCGTAATCCCTTCTCCTGCATTTTCCTCTTGAGATTTTGGGCATGTACACCACATGCCCATAGTGAGTTCTAAGCCACCAGGTCTGGGATTCAAACTGTAGTCAATTACGTGAGAGTCCAGCGATGTAACCATTGTGCCATCTGCTAGTCCCTCTGTTATCTTTTTTGATCAATAAGATTTTAATATTTTTAAGAAAGTAAAACAAAAAAATCTCTGATTAATTTATGACAATCTATGCTTAGATTTTTTTCAAGGTAAAATTTAATGAAGAAAATATTTTGAAAGTCTTTATTTTCATTTTATAGTTTATCCTTCCAAATAGCTAATTCTGGTAAATCTAGAACCAAACTTAGTATAATTATATCCTTAGGTTTACAAATATTTAAAGTACAAAGATAGACCAGTATGTTGAATGTTCACGTGATTAAATATGTTTAATTTTATGTAAATGATTAAATATTCTTCGAATAGATAATATATCTAAGAACCTAGTAATTGTAGGAAGTGAGTTTTCCTGCAGAAGAAATTGGAATTTGTCCACTAAACATTTTTAAATATACGCATTTAAAATTTCGACTGCTCAGGATGTCAAAGGAAAATTTTAGATGAGTAGCTCACAAAGGTGAGTTGAAGGACTTGTTTTGGAGTACTTAAAAAAATACATACCTCTTGTTTGTCAGGCACTGTGACAAATAAGTGCTCAGTGCCTTACTATACATGTCATTTTAGTTGTAATAGTCTTAAAAATTTTTATAATAAAATGAGAAATACTAATTTCAAGTGATCACCTAAAGATATTTTTATATAAAATAATTTTTTACAAAGTCCAAACAAAATATGAATTTTTTTAAATGTATAGCAAAGTATAATCTTTCAATATGGCTTTCTCTCCACCCCAGTATCTTTTGCTAAAGTTTTGTCTAAGTTACTATTCCAGTTTTGGCCCAGAAACAAAACTACCAGGGCACTGTCAGTTTTCCCTGATAGAAATGTTCGTTACCATTGAAAATGATGAAAAAGGTAATGTTGATATTTTCTCTTTTGTATTCTGCCTTGAAAACAGACACATTAATCAGTTGCGCACACAAATGCAGTATAACGCTTCTGTTTAGGATGATGCCTTGTGACAAATTAGTGAATTTGGTGCCATCTTTTTCATGAAACCTGCTATTTGCCTTTGAAGTTCATGAGTTTAATAGAAACTTTAGAAATACTGTATTTTTTGGTCTAGCCTGTGGTATGGTGGTTAAAATGCTGGATTTCACATGGCTGACTGTGTTGTTCAAGTTCTGGACCCCACAGCTTAAAAAGTACTCCAGGGGCCTGCAGATGGTGTGGTGATTAAGGACACTGGACTCCCACATGGCCGACCATGGTTTGAGTCCTAGACGTGGTGGCTTGCTTTCTCAGTTTCTCTCTCTATCACGCCCTCTCTCTGGTCAAATTTAAAAAATAAATAAATAAAGTTAAATAAAATAATTCTTTTAAAAAATACTTATAAAAAAAAAGTACTGGGACCAGCAGTTAGCGTAATGTCTATGTCGCTGAACTCCTATGGAGTCCACCACGGTTTGAGTCCTAGACCTGGTGGCTTAAACTCATGCCAGGTGCGTATGCATGCATGCCCAAAATACTGAGAGGAGAATGAAGGAGAAGGGATTGCGGCGTGGCCATCCCCCCAGGGGGTGATTTCTCGCTTTCTATCTCTCTGTCTCTGTCTTTCTGGCGAGTGCACGTGCCCTATAGCAAAAACTTCTCCAAAACAAACAAACGAACAAAAAAGTACTCCAGGCACATGTGTGTATGTGCAAAATCTCATGAGGAAGGACAGATGGAGGAGAAGGGATTGTGGAGTGAATCTCTCCCACAGGGCGAGGGCGTGTATGTGTGCTTTCTCACTCTGTCTCTCTTAACCTCAAGTGCACATGCTCTCTGGCAAAAATTAAAAAAATTAATAATAATAAAAACTTTTTTTTTTTGGTTCATCCTGTGGGAAAACATGTTGCCATTGTTTCACTGGTCAAATCAAATTATTATACTGAAATGAGACAGTTCTTTTCTTCTTCGGCCTCTCAAAGTTTTCTTACTGCCTCACATCCTCCTGTTACTCTTGGCTAATGGCATTTGGTGCTGCCTTTGAGTTGGTGCCTGGTGTAGTTTAATCAGGCAGACCTAGGAGAGGATGCTGGAGGCTACTGCATAGACTAAGCCACACACTGCAGATGAGGATGCTAGAAGCATCTCACTTTAAAGGTGGGCCAGAAACCTGGCTTCCATAGAACTTCAGGCCAGCACCTACAGGTGTCTGTGGAGAGCTTAGAAATCAACTCTCCCCTCCCCCATAGGATTAATCCAGGGATATTTCAGGTGCTACTTGTAATCTTCAAGTAGAATGGGAACTGGGTTTTAGAGTGGGTCAACCCAGTACTCTACCATCAGAGGTCCATCATTCTTAGAAACCACCATTCTTTTTTTTTTTTTTTTTTTTTGAGTTTTTATCTTACTGGAAGAAAGATCAAAGTAGCATTTGCTGTGCATCCAGCATGCAGATTAGGGTCCTGGGAATTTTTAACTAAATTTGTGGTTTTGTTTTGATTTAGAGGCAGTAGGTAGGAATACCTATTCTGAACGCGCTGTGCAGGGTGGCAAACTTTTATTAGATATTTTTGGGATAAGGCAAAGAAAACTGAGAAGTGGCCATTGGAAAAAAAAAAAAACACCTGGGATGTAGCTGTGATTTGGGCTGTACGCAGGGGTAATCAAAGACGGAAAGTGGTAAGGAACTCTTTCAAGTCCTGATTACCACATCCTTTCTTTATAAATTGAGTTCTTCTTTCTCTCAGACTGACCACTAGAGGGCACTCGACACGGACACAACCAAATAGGGTGGCAGACTCATGGCATTCTGAACCTGTACCATGGTCTCTGCTCTGCAGTTGCTGTTGTGTGTGTGCTTCCTGAGTCTTGGGTTTCAAGGTCTATTTTAATTGCCTGGAATGCTGTTCCAAATCTGTTTTAGGTTGAAATGGAACAAAAATAACTAACAACAGGAACCAGCAGTTAGCGTAATGGCTATGTCACTGGACTCCCACGTAGTTAACCGCGGTTCGCGTCCCGGATCCGGTGGCTTAAAACTCACACCGGGCGTGTGTGCGTGCGTGCGTGCCCAAGATCCGGAGAGGAGAATGGAGGAGAAGGGATTGTGGCATGACCATTCCCCCTGGGGGGTGATTTCTCACTTTCTGTCTCTATGTCTCTGTCTGGCGAGCACACGCGCCCTATAGTGAAAAAAACTCTCCAAAAAAAAAAAAAAAACAACTAACAACAACAACAAAAAGTTATTCACTCTTATCATTTGCCAGTATTACCCTCAGTGAATGGGAGATAAATGGCACTGCTCAGGTTGGCATTCGGCTTTAATCAGATCAGCAGGCTATGATGGCTTCTCTCACAGCATACAGACTAGGGTTTTCAGAAATCAAGCCAAACAGTTTTGGGACTATAAGAAGGATTATTGTCAACATAATTTTTGGCTAGAATCATATTTTCTTTTGCTGAAATGAAACACATTGAAACACATTGTCAGTAGAATTCTGACAGCTACTGTAATTTTAAGCACAGCTATTTAGAAACTATGTGGTACAGGGACCAGCAGTTGGCTATGTGGTAGAAATTCAGATTCTAGATTAAGGAATGAAAAGAAATAACTCGAGTATGAACGAAAATAAAAGGTGCTATGAAAATTCTCAGGCAACAAACTCCAACATACTGTCATACCATTCCTAGCTCACCCTGAAGAATTAAATTTCAGGAGCTGGACAGAAGTCCAGCAGCAAAATATGATGCTCTCCAAGGCTGACCCACATGGGAAGTTCCATGTTCATGTCTGGAGACCTCCCTGAGCATGCTGGGCTGTGATCCGGGGTTGGCTGAAGCTGGGGGGTGGATCACAGTGTCAAGAGCCTCTGCGGGGTGTTCTCTCCATCTTTCCCACTTGGTTTCTCTTGCTCATGGAAGAAATCAATAAAAACAAAACTTAAGAAAAAAGAAAGAATTCAATTTTACTTAGGAATATAACCTCTTACATACAAAACCTCAAACTGTAAACTTGAGGGAATGAATACATTAATTTCTGGCACACAGTAAACACTCAAAAATGTTTCTCAATCAATAGCAACAGCAATCTAGGTATACCTGGTAGATGATAAGAAATAATTTTTTTCCAGAAATAAAGTACAAAATTATGGCCTTGATTCTAAATTTTATGTAAATAAGTATTTAGTCTAAATTTTATACAAATATATACATTTAAATTTAAATTTCTCTGCTTAAAAACACATTAAATTTACTCACATTTTTCTTAGTCTTTCTCCTTTTTCCTTTTTTGTACTTATACCTTTTGCTGGCCTTGGGTGGCCTTATTATTAAAAGAGAACCCCTCTACCTCTCTCTATTAAAATGTAAATAAACCTACTCATAAGTTAACCTACTTAAAACCCTTTTAGATTTAATAAGGAAGAGATTTTGCATTGAAAAGAGATTAATGACAATGGTAAGTAGGATTTATGAAATCAAGCATCTGTTTTAAAAAGGCAAGTAGGAGAAATAGTTGTGAAAACCACTAAAAGATAATATGTGACAATACCACTCAACTGAGTAATTTAGGATGTTCACCAAGATTTTGGAGTTGGGGTCTTTCCTATTTCTCAGGATGGGCCTTTCAGTGTTCCTATTTTTTTTTTTTTTAGAGATTTTCGCTATAGGGCGCGTGCGCTCGCCAGACAGAGAGAGACAATAGAGACAGAAAGCGAGAAATCACCCCCCCAGAGGGGATGGTCACACTGCAATCCTTTCTCCTCCATTCTCCTCTCAGGATCTTGGGCACGCACGCACACGCGCCCGGCGTGAGTTTTAAGCCACCGGGTCCGGGACGTGAACCGCGGTCGACTACGTGGAAGTCCAGCGACATAGCCATTACGCTAACTGCTGGTTCCCCAGTGTTCCTATTTTTACTTAGGTTTTATCGCTTTCTTTGTTTTTTCTTTTCTTTTTTTCTTTTTCTTTTTTTTTTCAGTTTTGTTTAGGAAAAGGTAGTACAGTGGTGAAATATCCCAAAGTATTTCCAAATCTACATGAATCTAGCAAATAAATCCCCTGGGTCAAGCTAAGTAGTCTTTCAATATTGAATTTTAAATATCTTTAATTTAGACATTCAGAGGATTAAGCAGAGAATGAAAAGTTCCCTAAAAAGTTGCCTACAGCTGATAGGAATAAAAAAGTATTAAAATGCTTTACTTTAGTAAGTTAACCATTAAACACATCATTAAAATATAATTTTTAAAACTTTTTCAGTATTATTAAGTTTTGTTCTAGTTATTTGAGATACACTATTATTAGTGGTTTTGACAAGCAACATATCTAATTCAAACATTATTTCTCAGTTTTTGAGATAATAAGGAAAGACGACCTACAACCTCACTCAATCAGATTTAAAATTTGTTATTTTAAATGTGCAATCTAAATGATTATATATCAGACTTTATAATGTCCATCCATTTCTTAGGAAAACATTTCTTTGGAAAATAATTTCATTTGTTCCTGTCACATGCTTTCCTGATTTAACCATTAAGTGATTTTTCCATTCTCAGAAGAATATATTTTCAATAGCTAGAATCGTCCTTAGCTTGATTGTAAGTGGGCTCAGAGTAAGCTCCGTGAGGCCAAGAGTTTTGTTTTTTTGTTTTTTTGGGTTTTTTTTGGAGAGGTTTTTGCTATAGGGCATGTGCGCTTGCCAGAAAGATAGAAACAGAGAAACAGAAAGCAAGAAATCACCCACCAGGGGGATGGCCATACCACAATCCCTTCTCCTCCACTCTCCTCTTGGGATCTTGGGCACACACACATACATGCCCAGCCTGAGTTTAAGCCACAGGGTCCGGGACTCGAACCATGGTCGACTACGTGGGAGTTTAGCAACATAGCCATTACACTAACTGCTGGTTCCAAGTTTCACATTTTGACAAAGAAATGACTGAGATTAGACACTTGGCATGTATTGTCCTACTTTTATCAAGACAATGTGTGATCAGATGCTTGCTTCCAAGCAGTTGGTTGTGCCGGAGTGAAGACATTTCTAGTGAAAATATTGAGAGGGGAATCAGGTCAACTCCAGGGACCCTCTTAGTATATCACTCTTCTGAGTGCCAAGACATATATTGGCACACCCATTTCTATTTCCATTTGCTTAAGATCTGTTTCAATCTTTGAGCTAAAACAATCTTGTGGTAATTAGCACTGGTTGTTAAGAGCGCCAGAAGAATCAAACTAACCATTCTTGGGACTGTGTTATTTTTAATTCATTAAAATAATCTTTTCTCATTCACATTTGGCCACAACAGAAATCTCCAGTGGCCCTCGGGGAACCAACTCATGTCCCTCCCACTCATGCAGTGCTTCTCAAACTGAGAATGTATTTTTCCAAGGGGTATAAGAGAGGTATTTGAAGTTATAGAGTATCAATTTTATAATCGGTAAGTATTATACAATATCATTTACAAAATATTGAGACATATCATGGAGTAAAATGCAGCATCGATATGGATTTTTAAGTAAAACCTGGGACTTCCAAAGAATTTCATTCCTGGTATATTCCCAGACCACTCCAGGCTTACATGTTCATTGGAAAAGTTTGGGAAGCACTGCAGAAGTGCAACCTGGGAGCCCTCAAGTCCCCAAACTGTCTCCCTGGGATACACTGATGTCAAAGATTTTTTTTTTAGAGGAATATTCTTTTTTTTTCCCCCTAGATGAAGACTTTTGACCCGGAGGACCTAGGAAGAATTGAAGAATAAACTTTCCATGGAATATTCTTGAGAATATTTTAGACTGAACGGGGAAAAGGCCTTAGGGAGGAATATCTAGGATTCTTCAACTAGGCAGAGTTTCTGACAGTAAGCACTCTGGAGCAGGGTTCCCAGTAGAAGGCCTAACAGACATAGGAAAGGTGATTAGTCAACTGTCAGGGCAAAATGACAAATCTACTTATGTAGACAGATGCATTTAAAAAAACAAAAAGGAGATTCATTAGTGAGGCTTTAGAAAATAAGTATTACTTCATTAGACTATGTAAAGAAAATTATTTTTGTAACTTATTTGCTATTCATCTGATAGCAGCTATGTAACTGTTTTGACTGGAAACCTATATATAGAAAATTTAAACACTCTAGATTTACAAAAACTGACCAACATTTACTTTTAGACACTGAAGTAAGTATGAGTAATGTAAATATCAACGATTAATGACCACAAACCCTTAGAAGTTATGTTTTGAGACAAACATGAAAACCATTAAGCAATTCTAAGCACAGTGAAAAAACAGACATTTAAAATTATTTCTAGTAGTAGGGCTGTTTGGATTTCAACTAAGACAAAAACTTGTTTTCTTATCTGAGATATAATGACCAGATTCTGTTCATTAAAAAAACAAAAACAAACAAAAAACAAAACAGCTGTTCCTTAAAGACTTCAGTTAGGTTCTAAATATTTGAATTATATTTTCCAAGTATTTAGGTCTTTTAAAAGTAGACTGAAATTTAGAATTTTTTTCTTTAAAGAACATATTGTGCTTTGACCCAGAATTTTCCTGGCCATTTCCCTGAACTCTGTACACACGTACAAACACATGACATTGAGGCAAATGCTGGACATTTCGAGGAGGCCAAGGAATCATATTAACTGGAAGCCTTCTAATAATTTAGGAACAATTTTGTCTTGGTTTTTACTGAGACAACGCTGAGAACAAGAGAGGTTGTCAAGGCTTATCCATGAGCATGACTGCACATCCCATAGTTGCACACCTGGGACCAGAGCCTTGATTCCTGTGAGACAAAGTGGATTCGAACACCCTGGAATCTAGATGTCACAAACAAGGCAACCTCCAGCAAGTGCCTTAACTCCTCTGAATTTCGCTGTGCCCAGGAGAAGATGCTGGAAGTGGCCTTTAAGAATAGTCCTGTCTCCCTCTTGGTGAATGGGGTTGGAAATATGCGGGGGAATTCCTGTTCTGGTTGTTGTAATTACTGAGGGTTCTCCATCTGTGGCTTCGGTCCTATAATTCACACCTTGCAAAAGGAACGACTTCCACACATGGCAGTGCCTCCTTCTTCCCTGCCACTGAGGAATACTGGGCTACCCATTGTCGGGCCAGGGTTCTTTTCATGGTAACTCATGTCCGACCGAAGTCTATGGAGGGGGACGTGGCAGTTTCACTTAAATTGCTCTGGATTTAGTTTGCAAAAATCACTTTTTTAGAACTCCTATTTTGGCATATCTACATCCCAGTTTTAGATCTTTAGTTAGATAAAGGTCATGTTGGGCAAGGTAGAAAAAATAATCATCTTTAGATGGCTAAAATGTAATTTTTTACAAAAGAACTAATTTCCAATGTGAAGTGCAATTTTTAAAAAAAGTTTAGTTGTATGATGTAACCTTTTTTATATTTTTGTTTTTTAAATTCCAGTTTGTCGTAGACTATGACATAATATATACTTCATGAGAAAAATTTCAAGCTTAAATTACAAATATTTTGATATCTAGTCATTAAATCTTGCCTATTTCCATGATTTATAAATAACCACAAATGCAAGAAGCGAAGAAGAAAAATGCACCCTATGAGTTATATCACAAATAAGTAAAAATACTGTATTCCTTTAAACAAATGTACTTATTAGAGCTTTATAACCCAAAGCAAGTTATGCGAGATGGTTTAAGAAGAGGTTCCAATTTTGCAACAGGAAGTCTGTAAGCTCCTCCAGAAAGCAGCTGTGAAGGAAGTACCTGTGTCTTAGAAACTTGTTTCCAGGTGTTCTTGACACTTTTGCATGGAGGCCCCATTATTTACAATGTTACGCGTTTTGCAAGCTCAAAGCACCCTTCTTAATTAAGAATCCATGCAATGACATTTCATCCTTTCCTGTGCAAATGCTAAAACTCATTATAACATAAAAGTTAAAACTTGAAAATCTGACTGCAATTTGAAGTGAAAGGATCAAAAATGTCAGACATTGCAGAGTATTGGTTCCCAACAGAGCTTGCTTTATTTGTTCACTGTTCTTCAGTCGTTTTTGTTTGTTACAAAATGCAGTCTTGACTCTTCATGTAAACAGTACTTAAAGTAACTGTTCATGCCATGCAAAAATAACATTTTCGCCTTCGCCCGTGTCAATTTCAGTGAAGCTCCTCCTCTCTCTTGAAGAGAAAGGAAATAGTTTCTGCTTGGGAAACCGAGGGGACAGCCCTTTGGAAGGTCCCTGACAATGTGATGGTGAAACCTCTGTACCTGGCAAGGGTCTGTCTCCCTGGGGAGGGTTTTCTTCTAAGAGGATGGTGCTTATGTGCTGTGGGGTCATGATAGAAAAGTCAGCTGTGGTCACTGGCAGTGGCCTGGCTGTGCTGGGCGGGGTTTGTGGTGCACTGCCTCTATTTTCCTTAAAGTTCACTTTGAGGGATCTGGACTTCAGTGGGTTGCTGCCTTTTAAGGAGCTCTTCGGGCTGTCAGTGGCATTGTCAGACTGGGAAGGGCCGAGAGGCCCACACTGGGAGCCAGCCGTGTCCAGGTTCACAGTTATGTCGACTGGGGCATATTGCAGTGGGGCATCCCTGGCAGCAGGCCCCTTTTCTCTGGCTAGTGTTAGAAATGGGGGGCCCCTGACTCTTTGGTGCTCTTCTGTCCCTGTGAGGTCAGTTGGGAACTTCATCTTTAGTGAGATGCAGAAGGTGGCGGCAGGGGTGATCTCTCCGTCTCTGTGAAGTCGGTGGCACAGCTGGTGAAGCTGTCAATGCTGGAGGTACTCTTCATGTCCATGATCACCTCGGTCTGCACCACGGCCAGCTGCTCCTGTGGGCAGACCACTTCTTCCATTTCGATCTCTTCTTCATAGGTGGATGGCCTCTCGGGCTGGTCCTGGCAGTCCAGGTTTGGGTGAGAGTGAGGCTGTGTCTTGGTGATTTCATTGTAGAGCATTTCCAGTTTCTGGGCGCTCAGATGCTGGGGGCTGGAGGAAGAAGTGTTGTTCAGCTGCTCGTGGGAGTCTTTCTGGCTAACCTCCTGGTACTTAGTCTCATAAGACTTGCTGGAGCTGGTTTCCGATAGAGCCTTCCTGGCCCTCTTCCATTGGCTTGGAGATAGGTGATTATCGTCCGCTGAGTCCTTGGTATTTCCAGTATTGGCTGGCTCTCCTGTCTTCTCAACGGCCACATCTATCAGTTCCATACTTCGAGCGAAGGCATCTTTTAAGTTCATTGGAACAATGCTCCCGTTCCTTTTGGCCCGCTCAAGAGCCTCTCTCCTCTTAATTGCCTTCTCCTGGCATTTCTGCTCCTTGTAGAACTCAGAAAAGTTGTTTACAATAATTGGGATAGGAAGGGCAATAACCACAACCCCAGCAATACAGCAGAGGCCTCCCACAATTTTTACCCTAATAACGTTTTAGGGTAGATGTCACCATAGCCAACGGTGGTCATGGTGATGGTGGCCCACCAAAATGATGCAGGGATGCTGGTGAACTTGGTAGTATTTTCATCCTTCTCAGCAAAGAATACCAGGCTGGAAAATATCATGATCCCCATGGCCAAAAACAGTATCAACAAGCCCAATTCATTGTAACTCTTGTCTGAGGATGAAACCAGAGACTGAAGGCCGGTCGAATGTCTGGCGAGTTTCAGGATCCTGAGGATGCGCATGATTCGGAAGATCTGGACCACACGCCGCACATTCTGGAACTGCAGCACGCTCTTGTTGGACTCCGTGAGGAAAATGGTGACATAGTATGGTAAGATGGCCAGCAAGTCAATGACATTTAGGGGGCCCTTAAAGAACTTCCATTTATTTGGGGAGGACAGGAACCGTAAAAGGTATTCCATGGTAAACCAAGCAATACACACGGCCTCCACGTGTGCTAACTGGGGGTTGTCATTGGGATGTCCGAATTCATCCATCTCCTGCAGCTCTGGTAGAGTGTTGAGAGAAAGAGCAATGGTGGAGAGTACGATGAACAGGATAGACACGATGGCCAAGATCTGGAAAGGAAAAGAAAGCCCAAATCAGCAAATCCTTAGTTGCTAATAGGGGATATTTGGGACCATGATTCTTTAAATGACAGAGAATACTCCAGGTTTTTCCAAGAAGGTGTTAAGAAAGTAATTTTACAATCTAAAATTCCCTAACTGATACACATACATGTACCTAAGCAATCCCAGGACCTAAGCAATTTGAAATATCCACCCCTCTTAGCTCGCTGCTCTTAAGCACATTTGTGTGAATATCCACCATTTGGATGAGGGCCTATAGAGCTGGGATCATTTTTTGGATAGGAATCATCTCTCCTCTTGTGATTATCCACATTTTTTCTCTGTTAACCACCTGGTTTGGGTTTCCTTAAGTGAATTGTCTTACATGCCACATAAGCTGTTAAACAAAGATCCACGATCTCCAGGAGCTCTATCCTATTTTTTTTTTCTGAGAGATTTTTGCTAACAGGCATGTGCATTTGCCAGAAAGACAGAGAGACAGCAAAAAATCACCCCCTGAGGGGATGGCCATGCCACAATCCCTTCTCTTCCATTCTCTTCTCAGAATTTCGAACATGTGCCTGGTGTGATTTTCAGGCTGCTGGTCTGGGACTTGAACTGTGGTGGCCACATGGGAGTCCAGCGCCTTAACCACTACACTACCTGCTGACTCCTAGGCCTTTTATTCTACAACTAAGAACACAATGTAGACCTACACCTGGAGAGAGAACATGACACTCAGTGCAACAGTGCTTCTCCCAAGAACAAATACTCTATGTGGAAGGCATTGACATTAGAACAAGTCAGGAGAGTCCTTGGGATGTGTGGCCTTTTGGCCTACATCAAGAGGGAAAGGAGGATTATGAGCTGACTTCTTTTAGTCAAGGAAGATTTCATATAGAAGAGCTCAGGGCTGACCCTGTGGTCTAGTTGTTGGGGAGCTGGATCTCATACAGCTGACTGAAGTTCGAATCCCACCCCTGGTGGCTTAAAAAGCATGTTGGGCACATGTACATAAAAGCCCGAAATCCTGATGGGATGGAAAAATGGAGGGGAGGGACTGCAGTGTGACCACACGCCACAGGGGAGTGCTTTCTCCCTCTCTCTGTCCCTGTCTTTCTCTGGAGTGTGTATGTGCTTCCTAACAATTAAAATAAATAAAACAAAAAAAAACATATAAATAGAAGTGTTTGAAGAACGTCCAGGATGTTCTCAGTGTCAGGTAAACAATCTCAACAGGAAATAGCAGAATGTCAGACAGAGAAGCAAAGAGGAAGAACACAGAAAGAAGAAGATTAAATGACTGTGTTTTACAATCAGGCAGTGTGAGCTGTGATCCTGGTTGTACCAGTTACTGTGTGACCTGGGGTGAGTTATTAACCTTTCTGTGTCTTAGTTTACCAATCTGTTATATGAAGGCACAACCATAGCTAATTCATTACTGCTGTAAAGGTTACGTGGTACACAGACACGGTTAAATAAATGGAAAGTATGTGCATTGTTCAAGGCTACAATGACTCAGGACTTCGTGTGGAAAGACAAAAGTCAAGAATAGCTATTTGGGAAATCTATAAAACCGTACAAAACATAGACAGCTCCAGTAGAGAGTTCTTCATCATAACCCGAGTTCTATTCATAGATTACAGGCAAAGCATAAGATTGAGGTTTACAGGTAATATAAAGAGGCACTTCACTGCTGGGTAAAGAATGTACATTTGGAATGCACAATTCTTGGTGGAGTAAGAAACCTTTCTAACTAGGTAAGATCTGGCTTGGTTTCATTTGACCTTTGTTAATGACCTTGGGAAGCACCATTGGTCTGTTACTATACATAACTTTGAAAAGAATATCCTGACAGTGACTGTTTTATTTGGAAACTCAGCATCTAGTAAACATGTTGAAGGACAGTGATTAACCATCTTAAGGCCATACAACACAGCACACATTACACTGTGAAAAAATTAGTTTATGTCAACACTTTGACTTTTTTCTCCCTCCATTTTCTTTTCTTTATCCCTCTAAGTTTTTCTACTTCTAAGTTCTTCTCCTTTCCCTTCCTCCTTTCTCCTCTTATATCTCAATACTTTTGTTTTTTTCTTCCTCTTCTTTCAGATCTGATCTCTCCTCTTAAATTGCTGTAAAGTAAAACTGCAATACAATGTCTTTCAGAATGTGCTGTAGGAATTAAGATTTATGGAACAGTGTTTTATTGTTAGTCTTTCATCTTTTTTTCTTAGAACGAGGTTAAGTACTTTCTATTTGAGTGTACTTCAGGATTTTCTTCAAAAATGTGGATCAGTGGCTCACAGTAAAAAAAAAAAAAAAGTGGTTCCCTTTATCTATGCTAAGAGATCATGAAGGCTAAAGTTAGAAACTCCCTCAAGCAGATTTAGATAAATCAATGGATAATAGAGTCAGAGGGTTTGTTAAGGGTAATTTGAGAATGCTCACCTCATATCCTACCCTCAGAGGCTAAGGGCAGGGTGACATCTACAACATTCTGTCATTCAGATTTTCTTGAGGAAGCACTGGTCAGATCTCATCCATTCCTGTGTTCTTACTCTAAGGAACCAGGTGCCACTGCATATGTTCTAGATCACACTGTTGCTAATATACCTTCCGCATTTTAAGTATTAGGTTTGCTGCCATCATGCTTGCACTGACGATCCATTTGCTAGATTTTCCACATCTTCTAACCTGTTCACCTGCCCTTTTAGAACACATTTTATTTATGTGGATTGCTTCAAAGGGAAAGGGATAAAGAAGACATGCAAGGACCAGCAGTTAGCATAATGGCTATGTCGCTGGACTCCCATGTACTCGACCACAGTTCGAGTTCTGGACCAGTGGCTTAAACTCATGCCAGGTTGTGTGTGTGTGTGTGTGTGTGTGTGTGTGTGTGCCCAAGATCCCGAGAGGAGAAAGGAGGAGAAGGGATTGCAGCATGGCCATCCCCCATTGGGGGAGTGATTTCTTGCTTTCTGTCTCTGTGTTTCTCTCTGTCTTTCCGGCTAGAGCACATGCCATATAGCAAAGAACCTCTAAAAAAAAAAAAAAAAAAAGACATGCAAACAAACCCATTCTATTATCTTCCAACCTTTTCAACAAAAAAGCAAAGGAAGGTTCAAGGTGGGCCTTCAGTTTTCCTTGATCTCACAATTAGAGCTAGACTGTGATAATTTTACTTCCACAATTCATTTGGGGAAAGAACAAAACACTGTATAGTACTAATGGAATCCGTAGTTGGTCAGAAATTAACAATGTGGCTACCTTTAAGGATTGGGAATTTAGCATCCCCACAACATGACTTGGAGTACAGTCAGGAAGAAAAGGAATTATTAAAGGAAAAAGCAAACACTCAAGGCCTTAGCAACCCAACATTCATGTTAAAGGAACCACAAGGTACGGAAGTGCATTATTTTCTATCTCATGTTCAAATTTAATCTGTCAAAACACATTTGCTCTCAATTTAGGGGAATGACTTATTTAAAATATCTGTGAAGCTTGGCGTTTTCTCAGAGAGACAGCACTTTAGACAAATTATTCAATATATCCCAAAGGTGACATGTAGTGCGATAAGCCAAATGTATGTTTATTGCCTTCCTGCAGAGCAGTGTGTTTTTTTAGACACATAGATGTAATAAATGTAAAAATTGGCTCCAAGCTACATGATGTGCTTCTAAACATAGATATTTGCTTTACCCCAGAAACCCTTCCAGTGTTTAGGTATTGCTTAATTTATCATAACTGTGCACAAGTGATGATGTGACTGACTCAGGTTTTCAATCTCTGTCACCTCCAGCTGACCTCCAGAGCTGGCAGGAGTCAAACTGTTTCTCTCAGCTCTAGTAAATAGCCTGGTATGTGTACATGGCAAAGAAAGTGGAGATTCGGAGGAATTACCTGTGTGGTATTGGTCAAACTCCTGGGAGATTTTGAGTAAATTCCCTTCACCCCTAACATTTGATAATTCCCATCTAAACTAAACCATTTTTCTAATTCCAGTCATGTGTATGAACCAAACCAAGGACAAATCCAAATTAATCCTGACGTTTTGGTCAAGTGGCCAAAACAAAATTTTGTTGCTTGAGAAATAAAATAGTCAAAAGGAAGGCTTTGAAAAATATTATGCTAAGCATATTCTAAGCATTTGGTAACTGGGAATGGATATGTTTTTCTGGGTAAAACATTCCGCCCTCACCTTGAATCACCTGATTATTTTAGTTCTTTAGGCACAGTCACACTCACTTATCCCTGGGGGATAAGCACAGGGCTCCCAGCACTACGTGCCCCAAGTGGCTGCACTGATTTCTCTTGTGAGAGACAGTAAAGCAGTCAGAGACTTGTCTCAGTTGTACCAACTAGTTGATTTCCATCTTTTACAGATAATGGGTGTGTTGTGTTGGAAAGAAAAACTAGATGAGGAATTACAATACATGGCTCTACCTCCACTGGCCACAGAGACAAGCCACTTACCTCTCTGAACTTCAGTTCTCTCATCTACAAAATGAGATCCCTCACCTGCCTTGCTGAGTTAAGGATCACATTGGATCAAGCATCCTGTAGCCTTTGAAGTGTGAGAAGTGTAAGGTGCTGGAGATGGGTCTGGAAATAGCCTTTGATCAGCACTGGGAGGAAAGTGGCGAATCACTCACTTAAATACAGTTCCCAATCTTGATATCTGCAACACTTCTGAGTACCTTCTTTCACATAAGTGGTGACATGGGGGACAAATCGAGACAAGCGTCTACTCTGTTTAGGACTGAATAATCTAGTTGGCCAGTATTTATTAAAGAGCTGGACTGAGATCAGTAAGTTTTCTGGTGTGGGCCTCATGCAGGATAATCTGCTGAATATTCACCAGCATTTAACGTTCCACAAAAATACACAGGAACTTCTGTGCCTTATGCTGAAGGTTAGTTCTTTGCTTTCATAATATGTGTTGTAAAAGTGAGTTATAAGCTCTAGACTACACAGCACTCCTGCTTTCTCTTCCTACTCAGATGTGTGCATGGGTGTCAACAGTCCTGTAGATGGGGGGTAATTCCCGGGTTTCTATTATCCCCAGGCCCTTACCTATCTACCTACCTACCTACCTATCATCTACCTATCTATTTATTTAAGGTTTTTGCCATAGGGCCTGTATGCTTGCTGGAGAGACAGAGACAGAGAAAGGGGAAGTGAGAAGTCACCCTCCCGGGGGAGATGGCCATCCTAAAATCCCTTCTCCTTCATTGTCTTCTTGGGATTTGGGGCATGCACACACACATGCTCACACCCACCGTGATTTTTAAGCCTCCAGGTCTGGAGTTTAAACCTGGTTGGTCATGTGGGAGTCTAGCACCTTAATCACCATACCATCTGCTGGTTTCCAAAATAATTTTTAAAGAGCCTTTTGAAGATTTTCAAATTTAATCAGCAATGGAAAACTACATAGAGAAATATAAGAATTTTCAGGATAGGATTAACTAACTAACTAATTAATTAACTTGTTTAAGTTGACAGAAAGAAAAAAGCCAATTACAAGCCTTTGAATAGGAATAATTTTCAATTTAAGAACAGAGATACAACACATTGACATTTCTGAGCCTATATGCTAAAAGGCTAAACTACTTGTTAAGGGAAGATGTGAAGAGATGGTAAGAATATCATAAAACAGTGTAGCACAACAGAGTAAAAAATGCCACTGAAAATTCAATATATATTTAAAAAATAAAAAGCTAACAGAACTATTATTAAATGTACTCACCACAATGTAATGCTCAATGTCGAATAAGAGGACTGTCTATACGCTTGATTTGATCATTACAACACTGAACACATGGTTTGAAAAGTCATAATGCACTCCACAAAAATGTACAACGGTGACAAGTAAACCAGAAATCCAAACACACACACACACACACACACACACACACACACACACATACACAAATAGCATGATTTCCATCCACCCAATTCCTATTTTTAGCTACTTCCCAGAAGATGTCTGAATGCAGCAAACCAGAGTCATTCCTTTGATTTCCACCAAAGAAGAACCATCTGTGATTGTTTCCAGTTCTAGTTTCCCATATTCCTTGAGCCACATAGTGCTGTCCTCTAAGGGACCTTAGTTGGCTAAGTCCATTCTTTTCTCAAATGTTCCCCTGGCCCTTCCAGAACAAAAGAGATTATATACATAACTGCTCTCAGCACATTTGTACATTCAGGCATGACTCCCTTATGTGCTAACATCACATGACCATGTATAAAGAATGAGCATCACTGATACGGTTGTTGTTTCTTAATTGCCAAAGGGTATATGTGTTGATCAGAGAGAGAAAGAGACAGAGAGAAATTGAGAGGGAGTGGAAGAAAGTACCTCTCAGTGGGGTGTGTTCATGCTACAACTTCTTCTTCATTTTGTTAGGATTTGGGGCACATATGCACATGCACCTGAAGTATTTTTTCAAGCTGTCAAGGTCAAGATTCAAACCTTGGCTGGCTGTGTGGGATATCGTTCCCTTAACTCTAGGTCATGAGGCAGGCCTCTTTTATTTAGGACCTGGGAATAATAGGAACCCAGGAATTCAATTATCCCCCATTTGTGGGCAGCTGTCACCTATGCACAAGATGACACTAGCTCTAAGCCTCTCATCTGGGGAGGGGTGGGATATGAGAAGCAATCCTTTTCCACAAAGCATTGGACAAACTTTTCCTGTTTTTTTATTCTCATAAATGAAACCAATTTTTTTTTTCTTATTAAGAACCATGTGTTTGGGACCAGCAGTTAGCATAATGGCTCTGTCGCTTAACTCCTATGTAGTCAATCGTGGTTCGAGTCCCGGACCCGGTGGTTTAAACTCACGCCAGGCGCATGTGCATGTGTGCCCAACATCCCGAGAGGAGAATGGAGAAGGGATTGCGGCATGGCCATCCCCCCAAGGGGTGATTTTTCGCTTTCTGTCTCTCTGTCTCTCTCTGTCTTTCTGGCAAATGCACGTGCCCTATATCAAAAACCTCTCCAAAAAAAAAAGAGAACCATATGTTCTGGGCAGGGTTGTGGGGGGAGAATAACAAACAGCCTTTCTTTGATATAAATGATTAAATTTATTAAATTTACAATCAGAATGGAACATCTCCTAAGTCATCAGTATCCTGAGGAGGAAAAAATCAAACAAAAGCAAACAACTTTCCTGTCCCATCTCCTCCATGGCGCCGCTGAGGAAGTTCCCACTTCACAGAGCTGCTGAAGTCCTTTCTAGTTCAGAAGGGTAGACATTTGTAGTAGTAACAATGTTTTCATCTTAATAATGGAATGGATGGTCCTTTGTTAAAGTCTTTTCTATTTTCTAAGTCTCTGTACCCCCACCTGGGAGGCAGCAGGCACTGTCGGGGGTCCAAGGGTACCATCTGCATCCCACCAGTCTGCATGGCCTCTGAGCAGAAAGAAGCTTGGCCAGTGTGGAGGAACAGAGTTCAGCTGGCTGGGTCACTGAGGAGTCGACCGTCCAACTTTTCTAACATTAATTACAACCATAGATGTGCCCTTTTCTTGGTATTCTACTCCCACTGGAGATTTTTCATTAAGACCTTGTTCCTTTGCACACATTTCGGGCACAACATATTGTCCTCCAGGTGTGGGGGTGGGAAACTGCTGGCCGGAAGTAGGAAGAGCGCACACACTCTCTCTTTTTGCTTCTCAGGAACCCAGGCTTGTCCAGCATGAAACTGCAGGTGAACCTAACCAGCTGTGTTTGCAGGGAGACCTCCCATGGACCACACACCACCTGACACCATAGGCCTCTTGTGGGGATTCCACGGCCTCTGTTTCTGCTGACTCCATCTTCCCAGACACAGATGCAATGCTAGCCTAGGAGGTCAGCACAGCCTCTGGGGCAGAGGTGGTCACCTCAATTGTATTAACTCTCTCAAGGAGAGCTGTAGACTCTTTGGGGTTAGACAAAGCCTCTGCAGGTGGAGGAGCCACTTCCGGATGATTAGTCCTTTCAGAACACATTCTTTCCTGAGGACTTTCTGCAAATGCTTTCCCTCTGCCCATCTTTAATTTTCTTCATAATGATGACTCAATCCTGGCCTCTTTTGCTGTGGTAGGAATATCCTTCTGATTTGGATAAGCACAGGCACAGACTCCTATATGCATCTAATTTCTGGCCTTTAATCTTTAATTGTTGGCACCAAGCCCGCAAGATGTCGGTGAAGCCAGTTGACTGGTGGCAGTTTAGAGGGCAATGAGGGTATTGGTATCTTTTTCTGAGGCCATAGGCTGTCATTGCTTTGTGCTTTCTTCTTTGGACAGAAAGCTTTGTCATCCTTCGTAGATCTTTTTAGTTTTTTCCCCTTTGCTGAGGTTGCCAATAAACCTGTAGATGGGCTTGGTTGACTGGAAGCCCACTGCTGCTCTTCAGTTTCAGACACGTGTTCCCACTTAGAATTTCTATACTCTTCCCTTGACTTCTCTGTGGATTTCCACTCCTTGCCTCTTGCATGTTCCATACTCTGAAAGTAGATCGGGCTAGTAAAGGAAAAATTCTTCTCCTGAAACCAACTTTTTGAGAAAATAATTCTTGGTTATCCTATGACTGAAAGTACATTTTTTGATATTTTCTTCTTATCTCCTGAAATATGTTTTGTTTCACTACCCATGATCTATTTCTGTATTTTAAAAGATTAGATTTTAAGAATTGAGTCATTAAGGTGAAGGCTAGTAGAGAGAACTTTCATATTATTTCGGGTAACTCTGCAAAGAATGGAGCAACAGTGAGGTGAGATAACATTAATCTTACACCCACACCAGTAATTAGACAATCCCTTCTTTAGGTCATTTGTTTTATTGTGGAAGTTTCAAGAGCCTGAGAGTGAAAATGGAGACTGACCATGAGAACACACACAGCACTGCTTCTACCAGCTCCTCCAAGGCGGGGCCCTTGGTGTTCCTTTTTTGTAGACTGCTCACCTTCCCTCCTAGGAAAGCACAACACACATGTCTAGACCCTTCTCATCAGTACATGGAAGACAGGATTCAGGGGAAAGACGCAAGAAGAGAGTGAGTGGAGTGGATCCTTTGAACAACTCTTCATTTCATTTAACCCAAGAGCTTAGCATTCGTATACTGTAAAAATCAAAGAACACTCAAGCAAGGAAACAAATTACAAATATTCTTTTTGTATTTTTTCAATTAACCATGACTGAGGGATTCTAAGTGTTATCTGGCAGCGAGGAAGGGTGGTATAATATGGGACTTAGCATCAAAAGGCCCGAGTTTGAATCCAGTTCTGATACACTTTGGTAACTTTGTGATCCCAGACACTATAATTAGTTTTTCTGGAACTCAGTATTCCATGTAAAAAATGTGGGAAATAAAAACTTGGTTTGCTTATCTATATGACATTGTTTGGAGGTCATATACAATGAAGGATATGATAGTACTTTGTAAAGTGTAAGGTGCTAAAGAATGTCAATTACAAAGGTACTTCAAAAAATTTGTGGAAAATGGAATTAGAGTATGAGTTTATTTGGGTCTAGATTTTTTTAAATTCATGTATAGCTTTTTTTTTTGGAGAGGTTTTCGCTATAGGGCGCGTGCGCTCGCCAGAGAGACAGAGAGACAGAAAGCAGGAAATCACCCCCCAGGGGGGAGGGTCACGCCGCAATCCCTTCTCCTCCATTCTCCTCTCGGGATCTTGGGCACGCACGCACATCCGCCCGGTGTGAGTCTAAGCCACCGGGTCCGAGACTCGAACCGCGGTCGACTACATGGGAGTCCAGCAACATAGCCATTATGCTAACTGCTGGTCCCATGTATAGCTTTTTCATAAAACACATTTCCACGAACCTTTTGAAGACTCCTTATATTATACTTACTTAAGAATTTTCCAAATCATATAATAAGAAGAATTCAGTTTTCTGTTTTTCCTGTGATCCCACAACCTAAAGGTGGTTCTTTCAACATCCTATGAAGAGAGCATTTTCATGTGTAAGCTAAGATTTGGAGAGCCATAAAAAGAGCTTCTCAGTTACTTGAAGAAAATGAATCAAGAACTCCTTAAGCTGAACATTTCTTAATCACTGCCAACCTTCTTTTCATTAATTTGTCAGAGGGCACATGTACTTACTGGAGAGAGACAGAGAGAGAGAAAATGAGTCACTCCACAATTCTCCTCTACCTCTTGACTCCTTTTGGGATCCTGAGTGTGTGCCCACATACCCAACATGTTTTTAAACCATCTGGGGTCAGAATTTGAAATGTGCAGTCAGTCATATGGGATCAGGTTCCCTAACCATCAGCCCATGGGACCTGCCCAACAGCTGTCAACCTTCTAATATGCCTTCTCTTCCACTCAGCTGAGCTGAAGTGAACGCAGGAGTTAAATGAGAAATGCCCCGAAGGCTCACAGTGCTTTATTTTTTATGTTCATGCAATCTATACTAGAGGTACGATGGGCACTTTCTGCATCTATTTGAACATACAAGGTCTCCATTCGGAGCTTTGCTTATACTCAGAGAACCACCTCTTTGCAGGGTTTCAGATTTATGAAAAAAAAAATGGTACAAGATGTCCAATTATATTTGAATCAAATTTTTGTATGGAATAAACTTATAAATTTTAAAAATTGCTGTTCATTAAGTTTAAATTTAATGAGGCTTCCTGTATTTAATCTGGCAATTCTATCTCCTTGACATATTAATGTAGGGGATAATACCTGCTCCAGGATGATCCAACCTGACTTTCTTGCTCTTAGAAATCTGGAAGTTTGAGCTGAGACACTTGGAGATGAGGACCTTCAGGGATGGAGTCACAGTAGTGCCAGGAGGAGGAGAAGTGAACTCACACTGTGGGGAGCTTGATTTCTGCCTTTGAACAGCACCTTCCAGTCAGTTGTCTCTTCTCCTTCCCTTCCAAGTTAAGTTGGACAGCATTTCAATCAGGTTCTGTTACACCCATAACATCATACAACCTTCTTGGGTAATTCTTTGACAACTTCATATGAGATTGTCTGTCTCTCAAGATTTTAGAGCCATGAAAGGTAATAACTACTGATTTTCTAGAGAATTTCTTCCAGTGTTTAACAGCGAGCAGGCACTTTGCAAGTCTATTTTGAAGACATGAATGCCCCCGCCCCCCCCCCCCAAAAAAAAAAACAAAGGGCCACAGACTGGAGATGACGAAAATGGATCTTGAATAAAGCAAAAAAATTTTTTAACCACCTAAGAAGATTAAGACCGATCCTTTTCATTTTCAGTTGCTTCCACATAGCTCAAAGTTAGTCTAAGAGCTTTAAGCAACTATAGAATTTTTTCTTACAATAGAAAATCATATTACAAATAGCCCATTTAAAGATAACAGAACAGCTTTAAAGTTTAGCAGCCTAATCTTTTTTTTTTTCCCCACTGTGCTGAACAGATTGCCTCCCCTCCTTGCCCCCAGCCCTTATTCTTTGAGAAGCCTGCTTTTATCTGTATATGGGCTGTGGGCTTCACCTTGTCAAAAGGATAAATGTTCTTAAAGAGAAATGCTGTACTCATTGTATTCCACATCTTTTGCTGAGAATAATTTGGAGTCTGCAATTAATTCAACCAGGTACTGAACTGAGACATTCAGGATTGTGCAAAAAAAGTGTTAAGCCACTGAGAATAACAAATAGTGTAAGTTATCCATTAAAAATTGGGACTAGCACATGGTATAATGGTTATGTTGCTGGACTTCCATGTAGTTGACCACAGTTTGAGTCCTGGACCTGGCAAATTAGAATTCATGCTGGGTGCATGTGCATGCATGCCCAAAATCCTCAGAGGAGAATGGAGAAGTGTTTGTGGCATGACGACACCACATGGTGGCTGATTTCTTGTTTTTCGTCTCTCTGTCTCTGTTTTTCTGGCGAGTACACACGCCCTATAGCAAAAATCTCTCTTAAAACAAAACAAAACAACTGTATACATGTGAGGGACCTTCAACAAGTTCATGGAAATATGAATTATGAAAAAAACTATGCATGTCTAAATTTTTTGCATCAAAATATACTCGGATTTTAATTCCAATTTCCCCATAGATTTTAAGTCCCCTCATGTGTTTGCATGTAAAACACACATCTTTAAAAAGAATTACTTAGTATTTTTATTTATTACTATTATTCTTATTTCAGTTTGCTATGGGGCATGTGTGCTCACCAGAGAGAGACAGAGAAGGACAGAGAAAGAGAGGGAAGTGAAATAGCAAGCCACCAGGTCTGGGACTTGGACCGTGGTCAGCCATGTGGGAATCCAGCATCTCAACCACGTAGCCACCTGCTGACCCTGCACACACAATTTTTTATACAGCACTTTTTTTTTCTTTTAATGATAGTTTGTACATGTTTCATGAGAGAGAAAGCATCTTCGACAGCCTCTCATCATGTGTGATTCCCCCCAGCCCTGCAACTCCTCAGAACCCTGGGCACACAAGATGTACCTGGCATGTTTTTAGGCCTGCTTGGAGATGCAAACCCATGTTTGGTCACGTGGCTTCCAGTCTTGTAGAGTACCATGTTAGTGCTATGCCATATCTGCTGGGCCACACATGCATGCGTGTACACACATACAAATATAGTTTATATAAAAATAATTATATATTTAAACAATCTCTCTTCCACATAATCAAAAGTAAAATCTCACAGAAAATAAAAAAGGCACAAAAGTATAAACTTAAGACTGCTGCATATCCTATTTAATAAATACGTATATGCAAGCATAATTTGTTAAAATACCACATGAATATAAATGAAACTGCTTAGATGTGTGGAGATTTACAACAAAATAAGAAAATGGAAAGAAGCCTCCTTTTTTTCTCCCTCTTGTCAGTTTTCTAGTTCTTTGAAAAGATAATTCATAAATATCCAAGAGAAAAAAAACAGGTTTTCAACACTTCAGAGTGCTTTGAACATGAGAATATTTACAGTTCTACCTAGATTTTATAATATTCCTTCTTTACCTGTTGCAAAAATGTTTGACCTAAGGATAAATTCTAATCATAACTATTGTTTTTTTTAAATTGCCAGTGGATATATACACTTAGAGAGACAGAGAGAGAGAGAGGAAGCACTTTCCACTGAGGTGTGGTCATGCCACGAGTCTTTCTCATCCATTCCTCCGTCCCATTAGGATTTTAGGCATATGCACACATGTGCTTCGCATGCTTTTCAAGCTGCCTGGTTGAGCTGCTCTCAGCTACGTGGAATCTGGCTCTCTTCACTGTACTACAGAAGCAGTTCATCATAAAAGCTCTTTCTAAAGGATGGGTAGAAAAGGGGATAAAAGGCCTGACAGGCTAAGAGGACAGGCTGGACAAACGCTGTGAAGCCCAAAGGCTATTGCAGTTTGTTCAGAAAACTCTAAATTATTTTGTGTGGCTGGAGACACCCATAGACAGGCATGGCATGGAGGGGCTGATGGTGATTTCAGAGCTGCTGCATACAAGGGTATAGGCCATGCATTGGTTAATTCCAGACAGTACCAACTGAGAGAGGAGAATGCCAATGATGCTTCCACCATCTGTGCGGTGTACAATGGGACAAAGTCTTGATTTCAAGGAACTGGATTGTGTGATGTGACTGGATGTCGGCAGAGACAGAGAGAAGAGTGGAGGTGGGACACTTCTGGGAAGTTAAGCCCTGGGCTAATTCTGAAGGGTCTGGAGAATAGTAAGGAGTTGGATAGGCTTTCCTCTGTAGACCAGTCTTCCTCAGAGTGTGGTCCCTGCACCTGCAGCATCAGGTCAGCAACACTGGCATTGCGTATGTGGTAACCTGTGAGAAGAGCACATTCTCAGGCCCACTGCATAGCGACTGGATCTGAAACTGAGGACAGTCCCACCCACCTGCGTTTTAACAAGTCTTCCAGGGAATTCTGATGCTTACCAAAGTGTGTAGACACGTTGCCAAAATAAAGGTCATTGATGGATTTCAGAGGATAGGGCAATGTATGCTCAAATGCGCATTTTAGAAGATCACTGGCTGCAATGTGTGGTGGGGACCCAAGTGAAGACAAGAAGAAACGTTTGTACTTATTTTTTTTTTCAGGTTTTTGCCTTAGGTTATGTATGCTCACTGGAGAGACGGAGAGAGGGAAAGTGAGAAATCATCCCCCATGGGGATGGCCATGCCTCAATCCCTTGTCCTCTATTCTTCTCTTGGGATTTTTGGGTATGTGTGCACACACACCTGCCATAATTTTCAAGCTGTTGGGTCTGGGATTCAAAACCATGGTTGGCCATGTGGGAGTCCAGTGCCTTAACCACTACACCACCTGCTGGCCCCAAAAAGTTTGTACTGTGATGGTAGGAGCAAAGAAGAAGAAGGGGTAGGTTACGCAAATAATGATGAGTGGAATCTTGATATCTTGATCTTACTTGGAATGGATATGGAAGAGTCTAGGACTCTCATGTTCATGAGTTAGTTGGCCAGGAGCATTAAATAAATCTGACAAATCTGCATATTATCCTAAAGAGGCAGAAAATGCAGAGTGATCTTTGATTTTACTATCACTTATGTTTGAAAATGATATGTTCTCTTTAAAAAAATATTCTAATAAGCACTTTAGGCTTTGAAATAGAGAAATATCTCTTAGAGTCAAAAACGGTTTATTCGCACATGAATAAATTATGAAACACATAGTATATTATTAACCCAAACTATTTCCTTTTACAAAATTGTATCTTAAGAGTACATTCTGAAATCACACAGGACAAAGTCTACTTTTCAGACCCATTTATACTAGCTGTTCCCTGAAAGCAAACATTTTTCACCTACTCTAACCTCCCATTTCTGTAAGGAAGCCTTCTAAATGTCCAGAATGAAAGTGCCATCAAAAACTGGTTTTGGGTCTAAGAAGTATTTCATGATGGGCAAAGTATTTGTACAAGCAAAATGAGAAATAGCAATTGACTGTTTTAAAAAATAATTAGAATAGTAATAATAATGATTGGGGAAAACATAGAAAAGATATTGAATGTTGAAGTGGGGAGATTAATGTCTCTGTACTGACTGACATGCATGGCATTCCCTTTTGAAAAAGCAATGTAATACACTGTAAAGTTATATGTAATTCAATGTAATATAAAGAAGAATATGATGATAATAAAAAATAAAAAAAATCTAAAAAAGAAAAATAAATAAAATAAAATTAAAAAAAAAAAACTGGTTTTGGGATCAGCAGTTAGCGTAATGGCTATGTCACTGGACTCCCATGTAGTCAACGCAGTTTGCGTCCCAGACCCGGCGGCTTAAAACTAACACCGGGCGCGTGTGCGTGCGTGCCCAAGATCCTGAGAGGAGAACTGAGAAGGGATTGCGGCGTGGACATCCCCCCCCGGGGGGGGGTGATTTCTCGCTTTCTGTCTCTATGTCTCTCTCTGTCTCTCTGGCGAGTGCACGTGCCCTATAGCAAAAAACTCTCAAAAAAAAAAAAAAAAAAAAAAAAAAACTCCTTTTGTTCCTTGGACACCTAGTTGGGCTCATCAGCTCATCAATCACCATTAACAGGGGATTGTGAGGATTTATCTCTACCATCATCCCTATACCTAAAGAAGGTCTCCCAGCTGCTTCAAAGAAAGAAAAAACAAAAGCTGTAATGTGATCACTTTTTCTTTTAATGAATCTCTGCAGTAAATCTCTTAAAAAGTGCTTTTGGGGTCAACAACATTAAGACCACATTATTGAGCACCAGAGAACAGAAGGCATGTGAGGGCCATGTTGGGATAGAGTAGCTCAGTCAAGGGACGAGTTAGATGGGAGCTAACTCCAGCTGTGACTGCAGAAAACATGGGTGATTCACTTTGCATCCGCTGTTGGGGCAAGGCTGCTGTGCTGTCCCAGGGCCTGTGAGCAGCTGTGTCTGGCACTTCTGTTGCAAGAATGGCAGGTGCTCGTCAAGGCATGAACCTGAGCATCACAATCCAAGACTTTTTGTTGAGTCCCATTTTGGCAACAACAATCGGGAGACTCATATTTGAATGGGCCTAAGGATGTCCATACTTTTTAGGGAAGGATGGTGTATTGGCTGGTCAGAAAGGTTCTGCTCTTTATAGCTGTCTGACTGTCTACTGTGTCTGATACATTCTGCAATTTTCATAGAGTGACTCTGGGATTCTACTATAAGAACTATTTAGGACCCTTAAATGTGGCCTTAGATCAGCAGAAATGCACAATCTCAAGACCTTTCCTGGGCCCATAGAATCCGAATTTGCATTTTAAAAGGATTCCTAAGTGATTTGTACATGCATTTAATTTTTAGAGGCAGTGACCTTAGACATAAATACAGTCATTTTAAAAAATCAGGATTGCAAGCTCTTCTTTACATTTTTAAACCAGTTTAAAATCTTTGTACTGGGGCAAGGGGTAGATTTGTAACACCGTTCAGAGGTTCTGGGGTGAGTGAGTGTAGTTAGTTAGAAAAAAGCCTCGCAGATGACCCTGAAATGGTCTGTAATTCTGCTCTGACCTTCTCTCTCAGCGTATAGTTGAAAACCATTGCTTTAAACACCTGCACATAACACAATTCAATGTGGCAGTGGAAAGAGCACAGGATTTTGAGGCAGATGACTTGACCCTTGTCCTGGTTGTGCATTATTAAATCAACTGCATAAACTGAGTAAAGACATGGGGCCTATTTCTCTATCTATATACTGGGGATAATTATGACAAGTTTGTTGACATTACTACGGTGTAGTAAGACTGTAGAATGTACGTGAAAGCATTTTGAAGTACTGCATTTCTACATATATGCCAGTATTTTTTATGATAGTTAAACATATTTTTTGTCCATATGGACTATAGCATTTGGGGAAGAATTATTAATTTGTACATAATGCTTGGGGTAGATTTATTCTTACAACTTCCTGTCTGACATTGGTATATTCTTTCCCATGTAATTGTCATTTAGCTTATTTCTATGGATATTGCTTACTGATTTCAATGTTTGGTAGTGGTAACTACCTGGTTCCATTGGAAAGTCAACATATTGAGCTGAATAGTGCTGTGGTTTCCATGTCCATGCCCCTCCCAAGTTCAAATATTGAAACTTAACCCACAATGCAATAATGTTAGGAGGTGGGGCCTCTGGGAAGTGATTAAGTCACAAGGGGGCCTGCCCTCATGAATGAGATAAGTCCTCATAAGAGGCTGAAGGGAGCACGCTTGCCTTTTCAACCACGTGAGGACAGATTGACTTGATGTCGTCTTTGCAACAGAGAGCAAGTCCCTGCCAGACACTGAATCTAGTGGGGACCTAATCCTGGACTTCCTAGTCACCAGAACTGTGAAAAATGTCTATTGTTTATAAATTACCCAGTGTAAAGTATTTTGTTGTAGCAGCAGGAACAGACTAAGACAAATAGAGTCCTTCCAAAATGTCTGTACACTTGTCCGTACACTCGGAACCTCTCATTGTGACCTCATTTAGAAACAGGGTCTTCGCAGATGTAATTAGTTAAGATGAGATCATGTTCTATTAGGGTGGGCCCTTAATCCAATGGCTGGTGCCTTTCTGGGGAGGCCATGAGAGACAAAGGAGAAGTACATAAAGGTAGGATGGCCATGTGACAAGGGAGGCAGAGACTGGCATGGTGCAGCTCCAAGCCAAGGAAAGCCCAACATTTGATAGCAGTTAACAGAAGCTAGGGAGAAAGGATGGAAGATCTTCTCTGATGCCTTCAGTGGAGCATGGTCCTGCTCCACATACTGACTTTAGACTTCTAGCATCCAGAACTGAAAGACTAAATTTCTTTCAGTTGTTGTCTTAAGCTACCCAGTTTGTGGTAATCTGTTATAGCACCATCAGGAAATTAATACAATTAGGTTGCATTATGCAACAAGAGGGTCCGGTCTTTGATAAGAGATAGAGCTAAGAGCACTCTAAGAGCTATTACACATATTCCCTTCAAAGGTAAATTTACTGTCATTTGAAAAGGAGAGTAGAGGTATAGAACTCTAGTCAGCAGGAAAACCAGTTTAATTGGGAGGAACTAAGCTGTATTTATTGTTTGAAGTAAATAGTTAGATTTGTTAAGTAGGTAATTAACACCTGCATTCTAAATAGCTGCCCAGGACAAGTTAGAACAAGTAGGCCTAGAAGCTGTAAAAGTCATTTATACCAGTGGGATGCAGGAAAAAGAGAAATAAGGAAATAATACGGAATAATAAATTAAGAGTTACGTTAGCAATACGAAATTTCTCTCGTGTTAGGGAAATTTCAAAACTCGGTTTTAAAACATTGTCTAGTGGTAGTTTATAAGTTCAATGTGCTGTGGAATTATCATGCTGTTGTCCAGATAAAACAAAATTTACAGAGAAATCACAAGTGTAGTGTGTGTTTCTATATCTCCTTTTTTAGGCCTCTAGGAAGTGCAGGTCCTGACAAAACATGGAGGCTCCTCCTTACAACTATATTTTTGTGGACGGCAGGTGGCGTGGTGGTAACAGTGTTGAACTCCCACATGGCCAATTGCAGTTTGAGTCCCATACCTGGCAGCTTAAAAATCATGCTGGGCACATGTACTTGAGTGCCCAAAAACCTAGCGGAAGAATGAAGAAGAGATTGTGGCATGGCCATACCCCCAGGGAGTGATTTCTCACTTTCCCTCTCACTGTCTCTCTCTATCTCTCTCCTCTCCAGCAAGTGCATGTGTCCTACAGCAAAAACCTTAAAAAAATAAAAGTTGCATTTTCTGAAACTGTGAGTGGCAACCCATTGATGAGTCATAAATCAATCTGAGAGTTATAACTGACATTTTTTTAGAAAGTGAAAAAGAATATATGAGAATAGGATAGCAAGTATCTGAGAGGATAAATAGTGTTCTTTAAAATGTTGATGTTTATGTGTGCACACCAGCCACATTTCTACTCAAAATAATGATTATAGCAGTTGTTCTTATTAAGTTATAATTATTACACTTTGATGATCCATTAAAAGGCAATACGATCCTAATATTTCCCAAGCTGAGGTCGGGATAATTTCTATCAGTAGGAGAGAAGGTAGTTACTTTCTGTCCCCCAAAAGAGAACACATCACACTCTTTAGACAACTTTCACTTAGGGCTTTGACAACTTATCTATCTGTATGAAGTGTTTGTGTTATAGTCATATTCGCCCTTTCTCTGGTAGAACATTAAGATTTCTGATGTTTTATCTACTAATTTTTATACTTTTGTTTTTATTTGGGGTTTTGAATAAACACAAGTGATTTACTTCATGATACTTCCTAGGATATAAGTTGGGGTGATCAATTTTTATTAGTCACTAGCAAAGCTATTTAGTACTTAAAACTTTGTCATAAGAAAATGCTATATATTAAATTACACCTGGTCATTACTGCTATATTAAGACATTAAAAAAAAAAACACTTTTATTTCTTTCTTTCAAAGTGCAAGAGACAGAGACAGAGAGAGAGAAAAGAGAGAGATGGATAGACAGAGATAGTACTCTTTGTGTGTGTGTGTGTGTGTGTGTGTGCTTCTTTAAACAGTATTTTAAGTTATTTCAAAACAAGGTCCTAGAAACCCCCAGTTTCAAGTATGCCCCAGGCTTGGTCCACTCCTACGGGAGTCTTGGGGAACCTTGTATAAGTTTGGTTATTCATTCATGAGCATTAAAGCCCAGGATAGATGTGATGAAGCAGGGGTCCCTCCTCCGTGCCATATGCTGAATTTCAGAGAAGGCAGAAGCCAACATGGAAAATGCTGGAATTTTTCTTTGTAACTGGGCTGTGATGAGGGGTTCCTGTTAAAAACATAAACCACTGTGGATTTTTTTTTTAATTTACATTCATTCACTGTACATCATTATAGCATACAAAATGAGATTTTTCCATTCACAGTACACTGTATATTGACTCAATCAAGCACATCAACATATGTGTTATTGTCAACACATAATTTTCCATTTCTTATTTTCTGTATATTTTGCCTTTTTTCCCATCCTTGATTTCCTATCTCACCCTCTGCCATCTCCTACCCTCCTCCCACATTGTGTCTGATATCTATTGTTGCTTTCTCTGCCTCCCTCATTTTATTGTTTCACTAAATATCTTAATAAATCTAAATATTTTCAATAGCAAGCACAGCTGAAATATACATATCCATGAACACAAGTCTGACTTTAGGCAAAAACCTCAGTGAATAGAATGAACATAGTATAAAGTAGCACCTACCTAGGGCTATATAGCTTACTGCAGACTTCAGATAGGTATTTTTAATGCCTTTTTTTTCTTCTGAAAATTTTTTTTTATTAATTTACATTCATTCCCTGAGCATCATCACAACATACAAAATGTGGTTTCCCATCTAGAATAAACTGGATAGTGGCTTAATCATGCATGTTATCATTCATAATATTCCATTTCTACTTTCATGTATATATGTTTTTTACCCCATATCTGACCCTCTGCCCTATTCCACTCTCTTATTACAGTATCTCTGCTGTCTACAGTTATCTTCAATTCCTTTTCCCCCAACATTTCATTGATCACACAATATCATAAGTAATCTAACTACTTACAATAGCAAGTTCAGCTGATGGTTTCAAGAAAAGCAGTTTTGAACTGGTAAGGATATTTCCTTGAAACTTAAGGCCTAGAAACAGGTTAGTATTCTGTTCAAATAGTAGGGACATGAATCCATTGACAGCTCAAGACAGGACAAAAATCCTTAAAACCAGACAACAAAGCTTAGAAGAAAAGCAGCAATATTTTAGCCAAGTCATAGAATGCTGTTTCATCAGTTCAGTCTCATGTACTTAATTTTCTTCTGTTTCTGTTGAGGTTTGATCTTCCAGATTGAAGTCTGGGATATAATACTCAACTCCAGACTTTGTCCCTTCAATTAAGTTGCCCATTTTCTTAGTTTCTGAACTCTTATTTCTGTGTGTCTGCATTTAATTTTACTGACATAGCACTCCCTTAAGAACTTCTTGGAGATCTGGTCTGGTGCTGGTAAACTCTTTCAGGTCTTGTTTATCTAGGAATGTTCGTGTCTTTTCTCCCCAAATGAATGATAATCTTGCTGGGTACAGAATTCTTGGTTGAAATTACTTTTCCCTTAATGCTTTGAATATATTCTCCCATTCTTTCCTCGCTCACATTGTTTCCGATGAGAGATCTGCCGTTAGTCTGATGGGATATCCTTTGTAGGTAACTTGCCGTTTTTCTCTTGCCAGTCTTAGTATCTTGTCTTTGTCCGTGGTTTGGGTCAATCTGGCTATAATGTGTCTTGGAGAAGATCTTCTAGGGTTGATTCTATTTGGGGTCCTCTGTACTTCTTGGGACTGAATCTTTGAGTGCCTCTCCAGGTTTGGAAAGTTTTCTTGCAGGATTTCATGGAATAGATTATCAATGCCCTTATGAGTTTCTTCGCCTTCTGGGATGCCTATTATCCAGATGTTCGGACGTTTAATTGTATCTAGTATTTCTCGTATATTATTCTCAAATTTCTGGGCCATTTTCTCAGTCTTTGTGGTGGATTTTTCTAGGCCAGCAATTTTCTCTTCTACATCTGAGATTCTATTTTCTGTATGATCTAGTCTGCTTTTAATATTTTCAAGGGAAATTTTGACTTCTTGTATTATAGCCTTCATCTCTAACAGTTCCATCTGATTCTTTTGTAATGTGTGAAATTCCTCTTTTAGATCTTGCATGAATTTCCTCACCTCCTGGAACTCTTCAACTCCTTTCTCCTTCCTCATCAGTAGTTCCTTGTCTCTTTTCTCTTCCATCTCTATAAGCTTTGCCATTATGAATGTTCTGAATTCTTTATCAGACATTTCCATGACATCCATTGAACTGTGTGCGGATGAAGAGGAGTTATCATTTTCCCTTGGAGGAGAGGTATTTTCCTGCTTCCCCATATTTCTTGTGGTCCTGCAGCGATTTCTAGTCATCTCATGGATGGTCGATTTCGTCCCAAACTTGGAAGTTCAATCTCAGGGTCGAGGAGTGTATAAAAAAGGAAACACAGAGAGGGAAACAAAAACAACAAAAGCGAAAAAAAACCCAAACAAACAAAAATAAAAAACCGGACAACAAACAAAGAAAAAGAGAAAAAAATGAAGAGAAAAACTTTTAAATAAAAGTTAAAAAAAAAGAAAAATTAATATTCAAAAAATTTCAAGAAAACCCAAAAATTAGGCCACACGACATGGCTAGATCGCAGGAGCCATGGAGCTGGTTCTTGAAGAAGGGATGTTCTGTCCCCTTCCGCCTCTCCTGGGTGGGGAGTGGGAGAGGGAATTATTAACAAGATAAAGGGCTAGGCGGGGCCAACAGGCCCAGAAAGATGCCTCACCTTAAACAAAATTCTAAAAAGCAAAAATTAAACAAAAAAAAAAAAAGAGAGAGAGAGGAGTCAGAGACAGAGACAGAGGTAGAGAGAGACAAAGACAGATACAGAGAGAGGAGGCCTGAGAGGAGTCTTCCTACCATGCGGGTTTTCTATACTGGAGGCTGAATGATCAGTGGGACCTCTTCATTCCTCCGTTTCGCCCAAAATGGCTAGATCGCAGGAGCCATAGAGCTGGTTCTTGAAGAAAGGCTGTTCTGTCCCCTTCCGCCTCTCCATGCGGGTTTTCTATACTGGAGGCTGAATGATCAGTGGGACCTCTTCATTCCTCCATTTCCCCAAAATGGCTAGATCGCAGGAGCCATGGAGCTGGTTCTTGAAGAAGGGCTGTTCTGTCCCCTTTTGCCTCTCCACGCGGGTTTTCTATACTGGAGGCTGAATGATCAGTGGGACCTCTTCATTCCTCCGTTTCCCCCAAAATGGCTCAAACCACTGTGTTTTCATGACTCTTCCTTTCCAGTTTCTGAAATTGGACCAGACGATAATCTTCTTTGAAGATACAGTTCAAAAAGCCAAAAGCACACACTTCCAACACACTGTGCTTTCAGGTATTCTGGATCTCGTTCAGCTGGTGGATGAGCTGATAGATGTGTTCACCCCGATAGCCAGGTGAGCCCATCTTCCTGAGGAAGCCCACTGTTTCTTGGTGGCATGATGAGCCACTGAGAGGTGAAAGGGGCACAAGAAACATGAGATATCTTGGAAACACTTCCCCGGAGAGGAAATTTCATGAATGAGGTCTTCTAAACAAATAATGCCAAACCTCCCTAGATGCTCCTCAATCACTGTGTTGTTGGTTAGAGGAATGGCCTTATTCTTGACCTTGGCTTGCCCATGTTTCAAGATGAGTTCCTGGAGAGGTTTCTGATTTGGAAATCCCCAGGTCACATAAGGTTCCACTATTCGCACTATTTTGAGGAGTGACTTTGACAAAAACAGCACTGATAATTTCCTTCGGACGCAGTCGCAGGATGGCCTTCTGCACCACTGAACTCACCCCATCAGTCCTTTTGATGCGCAGAACAAAGGCCAATGAATGTTTACCGGGCATTTCCAAGGCATGAGGTTTCACTTCAAGTCATCTGAGACGTACCACTTAAATCTGGGCTCTTTCTCTTTCCTCTGCTCTTTTCTTGCCAAACGTGCTTGCTTTGCTTGGGTGGCTTTGAGGGCTTGATAAGCTTTTTTTCTTTTTCAGGAGATTTTTCTGGAACCAAAGGGATCTTTTTCCTTTGCTCTGGCTCCGCCATCTTTGCGGTGCTCCTGGTACTCGAGATAGTACTCTTAACAGGGTCTTTTTATTCTTTCTTTATTTGTGATAGAGAGTGTGTATGTGCATGAAAGAGAGAAACAGTAAGAGACAGTGAGAGATAAGCACCCTCCAGAGAGTCTGGTCACACCATGAACCCCTTCCTACAGTCTTCCAGCCTATTGCACCTTAGACACTTGTATACATGCCTGGCATGTTTCAGGCTGACCAGGCCAGGGATATGAATCATGGTCACCATGGAGAATCCAGTTTTCCTTGAGTAACACTTTACCACTGCACCACAGAGATGGCTCCCTAACAGGATCTTAATGCAGAGACCCCTCCCTAGCTGCGGCCAGCCCTGGATGATGAGCATGCACGTGCCTAGCATACTCAGGTCTATGGACCTGAATCCAGAACATTCCCATGTGGGTCAGCCACACAGAGCAGCGCATTTCACTGCATCCAGCCCGAGGGTGTTAGCTTAAACTTCTGATCAAATCATTCAGGATTTGACTGAGGTTAACGTTATTATAGACTAATGATTGATACTGGTTTCCAAATATCATATGGGTTTTCAATTACATGATTTATCTCAAAAAAAGAACCAATTTTTGATTAGTTAAATGTTTATTGATCATGTAAGAGGTATATATGACTTACATAGTTAATATTCAAATAATTCATTGCATAGTTTTAAACCACAACCTTAGCTAATAGGTCATATTTTGGATTCAAATTCCATTCATTCACCCAGCTACAAGGCATCTAATCTTTATGGAATAGAGATGATATGTATATATAGCATACAGTAAGTGCTTTCTTAATAGTGATTAGGTTTTTTTTTTTTTTTTTTTTTTTTTTTTTTTTTAAAGAAAGAGATTTTTGCTATAGGGGGTGTGCTCGCCAAAGACACAGAGAGACAGAAAGTGAGAAATCATCCCCTGAGGGTAATGGCCACGATGCAATCCCTTCTCCTCCATTCTCTTCTTGGGATTTTGGGCAGGCACACACACATGCCTGGTGTGAGTTTCATGCCTCTGGGTTTGGGACTCAAATCATGGTCAGGCATGTGCAAGTCCAGCAAAATAACCATTATGCCATCTGCTGGTTCTAATAGTAATTAATACTAATGCATCTACTCAAAAACAGATTTCATAGATGAAGACTTAGGACTACAGTAATTTCTGGTTAGTAAGGCAAAATTCTACCATGAAGATGCTTAATCCACAGATAAAAAAATCTCAAGTATAATATGATGATTATTCAGAAATTTTTCCATCTAGCCTAAATATTTTCATGTTTGAATTCCTTACTTTTTAGGTAAATGTTTAAAATATGTCTGAAATTTCAAGAAAGAATAGTCATCTGATTGAATGTAATCAGTTTATCAGTTATTGACCTACACATGGTCACCCCATCAGTCTCCAGCTATACCTCTTTTCCTGTAGCATATAAACTATTCACCAGATACAGAGGGGAGGCAGAAAGTCATGCTGAAGGCTGCCATATATCCCTTTCCTTCTTAATTCCAGAGGGCATGTGTACTTGTAAGAAACAGAGAGAGAGAAAGAGAGAGAGAGAGAGAAAGGTAGGCCCAGTGAGGCATGGTCACATGGGAATCCCTTCTCCACCATTTCTCCATTCTGTTGGGATTTTGGACATGCACAAACAAGTGCCCAGTGTGTTTTTCAAGTCACCAGGGCTGGAATTGAAGGATCTTGCTCACTTAACTACTAAGCTACGATGCCAGCCCACATATCCCATTTCTTCTAACGGCAAGAAGAAACAACAGTTTAGAAGTCTGTGTTTGGTGTGGTACACAACTCTTTTCAATCAGTCTCAGTTTAAAAACTTCACCAAAAAAATATTTCTTGATCTCTACAGTGTGAATCATTTCTTTCTGTAGTTTTCAAATAGCTATCTTAAACCTTGGGTTTTTTGCATGTGCCTTATGGGCCACTGTGGAGAGCAGGGAAGACTTAGTGGACAGGGCTCTGGGAAGCCTACTCCTGCCACAAACCCAGGTGGAGCTGTGCTTCCAGATGGTGCTGAAGGCACATGATGTAAAGAGGTGACCTTTTTCTATAGAAGCACCTTAAGGCTATGGCATCATCCATGCACACATACACATACACACATATATATAGACAGATGTATGTCTCCTTTGGATATGATAATACTGGCAAATATCACCAGCTGTGCTTGGTGAAAAAGACTTGTATGCAATCAAAAGTCCGTTCTACACTATTTACTCACAAATAGAAACTATTTTATTTGTGGCCACAGCTGTTGTTTGCAGAGTTGATTATTGAGCATAGCTTGTCTTTTAGACTTCGAGGTCTTCTAAATGCCAGACCAGTTTTGTATATGCCAAGAAGCTAAAATTTGACCTGCACAGAGAGCATGACTAAACACATTATATTAAGATAGCACATTGAACTGTAATCACAGGAGCCTGGCTGTTGCTGGCCAGCTCCAGCAGTCAGTGGCCTCTAGGAGGCTGAAAGTTTGAGCACCAGAACACACCGAATTATCAGTTTTATCTACTAATAGGAGTATGTCATGGTTTTAGATCACTTAGATAAAGATATAAAATACACAAAGTTCATTTTTCTACAATAGTTACAAACTAGTTCCAAATTCCTTAAAAAGGGATTCTAGGATGTGTGCATGTCTGAGCACTCAACCCAAAGAATCCCATTGTGTATGATATATTCATCAAATTATTTACTTATAAAGTGCAAATCCAACAGATACTATATGTGCCCCTTAGACTTTCTTCTTATTTATTTATTTTTTTTTTTTGGAGAGGTTTTTGCTATAGGGTGTGTGCACTTGCCAGAAAGACAGAGAGAGACAGAGAGATAGAGATACAGAAAGAGAGAAATGACCCTCCACGGGGGATGGCCACACTGCAATTCCTTCTCCTTCATTCTCCTCTCGGGATCTTGGGCAGGCACGCACAGGCACTCGGCTAGAATTTAAGCCACCGGGTCTGGGATTCGAACCATGGATGACTACATGAAAGTTCAGGGACATAGCCATTACACCAACTGCTGGTCCCAGACTTTCTTGATATTATTTTCTTCTTCTTCTTTTCTTTTTCTTTTTTCTTTTTCTTTCTTCCTTTCTTTTTTTTTTTTTTAAGATTTTTGTTGTAAGATGCAAGCACTTGCTAGAGAGAGAAAGTGAGAAGGAAGGTGAGAAATCATTTCCTAGAGGGGATGGCTATACTGCAATCCCTTCTCTTCCCAGGATATTGGGTATGCATGCATTATCACCTGGTATGATTTTCAAGCCACTGGGACTTGAACTGTGGTCGGCCATGTAGGAGTCTAGTGCTTCAACCACTATGCCATCTGCTGGTCCCCTTAATCTTATTTTCTAAAATATTTAGCTGAGGAAAAAATTCTGAGATTTATATACATATACATGCATATATATATATATATATATATATATATATATACACATAATAATAAAAAGCCTTGGTATCATTTTCTCATTGCATACATAGTAAGTGTTTCCTTCTGCAAGTCTAGAGTGAAAACAACGCCCAGGCCGATGATGACTTAGCACTGCTGCAAATGGCACCATTTAATGTGCTTGCTCTTTTTGCTTTGAAGTTCTAATCCTAATGATATGGTTGGAAGACCGTCAAATATCCCTGATTCGGCCGGTAAACAAAGAACCCTAAAATTCACCATAGGAATAGGCTGAAAAAAAAACCAATCTGCTCTCTGTAAAACCATGACTAGGAAGGTTGAACATGTGAACATAGTTCCCCTACAGCATTTCGGCATTCCTGGGCAGCCTGGGAAACATTGTGGGGCCTGAGTTATCTACGTCAGGAACCTTAGCCTGCCTCGTCTTCCCCCTGCACACCTCTTGCCTATCTGTCTGCCTTCCTTTCCAGGCCAGGATGTTGGCCTCTTTGGGGCTGCTCAGGGCTCCCCAAGACAGAACTACCTCTGTCTCCCTGTCCTTCCACTCTGACTTCAGTTCTCTCCCTCATTGAAATATCTGCCAACCAACCATCATCCAGCTCCTGCCCTAATCTGTTACCACTAAGAAGGTCAGACTATATCTTCACCCTAATAAATGCATCCTCCTCAGAAGAATTTCAGGCAATGAATACACGTTTGATGAATTACACCTTCTGAATTATAAACAAAATATTCACCTATTTGCCTGACTGTAAGACTGATACTGTCGGAGAACAATGTGTTGATACAAGGCACCATCATTCTTTAAAATTAATTTAGCCCTTAAATAAATGGTGCAAAATCATATTTGCCCTCCCCCAAACTCAAATCTGTTGACGGAATAAAAATTCTGTTTGAATTGAAACCTTAATATGTGGTTTTATTCATGTCACCTCCAATTGGCAATTAAGGACATTTTATATAGAATTGATGTACTGACTAGATCTCAAGCATTTTTATTTTTACTTTTTTCAGGTTTTTGCTATAGGGTGCATGTGCTTTCCAGAGAAAGACAGAGAGAGGGAAAGTGAGAAATCTCCCTTCAGGGGGATGGCTGCAGTGCAACTCCTTCTCCAGTCTCCTTTTGAGATTTTAGGCATGCAGGCACACACATCCTACATGATTTTCAAGTCACTGAGGTCCAGGACTCCAACGGTGGTCAGCCATGTGAGTCTAGTGTCTTAACCACACCACCACCTGCTGGCCCCAGCTCTTAAGCTTCAAGCCTAGAATTTATTCTTATTTTCAATAAATTGAACATATGCTCATTTAAGAATGGCATAAATAAATTCCTTCTCACTTATATTGTCTGCTTTGGGCTTTTAAAACTCTGAACATTATAGGGACCAGCAGTTGGCATAATGGCTATGTTGCTGAACTCCCATGTAGTCGACCGTGGTTCGAGTCCCAGACCCAGTGGCTTAAACTCATGCCGGGCACGTGTGTGTGTGTGTGCACCCAAGATCCCAAGAGGAGAATGGAGGAGAAAGATTGTGGCATGGCCAACCCCCCTTGAGGGTGATTTCTAGCTTTCTGTCTCTCTGTCTCTGTCTTTCTGGAGAGCACGCGTGCCCTATAGCACAAACCTCTCAAAAAAAAAAAATCTGAACATTATAATAAGGGTGATATCTCACATATTAATGACGGCTTTTAGTCAGTATTTTTGGTTCTAAATTCAATCATTTGATTCTTAGTTTCTTTTAAGAATAGATAAGTGTTTCATTGAAATTTATTCACTCTCTAAGCAGTTAAATAATTTGCCAACTTTAGTACTCATTGGAAGTCTCATAAGGATATGTTTTCCTTCTCAGCTTAATGATTTACTGCAGTTCATGTCTAGAAAACTTTGATTATAGCTAACAGTCTTTTTGTATTTAACCAAACTTCTGTAAGAGCATGAGGTCATAAAAGTATTTTCAAGTTAACTCTTAAAGTAAATAAATTAATATTATTAATTTGCACACAGTTTTAGGGAGTCTAAGGTCTCAAGGAGTCTCTCCATGAATTTCCTGATTTAGAGACAGTCTCCTGAGACTAGTTCTACATTTCCAGTCTCCTCTGTGCTATGTCTACTTACGTACCCATTGGTCCCTCTAGCCTTATGGATGGCTGAAAAAGAAAACTCATGATGTTGCCCCCACCCCACATTCCTGTAACAAATCCTTTCTCACTTGTCTATTTCCATGAAAAGTATTGACTTTATTTTATTTTATTACCTGAGAACTAATGCTTTTTCCTTCCCAGGTTTAATATTCTATGGCTATAACTATATTTATGTATAATTCTTTTCCCAAAAGTTCCACATCTCCAAGTTTTATTCATTTTCCCATTCATCTTTTATTTCCAATTCATACCTCTTCCCCCCTCCCCTGTCAATTCAAACCTTTAACTTTTTATTCATAAACAATGTCATTAACCTTCTAATTGGATCAACTGTGTCCAGACTTGTCCATTTTCTTTGCGGGGTGGAAGGGATGTGGGGGGAGAGAGAACTCAAGGTGTGGGGGATGCTTTCCTTTGTTGTTATTTGTTTCACTCTCATTGCAGCTTCCTCCCATTGTTTCAGAGATTAGTCATTTGTCTCATTTCTCCTGCTGGATTACAACTCCTCAATGGTCTGGCCATGTCTGATTGAGATCTGTTTTGTTTGTATTTCAGTTTACTACAGGGTACCTGCACTCACTGGAGAGAGACAGAGAGAGAAAAAGTGAGAACTCACCCCTTGGGGGGATAGGCATGCTGCAATCCCCTCCATTTTTCTCATGGGATATTGGGGATGCATGCACACACGTGTGGCACAGTTTTTAAGCTGGCAGGTCTGTGAGTTTAAAAATGAAGTTGGCCATGTGGGATTGAGTCACTTTAACCATCATGCCACTGGCTGGTCTGCGACCCGTTTAGTCTGTTTTTAATAGCAACCTGCATAATAAGACACTTTTCTTCATTTCTTCTTTTTGAACTCTTTCTCCGAGTCAAAACATCAATCAACTGACATGGTGTAGAAGAGAAGAAAAGCAGTTCCTAAAATTTTTGGTGGAAAATGTCATCTCTTGGAAACAAAGTAACATCTGAATGCCTCAGAAGAAACAAGAATATCTGACCTGGTAAGACCAGATGTGATTCTTGGGAGCTCCAGACTGGATGGGAAGCACCTGTCTAGGGTCATCTGAGACGTCTAGAATGATGTGCATCTTGGCTCCTGGCTCCTGAAAAGGGAGCGTACTGTGTCCCACCTACCCTTGGAAGGGAGGCACTCAACCAATGGCTGTTGAATGAGGGGCTCCTGAGACCTTGCACCAGCCTGCTGTCGGCCTCACCCAATCAGAGCTAGTTGATGCAGGATCCTAAAAAGCAACTCGGGATTTCTACAAGGAACAGTGGAGGTCTTGTGCTTAAATTATATAGTTACCTTCATCTGATTTTCCCTTTTTAAAATGTAAGGGAAGAGTCTGTATCTTATCATCACAGTGCCCATATGTAATACATTTCAAATAATAATGAGAATCACCATCATTCTTAACATCAGTTATGACAGAAATCTATGAAGTGAGGCTTGTTCTCACCAGTAGGTGTCTCTGTTCTATCATGCTCTGCCCCAAACTAGCTCAGGCTTCTCCTGGAAATACAGATGCTACAAAAAAGGCATGTTTCTTTAGAAACTGTATACTTACAGAGGAAATAAAAATGATGTCTCTTTTATTTATATTCACTCTAACTCTGATATTGGCCTGGCTTTCTGACATCAATTGCTGAAAATATTGGAGGGTGATTTCAAGATGACCTCCCTTTACAAATGGGACTTAAATGAGCTTTGTGCTAAGCCTTATCTCAGATCAGTGGTGATTTTCTGAGCAAAACAGGCAAAAACTAAGTTTCTAGGTATGTGAGCTTCTCTAAAGGTCAGAATCAGTCTCTGAAACATTTATTCTGCTGCTCACACAATGAAGCTCTGGGTTGAATGGCTGTGGGGCAATCTCAGCTGTTGATTATTGAGAGGTGACATGGATAACCACAGAGTATGTGGCCTCTGGTTCCAGACTAAATCCAAATCCTGCCTCTGTCTCTCATTACTTGACAGATCTTCTTTGGGCTATTTACTCCTATGCGTTTTAGTTTCTGCATATATAAAAAAGAATGAGAAGACTAGTACTACCTGGTAAAGTTATTGTATGGATTAAATATGTTATTATATAAAGTGCTTGGAATACTTCATAGAATTTGATAGGTTATATACATCTTTTATATACACATCACACACACACACACACACACACACACACGCACACAAAGTCTTCAAAAAACTCCTGGCAAATACTAATTATGAAAAACTTATATACAGATTGGCCCCCAGCTTGAACCGACGCCCCGCGCTGTGGAGGGCGCTGAGGCGGGCGCCAATGGCCAGGGCCAGCGGGCTGGAGGTAACATGTCAACTCGGCGTCGAAGGGCGGACCTAGGCTGATGCCCGGGGCCTGAGTCTCCTGGCGGGGCCATCGCCCCTGCGCACAGTGCGGGGCCGCAGCTGCCCAGCGGTGGGTGCCAGAGAGGCCCGGCGGCGAGCGGGGGCTCCTCGGAGGGTGCAGGCGGCGTCCCCGGGGCCGCCCTCTGGCCATGATCCACTCCGTGAAGCTGTGCCGCGACAGGGCGGCGGATTCGTTCTCGCACTACAAGTACCTGCGCGCGCTGCAGGACTCGGTGCCGCTGCCCGCCCTGAGCGCCTGCCTGCGGAAGGGCGTTCTGGACTTCCACGCCGACCGCCTCCGCGTGATGGACTGGGCGCCCCTCCTGAGCACCCTCAAGATCAATAAAGATCTGCCCCTCATCTCCATCAAGAGCTACTTCCAGCCGTGGCTCGGGGAAGCAGGTTGTGACGTAGGTGAGGTTTGCAGAAATCGTGTTCTTGCGATACGATCCAAAGATGTGACTTTACAGTTGTGTAAAGCTCTTAAAGGCTGTTTAAGTGCATGGACTGTGCTACGGAATCTGCAGTTAAATGGACTACTTTTGAGAGAGAGAGATTGAACTGCTTTAACAAAGGGCTTGAATAAATCGACTTCTTTGGTGCACCTGTCTCTTGCAAATTGTCCAGTTGGAGATGGAGGTTTAGAAACATTTTTACTGTGACCCTGTCACATGAGGTCAGGGATTTTTCATTTGTGGCATCATGTTGGCATTCAGAAGTTTTGGATTTTGGAGACCAGCGTGTGGTGTAATGGTTACGTCACTGAATTCCCATAGCCGACCACTGTTCAAGTCCTGGACCTGGACGCTTGAAACTGACACTGGACTTATTTGTCTAGGCATAAAGAACTCTGTCACTCTTAAGACCGTAACTTCACAGGATGTAATCTGACATGGCAGGGAGCAGATCACATGGCCAAGATCTTAAAGTATCAGACTATGAGAAGACATGAAGAAACCTGGGCTGAGAGTCTTCGCTCCAGGAGACCTGATCTGGACTGTACGGCTGGTTTAAGGCGGATCACACTGAATTGTAGCACACTGGTTGGTGACCTAGATGCGAGTGCTTTTGCAGACTCTCTCAGTGAGGATTTATGGCTTAGAGCACTTGACCTGCAACAGTGTGGCCTCACCAATGAAGGAGCAAAGGCTTTACTAAAGGCTCTTGAAACCAACAGGACTCTGGTGGTGCTGGATATAAGAAAAAATCCACTCATTGATCATTCTGTGATGAAGGCGGTTATCAAAAAAAGTTCTCTAGAGTGGAAGGAGTGCTAAGTCAGAGGACCAGTGGATAACTTCTCCTTCAGTCAAGGAACCACCCAGAACTGCTAGGCAGAAAAAAAAAAAAAAAATACAAAAAAAAAAAAACTATAATTCTAGGAAGTGGTCGAAAAGGAAAAGCTACTATTAGAATTGGATTGGCTACAAAGAAACCTGTAAATGGCGGAAGAAAACACATTCTTGGTAAAGAATATTATGCTCCTGAACCTCTGCCGCCCGGTGTGTCTGGTTTCTTGCCATGGCGTACTGCAGAATGTGCAAAAAGGAGCAGGGGCTTTCCATTAATCAAAACTCGTGATATATGTAATCAGTTGCAGCGATCAGATTTTCCTGTGACTGTGACAGTAGAGAGCCCTTCATCCTCAGAAATCGAAGAGGCTGATGATTCTTCAGAGAGTGTTCATGAAGTGCCTGAGAAAACCAGTGTTAAACACGAAGCATTACAGGAAAAACTGGAGGAATGCTTAAAGCAGTTGAAGGAGGAAAGAGTAATTAGGCTGAAGGCCGATAAACGAGTCGGCGAGCTGGAACCTGAAAATGCGCAGTTAAGAAACATTCTTTTCTCTCTGTCTGAAGCCCTCCAAGCACAGTCAGCGACAAGCATCACCCTGGATGATGAAGGTGTTTTGGGCAGCATTGAGAATTCTTTTCAGAAGTTCCATGCTTTCTTGGATCTCCTTAAAGATGCTGGGCTTGGGAACCAGCAGTTAGCGTAATGGCTATGTCGCTGGACTCCCACGTAGTCGACCGCGGTTCGCGTCTCGGACCCGGTGGCTTACAACTCACGCCGGGCGCGTGTGCGTGCGTGCCCAAGATCCCGAGAGGAGAATGGAGGAGAAGGGATTGCGGCGTGACCATCCCCCCTGGGGGGTGATTTCTCGCTTTCTGTCTCTATGTCTCTCTCTGTCTGTCTGGCGAGCGCACGCGCCCTATAGTGAAAAACCTCTCCAAAAAAAAAAAAAAAAAAAAAAAAGATGCTGGGCTTGGGCAGCTTGCCACAATGGCTGGTATTGATCAGTCAGATTTCCATTTAGTAAGTCGTCCCCAGATGAATTCTACTGTTAGTAGTCCACCTAATGAAGAAAAGAAGGCACTTGAAGAAGGAAAATCAGAGCCAAAGCAAAATACCCTAGAGCAAATGCAAAATATCCAAGTTTCTATTTGTTTGCAGTCAGTTTACAGTGAAGGAACACTAACGAAGTTTCAGAAAATTACAGGTGATGCTAGAATTCCTTTGCCTCTCGACTCCTTCCCCATGCCAGTTTCTACTCAGGAGGCCGAAATAACTTCCAAAGACAACCTGGGAGGCCACCGAGCCGGGACAGGAGTCCTTTGAAGCGTTCATTGCCAGAACATGTTCTCCTTCAGCAGATGTAATTTCCGGAACCGGAAGTCAAAAAAAAAGAGGAGTTGTCCAGAAATAGCAGATCATCCTCAGAGAAAACAACCAAAACAGGTGAATATACAAAAAAACCATTCTGCTAAGAAACAGCCTGGAAAGGACCTGAGTTCCTGCTCTGACTCTCCTGTAAACCGAAAAAGCAAAAGAATCAGGGAAAGTAATTCTTCCGTTAATGAGCCAATTAAAAGCGAGTCTTTGAAAACATATTTTTCTGTCAAGAAAGAAAGTAGAATAGTGACTGTTTCATCTAAGACAAATACAAGTAAACTCAATCCACTAGAACTTTCTGAAAGTGATACTCTTGGATCGGATTTTGAATTTCAAGAATTTCAAGAAAGCATCCATTCTTTTCTTTTTTTTTTTTTTTTGGAGAGGTTTTTCGCTATAGGGCGCGTGCGCTCACCAGACAGACAGAGAGAGACATAGAGACAGAAAGCGAGAAATCACCCCCAGGGGGGATGGTCACACTGCAATCCCTTCTCCTCCATTCTCCCCTCGGGATCTTGGGCACGCACGCACACGCGCCCGGCGTGAGTTGTAAGCCACCGGGTCCGAGATGCGAACCGCGGTCGACTACGTGGGAGTCCAGCGACATAGCCATTACGCTAACTGCTGGTTCCCGAAAGCATCCATTCTTTATCACACTCGACATAAGTCTTAATCTTACAAAGTTATGTTTTGCCTTCAAATTTTAATAAATTTTCTTATGTTTTCAAAAAAAAAACTTATATGCAGATTTAAATTTTTTGTGCACCAAAACAAACACTTTAACATCACTCTTGCATGAACTTTGTGAAGTCCTCCCGTTGTGTATGTATATATAGTATGTGTGTGTGTTTGTGTGTGTGTGTGTGTGTGTGAATGTGTGTGTGTGTAGAGCTAGTTATCACTCTGGCATGGCTGGACCGAGGTAACAAGGTTACCCTGGGGCATAAGTGCACCTCCTTTGTGACTTGTCTCATAAAGGCCATGGATGTTGGAGTAGTGATACTGGAACTCTTGTGGGGTTTTCCCTGAAATCATTTCATCGATCTTGTGTATTTTCCTAAGAGGACAGCCACCAGCTGTCTTCTGAACATCCTTTCTAGAAAGGAGAAAAAAAGGAGAGTTGGGTTATGTGCTTTGGGTTGTTACAAACATCACTTCAAAAGTGAAGATGGTGAAATAAGTAAGGATTAATTCATGGGGACTTACCCACCATAGACATCACATAAATTCTGATACAGGCCAGGAGCTATCCTGATTTTTCCCAACAAGCTTGATTAGGACAGAAATGAAAGAGAGGGAGATGCCTTATAGTGACAATAAAACATGCACTAGCTCATGTCAGCTCATTAAACACATTTTAAGTGCTATTATCATCCTTAGTTACATAGAAGGAGCAGAAAGACAAATGGCTAAGGACCACGCTCAGAGCAAATACGTGACATCGATTCGTTCGGGCCTCACCGCAACCCTACCTGTTGACTCTACTGCAGTTCTCACTACACAAAGTGAGAGCCTCAGGTACAGAGAGATGAAGTTGCCCATGGCCAGTATGTGGCAGAGCTGGGACGTGAACCCAGCCAGTCTGGCTCTAGAGATGGCCCCAATAAATAAAGAATTTGCACCACACTGCTCAAGCTTGCAATTGTCCAACAGTCACCTGCTGCAAGTCAGCCAATTGAGCTGCTGCTGAAAACTGGAGACCACTCTGATTACCTGAGAAGCTGAAGCTAAAGGCAGTGCTGGCTGGTGGGAAGAACCCTCAGCTTAGGATCTGGTGCTGGTAGGATCAGTAATGTCACAGAACCTGTGTGTCTAAAAGTGAATTGTCTGGTTTCTCAATCTCTTTATCTGCTCAGTGATATTTCCAGGTAAAAGGATTTGAACGCTGTGTGCTCATGGGTCAGTGTGTGTGTGTGCTTCTGTGTATATATTGGCAGGGAATAAAGCTTGTTTCATATGAAGGTAAAGGCCTTAACACAGATCATGGAAAATGTCCATACAAAAGAATTGAGAGTCAATCGCAAATGTGTGTGTTCTCTCTGTTCAGGAAGAGAAGGAGAGGCTGGTTTCAAATCTATAAACGTCACTGAGAAGATCCTGAAATGAGACCTCGAGATGTCAGCTCTTGTCAGAGTTTCTGTCCAATAGAGATCTTATAATGCTTCAAATGGTAAGATGAGTTCTTCAAGGGAATACACATTCAATGCAGAAAATTGCTACTGATGCTACCTAGAGTTTAATTCCTTTAAAAAAAAAAAAAAAGCCTTGAGAACAGAATAAATGCATTATGCCTGGATGGTGTATTCAAGAAGTCGCCTCTACAGGAAACGACTTTAGAATTATGACTTTCCCTTTCCTTTGCCAGTGCCTGATGATGCATTAGAAAAAAGAGCCAGAACGTGGCATCGAAACCCAGCCGTTGGTACCGGCAGATGGCGTGATGGTCACATTGCTGGACTCCCATGTCGTCAACAATGGTTTGAGTCCCAACATGGTGGCTTAAGACTCATGCTGGGCATGTGTGCATGCATGCCCAAGATCTCGAGAGCGGAATAAAGGAGAAGGGATGGTGGCATGGCCATCGCCCCTGGGGGGTGATTTTTCACTTTCTGTCTGAGTGCATGCACCCTATAGCAAAAATCTCTCTCTCTAAAAAACAACAAGAAATCCAGTCCTGAAGGTCTTTTTGTTACACATTGAACCAAAGCCTTGAGACAAAAACAAATTTCTACACACTTTGTTCTTATGCCCCTGTCCTGCACCGGTTTTAATAAAAGGTATTTGCATATTGAGTAAAATAAAAGGTATTTGCATATTGAGTAACAATCTCTATCCGGCAACTTCTCTCAACCTGCTATAACTTTGCTTTTTGTCCCTGCCCCTTTATTGTAACTATCTCAGGGGTCACTGGTCCGAACTTCTCCTTGAATCCAGTGGCACTTTCTAGTTCTTACTTTCTTGACCTCTTGGTAGAATTTTACTCTACTGGTCATTTCCTTTTCTTGAGCCCTTGTCCTCCCTTGCATTCCATGATGTTACGGCACGTGCTTCATTTTCCTCTAATCTCCCTGGCTACTTCTCCATTTCCATCATGTATGCCCTTAATGCATCCCTTCACTGTTGCCATTCTTTTACATTCTCGTCACTACTTCTTCAAGGATTCCCAATATTATATACTGGTGGTTCTCAAATCTGTATCTCTGGGATAGATGATACTACCACCACCACCATGACTATACTACCGATATGGATTGCCTGAGGCTAAATGCTTTACAAGCATTATTTCATTTATTTCTCCTCAGAGTGTATAAAATAGGTAATATTATAGCCCAATCTTCTGGAGAGGTTTGTTTTTTTTTTTTTTTTTTTTTTTTTTTTTTTTTTTTTTTTTTTTTGCTATAGGGCACATGCGCTCGCCAGACAGGCAGAGACAGACAGAGAGATAGAAAGCGAGAAATCACCCAGCAGGGGGGATGGCCATGCCGCAATTCCTTCTCCTCCATTCTCCTCTCGGGATCTTGGGCACGCACGCACATGCGCCCGACGTGAGTTTAAGCCCCGGGTCCGGGACTCGAACCGCGGTTGACTACTTGGGAGTCTAGCGACATAGCCATTACGCTAAGTGCTGGTCCCATAGCCCCATCTTCTGTTGAAGAAATTAAAACTTAGCAAAGGTTAGTAATGTCACTTGTCCAAGATCACAGAGCTCTTCTATGACTCAAGTCTGAACCTCCCCGACTCAAAACCATGATTTTATTATTGTTTTCTTTCTTTCTTTCTCTTTCTCTCTTTCTCTCTCTCTCTCTCTCTCTCTCTCTCTCTCTCTCTCTCTTTCTTTTTTCTTCTTTCTCTTTCTTTTTATTTGCTGTAGGGCATGTGTGCTTGCTGGAGAGAGGAAGGAATCACCTCCCTTGGAGGGGGTGGCGGCATCACAGTCCCCTCTCATCCATTCTCCTGTAGAGATTTTGGGTATGGACACACATGTGCCTGGCATGATTTTCAAGCTGCCAAGTCTAGGACTCTAACTGTGCATTTGGCCATGTAGGATTAGCTACCTTAACCTCCATGCCACCTGGTGTCCTTATTACTACTATTGTATAAGACAAACTATAAAAGGTGACCAACCAAAGGAGTCACAAAAACAACTGAAATTCTTCTCCTTTGTTCCAGATCCATTGATCCAACTGGCACTTGAATATTTCCCTTAAGATGTCACGTGGGTAATTTTTCCTAAAGAATTATTTATTTAATTAATTCTAGCTGTTATTATTTGACCAGAGAGAGAGAGAAAGGGAAAGTGAGAAAGCAAGCTGCTAGGTCCAGGATTCAAACCATGGTCAGCCACATGGGAATCCAGTGCCTTTAACTACCACTCCACTTGCAGGCTCCACACAGATCATTTTTACTCAAATGTTTCATAAACAAATTTTCTACTTCGGTATGTTTGGGTTTGTCACTAAATCGTTTCTCTTCCATGTCCCATGGCTCAATGACATGCCACCATCTTGCAGTGCTGTAAGTGTCCTTGAAAACTCACTTCTTCTTCCCTTCTTACTCAATCAGTCTCCAAAGGCTGATGAATTGGCCTATTTCTAGTATTGACCTATTTCTTCCTTTTTTTAAAAATAATTATTTTAGGGAACCGGCAGTTAGTGTAATGGCTATGTCGCTGGACTCCCACGTAGTCGACCGCGGTTCGCGTCTCGGACCCGGTGGCTTACAACTCACGCCGGGCGCGTGTGCGTGCGTGCCCAAGATCCCGAGGGGAGAATGGAGGAGAAGGGATTGCGGTGTGACCATCCCCCCTGGGGGGTGATTTCTCGCTTTCTGTCTCTCTGTCTCTCTCTGTCTGTCCGGCGAGCGCACGCGCCCGATAGCGAAAACCTCTCCAAAAAAAAAAAAAAAAAAATTATTATTTTATTCAACTCTTTATTTATTTTAATTTGACCAGAGAGGGACAGAATGAGAGAGCTAGAGAGAGAAGGAAAGTGAGAAAGCAAGCCACCGGGTCTGAGACTTGAACGTGGTTGGCCATGTGGGATTCTAGTGCCCTTAACCACCACACCAACTACCGGCCCCAATACTGACCAATTCCTAATATCCATTTATTACTCTTCATCACTTTTGCCTTACCTGGGTGGGAGGTCACCATCATTTTTGCCCAGATGAATGCTTCAGCCTTGGTACTGTCTTCCCTCCCTATGTCCTGCCCTTCTTCAAATGCATCTTCCTTCCACACTAGTTAATCAGCTTTCTCATCCTCTTATCACCTCTAATCCTCCCAACACCCTCACCACAAAGCTCACGCTTCTGACATGGATTACAAGGCACTGCGTGATCTTGTCCCTGCCTAACTCTACAGGTTGTCTCTCACCTCGGATCTCCTTTGCCTCTCTAGCATTTGCCTCCCCTACCCCACGCTGCAGAACCCCTCCCTCTTCCTCTCACATGCAGTGTTCTCTCCTGTCCATGAGTCTCTGCATGTGCTGGTCTCTGTGCCTGGTAGGTTCTTTCCCTTTCTCCCTAGATTAGCAACTTTCCTCATTTGGTCTGCAGCTCAGATCACATCTGCTCTGGGCCCATGTGTCACCTGAGACCCATGTGTACCCCCAGCTCCCATGCCTTTCCTAGGAGAACACTCAGCACATTGAGCTGCGCTTGCTTACTGCTGCTCTGTTTGTTCATTAATCTCTAAACTTTGCAAGGACAGTAGCCAAATCCACATCCATTTGCCCAGTTCTATCCTAGTAGTTGGTACATGGCCAGGGCTTAATAAACACTGGATGCTTGTCTATCTGGGCAAGACTGGAGCTTTAACTTTCTAAAACTGTCCCAAAAATGGCATGAAAGGAAAATCGTCAACTGTCATTCTGTTGATACTGCCACGTGTGTCAAATCCAAGTTTGAATCAGCCCCCTGCTTAAGGACATTCTTGCAGTGTCGGTCCCCTGGGTCAGTGGGTTTTTGTAAGACAGGCCTCGTTCTTTCTACAGGAAAGGTATTATCCTTAAAGGAGTCTTCTTTGCAGCTCTTATGAATCTTCCAAGAAAGTACAGGGATATCTGTGGTTCTATGACTCAGTCCCTCCATCCCTGCTGTTTGGCAGGTGTTGCTTTTGTCTGAACCTCATTACCTGGGCCCCGGGCCACTGCAGCACCTCCCCACTCTTCCTCCTTACTAACTTTCCTTCCCCAGGCTGCCCTCCATCTGCTACCTCAGTCAGAGTCCTAAAGCTCTAACCAGATCATTGTTTCAACATCTCTGATGGCTTCCTGTTGCCTACAAGATAATTGAAAGGCTTTAGCAAGATCGGTTTTAGTTTCATCCTAAACTTACATTTTCTTTCTTCTTTTTTTTAAAGAGAAAATGTTTTTGCTATAGGGTATATGTGTTCGCCAGAGAGACAGAAAGTGAGAGATCACCCTCCAGAGGAGGTGGCCATGCCACAGTCCCTTTTCTTTCATTCTCTTCTTGGGACTTTGGTACACGTGTACTCACGCCCGATGTGTTTCAAGCCACCAGGTCTGGGACTAGAACCACAGTCAACTAACCTGCGAGTCTAGTAACATAACCTCTACACCATCTGCTGGTTCCTAAACTTACATTTTCATTCTCATCTCATTTCCTCACCAAGCTATACTTATTTTCCTATAATGTGCTAGGAGGTCTTGGAAGAAACTATGCCTTATTCATCAGTTCCTCCATTCATCACTCACCAACCAACCTATTAAATGGGTAGTACTGTGTGCCAGGCATTGAAACATGACCGGACTTCAAACAGTGTGTAGGTGGGAACCAGCAGTTAGCGTAATGGCTATGTCGCTGGACTCCCACGTAGTCGACCGCGGTTCGCGTCTCGGACCCGGTGGCTTACAACTCACGCCGGGCGCGTGTGCGTGCGTGCCCAGGATCCCGAGAGGAGAATGGAGGAGAAGGAATTGCGGCATGGCCATCCCCCCTGCTGGGTGATTTCTCGCTTTCTGTCTCTATGTCTCTCTCTGTCTGTCTGGCGAGCGCACGCGCCCTATAGCGAAAAACCTCTCAAAAAAAAAAAAAAAAAAAAAAACAGTGTGTGGGAAAATGAAATTAAGGTATAAGTTTTTGATGTAAACATTTTTGAAATCCATGCATAGATTTTTTCCCCTATAATATGCACGTTTTGTGAACTTTTTGAAGACCCCTCGTGTATAGGTGACCAAACGAAAACACAGTTCCCGTTCTCAAGCTTGGTAGACAGAGATTAGGAAAATGATCAACACATTTACTTACAACTGAAATCAGTTTTGTGAAGGAGAGACTGAAGTTCTATACAACAAAGATAACTGTTCCAGACTACGGAGTCAGAGATGCTTCTATGAGGATACGATGTTTGAGATGAAGGGAAAGGAGGCATTAAAAAGGTGTATAATGGGAAAAAACAATATTTCTTCAGTATTCAAAGTTGCAAAGCTCTCCCTCAGTGAATGGCATAGAAGTGGGCCTCAATAAATACTTGCTGAATAAATGAGAAAATGTGAGGGGAAAAAACTCCTAAGATAAAGTCAGTTTAGGAACAAGCAGATGGCATAATGGTTATGTTGCTCAACTTTCAAGTAGTCGATCATGGTTCGAGTCCTGGACCCAGCAGCTTATATATATAGCTTCGCATTATAGGAACAAGAGGAATTATATTTTTAAAGATTGTTATGAAATTCCTATGTTTCAGCTATTCTAACAAAAAGAACTCTACATGTTCAATGTTTTTACTTCAAATTTGGAAGCAGCATGAAAAAGTGCAAAGATAAGTCTTTGAGATCAGAGTGAGAGTGTTTCAAGTCTTCATTCTCTTATGTCTTTGAACAAGTCATCTCACCTCCCTGCACCTGTCTTTTCATCATGTGTTTAAAAAAAAGTATCATATACAATCATTTTCTTAAAATAATGTTTAGAAAGGACTTGCAATACAAGAATTATAATCCTTTCCTCACTCCATTCTAATTCACAGTCAATTTGTAAGACAAGAAGTAAATGCATATATATCTGAAAAGCAGTAAGATATCTATATATGTTTATATAGTAACCCATCATGTTTAAAACAATCAAAAGATACTTTTTTTTAAGAAAGATTTTTACTATAGACTTTGCTCACTTGCCAGAGAGAGACAGACAGACAGAAAGCAAGAAATTAAGCCCCAGGGGGGATGACCAGATGCAATCCCTTCTTCTCCAGTCTCCTCTTGGGATTTTAGGCAAACACACACACATGCCTGGCTTGAGTTTAAACCACAGGGTCCAGGGCTTGAATGGCAGTGAGTCCAGTGACGTACCCATTTTGCCATCTGCTGGTCCCGAAAGATACTATTTCTAATAGCAACAAAAGATTTAACATTCTCGGGACCAGCAGACGACATAATGGCTATGTCGCTAGACTCGCATGTAGTCTACCGTGGTTTGAGTCCCAGACTCGGTGGCTTAAATTCACACCAGGTGCATGTTCATGCGTGCCCAAATTCCTGAGAGGACAATGCAGGAAAAGGGATCGTGGCGTGGCCATCTCCCTGGGGAGGGGGCATGATTTCTCGCTTTCTGTCTGTCTGTCTCTTTCTAGTGAGCACACGCGTCCTATATCAAAAAACCTCTCCAATAAAAAATTTAAAAAAGATATAACATTCTCAGGGGTTACCAGCAAAAGTGGTACAAGATCTGTATGCAGTAAATTACAAAGCTTTACTACACATACAAAAATCATGCGTAAGGAGCTCTTCTCTATCTATCTTTATATAATTTAACAAGTATATTTTAGTTATGTATGAGGAGAGAGAGCACACAAAAGACCCTGAGCATCCCTGCAGGTCTTTCTGAATGAACAAGGCTTACTCATCTGCTGACACTCTACAGTTTCTATAGCTAGTCAGAAAGGCAACTAGTAGGTCAAAGAAACCACAGCATGACTGCCATGGAACTGCTCTTGTAGCGGACGGTACTGGTTTGCTATTTACCACAGTGTCTTGTGGCTTCCTCAATAGTGCTAGGTCCTTGGTCCTAAGTGTCTCAGCTGAAATATAACCTCCAGCCTTCATCCCTTTGGGTCCACCAAATTTCTTATGGGACTTGAGGCAGGGAAACTAGTTTAACTGGGCTGATGCCACCACTGTTTGCTGTGATGTACTGTAACAAACTGTCACACTGACTCATTAAGTCTTGTCCTCCTTTGGCATCCATGGAGCTAGGCTTACTGTTTACAACCCTCTGTGGTTGAGTTTTTTTCCCTAACGTGGAAGATTAAAATAGTAAGAACAGTCAAAATATTCTTGCAGAAGAATATTAAGACTTGCCTATCAAAATTGAATTATTACAGTACTACAATAATTGAGACAATATGGTATTGTTGCAGGAACTGACAAAGAGATCTAAACATATATGCAAATTTGATGTATGTATTAGTTGGAATCCAGTCAGAAAAATGGAAAACATGCTAGCTATAAACAGACATTTTATATTGGACAAATTGTTTAAACAGATGCTGGGAAACTAAAGCAGAAAGGAAATAGTACATTAACATAAATAAACCTATTAAGAGACACATTTATAACCACAGTGGAGATTTCAACACTTCTGTCTCAGCAACTGATAAAACAAGCAGGAAATCAGGATACAGAACCCCTCCACAGCACTATTAATCAACTTGACCCAACTGACATTTTAAAACATTCCATTCAGCAATAGCAGATTTCATGTTCTTCTCAAGCACTTATCAATAAAAATAGAACATACTCAGGACCAGAAAACAAATCTTTAAAAAAAAAAATTCTTCAGAGTATGTTCTCAGACCGCAACAGAATTAAACTGAAAGTCAGAAGATGTCTATAATATCCTTAAATACCTGGGAGTTAAACAACTTCAAAATAGCTCATAGGTCAGTAAAAGTCTCAAAATGAAAAAATGTTTTGAACTAAAAAATAATTCAACATAAAATGTTGGGGATACATATAAAGCAGTACCAGAGCTGACCACAGAAGATGCATCCAGGTCTGGATTAAGAGGTGGTCCTTCTCTCTAACTGGAGTCCGATGATCCAGGGATACTCCTCCGGGTGAGCACCCCAGCTGAGGGACCCCGTCAAAGAAGTCGGGGGTGCACCTGTCCCTCCACAGCGCAGTGCCCGTCCGGGGAGCGTGGGGGAAGCACCCTGGGATCGGTGGCTCAAAGGGACAGTCTGATTTTTCCTTCCCGGACAACGCAGCAAGTGTTGTGGAAAACCACATGGCCGAGTAGCAAATAGGCAGCACTCCAGAGAGATAGGGGTAACTCCTTAATACACAGGCGGGCATGGAGGAGTTAATACTCAGACTCTCCGGTCCCGCCAGCTTATTAAAGAGTTACCCCATCTCTCCGGAGTGCTGCCTTTTTCTTCCTCGGCCCTCTGGTTTTCTGCAACAAGTGCAGCTGGGGGTCTTCCTTGCCCCTTGCAGAGGCCTGGGCATCTCAGATCAGAGAAAGTCGGGTGTCCAGATGAGATCATATAAACAAGCAGTGCCTCCTCCCAGCTCTCCTTAGACATGACCTAGAAGGTGGGCCCAGAGCCAGGTGCCCTTGCTAGGACATTGCACCAGTTTGTGTTTTATTCTTTCATCATGTGTATATGTGTGTATGTACAGAAATTCTCAAAGACTTAACTATGTTTCAAAAAGGACATAAGAGTCATATTTCCAAAATCTGAGTTTTAAGACTTGTCTTTCTAAGTTTTTTTTTCATACAAAACTTCCAGGAATGTTAATGTCATTGTTTAAGAGAAGTTGGGGGGCCCAGCAGGTGGTCCTGATTGAGGGTGCTAGATTCCCACATGGCCTACCATGGTTCAGGTCCCAGACCTGGCAGCTTGCTTTCTCGCTTTCCCTTTCTCTCTCTGTCTCTATCTAGATAAATTAAAAATAATAATAATAACTATTAATGGAATTAAATAAATACATAATTCATTTTAAAAAAAAAAGAAGTCAATAAGTCCCTGTTCTAAAAGGGAAAAGGACTGCTGTGCCGGATGGATGAGGAAAGGCTGTGGTTCAGCCTCTTCCTCTTCTGGCCCTGCCCGCACCCTCCCAAGTTGTAGCCCTTTGTGATGAAGCAGCCACAGGTTTGTGATGCAGGCCAGGCCCTGGTCCCAAGGGAAACTCCCAGGACTCAAGGCTCAGTTGCCTGAGAGCAGCAGTGCGATTCAGATGGAGAATTTTTTCTTTCCTCTGAAAAGCGTTACTGACACATGGCTGAGCTCCAGCACCACCACACAGGTGATGGATGTCATCCTAGGCATCCTGTGTGGGCTGGGGCTCTTCCTCTTGTTATGTGCCTTCTTCCCTAGCAATCCACCAGGACCACTTCCCCAAAGAAAGACGAATGCCAGGAAGGTAAGGAACCCTCAGCCCAGACACAACAGATAATGATGGTTTTTTTTTTTTTTTTTTTCTATTTTAATACTTTTCCTCCTTTTTCCAAACCAACAAGAGAAAGTCCAGAAATGAGAAATCTTGGGATGGGGGTGGACAGAGCATCCTCCTCCTAGAGGCACTGGGCAGAGCAAAGAGCAGGGTAGGCACTAGGATTTCTACTTGAAGCTCTCAGAACACCTGTGGGTGTACTGGAACTGCCGGCGCAAGATCAGACACCAGGACTCAGCAACTTAGATTGGGGGGTCTCTATGGGGAACAGGCCCTGAGCGCTGGTTCATCAGTCGCTTTGCACGTGCCTGGGGCCAAGCCTCTCCCCTATTTCTCGCAACTGTAGGGCTGTGCTGGGCCCTGGAGCCTCCAGTCAGAGGCTAAAGTCCACCGGGGAAACAGACTCAGACCTGAGCTCAGATGTGCCTCGAGATCTGTGTCTGTGTGTCCTGAGCACAGGAAAAGGGCCTGAGGACATCCCAGGGGGTGTCCCCTAGAAATTTCCTCTTAGAGTTTTTTCTTTTTAAAGAATTATTTAACTTTATTTATTTATTTACTTTCATGTGACCAGAGAGGGACAGAGTTGGGGGGGGGGGGGGGGGATGAGAAAGCAAGCCACCTGGTCCAGGACTGGAACCACGGTCAGTCGTGTGGAGGTCCAGCACCCTTAACCACCATGCCACCTGCTGCCCCCCTCGTAGAGTTTTTTAAAAAGAAAAACAAACCACTTATTATTACATTTCAAACAGGGCAGAGGGCTGATGCTGGTAAAGCAGGGTGCCTGTGAGGCAGTCCCACACAGGAAGGGCCCTGGTTCCAGTCTGGAGACCTCCCTGAGTACACCAGGCGTGGGTGTGCCCATGATCAGGACTAGACAAAGAAAGGGGCAGGGCGAGAGGTGGCTCATGGAATCAAGACCCCATTGGGTATGAGCTCTCTCTCTCTCACACATAAAATGAATAAGTAAAGTTTAAAACACTGAGTAGAAATAAAGCAAAGTACACAGAGTTTCATTGGCTGAAAATAGAAAGTCATGTAATTAAGAATAAAGGTCTGAGCCTGTCTAGGGAGAAAAGAGTGAGCACTGGGTCTGAGGCCCTCCTCCTTTCTTGTCTCGCAGCATCTACGGGAGCAAAGAGGAAGAAAGAAGAGCAGGAAAAAAGACAGCGTTCTGAAAGGTAAGGCTCTGTCCCTCGCCCCGAGGTCCATAAAGCCAATTTGAACTCCTGGCCCCAGGGGATAGCGCCATGTCTCCCAGGACACCAGCTGGAAAGCCCTGAGAGGGAGGGTCCTGAGGAGGAGTCAGAATTGGCTACTTGTTAGATTCTGAGCTCAGAATGAGGTTGGTGGGCCAGAGAATGTGCTGTCCAGGAGAAGGCTGTGCCAGAGGCTTGGCCAACAGCACCTGGATTTGGAGGGGGACCTTCAGCTCCAACTGTGGATAAGGGTGTCACTTGGTCAGGCCACTTTCTGTTGCAAGGACTGTGTTTCCCTTCCCTGGGGTGGTTGTGAGGACAATGAGGAACGATGGATGTGGAGGTGCCTTGTCTAGGATAATGTGCTACCACCTGTGCCCCTTACAGTCATGGCCTGGGCAGGGGCCTTGGACACTGATGTTTGGGCACCAGAGTCTTCTCTCCTTCTCTCTGTTCTGAAAGGACCTTGCACTCAGCTCCTGTAAGGGACACCCGGCCCCCAGTCCCTCCCACCTCAACTATGACCCATTCTCTTGGCTTCCAGCTTATAGACATGGAAGGAAACAAGAAGAGGAAGTTCAGGACCTGAATTCCCTTCTGAGGTGAGGAACTTTCCACTTCTCGCCCTTGTCCTCCAGCCTACTAGGGCCCATTTTGTGGCCCCAGTACCTGAGGCCGAACTGGGACCCAGAGACCACGGGAAGGGAAGGGAAGTGACGAAAGCCCTGGGGTGAGCTTTGCAAGGTTAGCGTGTTGAGCAGGAAGGACTGTGGTTGCAGGTGTTCCCACCTGCCTGGCCCTCATGCCCTGTCTGCTGGCTACAGCTGGGGCTGCCTCTTGTCTCCTGCAGCTCCCTCCTTGATGAGAAACCCTCCCATCAAGATACCCCGAGTGAGGTGTGGAGACCAGCACAAACTGGAACCCACCAGCCATGTGGGGAATGTGTACAAACTACTTATCCACCCTCTTATTCCTTATTGGCTCCCCGGGCTCCTCTGCCTGAGTGTCCTCTGCCTCTGGCCTCCACCGTGGCAGCAGAATGTCGAAAAGACCAGTATGCCTTGAAGAACATCCCAGGGAGGTGTGTCCCAGGCCCCTTACCTCCAGGGAACTTGTGTCTTCTGTCACCCTTTGTGACTCTATGGGCCCTTACCCAGCTGAGCTGTCTCCTTTCCATCATCTCCGTGTGGTGGGCAATGGTCAAGGCCCTGCTTCTCTCCACCTGGTCACACAGGAAATCCCAGAACAAACACCTTTCCCCTCAGCCACCAGACACTCCATTCTGTGGAGACCCCATGGACAAGGTGGCTGAGGCTGGTGGCCTTACCTTCGTCAACTCTGAAGTTCAGAACCTGCTAGAGATTCTGATCGCCAAGAGGGCAGAGGAGAAGCTGAGGAAGAAAAAAACAAAAGAGGGTTTGTTTCTAAAACAAATGAGCCCAGGCTATCCCCTGGATCCTCTGGGGAAGCTATTACACTCACTAGGGGACAAGCAGGACACGGCCACCTCACAACCATTTTGGAGTAGAAAAGACAAACCACAGCAGCTGTCCGGGTCTCCGCAGCTCTCTTATCCCATGGTCTCAAAGGATGCTTTACAGCAGAAATGCAGCCCACTGTTCTGGGGCCTCCCCTCGCTGCATAGTGAGTCCTTGGTGGCAACTGCCTGGGTCTCTAGTAAACCTGCCCCGTGCAGCTCTAATTCGGTGAAATTCAACAGACCATCTTCTACCCTTCCAGTAAAAATAGAGGTTGATAGTCCATCTCAGCTTCCCCAGGCCCAGCCTTTGCCTCATGCTGCTCCTCTTCCCCAACCTGTGACTCAAAACTTGTCTCCACCTGTGGCTCAGTTCAAGTCCCAGGACTCTCTCGCCAATTCTGTCCCAACTCTACCATGGTTTTCTCAGTCTATGGACTGTAGAACATCTCAGCCTGAAACCCAGAAACAGGCACACTTTTTGATCCTCACTGGAGAGCAACAGCAGGAACAGTCCTTGCAGAATCCACAAAAGTGGAGGTCTGTAAACATTACACTCAGAAAACCTCGGGCATCATTTGGCCAAGCCACTCCGAGCCTTTCCCAGGACAGCGGGGCCTCAGAGACCCACAAGCCAGTCCCTACCCTTCCTGGGGGTTCCATCAGCCCTGAGGTCCAAGGACAGCAGCAGAGACATACTCAACAGAGGTTTATCAAGTCCAGTTACCCTGAGAGTCCTCCCTGGGAATTTCAGGAACAGATGCAGCCTCAGGGCAGATTGCCAGAGGAGTATCCATCTAGGACAAGGGACAGGGCTGAGCCCTCCCAGCCCTCTCTGGTCATGGGTAAGAGCAGCAAGGTTGTGAGGAAGGTGAGGGGACGGCCCTGTGTAAGATTCTGTGAGGCCCCAGCAGAGGTCAAGCGAGAGAAGAGCCCAGACGAGGACCCAGGGCAAAATCTGAAGAGGAGCCCAGCAGATCTGCCCAGAGGGTCGTCGAGACTCTCATCTCAGGAAGTTCTGCAGGACGCTCAGGAGGAGGCAGAAAGACCCTCCCTGAGGCCCTGGAAGAGCAATTCAGACAATTTACAATTCAGCAGCCCAGATGAGAATCATTTCCAGAAAACCCTGAAAGCCCACCTGGGCAATAAGCATGGGTGGTTCACTGAGGACAGGGTTCCCGTGAGTGTGCGTCAATCCTGTCTTGCAGCAAGCCGTGCTGCCCCCAGGCCTGACACCTGTCTGAGCCCCAGGTATGTGGCATCCCGGGAGGGCCCGGCCTCCTACGTGAACACCTCGCAGGACCTTCCCTTCCTGCCTCAGAGCACTCGGCAGAGGCTGGAGATCCACCTGGCAAGGGGCCGAGTGAGGCCCAGGTGGGGTCCACAACTCCAGACGCTCAAGCCCAGATGTGTCCAGACAGGGGAGCCCCAGCCCTTACATCTCCCACAGTCGACCTTGCCCTGCTCAGTCACCTGTGGATCTGGGACCAGCCTGAGAGCTAAGGTGGCTGCACTCCTGGAAGAAGCACCTCGGAAAGCTCCAGGACAGGAGGGGCTAACAAAGGCCGTCCCCACCTTGCAGACTCCTCTCTCTGCTCCCTCACCTGCATTTATGAAAGTCCAGGAGACCCCGAGTCAGATCCCAGCCAGCAGCATTGGACGGGAGGCCAGGTGGTCCTCCCAGCCCCCAACAGGCAGCCTCAAGGGCAGAACTGAGCAGAGAGTGATCACAGGGATCGGGAGAAGTGTCCTGGAACCACGTCCACGTCCAGCACCAGCCAGGAGTGGGCCACAGCAACAGAGAGGGAGTGAGGCCTCCCCAGACCCCTGCCATCTCAGAAAATCCCTGCACAGGAGCACAGGGTCCCAGTCCTTGAGGACCGAAGACACCATGGGGATAGTGAAGCCCAAGGAGAAAGGCCCGGCTTGTAAAATTGTTGTGGGGGCCAACACACTGGCAAACTCCCGAACCATCAGTGTGAGTCTGAGCAGTGCACGGTCTCCAGGGAGGAGTCAAAGCCGCTCTCCTGCTGCCCAGAAGGTAGACGTGCCAGGCCCGATAACAGAGGATGTTGGTGACCTTGATATTAAGGTGGAGATCCAAGCAGAGCACCGGGCTCCAAGCCCTGCCCGAGGTGTCCTCCTTCAAGACCTCACCACCGGCATCATCTCTCAAGGCCGCACTGCTAGAACGAGTGTAACAGATTACCACAGGGATGTGGTAGCCAGGGCCTCTCGGGCCACTCCGGCTGGCTCCCAGAGCTTGTCCGGTAGGAAAGTGTCAGCTGCCCAGGAGTCACGTGCCTTCACAAGGATGGCAGGGAGCAGCCAGGGGCAGCAGGTGCCCAGGTCCCAAATAGTTCAGACCCCGTGGAAGAAGCAGACCAAGATGCCTGGCCCTGATACGACAGGGGGCTATAAGAGACCCAGATCAGGAGGGCAGGAACAGAGGCTGGGAGGACCTGCATGCTCACAGACCAGTGGGATGAACCACCCTGTCCAGAGTACGGGAATAGGAAAAGTGTTTCGAAGTAAAGACCCAGAGCTCTTGGAGGAGAAGGGTCAGGCACCCACAGAAAACTACTTTAGGAAAACAATGACAAAACTTGTGGAATATTTTAATCCCATTAAGAAAAGAAAAGAGCAAGAAGAGCCCCTGCAGGAAGACAAGCCCCCAACAGTTACTGCCCAGCATCGGGGACCAGTCATGGGCAAAGTGTTCTCTGACAGCCGGGGTGCAGATGCCCAGGCACTCGGTCAGATTGTTGCAGAGATCCTGCTGAACAAGCTGAGGCTTCAGCATGCAGAGGGTCCCTCCAAGTTCAATTGCCACAAAGACTACTTCCAGCCTGCTGTGGGCAGGCATTCCGGCAACCACAGTGGTCCCTCCTACCCAGAACAGAGGAGAGCAATGAAAGATGTGGCCTCTGGTCATCAAGCCACCTCCAGGGGCCACAGCTGTACCAAGAACAGGTGGATGAGAGACAAGGACAGCAAGTGGATTCCATCAGCCTGGGAGGCTTTGCCCCAAGCCAACCCCAAGCAGCATAGGCCAAGAGGGGCAGGAAGCACAGACTGCCCTGTCTACTCTCCTGGCCACTATCTTCTACGGTGAGATGTCCCATCTGGGCCATCAGGTCCCCTCCTCACTCCTGCCCTGCAGGGGACAACCTACAAGCCATTGGGAGAAAATTCACTCTGTCTCAAGTGAGGACATCCTGTGTGTGCTAGGGACTCGTCCCCGCCAGACTCACTTTGTTTCCTAATACACATGTGTTCTCCTCAGAAGAGGTGGCTCTGTCTGTGTGTCCTGGGGCCCAGGGAAGGTCCACATCTGCACTCCCTGAGTGCGGCTCCTAGAGGGGACACCGCAGCTGCCCTGCAGATTCCTAAGTGCTCCCTAAGATCCCCTCTAGGGGTGACTGCAGAAACTAAAAGACGCCTTCAGGGCATGGCAGGGTGAGCCTAGGAGGACCTCACCCCAGGGCCTGGTGCCACCTGTCCATCCTCCTCCCCTCCACCTTGAACTTCCTGCAGTGTTAAGGGAGGAATTTACTGGGGCATCAGAGAGCTGAGCTTCCCCTGGGGCGCCAAACCAGTGCCTCTGTAAGAATAAATTTAAATTGTGCGTTTTTGCTCTGTAGAGATAAAATTTAACCTTTGCTTTTGCCGGACACCCTTGTGACAAACTGCCCCGACAGACTTAATTATGCAAACCTCCAGGAATGGAGCAAATGGAATGTGGACAAGGAACTAGAAAGACAACCCATGCACATGTGTCACAAGACTGCCACTCTTCCCCCTAGAAATGAACTACCCGTTAAACTTCCGCATACCTTCTCCAGCTTATAAAAAGACCTATAACCCTAAAAAAGGGGTCCTTGCTCAGGCCTGCTGCGTCAGGTGTTTGCTTGGACCCCAGCCGGCTGGAAAAATAAAACCTCTTGCATTTTGCATCAAGAACCGACTCTTGTGGTTGATTGGGGGTCGCATATCCTCTGGACAGAAAGTGGGCTGAGCCAGGCGGCCGGCGCCCTTACACCTCAGCCAGGTATTTTTACTGTCACAGGGGGCACCTGGAGGTTGTTGGGGGGAGGACAATGAAGGTATAAAGTTCAGTGATGAGGGAAACCTTGACCCCAAGTCTCCTGGAGAGGGTCCCAGTGTTATGGAACTCAAATCAGGTTTGCTTGCCCAAGCGCTATAAAACCAAACCAGAGGCGCACGGTGTGATGAAAGCACAGCTTCATTGCCGAGCGCAAAGTAAGGAGAGCGGGCAGCTCATGCTGAAAAGACCAGGTCTCCCAGATGTGCCCCACACGTGTTTATACGGGCAAAATTAGGGGCAGAGGACCCAGGCACGTAATCAGTTCCGTGACTGGTTCAAGAGAATGTGATCATCTCCTGGGCAATCTTAGATGATCAAATTTCTCTTCATGTGTCTGGAGCCATTCAGCCTGGGGTCTTTTGAACTCACAACCAGCAGTTTTCTTCCTATAACACATCTTACCTATTGAAATGAAAACCTTATCTTTCCTTTAAGTGAGAGTTTCAGAGGTCAAATAGCACTAATTCAAGATCTATGTGGTTTCCTTTTCATAATCAAAGTCTGAAGGCTTACCTCTTACTCTGGGCCATTACAATGTAAATGGACACTGTATTCAAAGAACCTCAGAAAATACACTTTACTTTTAGTGCAGCCCCTATTAGTGATCAGTTGGGGGAAATTCTCTTTGTCTAACTAAAGGAAACTGAGGACACATCCCTCTTAAGGGGTCCCTGCTCAGTTTCAAGAGAGCACCTGCCTTGGGGTTCCCTGCTCTCCCTGATAAAGCAGGGAGAAAGAGGGTCCCTGCCAAGCCCTCCCACCTAGACTTGGATGGGCAGGTGGTGTCCCCCTCCCAGGCTTCTGCCTTCCTCATTCTCAGGAGCAGCAGAGAGGACAGACCTGCAGCTCTGCCTGTGAGAGGGAGCAGAGGGCAGGTGCAGAAGGAGCATCTTCCCTGCCCAGGGTCTCACCTTCCCCTCTGGTGCACATGGTGGGCCCAGAAAGGGCAGTGGGAGGAGGGTTAGAAAGGTTGGGGCCCAGAAAGGAGGCTGTATCGGGGGGCACCCTCAGGGGTGCAGTGAACAGGAGCCCCTGAGTCCTGCCACATCCTCAGCCCTCTGAGTAAGAGACCTCGGGGCCCGCAGCTCATCCTGACCACACAGAACCCTGCACAGCTCCCAGATTAATGAGCTGGGGAAGCCGGCTTCAGCCCACAGAGGCCAGACTGGAGAGGAGGCACAGCCCATGAGCAGGGAGGACCGAACTCCTGACAGCACACACCATCAGCTGCAGGAATCACCTCCTGGAGTCCAGCAAGGAGGAAAGCCCCTGAAGGAAAAGCCCAGACAGGGATCTGGCAAGTGGCTCACAATCTGATGACCTTGACATACACATGTAGCCCCAGGTCTGCTCCCAGGGAGAGAGAGGGGACTTCAAAGGCCCAGGGACTGGCCTAGGGTCACAAAGACTCTAAACTGGCTCTTTTCTTGCTCCAGAGACTTACAGGGAAGACACAAAAGTATCCTGTGCAAAATAAAGGGGACAGGGAGGCCAGGAGTGTCCCTGCTCTTCCCTCCCTCGGTTTCCAGCACAGGTCTCCTCTACACAGGGCCCCGATCACTTGGGAAAGCAGGAGGCTCCACAGCAGCAAAACGAGGTGCCAGTTCTCCAGTGATCTCCAAACTGGGTCAGCATGGTGGAACAGGCCACAGGCTCAGGCTCTGACCAGCTCTGGGACCCACAGCTTCTCCCTTCAGCAAGGCTCCTTCTAGGCCCAATGACCCAGCCAGCCTCCAGGGTGGGCTGCACACAGCCAGGACCCCTGGAGGTGCTGGGCTCTCAGAGTGGGACCCCACCACAGCTGGGTCCTGAACCAGCTGCTGGGCTGTTGTGCCAGGGCTCTGAGAGGTGGGTTCTAGACTGTACAGGAGTTAGACATGTAACCCCAGCTCTGGGGAGAAGTGCAAGGATGGTGATGCCAGGGGGCACCAGGGCCCACGAAGAGTGGGTCCCTGTGCTACCCCACCCTGTCCCCATGAATTATAGAGAGGTCAGTGATAGAGATCTCCCAGAGACATCCACAGACACCCACACTAAGAGACCACCTAGAGACCTCCATGGAGACCCACACACAGATTTCCCCAGGGCCTCAAAAGAGACCCAGACCCAGAGACTTCCCCTGATCTCTTAAGAGACCCACACTCAGGGCCAGTAGATAGTGAAGCAGTTATGTTGGTGGACTCCCACATGGTCAACCACTGTTCCAGTCCTGGACCCAGCGGCTTGAAGATCACACCGGACACGTGTGCGTGAGTACCCAAGATCCCAGGAAGAGCATGGAGGAGAAGAGATTGTGGCCATCCCTCCTGAGGGGGTGATTTCTTACTTACCCTCTCATTGTCTCTGTTTCTCTCTCCCTCTAGCAAACACACACACTCTAAGGCAAAAACCTCTAAAAAACAAAAACAATTATATATATAGAAAGAGACCCACACTCAGAGACATCCAGTAACCTCTACAAAGACCCGTATCCAGACACCCCGGAGACCTCCACACAGACAGAGACCAACACATAGAGACCTCATCAGAAACTCACATGCAAAGACCCCTAGAGATCTCCACAGATGCCCAGAGGCCCCCCAGAAACTTCAGAGCATCATTTTTTCAGAGGGCAAGAGCAGACAAAGTGAGAAATCAGCCCCCAGGGGGAATGGCCACACCACAATTCCCTGTATTGCATTTTCCTCTTGGGATTTTTACTAAGCACGCACATATGACCAGTGTCCGGGCCTGAAGCCACATATCCTTGTGAAATCCAGCCACCTTACCCTCCCCAGAACCTGCTAGTCTGGGTCTGCTCTTCTTATAAATTGACCAGGAGTCAACAATGGGAGCTCCACACTGATGGCCTCATCCAATCCCAGTCACTTCCCCAAAGCCCTCCTTTTAACACCGTAATCAAATTAAGTCTCCATCCTCTCGACACTGTTACAATGGCTCACAAATTTCAACCTGTGAATTTCTGGGGGACATATTCAAACCATAGCACTGATTGAAAATGGTTTATTACACAGCAATAGAAACCTGTCATCCAACACCCATCCACCCATCCATCTATCCATCCAATCTCATGAGCTGAGCGACGCTAATTAGTTATCTGTGCAGTTACCTCTGAAGACCATCTACAGTTCTTAAGTTGTCAAAAAAAACAAACAAACAAACATATATATATATATATATATATATATATATATATGTACATATATATATACACACACATACACACACACAGATATATACACACATGCATATATATATATATATATATATATATATATATAGTAAAAACAAGTGAAAATTTAAGACTGTATAGCAAGAACATAAAAGAGCATAATTATAGATCCTTTTATAACATTTCTGAAATAAATATAATACTCAGGTGCATTCAACAAGGTAAGGACATTATTTTTAAAGAATCAATAACTATATTATTCAGCTATAATGCTTTATAAGAAAATGTTTTCAATGGAAAATTGCCCTGGGAGTAAATTACTGGCAAAATTTAAATACTGGCTTATATTTCTACTGAGAATGTCTGTATTACAACATCTTAGAATTTATACCAAGAAACATCCTCCAGAAAACTGACGTACTAAATTAAAATAATGATGGCAATTGGAATTTTAAAAAATAATTATTTAATTAATTTTATTTATTATTATCATTATTATTTTTATCTGACCAGTGAGAGACAGAGAGAGACAGAGTGGGAACGAGAGTAAGGAAGATGCCAGGTCTGAGACTTGAACTGCAGTCAGCCAAGTGGGAGTCCAGCAACTTAACCACAACACAGTCTCTCTCTCTCTCTCTTTTTAATCACAAAGTCTTACGGCTGTGTACATCCTCCTGCTTTTCTGACCAATTCTGGGGAAGTCTTCCACCTACCTGAACAGGGACTTCTGACTGTCCATCACCATCCTTGCCCTTCCCATTCACAACGACTCCATAACCGCCAGTCTTCTGCTCTCTCTGCTCATTACCACCCACGAAGCCTATACTCTACAGTGACCTGAATGCAACACAGCCTATGGCAACCTGGCAAATGAATAATAATCTTTCAGAAATAGTAACACTGACTCAATTTTGAGTTGACTTAATTGGTATGGTTAAGGCATTTTAGAAAAATGCTCAATTTCTTGGCCAAGGATCAGTTTCTGTCTTCATTTCCAGTCTCTTCTGTGCATGGCTGGCTTACAGGTCTCACCATATGCTGACATGAAATGCTCCATGTTGAGTTCAGCAACACCTGAGCTTGTTTAGACCTCTGTCCAATAAGACAAGTCTGCTGATTACATGCCCAGGTGTCTTGGCAATATGTAACTGCTATAAAAGTATCTAAATACTGAATCTCAGCTTTGCACTTTGTGGACCAGTAATCAATAGTTTACAGACTGGCCCGTTGCAGAACACACTCTGCTTAGCACAGATAGAGAAAATTCACTTAGCCTAAATGCCTCCTTCCTGAGAGAATCACTTAATGAAAATGTGAAGTATAGAAAATGTAAAGTCTCCTTGCTGGAATATTTTATTTCTTTATGTTTTACATTCTAAGGTGTCATTTTAAGAGTGAAAACGATAAGGAGACCAGCAGGTGGTGAGGTCATTGGGGGCACGGTACTCCCACATGGCCGACCACGGTTCCGTTCCCAGATCTGATGCTGACTTTCTTGCTTTCTCTCTCTCTCTCTGTCTCTCATTCTCACTCTGTCCCTCTCTGGTCAAATTAAAATAAATAAACAAATAAATAAAGTTTAAATAAAATAATTTTTAAGAAAATTTTTTAAATGAGTGAAAATAAGGATTTGACATCAGTGCATATAGACTGTATTTCTAGCTCCACCATTACAGAATACATGGTTATAGACAGGTTATTTAACTTTCCAAGCCTCATTTTTCCTCATTTAGAATGTATATATATATATATACCCAGCAGGTAGTACAGCGTTTAAGATGCTGGATCCCACATGTCAACTGCATCATTTGTGTTGTGGACCCAGTGGTTTGAAAATCACACCAAGCACATGTGTGTGCATGCCTGAAATCCTGAGAGAATATTGGAGGAGAAGGGACTGTGAGATGGCCATTCCCCCTGGGGATTGATTTCTCAACGTCTCTCTCTCTCTCTCTCTCTCTCTCTCTCTCTCTCCCCCCCCCCTTTGTTTCTCTCTGAGGAACACATGTGCCTTACAGCAAAAATTAAAAACAGAAAGAATTAGGCCAGAGATGTCGATTATCACTTAGCACAGTGCCTGCAATCTAGCCATGAACAATAAATTGTTCCTAATTTTTTGGTTACTTAGGTTTTATTTCATAATCATAAAAGACTTTACAGTTCAACTATACCTGCATGGGAATAGGGAAAATGTGGAATACAAAAAAAACAGCAGTAAGAACACAGGACACACTGAACAGATGGGGTGGGGGTGCTCCCCTGAGCTGCAGAAAGAATGGTCTGGTGGCTAAAAGAAAATAGAAGTCAAATTCATTAGACTTGTCCACAGTCAACAGTGATGATCTTTTTATTGGTCTCACCATTCTTTCTTGGAGACCACCCTGTGTGACAATGGCCTAGATCTGCTGGAAAACTCCTTGAGTAACCTGGCACACTGGGTCCTGCATACAGTCTCTCCTATAACTTGTTTCCCAGGGAAACAAGCCAAGTACCACTTGGTTAATTTGCCCTGTGATCTACATAATAGCTTTTTCATGCTATGCTTTTTGTTTCCAAGTAAATCTTTAACTTCCTTCTTAAAGATGTTCTTGCTTTAGGAATATCCTGCTGTTCTTATGTTCATCTTTTCCCATCCACTGTACATTTACAGAATTTGTCATTGTAAATATGTATGGTCAAATTTGCTAAGTATCAGGCCAGCAGGTGGTGTGGTGGCTAAGGGCACTGGACTCCCACATGGTGGACAGCTGTTTGAGTCCCAGACCTGGCGGCTTGCTTTCTTACTTTCCCTCTTTTTCACTCCGTCCCTCTCTGGTCAAATTTTTAAAAATAAATAAATGGAGTTGAATAAAATAACCATTTTTAAAAATTTGTTGAGAAAATGTCATCTATTTACTTTAAAGTATTGTTTATGATCTGATGTTCCAGTCAATAAACATAGAGCATAGGAGAAGGCTGCATTTGAGTTCTCCAGAATCCCCGCCCTGCAACTTTGCTAAATTTATTTAGACTATGAGTCTTTCAATGGGCGCACCAGTCTGTGTCTCCTAGTTCATGACAGTTCTTGGATCCAAAGCCTCCATGGCTTCCACAATATTCATGCCCTCTTTTCCCTTGGCAAGGACCACATGCTCGCCATCCAACCACTCAGTCTTGTCTATTCAAGTGAAATACTGAGAACGGGTCCAGTATTTGCCATGGACAAGATGTCAGGATCTGTATGCAATGAGATGAAGTTCTCATCGTCAAATGTCTCTCCATGGATGGACTCGCTGCCAATACCATTACGGTGTGTGAAGTTGCCATCCTGGCACATAAACCCTGGAATAATTCTGTGAACCTAGGAACCCTTGTAACCAAATCCCTTCTTTCCAGTGTTCAAAGCACAAGTTTTCTGCTGCCTTCGGAATTTTGCAAACAGCTCAAAGGAGTTGTGGCCCAAAGACTCATTGTCAGCAGAGATGTTGAAGAACATGTGGGGTTGACCACGGCTAGTGGTGCATGACAGTGTCTGCGAAGCAGGATTCCCATTATTTTTAAATCATTAAAGCTGCCTTGCTATTAGTATTGTCTTCTAAAATTGTCTTCCAAATTTTACCTTATCTTCAAATAAGACTTTTCTAATATGTCTTTTCTCTGTACTTAACAAAAAGAAAATGTTGATTAACCACTCTAACCGAGCTCTTCAAACTAGACTAAACAAGCTGGTTATCTTATTATGCATCCATGTTTGGATTTTTTGCCAATGTATATTGGAATATCTTTCCAGTATTAAATGACCTGAAAGAATTTATGAATCCAAATATATCTGATTCAAATCCAGAACAAATAGTTGTAATGAGAACATCAGGACTGATCTAAGCCAAGCACAGCTTAATGAAAATGGCTGGGAAGAATTGGAGGTCTACATTACAAGCCATTTGCAAAGACATGGACACCTATAGCTGTAATTGGCCCATGGATTAGACATACATTTTGCTGTTAGATGTCTTTTCGCTTTTGGACAAAGAGCCTTTGAACCAAATTCTTTATGAATCTGTCACCTTTTAGATGGCTCCTAAAAATAAGATAAACTAAAACATATTGGGGGAAAAATTGTCTTTTTCTCATTTCTTACATGTTATTGTATAATAATTTGTCCAGTCTTTTTCCTGGGTTCCTGGCATAGAGCTTCTAAATCCTTTGGTATGTCCAGAGTGATATATATTGTTACTATAAGAAAGTGACTCATGGTGGCCCCTGGCTAGCTTTAGGATGGGGACTGACTTGTCACCTGAAACACCAGCCATGGGATTCTGATTTTGAGCCAGCCCAATATTCATGCAGGGGAAGGGAACTAAAGATTATGTGGCCATGGGGCCAGCAGGTAGTCTGGTGGTTAAGGACGCTGGGCTTGCACATGGCTGACCACGGTTTGAGTCCCGGATCTGGCAGCTTGCTATCTCATTTTTCATCTCTGTCTCTCACTCAGTCCCTCTCGGCTCAAATTAAAAGAAAGAAAGAAAGAAAGAAAGAAAGAAAGAAAGAAAGAAAGAAAGAAAGAAAGAAAGAAGAAAGAAAGAAAGAAAAAAAAAAGAAAGAAAGAAAGAAAGAAAGGAGAAAGAAAGTTAAATAAAATAATTCTTTTTTGAAAAAAATGATGTGGCCAATATTCTTTTTCTTTTTAACTTGTTGCCTTTATTCATGATAGAGTGCATGTACATACATGTGATAATGAGACAGAGATTAGGGAGGGAGATGAGAACCCTCCACAGGATTGGGCATGCCAGGATCCCCTTCCTACCACCCTCCAGTCCATCTGATCCTGGGCATGTGTACATGTACCTGGAGTTTTTCTGACTGACCAAGCTAGAGATTAGAACCACAGTTGCCATGTGGGGTCTATCTTCTCCATAGAACTGGCCCATCACTAGTGATGTAATCAATCAGGCCTAGGTACTGAAACTACAATAAGTACTTTGGATACATGTTCAGTGGAGCTGCTGGTTGGTGAACACCTAGATGTTCTGGGATGGAAGTCTACCCTGACTCAATGAGAAGAGGGATCTGCATTCCCCTCAGACCTTGAGCTCTGTGTATCCTTTACAATAAAACTGTAGTCATGAATACATATACTACTTTCCCAAATTCTATGAGTCTTTATGGTAAGTTGTCAACTGAGGGGGCTATGGGAACCTCCAAATTTTAGCCAATCACAAGTGTCAATGGCCTGTGGCTGGTATCTGAAGTAAATTTCTTCTTGGGGAGACCATACTGTTCCTGAACATTGGGCTTGTGGCCCAATGCACAGAGAAACCAATACTCTATGGCACTGACTTTTGAGAAAAGAAAGAATTTTATTGTAAAATCAATCTCCAAGGAGACAAGAGCTAGCTCAGATCTCTCCCTCCAAACTTAAGTCTGGGCAAGTTTTAGAAAGTGGGGGCGGAGAATGAGAGAAGGCGAGAGGAATTCTATAAGAATTAATGAAGGAAATTTTGCACAAATGTAATAATTAAGCATGGATATAACACATGCATGTTCACTTTAAAGGAGGTGACTTTACATTTTAATATAAAGAAATTTGGCATTCCACCACATAAGCTTAGTCCTGGATCATGCTAATACCTTACGTACTGCCTCTGTGAATTGGCTGCAACAGGCTTACCTGAGATCTCTTAACACTTTCATCAGGGAAGGATTTCTGTGGAATTGAGCTTCTAGTCAATGAGAGTTGCTTCAATGATCACTTGGCCATTTAGAAGGTAATAGGCTTGATTATGGAAAAGAACCTTATAACCTTATTGAATCTTTCTTCATAAGAATTATTTTATTTAACTTATTTATTTATTAATTTTAATCTGACCAGAGAGGGACAGAGTGAGAGACAGCAAGAGAGAGAGAAAGTGAGAATGCAAGCCGCCAGGTCTGGGATTCTAACCATGGTTGGCCATATTGGAGTCCAGTGTCCTTAACCACCTGCCGACCCCACCTTGAATCCTGAAGACTAGGATTCTTTTCGACACATGCCCAACCTGTAAAATAACTTAAAACTGCCTGTGATAGCAATCTTTGGGTTGGCAAAGCTGGCTTAGATATGGTCCTTATTTTGTTTGTAGTTTCAATATTTATTTGTGGTTTCAACTTAAATCTGTTGAGTCTCCTACACTAACTCCAAGTGGTTAGCACTAGAATTGCATTAGAATACACAACTGGGTTTTTAACCAGAAAGCTCTCGGCAGTATTCCCCCTTCCCTTGTTTCCTTATTAAATTACAGGTTTGTCACTACAGCTTCTTGTGGCTGGAGTGCCTCAACCATTCAAAGCAGCCTCAGTGGTCAGGACCCAAGGCCAACCCCCATGGACTCTCCTGAGTTCTGCTGCACCTGGTCCAGGCGAATCATTCACACTTCCTTTGCCCCAACGAACCAACACTGCCACACTTTTTAGCCATCCCCACTTTCCCTCTACATTTCCTAAGCAAGAATAAACCCCAATCTACTTGTCTTATGACTGCTGCATAACAAATTAGGGCCTCTGTGTAAGAAATTGAATCAGGTCTCTGTGGAAGCTTCATTAGACCTGACGTGAAGGTAATGGAAACTACTCCCAACTCCGCCCATGGGAAGAGGTTCAGGCTCACAATATAACATTTCTTAAGCTGTCAGGTCCAGGATTCAAACCCCATGGTTGGCCATGTGAGATCTAGTCGTCTTAAGTACTAGGCCATGGATCTGTCCTTAAAAAATTTTTTTTTAAAGATTAGGAAACAAAAATAAGTAAAGGAGCCAGATCAGAACCATAGAGGATATCTATTGATTTTCCATTCTCACAAAATACCTCGTTTGATGAGAGGAGTGAGCAGAAGCCTTGCTGTGGTGGAAAAGTACTGCCTGGTGAAGATGCTTTGGTCATTTTTTTATTAAACCTTTGATAACTTTCTCAAAATTCTCTTGTAGAAGGCATAAGTACTGTTTTGTGGCCCTCCAGAAAGTCAATAAAAAAATGCCTTCAGTGGGATCAGCAGGTGGCATAGTGGTTGGAGAGCTGGTAGACCATGGTTTGAGTCTTGGACCAGTGGATTGAAACACACCAGGTACGTGTGTGTGTGCCCCAAACCCTGAAAGGACTAGAGGAGAAGGGATTGCGGCATGGCCAGTCCCCCCAGGAGTTGACTCCTTGCATTTGATCTCTCAGTCTCTCTCTGTGTTTCTGGTGAGTACACAAACCCTATAGTAAAAACCACTCTAAAAATTTTTTTTGAAAATAAATACATAAAACTGCCTTGAAAGTCTCCAAAACTGCTGCTCTTGACTGATCTGCGTTTGCCTTGACTGGATCAATTCCACCTCTTGATAGCCATTCCTTGATTGTTATTTGTCTTCAGGATCGTACTGGCCATGTAGCATCTCCTGTTATAATTATTCAAAGAAGGGAGCCAGCAGGTGGCTTGGTGGTTAAGGGCGCTGGACTCCCACATGGCCAACTGCAGTTTGAGTCCCAGACCTGGTAGCTTACTTTCTCACTTTCTCTCTCTCTCTCTCTGCCTCTCTCTGGTCAAATTAAAAATAATAATAAGTAAATAAATAAAGTTAAATAAAATAATTCTTTAAAACAGAAAACAAAATTTTTAAAAAAGAAAAAAATTATTCAAAGAAATGTTTCAGAATCTTATCCTACTCATTAAAATTTCCATTAAAAGCTCCGCTTTTGGGGCCAGCAGATGGTGTGGTAGTTAAGGTACTGGACTCCCACATGGCTGACCACAGTTTGTCCTGGACCCGGTGGCTTGGAAAACACACTGGGCACATGTATATGTATACCCAAAATCCCAGGAGGAGAAGAGAGAAGAAGGGATTGCAGTGTAGCCATTCCGCCCCAATCCGGGGGGATGATTCTCACTATACCTCTCACTGTCTCTCTCTGTTTCTCTGGCGAACACATTCACTTTATGGGAAAACAAAACAAAACAAAACAAAACAAAACAAAAACTAAAAAAAAAAAAGAAAAACTTTTGTCTGCAGCTCATCTGGTGTAACCGTTTTGGTCCTCATTCAGCCAATATTTGCCCAATTCTCATTTTCCTGTCAGAACTGTGTAAATTGAAGCAATTGAGATGTCTATGGTATTGGCTATTGTTTCTACTGCTAATCATCAGTCCTCTTCAATTAGGGAATAACCCAGATTAACTCTGGATTACAAATTGGTGTAAATGGTCTGCTGCTGTAGACATCATTGTCAACACTGTCTGGTTCCTTCTTTTATTGTTTTGGAGAGATTTTTGCTATAGGGTGCACTCACTGGAAAGACAGAGACAGAGAGACAGAAAGCAAGAAATCACTTGCCAGGGACAATGGCCATGCTGCAGTCTCTATTTGGATATGCACACACACGTGCCTGGTGTGAGTTTTAAACCTCTGGATCCAGGAAACGAACCACATGCTGACTACATGGGAGTTCAGCAACATAACGATTATGCCATCTACTGGTCCTGTTTCTGGTCCCTTCTTCAAAGGAGTTACCTATTTGTAAATTACTCATTTCTATTGGACATTGTACCCATAAACTTATGGTAATACATCAATTATTTCACTTCAAGCCAAGCTTTACCATAAATTTGGTGTTTGTTTTTGCTTCAATTTTAGCAAAATTAATATTGATAGGGGAACTTTCCTTTTTCATCATTTCTTTATTTATTATGCCTATTTTCATTTATTTATTTACTTTTTGGTTAAAATTTTTTTTTTTTTTTTTTTTTTTTTTTTTGCATTTTGCCATCTGGCAAATGTGTTTCCTCACCTTGCATATTACACCCACCCTCCACCACCCACTTGCTACCAACCACTCTTTCCACTTCCAATAGTTAGCATCCGCAACCATCCTCTCCATTATCACATCTTCGGATGTCTCAACCTCTGCCATAAAGTGCAGGCACTCAGTACAACTTGAGTGAGGACATACAATGTGCATCTTTCAAAGTCTCACTCACTTTGCTTAACATGAAGTCTTCTATATTCATCCATTTTGAGTCCAACGATAAGATCTCATTTTTTCGTATAGCTGTGTAATATTCCCTAGTAAAGATATGCCACAATTTTTCAACCCAATCATCAGTTGTTGGACACTTATGTTGGTTCTATGTTTCAGCAATAAACATGGATGCACAAGTGTCTTTCCAATTGAGTGTTTTCCTATCCTTTGGGTAAATACGAAGAAGTGGGTTTATGGGGTCATATGGAAGGTCTATTTGTAGGCTTTTGAGAAACATCCATATTGTTTTCTATAAAGGTTGGACTAATTTATATTCCCATCAACAGTGTAAGAGGGTAAGAGGGTTCCCTTTTCAACACAGCCAGATCAGCATTTGTCATTCTTTTTTCTTTTTCTTTTTCTTTTTTTGTATGTAGCCATTCTAATTGGGGTCAAATGGTATCTCATTGTGGTTTTAATCTGCATTTTGCTTATGACAAGAGACTTTGAACATTTTTTCATATACCTCTTGGCCATTCATAAGTCTTCCATAAAGAGTTGTCTATTCAATTCATTTGTCCATTTCAAAATGGATGATTCCTTTTTTATGAGTGAGCTACTTAAGTTCCCTATATAGTCTAGATATTAGTCTCTTGTCTAACGAATAATTTTTAAATTGTTGTTCAATTACCTGAGACATTCTTCACAAAAACGAAAAAAACAATTATAAAATCTGTCTGGGATAATAAAGGATCCCATATTGTCAAAGTAATACTGTGCCCTAAGAATAAACAGGAGGCAGGGCTGGCAGGTGGCGTAGTAGTTAAGGGCATTGGACTCCCATATGGCCAACCATGGTTCAAGTCCTGGACCTGACAGCTTGCTTTCTCGCTCTCTCTCTCACTTTCTCTCTCCCCCTCTCTATCTCTCACTCAGTCCCTCTCTGGTCAAAATAAAATACAATAAATAAATAATAAAGTTAAATCAAATAATTCTTTAAAGAATGAAAGAATACATAGAAGGCATCTTACTACTTGACTTTAAAATTTATTACAAAGTGGTGATAATCAAAATAACATTGTACTGGCACAAAAACAGAAACAAAAAAGATCAATAGAGCAGAACAGACAATCCAGAAAAAAAAACAAATCATACAGCTAACTGATCTTTGACAAAAGGTATAAGACAAGGAGATGGAGAAAATTCTTTTCAGCAAATGGCTGGAAGAACTGGATATCCACCTGCAGAAAAGTGAAGCTGGACCCCTATCTCTCACCATGAACAAGAATCAACTCAAAATAGGTTTAAGATTTAAATAGAAAGCCTAAAACAGTACAATTAGGAGAAAGTATAGGAAAACCTTTAGAAAATATTAGAGTAGGCCAAGATTTCTTAAATAAGATCCCTAAAGCATAAGCAATCATCCCCAAGATAGATAAATGGGATTGTATTAAGGTAAAAAATTTCATCACAGCAGAGGAAACACTAATTAGAGTGAAAACACAACGCTTGGAATGGATGAAAATATTTGCAAGTTATTCCTTATGCTATGTGACTGAAACTACAGAAATTTACTTGTTACAGTTCTGCATCCTGGAAGTCCAAAATCAAGATACCTACAGGCCAAATGTCTGGTTCCACTTTCAGGTTTGCAGATGGCATTTTGTTGTATCCTCACCTGGCAGAGAGGAGAAGGAGAGCACACATATACACCAGTGCTCCTCCTCTTCTTATAATAATATTAATCCTATAATGAGGGGCCTTTTATAATTACCTCCCAAAAGTCACATCCTAGCACCATCCAATTGTAGGTTAGAGTTTCAGCATATAAACTTTAGGGGAACACACGAAATTTTTAAAAAAATTCATATTTGATGACTGCAATAAGCTATATAGCCCCAGCTGGGTTCTACTTTATAATATGTTCATTCTACTCACTGGGGTTTATGCCTAAAGTCAGACTTGGGTTCATGTATAGGTATATATCAGCTGTGCTCGCTATTGGATATATTTAGACTAATTAAGTTCATTAGCAAATCAATTAAATGGGGGGAGGAAAGGCATAGAAAGCAACCATGGATACCAGAGACAATGTGAAAGGAGGGTGGGACATGGCAGAGGGTGAGGGATAAGGAATCAAGGGTGGCAAAACAAAAAACAAAGTATACAAGACATAAGAACTGGAAAATTATTTGCTGAAAACATGTATGTTGATGTGCTTGATTGAGCCAATACACAGTGTATTTTGGATGGAAAATTCATTTGTATGCTGTAATGATGTATAGTGAATTTATGTAAAAAATAAATTTAAAGAGAAAAAAAAAAGCAATTCATAACACTAGGTTCCCAATATTCCCTAATCCTTATTATCTTAACCCTATATCTCCAGTTCTTTGTATTATTCCCTATTCCTCATTATCTTAGCCTCTATTCCCAATTCTTTGTATTATTATCATTATATTAAAATTTATTTTTATTTAACTTTATTTATTTAATTTTGACTATTAAAATTTATTTTTATTTAACTTTATTTATTTATTTTATTTTGACCAGAGAGGGACAGAGTGAGAGAGAGAGATAGAGCGAGAGAGAGAGAGGGAAAATGAGAAAGCAAGCCACCAGGTTGGTAATGTGGGAGTCCAGTGCCCTTAATCACCACACCACCTGCTGGCCCCAATTCTTTGTATTCTTTGCACAACAAAACTTGCTTCCAAGAGACCATTAGAACTTATAAAAACGCCTTCTGAGGCATCATCCTCTTTCCAGGCAGTGCAAATATATTTCTCTTCCTATTAATAGTAATTGAGCATTTACTATGTACTTGGCTTTGTTTTAAACTTTGTACATTTCTCCAACCCTTTAATCTTCCATACAGGTTTATGATGTAGGTTTTATCATTATCCTCAATATTCAGAAGAGAAAACTGAGGCATAACTTATCCAAAGTCCCACAGGGGACATTCCAATTTAGACATTCTGAATGACCCTAATAACTCAACATTTAAACTACACAGTCCTAAAGACAATAATCAGAACTGTGTAAAATTAAAATACATAAAGGCTTTGGTAATGTCGAATGTGTTTTCTTTAAAGACTTTTTTTAAAGTTCAAAAGCAGTAACTGTTTATTAACTAACCAGATTACAAAAATAATCATGGTAGATACCTTAGTTCATATTTCTAATACATCTGTTGACCTGGTCTTTCCTGTTGCCAGCATCTGCACCTTCTACAAAATGGTGGTGTTTTTCTTAATTCCACCTGGTAGAAAACAATTTGAAAGTCCATGGTAAGTTGTTTGTTTCTTTGAAGCATTTTCCAACTGTATAGATCTCAAAAATCTGATTCTTCATGTGAATATTTCCATATTTATCGAGATTGAACCATCGAAGAGCAATTGTTAAGGCAGTTTGTTCCTTATTAATTTTGTCATAACTATGCTTGTAGATAAGTTTATTTTCTGACTTTGGGTTTAGGTGCCCCCGTGAGTTATGTGATTCCACATTAAAGAATAGTGATTCTCAAAATGTAGTGCCCAGACAAGCAGCCTCTACATCACATGGGAACCTGTAAGTGTACAATTTCAAGGATCCCAAACCAGACTACAGAACAGAAACTCGGGGTGGGCAATGATTTGTATTTTAATAAGTTCTTGGGCTGACTCTGATGTCTCTTGAAGTTGGACAAGCAGAGACACCAGGTGGTTGAAACAGTTTTGGCGCTAGATCAAGTGACAACTGTGTTAAATACTATGGTCAAAAAGTGTTATTACTACGTGTTGATGATGACGTGTATAGTATTCTGAACTCGATTGGTCTGAGAAGTATTTCATGATGGGTAAAGTCTTTTTACAAGCAAAATGAGAAATAGTGATTGACTGTTTAAAAAAATTGGAATAATAATGATAATGGTTGGGAAAAACAGTGAAAAGAAATTGGATAATGAAATGGGGATTTTAATGTCTTTCTATTGACTGATATGCATGGTATTGTTTCTGCAAAAAGAAATGTAATACACTGTAAAATTATATGTGATCCAATGTAATGTAAACAAGATTATGATGATAATAAATTTAAAAAGACCTAAAAACTAAATCTCCCTTGCTCCCAAATCAAAACAGTAACACACACACACACACACACACACACACACACACACACACGATGTATATGAAAAACTGAATTGTGCTGTGTCTGTAACACACGAATTGATACGTGGCAAACAAAACTCCACAATAACCTTAAAATGAGCGCAAGGAATCTACCAAATTCTAAATTATGGTTGGACAGTAATAAACAGCTTATTTGGAATAAAGAATGACACTTTACAAACGGAAATAAAAAGTGTTACATTAAAACAATGGTCACAAGTTCTAGTTATTCATCTCTTTTGGAAGTACGCGGCACGCAAAATGCATTTCCATTTTAACCAACCATGCTGTTGTTCCAGTCAAGGTTGCATTTTACACAAATAAAGCAGCCTCCTCACGTCCTCACCTCTTGCCCATTCAGAGAGATCTCACCAGTATTCCTAGCAAAGCTCTGCCCCAGACTGGCGGGAAATTCAACGTCTTCAAAACAAAACAGACCTTGGCCAATCAGAAGCCAAGTTTGAGCCACTGCCCCACCCTGAAGATCTGATTGGTGGTTTCCCCCCAGAGGAAGACACTCACCCGGCCACGCCCCGCGTCCTCCAGAGCCAGCCAATCATTGCTCCGCAGCGGAAAGGTCAAAAGCGCGCCAGCGATTGAGCATGGCGGAGGACGGTTCCTCAACGGCCCTGAGCCCACGGGGTTGTGCGGACGGAAAGGATGCAGACCCCGCAGAAGAGCTGAAGGCCGAGAGGAGGAAAGACGACCAGGAACAGTTCGAGTGCCAGGAGCAGCCTGAGTGCCAGATGCAGGTCGGGACCCCGGAGGAGGAGGAGGAGGAGGAGGGGGAGGGCTCGGGCCTCATGGCCGAGGCCGAGGCCGTGGCCGCCGGCTGGATGCTGGATTTCCTCTGCCTCTCTCTTTGCCGAGCCTTCTGCGATGGCCGCTGTGAGGACTTCCGTAGGACCCGGGACAGCGCGGAGGGTGAGTGCGGGCGCTGCCGGGCGGGGGCTGCGGAGGCCTGTGCCCTGCGCTGTTCGTTCCTCAGTGGAGTCGGGGTGAGGAGGGTCTGGCGAGGCCAGTGAGTTGAGGTTCTGAGGCTCTGGACTGAGTTTGGTTCCAATCCAGATTTTGCCACTGTCAGCTCCTCGGTTTTTCTCAGGTTCAGGTTTTCACCTCGATAAAATGAAACAAAGACTTCCGTTTAGAGTGGACAGAAGGACTAAATGACTTAAAGTGTATAATCTGCACCCATCCTTGTGCCCAGCTCGTTCTGTCTCATTTGGCTGGTGTTCCTATAGTAGTACTTCTGAGCAATCCCTAGCTTCTAGAGACCTCAGCCTCTGTGTTTCATGCTAATTCGGGAGGTATTTAAACTACATTTGGCCAGGGGCCAGCAGATGGCGCAGCGGCTACTTGGCTGGATTCCCACCTGGTCTGTGGTTGGAATCTAGGCCCTGTGACTTGAAAGTCGCGCCAAATGCCTGCCTAAGATCCCTGGAGGAGAATGGAGGAAAAGGAATTGCCCCTTGACTGTGTCCCGTCCTCCCGTCGCCCCCCCACCTCACCCCCAGCGATTTCTTACTTTCCCCTCTTACTTCCTCTGTGTCTCTCTGGCCAGCGCACAGTCCCTTAGGGCAAAAACTTCTTAAATAAAGAAAGTAAAATAAAACTCCTTTGACCTATTTTAGTCAGTATAGGCCTCAGAATAAAAGTAACTGCCCTTGAGATCTGCTGCCTACACAGCTTGTAAGTGATGTACAAAGACCCATAGAGAAGAGTAGTGCAACTTTTTGAAAGATAACAGAATGCTGTGTTTGTACTTTTTCTTTTTTTCAGAATTGGCACTGAATTTACAGTATTAGCATGTATTCATCATTGTATAGAAATAGAATTTAATAGGAAATTCTCAGAAAGCTGTATTGACATGTTATCTTCCCAATAACCCGCTGAGTTAGGCAAATTGTTTACTTAGTGTAGAGAGGCATGAATAATTGACTTAGTTTAGAGGTGCTGACAGGTTAAAAGCTGTGTTCCTGAACTATATCTTTCAGTGGGACATCACAGATAACACTGGAACCCAACCATGAATAATTAACATTAATTGGAAAATTAAATCCTAGAATGATGCCAGTTCACCCTAATGAGAATTATTTAAAAATCTTACTTGGGGAGAAACCTAAGATTATGTGTGTGGTAATGGAGAGGTGGAGACATCAGTTTAAACTCCTTTTTAGAGGTGTAGATGAGTATAGGAGTATTTATTTATGTGTGTGTAGACACGGATTACTAGACACACACATTCCTTGCTCTATTAGATGATAGATCACAGGCAACCTAATCTGTGTAGCAACGAATACACTTAGCACACTAGTCTTGGTTTCTTATAGCGTTCTACAATAAAAAGAACCAGAGCTCTTTGGAGAAATGACTCTTTCTGGAACTTGGACAGGAAATATACAAGGTAAACCTGTAATGCCAGGAAGTAAGGAAGTACTCCAAAACAGAACAAAAGCCCCCTCAGAGATGGGGGTTGAAGGGAAACAAGAGCCATATGTAAGAGCTTCCCAATGGCCAAAGCTGAAGCAACTACAGCAAGAAAGTAAAGTAGCATTGCTTTATAACCCAGAGCATAAAGTGAATATCCGTGAGTCCATACTGATCTAAAATAAATGATTGCATAAATAAATGGGAGAAGAGGCAAATCTTCCATGCAGAAGAACCCCAGGTAACTTAATGTAGCTGCTCTGTCTTCAAGGAGGTGGAGTGTAACTCTGCACTCCTGCACGTAGTGGCTTTCTCCCAAAAAGTACAGTAAAGGGAAGAAAAGTAAGTTTACAGCAGAGAAATCTGTTAATTACTACCTCAAATAGTTGATCAAGGACAATATCCGAAGTGTCAGTTGGAGGACCAGCAGTTAGCATAATGGCTATATCACTGGACTCCCATGTAGTCAACCATGGTTCCTGTTCCCAGACCCGGTGGCTTGAACTCACGCGCGGCGTGTGTGCGTGCGTGCCCAGGTTCCCAAGAGGAGAATGAAGGAGAAGGGATTATGGTGTGGCTTTCCCCCTGGTGAGTGATTTCTCGCTGTCTCTCTGTCTCTCTCTACATTTCTGATGAGCACACAGGCACTATAGCAAAAACCTGTCCCAAAAAAAGTGACAGTTGGTGCTATGTATGCTAGTCCATGGTGTGGTCTTCCTTCAAAAAAATCATAATTTTAAGGGTCAACAAGTGGCTTGGAGGCGAAGGCCCCTGATCCCACATGACCAGCTTCCCAGATTGAGAATCATGCCAGGCAATTATGTGTGCATTCCCAAATTCCCAAGAGAGTGGAGGAGAAGTGATTGTGGTATGGGCATTCCTCCTAAGGGAGAGGCAATTCCTCACTTTTATCTCTCTCTCTGGTGACTGCACGTACTCTATAGCTGAAAACTAAAAATAAATGAAAAAAAATCATAACTCTAATTATGAAAAAAGTACAAGGCAGATCTCAGCAGAGGGACTTCCTACAAAATATCTGACCAAAATGTCAAGGTCACCAAAATGAAGCAGAATCTACGAAACTCCAAAGCAAAAAAGTACCTAAAAAGACATGATAACTGTACGTGGATCCTGCTGCAGAAAAAGGTGGTTAAGTAAAAACTAAAGAAATTTGAACAACGCATGGACTTCATGAGAATGAATCAATATTAGTTCACAAATGTAACGCATATCATAAGATGACAGGAGAAACTGCTAGGGGTAAATGGGACTTCTGTATTATTTTCACAATATTTCCATTCATTTAAAACTGTTTAAAAAATATTTTAAAACACAAAAACCTTTCAAGGTTCTAGCTAAAGAACTGAGAGATACTCTAGGCTGCCCCCATTATTTAAAGGTGAGAGGCACAGAAACCCAGAGAGAATAATCTATTTTTCAAGTTGCAGTGTTAATTGGTAACTGAAACACAAATTATCAGCAGCGTGTATATATTTCCATAATTAACTAAAGAACTCTTACAGAATTTCATTACACTTTTTGAAATTATACATATATGCAATTCTTGTTGCTTTCTAGAAAATTCTTAGCTCCTTCACTCATACTCAAAATTATTCTTATACCTCATGTATCTCAGTTAGGACCTTTTTGAGGCTGTTCCTCGTAATGTATCCCCTGCCATGGGAAGCTGTGCAGTAGGATAGTGATTAAGAACTTGGGCTCTGGGGCCAGCCCGTAGCACAACAGGGAAGCACTGCCACAGCTCACATGACTGACTGCAGTTCACATCCTGTCTCCTCTGACTAGTACAGCATGTACCGCACATGTGCATACCTGTCTGCCTAGAATTACAAAGAGATGGAAAAATGGTGGAAGATTGGCTGGGACCACACCCTCTGGGGAGGTCTCAGTCTTTCTCTCTTGTTCTCTTGTCTGTGTGTGCACATCCTATAGCAATTTAAAAAAAGCACATGGGCTCAAGAGTAAATAGCTCAAATTTGTTTCCTAACTCTGCTATTTTGTAACTATAAAACCTAAAACAATACTCTTATCCTCTTGGTGCTTCAGTTTCCTAATGTGTAAAAGAACAATAATATTATCTAGAGCTGTTGAATGAAAAAAATGAATTGATATATGTAAATTATGGTTTCTTAACCTTGACACTTGACATTTTGGACCACATAGTTATGTTTTTCCCAATAAAACTGTCATTATTAGTTGCCAGAGGGCAGGTGCACAAAGGGTGGGGAAGGCATTCATGCTGGTGTCACGTGGTCATGCCACAGTCCCTATCATGTTGGAATTTTGGACACACATGCTTAAGAGCCTGGTATGCTTTTTAAGCTGCTGGGGCTGGGATCTTAACCCCACAGTTGGCCATGTGGTATCCAGCTCCCTTAACCACTATGCCACAGGGCCAGCCTATAATTAAAAAAAATTTTTTCCCTTTGTAATTCACAGAGGGCATGTGAACTCACTAAAGAGAGGGAAGGGGGAGGGAAAGAGAGAGAGAGAGAAAGAGAGAGAGAGAGAGATCCACCCCCGCAGTGGAATATGGTTACTCTGTAGTCCTTCCATTTCTCCATCCCACCAAGATTTGGGCATGCACTCACGTGTTCCCAGCCTGGTCATCAAGCTGCGGGGGCTGGGACTTGAACCGCCCTCAGCCATGTGGGATTCAGCTCCCAGTATACTACCCCAACCAGTGGTCTATGGGGCCAGCCCTGGAACACATAATTATTCATTGGAGGGTGGAAGTGGGCTTCTCTCCTGTCTATTATACGATGTTTAGCAGCATCCCTTGCCTTGGCCCACTAGATGCCAGTAGTCCTCACAAGTCATGACAGTCATAAACGTCTTCAGACCCAGCTTTGGTGGTACAAGTGCTGTTGCAAGACACCAAAGCCAAATGAGGAGACCCAGGGTTTGGATCTCAGGTTGACCTGAACACACTGCGTACATGTGGGAGCTGGCATGATCTTGAGTGCTGGAGGACTGAGGGGTGGATTGTGATGTATTTATGATAATACAGCAAGACACTGTCCAGAGTCTTTGTATGTATGTATGTCTCTCTCTTGAAATAAATAAATAGATGAACTTAGAAAAGAAAAAAGTCTTCAGACATGCCAATTTTCTCTCAGGAGACAAAACCACATAAAGTGCTTAGAGTAGTGCCTGGCCTATAGTAAGTGCCCATTTATGGTTGCTATTATTATTCCTAGCCATTAGATCCTTCTGTGTGTGTGTGATTTTTGTTTGTTTGTTTGTTTTTGTGCAGCACTATGAGAAAGGGCAGTAAGATCTGTTTAAATGGGGTCTTTTTAGGTTGTATTTTGTTTGGCTCATAAATATCCTATCTCATAGGTTCAAAGAATGAAATGGCAATAGTGTGTGAGGCATCTGTAATTATTAATACTCTATAGTAGACCAAATTAAACAGGCAAGTGAAATAGGAGTTTGAGTTTTCCATAGAATATAAAGAGACTTAAAAAATTTTCATAGAAAAGTGAAATTAAGGTACAAGTTTCTTTTGTTGCAAAAACATTTTAAAATCCTTGCATATTTTCTTCATAATGCATATTTCTGTTAACCTTTTGAAGATTCCCTTCTTACATAGATTAGGTCTTGTTTTGCCCAAATTTTACTTACCTTTGTAGCACTTATTAAAATTTCAATTAACTACTTGCTAACTTTAATTTAATTCGAATCTTTATAGACCAGAACCTTCATGAGGGGCAGGAATTGGCTCTTATCTCTGCCTTCTCAGCTCCTTACACAGGCTAACAGATGTTCGGTAAATATTGTGGTTAAACTCTGTGCTGTTGTTTTTAATTTTATTATGTCTACATTTGGAATAGCATAAAATTATGGCATTTTAAAATTGAAGAAACGAGGGGTAAATAAGTTCGTCTTATCTGCTAAGTGCTGTATTATTGGACAGATGTACAGTCTGGGCCTGGTTACATGTCACACAGTAAGTCAATTTCTGAGATGAGAGTTTGCTTAGTGGAAGGCTCTGTTACAGACGATAACAACTGGGACAGCGGTACACTCCAAGACTCTTAAAGTACTGTCTCCACAATTAAGGGGCAAGCAGGACTTCTAAACCTAAGTCAGGAGTGTGACAAGGAAAAGGTCTGGGGATGGGAACCCAGGGGCTTTCCAGAAAAGTTTCTATGATGTCATCTGTGATAGATGGTGTGTTTTCTTGGTGCCCAGGCAATCTTGAGAAGGATCCAGAGTGAGATGTTTTCATCTGGTCTGTTCTGGGTAAAGGACTCAAGACAAAGAATCTTTAGGACACCTGGGTTTCTTTAATCTTTATGTGCTTCTTGTGTCTGTGTCCTACGAAAGTTGAACAGTTAAGGTTATCACAATGTTGTCATTACAGGACCATATTCATAGAGAGCAGATAGTATCAATTAGGAGGTAAAAGGAGCATGAGTTCATTTTATTACATAAAATAAATAACCTAGGACTCTAGAGATATTTCTTTTTTCAACCTGGTAAATATTTTATTTAATACTAAACAAATAAAACTTACATGTTTTTTCTCCTCTCAGGGGCCGGTATTAGCTGGTTTTCAGTTTGCACATTTTTTAAGCTTTTTATACACCAACCAGGCCCTGGGTGAACCAGAATGCCAACAGTGACACCTTCAGGTCTTAGCTTGGACATTATTTTCCTAGAGACGCCTTCTGGACACCCTCTCTCCTACCAAGATACTTAAACATACTTCCATAGCATTCTGTATCTTTTCTATTTTCACCACATTTTTACTTATATTATTCAATCATTTTTCTTTCATTGCTACATGGTAATAACCTGAGTTCTGAGAGGCTAGTTTACTTGCCATTGTACATAGTCACTGCCTGGCATATCTGGGTTGACATTCAGATATTTGGGAAATTGATATTAATGTGCATTAAAAACAAAGCTTTGTAAACTAAACAGACACTCACTTAACTGAAACCTTGACACTGTGACATATTCCCTTTAAAATAGTTTATTTTAAAATTTGGATCTAAATCTCCCTCTTTGTGAGCATAGAGTACTACCTGTGAAAGTATTTTAAAATATTTATTCTACATGTGAAACACCCATTATATTTTGGGACCAACAGATAGCATAATTGTTACGTTACTGGACTTCCACGGATTCAACCGACAGCTGTTTGAGTCCTGGGCCCAGAGACTTAAAAACACACTGGGCACGTGCATTTCCATGCCAAAGATCTCAAGAGGAGAATGGAGGAGAAGAGATTGTGGCGTCGCCGCCCCCGCCCCCCCCCCCCCCCCCGGGGGGGGGGGGTGATTTCTCGCTTTCTGTCTCTTTGTCTCTCTCTGTCTCTCTGGCAAGCACATGTGCCCTATAGCAAAAGTCTCTCTCAAAAAAAATGTTTTTTTCAAGTTAATGCACCATTATATTTTGAAAGAAATGCTTATTGTTCTGATTTTTAAAATGTTGACTATAATTTAAATGTACAGCTCTAAACTTACCATTTTTGTGAAATGTTTGTAACAAACCACATAGTGGCAGTATTGCATCAAGTTTGATTTTATTTTAATATTTTTTTTTTCTTTTTCAGCTATTATTCATGGACTCTCCAGTCTAACGGCTTATCAGTTGAGAACTATATATATATGTCAGTTTTTGACAAGAATTGCAGCAGGAAAAACCCTTGGTAAATTTGTGTTTTTATCTTATAGTAGAAATATTTCAGTCTGTGGATAAATGTAAGACTGTGACAAGAAACCAAGAAACAGAAACAGATGGGAGTTTTGTTTTTTTTTTTCCTCATTCCCTTAAGAGTTTGCCTGCATGTGAATACATACACACACATACATACCTGGCATTGTATATTTATTTATATATGTGTATGTGTGTGTATGTGTGTGTGTGTGTGTGTGTATATATATACATATATATATATATATGTGTATATATATATATATAACAAGTAAAGGAAATATAATCCCAGACCAGTTCTACAGCTTGGTGGTTAATGCAGTCAGATCTCAGATGGCTAACTATGGTTCAAGTCCCTGACCCAGTGGCTTGAGAAACATAACTGGTACACGTGCATGTGTGCCCAGAATCCCAAAAGTTAGGACAGGTGGAGGAGAAAGGATTGCAATATGACCATTCCCCCATGGTGGGTGCTTTCTCCTCTCCTCTCTCTCTCTGATTAGTGCACAGGCCCTCTTACACACACACATACAAAATACTTAATTCCTATCTTCTTAGGATAGTAAGTCTCAAACTTTAACCTTCTTTAGAATTACTTAGAAAGCTTGTTGAAAAACAGACCAGTGAGTCTTGTGGGCCCTTCCATCCCAAAATGAGTTTCAGATTCAGTAGGATGGATGTGGGGACCCGGGATTTACATTTCTGTTAAGTTCCCTGATGATTCTGATGCTGCTGTTGGGAACTACACTTCCTGGACTCTGGGAGATTTCACTTCATTTTAAATTTTACTGTATGGTAACTTTGTGTTACCTTCTATCCTGTTTTATACTAACTACAATGATATTTAAAACCTCTTATTATTTGAGTTTGATGTTGCACTTACTTATATTAGGAAATACGACATGTATTAATAATTAAAAATCTCCCTCATCCCCATAGTTTATTTTAGATTGTAATAGGCAAGCCTGGTTCAGTTTATAAATAATGACTGATATTTACAACATGATCAGTTACAATGCTGTCTAATGCAAATAATTAAGATCCTATATTGGTTTTTACAATTTATGAAATGCTTTCCTAACAATCCTAAGTGGTGGAAGGTACTTATATGAAGCTACTAACTTATAAACATGTTGCATTACATAAGATCCCAGGGTATTAGTACCACTTTCAAAGCCCTTAGTGGTGTTGCTCTGGCTTATGTAGCCTGCTTTGATTTGGGGGTGAGGTCAGTGTGGAGTTGGTAGTAAGTGATAGATCTAGAAACATAGTAGGTGTGAAAGGGAAGTACAGGTTGGATGGGGCCTTTACCTGAAGAAGAAAATAGAGTAATGTGGACACAGTCGGAAAACTCCAGACCATACAAACTGTAAGTTAACATTGTTAGCACGGTTATTTTGTCAATTAAATGTGACAAAATATTCTCAAGTGTCTAGCAGTATTTCATAGATAGCAGTTGTTCAGTATATCTTAGTTTCTTTCAAGACTATTTTCTCTCCCAAAAAAGGGCATTTTGAAAGAATGCAAATGAAAAGTGAGGAAGAAAGGCCATCTATTTTTGCATTTCACTATTTTATTACACATACCTTAGCCATACCAGCCATCTTGTTATACGTAAAGTACACCGTTTTCAAGACATAGTAACTGGTTCTTAAGGGTCTTGGTATCTGCTTCTACCCCTTGTAGCTGGACTTTCTAGATCTAAGCTTTTATAAAAGAAGAGTAGTACAGTGCCTGACACTTAGAAAGTCCTACATATTAGGATGACTACCTTTTGCACACTTCTCCCTTTTTCTCAAATGTTCTCCTTTCCTTGTCCTCTTCACATAATTATCTTGTTTGTCCTTAATATTCTGTTCAGATGACTTCTCTTTCTTGAAGGAGTCTCTTCTGTTGGGTTGCTGGAAAAGTCATTACATATTTTTTCTATGCAAAAATGCATCATGACTTCCAACTACCCAATGGGATCCTCCCTACTGAGAGTTAATATCTCATTTCTCAAACACACTAGACTGACAGAGGGGTGGGCCTAGGTTCCAATATTTTTTAAAAGTTCCTCATGTGATTCTGAAATATATTTGGGTTGTCAGAAAAGTCATGACACATTTTTACAACAAATAGTGCTAGTTCATTTTGGGAAGTACTGGAGTCATTAGCATCTATGTTATTGTTATGACATATAACAGCTGACAGTTCTACTTTCATTCTGACAAAAAATTAAGAGATTTGGTTGAGTTTTGGCTCCTCTTGCTGCAGCGGCCAGAGACAGAAAGGGCGATAGTATTGATTTTCACTAGTGAGAAAACTGAGGCTCTATCTTGAGGTTTGTTTTAATCCAGTTAGACTAACAAACTGAGAGTTTTGTTACTATGATACCTTATAGCTTTTTTTGCCCTTAAAATCAGTATTTTAATGAAAGAAAGATTCAAATATCATAAGCTTTTCCACTTTTAAAATTGACCTCAGGGCCAGCAGCTGTTACCAGGTTAAGGTTCTGGATCCCACGTGGCAACTCTGCAGTTCAAGTTCCAGACCCAGCAGTTTGAAAATTATTCCAGGCTCGTGCCCGTGTATGCCCAAAATCCTTAGAGGAAAATGGAAGAGAAGAGATTGCAGCCTGACCATCGCCCCCAGGGGGTGATTTTTCATTTTTCCTCTTTCTCGCTTTCTGTCTCTGTCTATCCATTGAGCGCACAAATAAATAAACAAATATACAAACAGACCTCAGTGACCAAATTATCTTAGAAAATCAAATCACTTCCACAAACTGGCATGTATGAGAATAGTGCCTACCATATAGTATATACTTCACTCCATAAACCTTTAAAGAAATGCATTTTTAAAAAACTGAAAAGTAAGAGTCTCCTTAGCTTTCTAAGTTACTTATTTTTGTTCTGTTTTTAAAAGATGCACAGTTTGAAAGTGATGAACGAATTACACCCTTAGAATCTGCCCTCATGATTTGGGCTTCAATTGACAAGAAACATGACAAACTTCATGAAGATATACAGAATTTAATTAAAATTCAGGTATGAGTATTACTTTGTGCTTATGATTACTATTGTCCTAGAAAATAAAAGCATTTAACATCTAAAAGAAGTTCAGAGAACCCTAACAGAAGTTGAGTGGTAAACCCAGACTTAAATTTATTATAATCTTTCTTTTTAGAAATTTGACCTTTGGCTTATAGTTTTGAAATGAGCACTAGGGGCTGAAACTTTGTTTCATAATTAAATGTATGTTACCTTCATGTTACAAAAATATATTGCATTTATTTAAAGATCACCAGATCACCAAACAACCGACAAAAAAACTAGTGTATAACTATTTAATAGATTTATAGATTTTGTGATGAAACGCATGTGAAATTTTAGCTATGTAGAGAAAATTTTAGTAGACTGTTCATGAAAAACCAAAAATGTCATTCAAAGATACAACAGCAAGAAAAATATGATTTGCTAATAGTCAAAGTGAATACTAGGAACTTTCTTAGTTAGATAAACTTTTTCTAATTTTCTTTAAGGGTGTGATAAGAGAAAATCTGGTGGGTCACTTTCCTAAGGATTAGTATAGTGACTGTAGAATACAATTAGGACTTGAAGAGAAAGGAATGGGCAAAAAAATGACTACTAAATTTTAAGAATTCAACCCCCAAAAGAGATTTGTCCTATTTTTCTAATCATTGGGAAATCTAGAGGAAGCTGGCCTTTCTTAGTACCCTATTATAAATTTGTGTGGGTGACAATAAAGTATCTAGCAGACATTTAATATATTGGTTATATTGGTTACTATTTGTCAGGCACTATTCTAAGCACTTTAACATAGAACTGATTCTCTAGCAGATCTATGAAATATGTAGTGTTATTTCCATCGCTTTACTTGTGAGTAAAATAAGGCACCATGAGTGCATCAAGTGCTGCCAAGTTTAATAGCCACCCAGATGATAATGGTGTTTCTACATCTTACCACATGTGATGTCAGAAAGACCAACTTGGGACCAGCAGGTGGCGTGGTGGTTAAGGCTCTGGACACTCCCACGTGGTCGACCAGGGTTCGAGTCCTGAATCTGGTGGCTTGCTTTCTCACTTCCTCTCTCTCTCACTCTCATCCTCTGTTTCTCTCTGGTCAAATTTAAAAAAAAAAAAAAAAAATGAATGAATAAATAAAATAAGATAAATAATTATTAAAAAAAAAAAAAAGAAAGAAAGGCCAACATCTAAAACGGTCATTGAAAGCTTCTGGGTTCCTAGGTTTCTATTAGAGATTTTGTAGGGATCGTAACTAGCAAACCCTATATATCTTAATCATCATAAATACCACCTGCCTCCTCTCTCATTTCCCTTTTGCTCAAAATTAATATTTAGGTAGTTCCTAAATGTACATATTATAGTTTCTAATTTATCTAATAATATGTGCTTTTAATTTGGCCTAAACTAAAAATAGAATGCTGAACGCTTATTAGCAAAAATAAAATATTTTAAACCTACCTAAGTTATTTCAGTAATTAAATAATGTAGACATCTTAAAAGGTAATCTAAGGTAAATATTTGTCTTTTAGGCAGTCCTGCCATTGCTGGGACATGTGCTTAGAATATTAACCCTGTCTGTTTTCGGGAAGGGGAGTCCAGAATGATACTTAGTATTAATAGATCAAATTACTGACATCCACTGAGCCACATTGTCTGTCCCAGGAACAGGGTCCCGTGGTTCCTGCTCACCAGATGCCATGTGGATCTACCTTCAGATAAAAGTTTTCCCAAACAAGACAACCAAAACTGTATATTCATCTGCTAGCTGGTTTTATTTCTCTTGTTTATTTTCAATGTACTATTAATGTGTCATGATGATTCTGAATTTGGAGATAAAGGGAGATTGTGCTAATGTTTATGTGATTTTTGTAGAAGAGAATAAAGCAATTCTCATCCCTCTTAAATAAAAAAAAAAATATATATATATGTATATATATATTTGTCTTTTAGGCTATAGCTGTTTGTATGGAAAATGGCAATTTTAAGGAAGCAGAAGAAGTCTTTGAAAGGATATTTGATGAACCAAATTCTGACACGGTAATTGTTTCAATGATCATAGAATTTCAGAACTATTTATACTGAATGATGAAAACAAAATTTAAGGAGAAAAGGAATACTTTATTTTTTAAATAGTATAGAATAGTACTGTCCAATAGAAATATAATAAAAGTCACATATATGATTTAAAGTTTTCTGGTAACTGGGCCAGCAGGTGAAGTAGTGGTTTAGGTGCTGGACTCTCACATCGTTTGAGTGTGGTTTGAGTCTTAGACCCAGCAGCTTAAAAATCACACTTGGGGGACTGGCAGGTGATGTGGTGGTTAAAGATGCTGGACTCCCATATGGCCAACCGCAATTTGAGTCCCAAACCTGGGGGCTTGCGTGCACTCGTGTGCTCTCTCTCACTCTCCTCCCCTCACCCCCATCAAATTAAAAGTAAATAAATAAATAGAGTTAAATAAAATCATTCTTCTTTTAAAAAGAAAATCACACTTGATGTGTGTGCCCAGAATTTCAGGAGGAGAAGAGATTGAGGCACAGTCATCACCCTAAAAGGTAATTTTTCACTTTCCCTCTCTGTCTCCAGCTAACATACCAAAAACTAAAAAAAAAAAAAATTTGTCTTTTCTCCTAGCCATATTAAAATAAAAAGAAACATGTAAAACTAATTTTAATAACATTTGATTTGACCAAATATGTCAAAAAACATTTTTAACATTTAATCAATATTCAACAATTACTTCTTATATGTTTCACAGTCCCTTTTATATACTGGGTCTTTGAAATCTGACAAATATATTGATACATCTAAATTCAGACTAGCAACATTTGAAGGGCTTAGTAGCCCTATGTAGCTAAGCAGTATAACTCGATTATTTCTCTAGCATGTTTCTCTTGTGATCATTAGCAGTTTTTTGTGTGTGAAGTGTTAAAATCAATAGACCCTGATTTTTAAATATTAGAAACAAAGCACTGGGCAAGAGGTGGCATGGTGGCTAAGATGCTGGGGACCAGCAGTTAGCATAATGGCTATGTCACTGAACTCCCACGTAGTCGACTGCAGTTTGAGTCCCGGACCTGGTGGCTTAAACTCACACCTGGCACATGTGCGTGCATGCCCAAGATCCCAAGAGGAGAATGGAGGAGAAGGGATTGCAGTGTGGCCATATCCCCTGGGGGATGATTTCTCGCTTTCTGTCTCTCTGTCTCTCTCCATCTTTTTGGCAAGTGCACATGCCCTATAGCAAAAACCTCTCAAAAAATAAAAAAAAAAGAAAAGATGCTGGACTCCCACACGGCCAATTGTTGTTTGAGTCTTGGACCCCGTGGCTTGAAAAGTACTCCAGGCACATATGCATGCACAAAATCCAAGGAGAATGGAGGAGAAGGGATTGCCATCTCCCTGGTGGGGTGGTTTCTAACTTTCCTTCTCAGTGTCTCTCTGGCGGGTGCATATGCCCTATGACAAAAACCTTTAAAAAAAAAAAGTGTTATTAAAGTGAATTAAAATTACTCAAAGAAATAATGGAGCCGAAATCTTTTATTTTCTTTTTTTTTTTTTTGCCTTTTTTAGTGAACCTTTTATTGAATAATAGCATAGTTCTAGAGGTACCCTTCAGTCACTTGAGTAAGGGGTTTCCTTCTCATGGGTAGCCACTGTCCTGACTTGTACCACTCAGGTTTAGTCTTACTTGTTTTTAACTTCCTATAATATTGGGTCATTAGGAATGTCATAACACATTTTTGCATAGAAAAATACATCATGACTTTCCCAGTGACCTCATAGAATCATATAACAAGTTTATATATGCAAGATTGGTCCATGTTGTTGCTTGTAACAGTGGTTTGTTCATTCTTATTGTTTCATTGTATTGAATATACTACAGTTTCTTCATTCTGTTGGTGAACGTTGGTATTATTTTGCAATTTTTGGCTGTTACATTATTTTCTAAATCTTCTGTAGAACAAATATGTTTATTTTTATTGGATATATACTTAGTAGAATTGGCGAATCATGGAGTATGCACATACTGATTTTAGTAGACACTGCCAAACATTTCTCCAAAGTAGTTATGTCAGTTCCTTGAGTAGTATGACGAATTCCAGTTACTCCACAGACTTTATCTGTGGTTTTCTTTTTAGTTATCCTGACAAATAAGCAGTATTAATATAGGTTTTTAATTTCTGTTTCCCTGATGATTAATAAGTTGAACATCTTTTGATATGCTGGTAGATAGAATTGGAGGCAGAGAGTGATCACCTTAACCCATGAAGACACTGGGCCTAGTTGAGCGTGGGTTGCAGTTTTCATAAGGCTTTATCTGCCTCTGACCCTGTTCTTATGGTATAACCCTCCAGAGATTTCAGCTGATAACCCAGTGTGTTTATCATGTTGCCTGACCTTGTATTTTTTCTATAGCTCTGTGAGACTACTGGAACACCACTCTGCTCCTTACAAAAGGGGAAAACTTATGGTCAACAAACATTAAGCGGTTAAGAGAAAGTACTTAACTTTACTAGTATTAGTCATCAGGGCCATACCAAGTAATATATTGAAATCCCATCTCCCTCTGACAGATGATGGGGATGCAATTTTTGACTGAAAAAGTGGAGAAATGATCAGACTGCCTGTTCTTTCTTTCAGAAGTGTAATTTAGTACTTAAACTTCAGAGAGCATCTTAGCAGAATCTGTAAACATGTTTTCTAGCAGTACCACTTCTAGATCCTAGAACAACTATTTTTACTTACACTGCACATTTAAAAAAAAAAAATGAACCCTTAAAAAAAAATGGTGACATGGTGGTTAAGATACTGGATCCTACACAGCCGACTCCACAGTTCAAATCTTGGACCCAGCCGCTTGGAATGTATGCAAGGTCTGCGTGCATATGTGCTCAAAATCCTGACAGGAAAATGGAGGAGAGGGAATTGTTGCATGGCCCTCCCCCTTAAAGGGGGTAATATCTCACTTTTCCTCTCTCTTGCTCCCTCTCTCTGTCTCTGGTGTGAACATATGGTCTAGCAAATTGAAACAAAACACAGGCCTCATTGAGAAAATTAATCTAGGATTAGGCCTCATAATTCAAAAGTTGTGTAGCTGTTATACAGCTATTATTGAAAGAACGAGAGAAACTTATACTATAAATTGTGACAATAGCTAGACCTGTGAACGTGGATAAATGTTATAAACAGAGTTGAGTTAGAAGTTTTAGAAGAATAGACTTAATACGACACACTTATATATAGCTAAAATCATGCTGGCCCAGCAGCAGTATGGTGCAGCAGTAACGCAAGTGCCCTGCAAAACCGGAAGCTGTGTTGCCAGCTATGAATTTGGATTTCCAGGTTGGCTTGAAAACATGCTCGGCACAAGCATGAGCACCCAGGATACTGAGGAGCTGAAGGGCTAGGCGAAGGGGATTATGGGATAACAAGATCCTCTTGAGATGCTTCTCTCCCCACCCCACCCCCAAACACACATACACTGTTATTTTAAAAAGAAGAAGAAGAAGAAGGAGAAGAAGAAATGGGACCAGCCTGAGGCCTGGTGGTTAAGGATGCTCCATCACACCTAGCCAACTGCATACTTCAAGTTCTAGACCTGGTGGCTTCAAAAACACCAGGCACATGTGTATGTGTGCCCCAAATCCCCAAATGAGGGAGATGTGAAAGTGAAGAGATTATGAGGTGACCATTCCCCATAGGGCATACTTTTCCCTTCTTCTCCCTCTCCCCCTCTAATAAGCACATACATCCTCTGGCAAAAATATAAAAAGAAAAAAACTAAGCAAAACTATGTTGTTATTTATGGATGGATATATATGTAAAGTGCAAATAAAAGAATACATTGTACTGATATTTTATTCCAAATTCAGGTCAGTAATAGGTTGGTGCAAAAGTAATTGCGGTTTTACATTGTTAAAATTTGCTGTTTGATATTGTATACATTTGTAAATAAATTGTGTTATACATCGTTTTAATGCACATTTCTTGCTTTTTTTTAATGACTTATTACTTGCTGCTTATATATATATTTTAGACTATGGAAATGATAAAAAGCAAATTGGAACAATCTTTTTACTCAAGTTTAAAATAAGTCATAAAGCAGTGGAGATAACTTGTAACATCAGCAATGCATTTGGCTCAGGAACTGCTCCTGAACATACAGTGCCATAGTGGTTCAAGAAGTTTTACAAAGGAGATGAGAGCCTCGAAGATGAAGAGCATAGTGGCTGGCCATTGGAAGTTGACAATGGCCAACTGAGAGCAATCATCTAAACTGATCCTTTTATAGCTATGCAGGAAGTTGCTGAAGAACCCAACGTCAACCCAGTCGTTCATCGTTTGAAGCAAATTGGAAAGGTGAAAAAGCCCAATAAGTGGGTGCCTTATGAGCTGACTAAAATTGAAAAAAAATGTCATTTAGAAGTATCGTCCTCTGGGTCCAGCAGATGTTGTAATGGTTACATCGCTGGACTCCCATGTAGATGACCACAGTTTGAATCCTGGACCTGGCTACTTAAAACTCAAGCCAGGTGCATGTGTGTGCATGCATAAGATCCTGAGAGGAATGGAGGAGAAGGGATTGTGGCATGGCCATCTTCCCTTTGGGGTGATTTCTTGCTTTCTGTCTCTCTCTGTCTCTGTCTCTCCAGTGAGCACATGCATCCTATAGCAAAAATCTCTCTTGAAAAAAAAAAGAGAGAGAGAGAGAGAGAGAGAGAGAGAGTGTTGTCTTCTTGGGACCAGCAGATGATGTACTAGTTATGTCACTGGACTCCCACATGGCCAACCATGGTTTGGGTCCCAGAACTGGTGACTTCAAAATCATGCCAGGGTGTGTGGGTGTGTGTCTAAGATCTTGGGAGAAGAATGGGAGAGAGAGAGGATTGCAACATGGCCATCCCCCCTGGAGGGTGTGATTTCTCACTTTCCCTCTTACTATCTCTGTTTCTCTCTCTCTGCAGTGAGTGCACATGCCCTAAAGCAAAAACCTCTTTTAAAAAAAAATGTCATCTTCTCTTATTCTATGCAACAACAAATGAACCATTTTTTAATTGGATTGTGATGTGCAACCCAAAGTAGATTTTAGACAACAACCAGTGACAACTAGCTCAGTGGTTAGACTGAGAAGGAGGTTCAAAAGCACTTTAGAGCCAACCTTGTATCAAAAAAAAAGGCATGGTCGTTGTTTGATGGGATCTGATCCACTATAGCTTTCTGAATCCAGGCAAAACCATTACATCTGAGTAGTATGCTTAGGAAATCAATGTGGTGACCCAAAAACTGTAATGCCTGCAGCTGACATTGATCAATAGAAAGGGCCCAATTCTTCACAAGAATGCCTGATGGCCCACTGCACTAACACTTCAGAGTTGGACGATTAGTCCACGAAGTTTTGCCTTGTCCTTCATACTCACTTGACCTTTCAGCAGCTGACTACCAGTTCTTCAAGCATCTCAACAACTTTTCACAGAGAAAGTGTTTCCACAACCAGTAGGATACAGAAGATGCTTTCTAAGAGTTTGTGGAACTTGGGGGGACTAGCAGATGGCATGGTGGTTAAGGATGCTGGACTCCCACATGGCCAACCACGGTTTGAGTCCCAGACATGGTGGCTTGCTTTCTCACTTTGTCTGTCTGCCTTCACCCCCCCACACACTCACTCAGTCCCTCTCTTGTCAAATTAAAATAAAGTTAAATAAAATAATTATTTTTAAAAAAGGAGTTGGTGGAACCCAGAAGCATGGATCTTTATGCTACAGAAAAAAACAAATTTATTCTTCGCTGGCAAAAATGTGTTGATTGTAATGTTTCCTATTTTGATTAATAAAGATATGTTTGAGCCTAGTTATAAATCCCCTGTCCAAAACTACAATTGCTTTTGCACCAACCTAATAGTCACTATGAGGATAGAGAAGGGGATGCAATCAAATTATGGTAGTAAATAGGCTTTAACTGTCCTTATGTTTTATTTCTTACACTGGGTGATGGGCATTCAGGTTCATAATGTTTTTTTTATTCTTTTGTGTATGTCTGAAAAAATTGGGAGGCCAGAGTCACAAAAAATTAATTTAAAACTTAGGTCCTTTTGAATTTATATTTATAAATAGATTTCTTTGATTAAATAACTTGGTAGCACATCTCATAATTTTATTTGTGTGACTTATGTTAATATATTTCCTCTGTTTTCTTTAGCCGTTAAAAAGGAAATTGCTGATGATAATCTCTAAGAAAGATACATATCATTCGTTTTTTCAACACTTTAGCTACAGCCACATGATGGAGAAAATTAAGAGTTATGTGAATTCTGTACTAAATGAAAAATCATCAACCTTTCTAATGAAGGTAAGCATATTATTCAGAGAAACACTAATACTAAACTTAGGAGAAGTTGTTACAGTAAAGGAGAATACTTGAAATAGAAACCTCTAAAAGCTAATCAGAATTTCGTATGATTGGGACCAGCAGTTAGCGCCGTGGCTATGTCACTGGACTCTCACATAGTCGACTGCGGTTCGCGTTCTGGACCCGGTGGCTTAAAACTCACGCCTGGCGCATGTACGTGCGTGCCCAAGATCCCGAGAGGAGAATGGAGGAGAAGGGATTGCAGCGTGGCCATCCCCCCTGGGGGGTGATTTCTCGCTTTCTGTCTCTCTGTCTCTCTCTGTCTGTCTGGCGAGCGCACGTGCCCTATAGCAAAAACCTCTAAAAAAAAAAAAAAAAAATTTTGTATGATTTTGTAGAATAGTGTGACAAAACATTATAATTAGGAAACCTACTAAAAGGGTTTGTGGGTGATTTTTGTAGTATTTTTGCAACCTTTCAAAATAAAAGTTGGAAACTAATTAAAGTAAAAAGTAGAGGGAAAACTTATCAGGATAAATTAAGGAGTACATGAAAACAAATATTCCATTTAAATTTAAATTTTTATTTTGCAATTTTCCATCTACATTTAATGTATATCTTTGTGGCACACGATACTGTTTTTCAAAGCATGCCTGTAGCGTGTGATAATCAGATCAAAGATACTGCCATATACATCGTTTTCAGTAAAGAGCCTTACTTGTGTCTGTTAAATGCTTTTTTCCTGAGCCCCTCTCACCCACCACCCACTGGACACCCCTTACCCATACAGTGTAAGTAAACTTAGAAGGAGTTTTTAAACATAAATTTGGGGAGAATTAAAATTGGATTAAAAAGGGTTTTTAAAATTTTATTGATACCTTCTTTTTCTGTTTTGACCTCAGAAAGTTTAAGTTAATATGTTATTAAAGTAGACCATCTTGATTGATTTGACGGGTTTTATGTTTTAAAATCTGGAAGTTTTGTATACTTCTTTCTAAGTAGCCTTTATCTTAAAATTGCCTGAAGAGCATTGTGTCTATCAGATACATTTTTAAGGAAGGACCCTCTCCATAAAGCTTATAAACCAATCAAGCAGCTAAAGTAGCTGCTGACAAAGTCATAATTATTGGTAAAAATAACAATACAGTACCCTTTATTGGCCTGTAAACAGACGTTTTGGCTATGACTATTATAAAATCAGAAAACATGACTGAATGTATTTAAAATGGCTTAATGCATTCCTTCTCCCTTTCCTCCACACATCCTTTTTTAAGGCAGCAACAAAAGTTGTGGAAAGTAGAAGAGCAAGAATAGCAACTTCTCAAGATAATAGTAATGATACTGAAATGGAAACCGAAGCTAATTCGGATATAGGGAAAAGGTTTGTAAGTGCATTAATACATATTTTTTTGTCCTGTAAAAGTTATATCTCATGTAAAAGTGAGTGAGTGTTACTAAATAATTCTTGAATAGTAGATATGTTATTATGCTGATGGTTAATACTTGGATGTTCAAAGTACGGTAGAGTTATTTTTGACTTCTGCAAATTATATATACTGAGCAAAAATAAGAGAGTGTGATAATACTGCAGTTTAAGTAATGTTACCATTCTAGGTGAGGGGATGCTAAAGAATGAGGTAAAGTTAGAAACCAGAGTCATCTGTGTCCCTTAGTTCTCAGCTCCTCTAAGTCCTCATTATGTGAGAACATATTTCACTTTACTAAGAGTTATATTTTAGTGTTTTAAGATAATGTTCATATGCCTTCTCTAAAGGTAAGTTGACTGCTTCATCTGGTGACAACAATTGAAGAAAAAATGATTTGGTCCAGTGCTGTTGGGAAACAGGTAGTTGTGTCAGTCCTACATATTGAAAGACAATAAATAGCTTAGTCTCCAGAATTATTTTTCTTGAAAAATTTTTTGAGAGTTTTTTTTTTTTTTTGCTATAGGGCATATGCACTCACCGGAAAGACAGAGACAGACAGACAGAAAGTGAGAAATCACCCACCCCCGGGGGATGGCCAAGCCGCAGTCCCTTCTCTTCCATTCCCCTCTCGGGATCTTGGGCACGCATGCACACGTGCCCAGTGTGAGTTTAAGCCACTGGGTCCAGGACTTAAACTGCAATTGACTACATGGGAGTCCAGTGACATAACCATTACGCCAACTGCTGGTCCCATTCTTGAATTATTTTTATGGGCGATTGTTTTTTCCTTTTTGCTTTGGAAGCTAACCCTGTTGAGGAAGGTGCAGCTCTACCATTATAAAGATCTGTTCTGTTTAACCCATGGTCTGGTCCCTGACCTTCCACCCGCACCCCAAAATCAGATAGTTAAATCACTGTGGTCTCTGGATGGGTATATTTGACAACAGATTTCTTCTTGGGACCATGACTTCAGTGCTGTAAGGACCTCATCTTATCTCCTTAGTAAGAGATGGGGACTGGAGTCCAGGTCACACGTACACTGCACTGGTCCTATCTCAAGGCTGAGGCTCAGTGTTCTTAGAGTGGTCCCTCCTATTATTACTGCCTATAGAAGAAGCATGATCTGCTCTTCACTGGTTCATCTCCCCAGAAGGCTTACTCCCTTTCTCATTGACTTGCTTTTTTTAAAACCCATTTTGAGAAGTAAAGATATCATTTTTATTTGCCAAGTTACTTCATTTGGTTTAGGAATCAAAGTTTAATGGAACTAAGGACAGATATATCTTGTTGCCAAGCCTTCCTGACCAGTATAATATTGCTATGAAGTAACAATTTAAACTATGATTCTTACAAATAATGAGCATATTTCCTATGTACTCTCTTTGTATATTACCAACATTTATTTCAGATGCTTTTCTAGCCATAGACACAGTACAGGCAGCATGTTAAAATTCTTTATGCTCTTATCTGCCTCTTTGCACACTGATTTTTCTCTGCGATCTTGTCCATCCAGTTGTCTAAGTACTTTAAAATCCCATCTCTCCAATCAATTTTTTCTTATTATTTATATCCCAGACTAGTACATATATCTCAGATTATTAAATAGCTCCATACCGAACAAATTTCACCCTTGACATAAAATGTCTAGGGTTCGCTTTCCACAAAAGTAAATCTGTTTAGATCACTTTCCAGCTTAAAAACTTCTTTTGACTCTTGGCTCCTGTTTCCTACTAGATTAGTCAGAATTTATTAGCGTATCTTACAAAACTTACAGAACCCTTTTCTGTTTTTTCCATATACAATCTCATCTCTGAGCATTAACTACTTTCTAGCAACATAATTTCTCCCAGATCTTATAACTGTACAAGTTTTTGTGTCCTTGCTAAGTTCCTTCTATTTTGACTTATTTTTATTTTCTCCCAACCACATTTTTTTTTTTTTTTGAACTTTCTGCTTTAGAAGCCATTCAAGGTCTAGCTGAAGGATCACCATCCTTTCCCAGCTTTCAGATCAGAGTTACACCTCTCTACAAGGACTTATTTTAGATAGTCAATCACTTGTTTACCTGCCTCTGTCTTTTACTAGATTGAGAATTCTTTGAAGGTTCTTAATTAGCTCTGAAGCATTCTAATTTGCTTTGTTATCTTTGGTACTTAGTTCATTGCCAGGCATATATTGGGATTTGTTATACTAGAGATAAAGAATAAGAATCAAGCAAATGTCAAAACCATCCCAGAAGGAGAACCAAGAAAAATGAAAACCAAATCATCAGAAACAGGACAGCAATCAGTAGGACATAAGTGAAGCAAGCATAGAATCAGAAGTGTGATTGTGAGTTCAGACAAATGCTAGAGAAATTGAAACCCTCATGTTATGCTTAGTCTGATAGAGCTTATATTCTGTTTGAGGCAATAAGAATTATAGACATGAAACAAACAGTAGTAGAAATTATATTATCATTGTCAGAGTGTAAATATAAAGACTTTAATGTCAAAGTAGTTGAGATGGACAGCTTAATGAGGATGTTAGTCTTGACCAGGGTTTTGAACAATGATTAAGATTTTTTAACTACAGTGGGAGAAGAGAAAATATTTCAGGAAAGAAGAGTAGTACTAGTGAAAGCATTGAGGTATATGGTCATGCTGTGTTTGTGGATCCTATTTTAATTATAACAAAAGAGAATTTATTATAAACTTAAAATGGAGGCTAATGAGGACAAGAAATTAAAATTGTACTTAACAAATTATGTACATTAAACATGTTTTGGAATATTACACTTCAAGAAAGCTGTTTAAAAATTTTTGAATTTGTAGAAATAACCGTGGAAGAGTTTTTGAAAGAGTGATAATACAAATGCTACATTATAGTATTATCTATGCTTATCTTGTGTTTGGGAGGCTTGATTTAATACTTCTTATAAAGCAAAAATTAGCCATTTATAATGGACTATATATGTCCCGTTGTTATCGGGGTTTCTTAAAATACAACTGGACTGTGTGGAAAGTACTATATGAGAAGTTTCTTTTTGTTTGCATCCTCACAAATTTTTTCTTCTTTTTTAAAGTGTTAGTCAAAAACAGTCTGTGGTAACTGAATCTTCAGGGGATACAGAATACTTCTCCAGGTAAACTGAAGGTTTCTTGTCTAAAATCTTTAATTAAAATAAATAATGCAGATCTAAATATGTTATAATCACTTCCACAAAATGGAATTACTTAAAGAATATCTCAGGGTCCTACTTAGACCTCAACAGGTACTCAGTACCCTTACATGTCTTGATATTCAAACTGTAAAGACCTGCCCCTGGGATCCTGGATTATTTCACATTATTTCTCCAAGGCCATTATTGGAATACATATATAGGGAGTACTTGAGCACTTGAGCTTAAAGCAGATGTTGAGGAGACTTTTACTCTGTCACAGAAACTAAGCTGTAATTCTGGGGCATCAAGGAGGGGAAGTTATATTTTTTATCAATATCCCAAATTCAGTTTTATGAAATTGCTTGAGAAATTGTGTTTGGTCTACCAGAAGTGCTATACAGACTATAAAATATTTCCAGAGAGCAGAACTGTGGGAGGAGGTGACTGATTTGGTGTGGAGAAGGACATGGGATATGGAGAATTGAGAGGTTAGGGTGTTTGTTATATGAGTTGCCCATGAGAACTAAAATAATCCATAATAGTAGTCCTTGGGTGTAGAGAAAGATCTATAAATAATGGGAACGTCTTAGAAAGGATAGTGAATAGCTATGAAAAAATGATAGAAGGTGCCAGCATCATAGTGGCATGAATCTTCAAGGGCTAAGGTAGCAGCAGGATGCTGAAAGTAACGTGGCTCACCTCTAAGACCCAGTGGTTTATGGTGGGTGGAAAATTAAGATATTCTCCAGTTGAAAAGCCACAAAAGAGACAAATGTTGTTCCCAGTGGAGAGCTAGATTTGACAAGGCAGAAAAATGGAGTAACTGATAAAAAGGTTGAGAATGGCATTCCAGAGAGCAGAAGAAAAATTTGGGGAGGGAGAGAAAGGATTAGCCAGTTGCATAGATCATTTGTAGAGATAGAAGTATAGAAGGGAACCACTTTTGGGGTCCTAGTTCAGTCCTTATAAAGTTGGAATACCAACTTTACAGGCAGAGATGTCAAAAAATTCAGCCATATCCTATATTTACAACCAGCCTTACCTTTCAAAAGGTATACCTTACCTTTTCGAAGCTGTTAAGATAATCAAATGATAACCTGCCATCATGCAAAGGAATTTTGGAATTTCTCCTGTTTGAAACTCAGAAACTACAGGAGAACGAGTTAATACTTTGTAGTTTAAGAACTTTTTTTTCTTGTTCTATCTACTGGATGCCAAAGAGTCTTAATTTCTGAGCAGGTAAGATGGAGAAAATAAGTAATGGAAACTAGTCACAAGCTTTCATGCTTTATTTAGGTCTCACAAGAATCTCTTGTCTAAGTTGAAATTTGGAACCCAGCAGCAAGACGTTACTAACACTGAGAGAAGACTGGGAACTCTTCAGAGTGAGTAGTAGTATTACAGTGTTGGAAGTGGAAAGTTGATGTGTCCTTGGAAGCGATCCAGCCGTTGACCTCAGCACTTCAGATACCCAAAGTTACAAAGAGGTTAAATGTCTTGACTTAATATTGAGTTAACTGAGGTGGTGCTTAATTTGAAAAGTTCGCTATTTTGACTGCCTACCTAAGAGGTCTTTTGTTACAGTAGTATGGTACTTTTCTAATTGAACTATTTTCAGTAACTTTAAATAGTTACTTCTTCTGAAACATAAATACAGCTAATTATCATTCACAGTAGGTGTGTTCTATAAAGTCTCCAAGAGCATTATATTAGTGAATACTGTATAATCCCTCCTAGGGGAAATACTGGATTAGGTTCTTTGAGACTCTGGTCACAACATTTTTGTCAGCTGAACTCATACATAACCTTGTTTTATGTGTGTTTCCGTTTAAAGACACTTGATTTAATATACATTGTTGACTCATTAACGTTGACCTTGACAGCCAACAGCACTATAACTGATGCCTGAATGAAGTTTATATAACGTACATACTTTCTCCATAAGGCATGTCACAGCCTTCTTATTCTTAGGAACTCTAGACAGCACTTCAAAGCCATATTTGGGGCCATTTTAAATAGTGAAGTCACCAAGAAAAAGTACAAAAATGCAAAAAAAAAAAAAAAATGTGTCACAAAATAAACTGTGTAAAAAACATTTGTAGTAGGGGAGCTGAAACAAGGCAGAGTATCAGTTTGTTCATTCCCGGTTAAGTGTGTGCGCACATCGGTGACTTAGAATTATTCACTGCTAGGCATGTGTCCATCAGTGACCCTGAATGAACTGTGAGTATTGATTGTGGAGCTAGCTAGACATTTTAACAGTTCAGAAATAAAAGAAAATTAAAACTTGGTGAAGTTACTTGCCTAATGCTAGTGGGGTTCCTTAGTTGTTTTTTGGTATCTATTGCTGATAAATAGCTAGGAATCATAATGTTAAGCTAGAATAATGAGAACATTATCATTCTAAGGCATTTAATTTCATAGTACAAAATTCAAAGTAAAGGAGATAAGTCCTTGTACAAAGGAGATTAGGTCTTGTGGGTTTTAGCACATATGTTGACTTTTTGTTAGATGTCAGTAATTCATTTTTTTAAAGATTCAGTTTACATAAACGGTACCTAGGTATCTTCTCTCTATAATTACAGGATATTCATTTTGTTTGTGCTGAACCTTTCAAATTTTTTTTTCAAAAACAAATTTAATTTGTAATATTGATGTGCTTAGGGAAAAAATTAATAAAAGTTAAGGAGAAAGTCATTCATATTTCTTTAATGCAGAAAATCTCACTAGTGTTCAGCAAAATTATGATTAGCATTTTTTAAGTAATTATTTTATTTACCTTTATTTATTTATTTTAATTGGACCAGGGGGTGGGGTGGATAAGAAAGCAAGCCTTACCAGGTCTAGGACTTGAACCATGGTCAGCCATGTGGGAGTCCAGTGCCCCCAACCACCACGCCACCTGCTGACCCCCAAAAGTTTTTTATTTGAAAACTCATTTAATCCTTGAAATAACCTTATGAGAACTGTGATTTTTTTTTTTTTCCTTTTCTTTAGAGTTTTTTGCATTAGAGTGCGTGTGCTTACCAGACAGAGACAATGAGAGGGAAAGTAAGAGACTCCCCCCACCCTGGGGTGCAGTCGCTTCTCATCCATTTTCCTCCCAGGAGGAGTTTTCAAGTCACCAGGTCTGGGACTCAGACCCCTCATCAACCATGTAGGAGCCCAGCAATGTAACCTCTACACCATCTGCTGGCCCCAAGCTGTGCTTTTTTGGGGGGATCATCCTCATTTTACAGATAAGGAAGCTGATACAAAATGAGATTAAGTAAAATGCAAATACATGAACAGAACTAGAGCCAGAATTTGAGATTAGACTTCTCATTCCAAAATCCAATTTCCTACCGACCATCAATATTTCTTATATTTTATAGATAACAATCAAATATTGTTCTCTAGCTATATTTCTCACAGTTGTTTAATCTTCCTTACATAAATTGATTTATCTTTCGTCGTTAGCCCGTTGTCTAGGAGTTCTCTAATTTTTTTTAATTATTTTATTTAGCTTTTCACTTACTTTAATTGTACCAGAGAGGAAGAGAAGAGAGAGAAGGGAAGTGAGAAAGCAAGCCGCCAGGTCCAAGACTCAAACCATGGTTGTCCATGTGGGAGTCCAGTGCCCTTAACCTCCATATCACCTGCCGGTTCTCTATTCTTTAGCTCTTCATTTTGATTTATTTTTTTGTTTGACAACTTTTTCAACAGAAACCTATAGGTGATTTTTATATGCCCATGAGTGTGTTTTTACTTTAAAAGAAATTTGACTAAATATAATATTCTTTGGAAATACTTCCTTCTCACATCTTGGCAAACACTGCTGCATTCTCTGATTCTGAGTGCTGCTATGGAGAAGTCTGCCATCATTTTGACTCCTCCATCATTCATATGTGAGTTTGTTTTTCTTCTTAGATGCCCAGATTTTCCTAATAAGTTCATTTAACACTATCAGTTCCTCTTTTGTTATTGCTTTATATGTATCCTCAAAATTTTATGTTGAATTTTTTCTAGTTCAAAACATTTTCTCATTTTGAGACTTTTATTGACCTATGGGCTATTTTGAAATTGTTTAATTCCCAGATATTTAAGGATATTATAGATATCTTCTGACTTTGAGTTTAATTCTCATGTGGTCTGAGAATATACTTTGAGGAATTTTTTTTTTTTTAAGATTTGTTTTCTAGTCCTGAGTATGTTCTATCTTTATTGATAAAGTGCTTGAGAAGAACATGAATTCTTTTTTTTTTTTTTTTTTTTGAGAAGTTTTTGCTATAGAGCGCGTGCGCTCGCCAGAAAGAGAGAGACAGAGAGACGGAAAGCAAGAAATCACCCCCAGGGGGGGATGGCCACAGTGCAATCCCTTCTTCACCATTCTCCTTTTGGGATCTGGGGCATGCACGCACACGTGCCCGACGTGAGTTTAAGCCACTGGATCCGGGACTCAAACTGTGGTCAACTACATGGAAGGTCAGCAACATAGCCATTACGCTAGCTGCTGGTCCCTAGAAGAACATGAAATCTGCTTTTGCTGAATGGAATATTTTAAAATGTCAGTTGGGTCAAGTTGATTAATAGTGCTGTTGGAGAGGTTCTGTATCCTGATTTCCTGCTTGTTTTATTAGTTGCTGAGACAGAATTATGGAAATCTCCACTGTAATTATAAATTGGTCTCTTAATAGATTTATTTATGTTAATGTACTATTTCCTTTATGCTTATTTAGTCTCCCAGCACCTATTTAAACATTTTTTCCAATATAAAATATCTGTTTATAGCTAGCATGTTTTCCATTTTTCTGACTGGATTCCAACTAATACATACATCAAATTTGCATATATGTTTAGATCTCTTTGTCAGTTCCTGCAACAATACCATATTGTCTCAATTATTGTAGTTCTGTAATAACTCAATTATGATAGGGCAGTCTTAATATTCTTCTACAAGAGTATTTTGACTGTTCTTACTATTTCAATATTCCATGTTAGGGAAAAAATCAACCACAGAGGGTTGTAAACAGTAAGCCTATACCGGCTCCATGGATGCCAAAGGAGGACAAGACTTAATGAGTCAGTGTGACAGTTTACGACAGTACATCACAGCAAACAGTGGTGGCATCAGCCCAGTTAAACTAGTTTCCCTGCCTCAAGTCCCATAAGAAATTCGGTGGGCCCAAAGGGATGAAGGCTGGCAGTTATATTTCAGCTGAGACACTTAGGACCAAGGACCTAGCACTATTGAGGAAGCCACAAGACACTGTGGTAAATAGCAAACCAGTACTGTCCGCTACAAGAGCAGTTCCATGGCGGTCATGCTGTGGTTTCTTTGACCTACTAGTTGCCTTTCTGACTATCTATAGAAACTGTATAGTGTCAGGAGATGAGTAAGCCTTGTTCATTCAGAAAGACTGCAGGGATGCTCAGGGTCTTTTGTGTGCTCTCTCTCCTCATACATAACTAAAATATACTTGTTAAATTATATAAAGAGAGCAAGAGAAGAGCTCCTTACACATGATTTTTGTATGTGTAGTAAAGCTTTGTAATTTACTGCGTACAGATCTTGCACCACTTTTGCTGGTTACCCCTGAGAATGTTATATCTTTTTTTTTTTTTTAGAGATTTTTGCTATAGGTCGTGTGCGCTTACCAGAAAGAAAGACAGAAAGCGAGAAATCACCCCCCAGGGGGGATGGCCATGCTGCAATCCCTTCTCCATTCTCCTCTTGGGATCTTGGGCACGCACAAACACGCGCCCGGTGTGAATTTAAGCCACCAGGTCCGGGACTCGAACCGCAGTCTACTACGTGGGAGTCCAGTGACATAGCCATTATGCCATTTGCTGGTCCTGAGAATGTTTTATCTTTTCTTGCTGTTAGAAATAGTATCTTTTGGGACCAGCAGATGGCATAATGGGTACATTGCTAGACTCACCACCATTCAAGCCCTGGACCCTATGACTTAAATTCCTATCAGGCATGTATTTATACTTGCCCAAAATCCCAAGAGGAGACAGACTGGAGGAGAAGGGATTGTATCGTGGCCATCCCCCTGGGGCTTAATTTCTCGTTTTCTGTCTCTCTTTCTCTGGCAAGTACACGAATCCTATAGCAAAAATCTTTCTTAAAAAAAGTGTCTTTTGGGATCAGCAGTTAGTGTAATGGTTATGTCACTGGACTCCAATGTAGTCGACTGAGGTTCAAGTCCCAGACCCGGTGGCTTAAGCTCACACCGGGCGCATGTGCATGCCCAAATCCCAAGAGGAGAATGGAGGAGAAGGGATTGCAGTGTGGTCATCTCCCCTGGGGGGTGATTTCTTGCTTTCTGTCTCTATGTCTTTCTGGCGATCACATGCCCCCTATAGCAAAAACCTCTGCAAAAAAAAAAGTATCTTTTGATTGTTTTAAACATTATGGGTTACTAATATATAGAAATCTTACTTCTTTTCAGTTATGTATACATTTATTTCTTGTCTTACTAAGTTGATTATGAATTAGAAAGGAGTGAGGAAAGGATTATACTTCTTGTATTGTAAGTCCTTCTTAAACATTATTTTAAGAAAATGATCCTATATGATACGTTTTTTTTAAACAGATGATGAAAAGGCAGGTGCAGGGAGGTGAGATGACTTGTTTAAAGACATAAGAGAATGAAGACTTGAAACACTCTCACTCTGATCTCAAAGATTTATCTTGGCACTTTTTCATGTTGCTTCCAGATTTCAAGGAAAAACATTGAACATGTAGAGTTCTTTTTATTAAAATGGCTAAACATAGATAGGAATTTCATAACAATCTTTAAAAATATAATTCCACTTGTTCCTGTAATGTGAAGCTATTTTTGATGACAGTATTTGTACTTTCAGGTGAGAGAAAGAAGGAAGAAATCAGAAGACCCACCGAAAGAAAAACAATGCATGCTTCAAAGAGTCAGTCGGTAGCTCCTGAAAAACATCAAAATAGGAAAAGACAGGTATTTTTAAAATTACATTTGAATAATATTTATGGGCATTAATATAACTTAATTGTGATTATTTCACATTATTTTCTATTCAGCTCTTTAAAAACTTGAGTATAATATATATTTGATATTTGACCTCTTCAATTTTGTAATCTTAGAATAATTGACTAATCAGCCTATTCAGAATTCTAAGAAAATACTTCACTCGGATTTTTTTTTAAAGAGATTTTTTGCTGCTGGGTGCATGTGCTTGCTAGAGAGACAGAAAGGGAGAAATCACCTCCCAGGGGGCATGGCCACTTGGCAATCCTTTATCCTCAATTCTCCTCTTTGGATTTTAGGCAGACACACACACACACACACACACACCCACACCCCTGGCGAGAGTTTCAAGCCACTAGGCCTAGGACTCAAACCATGATTGGCTATGTGGGAGTTGACCACCTTAACCACTATGCCTCCTACTGGCCCTGTTCACCTGCATCTTTAAAATAGTTAAGTGTTGATGCCGACTTCTATTTAAAATTATTGTGATGCTGTCATAGTCAGTTCATATAAGACAAGACTTAAATCCACATTATAAGCTTTTATATTCAAATCTTTCTAACAGGAATCCAATATAAATAAGATTCTTCTGTACTTTTTTTTTAAAAAAAAGGATACCTTCGATCCGAAAATTTTATTAAAGCAGATCAATTTCAGGGGTTAATTTTTTCTTTTCTCCTCTCTGTGAATATAGTCCTGTGCCATATGTCCAGTGTCTGAAACCATTATTTCATGTATTTAATTTGATTTTCTAGTTGTTCTGAGCAGGTAAATAAATCCAGTCCTTGTTACTTAATCATGGTTGGAAGTAGGTGATCCTGTCATTTTTTTTCTTACTCTAGTTGAATGTTTACTTTGTTTTATTTCATTTTTTCTTGACAAAATTATTTGTATATTGCTCATGTTAAGGTACTGCAGTTAAAGTCAAGATGCAGGCTACTAGGGCTTTCTCCTCTGACTCGGGGTTATTTGGCCTTTATTTCTTCTCCAGTGTACATGGCAAGCAACTCCTGCTTTTCTTGTCATTTTTTTAAGGTTTTTGCCATAAGGCATGTGCATTTGCTGGAGAAACAGAGGGGAATTGAGAAATCACCCCCTAGGAGGGATGGCCTCACTGCACAATCCCTTTTCCTCCATTCTCTTCCTGCGATTTTACGCATGCACACACCTGTGCCTGGTGTGACTTTCAGGCCACTACATCTGGGACTCAAACCATGGCTGGCCATGTGTTGTCCATTGCCTTATCCATCATGCCACGTGTTGGTTCCTGCAACTCCTACTTACAAGTGTGACTTGTCTGTCTTATTCCTCTTTAAGCCTCACCATTCTGTCCTTTGAATTGATAATAGATTGAGGAGGGGTGCTGCTTTTGTTGACCAGGGTACCTCAGGGTGTGTTCCTTACTTTGGAGAAGTATTCACCACAAGCAGGCCCTCCTTCCTCACACAGCCCTTTTCAGTTTTTACTTATGTATCTCTTCCACCTATACTGTGATCTAGATTAGAGATATCTGGTACTTTTTTTAGACTTCAGGATTTTATTTCTTGCCTTGTTGCTTTTGGGTGAATCTCAAACGGGGAGGGAAAAGGCCAACCTTGTGTCACCATATATGACCGCAAGTCGTGTGAATTTTTTTTGTCCTTGATCTTTTGCAGTTTGAATATGATATGCTTAGATATAGTTTTTTTTTTTTTTTTAATTCATCTTGCATGGTGTTCTTTAAGTTCTGCATCTGTGGCTTGCTGTCTGTTATTGAAATATTGAATATTTGAAATATTCTCAGCCATTGTTATTTTAGATCTTTCTTCTGTTTCCTTTCTCCCTATCGTGTCCCATTTGCATGTCTTAGTCCTTTTTAACTGTCACACAATTCTTAAATATTCTTTTCTCTTTTCTCATTTTTTTCCCTCTGCTTTTTAGTTTGGAAAGTTTCTGTTAACATACCTTCAGGCTCATTTTTTTTTTATTTTTTGCACTTCCAGAGTCTTTTTTATTGGCCACTTAGAGCTACAACATTAGCCGTTTCACCAGAAATTCTGCTTTTCCTTATGCTTTCCCTTCCTGTGTCTCCTGAAACTAAATAGGAGCTAGGCTGTCTGTGGTGGTGGTGGGGGGTGTGAACCCCACCTAGGCCCCCTCTCTGAGTTCATTGTTTTCTTTCTTCAGCTGGGTCCAGCCTGCTGATGAGCCCATCAAAGACATTGTTCATTTTGCTACTATGTTGATTTCTAGCATTTACTTTTGGTTCTTTCTTAGGGTTTCCATCACTGGGCTTATATTTACCCATCTGCTTTTATATGTTTGTTGTCCACTTTTTCCTTTTGACCCCTTGGCTTAGTAATCACAAACCATTTTAAGTCACAGGTTGATCATTCTTAGCATATCTGAATGTGGTTCTGAATCTCTATTTGTCTCTTCAGACTGTTTATTTCCCTTTTCACATGCTTGTGATTTTTTTTGATATCTGGACATGATGTATCAGGTAAAAGTAACTAAGGTTAAATAGGCCGTTAGTAGTGTTAGGTTTTAAGTATACCTGACTAGGAGTTAGACAGTATGTACTGTTTGCTGTTACTGCAGATGTCAGAGGCTAGAATTTCCTCTAGTGTCCTTGTTTTTGTCTCGTCTTTGGGTTTACCTTAGAGACTTTTTTTGGGGAGAGAGGTTTTTGCTATAGGGCACATGTGCTTGCCAGAGAGAGACACAAAGAAAGAAATCATCCCCTGAGGGGATGGCCACGCCGCAATCCCTTTTCCTCTGTTTTCCTCTCGGGATCTTGGGCAGGCACACACACTTGCCCAATGTGAGTTTAAGCCACTGGGTCCGGGACTTGAACTGCGGTCGACTACTTGGGAGTCCAACAACGTAGCCATTATGCCAACTGCTGGTTCCGAGACTCCTTTTTAAGAAGGGTCTGAGGTAGCTCTTTGTAACTATAATCCCTCTGTACCTATTCAGGATCCTGATTCCTGTGTACAGTTCCTTTTTTTTTTTTTAAGAGAGAGAGTGCCTCTGTCCTCGGCTACGAACGTTGTAAGTGCTTTCAGGCTTCTTTCTCCCTCCTTGGGTGAAACAGGAGGCTAAAGAGAGCTGAAGTGGGGTATTTCCACAGGTAGGTCAGGTTCTTATATAAACGTCTCTGTTAGACTGACAAAAATACCTTGTCTTGAAGGCTGGCTTTTGTTTAGGAGGGTGAAATGCTCTGGGAGTATTTTAAAGTAAGAAGTATTTCCAGATGGCTACTTTTCCCTGCCCAGTGTCAGAAGCAAGAAGGAAATCTTCGGGTCTTCGCCCCGAGACTTGGTGAGGCTCCTGGAGGTGACGTTCACAAAAGTACATGAGCCAGCCCCTGGAGTTCTTAACTCAGAAGCTTATTCACAGTGAATTCCTATCAGTTCATCAGTCACCGTTATTGGGTCATCTGGAAAATTGTGACACATTTTTGCATAGAAAAACACGTCATGCCTTTCCCAGTGACCTAATACTTAGTCCTATTAGTACTGGCTCCAGCTGCAAGCTTCTGCACCTGGGCTTCTGCTCCTGTGAGTCTCTATAAATCTGTGATTATATCTTTCTGTCTCTCTAAAGCAGTTTGCCCTATGACATTAATTCTCTAAGGGACCTAGAATGGTTACTGATTTTCAGTTTGTTCAGCTTTTTCCTTGTGGGAGCTGGAGTGAAGATTTCCAAGCTCTTTACATGTTCAACTGGAAACTGAAAGTCTCTATCTCATGTAAGTGATGGTCTTTGCCTGTAGTAGTTCTATCAAAAATGCCCAGTGAGATTGTGGATGTTATTTATAGATACAGATCAAGAAGTTTCTCTCTCTTTTCTTTTGTTTCAAAACAAAGTATAGGATATTTACCACACGATCTGTGGAATGCGTAGGTGATATCTATCCTTGTTCCCTTTCCCTCTCCCCCAAGTTCTGTGGATATCCCAAGTGCCTCGTTTTATACTTTTTAGCTTTTAACTGTTGGTGTTTAGGTAAGATAACTTGTTTCAGATGATGAATGACAGTTTTATTTTGTTTTGATTCTTTAAAATTTCTTATTGCCATAGTCCATGTCAAATCGGGTATTTTTACTGCATTTGTCTGTTCAGTAAACAGAAATTTCTGCCTCCCTCATCACAGTTTAAAGAGCTGGTACCAGATGGTGGCACAGTGGTAAAACACGACATTCTGTGAGACAGTGCTATATGGAAAGGTGCCCAGTTCAAGTCCAAGTCAAGACCTCCTGAGTATACCGGGCACACGCTTGTCCATGATCTAGGCCTGGCTGAAGCCTTGGGGTAGATGGTGGTGTTAGAAGCATGTTGAGTGTACTGTCTCTTTCTCTCTCTGTCTCAATAAACTTAAAGAGCCTCCATTTTATAAATGTATTAACATTTGAGAAGAAAAGCCAATGCCTTTCAACACCAAGGATTTTTCCTGCATAAGCAGTATGTAATGGGAATTTATAATAGTATTTTCTTTTACTACAAATGGTATCATTCTAAGCCATTCAATAAAGCATTATTTTTTTCTTAAGTCATTTAAAAATGACACGCAATTTTTCAAGAAAAGTTTTATACACATTCTAGCCATAAGCAGGAAAAAGAGGGCCAGCAGGTGGCGCGGTAGTTAAGGCACTGTACTCCCACATGGCTGACCGTGGTTTGAGTCCTGGATCTGACAGGCTTGCTTCCTCACTCTTTTTGCCCTCTCTTCTCTGTCTCTCTCTGGTGAGCACATGTGCCCTATAGCAAACTAAAAATAATAATAATAATAATAACAATAATAATAATAATAATAAATTAAACTAAGTTTTAAGAAAAGGAAAGAAAAAGATTGTGCATTTTAGTTTATCTTGTATTTTTTTAGATTATTGGCATGGCTAGGCTTGTACTTTATTGATTTTGATTTTTCAAGAAAAGCAAAAAGGTAATAGAACAAAGGACATAAGTTTTCTGCTCTTTATACCTGAAATGTGTGTGTGTGTGTGTGTGTGTGTGTGTGTGTGTGTGTGTTTTAAGAGGTTTTTGCCTCAGGGTGCATGTACTCGCCAAAGAGAAAGAGAGAGAGACACAGTAAGTGGGAAAGAGAGAAATCACCCCCCAGGGGGGATGGCCACACTACAATGCAATCCTTTCTCCATTCTCCTCCCAGGATCTTCTTAGGCATGCATGCACACGCACCTGGCATGATTTTTAAGCCACAGGATTTGGGACCAGAACTGTGGTCAGCCATGTGGGAGTCCAGTCCTTGAAATGTGTCATTTTAAGCTTGCTCTTTGTTTGTCTTCATGGATGGAATCCAGTACAATAAGTTAAATGTATAAAATGAAAAAGCAGGAACCAGCAGTTAGCGTAATGGCTATGTCATTGGACTCCCACGTAGTCGACCGCGGTTTGCATCCCGAACCCGGTGGCTTAAAACTCACGCCGGGTGTGTGTGCGTGCGTGCCCAAGATCCCGAGAGGAGAATGGAGGAGAAGGGATTGCGGCGTGACCATCCCCCCTGGGGGGTGATTTCTCGCTTTCTGTCTCTGTGTCTCTCTCTGTCTGGCGAGCGCACGCGCCCTATAGTGAAAACCTCTCAAAAAAAAAAGAGAGAAAAAAGGCGAAGTTTTACGCAAAGGAATAGACTTGATAAAATTGTACTACACTTACAAAGTTTCTTTCCAGTGCTGATGGGTCACTTACTCAGCTCCATCTATAGAAAGTATAAGTTGTACCAGTGATCACTAGACAGTTTTAAACTCTAAACTTGCAAAGATTATATTGGGTTGTCTGGAAAGTCATGACACATTTTTACATAGAAAAGCAGAAAAAATAATGACTTTTCTCACAACCCCGTAGTTTTCAGCATTTTCCATGTGATTTGTTCCATACGGTGCTTTTCTAGACTCTTTCAGTAATAGGTGAAAATAAGCAAAGACTGAAAAAATTGAGGTCAAATAAAATAAGGCATAATCTGAAGTATTAATATGAAAAGCTAAAGTTTCTCTTTTTTCAATAGAAGAAAAACTAAGAATACTTAATGCTAAACACTAAAATTATAACTATTGTTTAGGTTAGGGATTGGCAACTTTTTCTATGAAGGTAAACATTTCAGGCTTTATGGAACATATCCAGTTTCTGTTACATAACTATCTTTTTCAATTTTCAAAATGACTTTTACAAACATCTGTATAATTCTTAGAGCTGTAGAAAAAAACAGCTTTGAGCTAGGTTTTGGCAGTAGTTTACTGACCCTTGGTGTAGGTGAAAAATACTGACTTGTACCCAGGAACCTAATTAGGATTCAAGCAGAAAATATTAGCTGTGGTGAGTATGGTGTTATGAACTTGAGCGTATAAATACCTGTTCAAGTTTGTGCTGTCCGTTCTTTTGGGTATATACTCAAAAGTGAAATTCCTGGATCATATGGTAGGGTTTTGTTTTTTTTCTTTCTTTCTTTCTGTTTTTAATTTCTTAAGGAACTGCCATACTGTTTTCCATAGTGGCTGCATCATTTCATGTTCCATCAGCATTGCACTTGGGTTCCAAGTTCCTCCACATCCTTATCAACACTCGTTATTTTCTGGGGTTTTTTTTGTTCATTTGTTTTTTTGAGATAGCAACAATCAGAATGAGTGTGTATGAGGTGACAAACTAGATTTTTTTTTAACACAAAAGTCTGGGGCCAGCCAGTGACGTGGTTAAGGTGATTGGATCCCACATAGCCAACTGCACAGTTTGAGTCTTAGACCCATGTTTGAAAAATATGCCAGGCATATCTGTGTGTATGCCTGAAACCCCAACAAAAGGGAGAAATGGAGAAGAGATTATTGTGTGACCATTCCCTATGATGAGTGTATTCTCATTTTCTCTTTCTTTCTTACTCTCCAGTGAATGCATGCACCTCTGGCAAATTTCTTTTTCTTTTTCTTTTTCTTTTTTTTTTTTTTTTTTTTTTGAGAGAGATTTTTGCTATATGTGTGCTTGCTGGAGACAGAGAGAAAGTGAGAAATCAACCTCTGGGGGGGCTGGCCATGCCACAGTCCCATCTCCTTCATTCTCCTCTGGGGATTTTGGGCACACACGCACATGTACCAGGCCTGAATTTAAGCCACTCGGTCCAGGACTCTAACCACAGTTTTCTACATGGGAATCCAGCAATGTAATCATTATGCCGTTTGCTGGGAATGTATGTGTGCATGCCCAGAATCCCAAGAGGAGAAGGGGTTGTGGCATGGCCAGCCCCTCTAGGGGGTGACTTCTCACTTTCTGTCTGTCTCTCTAGCAAATGCACGCACCCTATAGCAAAAATCTCTCTTAAATAACATTGTATCTATCTATCTATCTATATACACACACACACACACACACACACACACACACACATATATATATATATATATATACATATATATGTATATATATAAATAAGAGATATTATAAAAATCTAAGAAATATAGAGATATTCTTCCATCTTTAAGACACTGTTATTTTGGGGCCTGATGGTGGCGTGGTTAAGGCACTGGACTCCTCCATGGCTGGCCATGGTTTGAGTCCCGGACCTGGCAGCTTGCTTTCTCGCTTTCCCTCTCTCTTTCTCTCTCTCTCACTCTCACTCTCTTAATCTCTCGCTCTTGCTCATTCTGTCCTCTCTTGTCAAATTAAAAAATAAATAAGGGTAAAATAAAATGATTCTTCAAAAAAAAAGAAACTTAATTTTTTTAAATTTGTGTTTGTAGTAGTTTGGTCTTTTTAAGAACTATTTCTGTGAATAACTGTTCTGCTTTTTTATCAAAAGGTATGGGTTTGGGAAGAGGACCAAAACTTGAGATCTGGTGTGAGAAAATATGGAGAGGGGAACTGGTCTAAAATACTGTTACATTATAAATTCAACAACCGAACAGGTGTCATGTTAAAAGACAGATGGAGGACTATGAAGAAACTAAAACTCATCTCGTCAGACAATGAAGACTGAGTGTGTTTGTAAAGGCTTGACAAAAAGGACAGTTAAATATTTTGATTACTACATTTCATTTGTAACTTCATGGACATTCACGTATCTTAAAGTTTTTGTTTAGAGCATTACAGTATTTTTCTGTGACAGTTAATGTGAGGATTTGTGCTATAAGAGTAAAATTATATGCCATACTGTATTCTTTTAAGAATCTTTTTATTTCGATGAAATGTAAACTTGTTGAACACTGCCACATTCAGTACCCCTGCCCTCAAATTCTATTTTAATAAAAAAAAAAGTAAAACCTTATAAGAGAGAGAAAGAAAATATTTCTGTTAACCTATTCTGTGTCTGTTGGCTAATCACCTCGACCCAACCCTTTAACTCACACACAAACAATTTTAAATAATTTAATCCTTCAATAGATAATGACTTGGTATATGACCTTCATAGACAGTGTAATTACAAAGATGTTTTTAATAGAATGATAAATGTACAGAATCATTTATAAGTTTAACATACTTCAGTTTTTATTTCAGTGGTTTCATATAAAGCAACAAACTTGAAAATAATCCCATAGGAAAAAAATTTGTATTATTAGCAAGAATAGTTCTGTGTGTCATTTAAGAATAATTTGACTTCTATTTTAGTATTAAACTTGAACAAAAATAGTTTTGAGTGAATCTTCTTATAACTTTATGACATAAGTATCATATTTTCTGATTCTTTTAATAATCAGTATTGAGTCTAAATAGTATTCTATAAATGCTTAAATTGATATTAACCATGATCATCTTGACAACTGTGATAAATAAGACCTTACATACCTTACTAAACAATTTTGGTTTCTACTACTTTATTCTTTAGAAGATTTAGTCAAAAACTAATAACTTTTTAGCATTTTTGAGTTACATGTGCTTTATTTAGCAAGTAAGTGAAAATAATGAAATACTGATAAATTTGCATAAAGAATCAAATGTGTAGTATTCTGTAATCTCTATTCTGTTAACTATTAAAATTGAATGTTACTTTTCCATTCTTTCCAAATTTTTAATTCTGTATATAGTAAACAGAAATATGGATAATTACAGTATGCTTCTTGATTCAGTCTCTATTTTTTATATCATTAAAAACTGTCGCTGTTTATTGCTAACTCTAACCCTGTACTGATCTTTAGGTTCTAGAGCAGGTGGTAAAGGCTAAGGCAGAGCTGGGGGTAGCCTGCCTAAATGTTGAAGAAGTGTCGTAACTCAGAGCCAATCTACAAAGCCTAGGAGGGTAGTTGGTTTTTTTGGACTGTGACACTTGAGGACATTAAGTGAAATGTTGTATGTGTTCTTCGCCATCTTTCATTTAGTGTGTTTGTACAATACAAATTGTAGCTTGTTTATTTTCATTTCTACCCCATGATCCATTATATGAGTATATCACAATTATTATGTTATCACTTGTGAAAATAGTCAAAGACCATCCATAAATGAAAACAATCTTTATCCAGAGCTTGTTATAACAAGGGAGTCAGCCACCATCACTTATGTTTGGCAGAGGCTCAAAGGCAGAAGTTTATAGTGGAATAAACAGAGATGGGGTCGGGGAACTTTAGGAGTGCTCTGTTGGAAGCTGACATAGGTGCAGGAGGCTGACCAACCACCGGCATAGCAGCAGCCATCTTTATATGACTTCGTTAGGGAACATGTTTGACTTTCTCTGGTCCCAAGTCGTAAACAGGAACAAAACACTGGAATGTCGGCAATCACTGAGCAAGTCCTAACCGTCTTGGTTAGGTTGATGTAGAGACTTTGGTTTGACTTCCACAAGTGTTTGCCCTACCTAGAGCCACTTTGCTGCAGAGATTTGGGTCAGAGTTCTCTTGTCTTGTAGGTTTGCCCATTGTCCATTTATATGATCAGTCTCAGCTGTTTCTTATTTCTGGCTGCTAGGCTTTGCATTTTACATGAAATCTAATACTAGAAATAATATTAAATCATAAAAAGGCATGAATATTAAAGTCCCTAAAGCAACCATTTTTTTAAAAATACAGACATATAGCTAACAGATAAAATGGAATATGAAAAATTATTCAAGTAATCTAAAAACAAGAAAAACAAAAGGAGGAAAACCAAAACGGAACCACAAGAACAAATAGAAAAAATTAAACGATATGTCTAAATCCAAACATCAGTAATCACATTAAATGTTATGGCCTGAGCCAGAATCTAGAACCTAACACAGCAAGGGTCAGCAAACTACAGCCTGTAGGCTAAATCTAGCCTGCTGCTTGTTTTCTGTAAATAGTTTGACTGGCACATAGCCATACCCACTCACTCATGTTGTCTGTGCTGTGGCTAATTCTGAGATACAGAGACGGTCTTGCGTGTGAAGCCTGGAATCTTTACTATCTGGCTCTTTTCAGAAGCAGTTTTCTGAAAACCTCTATTGAATTCTAGTTTTTGTTTTTCTCCTCTAAAATTGATTGAACTTTGTTCTAGCTCAGGTTTAGGACTGAAACCTCACAGTTGACTATGGGGGATCCAGCCGCCTTAACCACCATGCCAACGGCTTGCCTAGAACTACTTTTTTTAAAAGAACTTTTTTATTTATTTACTTACTTATTTTAATTTGACCAGAGAGGGTCAGAGTGAGAGTGAAAAAGAGAGGGGAAAGTGAGAAAGAAGCCACCAGGTCTGGGACTTGAACTGCAGTCAGCCATGTGGGAATCCAGCACCTTTAACCACGATGCCACCTGCCATTTCCTGCCTAGAACCACTTTTAAATTAACAGATTTAATTTCCAATGCCAGCCTGGTGATCAGAATTTGCACTACAAATCAATAGTTAAATAAGCTACCTCTTAGTTAAGTTCAATACAACACTCCCACAATTCCTTAGGGAGAAAGGAAGTTCTTGGATTTACAGAATTCTAATACAATCCTCCCCTAAGAATACAGTCTTGGGACCAGCAGTTGGTGTAATGGCTGTGTCGCTGGACTCCCATGTAGTTGACCGCGGTTCGAGGCCCGGACTCATACTGGGCGCATGTGCATGCATGCCCAAGATCCCAAGAGGAGAATGGAGGAGAAGGGATTGCGGCGTGGCCATCCCCCCTCAGGGGGTGATTTCTCGCTTTCTCTCTCTCTTTCTCTTTCTGGCAAGCGCACGCACCCTATAACAAAAAAAGCCTCTCCAAAAAAAAGAAGAAAAAAAAATACAGTCTTTTGGTATCCGTACTTAATTATTCCTACCTCAGTCTGGCCTTGGGCCATGATTTCTGGCCCTCTTAGTGAGGAAGAGAGGACAAGAAAGGAACTAGAGTATAAAAGCCCTCCATTCTGTCCAAGGTTGAATTTAAACTTTCAAACAGAAGCTACCTCATGCTGGAACACAGCCTGCATGCAGGTGGTGAAGGAACTGGCCAGACGAGACTGCAGGTAGTGCTGATCCAGAATAGCAGCCCACCCTACTGGAGGTTGTGGGGAGGGCGGGGAGGTAGCCTGAGGGTACAGCTGGAACTCATCCATGCAGCTCCCACACCGGATAAATGATGGAAGCCAGAGCATGGAGGGAACTTCCTGTCAGTATTACTCCAGACTCGATCCAGAGACCTCTGCTAATAAAGCTCAACAGTTTTCATGTCAAGAGATGTTGACAGGCGACAGCAGCTGGCATGGTGGTTCGGGCGCTGGACTTCCACATGATTGACCACAGTTTGAGCCCAAGACATGGCAGCTTGCTCTCTCACTTTTCCTTTCTCTCTGTCTCTCTAGTGAGTGCGCATGCCCTGTAGCAATTTGAATAATAATAATGATAGATAAAATCAAATAAAACTCATTCTTTAATTAAAAGACAAAAAGATGTTTATGGAGTCCAGCCGCTGTGCCTAGCTATCACAAAGTAAGGCAAAGAAGGGTGGATTTGGAACTGAACCCAAAAATGATAACTGGCACATAAAGTGTGTTTATTCCCCCCACCCTTTCCTATGTCAAATGCATTCATGTTGAAGTTTGTGTTGGGGCCAGATGGGAGCGCAGCCATAAAACATGGCTCTGCAAGGCAGGCCCACACAGAGGAGTTCCGAGTACACCAGAAATGCATGTGCCGTGATCTGAGCTGCCTGCTAAGGGTGGACTGCAGTGTGAGATGGTTAGAGGTGCCATGTTTCTCTGTCTCTCTCTCGTTCATGGAAGAAACAGACTGGCCAGTCCTATGGTCTAGTGGCTAAAGGAATTGGATCCCGTGTGGCCAACTGTGTGGTTCAAATCCTCATGCTTATGTGCCCCAAATCCCAACCGGATGGAGAAATGGAGGAGAAGGGATTATGGTGTGACCACACTCCATTGGGGGTGCTTTCTCCTTCCCCTCTGCTTCTCTGGTGAGTGCACACATCCTCTGACAACTTAGAATGAAAGAAACTTTAAAAATAAAGTCTTTAAATCTATCCTGTGTTGAAAGTGAAAAAAAATGCCAGTTTTTCAGACACATGAAATACTTTCTATGATTTACAGCTTTCAAAGGAAAAGAGTATTTTATGTTATTTACAATAAATAATTATTTAAAGAGTTCATTTTTTCCCTTCCCACCTGTCTTTGAGGAGTTCACATCTGCTTTAGCCTTTATAACATGGTGTAGTCCTTGACTTGGCGTGGGTTATCTCATTTCATTCTTGCAAAATCTTGAGGACTAGGCAAAGCATTGTTAACTGCATGTCACAGGTGAGAAGTGAAGCTTCAGTTTGTTTTGTTTTTGTTTTTTATTTTTCATGGGAGCACAACCAAGTGTGCATGAGAGAGAGAGAGGCACCCTTCATAGGGTCTTGTCACACCACGATCCTTTTTTCCCAGCCTCCTAGCTCCTCTGGATCCTGGCTGCCTAAGTGCACACCTGGCATGTTTACGAGCCAACCCCGAGATCTGTTCCATGGCCGGCCAGATGGCTTCCAGCCTTGTAGGGCACTTGCATTACTGCTGCAGCACAGCGGCTGGGCCAGCCTTCACTTATTTTGACTTGCCCACATCTGGTAAGCGGCAGAACTTTCATGACATTCCACAATTAAAGCTTGTCATTATTCAGGCAGAACTCTCTTTCTCTTTATTTCTTTCATGTTGATGCCTTCACCATTTAAAAAAAAAAAAAAAATCTGTGACAAATACCAGTGGAACTCTGCAGCTGCCACAGATTGTAGAATGTATGGGAATCCCTTCAAATGCATGCACCTGTAAATTAAAGTGAGTTTTTGATGGAAGTGTATTTTCTCATTATCTCAGATCTGGTAGTCTGCTGCCGTCTGTTGGCAGTAACATCAAGCAGGTTTTCATTTCTCTAATCCCAAGCCTTTCTCTCACTACCATGTGGTTAAAACAACTACAACTTTGATGTGCTGTTATTCAAAGGAATCCTGTGATGAGTAATTTGGAAAAGCAGTAAAAATTATCTCTGTGTTATAAACTTGGAATAGGAATTAGATTAAACGTGTTTAACACTTATTACATCCTGGGGGACTCGGAAATGTGCAATGTGGAACATAAAGAGCCGTGTGTGTGTGTGTGTGTGAAGCATACTAGGAGCCCAGAGGCAAAATCGCCTTGGTTAGCTTCCTTTCATTCCCCTTTTAAAAACCCAGTCTAGGGACCAGCAGATGGCATAGCGGTTACAGCACTGGACTCCCATATGGCTGACCGTGGTTGAGTCCCAGACTGATGGGTTGAGAATCATGCCAAGGGGCCAGCAGATGGCCTAGTAGTTGTCACTAGACTCCCACATGGCCAACCACAGTTCGAGTCCCAGACTCGGTGGCTTGAAACTCACGTTGTGTGCGTGTGCATGCATGCCCAAAATCCCTGGAGAAGAATGAAGGGATTGCAATGTGGCCATCCCCCCTGAGGGGTGATTTTTCACTGTCTCTGTGGCTCTCTCTCTAGTGAGTACACGTGCCCGAAGGCAACAACAACAACAAAAACCCTTTAAAAGAAAAAAAAAAAAAATTACTCCAAGCTTGTGTGTATGTGTGCCTGGTGTGAGTTTCAAGCCACCAGGTCTGGAACTTGAACCGCAGTAGGCTACGTGAGAGTCCAGCAACGTAACTGCTATGCCATCTGCTGGTCCCAGACGAAAACCTCTTAAAAATAATAAAATAAAAAATAATAGCCCTGTCTTTCCAGATCATTATTTGTACCCTAACACACACACACACCAAAACAAAACAAAACAAAACAAGGATACAGAATGTTATTAAGTGAAGAAAGGGCTTCTTTGCCTCCTCGTCCTGTCAGAAGTTGTCACTCTAAATGGGTTGTAATTTTAGATGTTTGGGTGTTTTTCATCATCACCATTCTACTATAAATAACATGCTTCTTCTCCAGTCCTTGGTTACTTAACTTTGGCTGAAACCTGGTTCAAGAACACCCTGAGAGGAAGCGGAGATGCTCAGTCCCTCACACTGCCTCTGCCTCCCCTCCCGGTGAACTCCATTCAATTTAATTCTGTTACTTCCTTAGTATCTTTCTCATGCCATCGTCTGCCCTGTGGGCAGAGGAAATCAGGACTCCTGCCTGCCCTCTGCACCACTCACCACTTTGGTCAGCATCTTTTACACGGCAATGGTTTAGTTGGTTGGTTGGCTGGTTTGGGTTTGGTTTCACATTCATCCTCTGCACATTAATTATGATGAATTATTTATGAGTTGATTCTAAAAACTCACAAACCAATAAATCTCTATTATGATTATGTAGTTTATTACTTACATTGGATCCTAGAAGTGTGGTTGACTCAAAAAAAAAAAAGTAATCCTGTATCATAAAATTCATAAAATTTGAAGAAGAGTCTGTCAAGGTAAACCATATTCTCTCTCTCTCACCCCGCACCATAGCTCAAAATGTGCCTCATTTTTTAAAAAAGAATGATTTTATTTATTTACTTGTTTTTTAATTTGACCACAGAGGGACAGAATGAGAGGGAGAGGGAAAGTGAGAAAGCAAGCCGCCATATCTGGGACTCAAACCATGGTTGGTCATGTGGAAGTCCAGTGCCCTTAACCACCATGCCACTGCCAGCTCCAAGATATGCCATATTTTAGCTTGCTTCCTATTTTGATTATACTTTCATTTGCATTTTCTTCCAGAAACTGGTTATTTCTATTTTTAGAAAAGCCATAATTTTTAAACTAAAATAGTTGTACGTGGCTTAAAGTAGAAAACACTCTTCCCTTCTACCCCTCTTCAGTATGAAAGGCAAAAGGCTACCATTTTCTACTCTTTTGCTTCTTTTCTCAGTATTGACTTTTATACCTATTGAAAACGTGCCCAGAGGCCAGCTGTGTAGCACCGTGGTTAAGGGAACCACATCCCACATAGCCGATCAAAGTTTAAATCCTGGTCCAAGCAGCCTGGAAAACACATGCCCAAAATCCTAACCTGAAGGAGGTATGGAAGAAAACGGATTGTGACATGATTGCACCCCATTAGAAGGTTCTTTTCTCTCTCTTCCTCCCCCCACCTTTGGTAAGCACACACACCCTCTAGCAATTAAAAAAAAGGACTAGCCAGTGTCTTAACCAGCCAGTGGTGAAGGCAGCTGGATCTCACATGGCAAGCTTCGTGGTTTGAGTCCCAGGCCCAGTGGATTGAAAAACACACCAGGCACATGTGTGTGCATGCCCAAAATCCCAAGAGGAGAATGCCGGAGAAGGGACTATGGGGTAACTACCCCCTCTGGGGAGTGATTTCTCACTTTCTCTCTCTCTGTCTCTCCCTCAGTGAGTACACATGTACTATAGCAAAACAAAACATAACAAACAAGTTCATATGGCTTTTCTTTCAGTTTGAAGTACTGTATTATTGACCTCCCACAATGTAGGATGAGTTATATCTCTTACATGCTTCCCCTGACAGAGCCCAGGCACAAACACACGCATTCATCCTTCCATGTGCTGCTCCTCCCCAGTTCTTCCAGCAGATTTATGTCAGTGTTTATAATATTATAACGGCTGTGTAGTTACAATATTTACACCTATTTACATCTAAGCTATATAGTATCTATGTACCCATCACTATTTACTTCCAAATTCTCTGACCAGATTGAAAATCACTGGAGCTGGTGTTTTAGGCTAGTGGTTAAGGAGCCAGATCCCGTATGGACAACAGTGATTCAAATCCTGGCCCCAGCAGCTTAGAAAATATGCTGAGTGTGTATGCATGCATGCCTACAATCTCCATGGAGATGGAGAAAATGGAAGAGACAGGATTATGGCATGGCCACACCCCATTGCGAGGGTGCTCTTTCTCTGCCTCTGGTGAGCGTTCATGCCCTCTGGCATTTAAAGAATAATGAAAAATTCATGAACTTACTGAAGTATATTGACCATTCATTCGGTTGATTGTATTGTCTCCTTGGTGCCATTCCTCCTCCTACTCCCAGGAAATCTGGCCACTCTCTAGGCCTGCTACAAATTGTCAAGGTTACATTGTTCTCCATCTGCGCTGTGGGGTTCCCAGTGGTCTCTCTCCCAGGTGGGGTTCCCTAGTGCTTGTTCACATTCTTGTTTAAGTAGAGTGCATCTTCCTGAGCCTTCCAGGAAAAGGCACATGAGTGGAAAATGTTTGTGTTTGCATGTCTGAAAATATCCATATTCTATGCTCACCTTTTTTATTTTCCAGAAGGCTCCTGCCCTCGCCAAGCAGAGACAAAGGCAGGAAAAGAGAGAGTGGGAGAAAGCACCCCCCCAATGGGGTATAGCCACACCATAATCCCTTCTCCATTTCTCCATCCTGTCAGGATTTGAGGAATGCGTGCACACATGCCCGGTATATTTTTCAAGTTTCCATAGCTGGGATTCAAACTGTATAGTCAGCCAGATGTGATCTAGCTTCCTTAACCACTAGACCACAGGGCTGGTCCTTGACTAATCATTTTATTGTACATGAAATTTTAGTATGGAAAATATTTTCTTTCAAAATTCCAAAGGAATTGCTCTGTTGCCTCCCACGGTCAGATGTTGCCTTATGTATTCTGATACCATCCCAATTACTGAACCTTTGCAATGCAACCTCCTTTTTTCTCTGGATGATTTTAGATCCCATAAATGTGATGATTTGGAATTTCATGGGAATGAGCCTTGTTGTGAATCCCCCCCCCCTTTTTTTTTTACTAATGAGGCAGGCATTCAGTGGGCTTTGCAGAACTCCCATTATTCATGTGTTGGATCTGTCTGATGCTCTAATTTCCTTATATTTTACCTCCTAATTTCTGTTTAAGTACTTTTAAGTTTATTTGCTTTATTTGTGATCATGCATGCATGCACATGAGGGAGAAAGAGAAAAGCACCCTTGACAGAGTCTTGTCATACTGTGATCCCCTTTTCCCAGCCCTCCAGTTTATCAGGATTTGGGGAATGTGTATGTCCTCATGTTTCAGGCTGACTGGGCCAGGGACCCGAACCCATAGTCAGCCATATGGCTTCCAACACTGCAGTTCAGTATACTATGAACTGTGCCACCAAGGCTTCTGCCTTTTTAACTTTTTGGTTACTTTCTAGGGAAAATGTCATTAAGCTTTATCTTCCAGATTTTTTTTTTAATCCAAAATGTGTTTACTGGGATGGTTTCCCACTTATCTTGAGTCAGGATGCTTTTAGTGCTGCTTCTTCCTGAAGGAACGTCCTTTTGTAAGCCTCGCTTTCCCTCCTGCAGGCTGGCAGAGGACAGTGGATCAGCCAACGCACAGAACTACCATCTGTGCATGGCTGAAGACGGTGGTGATTTTGTAGCATCCTGGGCACTTCACATCCATGGAGGAGGAATTTGGGCTCTGCACCAGGTGCTTCTTGTGTTTCTTCTTCTCCTCTTTTGGACAGGTATGAAGGTCCTTTTGAAAGAGGCATGTTCTTGTGGGGAGGTCGTCACCCCCGGAAAGGTTTTTCCACATTTCATAACATTTATATATGACTCTCAAGTTTTGTTTTGTTTTGTTCTGTTTTAATTTTTAAGAGCTTCTAACTTCTTTTTTTTTTTTTTTTTTTTTTGGAGAGGTTTTTACTATAGGGCGCGTGCGCTCGCCAGACAGACAAAGAGAGACATAGAGACAGAAAGCGAGAAATCACCCCCCAGGGGAGATGGTCACTCCGCAATCCCTTCTCCTCCATTCTCCTCTCGGGATGTTGGGCACGCACGCACACGCGCCCGGCGTGAGTTTTAAGCCACCGGGTCCGGGATGCAAACCGCAGTCGACTACGTGGGAATCCAGCGACATAGCCATTACGCTAACTGCTGGTTCCCAAGAGCTTCTAACTTCTGAATGTTCATTTATAGGTAATCTGCTTTTTTCTCTCTGAAATGTTTTCTTTATCCTTGATTTAAGCTTCACAAATTCATCCCTGAAGGTAGAATTTTTTTAAAAATTCTTTTAAAAATTCTTTAATTTTATTTATTTTTACTTTTTTTAATTTGACCAAAGAGACACAGAGAGAGAAAGAGGAAAAATGAGAAAGCAAGCTGCCAGGTCCAGGACTTGAACCACGGTCAGTCATGTAGGAGTCCAGCTCTCCTAGTTACCACACTATCTGCTGGCCCCAAGGGTGGAATTTTTAAATTCATCTTATATGGTATTCAGTGAACTTTCCGCCTCTGAAAGAATGGCTCTCACCTCTGACTCCACATTTTGTCTTGTTTTGTTTTTTTATTTTTGCTATAGAATGTGTGGGCTTACCAGAGAGACACAGAGAAAAGAAAGGGAAAGTGAGGAAGTACCCTCCCTGGGCGGGACGTGGTAACACTGCAACCCCTTCTCCATTCTCTCAGAAGTTAGGGTATGCATGCACACATGCCCCTGTGTTTTTCAAGCCTTTGGGTTTGGGGTTCAAACCTCACGGTCAGCTATGTGGGATCCAGTGCCTTAACCACCACACCCGGGCTTGCCCTGATTCTGCCTTATTCTCTACATGTTTAAAAGGACATGGAGGGCCAGGAGGTCATAGTAGTTAAGGTATTGTATTCCTACATGGCCAATCATGGTCTGAATCCTGGACCTGGAGGCTTAAAACTCACGCTGGGCATGTGTGCATGCCTGCCCCAAATCCCAAGAAAATGGAGGAGAAAGGATTGTGGCATGGCCATTTCCCAGGGGGGAGGGGGTGATTTCTCACTTTCTGTCTCTCTGGAAACACACACACCCCATAGCAAAACTCTCTAAAAAATAAATAAATAAAAATTTAAAAATAAAATAAAAGGACATGGTCCCTCTATTTTGATCTCAAAAAGTCTTCAAAGTTTCTGGGTAGATTTTGCCCATCCACTCTCATCTGTTATCTGTTTTGAATTTATTCTCTTTCATGAATCCTATAATATCAGTAGGATTTGAGGAAGGATTGAAGGCAAAAATCTACCTTCCCCTCATTTAGACATGTCCATTCTCTCTCTCTCTCTCTCTCTCTCTCTCTCTCTCTCTCTCTCTCTCTCTCTCTTTTTTTTTGAGAGGTTTTTGCTATAGGGCACGAGCACTCGCCAGAAAGACAGAGACAGACAGAGACAAAAAGCGAGAAATCACCACCACCCCTCCAGGAGGGATGGCCACGCCGCAATCCCGTCTCCTCCGTTCTCCTCTCAGGAACTTGGGTACACACGCACACGCACCCAGCATGAGTTTAAGCCACCGGGTCCAGGATTTGAATCGCGGTTAACTACATAGAAGTCAGCGACGTAGCCATTACACTATCTGCTGGTCCCTCCATTCTCTTTCAGTATGCTCATCATCTGATTGCTTCTAATTCAAAATGCCCAGGTCTTTGCCTTTTAAGTCAACTTGCCATGGTTTGTGTGAATCTTCATTAGAATATCCTTAGAGGGAAGAAACCGGTTTTATTTCCTATCATTTTTACGCGTACTTAGAAAAGATGGCTAATTAAAATTGTTATGCCAGAAGAGAACTAAACAATTTAAATTATTGTTAGTTTAATTATGCTTAATTATAACATTCTCAGATAAAAAGAACCAAAGCAAGACTCTAAGAGAGTAATGTGATCACAGTTCACCTTGTTCTGTTCTATATGCTTTTATTCTCTTCCTTTTTTTTTTTTTTTCACTCCTAAATGATTACTATCTTTAATTCCTTTCCCGGTGAGTATATTTATTTTTGTTCAAATTACCTTTCACATGCACTTTTGAAAATCAGTCTATTAAGCGATTTTAGAGTCCGTAAATCATTGTAGAGTGTCTGCAGAAAGAACCCTAACACTAAAGTACTCATTAAAAAAGAATGCCCAGAAGTCTTAAATATACTTTGATCTTTAACTCTGAAAATACAATTTTTTGGTTCTTCATTAATCACTTGGGCTACGTGTTTCTGTTCTGAACTGTTTCCCTGGGCTTTGCTAGAATTTGTAACAAATTTTCAAAACCATTATTTAATAGGTAAGACTTTTAGCCCATGAAATGTTCTCAAGAATGGAAATAAGAACAACGAAAAACTTCAGTATGAAAGTAATTAGTGACCCCGCATGAAAAATTAAATGTATAAGGTATAACACTGATTTTATTTTTATTTTATTTTATATTTTATTTTTGGAGAGGTTTTTACTATAGGGCGCGTGCGCTCGCCAGAAAGACAGGGAGAGACAGAGAGACAGAAAGCAAGAAATCACCCCCAGAGGGGATGACCACGCCGCAATCCCTTCTCCTCCTTTCTCCTCTCGTGATCCTGGGCACGCACGCACACACGCACACGCGTCCGGCGTGAGTTTAAGCTACCAGGTCCAGGACCCGAACCGCAGTCGACTACATGGGAGTCCAGCGACATAGCCATTACGCTAACTGCTGGTCCCCTGATTTTATACAACTCCAGTATGTTAGTGTTATAACACACTGAAACCCAAAGTGCATCATAACTTCGTTGTTGTGAATAGTTTCTGGCCTATACCTGTCAATTCTGAAAGACTTTGTTTTGTTTTTAGTGAAATTGTATTCATTTCTGAACAGTCCAGAATTTTGGGGTTATGTTCTAGTCAAACAAGAGCTTTTATTGATGTGAACAGAAAGGTTGTTTACTAGCATAAAAATTTTAAGTCACATTAGAAATTGTCCTGACATATCTTCAAAAATCTCTTATTATTTTTTAAAACCTACAACATAAGATAGATTAAGTACATGAGACTGAACTGGTGAAATAGCACTTTATGACTGTTGACTAAAATATTGCTGATCTTCTTCTAGGCTTTGTTGTCCAGTTTTAAAGATTTTTGTCTTGGGACCAGCAGTTAGCATAATGGCTATGTCTCTGGACTCCCATGTAGTCGATCGCGGTTCGCGTCCCAGACTTGGAGGCTTAAAACTCACGCCGGGTGTGTGTGCGTGCATGCCCAAGATCCCGAGAGAAGAATGGAGGAGAAGGGATTGCGGCGTGGCCATCCCCCCGGGGGGTGATTTCTCACTTTCTATCTCTCTGTCTCTGTCTATCTGGCAAGCGCACGTGCCCTATAGCAAAAACCTCACCAAAAAAAAAAAAAAAATAAGATTTATGTCTTGTCTTGAGCTGTCAATAGGTTCATGTACCTACTATTTGAACAGAATCCTAACCTGTTTCCTGGCTTTAAGTTTTAAGCAAATTTCCTTATCATATCTTTGATTTATTAAAGTTAAAACTGCTTTTCTTGAAATTACCAGCTGAACTTGCTATTGAAAGTAGTTAAGATTATTTAAGACATTGTGTGAACAATAAAATGTGGGGGAAGTGGGGAATGGAAGACAACTGTAGACACCAGAGATAGTGTGAGAAGAAGATGGGAAAGGACAGAGGGTCAGAAATAGGGGTAAATTTATACACACACACAAACACACACACACACACATATATATAAACTAGAAATGGAAGATTATTAATGATAACATGTATGATTAAGCCACTATGCAGTATATTCTGGATGAGAAATCAAATTTATATGCTGTGATGATGCTTAGGGAATAAATGTAAATTAATTAATTAAAAAAATGTTTCAGGAAAAATAAAACACGAAAACTTTTTCTTGAAATTAAAAAAAAATGCACTAAAAATACCTATTTGATGACTGCAGTAAGCTATATAGCCCCAGCTAGGTGCTACTTTATAGTATGTTCATTCTACTCACTGAGGTTTATTCCTAAAGTCAGACTTGTGTTCATGGATATGTATATATCAGCTATGCTTACTACTGAAAATATTTAGATTAATTAAGATCATTAGTGAATCAATAAAATGTGGGAGAAAAAAGGCATAGAAAGCAACCATGGATACCAGAGACAGTGTGGGAGAAGGGTGGGAGAGGGCAGAGGGTCAGAGATAGGGAACGAAGGGTGGGAAAAAAGCAAAATATACAGGAAAGAAGAAATGGAAAATTTGATGATAACACATATGTTGATGTGCTTGATTGAGCCAATATACAGTGTATTCTCATTTTGTACGCTATAATGATGTATAGTAAAAGAATGTAAATAAATAAATTCAAATTTTAGAAAAGAGTGGAAATAAAGACACCAAAAAATAAAAGTTTTGTAGGACCAGCAGATGGTGTAATGGTTACATCACTGGATTCCCACAAAGTCAATTGCAGTTCGAGTCCCAGATCTGGGGACTTAAAACTCATGCTGGTGTATGCGCGTGTGTGCCCAAGATCCAGAGAGGAGAATGGAGGAGAAGGGATTGCAGTATGGACATCCCCAGAGGGTGGTTTCTTGCCTTCTGTTTCTCTCTGTCTCTCCAGTGAGTGCACGTGCCCTATAGCAAAAATCTCTCTAAAAAAATGTTTTGCTAGAAAGCACATGCATTTGCCAGACACAGAGAGAGAGAGAATATGAGAAAATACCCTCCCTTGGGATATGGTCAAACCACAGTCTCTTCTCCTTTTCTCCTTTCGGGGACTTTGGGCACATACATGCACCCAGCTTGTTCTTCAAGCATCTGGGTCCAGGTCTCAAACTTCACAGTCAGTCATGTGGGATCCAGTCACTTTAGCCACTGCACCACTGACTGGCCCCCAAAATCTTACTTATGACAGAAATAGCCTTCAAATGTTAATACTAAACTTACAGTTGAAAATGCTAGTCATGATAAGACTCAAATTATTTCATCATTAATTTCTGAAGATTTCATTTTCTACAAAAATCAATGTTGACAGTTAACATATAGTCTGAAATATTGCTGCCCTCAGAGGTCTTGTCCATCCCTATTAAGCTTGATGTTCTCATTCTGTCATGGCATAAGTACCATGTATTTCAGTAAATCACTTGTTAGTGAATACTATGTTATACAATGGAAACCAGAAGAATTTCATATAGTTTAAATCTCAAGGCTCGATTCTCCAAAGAATATATGCCAAATCTTACATTTGTTTATTAAATTATATGGGCTTGGTTTGTACAACAGTCTTTTGGCATAATCAGGTGTTCATTGAAGCTGAGTCTTGCAGGAAGAGCCCGATTTTGCTCTGTGGTTGACTTGTGAAATGGTTTGCCATCCAGATCCTTACAGATGCTTCTAAGCCTCTAGTTTCACGGATTCTCCAATCATAAAGTAAGGAGACTAACATTTCTCTCTGTGTGTGAGAGAGAGCATAGCATTTGTAACAAAATCCATGCATCCTATCTATACTTCTGTCTTCCACCTCAAACATAAGAAAATGCATGCTACACAAAAACGTAGTAAGTTTACTTCAACTAAACTTGAACACTGAAGGATTCTTCTGCTTCTTTAAGCTTTGGAAATAATCTTCGATGTAAATAGTGGTACCATTTTTATAATTAAAGCATTCACTGGTGCCCAAAGTTGTTTTCATGAAAATTGTACTGCATTGCCCTAGAATGAATGTTGATTGATCTTTTCAATTAATTGAAGAAAATTTCTTCTTCTTCTTCTTCTTCTTCAAAATATTTTTTATCATAGCTGTTAGTTTTTTACAAAATGTTTACTAAAATTTTAAACAACTCGCCCAGTGGAAAATTGTGACAATCTGTTCAAAATGATTATTTCAGAATGGATGGGTGGTACATACATGTACCAGAGTGTACATATATCTGTATACATTTTTTTAAGTGAGCAACTTTTAAAAGAATATGGAATAGAAAAAAAAAAAAAAAAAGAAAGCAAGATTCAAAGCCTAGACACTTAAGGACTAGTAATTTTAGTGCAAATAGACATATATTCTGTGTCTCATGGGCCACCTTTTGAAAGATAGGATCCTATGTGGAAAGTCAGGACCGGACCTAGAAACCACAAGAGCTTTTATGGTGGGTTCTCAACTCAGTAAAAATAAAAATAAAGTTACTATGCTCCTTGAGAACTGGCCTCTGGATTTTTTTTCCTCTTGTTCAGAGTATGGCAATGACATGTGTTCAGGGACTTGGCTGGGTTTTGAAAGTTTCTGAAGCACTGAACACGACTTGGTAATATTTAGCATGTTTACAAGTGCATTCTGAAACATTTACATCGCAATCTAGATAAAAATGAAACTGTGAACAGCAGGGCAAGAACACTGGTCAACACGCCGAACTTTTTTCCAAGTTCCTTGACACCGAGGATTGCCAATTGCTTGCCAATGGAGAGTTTGGTTTCTGAAATGACATTTTGAAAATGTTAGTTACACTAAAAGCAAACTGAAGACAATTCTAATTTACAGAGCTATATGTCAAAAAAAAATTTTAAAAAGATATTGATCATGCACAGAGTTGTAAAGTACATTATTAAAAAATTAAAAATAAATAAATAAAAGACTACGGAGTTCTTTGTTTAGGTCTGTTAAAGCAAGTTGCCAGTTTATCGCTATTTGAGGACACTACATGCTGAGAGAGCAGTTTGGGGATATGGTATTCATTTCTCCCAGATCATTGATCTGAATGCAAATGCTGTATAAAGGAAAATGGCTGTTTCATGTATATTTAAATTAGGAAGGTCTGAACTAAATGATTCTTTTCATCCTTTCCAACTCTTTGATTCCATAATAAAAGAAACTGAAGTGGAGAGCAAAGCCAGATTATTGAAATTATTATTTTTAAAGTCACTAGTACCTCAGCCAGGATTTACTTTCTTTATGGGTATAAATGAAATTATAAATTTATTTAAAATCTGGATAAGGTATTTTGAGGGATATTGTCTAAATATTAAAGTTCTATTTGATGGGAATTCCTTGCCCATTTTATTGCCCATTTTATTGTTCATTTTATTGTTCATTCTCTTCTATAGAGACCTTTAGGCATGAATGACTAATAAACATAAATTCAAGTTATTAAATATTAAAATATGTATTGGATTAATGATTAGCTGGAAAGGTCCATATTTTACTATATTTTTATCAGTTCCAACTGACTTACTTAAAACCATAATCCATGTGTGACCTGAGCTGGTATCTAATTGCTGCCCAGCATGCCAGTTCACTCTTCTCTTAGTTATGAATAGTGCCATCAGATTGAACTGATAAATAAGTACAGAAGTGCCATAGATGTGTAGAGTAATAAAATGGTTTTAGAGCCAATTCCTTCAGAAAAATCTATAGATATTCATAGGATTATTACTCTGTAGAGCCTACCACTCTCAATCCTGATTTTATGAGAAGCCCTTTGAGGAGTGGTTCTGAAACTTTTCTGAACTCTGACCTAACTGATTATTAAAATCTACTTCCAAAGATTCTGATTCAGTTGGTTTCAAGTGGGGCTTAGGAATCGGCCTATTTTAATTCTCCTTCCCAAGAGACTCTGATTAAAGGGTGAATACAGCTTGAGGGTGATTAGTTTTTTGGTGATCACTTGGGGGCTGGATCTGAACCCCAATATCCAAGCTGACTAGTTCATCTCTGGTATGAAGAACCTCTGTATCACTTAGTGAGAACAGGAGCTGTGGACTCCGAGATTGCTAGATGGTTCTCCTCACTTCCTATTTGACTTCCTAAATCATCTCTTGAAGTGACATGTTCTAGTCAGCTGTTTAGGATGCAGAGAGGACAGGTCTCTCAGAATGAGTAACAAGATAAGTCCTTCAGTCGGTTTCCTCCCTTACCCATCAGAGTCTAGGCCATCTCCCGAGCAACGAAGGCTCACAGAGTTCATAGCTGGAGGTTGACAATCCACGCACACTGTGTATCCCTCTCGGAGATATTGCATCCATCGAGTCAAGGGTCGGTTTTCCAAAGCACAGTGGGGAGTCAAAGACTCTGTCTTGAACTCCATACAGTATCTAGAGCAAAGGAAGGAACCATCTCACTTGCTGTAATTAGAGGTGACCTAACTTTGTAGGAAGTCTTAGAAGCCTGCTTTTGAAATTTCTTATTTGCCGAACTATGACAATAGGACTGACAACCACAGAGAACCTTTTCATTCTTTTTCAATCTGTGATTGAACTAGCTGGTCAGCATGAATTTCCAGAAGTGTGCCCTGTCTAATCAGACCACTTTTGTATAAAAGCACATTTTAGTAGAAAACTATTCTTTGAGAACTTTGCTGATATTTTAAAGAATTATATAAATTGAATGAAAACATGCTTGAACCTGAGAATCTTGAAGTGTAGGCCCAGAAGGGCTAGCCCTTGACCAATACCCAGGCCAATACTCATGCTCCTCTGCTCTATGAAAGTTCCCAGGGGCCTTCCCTACACTCCCCTTTCAGAATGATGATGAGTTTAGATGTGAAGTCAAGCCTCAGCGTAGTATTGGGCATCACAGATGAAAGCAAATGGGAAACCAAGACAGGTTTTCCTGTGGTAGAGTCGGTGTCACCTTACACAGAGCTGAGGAGAACCATGTGACTAGTCTCTGAAGAGCCCAGGGAAGGCCTTGGGAAGACATGAGTAAATATTTTAGAATCATATACCCAAAAGCCAGACGATTTTTTAATTCTTCAGGGAAACAAAACATAGGGAAAACCCTGGAAGTTGAGGCCACCTGGTGGCAGGGTGGCTAAGGCAACCAGATACCACATGGCCAACTGTGTGGTTTGAATCCCAGACCTGCTGGCTTGCAAAACACTCCAGATGCAAGTGCATGTATGCCCCAAATCCTTACTGGATGGAGAAATGGAGAAGGGATGGCAGCATGACCATGCCCCATTATGGGTGCTTCCTCCCTCTCCCTCTCTCTGTCTCTGTCCCTCTTTCTGTCTTTCTCTGATAGTACATGTGCCCTCTGGTAAAACTTTTTAAAAGTAGTTTCTTGTCGGAGATCAGACCTCGAAGGCAGATAAATCTTTATAGCCACACAAAGCAAGGAGGTGACAAGTACTTTTCCAATGCTGTGGTGAAGAGTCACATGTTACCCAAAGTCAGTGAACAATCAGAGAAGAAAACAGTCAAATCAAGTTGACCCTTTGGAAAGACATGACTGTATAACTGGAAAAGCATAATGCATTTTTTTTTGAATCACCAAATTACCCGGCATCTTCTGTGTGTTTGGACCACTGTGGAGATGCAGCTTGTCTTGTTCTCTCCTTGTTGAATGCAGAGGTAGTTATAAAGGCAGGGACTAGAAAAGGGAGAATTATGTTGAATACACGTAACCAAAGTACTCGGAGCTATGTTTTCCAGACTCGGTTTCACCTGTGTGAAAATCTCCATTTCTCAATCCAAGGTCAATGGCACACCATCGAAGAACAAAATAAGGCTGAGTTACACAGTTACACTTCCCCCAGAACCAGACTGGATAGATCAGTGTGTATGCAGATGGGTAGAGAAGGGAACTGCAAGCCTTTGACCAACACATTACTCGGCAGTAACACAGCTGTATGAAAGAGAGGAGAGGGGTGAGGAAGAAAGAACAGAAGTGAATAATAAAAAAGATGAGAGGAAAAAAAAGAAAAAGGGAAGTAACGCAGATTATAAGAGAAAGGTAGGAGATTTTTTTTTCCCTTTAATGAACAAAAGGGAAAGGTGGGAAGAATGAAGTAAAAAGAATAGAAAAGAAAGAGAAAAAATGAGAGAGAATGAAGACCAAAGAGATAAGAATGGGGGACTGGCCCCATAGTGTAGTGGTTAAGTACTATGCATTTGGGAGCCAGATCCCACATGGCCAACCATGGTTTGAATCCCAGTTCAGTAGCTTAAAAAACACACCAGGAACACATGGGTACATACCCCAAATCCTGATTGGATGGAGAGTTGGAGGAAAAAGCATTGTGATGAAATTGCACTCCGTTTGCGGGGATGGGGAGGGCCTTCTCTCTCTGGCAAGCACACGCACCCTTTGGCAATAAGAGAGTGACGAGACAGAAAGCAAGGAAGAATGAAGGAGAGAAAATAGACAACCAGAGGAAGAGAAACAAGAAAGAAGAAAACCCAGAAGACGCAGAGGGGGAAGTGTGAGAGCTCCCTGAAAAGCTTGAGCTCTGCCTACTGTGTAGCATTTATGGAGACTGCCCAGTGCCGGCCAGCACAGCTCACCCCACTGCACCTTGGGGAGCAAAAGTCTTGCACGGTTCTCTTCTTTTCCCTCTCCTGCCCCCAGCACTACCCCAGCTCTGACACTCTGGATCAGAGAAAAAAAAAAGAAAAGGAGCCAGGAACTCCTTCCTCCTGCATTGCTAGCTTTACTTTTATTTTGTGTGTCTCCTCTCTCTTTTATCACTAAGTCTCTAGGAGGCATCTGCTTTCATACACAGCACATCAAAGGGACCTCTTGATTCTGCTCTGCTGTCAGCTCAAGGCAGGCAGGGGTTTGCCTTGTTTATCACTACCCCTCACACACTTCCATACGCAATGATCTGTGCAGTGGATGAATGAAGGAGGTCATGATATCGCCACCAAAACACACACAGCCCTACTTCTCTGTGGCTTGTGTCCTGACACTGAGCTTGAGGCCAAGATGGCTCAATCATCCTTCCTTCCTCCTTTTTCTTTCAGAACTGGACAGTCCTAGGAAGGGTAGATAGGAGCTGAGGTTGGTTTGTGAGATGCCAAAGTCATCACTGTTGAGCTAAATGGTGTGAGAGGACCAGCTGGTCCAAAAGACACGCTTCAAGCCTACATGCCGATTTTATCTGGCTCCTCACTGCCATGAGATGGCAGGCCTCAATTTTTTTTTTTTTTTTTTTTAGATTTTCTTAATGTTGTTAGAGTTATTGTTCTTACCAGGAAATATAAGACAACAGCTGCCTAATATCATGTAGGTGCTTGCTCCCACGAGTTGCAGGTACAGTTCTTGTCTCATGTGATTTAGTGCCTGATCTCTCCAATACAAAAACAATCCACATCTGGCCAACCCTAGAGTCCCAGCCTGTGTGTCTCTTTCTTGCTGCACTGACATGTTCACATGTTTTCCAAAGAGCAAGCCATGCTTTCTGCACGTGACTATAGCTTTGCAGGTCTAAAATCCACAGGCAATATTTATTTATTTATTTATTTCTATTGCCAGAGAGCATGCACACTCACTGGAGAAAGACAGCCAGAGAAAGGGAAAAGGAGAAAGCACTTCTCAGCGGGGTATGGTTATGCTGCAATCCCTTCTCCATTTCTCCATCCCAAAATCTGCGGCATGCACACTCACAGGCCCAGCATGTTTTTCAAGCCCACAGGGTTGAGAGTGGAACCATGGTCAGCCATGTTGGATCCGGCTCCCTCAAGCATTATGCTATGGGGTCAGCCCCACAGACAGAATTTAAAAGAACAAATGAGTGTATGTTAGGATTCCTCTGTTTTGCTCAGTCCTAATTATAAAAAATATCTACAGGATTTTAGTTTTCCCATATACTGTTTTCATTTTTGTTCTTCTGACATATTTATGTCTTTATTCACTCAGTAAAAAAATAGGCTTACTGTTCAATTCATGCAGCATTATGTAAGTCAGATTATAATGTTTTCAGAATATGTTTCTTTAGCTCAAAACATTTATTTGATCTCATCATTTGTACATGAATCATGACAATAGTTCAAAGGTTAGATACTTAATAGCTAGGTCAGAAAAAATGAGGTTAGGAAGTGGAAGGGAAATCTATGTCTAAAATTTCTGATACTAAATCTTCAGAAAAGGTTCTATAATAATCAAAATAAAAGCTAACAAGTATGCACTTCTGTTTCCAGGCACAACACCAAGTCACTTTTCATGTATTCATTTACTTCTCATGACAATTCTGTAAAATAAATCTTCTAATTACCCATTTCACAGATGAGAAAGTTGTGGCATAGAGAAGTTAAGAACTGTCTTCTATCAGACGTCCCTGTGATTCTGGCTGGCTGAGGCTGGAGGTGGGTCACAATGTGAGGATCATGGTGGGGACACCTTTCTCCTTCATGAAAGAAAGAAACTTAAAAAGGGAGGAAGGGGGACAAGCAGTTGGCATAATAACTCTGTCACTGGACTCCTATGTAATCGACCATGGTTCGAGTCCCAGACCCAGTGGCTTAAACTCACAGCAGGTGTGTTGTGTGTGCATGCCCAAGATCCCAAGAGGAGAATGGAGGAGAAGGGATTGTGGTGTGGCCATCTCTAGGTTTACCCAGTTACTCAGGACCTGTCTGCTCCCTGTCCTGTCCCTCTAAGCCTCAGGGTGTGGTTCGGTGGCGCATTCTATTCAGGGCATTCCTCTCTCTCACATGAATCTTCAGGAAATAAGCCAGGAACAAGATCCCGTGAAGGTCCCCAGACCAGCACCACTTTAAAAATATTCCTCAACAATTTAATTTTAATTACTTAAGAGTAATGAATTAATTAAATCATTTCAGAATTTCCTTGGCCTTCAGTGTGGAAGCACAAGGCCAAGTGCCCTGGGACAAAGGCTCTCAATAAATGCTGGCTCCCCTTCCTTACCCTTTCCTGGCCACAGTATTCAAATGTAATATGTTCTTTGCTCACAGGCCATTTGCTAACTCTTCTGGCATTTTTTCTGCCTTGCCATTGTTCAGCTTTACAACAACTTCCACTTCTAAAGGCATGGCACTGTACATACTTACTTTGAACATGAAAGTAAATTAAATTTGCTCTGAGAATTTCATAATGCCCTCTGACTCAAAAGCAAGCTTAGAAGCTCCATCTGTAGATGTAGTGCCAAAGAGAATGAAATGAAAATTTGACAAATAATGCCTACCCAGAAGCATAAAGTTTATAATAATGCACATTGATCTCCTTTTAGGAGAAAAATGCACATAAACCAGTGGCAGTAATGTGAAACAAAGACAATAATGTGGCCTTTAAATTGTGTTTTTATGATAAAACTATAATCATGATACGCATCAAATGAAACAGGAAAAATGTAATAGCTACTCCATCATTAAGAGAACGTTAGCAATCATGTTGCATTCACTGGCTTCATGGACTCCTCATATTTCTATTTAGTTACGAGAATTTGTAATCACGATTTCAGCTCTAATGATGACAGTTAATGGCAAAACAATATAGAGGTGGCAAAACCCCACAGAATTTAGAGCTATGAGATCCAGGCTTGAGTGTAACAGCCCTTTACAAATACTGTATCTCTCAGAAGTCAAATGTCCTCATATGTCGACCAAGGATAATGACTGTGTGGTAGGCAAAATAAGGGCCCCTCCAAGATATCCAATCCCCATACCTGTGAATATGTCATGTTACACAGCAAAGAGGAATTAAGACTGCAGATAGAATTAAGGCTGCTACTGAATTGACCTTAAAATAAGGAGATTATCCTGGATTATCCTGGTGGGTCCAGCCGATCGTGAAGAGTCTTAAAAAGACTCACTCTGTGGGAGACATGACTACAGGAGAGAGGACAGAGAGATGTGAAGCTACTGTTGAGGAGATGAGACAGGGGGCGTAAAAACAGGAATGTGGGAAGCCTCTGGAAGATGGAAAATGCAAGAAAAAGATTGTCTCCTAGAGCCTCCAGAAAGGATGGCAGCCCTGCTGACACTTCGATTTTAGCCCAGTGACCCCCATGTCAGACTTTGGAACTTCAGAACTGTAAGATAATACATTTGTGTTGTTTAGATCACTAGGCCTGTGGTCATTTGTTATCTCTAACTTTCTGAGATACTGACAAAAGTTTGTACAACGACACCCTCAATATTTTCCTCTAGAATATGTTTTGCAATGAGTAAGTTTCTTAAATGTAGCATCCTTTGCCATTTTGGTAGGCTGAGGATTTTCCATTTCACCAAGTCCTGATTCCATTAAGATTACATGTTTGTTCCTCAGTCTATCTCTTTCTCTCCTTTGTTGTACAAGCAGCAATAAGATGCCAGGTTATGCCTCCAACACTTTGCTTGGAACTCTCCTCAGCTAAATATCCAAGGCCATCACAAATTCTGCTTCCCACTTAACTGCAGTACACAATCCCCCAAACCTTTCTGCCCCATATGTCAAGGATCTCTTTCCCTCCATGAAAGGTAAAGTAATGGAATTCTCCTAGAGCCTTCAGAGAGAAATACAACCTGTGAACACCTTGATTTTAGCCTAGCAAGACCAGTGTTGGCCTTCTATCTGACAGAACTGAAGGATAATAAATTTATCTTGTTTTAAGCTACCAAATTTGTGGTAATTGTTATAGCAGCCACAACAACAACAGCAAAAAAACAAACAAACAAAAAACTAATACACTCCTTTGGGATTGCCACAAAGACTGAATCACTGAATCTCTCTGCCATGCCAGTGTGAAGGATTGCCAGGCCCTACCACAAAGGCTCCCGCTGGGAACAGGAAGTCTGGTGGGGTAAACAAGTGACCAGGCAGCAGAGCGGAGAGCCCGTGAATCGAGGAGGGTGCTCCTTGTCCTTGCTCCCATGCCAACCAGCACCTCCTTCTATTACAGATCTCAACCCCCTGAGTTATAATTAGCTGTGATATATTTGTTACTCATATTCGGCTCTCTCAGGCCTAGCACAGTGCTGGCACCTAGTAGATGCTCAGTGACTATTAAATTAATAAAGCAACCAAGTGCACAGGAGCTGGGGTGAAACATGATCTGGAACCTCTGGAGAACCCCAAATGGGCTATTTATGATACTCTCTCTTGTTTCCCTATGAAACCCATCATTTCCCAGTGTATTCCACAGAACACAAATGATTTTAGTTGTATGCTCCATGGAAACAAGGGTCATATAATCAAAGTGGAAAAACACCGCATATCCTATCTCCCTCTTAGAGAATGAAAATGCATGTTAGCTTAATGAAGGTTCTAAGATGTTCCTTGGTAAACCAAACTGTCTGACTGATTTACCCCACATTTTCTGGATTAATTCCCCCCACATTTTTGCACAACTATTAAAATGAAAGAAGATGCACTTTGGGAGCTTCTGCCTTCAGGAAAGTGTTTTAGTGGTATAGCTATGATGCAGGGTGTGTCCATGCTGAGACTGGACAGTTCTCAAACTCTGAGCCTCAGAATCCCCTAGAAGCCTGTGACAAGGCCTACCCCAAGGCCAGAGGAACTTGCATTTCTAACACATTCCCATGTGATGCTGATGCTACTGGTCCAGGACCATGGATTATGAACAATCAGATTGCAATATTCAAGGGGTCCTATCACTCCAGCTAGCTTGTGACAGGAGTAATGATGACCAAGACATCTCCAATGAGAAGAGAAACCTCCAGGATCAAAGTCAGAACTGCAAATGCTGGTGGCCTCACCTCCTAATAGAAATTTTATTTCTCTTTCCAAACTAGGAGATTTTGTTTTACATTATTAGGAAAGGAAGCTATTAAGTACAGCTATCTCCTGCTGGTATTAAAACCAAAGTTTTGTTCAAGGCTGTGGTGAAAAGAGAACTCTTTTACACTGTTGGTGGGAATGTAAATTAGTACAACCTCTGTGGAAAACAATATGGAAATTTCTCAAAAACCTACAAATAGAACTTCCATATGACCCAGTAATCCACTTCTTGGTATTTAACCAAAGGATAGGAAAACACTCAACTGAAGACATCTGCACATCCATGTTTATTGCAGCATTATTTACAGTTGCTAAAACATAGACCCAACCTAAGTGTCCAAAAATTTATGACTGGGTTGAAAAACTGTGGCACGTATATAATATGGAATATTACAGAGCTATAAAAAACAATGAGATCTTATCATCTGACTCAAAATGGATGAATATAGAAGACTTCATGTTGAGTGAAATGAGCCAGACTTTGAAAGGTACACATTGTATATCCCCACTCAGTTTGTACTGGGTGCTATGGTAAAGATTGAGAGACTTGAAACCATGATAGTGAAGAGGATAGGTGAAAATGCTAGAGACTGTAAGGGGGAAGAGTGAATGGTAGAGAGTGGGTATGAGGTCCAAGGGGAAGAAACATTTGACAGAAAAATGTTTAAAAAAATAAAGAAAATATTTATCATGAAATTGACTACATTCTGTTGTGTAGCAGGTTACTTTACAAATTGGTTTAATTTTATATGTTCATTAGGATTAAAGTATGCATGATGACATTTCTATTCATCCCAATAATTTCAAGATAATTGTTGGTATGTCATGTATTTTTCATTTGTATCCTTCATTGTATCTTGATTGAATTTTAAAAAGTGTTTCACGACATCTGTGGAGTCAGAGAAGACTGCTTGCTTCGTTAAATCCTCTTAGTGGAGTGTGGTGGGAGGGCTGAGAGAGATAATTTGAGAATACAGGTGCTCCTCAACTTATCAGGGGGCTATATCCAGATAAAGTCACAGAAGATGCAAATATCTTAAGTTGAAAATGCATCTAATATACCTAACTGACTGAACACTTTAGCTTTGTCTTGCCTACCTTAAATGTGCTCCTTCCATTAGCCTACAGGTGGGGAAAATCTGTATCTGGCAACATAGCACACTGTAGACTATAGGGTCTTTATTTGTGATCTCATGGCTGACTAGGAGTGCCCAGCACTTGAGAGAGCATCATACTACATACCTATCACCAGCCTGGGAAAAGACTGAAATTCAAAATTCAAAGTTTTGTTTCTACCAAATGTGTATCATTTTCACTTATAAAGTAAAAATATTGTGTCTGTACAAGGACTTTCGAAGGAAAGCAGGCCAGCCAGAAGACAGAAGAACAGACAGGCCTAGCCAGAGAAGAAATCCCCGGGGTCTGGCTGCAGGCCAGATTTGTCCGGGGCCACACTGTCCCTTGGAGTGATGACAGTCATGCTCCTGGTGTCCTTGACCCACCTGCTACCTTTCCTACATTGTCCTGTCGTGAAGAACAGGGCTGGAAAGGCTGAGTGGCCACCTGGTGCAGCACTGGTCTCAGCTGCTGAGAAACGCTTTCTAGCAGCCGAACACTGGTAATGAGTAGGTCGGTTGCTTCTCCTATGTTAACTCTAGGTTTTAAGATTCATAAAAAAAAAATAATAATAATAAAATAAAAAAAAAAAAAACACCAATGGTGTTGTAGAGCTGCTTCTTCCCTGAACCTTTTCTATAGTGTTTCTACAGAGTGCTGGAGCTGAAAGTAATTTTGTTCCTTGGCTGTTTCTGTGACAACCACTTTCCAGGCACCAAATTATTTTTCTGTGGGCTTAGTAGTATTGTTACATCAATGAGAAGATTCTACCTGGGGCCCTCCACTGCCAGAGTGATCTTTTCAAGTCACAGATCTCACTTCATTGGTTCCTGCAGAAAACACCCCAGGGGCTTTCTAGGGCCCAGGGCTCTTAAGATAAAGACCTGAGGGACCAGCAGTTAGCATAATGGCTATGTCGCTGGACTCCCATGTAGTCAACCGCGGTTCAAGTTCTGGATCCGGTGGCTTAAACTCACGCCAGGCACGTGTGCGTGCATACCTAAGATCCGGAGAGAAGAATGAAGGAGAAGGGATTGTGGCGTAGCCATCCCCCCTCAGGGGTGATTTCTTGCTTTCTGTCTCTCTGTCTCTCTCTGTCTTTCTGGCGAGCGCATGCACCCTATAGAAAAAAACCTCTCCAAAAAAAAAAAAAGGTAAGGACCTGAATAGATAATTTTCTCTGCTCCCTACACCCTACTCCTTTGGCTTCTCACACAGGCCTTGTGCAGCCCCAGTGTTAAATAAATGAGTCAAAGATGGCTTCTAGATTGTTTACTCCTTACTGTGGGCAGAGATTCTAGTTCAAAAGCCTGCTGGCACCAAACTCAAATTGTTACACATCCAGTCGTTTTAAAAATAGTCAAGGCGGCAGGTTTTTAGCTATTTAGGGCCTGCTTACTTCACACAACTGTGAGACCACACCCAACATCGACCCGCCACCGATGGCCTCAAGCCTTGTGGTGACAAGACCGAAGCTGCTATCACCTTCCGGAGTACTCTGACCCAGAGACTCTCCTCTGTTGCTGAGGGACATCTCTCACATAAGGCTACTCTCCTGTCTACCTCTCCCCAGAAGTCCCTGTGTTCTCCTCTCCTCCTGGGTCCTCCCCTCCCCCAGCTGAGCCCACCACAGGCCTCTGGATGGTCTCATGATGTGAGGAGTTGCCTCTCATGCACCCCTGTTCCAGCAACACTCAGTGAAGCTCACTGTGTTACTGCCTCTCACGGTCACACCTCCCTTAATTAGCCACCGTGCCTCTCCTACCCCCACACTCCACCTCAGTGAACCACGCTGGTCAGTCTGCTGGGGCAGCTCTCCATATGTCAGCCACATCTCCAGGAAGCGCCCTAAGACCAGGGGGTCACCTTAGTTCACCCACTCATAGCTCCGTGCACCTCTCTCCAGTGTGCCGCCAGCTGCACCAGTTACCACAGCTATCGATTCTCGGACTAGTTTTCCAGGGTTACTGGCTTATCATACTCGCGCCCACTGGACTGATCTGCATGGCAGCAGGCACCACACCAACTCTTCTCACCACGGTAACCCTGGCACCCAGCTCGGTGCCCATCATAAGTGGACTCAATAAATATCTGTGTGCAGAAGAAAAGGAGGAATGAAAAGACTTGATCATGTTGACATGAACTTCCTCATGTTCCTATGAAAAAATAAACAGTCTTGGCTGTCTTGAGAGATTAGTGCTTTTCCTGTTGTTGGTTCGATGGCCCAATGGAGTTATCCTGAGTGGACACTTACTATCCTGTGTGAAATAGCACCATCCTTTCTCAAGTCCTCTGTGACCAGCTTGATTGTGTTCACCAAAACGACATGGTTTATTTGGTTTCTTTTGTTACTGAGTCCATGCACACTGAGAATAGGCCATCAGGTCATAAAATACACTGAGGGGAAGGGAGGCATTTGTGCAGCTGGCCCTCAATCCCTGTATTACGCGTTTCCTGAGCTTCCTATCTACCTCAGGCAGACTGGCCCACCCCACTCCCTGCAGTGCACGGAGCTTTCCCTGCACAGCACATGGCCTTTTATGGAAAGAGTGACCCCAAAATCACCCAAGATAAGAAAGGCAGCAACCATGAAAGCAGCAGTACCAAAGGAGTGCCCGCAGTCCTGGCCCTGCAGGGTGGCATATTCCAGGCAGCCAGCTCGCTCTTCCAGGGGTGGGCAGGGCGCCCCGCCATTCTGAGGTTCCTGCTGCACCAAGCGTCTCCGCACGCGGGTTGTTGGCTTGCACTGGTCTGCACACCCACTCCAGGGGCTCCACTCCCCAACAAAGCACGGGCGAGCTGAAAAACAGCACAACAGGACATTCACCTGAGTCAGCCTGGCCAGCCTGCAGGTTGTTCCTGCCAACAGAAACAGCCGAGTTAAATTCCATGTAAACTTTGCCTTGATTGGCCCAGGTCAGAGGGAACCACAATGCCACCGCAGGTCACTGTGGACACTGACTCCACCTGCACTGATGCTTCACTGATAATCTCCGTCCTAGAGGCAGGAGGATATCCCAGGATCCTGAAGGTGGGGCTGAGCCCTGCATACACCCATGTTAATAAGATGTGTGCCTCCAGGGTACTTCCTCATACTCCCAGGGCTTAGATCAGATCTCTGCTTTTGTTTTTCCTTGATATTAACTTTCTCCACCCCTGCCATAACATTTTTAATATAATAGCAATACATAGTCATTGCAGAAAAAATAAAGGGACAAAAGAAGTATAGAAAAATAAAATATGTTTCAACCACTGATAATCTCATCACCTGTCCAGGTCTATTCTTGTTTGTCTGATTTCCTGTTTTAAGAATAATAATTGTTCGGGACCAGCAGTTAGCGTAATGGCTATGTCATTGGACTCCCATGTAGTCGACCGTGGTTCGAGTCTCGGACTTGGTGACTTAAACTCACGTAGGGCACATGTGCGTGCGTACCCAAGATCCTGGGAGGAGAATGGAGGAGAAGGGACTGCGGTGTGGCCATCCCCCCTGGGGGTTGATTTCTTGTTTTCTGTCTCTCTGTCTGTCTCTGTCTTCCTGGCGAGCGCATGCATCCTATAGCAAAAACCTCTCCAAAAAAAAAAAGAATAATAGTTGTTCAGCTTTATGGGGTAAGGTATGGTTTTGCAAAACAAAAGTTTAGTGTGTAATGATCAAATCAGGACGATAAAATACCTGCCATGGCCAGCATTCATCCCGACTTGGTGTTGCGCACTCTTTCTTCAAGTGTACAATGAATTGTCACCAAGTATCACCACTCAGCTGTGCAGTTCCTGTCAGCAGATATGTCTCCAAAAGACACATGGTTTAGGGCCACACACAGGGCCCGTATACTTCCCCTGTTTGCTCTGTTCTCATCCTCCATGGCACATGGACTCATAAACTCTGAGAGCTAGAGTTTAGAGATGGAAAATCAGGGCCTAGCGAGTCCATGGCCATGCGAGGACGGGTAGTCAGGACAACAGTTTTGCTGAGTCTTGTTCTTTCTCTTTTCTTTTCAAAGAGATTCTTTGCTATAGGGTGCGTGTGCTCACTGGAGAGACAGAGGGAGACAGAAAGCGAGAAATCACACCCCAGGGGAGATGGCCACGCCATAATCCCTTCTCCTCCACTCTTGGGATTTGGGGCACACATGTACACACTCCTGGTGTGAGTTTAAGCTGCCAGGTCCAGGACTTGAACCATGGTTGCCTATGTGGGAGTCCAGCGATGTAACCATTATGCCATCTGCTGGTCCCGAGTCTTGTTCTATTAGTCTACACCCCTGCACACATGTGAGCTTCAGAGTGCAGCAGGCCTCTCAGCAGCCACTGTGCTCTGGGCTGGTCCCCCAAGTCCTGCAACATGTCTTCAGAGTTACCTGATGGGCAAGTCACACCAGTCTCTTGCACTGGTTCTGAGGTCTGCACATTGAATCCAAAGATGAAATTTCAGAACGTAAGGTCCTCAATGACTGTAAGATCAATGTAGTTTCACATTTTAACTTTCCCACTGAATGTTCTAATGACTCTTTTAAAAGAACTGCCAGAGTTTTGTGTTTTGTTTTGTTCTTAATTTACTATAGGGCGAGTGCATTCACTAGCAACAAACAGAGAGAGAGAGAGAGTGAGGGAAAGTGGGAGAGCACTTCCCAGGGCAGACGGCCAGGCTGCAGTCTTGTCTCCTCTATTCTCTTAGGATTGTGAGCATGCATGCCCATGTGCCTGGTGTGTTTTCTTTCTTTTTGTTGTTGTTGTTGAAGAGGTTTTTTGTTTATTTGTCCTCCCCCCGCCCCTCCACCCCCCCACCCCCACCTCCACCCCCGCTATAGGGTGTGTGCGCTTGCCAGAAAGACAGACAGTGACAGAGAGACAGAAAGCGAGAAACCACGCCCCCCCCCCCCCCCCCCCCGGGGCGGGGGGATGGCCACACCACAATCCCTTCTCCTCCATTCTCCTCTCGGGATCTTGGGCACGCACACACACACACGCCCAGCATGAGTTTAAGCCACCGGGTCTGGGACTCGAACCACGGTCGACTACATGGCAGTCCAGCAACATAGCCATTATGCTAACTGCTGGTCCCTGCCTTGTGTGTTTTCAAGCTGCCAGGTTCAGAACTCGAACCATACAGTCAGCCATGTGGGACACCCAAGCCACCTGAACCAATATGCCAATTGGCTGGCCCAGAACTGTCAGAATTCTTAAATTGAATTATTTCATTTCAGGACTTGAAATTAAATAAAAGAAGAAGAAAACAAAAGATGTGTCTCTGAACTAGGTGCCAGAACTCTTCCCACCACAAAATGTGACCCACTTTCCCTATCACCCTCGTACTTCCAAGCTCAGGGCGTTGTCAATAAGCTAGCACTCTGACTTCTTGGAAAGCTTGATTTGGACTTCTGCTTGAAAATGCGCTGTGCCTCTCAGCACTCTATCTGGTTCACGGTTTTTGGAGAATATGTTATTAGACAGCATGTAGTACTCCTCACAAGGGCCACACACAACATAAATGTTCATCAGTAATTCAAAAATTACAATACTGCTTTAACATATGCTTTCATTCATCATCTAAAAGCTCATAGATGTCATATGTCAACTCCTAAAGAAGTAAGAATAAGCCATGTTAGAATTCGTTCCCAGTATCTGGCATGTTACACTCTGGAAAGTCAGTAACAGGTCACTTCCTGCCCTTGTTATCTCTGTTGACCCTTCCTTTTTTATTTTCATTATTCCACTAGTCCGTTGAATCAGAAAGCATATAAGGAGATTCCCAGGCTGAGAACTCTTTCCATTCTTAACTCTTTCACTCCCTTTCTCTGTCCTCCAACCTTCTCATCCACGAGTCTAGCTAGTCCTGCTGGATATGTTGGACTTGAACGATATTTAATAAAACTATCAAAAATGCAGTCGTTTCAAAGATTAACATTAGGACGTCTCTATAAAATAGCATTTTGCCATGGCATAAACTTAGAATTTAGTAATACAGGCTTGAATTAAACTATGTCAACATGGTAAAAAGATGACATTGGGGAGTTTTCTACAAAGCTGTCTGATGTTTGTGTGTTTTATTTGGTTTGACCCCACAGTTGAAGTCCTCAAAAATCACAGAATTATTGCATCAATTGTTATGTGTATTGACTAATATTGGTCATTAGCAAAATGCTATTTTCTGCTTTTCTGGTCCATGACTTTAAAATCCCCATAAAGAGAACTGGAAAGTTCTAAGATACAGGACAACAACATCTTGGTGGCTTCATTTTAAGGCAAAATGAACAAATATTCACACAGAATTACATGAATAAAAAGGTATTCCACAAAACATTATGTGTTTGAAGACTGATATGTGGTGTATGTTCCTATTCTATTCTGCACCAAAGATTCTATTGTCTTCTGTTATTTTTGTTTTGTTTTGTTTTTAAGAGAGATTTTTGCTATAGGGCACGTGCACTCACCAGAGAGACAGAAAATGAGAAATCAACCTCCTGGGAGGATGGTCATGCTGTAATTCCTTCTCCATTCTCCTCTTGGGATCTTGGGCACACACATACACACACCTGGTATGAGTTTTTACTTTTTTTTAAAAGAACATTTTTTTTAGTCAACTTTATTTATTTATTCTAATTTGACTAGAGAACGAGAGAGAGGGAGAGGGAAGAGAATGAGAGAGAGAGAGAGAGAGAGAGAGAGAGAGAGAGAGAGAGAAAGCAAGCTCCCAGATTTGGGACTCGAACTGCAGTTGGCCACGTAGGAGTCCAGTGACGTTAACCACCATGCCATTTGCCTTCCCTCCCCCTCTACCCCACATGAGTTTTTTAAGCTGCCTAGTCTGGGACTCAAACTGTGGTCAACTTCATGGGAGTCCAGTGACATAACCATTATGCCATCTGTTGGTCCCTCTACTGTCTTCTTTAAAAAGTTTAAAACTTCGGGACCAGCAGTTGGCATAATGGCTATTTCGCTGGACTCCCATGTAGTCAACCGCAGTTCGAGTCCCAGACCCAGTGGCTTAAACTCATGCTGGGCATACGTGTGTGCGTGCCCAAGATCCCGAGAGGAGGATAGAGGAGAAGGGATTGCGACTTGGCCATCCCCCCGGAGGGTGATTTCTCGCTTTCTGTTTCTCTGTCTCTGTCTTTCTGGCGGGCGCATGCGCCCTATAGCAAAAAACTCTGAAAAACAAAACATGTTACATATTTTATTTCATGAGTCCAGACAGAAAGAGAACGAAGAGAGGGCGAAACAAGCATCCTTAACAGGATCTTAGATCATGATTCCCACCCTCTCCCCCTCCCTAGCCTTTCAACCAGCCAGGATCACAGGCACACCTACATGTGCCTGGCACATACAAGCTGACCTGGGAACTGAGCCCTGACCTTCCACTGGCTTCCAGCATTAGAGAGCATTATGCTCTAATTGTACGGCTGTGGCTAGACTGCAAAGAGTCTATTCTTTACTAACTGGTGAACTTTTGATTGTTTGGATTGTAATCCATCATAGATCACTAGAGATCTTGGGGTGGGGTGTGGAGGTTAGGGGAAGTACAGGAACTTCTGGCAGATTTATTACAGGTCATGCATTACAACTGCATGACACAAATTTCCTTTTGAATTATTCCATTAGGATTCTTGTCCCCTTTCCCACTGAAGCTTATCTAACTTACATCTAGGTGCAGCATATCAAAATAGTCTATTTTTAAAATCTGACTTTCTCCATCTTCATATTTAATTTCACCAGCTGTTAGTGGGGCTTGGCAGAGTGTGTAACCTGTGAGCAGCATGACTGCCTCTGACTCCAAGCTTGTCACACTAGCCCAGCTGCTTCACAGGTAGGACTTTATGATATCATCCCGCACCTTTCAAGGGGATTTAATGGGTGCCAGGAAGTTTGGCAAATTTTTGCCTTCATTCTTCTTTGTTTAAGCTCAATCTAATATTCAGGTTGTGTTTCCCTAGAAGCAGCAGTAGGAGATATGGGTTTGAATGCAAGAAATTCCTGTGGGAGGTGATCCCAAGAAGCACCACGTGGAGATAGAGAACAGGGACAGAGAAGCAGACTTAGAAGAGACAGAGCCGAGCTGGTGGCTCAGCAGTAGCACACTGTTCAAATGGTCCTGGATTCATACAGAAGAGTGTGGGATAGTTCTACTGTACATGCAGGACCTGTGCCCATTGTCCTGGCTGGCTGGAAAGGCTGGGGACTGGGGGATCACGGTATAAGACCCTGTTAAGAGTGCTTCTCTCTATATATATCTCTGCTGAAAGAAAGAAACTTTCAAAAAGAGACAGGGGAACAACCTGTAGCTTGTTGGTTAAGACAGCTGTATCCTGTATGGCCGACTGCATGGTTTAAGTCTTAGACACGGCAGCTTGAGAAATGCTGGGTGCACGTATGTGTACGCACAAAACCCCAAGAGGAGGGAGAGATAGAGGAGAAGGGGTTGCATGACCATCTCCCATGGAGGGGATAATGTCTCACTTTCTCTCTCTCTCTCTCTCTCTCTCTGTCTCTCTGGAGAGCACATGTACCTTCTGAGAAAGAGAGAGAACAGAGACATAAAATAGACATAAAGTAGACTACTGTAGATCTAGTGGATGCCTCCGGCTCTCAGCTTATTGGAGAGTAAGATAACGGATAGATCCAGGGTATAAGGAGTTACTAATGCCTTCTTGGTTCACCTCCTTCCCTTTTCCTCAAGAGCAATCTGCTCATCAGATGTTCTTCCCATGGCCAGATGAGAATGGCCAAGCATGGAAAACTAAGTTAAGTATTTCAGTAACAATTCTACACAAGACTAGGGTACCTCTTCACAGTTCCTAGAGGGATAACCAGCCATATCCAATCATTTTACTTGGAAATATGTACCACTGACTTAAAAAAATGACTTCATAAATTCTCTTATTTCATTTAGATTTAATTTGGAATGAAATCCAAGCTCCTTGCCATGACCTACGAGGTTCTACATGGACAGCCTCTACCTGACCATCCAGTTCCACCTGAAGTCCCCCAACCTTCCCCTCCACCCCCACTCCCACCTCTGCCATCTTGGCCTCTTTATCCCTTGAACATACCTCGCTCTTTGGCAGGCTGGGACCTTTGTACCTATTTTCATTCTGCTGGGAATATTCTCCCTGGACTGAGCATAACTGGGTCCTTCTCTTCCTTTAGATCCCAGATGAACTAATTCCTCCTCAGGGAGTTCTTCTCTGGTCAGCTAATCTAAGGAATCTCCCAGCCCCCTCATATACACACACAATTACTTTCTTTCAGAGCATGGTGTTCTTTGCCTAGAACATCTTCATAATTTATCATTGTAATGTATATGATTTATCATTATTGCCCCCAAGTCCCATGAGAGTTTTTAATTTCATGCCTAGTGCTTGGCGCATGTAGGGGCTCAATGAACATTTGCTGGATGAATGAACAAACGAATGAATGCATAAATGAAGTGGCATTGGGCAAGTGCCTTCTCCCCCCTAAATAAAGTCTTCACAGAAACAGCTCAGGTCTGCTCATACCATTAGTTAGAAACCAAAGCGCTGATGAAGGCTTCAGAGAGGGAAGGAAAGGTGGTGGAAGGACAGGAGTAATCAGAAACTCTCACAGCCACGCAAGTCCCTAACCTGGACTAGACACATCAGGATGACCTGGCAACAGTGGCCTCAAAGGACATCCATTGGAAGGAGCGTTGCTTTCTGTGGCTTAAGGCTCAGTGGAGCCCAGCTTCTGTGGGCAGCCACACGTCCTTCAAATTCTTTCTAATCCACTTGTATCTCCTGCCAGTCCCATAGCTTGGCAGTAACGAGCTTTTTTAATTTTATTATCTGTAGTGTGAAGTGGTATTTCCTTTCATTTGATCCAAATTTCAGTTTGAGTCCCAGACCCAGTGACTTGAAACTCATGCTGTGTGTGTGTGTGTGTGTGTGTGCATGTCCAAGATCCAGGGAGAAGCATGGAGAAGGGACTGCTGCATGACAATCCCCCCGGGGCTGATTTCTCATTTTCCCTCTCACTGTCTCTGTCTGTCTCTCTCCAGTGCATGCACCCTAAGGCAAAAAGCGCTATCAAAAAAAAAAAAAAAAAAAAAAAAAAAAAAAAAAAAAAAAGAATACAGTGACTACAATACCTCTGTTAATCTTATCTGAGCCCACTCACAATCAGACTATTTCAGTCCCCCTTATCTCCCAGCATAGATGTTCCAGGTGGACGATCAGCTTCTGGACCTTCTTGCTAAGCCACTTCCCGCTTCAGAGTGACCCCAGGACTTTCTCCAGGTCTGTTCACAACATGGTGAGTTGTGCCAACCAGAACTAGACATGCTATTCTCCATCCTCAGGTACAAACAGGTAATTGAAAAAAAAAAAGTTGGGGGCTGGCAGATGGTGTGGTGGTTAAGGACGCTGAACTTCCACATGGCTAACCATGGTACAAACCCTGAACCCCACAGCTTGAAAATCACACCAAGCACATGTGCATGTGTGTCTAAAATCCTAAGAAGAAAACGAAGGAGAAGGGATTGTGCTGTGGCCATCCCTTCTGGAAGGTGAGCTCTCACCTTCCCTCTCTCTGTCTCTCTCTGGAGTGTACACACTCTATGGCAAAAATCTGAAGAATAAAAATTTTTCGTCTAGGGCTAATCCAGTAATTAAGGGAGCCATATTCCACATGGCCGACACATGGTTTGTATCCTGGTCCCACTGGCTTGAAAAATGCATTGAACATGTGTGCACATGTACCCTGAATCTCAATAGGATGGAGAAATGGAGAAGGGACTGGGCTATGACCACACCCATTGGGGATGCTTTCTCCCTCTCCCAATCTCTTTCTCTCTCTGTTTCTCTTTGGTGAGTACATATGCCTTCTAGCTTTACACACACACACATACACACACACACACACACACACATACACACACACACAGAGCAACCAATTGAGCTGATAGCTAGAGTCTTTCAATTTATTAATATAGTTTGGATCATTTCTTCTTCTTTTTCTTTTTTTGAGACGTTTTTGCTATAGGGCGCGTGTGCTCGCCAGAAAGACAGAGACAGAGAGACAGAAAGCGAGAAATCACACCCCGGGGGGATGGCCACGCCGCAATCCCTTCTCCTCCTTTCTCCTCTCGGGATCTTAGGCACGTATGCACATGCACCCCACATGAGTTTAAGCCACCGGGTCCGGGACTCGAACTGCAGTTGACTACATGGGAGTTCAGCAACACAGCCATTACGCTAACTGCTAGTCTTGATCATTTCTTCTTCAACATAAGGCCTTGTCTTTGTTTTCCTATAGCACCATCTCCCTGGTTCATCACAGACTCCAACATTCTTCCTTTGTAATCTAGTCCTGCCTGCTTGGCCCTTTGCCCCCTGAAGTTTAAGGCCACCCACGAACAAGTGCTTTCTTGCTCGGGCTAAGTTCAAGCAGTCCTAAATGTTCCTAAGAAAATATTCTTTTTATACTTAACCCATAGCAGTATCTATTTATGCATAGCTATAGTTTCTTGTCAATCTATGGAAGAGAAATGAAACCTTCCTTTTATTCTCCTAATACACACACACACACACACACGCACACACTTCACAGTGACACCATTTAAAATTTATGTCACCTGCTATTTTCTATCTTTCTGCACATACACACTTTTCCGTGCAAACCTGTCAAAGCATCTCTGAAAAACCAATGAGATTACATTGTTCAAGTGCCTATGTACCTCCTCAAAAAGCTCCATTGTCATGATCAAGTATTTTCCCTCCGTTGCAGAAATCATATTATCTGGCCTCCAGTAGCTTCATTAATTTTTTTCTTTCAAGACCTTAACTGGACTAGTTTATGAAATACTAGGAAGATAATGAAATGAGCTCCCTCATTAGAAAAACAGAGTTGTAGGGCCAGCTGATGAAGTGGTGGTTAGGGTGGCAGGATTTCACATAGCCAACTGCACAGTTGAAGTCCCTGATCCAGTGACTTGTGAAACATACCAGGCACATGTGCATACATGCCCAAAATCCCAAGAGGAAAATAAAGAAGGGATTGAGCATGACCATCTCCCCAGGGGAAGATTTTTCTCTCTCTTTCTCTCCCTGACAAGTATATGTATCCTATAGCAAATCAAAAAAGAAAGAAAAATCTTATCTCCTGTGTAAACCTAGAAAATAAAGATACAAATTTAAAAAGATAACAATGCCTTTTTATTCTGGTAGCATGTTTCCAAATTATTTTTTTTTCTTTGCGCATGTCTACATTTTTCCATATTTTTTTTTTTGAGAGGTTTTTGCTATAGGGCACGTGTGCTCGCCAGACAGAGAGAGAGAGACAGAGAGACAGAAAGCAAGAAATCACCCCCCAGGGGGGATGGCCACGCCGCAATCCCTTCTCCTCCATTCTCCTCTAGGGATCTTGGGCACGCACGCACACGTGCCCTGCATGAGTTTTAAGCCACCGGGTCCGGGACGCAAACCGCGGTCGACTACATGGGAGTCCAGCAACATAGCTATTACGCTAACTGCTGGTCCCATACATTTTTCCAATTTTCTGCACTGAACATATATTTTGTAGTCAAGGAAGGGAAATGTTATTTTAAAAAGGAAACATGGAGACAGCACAGATGGTAACATCTTCTGAAGCCATGGATAATGTCCCCTAGGTAGAATGACTGTTCATATTAGTTAAAATTTTTTTCTTTATGATAGATCATGTGTACATGCACACAAGAGAGGGAGGCAACTGCCCAAGGATCACGCCTCAATCCTCCTCCCGCAGATCTCCTGCCTGGGCACTTGTGAGGGTGCTGGCATGTTTCAGGCTGACAAGGCTGGGGACTCAAATGGAGGTCACCAGGTGATCCAGCTTCTGTTAAGCAGCATATTACCACTATGCCATGGAGCTGGCCTGCTGGCAAACATCCTTAAGTGGCATCATGACAGCCACTAATGAGATAGGAGTTAGACCCCACTTACAGGTAGATAGGGTAGGGCCCCTGAAAGAAAGTCACTGTGTTTTTCTTTTTATTGAAGTCTCTGTGTTTTCCTCTATGGTCTGATTAATGTACAATACATATCCCTTTTACATGTCTCTAAAGAATTTATGACTCCTTGCTAATAAGGCAGAAGATAGGGATATTGAGCACACAGACAGGATAAGACCAAGATGGAGTCACAGTGGCTAAGTTTTCACAGCCAAAAGCTGGCTGTATTGAGGCTCAAAGCAACTGTAGTTAACGGCAACAGCTTCTGTTCAGTAACTGCATTCTAACCACAAGTATGGGACACTATGGTGTGCTGACCCCACAGAGAATAGAGTAATAAATCCCTCAGATTACCATGTGACCATTTTCTCAAGCCCACTTCCTTATCAGAAAGCTACCCCATTACTCGAACTGCTAGATAAAAATCCCTCGCCTCCAGCTCCTCTTCGGCAACCCACCCAGGCCACTACATCGGAAGCTCTTTCTCCTTTTCTAATAAACTCTGCTTTCCTCTCCTGTGTCCTCATCTCTAATTCTTCATGAGCATAGGACAAGAACCGACATCGGTGTTGGGTCTGATCACCCAGCACTCCCATCTCACTAAGAGATTATAAGGAGGAGCAGAACACACCGCCCTCGAGAAACACAGAGGGGAGAGAGAGAGAAGGCTCACTCACTGTGTCGACATGTACTCAATGCCTGCCTAAGGACACAGCTTCTCATGCAGCCTCATTTCTCTGAGACAATAAAACAATGTCTCCTGGGTTCAGATCGCACTGTGTCACAAGCACTGTGACTTTGGACAAGCTACCTAAACTCTCTGTGCCTTGGATACCCCATCCATAAAATGAGAACAAAACGAGGAATAACCTCAGCTGTTACTAAGTCAGTAGCCGTGATGTGCTTGGGAGCATGCCTGACACAGAGTAGATGCCCGGTAAGTGTTAACAGCCTTCCTGTCCGTGGCTACACACCCGAGAGCTGCCGCCAAACCCTGTGAAGGCAAGTCATCCTGAATCCTGGCTGCCGGCCCTGCTCATACTTTCTGCAAAGGCAAAGGCAGGGGAAGCCACACGATGCCTCTCAGACAGCTCTGGTTCCTGGAAAGCCTCAGCCTTCTAAATCATCCTAGACTGTGACATCCTTCCTTTGGCTGAGTCTGGAGTCCATATTTTTAAGCACTCTCAAGAGGCTGTTGGTGCCTCTTCTCCCTCCAGAAATGATGTCACAAGATTTTGGCCACTTGTTTTTCAGGCTCTCCATAAACCTAGCAGAAGAAGCTGGCCCATGCGGGCTTTTTGGTTTTTGACCTGCTCCATTGGGTGTAACTATTACCCTTTCCTTGGGTTGTTCATCAATGATCTAATGCAATCTACTATTTCTAAGACTGCAGACTCTATGAACCTCGTGGTGAATTAGACTGGAGTGTTACACACCCAATAAGACTTTCAAGAAGTTCTTTCAGCACAGGGTAACTCAGAGCTGTTTCCCTACTCTGTTTCTCTCATCCCTGGTCAGGCACAGCCAATAGAGAATTTTCTTTTCTTTTTTAAAAAGAATTATTTTATTTAACTTTATTTATTTCAATTTGTCCAGAGAGGGACAGAGAAAGAGAGAAAGCGAGAAAGCAAGACACCAGTCTGGGACTCAAACTTCAGTTGGCCATGTGGGAGTCCAGTGCCATTAACCGCCATGCCACATGCCGGCCCCAGCCAATAGAGAATTTTCAACCCTTCTTTATTTTTTTGAAGAGGTTTTTGCTAGAGGGCACGTGTGTTTACCAGAGAGACAGAGAGAGACAGAGACAGAAAGCGAGAAATCACCCCCCGGGGTTATGGCCACGGAGCAATCCCCTCTCCTCCATTCTCCTCTCGGAATCTTGGGCACACATGCACACGTGCCCGGCATGAGTTTAAGCCACTGGGTCCGGGACTTGAACCACAGTCGACTACATGGGAGTTCAGTGACATAGCCATTATGCTAACTGCTGGTCCCTATGACCCTTCTTTTTTTGAAGAGGCAGGAAGGCAGTTGTGATACATTATTGCTGTTGAAACCTATGTCATTGTCATAATGAGATTTTCCAAGATAGGTTTTTTTTTTTTTTTCTCATCTAGTAATTCTACAAATCCAATAACAATTTTACTTTTACATAAGTTAAAAACAACAAACCGGTAATCAGTAAGTAGCGTGGTAGTTAAGGTACTTAACTCCCACATGGTCGGTCCTGGTTCCCTGAAGTCAGTGGCTTAAAAATCGCAGTGTGTGCATACATGCCTAACATCCCAAGAGGATAATGAAAGAGAAGGGATTACGGGTTGGTCATCATCCCTGGGGGGGTGATTCTCACTTTTCCTCTCTCTGTCTCTCTCCTGCCAATGCACATGCCCTACGTCAAAAACATTTAAATAACAACAATTAACTTTCTACCTAGAAAAAGAAATGCCATGGGCTGGACCCATAGCCTAGTAGTTCATGAAACCTAATCCCTCATGGCCGCCTATGATTGGTTCAAGTCCCAGTCCTGAAGAGGCTTGAAAAACATGCCAGACACAAGTGTGTGCAAACACCCAAAATACCCACTGGATGAAGAGATGGAGGAGAAGGGATTGTGGTATGACCACACACCATTGAGGGGTGTTTTCTCCCTGTCTTTCTGTCTCTCTGGCAAGGGAATACATCCTCTGGTAAATAAAAGAAAATAATATAAAAACAAGAAATGTCAGTATCTCTGAGCTATACCAAATGAATAATGGGTTTATCACGATGAAAAACATCAGAAGGCACAGAAGTAAGGCATGTTTAGTTATATTTAGTTACCTTTTTCATTCACACTGAATATAGTATCAGTCACAAAGGTTCTAGGCAGCAACGACAGATAACATTGGATAAGAAGGAGAAGATTCTAAGAGGCAGAATGGTTCTGCATACAAGGGGACTTCAAAAAGCTTGTAAGAGGGGCCAGCAGGTAGTGTGGTGGTTAAGGTGCTGGACACTCCCACATGGACGACCACAGTTTGAGTCCTGGACTTGGTGGCTTGCTTTCTCACTTTCTCTCTCTCTCTTTGTGTCTCTCTCTGGTCAAATTAAAATAAATAAAAAATTAAATAAATAATTCTTTAAAAAAAAAAGCTTGTGAGAAAATCGAATTAAAATACAAGTTAATTTTGGAGTAAAGAATTTTGAAATCCATGCCTAGTTTTTCAAATTTCCAAGAGCTTTTTAAAGACTCCCCTCTCACCTCATATATAGAATAACTGGGGGCTCTGAGGTGCTGAACTTGGATTTTTTTTTTTAAGTTTTTTCATACGACATGTGTGCTCACCAGAGATAAAGAGAGACAAAGAGGGACCAGCACATGACATAATGATTATGTTACTGGACTCCCATGCAGTCAGCTGTGACTTGAGTTCTGGACCTGGTGGCTTAAAACTCACACCAGGTGCATATACATGTTTGCTCAAGATCCTGAGGGGAGAATAGAGGAGAAGGGAGTGTGACATGGCCAACTCCCCCCCACTCTGGGGGGGGGTGATTTCTTACTTTCTGTCTCTGTTTCTCTCTGTCTTTCTGGCAAGCATACACATCCTATAGCAAAAATCTCTCTAAAAAGAGAGAGAGAGAGAGAATCAGAGAGTGGGAAAGTGAGAAATCAATCCCTAAAGGGGATGGTCATGTCGCAATCCCTTCTCCTCCATTCTCCTCTTGGGATTTTGGATGTGCATGTGCATGCACACACATTTGATTTTTTTTTTTTTAAGAGAGAGATTTCTGCTATAGGATGTGTTCACTCACCAGAGTGATAGAGAGACGGAAAGCAAGGAATCATCCTGTAGAGGGGGCAGTCAAACCGCAACCCCTTCTCCATTCTCCTCTCAGGATTTTTAGCACATGTGCACATGCACCCAGACTGAGTTTTTAGCCACCGAGTCTAGGACTCGAACCGTGGTTGCCTATGTGGAAGTCCAACAACGTAACCATTACACCATCGGCTAATCCCACACACATGATTTTTAAGCCTCTGGATCTGGGACTCGAACCACAATTGATCATGTGGTAATCCAATGCCTTAACCCCCACACCTGAATTTACTAGGAATAATGGCCATGAAGTGGCACACATAGATGTGACTGATAGCAGCTCAAAATCAGATGGCTGTGGGCTCAGTTACCTTGAGTGATAGGGACCCTCAGAAAGTCTCAGCTGCTGTGTCTATAGAATACCAATAAAGGTCAGCTCTGCCTTTGCCCAAACCCTTGAGGTAGTTGAGCTCCAGAATGCAGCATCTCCCGGATCTTAGAAAGGGAACACAGTGTGTTTACTTTACATTGAAGTCCCCTTTCCCTAGCAGGTCTGGGCAGCTTTTTCCAAAACATGTTACTACGGGATAAACAAAGATTATTATCAGTCTTCTAGCACGGGTTAGGTGAGATTTTTGCCACAAAATGAATTTTGAAAAAATTTTTTAAAATATGTTTTCTTAAAGAGATTTTTGCTATAGGGCGCATGTGCTCTACAGAGAGACAGGAAGCAAGAAATCACTCCCCGGGGGGATGGCCATGCTGCAATCCTTTCTCCTCCATTCTCCTCTCAGGATTTTGGGTACGTACACACACTCGCCTGGTGTGAGTTTTAAGCCACCAGGTCCAAGACTTGAACCATGGCTGACTACGTAGAAGTCCAGCAATGTTGCCATTACGCCATCTGCTAGTCCTAGAAAATAATGTTTAATTTAGCACTTTTCATATTTGGAAATTGTCAATAAGGGAATATAGACCTGGCCTGTCTTTTTTAGAGAAGTGTTTCAAGATTCAGGAGTCAGAAAAACCCGACATGTGGTAGGAGTTCAATGAAAGCTATTTAAGAATTAATGTTTTCTAGTACAAATTCCTGCAATATTTTGTCATAAAATTATATGTAAATATTTAATCAAAATAAAAATACAAAATGCTCACTGGTGTCTGCTGGTGCTAAGAACCACAGTATAGTTGTTACTCACATGCCCATGACGTGGCAGACTTCACACTCTAGGCTTCCCAGGGATTACTCTCTCCTGCCCTCTTGACAACCCACACGGTGATCATATCACTGCCCTTTGCTAATGAGGCACTTTAGGCCCCCAAAGGCTGACACACATGCCCCTAAGTCACAAAGCCAGTAGGTGGCAGGGTAAAAGTTAAACCCAAGACTCTGACATTAGAGGGCATTTGGGTTATTTCTGGAGGAAGAAACTTACAAAAAATAAATATTTGGGGGACAGACCCTGTGAGTAAAGAAGGTGGCATTTAGGAGTTGCCCCTCAGCCAACCTGCAGTTGCCTGGCCAGCTCTGGGCCCAGAAGGTGAGTGAGTGCTGACCCTGTGCTCTGAGCACACGGCAGCCCAGAGGTGGCGCTATTCCAGAACCTCAAGACTAAGTGGTTCGCGGGGCTCTGGGCCCTTTGCTCTTACCCCCAGTTCTCACAGTACGAGCAGCCTCAGTCTCCCCAAGGGGCCAACATGCAACTGTCTGCATTTTCTTCCTCTTTTACGAGAAGCTCCAGGTATGAGAAATTACCAAGGAGGAGACTTTTGCTCCTGTCTAGACCTGCAAGGACTTCTTTTCACTCCCTTGGAGAGGCCAGTAGGGTATCTGAATATACTCCTCTGACAAATTCTACCAGACACCACTTCTTTTCGGAACTTCAGGCGCGCCTTCACCATTCACGGCTCTCTCTGCAGGTGCGCACTTGCTGGGATTCCTCTGAGTTCTGCACAAGATTGGGAAGGTCATCTCTTCTCTTCTCTTCGCACATATCTGATGGAGCCCTCCTCAAAATAAAATGTGCTTTGCCTCACTATTCCTAACTCCTAGACTGACAATAAGGGCTCTTTTTTTTTTTTTTTTTTTAAGAATGATTTTAACTTGATTTATTTATTTTCATTTGACTAGAGAGGAACAGAGAGAGAAAGTGAGAAAGCAAGCTTCCACTTCTGGGACTTGAACCATGGTCAGCCATATGGGAGTCCAACATCCTTAACCACCACACCACTTGCCGGCCCCAAGGGCTCATTTTGGATCAGATAAAGACAGAGGGTTTTGCAACTGGGTGGACAGATAAACACGGAGGGTTTTTATCTCCCGCGGCACTGCTAGGCCCCACTAGAAAGCGTGTTTTTCTCATGGCATTCCCTTCTTCCTTATGTGCCTAGATCTCTCCAGTCTAGCTGGTCCCCCACTGGTCCTGTCCCCCCACCTTCACCTCAGCTCCTGGCATAGGGCCTGGCACCACCAGGCTACTGTCCACAGGTAACTGCTGGACAGCCACATCAGGCTTCCTCCTCACATGCCCCACCCCCTTCTCCTGGAGGCCTCTGGCTCATTCTCCAGTACCAGGTTTGTCCTTTAGTTTCTCTTGGAAGTCTTTCTTGAATTCCTCAGATCTTTCAAGTTTTCCCTCCCAGATCACCTATTTTGATATGAAACTTATTGCATGTGGTTTGACGTGTGCTGTCTGTCTAGGTTATGAGCTCCTGAGGGCCAGAGATTGCATCTTGCTCATCTTTCTGTCCTCGGGCTTAGCACAGAACTGAGCACATTTGCGGCTACGTGCTTTGTAGTTGCCTTTAAAATGTAGGCAAGCACCTCCTGGGGGTGGTTGCGCCATAGTGAGAGAGGTTTCATTTGAGTTATCCAGGTATAAGGCGAACAGGAGTTTAGACACAGTGAGGTAGGGCTGCGAAGCCTGGCTCCAGGCGGTTGGGTTTCCTAAATAGCTGACTCCTCTACCCTACTTTAGTGGTAAAATAACCCGGGCCTAGAGCAGGAAAGGGAAAGAGGCTTATCAAAAAGAATAGCACTATTCATAGGTAAATCATTAGCTTTCAACCAGGGCCAAAAAATATCTTGTTTTTCAATCAACTGTATTCTTTCAGCATCAGGCCTGGGTGGACAAGGCCATGGGCCTGTGGCTTCTTCAAGCAGCAGAGGCAGGAGTGTTTCTCTCCATGGGGCACCAGGTAGGCCCCGGAATCACAGAGCCCTGGGAGTTCTCCCTAGAAGATGCTGAGAATCCCACATGCTGGGATCTTGGGCTCAATGGCTAACATATGAGGGGTCTTCAAATGTTCATGGGAAACACATACTATGAAAAAACTGCAGGGACCAGCAGTTAGCGTAATGGCTATGTCACTGAACTCCCATGTAGTCGACCACAGTTCGAGTCCCAGACCCGGTGGCTTAAACTCACGCTGGGCGCGTGTGCGTGCGTGCCCAAGATCCTGAGAGGAGAATGGAGGAGAAGGGACTGCGGCATGACCATCCCCCCCCTGGGGGGTGATTTCTCGCTTTCCGTCTCTCTGTCTCTTTCTTTCTGGAGAGCACACACGCCCTATAGCAAAAAAATACCTCTCCAAAAAAAAAAAAAAGAAAAAAAGAACTGCATGGATTTCAGTATATTTGCACCAAAATAAGCTTGCACTTTAATTCCATTTCTACTAATTTATTGTTTCTAGAGGGCACATGTACTCATCAGAGAGAGACACAGAGACAGAGAGAAAGAAAGTTAGAAAGCACTCCCCATGGAAAACGATCATGAATGCCTTCACCTTCATCTCTCCCTGGGTTGAGGATTTGGGGCACACACATGTGTACTTGGTATATTTTTCAAGCAGCCAGGCCCAGGATTCAAACTGCATAGCCAGCCATGTGGGGTCCGGCTGTTCCAACCACCAGGCCATAGAGCCAGCCCATCATGAACTTCCTTTTAGCTTTGAAGTTCCTCAGGACGTGGTGCCTTTGGAGTGGTGTGACTAACAGACAGCAAGGCTACTTTTATTTCCAGAGCTGGTTTCTCTTAGGCACGCCTTGCTCTTGAGGATGATGACACTCACCATTTCTTTATCTTTTAATTCAATTAAAACAACACTTTGCTGAGCCCTTTGCAAGGACAAAGAATCATGAAACTCTGTGAGAAATTCAAAGATGAAAAATACTGATCCCAAAGGAAAACCAGAAAGATGAAAATATAGTAGGGACCTTGAGATAAAAAACCTTTACATGCTACATTGATAAAATCGAGTTCCAAAAATATACTGAACACCTCCTAGGAGGCAGGGGAGGTCCGGAGCTGAGGGGGACTTCAGTCCTCCCAAGAACTTGCCCTCCTCGGCACAGGGTGGGATCCTTACTCATCCGTGCCCTTGTGACCGCCCACCAGCCCCTCAGAGTCCCTGAGAAGTAACAGAATGACTGCTGGAGCCTGGCCCAGGGGCGTGCCATGGAACCTGGCGGTGCCATCTCCTCAGGCGGGAGGTGGCCCTACCCCGTTGGCGTTCTTGAGTGGGAGCGGTGGCCCACGGCCTTCAGAACAAGGTTCCAGCCCTTCTATCCAGCTCTGGTGGGGAGCGGGGCCTGGAAACAGCTGTCTACATAAAAGCACTGGGGAGACTCCTGAATGGAGAGGTTGGGAGATCCTGATGGTCAAGGGTTCAGCTGGATGGAGAGGACTGGGAGACCCTAGGATGGATGGAGCTAGGTGCACCTGGATGTGTAGCGGGGTCCTACCGAACGCCTGGCTCAGGGGCTGCAGCCCTGGCTCAGTGGCCTGCCCGGTGCCCCACCCTTTGCCGGCCACCCACCTGGGCACGCCCTGTCGTAGTCAAAGCAGCAGTCCCCGGTGAGGCGGCAGGCTTGGTCGCAGAAGCACGTCCCGTAGACCCTGTCCAGCCTCCAGCCGCGGACGAAGCAGGCAGGGTCCCGGCCCGGGCAGCAGCGCCCGGCCTCGGCACAGCCGGCCAGGACCCCGGGCCACAGCCGCGCCAGCGCGCAAAGCACCATCCACAGGGTCCTCATGACCAGTGCTCCCGCGACGCCTGCGACGCCACAGACCCTCGGGCAAGTGCTCTGCTCCTCGCAGAGCGGCGGCCCCCGAGCTGCCCGAGCGGCCAGCCAGGCACAGCCCTGCCCCGCGCCCGCCCTCGCCCCCGCCCCCCTGCGGGCCCCTCCCCAGCCCTGGCTGCGAGCCCGTCGGGGCTCCGGGCGGGTTGTGGCAGCTGCCCCTGCCCAGGTGGGGAGGGCACCGCAGCCCTCCCGAGACGCGCCCGCAGTCCGCTCTCCCAGCCCCACCCGCTCCCCGCCAGCCCGGCAGCGTCGGGTCCCAGCCCGGGAGGGACCGCCCGGGGTTAAGGCGGAAAAGCAGGTGCTGGGTGGAGAGTCGGGAGGCCCAGCCAGGGCGGCCACGTTTCCTGGCCCCAAACTGTGCTTCCTAACTGGGTACAACTAAACGAGCGGGCACTTCTCTCTAAAGCCAGGAGACGACCAGAGCTTGATGTGCACCATCTGGGGTCACCAGCACTCCGCGCACCGGCCGCACTGGCCTGGCCCAGGGAAGTCCGTACTGTGCTTTCCAGGGCAGCAGCTCGCCGACCGAGGCCCCCCGGGGCCCAGAGAAGCCAGGACACAGGACTAAAGAGGCATTCTTGCTTTCTACTGCACTTTATTTTTATTATTGATTGACTGAGGTTTCTGGTTTACATTATAATCATTGTACATCTTTGTTGGGGTACACTATGGTTTTTAAAAAGCACACTTTCTCCTTAACAAAGTACTTGCCTATGTTTCTACATATTTTCTTCCTCCACTCTCTCCAAATGTATATTTTCTGCACCTCCTTTTGTTCATCAAAATTTATCCTCAAAGTTTCCTTTCTTTTTTTACGTGCTTAAAGCATTTTTTTTGAGAGGTTTTTGCTATAGGGCATGTGCACTTGCCAGACAGACAGAGAGAGACAGAGAGACAGAAAGCGAGAAATCACTCCCCAGGGGAGATGGCCACGCCGCAATCCCTTCACTACAAAAGTAGCAAAACCATATAAAATCACATATAAAAAATGTTAAGTGAAAAATATTTAATGCATATCAGAATTATATCTTATAAAGTCTGATCATTATAATCACACATTAAGCATGACCAGTGTAGAATGTTACCTTATGTCCATTGCCCAAGGAAAACACTCTGACGTTTTCTTTGCAAGTTTATCTACATCTCAGCACTGGAAAACTTTTTTTTCTCTTTAGATAAGTCCGTCTTACTTTTGCAGTTTAAATAAAAGATGTATGTCTATGACTAGTTCTCAGTAGTTGCTGCTCCCTAAATAGCCCTGTTAGCAAATTATACCCTCTGCCTTTACCTGTGTTACAGGTTTCCTTTGCAGTTTTGCACTAACGCATTCATGTAATTTATCCCCCACGCCTTCTCTACGGCTGTGTGTTTTATGGAAGGCCTTGAGGCAGATACATATTCTGTAATGCCATAAGAATTGGAATAGTTCCAGAAACATGTAAAGAAAACTAATCTACTGACAAGTTCATTTTCAGGGGTAAAACATCAAACAAAGTGATAACAGAAAGAAGATGAGTTCATGTGTAAGATAATTAAATGTATACTGCCAAATGCCCACCCAAATACCATTTTTCACCCACTCCTCCCCTTTTCCTTATACTCAGACAAAACTAAAATCAGAAGTTGAAAACAAAAAATGTCAGAGTCTGTCCAGCTAGTGGCATGGTGTGTAAGGTGGCTGGATCTCGCATGGCTGATGCACGAAGAGTCTGGGACCCCAGGACTTGAAAATCCTGCTGGGCACATGTGCGTGCATGCCCAAAATCCTGAGAGGGGAGTGGAAGAGAAGGGATTGCAGCATGGCCAACCTCTACGGGGATGTTTTCTCACTTTCCCTCTCTCTTTTTGTCTCTCTCTGGCAAGCATCGATGACCCATAGCATACTTAAAATTAAAAAATAAAATAATAAAATAAATGAAGGAGGTCTATGCTCAGGAGGCTTGGATTTTAGGGTCAGACAGAACACAGCTCCAAATCTGATTCTCCCACCTCTGTAGATGGCTTTGGTGTCCTCATCTCAAACTGAATATTAAACCTATTTAAATTGCAGTGATACTCCTAAAGAAACAAGGTGACAAGTGTGTACCAGCCTCAAGGTGAGCACTAACTATCTGCTAGTGTTCTAATGTTCACCCTCTCCCACTCTATACTTTTTTATTTTTTGAGAGATTTTTGCTGTAGGGCACGTGCACTCGCTAGGAAGACAGAGAGAGACAGAGAGACAGAAAGTGAGAAATCACCCCCCAGGGGGATGGCCACTCCGCAACCCCTTCTCCTCCATTCTCCTCTCGGGACCTTGGATATGCACGCACACGTGCCCAGCGTGAGTTTAAGCCACTGGGTCTGGGACTTGAACCATGGTCAACTACATGGGAATCCAGCGACATAGCCATTACACTAACTGTTGGTCTCCCCACTCCATAATTTAAACCTAAAACCAAATCAAAGACAAATATAGTTTTAATAGCGTGAAAAATACAGGCAAGTACAAAATTAAAAAAAAAAAAAAAGGAGGAAGAAAACCATCAATTAATGATTACTACTGTTAATGGCAAACATAAAAAGAAACTTGTCGGGACCAGCAGTTAGTGTAATGGCTATGTCGCTGGACTCCCACGTAGTCGACTGCGGTTCAAGTCCCGGACCCGGTGGCTTAAACTCACTCCGAGTGCGTGTGTGCGCGCGCCCAAGATTCCAAGAAGAGAATGGAGGAGAAGGGATTGTGGCGTGGCCATCCCCCCTGGGGGTGATTTCTCGCTTTCTATCTTTCTGTCTCTCTCTTTCTGGCGAGTGCACACGCCCTGTAGCGAAAACCTCTCTGAAAAAAAAAAGAAACTTGTCTCTGGTAAGTAACATTGGAAGAAATTCCCAATCTCAAGTTAAAGCTTGTAGTGTCTTAAAAACATCAAGATAAGCCTCCTCTCTCAGGCCCTAGCAAAGGAAGCAGCTCCTGCAAGAGCAGGCAGCACCAGGAGGACACTGACATTTGAAGCAGTAGAGTTCACATCTTTACTGGAAACTGGGTGCAGAAAAATGCAACAATTAGTCGCTTTGTTTTCCATGCTTTCGATATTTAGAGCAAAGACATCAACCCAGTGGTCATGTGGACAAATGGAGGGAGTCATCAAATGCACCTCAAAAGACACCCTGCCTTCTACACTGTTATCTTTGGTAGCTTTCCAAGGTTGGTCAAATTACAGAAGGAAACGGAAGCCTACCTGTTCATCAGATTCCAGAATCCAGGCCTCAAAGGACATCCACAGACATGATGTCTTTTAAGCCTGCATAACCGTGACGGAAACATTAGCTTCTCTATTTTTCAGATGATAGAGAGATTAGCCATGTAGCTAATTAGTGACAAAACAGGTCTAGAACTGAAATTCTTTCCAAACACTACAGGGTTCTTCCCCTTTACTTAAGGCTTGTGAGCGGGTGGGGGAAGATGGTAATGGAAAGCAAAGACCAGTAAGATTAAATTCTGTACTAAATGCTGTAACGTGTGTGTGCGGAAATCAAAATAAAATACAAATAATTTCCCAAATGGCTTAGATACACTTAACTTGCAAATTTTACACTTTTATCCATATGAAAGGGAGGGGGAGTTATAAAGGCGTCCAGGGTGCTATAAGGGCTGGAGAGGGACTCTCTTGAGTTTGATAAACAGGGCAGCTGGGGTAGATTTTTTTGTTTGTTTTTTAAAGAATTATCTGTTCAACTTTATTTATCTTTATTTATTATTATTATTTTATTTTTACCAGAGAGAGAAAGAGAGAGTAAGCCACCCGGTCCAGGATTTGAACCATGGCCGGCCATATGGGAGCCCAGCACCTTAACCACCACTCCACCTGCCAACCCCTGGGGTACAGTTTTTGGATACTGTAAAAGGCAGAATATTCCATGGACCTAACATATTTCATTGAACATCAATGCTTTGGCTATAAGATGCACCACTATTTTTTTTATACTACTAATACAGGAAAAAAAAAACCTGTGATTAAGCTATGATGCATTCTTAGACACTGTAGGCTGTATTTCCTTTTGATAGATTTTTTTTTTTTTTTTTTGGAGAGGTTTTTGCTATAGGGCACGTGCTCTTGCTGGAAAGAAACAGAGAGACAGAGAGACAGAAAGTGAGAAATCACCCCCACCGGGGGGGAATGGCCACGCCGCAATCCCTTCTCCTCCATTCTCCTCTTGGGATCTTGGGCACGCATGCACATGTGCCCGGCATGAATTTAAGCCACTGAGTCCGGGACTCGAACTATAGTCAACTACATGGGAGTCCAGCAACGTAGGCATTATGCCATCTGCTGGTCCCAATAGATGTTTATATATGGAAAAACGTGCATCTTAGAATCAATGACATCTGGAAAGAGGTAACACTTTAATCACTTTACATTCCATAACACACTTTTTGAATAATCCTATGAGGTTGATGTTGTCAACTTTTCCATTTTGTTGAAGGGGAGGTAGTTTCCCAGGGACTCAAGTCCAGCCTTTTCTTCAGAGCCAGCACTGTTCATTTGGGTACAATCATTCTCTTCCTAAAGACCGAGATGCTGTTCCAGGCTGAGGGTCAGAGATGGCTGAAAATGACCCTTCACTAAGGAGACTAAGGCACAATGAAGAAGTTAGACATGCAAACAGCTCTCAGGGCCTGTTGTGATGAGTGGTATAGTTAAGGGGAGGGGGTGGGGAGATGTCTGAGGACACGACACAAGTGCTGGGCTGACAGGAGGATTTGAATGTGGCTTTTAAAGACCAGGATTGGATTACTATTAGCTCCTTCACTTTCTCCTTGAAAGTGCAGATTCAGCCACCTAAAAAAGCTCCAGTAACTTTTGGGTAGGTCCTACCTTGGTAGGCAGTACTCATTTAATAATGCCAAGATGTGCAAGCAAGTATCCAAAGGTGCTTCTTTTTTTGGGGGGGGGGGAGAGGTTTTTGCCATAGGACGCGTGTGCTCGCCGGACAGAGAGAGACAGAGAGACAGAAGGTGAGAAATCACCCCCCAGGGGGGATGGCCACACCACAATCCCTTCTCCTTCATTCTCCTCTCAGGATCTTGGGCACGCACGCACACGCGCCCGGCATGAGTTTTAAGCCACCAGGTCCAGGACGTGAACCATGGTCGACTACATGGGAGTCCAGCGACATAGCCATTACGCTAACTGCTGGTCCCCCAAAGGTGCTTCTTTACGATTGGTGTGTGTGATGCACTTGAGACCTTCTTCCTCTAACCCTTACTGCCACGGTCTGTGTGTCAGTTTTACGTCTTGGAATGCAGCAAATAAATACATGTGTGGATGTGGACGTGGAAATGTAAATGTATAGTTTGCCTGTAAAACATCCATTCTTCCCTTCTTTCTATTTATTTTTTAAAACTTATTATTTATTTATTTATTTTTTTGGAGAGGTTCTCGCTATAGGGCGCGTGCGCTCGCCAGACAGACAGAGACGGAGAGACAGAAAGCAAGAAATCACCCCCTGGGGGGATGGCCACGCCGCAATCCCTTCTCCTCCATTCTCCTCCTGGGATCTTGGGCATGCACGCACACGCGCCCAGCGTGAGTTCTAAGCCACCGGGTCCAGGACGCGAACTGCGGTCGACTTTGTGGGAGTCCAGCGACATAGCCATTATGCTTACTGTTGGTCCCCCGTTAAAACTTATTTATTAAGAGGAAACAGGTAATGTCATGTTTAAGGTGCTGGACTCCCACATGGTCGACTGTGGTTTAAGTCCTGGACTGGCAGCTTGAAACTCAAGGTGGATGCATGTGCATGTGTACTCTAAATCCCATGAGGAGAATGGAGTAGATGTGATTGTGGTGTGGTAATTCCCCCTGGGGGGAAGGTGATTTCTCACTTTATCTCTCTCTGTCTCTACAGCGAGCACATACACCCTATAGCAAAAATCTCTCAAAAATTTATTTTTAAATTTTATTTATTTACTTTTTAAGTTTGCTATAGAATACATACACTCATAAGAGAGAGAGAGAAAGCAAGCCACCTGGTCTGGGACTTGAACCACAGCTGTCCATACGGGAATCCAGCACTTGAACCACCATGCCATCTGCTGGCCCCCTTATTATTATTTTTTAAAGATCCCAATTCACTTTATTTATGATTCAAGAATCAGTCAACAAATACTCCACTCCATAAGATAGAATAAAATACCCCTCCCTCCCCTTTTATTCTAACAGCTCTCAGATTATCTTTTTGAAGAGCGTACCTTTTTCTTCTATTATTAGATGGCAGCTCTAGTTCTAGTTATGGGCTTGAGAGTTAATTTCATCCTCAATCTAGGAAGCTCTCAGAACCTGATCTAATCAGAGCTTCAGGAATCAAGACATTTATTCAATAGATGATTTGGTTTTATTGTCGTTACTGAAGGTGAATGAGAATGCAAGTGCCCCCCATGATTCCAGTCAACAAGCCAGAGAAGATGAGCCAGGGAACCAAGGGATTTTCACTGAATGACACTTGAAGTCACACTTTCTCCTCTAAAGCCCTGGCCCCAGGAAACCTTATAATTTATGCCAGTTTCCATTGCAATGTCTGTGGCTTAAAACATGAGGTGATAAGGAAGGGAAAAACAGCTCGAGTTTTAAAGAGAACTTTTTGAACTGTGGCTCTGTCACTTCCTAGCTCTGCAACATGAAGTAAATTACTGTAAATTCTTCAAGTCTCAACTTCCTGAGCTGCAAAATGGGGATAAATAAGAAAAGGATCCGACTGTATCATTTATATGTGTCTAATATAGTTCCCACTACATGAGAATGAGTTAATAATTAATAGTAATCATTATTATTGCCCTGGACTTTAACACAAAAGGGATACTTTAATTATAAATATTTGGGTTTTAATTATTGATTTAGTTTTATTATTATTAATTAATTAACTTATTATTATTATTCTTTAATATGCTCACCAGAGAGAGATGGGGGAGGGATGGGAGGGCGTGGGAATTGAGAAAGGAAGCCACCAGGTCCAGGACTCAAACCATGATCAGTCATGTGGTAGTCCAATGCCCCAATCACCACGCCACCTGCTGACCCATAAATAATCATTTTAAATAAACTATTGTGCCTGGCCAGATGGTGCAATTGAGGTTTCCTATTGTTGTTGATTTTGTTTTTAAGAGAGATTTTTGCTATAGGGCATGAGTGCTCACCAGAGAGATAGAAAGTAAGGAATTATGCCTCCCCCCTCCCCGGGGGGGGATGGCCACAATGCTGCAATCCCTTCTCCTCCATTCTCCTCTTGGGGTTTTGGGCATGCACTCACACACACCCTGCGTGAGTTTTAAGCTGCTGGGTCCAGCACTCAAACCGTGGTCTACTACGTGGGAGTCCAGCGACATAACCATTACACCATCTGCTGGTCCCCAGATTGGGCAATTGAAAGAGCTCTGTTCAGGGAGTCCAAACACCTGGCTTTCATCCTGCCAATTAGTGCTCTTGTGTTGTTCATTTAGACTCTCTGGGCATCAGTTTTCCCCCATGTAATATGATGGTGTAAACTAAGAAAATGTTCAAGGACACTTTCAGCTCAAAATTTGACACATTCAATTCAAGTAGCAGTAAAAGTCACACGAGAGAGGTCTCACATGTATTGTTAGTAAGTTGCGAGTAACAATCCCAGGGAAGTGGATTGCCAAATCCGGGCCTTTCCAAGTTGAGGTCAGAGAGCTAATTGGAAGCTAGACATTCATGTCCACAAATGAACTACAAATTCATCATGGACATGTGTAAGTCATAGTGATTACTGAAGCAATGATATGGATTTTATTTTATTTTATTTTATTTTTGCCATAGGGGTGTGTGCACTTACCAGAGAGAGACAGTAAGATAGAAAGTGAGAAATCATCCCCAGGAGGGATGGCCCTGCCTCAATCCCTTCTCCTCTTGGGATCTTGGGCACCCAGGCACACACACTCAGCGTGATTTTCAAGCCACCAGGTGGGGCATCTGGCAGTTCAGCACCTTAACCACTAGGCCACCTGCTGGCCCCGCAATGACATGCTTTGTAAAAATCATATTTATAAATCAGGAGATAGGCATTACAGTTTTGTTGACATAAACCGTGAGCTGTATGACCCTTGAGAAGACATGGAACACCTCTGTGCTCAGAATCTCAGCTACAAAATAAAGGGCTTTGAGAAGCTCTATAAGACTCCAGCACATCTAACACTGATTTGGGCATAAAATCCTCTAGTTCAGAGCAAGGAGAATCATGCCTATTTTTTACGGGCCATAGGCTAAGAATATTTTTTTGTAATCACTGGAGGGCACAGAGAGAAAGAGAGTAGATGGAGAAAGCTCCCCCCAGTGAGGGTGGTAATGTTGCAATCCCTTCTCCTCCCTTTTCTCATCCTGCTGAGACTCTGAGCACGTACACACATGCCCCAAGTGTGTTTTTCAAGCCTCCAGGGCTGAGACTCAAACCTCAGTCAGTCATGTTGAAGGCGGTCCCCGTAATCATTTAACTATGGGGCTGGGCTGAATTTGTTTCCTTTTTCTAATGTGGGGAGAAATTAAAAGAAGATTATTTTGTGTCATGTGAAAATGAAATAAAATTCGAATTTCTGTGTCCATAAATAAAGTTTTATTGGAACACAACCATGCCCATTGTCTATGGCTCGTTTCCTGACCCAAGAGCAGAGCTGAGTAGTTGCAGCAGAGAGAAACCGTACTACCCGCGAAGCCTAAAATATTTACTACCTGGCTTTTACAGAAAAAGCCTGGCAACTCCTAGTCGATGCGTCTAGCTTAAAAATGCTGCGAACTAACACACTGAACACTTCATAAATTACACAGCATTCACCCACATGTGAGGGGTTCGCATAAAATGGAAGTCTGAAGTTAAAAAGGCAGTGCCAGCACGCTCCTGCCCTGCACACGTTGTTCCCAATGGTAAAGCTCCTGGGAGTGCCAAGATGATGCCCGTGCTGCTAGGAAATGCTGTGGAATTATAAGCAAAGCTTAAAAAAAAATGAGAAGGAGAAAATCATCTGGATGACATTTCAAAAGTCATGTAATTTTGCTCCTTTTATGGTAAAACAGCCTCCTCTGATCCACAGCAGGGGTCTTTATAGCAAACTGTTCGTTCTTCCTACATACAAAACTCTCACTGTGTCAGCGAAGGGCACGAAGCCTAGAAGCGCCTGCCACACAAGCCAGAGAGAGATGTGGAGAGGAATGTGGCGATTCCGTTTATTCTAACAAGTACAGTGGGACGAGGATGAGCGCCCCGCCAGCTGCAGGCTGTGTGGGTGTGAGTGCAGCCTGTGGCAGCATATTATGACTTTGACCTTGATCTTAGACATTTGCTGGAGAAAAAACATGTTTTTTGCACGCCAAGTCTCCAAATGCTCTCCAAAGTATTGGGAATCATGGAACTGCCATTGATTAAGTCCATTTGGTACCAGCAGCTATATTAAATAATGTCCCTTAGCTTGAAGTTTATAAGGCAGGTATTACTATTAGTTTTTCACAGTTGAGGAAATTGAAGGTTGATGATGTAAATAACTTGCCCAGTATAAATCTCTATGTTCTGCAACTTTGAGTCTACATCTTTTTTTTTTACTCAAAAAACTAACAATATAATCGACAACTGAATTTCTATTACAGTTTCATAGACTTTTTATGATAAATATCTTAACAAATAGGATATAGTTAGGCCATTAAAAACTAAGACATTCAGAGCCAGCAGGTGGCATGGTGGTTAGGGTGCAGGACTCCCACATAGCAGCAGGAAAATCACCCTGGGCATGTGTGTATATTTGCCCAAAATCCCAAGAGGAGAATAAAGAAGGGATTGTGGCATGGGCATTCCCCCAGAGGGGTGATTTCTCACTTTCTCTCTCTTTGTCTGTCTGGTTCTCTCTGGTAAGCACATATACTCTGTGGCAAAAAAATAAAATACCCAAGACATTTAACCGGTGTTATTTTCTATGAACAGTTTATTAAAATTTTAAATATGTACTTGATATGATGAACATTGAATTGGAAGCTGGAAGAAACGAGTTCTACTTTTGTTTTTGCTAATCTCTACCTGTGTGAGTTGGGGCATTCTCTTAAACTTGACAAGCCTCAACTTTCCTCATCTGTAAAAGAAGGACAGTAAGATCTACCTTGATAACCCAACAGGGATCATGTTAAAGATAAGTAAAATAGAACAAGTGAAAGTGCTTTGTAAACTGTAATTATCATTTCTTGGTCACTGCTGACTTCTTTTTTTAATGTATTAAAATAACATTCTAGGAAATAAACAGAAGCATACTTCAAAGATTAAAGTTGATGTAAATGCAGGCTTTTATATACTATTGGCTTAAACATGTAATTTAAAAATGTATGTCTTTTTTATTTTTTAAATTTAATTTAATTTTTTAAATTTAAATTTATTTATTTACATTCATTCACTGTACATCATTGTGTATGTCTTCTTTTACAAACTTCAAAGGCTAACATTGTTATCACAAAGAAAAACTATTTTCTAACTCTGTGTAAGATGCTGTGCAAAGACAATGGTACAGTCACAGTTATAGACCATCTAGAAGTTTACATTTAGTCCGATGTGGCAAAAGCTTAAATTCCATGACCACCTATCACAGCACTCCCACCTAGATTTTAACCACCAATAATATTTCCCATAAATCTCCGTTTTCATTGCTTTCCAAAAAATCATGGCGGATGCTGGGCCCCTGCTCAGCAATCGTCTGCTTGCCTCGTGATGACCACATCCTGCCTTCATGGCTACTCCACATAAAATAGCTGACAATGGCAAAGATACAGCCCGTACCAAGTTTCTCTTCTAATAGGAGCTGTCAACCTCCCCATCGGCTGTCTGGTACCCAGGAACAGTGTCAGTGTCCTCTCCCCTTTCTCCCTCCTCAGTACTGTCTTGTACTAACTGTCCCCTTCAGACCTTTCTCTATTTCCTAATCCACAGAGCTCCCACTAATGCAGCTCGGGGAGTCACTGCTTCACACATACACACACACATTCACTCTCATTTCTGTATTCGCTTGCTGGGACTGCTGTAACACATTGAGTGCCTTACATTATAAAACCTTGTCTCACAGTTCTGGAGGCTGGGAGTCTATGATCAAGCAGTCAGTAGGTTGGTTCCTCCTGAGGGCTGTGAGGGAAGGATCTGTTCCATGCAGAAATCTGGCCTGGCTTGTACATGCCCTCTTCATGTTCACATAGTGTTCTTCCTGTGTGCGTATCTCTGTGTCCCATTTTTCCTTTTTATGAGGACAACAGTCATACTGGATTAGAGCCTCCCTAGTGATCTCATTTTAATTTAATTAGTTAAATCTGTAATTATCTTATTTCCAAATAAGGCCACATTCTCAATTACTTTAACATCTGCAAGGGGGGAGGTGGGACACGACTCATGTGCTAACTCCCTTTCTTCATCTTTCTTCCAACTTGTTCAGATACCTCAAGACATTTTTCATTCTTTTTCTATCTTGTATTCTCCCTTGTCAGCCTGTAAATTATCCCATATCCAAGGGGAATACATGAGAATAGATACATGTAGGGAAAAGAGGCAATGTGCTTTAAAATTTAGCCAAACCTAGATAGAGGTGCGAATAACCGCTGAAACCATTCAGGACTGAGAGTCTCTCCAGAAGGTCCTTTCTCACTCTCCTCAATTTAAACCAGTTTGTTTTCTTTCCTTCCAGCACCATCATTCAAGATAAATATTATTTACATAGCATTTTTTGGTCCGAATCACTAATATTCAAATAGTATTATGTCCTGCTCTCTTTTCACCATCAATGTGTGATATTTTGACTGTTGAAAAATAAGTTGGAGTAAAGTCTTTGTGAGATGGTGACTATCTCTCCTCTCTTTACTCTCCCATCCCATAGTCATCACTACAATGTGCTGGGCACTGTGGTGAGTGGGAGATACAAACATGCATGAGTCGTGATGTCCGCTGAGAAACAATATATTTGAGAGGACTTCAAACAGTTGAGAGGGCCAGTCAGTGGCATGCTAGTTAAGGCGGCTGAATCCCACATGGCCTATAGTGTAGTACGAGCCCTGGACCCAGCAGCTTGGAAAACACACTGGGCACGTGTGTGGGTACCCCAAATCCCAAAAGGAGGGAGGACTGGAGGAGAAGAGATTGTGGCACGACCATTCCTCATGGGAGGTGCTTTCTCACTTCCTCGAGAGAGAGAAAGAGCATGTGCCCTCTGTCAAATTTTCCAAAACTTCATAGATAAAAGGGACCAGCAGTTAGTGTAATGGCTATGTCACTGGACTCCCATGTAGTTGACCGCAGTTTGAATCCCGGGCCCAGCGGCTTAAACTCATGCCAGGCATGTGTGCATGCGTGCCCAAGATCCTGAGAGGAGAATGAAAGAGAAGGGATTGCGGCATGGCCATCCCCCTAGGGGGTGATTTCTCGCTTTCTCTCTCTCTTTCTCTCTCTCTCTCTCTGTCATTCTGGTGAGCACATGCATCCTATAGCAAAAAACCTCTCAAAAAAAAAAAAAAAAACTTCATAGGAAAATGAAATTGAAGTACAGTCTTATTTCAGTGTAAAAATTTCAAAACTTGTGTAAGTTTTGTCATAATGTACATTGTCCATGAACTTTTGAAGGGGCATGTAGACATAACTAAGGCTCTAAGTCTTATAGTAGTGGAATTTATAAAATGATATGGCGACACAGAGATGAAGTGACTAATTAGCATCCAGGAATCAGAAGTCATCTGCCCCTGTTGATACAATGAAGGACAGATTTCTTGGCGAAGGTGATATTTCTCAGTAGGTTGAATGATAAGGGGGAAAAGCTGGTCTACAAAAGAGAAGGACTGGGACCAGCAAATGGCGTAATGGCTACGTTATTGGACTCCCACATGGCTAACCGTGGTTTGAATCCTAGACCTGGATGCTTGAAACATGCTTGGTGCTTGTGTGTTCCTGCCCACAATCCCAAAGAGAATGGAGAAGGGATTGCAGCATGGCCATTCCTCCTGGGGGATGATTTCTCACTTTCTATCTCTCTGTCTCTCTAGGGAGCACATGTGCTCTATAGCAAAAGTCTCTCTTAAAAGAAGAAAAAGAGAAGGGCATTCTAAAACACTGGGGCCAAGCTGGGAGGCAGATGGGAAACGTGACTGAGATACAGATAAAAGGCTCCTTAAGAAGTCTTCCAAATGAACACTAGCCTCGGTCTATTGCTAGGGATTTGTTTGAATTGTTAAAGGTCCAGTTATGTTTAAGTGATGGATGTCATCTTTGATCTCAGGGGTATGGACATTGCTCAATGCAAATGAATGAAACATTTCTGAATTTTCTTTAAAAATTGCAACTCAAGCCTCTTTATCAACTTACAAGAGCCATTATGATCATCCAACCAATGCACTGTTGACACATCATTTCATCTACCCTACAGATGACTCTTATGAGCTGCAATGTGGCCGGTCAACCAAAGAAACTTAATTTTCTTTTGGTAGTTAGTTATACATCATTTCCCCTTGCACCAATTCTTTCAGTTTGTTTCGGACTGAATTATCTCAGCACTTGCCATGTACTTACCAAGAAAAACCTGGATGTGCTCGTAAGTAGGCTTTAGAATTATTCTTTTGAAAGATTAGTCTCAGAATCCAAATTTTCACTTCGACCATTTGATTATGTTTTCAAAAGTCAGAGGAACATGTCTATGTGTTTGTTGTCTATAATGCCAAAACTTGGTCAGCATCTTGCAGAGTCCTATAACCACTCATTTCTCCCTTTATTTCTTACCAATGAATAGGAGCTGAGTGTATTCATAATGACTCGTGTTATTCCAGCCATATCCTAAGCCCTGCCATCAAATGGATTTCCGTCCATTATATTGTGCAGAACCAAGAAATATCACCATGTTAAAGCTTAAAGAGTTAAAGATCATTTTATCCACCCATGTGCTTTTTTATAGTGAAGAAACTGAGACCAGAGTAGTTACTGGACTAACAAGATAATGCAGAATTGAAACCTGAATCCAGGTCCCCAGACATTGTTTTGCTTTTAGTTTTTCTTGTTCTATGTCTTTCTTTGTTCCCACCTTCACCTCTCTATGTGAGACCTGTTAAGGATTTTAATCCGGATTTAAAATGATAGGAGATCAATAGAAGGTTTTCATGCTGGGGTGAGCATGGTCTGATTTATATATGTGTTTTAAAATTTCCCAGTGTTAGGTGGAGAATGGATCGAAGAGAAACACTATAACAAGTCTGTCTCATGGTTTTTGTCCTGATCACAGCCCTGAAGGGATCCCATGTGACTTTTGAAGACCATTCATCCCAACCACAGTGCAGTGTCCTTGGATAAACACTTGACTCGAAGACAACCAATCAGCAGCTATTACAGAGTCTGTCCAAATGGAAGTGCTAGTTACTACTCTGCCTCCAGAGAGTTTGATGAAGTCAGCCAGGTATCTGGATTTTTATCTACCTTGGAGACAGGGTCTTGCTGTATTGCTCAGGCTGTCCTCAAACTTGAGATCTTCCGGCCTCCGCTTGGATTACGGGCATGTACCACCACACCCAGTATGGACTGTTTTTAATACCTCAAGTAATTTCAATGACAAGCCAGTCTTGGGAGCCACTACTCTGGTGCAATTGGATTAAAAGATACAGAAACAATGCTCAGTAGTGAAACATTGTTGTCCTGACATCAGGGGTTGAGTGCCTTTGGGGCCAAGTGCCAAGTGAGTGACCAGAAGATATTTTTAAAAAATTATGATTTTATTTGGGACCAGCAGTTAGCGTGATGGCTGTGTCGCTGGACTCCCACGTAGTCGACCGCGGTTCGAGTCCCAGACCCGGTGGCTTAAACTCACGCCGGACACGTGTGCGTGCGTGCCCAAGATCCCGAGAGGAGAATGGAGGAGAAGGGATTGCGGCGTGGCCATCCCCCCTTGGGGGGTGATTTCCTGCTTTCTATCTCTCTGTCTCTCTCTGTCTGTCTGGCGAGCACACGCGCCCTATAGCAAAAACCTCTCCAAAAAAAAAAAAAAAGAAAAAAAAATTATGATTTTATTTAAGTTTATTTATTTATTTATTTTAATATGACCAGAGAAGGACAGAGTGAGAGAGAGAGAAAGCAGATTCAGGACTTGAACCGCACTCGGCCAGGTGGGAGTTCAGCACCCTTAACTACCATGCCACCTGCCGGCCCCATAATCAGAAGATATTGCTTGGGGATAAAGAAACTGAAGAGACAGAAACAGAGAAAGGAGAGAGGGACTCCATTTCTAAATTTGTACCAGCTCAATATCTGCTGTACTTGATTTTATATCTCGTATATTTTTGGGGGGAGATTTTTGCTATAGGGCACATGAGCTTGCCAGAGAGATAGAGAAAAAATGAGAAATCATCTCCTGGGGGGATGGCCACGCTGCATCCCCTTCTCTCCATTGTCCTCTTGGGATATGGGACATACATGCACATGCACCCAGCATGAATTTTAAGTTGTAGGGTCTGGGACTCAAGTTGCGGTCGACCATGTGGGAGTCCAGCACCTTAACCACTATGCCACCAACTGGCCCCTTAAGTCTTATAATTTTTAAGACTATTGACTCTTTACAAATATCATTTCTTCCTCCCTCTGTGCGTGTGCATATGTGAGTGTGTGTGTATGTGTGCATGCCTGCATGTACCACTTGACTGGGCTTTTGATCCTTGTTATTGGAATACTCATTAACTTGGAGAAAGTTCACAGGCTCAGAATCTTTCCTTATCTTTCCTTTCCCTCAACTCTCTATTTTCTCTCTATTCTCCTCCGTACCCACCCCCATGCCTGTGTCAAAGATCTTCCTCTCTTCCCAAGAACAGATGATCTAATCCAAGTCGGGTTGTCATTAAATGTCCGATAAGGATTTGATGTGATATCTCTAAGTAGGCATATTTCCATTTGAGGATCTTCCCAGGATTCCTGTAGCACAAAGAAGAATGGGCTCTCAGGAAGCACAGGGATCTGAGAAGGCTGAGAAGGGCAGGTTAGGATGAGCATATTAGGCGGGGGTGCTCTACTTCACACTTCTCATCCCACCCTGTGGGTAGAACTCAGACAAGGTGACTCAAAAAGTTAGGATTTCTGCATTTACTCAGAAGTTGAATCCCAACTCACCCTCACAAACAGAAACTTTAGTACTGGCCTTCTCAGATAACTCTGATCTGAAGTCACATTATATTTACATGCTCTAAGAGGTAACTCCTTGCACACAAAACTGAAGTATCTCTACTGAGGAAGGCAAGCGAAGATTCTACTTAGAACTGAGTCAAACTGAGAGAAATGAGAGCTGTTATCCTCTAGAAACCACTTCTAGGAGAGTAACCTACACATACACATACACTCATTCACAAACCAAGAAAGGGAGAGCCAGGTAGATGGAAATTCTAGAAGAATTGCCACCAGAACATTAACAGAGATAAACTTTGTTTGGAGCAATTTGTGTGTGTTTATTTTGATTTATTTTGTTTGTTAATGTGTTTTTACCTTGTGTTTTTTTTTTTAATGTTTTGTACTGAACATTACATTTGCAATGCTATTACATTAGTATTATAAACATTTTTTTTTTTTTCTGAGAAAGGAAGAAAGAAAAAGAGTGGTGAAGGGACAAAGGCAAATTCTAGAAATGGTGCGGTTGAGATTTGGACCCCACAGTCTGTCCTGGTGGATGATTCGTGGACTTGCTCTGTGCAGTGTTGGGCTTCTAGACGGTGTGTGGGAATGTGAAAGCAAATGCACCACCCAGAAAAAGCAGTGCAGAGAGAAACCCATCTGCATGAGGAGAATGTCTTCTAACAGGATTTACTCAATTGTAAAAACACTTTGTTCCTGTTTCAAGTTTAAATTATAGCCACAGCAATATTGAAAACTCGATGAAAGGATCGCTCAGGTCAACTTCAAAGTGGAGCTGAGATGTAGGATCTGTCAGGAGAGAGCCAACCACACCACCTCCACCTCCACTCTGGGACCTACCCAAGGCTGGGACTACAAACACACCCGCCGGGCTCTCTTTGTTTATTCTCCTGGGGATTTAACTGATGGAATCAAGATGAGGAGACTTCAAAACATGCTGCATTTTTTTTCTGTTTCCTTTGTCTCTCTCTTGCCTATTTCTTTGTATCTATTGACTCTTTTGATATTTTCTATCTCCCTCTCTCTGTTTTTCTCTCTCCCTTTCAATCTTTCTCTATTCCAAGAGCCTAAAATGAAAAGCCCCTAAGACCAGAAGCCGCCTGGTTGTGACACACAGGGGTGTAATTCTGTGATTCATAAATCCATTCCTGGCTGGCTAGTTGGTGGGTTGCCTTCCCTAGGTTCCAATTACTAGCTGCAGTTTAATCCAGAGCCAATTGCTCGCTAGCACAATCATGGAATCATTTAGGTTTATTTAGAAACCTTTTAATTTTATTTTTAAAATTACTTTAAGGATCTCTCAGGATCTTTATGTTTTTATTTAGAAAAGTTAACGTATTTTAATATCTTGGATGTGAATAAGCCTAAAGAGATACCAAACAGATGAGACAAAACTGGTTCATTATAATTATTAAACTGCAATTAAAATTCTGAGATTAAGAGGCCAAATTTCAGAAAGGGTATTTCCTTTCTTTACTAAAAATTGTAATTGTATTTTGTTTTGTTTGGAGTTCTGTTTTTTGTTTTGTTTTATTTTTTGCTGTCTCTCTGGAGACATACAGAGACACATACACACAGAAAGTAAGTAAGTGAGAAAGCATCCTTTAGGGGGAATTGTCATGCCACAATCCCTTCTCTTCCATTCCCGTCTTAGAATTTGGGGCATGCACCCATATAGGCCTGGTGTGTTTTTCAAGCCTCTAAACTCAGGACTCAATTGGCCACGTGGGTTTCAGCTGGCTTAACAACCACAGCAGCTGCTGGCTCCCAACTCTATTTTGTTTTTAACGAGTACAAAGCATTTTTACATCATCTGAAGTACACCCTCCTACCATTCAGTGAAGAAAACAGGGCAAATATTACATTAACTCCAGCTTACAAAGTGGAAAACAGACAAAAAGGGAGTCCAAAGACCTGTGGTTACCTGCCAGGAGAGACTGAGGTGCCGCCGTTGGGCCAAACTTGGACTCCTTCCCACACTGGCCACACTCAGCTCACTCCCAAAGAAACAGAAACTCCTTCCCTGGGATTTGCCTGACTATCCCCAGGTACTACAGTAAGGCAGAACCTGGGCGGGGGGGGGGGGGGGGGGGGGGGAGGAGCAGGTGGCTTGATACTTAAAGGCACTGGATCCCCACATGACTGACCATGGTTCAAGTCCTGGACCTGGTGGCTTGCTTTCTCCCTTTCCTTTTCTCTCTCTCTCTCTCTGGTAAAATTTAAAAATAATAACAAATAGAATTAAATAAAGAATTTTTTTTAAAGATAGAACCTGGAATAAATAGGAGATCCTTGAAATAAATTTCCAATAAGTCTTCATTTTTTTATTAAAGTTTCTTTCTTTTGTGAGCAAAAGACCAGGGTCTTGACCCTCCAGCAGTGTCTTGGCGTCATGACCCACCCCCAGCCCACCAGCCCTGGATCATGGGCACATGAACCGCCAATGTCCTCAGGAAGGTCTCCAGGTATGAACCTGAAACCTTCTCTGTGAATCAGCCTTGCAGGGTGTTGTATTACCACTGTGCAACCACCTGGCCCCATGTTTTAATTTTTTTTTGTGTTTAATAATTATTTATGAAAAACTTTAATCTGTAGATGTTGTTTTGATCAATTGACTAATAATATTTAATAACTCACTCCAGAATAGCTTTTTAAATACTTACAATCTTAGAGATATAAGAAACGAAGACATTTATAGGTGTATATTTAATTACTTTTTCTCTTTCCCATCCTATAGAACTCATGCCCATGCATGTGCCAAACAAGAGAAAAAGAGAGTGAAGCACAGGATCTCATTACTCTGTGGTCCCCTTCCCCAGCCCTCAAGCTCCTCAGGATCCTGTGTGTGAGATGAGGAGAAGAGGAAAAGGGTTACACAAATAGGAGCCTCTACGATAATGACGGTAATGCAGCCCAGCCTCTGTGGCGCAGGTCGTAGGGTACTCGTCTGCACCACTGGAAGACACATGGCTGACCACAGGTTTCAGATCCCAATTTGACCTGAAATGCAACAGGTGGGCACTCAAGATCTTGAGGACTGGGGGAAGGGAATCTCAGTATGATGAGACCCTGTCAAGCATGCTTCTCTCTCTCAATGAAAAAAAAATTTTTTTTAGAGGTTTTCCACTATAGGGCGCGTGCGCTCGCCAGACAGACAGAGAGAGACATAGAGACAGAAAGCGAGAAATCACCCCCCAGAGGGGATGGTCACGCCGCAATCCCTTCTCCTCCATTCTCCTCTCGGGATCTTGGGCACGCATGCACACATGCCCAGCGTGAGTTTTAAGCCACCGGGTCCAGGACGCGAACCGCGGTCAACTACGTGGGAGTCCAGCGACATAGCCATTACACTAACTGCTGGTTCCCTCAATGAAAATTTTCAAAAACTTTAAAAAATTATGGTAACAGATATCAGCTATTGAAAACTTACCGTGTGAGGAGAATCTTGCACACATACATTTTTTTTTCCCCTTTGGAGAGATTTTTGCTATAGGGTGCGTGTGCTCACTGGAGAGACAGAGTGAGACAGAAAGCAAGAAATCACCCTCCAAGGGGGATGGCCATGCTGCAATCACTTCTCCTCCACTCTTCCCTTGATTTTGGGCATGCACACACATGTGCCCGGTGTGAGTTTCAAGCCACCAGGTCTGGAACTCAAACTATGGTTGGCCATGTGGGAGTCCAGCAACGTAACCATTATACCATCTGCTGGTCCCACATACACACATTAAGAGATGGGTAATATCTTTCTTTTGTAAAATGAAAGACGGACAATTATAAAAGGATAAGAAAGGAGGGAAGTGAGGTTCTCATAATAATAAAGATAATCTGTATTCAACTTTATCCTTATTAAATGGATGAGGAAACTAGGGAAGTAGGAGACTAGATAGCCTACCTGAAGATAACCTACCTAACGTGTTGAACTTCATTTAAAACCCACAGCACTCTGATTCCCAAGTCTATTGTGTCAACCATTATGCTTACCAGGAGAAAATACATGAAAGTGACCCTTCGTGGCCCATATTCATACAAAGGATGGTTAAAGGTAGTGTTCCAAGAATCACTGCCCTTTTATCACTTGCCTTCCCATGTCCTTTACATCTACCCACTCTTCTTGATTCTCCTTTTTTTTTTCCCTTTGTTAGAGAAGGTCTTGGTCTGTGGCAGTCCTCCTACCTCAGCCTCTCAGCTGAGACTACAGATGCACCACACACAGATTTTTCCGACAGGGTCTTACTATGTTGCCTAAACCAGCCTTGAGCTCACAAATCCTCCTGCCTGGTGCCAGCAGATGGTGTGGTGATTAAGGTGCCAGACTCTCACATAGTCAATTATGGTTCAAGGCCCAGATCCAGTGGCCTGAAAATCACTCCAGGCATGTGTGAGTGCATGCCCAAAATCCTGAGAGGAGAATGGAGGAGAAGAGAAAGTGGTGTGGCCATCCCCCCTGCAGGGTGATTTCTCACTTTCCCTCTCTCTGCATCTCTCTGTCTTTCTCCTTTCCAGTGAGTGCACGCACCCTATGACAAAAAAAAAAAAAAAAAAAAAAAAATAATAATAATAAAAAGAAAAGAAAAATTAAAAATATCCACCTGCCATAGCCTCTTAAGTTTAGAGACTATAGGCACATGCCATTGCACCCAGCCTTTAGGTTGGACCTAGAATCAAACCCGGGCCTTCCGTGTGGTCCCAGCTTGCAGAGCACAGCATTTTAGCAGCACACACAACCATGCTGGGTCTGATACCCCTTCTATTCACTCATCCATTCCTCTTTGAATGCAATGTCTTCAGTTTTCTAAAGGCACCCATGAGCATTGCATTGTTTTCTGTGCATCCTGTCTTGTGGGAAGGATATTCAGGATTTGGACCTGTTTCTGATGTCACATTCCATTCCTGGACATATTTTTCTCCCACTGAAGCCCACACAGAATAATTAATATCAAATAGTAAGGCACGTTCTTCAATAATTAACACCTGGAAAGAAGCCAGCTAACTGGCAACAAAGCCAAGCTCAGTGCAATTTGGTTTCCTGAGCTGGACAGATAATGAAGAAAAAAACCTTTAGTCACCACTGGAGTATTTGGGCTGGAGGGGGGTAATAAAAACGACAGGAAGCAAACAAACAAGATAGAAGCCAGGAAATAGAAACAGCGTGGAATAGCAACGAGGACAAGGGCAGTTAAACTGAAGTGGCAAGAGTTGGAAATGGGACATAGTGGAAAAAATGATGTGGCCCCTAGGCAGTGGAAGGCTTTATATGGTTAAAACTACTGAGCTCACTCAGTTCTTACAAATTCTATGCTGGCAGTGAGAGGGGCTTTTGGAATAGCTACACAATTGTTCTGAAATCAGTTTTATTCCAGTAGAGCTGGCTGTGCCCAGGGGCATGAAAAGTGATGGCATATTTGGTATGATAAGCAGGAAGCTCCACTGCCACAAATACTGCCTTCTTTGTCAACTGCCAGCCATGGTGCTACCAATTCCCCCTACTAGTTACCCTTTGGGATTAAATCACTAGAGGTATCTGTTATAATGTGTATCTTGGAGCATGTTGAAAAAATCTAACAAGAGAGTCAACCATTTCTCTTCCGGGTCCAGGACTCGAATGGTGCAGTCAGCCTTGTGGGATCCAGCTGCCTTGATCGCCATGCCATGGACTGGCCCTGACATTTGTATTTTGATGATCATAGGTAGGGGAAGGAGGTGCACACAAATCTGTAGAGCTAAGAATTAGCATTTCGGAAGTTTTGGGGTGAGAGGAGTGCCCACACAGGTCATTGTAAGGAGAATGATCAACTCTTCAGGGGAATAGCAACTCTCCCGTCTGGTTCCAGGTGAGCTGCTTCGTGACATACGCACTTCCAGTAAGTAGGGCATGCCCACCTTTCTGTTCAGCCGCAGCACCTAGGCCATCAATGCTACAACAGCCCTAATAGGAAGAAGGAAGGAAGGAAGGAAGGAAGGAAAACTGCACACCATGCTACTCTGTCATGGCAAAGAGAATGGAAATTTACTCTGAAAAGCAATTTAAAGTCTGGAGTTTTTTACTTGCTTTGTTTTGAGCTTCTGCTTTCTTTCTTTTTATCCCCCTTAAAAAAATTGCTGGAGGGCACTTGCACTTGTCAGAGAGAGAGAGAGAAAGAGGAAAAGTATCCCCCTCCATGGGGCATGGTCATGCCATGTCCCGACCCAGGGGGACAGTCAAACAGGTTTCCTGAGGGAAGGAGTGAGAGCTGGAACAAGCGGCAGTGTCACAACACGGAGACGACACAGTGTCGTCTGTTTATTGTGGGCAGCACGGTACAGCACGGAGACGACGCAGTGTTACAACTCTTTAGGGTCGCGTCGTCTGTTGTGAGCAGCACGGAGACGACGCGGTGTCACAACTCTTCAGGGTCGTCTGGAGACGATGTAGTGTTACAACTCTTCAAGGTCGTCTGGAGACTGTGCGGTGTTTCAACTCTTCAGGCTCTCCAGGGTCGTCGTCTTCCTGATCATCTGTGTCGTCTTCGTTGTCTTCCTGGTCACCTGGTTATTGTGGGCCAGGCATGGTGGTTATATACATGTTGGTGGATCTTAAAAGGTGGGTTATGATTGGTTGTAAATGGTGGGCCGTGATTGGTTGTAAACGGTGGGCCGTGATTGGCTGTAAACGGTGGGTTATGATTGGTTGCTTTTGGACCAATCATGAGGTGCCGGATATGCAAATCTGAGGGATTCTAGTGGCCAATCATGGCAATTGTTTGCTCTCTGAGAAACCTCGGCAGACTCGCTGGTGCACAGCCTCCCACAATGCCACAATCCCCTGTCTTCATTTCTCTATCCTATTGGGATTTGGGGCATGCACACACACATGACCAGTGTGTTTTTCAAGCCACCAGGGCTGGGATTCTAACTCTGCAGTCGGCCACATGGGATCTGCACCCTTAACCAGTAGGCTGTGGGGCCAGCCTCTAGTTTTTACTTTTTGAATAAAGTACTTTCTCAAAATGTTCTTAGGTTTACTGAAAAACCCAAGAGACCTCCTAGAAAATATATATCCTATTTATTTTCTTTCTCCCGCCCCCATAGGGCATGTGCACTCGCCAGAGAGAGTGAGAGGGAAAGTGAGAAATCACCCCTCAATGGGAATGGTCACTCTGCAATTTCTTCTCCTCCATTCTCCTCCTGGGATTTAGGGCATTCATGCACATGTGCCCAGTGTGATGTTCAAGTCACTGGGTTGGGTACTCGAATCACGGTTTGTGGGAGTCCAGTGCCATTACCACCATGCTACCTGCTGGCCCCATATACATTCTATTTCAACAAAGTATTAAATGTCCCAGAAAATCACCCTCACTAGCAAGTAGATAATTAATTTTCAGCTTTTTTTTTCTTTTAATTAAAGTGAAATTCAAATAACATAGAACTAACCATTTTGATAAGAATGATTCAGCTAACTGGCATCTAAGCCAGACTCAATGCAATTTGGTTTCACTGAGCTGAGCAGATAATAAAGAGCATGAACATTTAGTCACCAGCAGAGTATTTGGAGCCATAGTGGGCTAATCACAGCTGGACAAGGGTAGCATTCACAATATTGTGCAACTGTCACCTCTATCTATTATAGTTACAAAACATTTCATCACCCCAAAAAGAAACACTGCGCTTATTCTTTCCTCAGCCCCTGACGACCACTGGTCTCTGTTCTCTGTGGATTCATCTGTCCCTATTATTTCACACACTGTAAGTATGAGGGAACTTTGAAAAGTTAGTGGGGAAAACGGAATTAAAGTTCAAAATTATTTCAAAATTATTTTCATGCAAAATATTTTTGAAATTCATGCATAGTCGTTTAGTTCTTTTAGAAAGATTTTTGTTGTATCTTTGCTGGAGAGACAGAGAGAGCAAGAAATCACCCCCCCCCTCCCCGGGAGGAATGATGGTCATGCAACAATCCCTTCTCCTCTCAGGATCTTGGACACACACACACACATGCCCAATGTGAATTTTAAGTCACCAGGTCTGGGACTCAAACCATGGTCAACTACATGGGAGTCTAGCAATGTAGCCATTATGCCATCTGCTGGTTCTCATGCATAGTTGTTTTTTTTGTTTATAATATACACTTTATAAAGAACTTTTTGAAGATCCTTCATCCATCATATATACAGTCAGGCTTTTGTGTCTAGCATCTTTCGCTCAGTACAATTTTTTCAAGTTTCATCTACAGTGTAGCAATTATCAGTAGTTCATTCCTGTCTTGTTTGAATAGTACCCTGCTGCATGGGTGGACCCATTTTGTTTATCCATCCATTCATTGATGGACATTTGGGTTGTACCTACCTGGCCAACCATGGCCAGTGTGAATTGTGCTATGAATATGTTTGCACATGCATTTGTTTAAATACCTGTTTTCAGTTATTTTGGGTATGTACCAGAGGGTGGCGTTATGGGGTCATACAGAAATTATATCTTTAACATTTTGAAAACCTATTAAACTGTTTTTCACAGTAACTTCACCATTTTATATCTTCACTAGCTATTTACAAAAAATCCATTTTTCTCTATAACCTCACCAACACTTAGTATTTTTTTTTTTCATTATAGCTCTGCTAGCAGGTGTGAAACAGAAATGTATCATAGTTTCTATCTGCATTTTCCTAATGAGTAGTGGCAGTGAACATCTTTTCATGTACTCATCGGCCATTGGTGTATCTTCCTTAAAGAAATGTTTGCTCAAGTCTTTTGCCTACTTATTGATTGGGTTGTGTGTGAGTAACTGACTTTGAACAGTGATGAAACCATTCATAGTTGGCATTTCCTGACTTTTGGGTAATGAAGATCAGCATCCTAACTTATTCTTGTTACAGTGTATCTCTCAGTCTGGCTCCTTTTCAGGGAAAATGTTAAGAATGTTCCTTTGATGTTCTTCTCTGGTCACAATTCTGATAATAATAGAGCTAATTTTTTTTTTTAAGAGAGATTTTTCTATAGAGCCCGTGCACTCACCAGAGAGACAGAGATAGAGAGACAGAAAGCAAGAAATCACCCTCCGGGGGGATGGCCAAGCCATAATTCCTTCTCTATTCTCCTCTTAGGATCTTGGGCACACACACACACGCACATGGCCCAGCGTGTTTCAAGCTGCCAGGTCCGGGATTCGAACTGTGACCAACTGTATGGGAGTCCAGTCATGTAAACATTACGCCATCTGCTGGTCTCTAGAGCTAACATTTTTAAGTCCTTACTATGTGAAAGCACTATTTTGAGTGCTTTTATATTTATTAACCCACTTAGTTCATGTAACAACCCCACAAATTACATTTTGTAGAGGGAAAACTGAGACAGCTTGCTCCAAATCACATAGTTAGACAATGGTGGGGACACAATTTGGACAATATCAATAGAGATTGAAAGAGAATGGATTGAAGCAGTCCTCAGCTCAAACTTTTTTCCTGTTAATGTCTAAAAGACGGTTTTCAGGTCAGTGTATATTCCCAAGTACTATAAAGCTGTTGGGACAGGAATAGCAGATGAGTTGCTATGTACAGAATTGAAATTGCCATCAAAAGAACAGCAAGCATGCTGAGTCTTAACAAATTATTCATGCAGGGTCCAATAGGTGGTACAGTGGTTAAGGCCCTCGATTCTCACATGGTCTCCCATGGTTTGAGTCCCAGACCTGGCAGCTTGAAAACTGGGTGTATGTGTGTGCGTGCTCAAAATTTCAGGAGGAGAATGGGAGAGAGGGGATTGTGGTATGTCCATCCTCCCGGGGGGGGGGTGATTTCTCACTTTCCATCTCTCTGTGTCTCTCTGTCTCTCTCCAGGGAGTGCATGCGCCCTATGCCAAAAACCTGAACAAAAAATTATTCATGCAAATAGAAAAGATGTTGACCAAATAAGCACCCTTCTGGGTGAAATGAACCCATTTCAGTAAAAACTGTATGAATTTTCACTAATGGCTGGAATCAGTGATGGAGAACATGTGAGCACTAGGAGTGCAGCAGCTGCAACTCTAAGACCGAGGTCTCAATGAGCAGAGCCCATGGACGACCCATTCCCTTCATCAGGAAGATGGTGAACATGCTGACACATTACCAGGGGGACACTTAATGAAAACCATGACAGCAAAATGCTCCCCAGGGACTTTGTTTTAAAGAAAATAAAACCTCAGTGGTCTATTCTATATTTTAACACACACATACACACACACACACACACACACACACACACACAGAGTCATTACACTGAGTAAGCTTTTTTATTTGGTAACTAGATTCATTAAACACTGCTTGTGCCTGAACTTCTCCTTGCAAGTATGCAAAACAGACTTTGATAATGTTTTTGGCTCAGTGATATAAACAATAAACCTAAAAACGCTAAAATATTTATATATATGTGGGTCCCAAACATGAGATATACCATCTTTCTCCAAAGCTTTCGTTGTCCTACCCACAATCGTCCATTTATTTACTTCTTAAGTCTTTTAAGTTTTTTTCTCTCACTGAAATTTACTTATAACTTTATAGACAGAACTGAGGTAGGTCTATAAGAAACCGTTATAAAGTTGGAGATTTAAATGCTAGGAAAACGGAAGATTGAAAACAAAATTGATTTGGAGCAGAGAGCAAAAATCTACCCTGTGTCTAATATTCAATGACCATTGTAAACAGCCAATCATCTACTATATAGACATTGATTTCTGAGCTCTCAGTAGACCTATAACACACAAATATTTGACAAGATAAACGTGAGAGACGCCTTTAAAATTTGCCACAGCCGCTGTGCAATGTGGCTCAGAAAAGGTGATGGGAACCGTGCTGTGTCTCTTCCAGTGGGATGACATTCCTTGTTATTCCACAAGGCACTTTATCAAGTGATGAGCTTTTCAGAATCTGTCCATCAAGGAGTGAGCAGATACAGTCATGGGAAAACTGCCGGAGTGAAGTGAGATTACTGTACAGAGTGTTAGCAAGGATGTCCCTGGGGAGCAGGGTTTGGAAAAAGTTCTGTAAGGAAGAGAGGGTGGGTGGTAATCCACAGGACGGATGTGGGAGGCTTTCAACTGGGATGGTGGCAGAGAATAGAGACAGTCCAAGGAACAAGAAAGAGGTCAAGGTTGCAGGTAACATTGGCTTGCTGTCCCTCAAAGCAGGTGTTTATTTTGATTTCTGGTTGGGCAGGTGGGGCCGAGACAGGATGCCATCCATACAGAACGCTGGAAACCTTTCAGACCACACTGAGCCACTCAGGCGCACATAGCGACCGGCCGGTCTCTGTGACTTATTTCATTAGCAGCGAAAGGAGTCAATGTATAAGAGCTATGGTTCTCAATTCTGCCCAGGGGACATTCCGCAATGTTTGGAAACATTTTAGGTTGTCACAGTTTGGCAGGATGCTGTTGGTGGGTGGACGATAGGGTGCTAAGCATCCTGCCATGTACAGGACGGCTCCCCACGACGAAGTATTGATCTGCTCAAAATGCCGACAGCACTGAGGGTGGGAAACCCTCATGTAGACTGAGCCGTCCTTTCTCTTCCCTTGTGCTCCATGTCCAGGAGGCACCCACCCACCCACACACTCACACACACACACACACACACACACGGTGAACTCAGGAATCCAGGTCTGAGTCCCACATACCAGGGTACTGGGCTGTCATCTGGAAGCTATTGTGAAAGAATAACGGCGGTAATAGCTGCCGATTTAGCGGGGGCAGCCGACGGCAGCACAGCGAGGACGATGTTTTCCGAGGCTGACTCACAGGGCGAGGTTCTGGGTTTGCATGTGGAAGCCTCGTGGAACACACCAGGCACACGCACACCTGTGATCCAGAGTGGGTTGAAGCTGGGGATAGAGGGCAACATGCGGACCCTTCAGACCCCTCCTTTTTTCTCGGTCAGAAAAAAAGAAAACAAATTAACTTACAAAAATAATAGTAACTACCAGTTTTGAGTACTGCCTGCCAGGTGCTTCTTACATCTCACACTTAACCCCTGGAGCAGCCCTGCCTGCAACCAGGCCAAAACAGAGTGGCACTGAAGCAGCTTGACTTTAGCCCTTTGTCCTGGACCATGCTACCACATTTCTCTCAGAACATGTCATCTCGTGTGTGTGTGTGTGTGTGTGTGTGTGTGTGTGTGTGTGTGCTGGAGAGGGGAGGTACAGCTTACATGGGTTTTCTATATATGAGGAAACTTTTTAAAGTGCATGAAAAGATGGAATTAAAGTATGAGTTTATTTTGGTGTCAAAAAAACGAAATCCAGGGAACCAGCAGTTAGCGTAATGGCTATGTCGCTGGACTCTCACATAGTCGACTGTGGTTCGTGTCCCGGACCCGGTGGCTTAATACTCACGCCGGGCGCGTGTGCGTGCGTGCCCAAGATCCCGAGAGGAGAATGGAGGAGAAGGGATTGCGGCGTGACCATCCCCCCTGGGGGGTGATTTCTCGCTTTCTGTCTCTCTGTCTCTCTCTGTCTGTCTGGCGAGCGCATGCGCCCTATAGTGAAAAACTCTCTCTCAAAAAAAATTAAATCCATGCATAGTTATTTCAAAATATACATTTTCTGTGAACTTTGTGAAGACCCCATGATTACAAGTGTTCTGCCTGACTTCTATCCCTTTACTGTGCTCCCTCTGGACTATGTAGCTCAAAGCCATGACCTTGGCAAGCATTTCATAATGGAAGCTGTCACTGCCATCATATCTGCATTTCCATGCATGCCAAGATGTGAGGCTATGCTGACCACTTACCCCTCTCCTCTCCAGAACCAGACCCTCCTGTAAGAGAGGGACTGTTGTCTTTTTGGTCTTTGGAATCCAGCTCCTTGTACTTGGCTGACACCGTTTGTTGAATAACTACCCTGTTGGAAAGCTGGCCTTAACCACAAGGTTATGCTGGCTCAGGAGGCCTGGTTGGTGCCTTCAGTCAGCACGTCTGTTCTCAAGGGTATTGGGCAGTCCTCCAGAGTCATGACTCTACAGAAACGTCGGGTTTGGGTTACTTCAGGCAAGAAACCCGGCCTCTGGCTCCAGTAGACAGGGAGAGAGTCTCGTTTTTTGGAGAGGTTTTCGCTATAGGGTGCGTGCGCTCGCCAGACAGACAGAGAGAGACATAGAGACAGAAAGCGAGAAATCACCCCCCAGGGGGGATGGTCACGCCGAAATCCCTTCTCCTACATTCTCCTCTCGGGATCTTGGGCACGCACGCACACGCGCCCAGCGTGAGTTTTAAGCCACCGGGTCCAGGACGCGAACCGCGGTCGACTATGTGGGAGTCCAGCGACATAGCCATTACGCTAACTGCTGGTTCCCGAGTCTCGTTGTTTTTCAGCAGGGAACTTGATGGAGATATACACTATTCTCTGAATTTTTTTTTACAGAGAGATTTTTGCTATAGGGCATGTGCACTCACCAGAGAGAGACAGAGACAGAAAATGAGAAATCAGCTCCCAGGGAGGATGGTCATACCACAATCCCTTCTCCTCCATTCTCTTCTCAGGATTTTGGGCATGCACACACATGTGCTTGGCATGAGTTTTAAGCCGCCAGGTCCAGGACTCAAACCACGGTCGACTACATGGGATGTAACCTTTAGGCCATCTGCTGGTCCCTATTCTCTGAATTTTAATAAGGCCTTAGATCTTTGTTTTTTCTTTTATTTCCAGAGGGCATGTGTAAGCACGAAAAAGAAAGAGAGAGAAAATAAATCCCAGTGGGACTTGGTCATGCAGTAATCTGTTTTTCTTCATTCCCCCAACCTGTCAGGACTTGAGGCATGCATGTATCTTTGCTTAGCATGTTTCTCAAGCCACTGGGGCTGGGATTCAAACCTCAGTCAGCCATGTGAGATCTTGCTCCTCAATGAGTAGTGTTTAACTACTATTTTAAAAATTATTAAAATTCAAAATAATAACCTAAATGTTAAATAGTTAAACATCTTTAATATGCATGTTTATATATTTAAAATTTAAATAAAAGTTCATTAAAAATCTAATAAAGGAGACAGAGAAGAGGAAGCAGGAGGTGTAGTTCTAATCGTGCTATATCTCATTGTTTCTAAAAACATGGTTAGGCAGTTGATCCTGGGGTTGAAAACAAACTAAATATGTTCTTAACTCAGTAAATAGGATTTCTCTTTTTGTTGTTGTTGTTTTTGCATTGATTTACACAGTATAAATGAAAGAAAATTGTTTTTGTAGTTGTTGGCTTGATAATCACCCTGGAAAATGATTTTGGAATGTTCGCAATTGCAAGAGATCATTTATTCCATTACTTTCACTCTGACCAAGCCCACATCTTTCTCTAAAACATGTCTTAGTTTTAGGGTTTATAAATTGAACGTATTGTAAAGCTGGAATGCAGCATGAAATGCGCTCACAAACAAAAACCTAGGCTTGTTCAGCAGTCTTTCTACAGCACAAACAAAAGTGCAGCCACTAAAACATTCTGCTACATGAAGGCCTTTTTTGAGGTATTTAACGTGTGTTCTTATTTTTAAAAATAATATTAGAACTCTACCTTTAAAGGAATTCGATTACTTGAAGAAATGCGTGGTAGAGGAGACAAAACCAACACTTAACTCTTATTCATTCCAAAGCTGAAGAGCACAACTTTTCAATATTTAAAACCACTGGAAAAATAAGGATATTTAAAATGAGCACAAAGATGAGAATAAGCAGAAGACAGCCGTTCTTTAACAAATAATCACTTCTTTATCTGAAAACAAAGCATGTACCTTCGCCTAATGGCTCATCCTCTCTGGACCTCAGGTCCCTGACCCGAGGGATGAACAGGTTGAACCATGTGCGTTGTGGTCTCACGTGGTTTGATTCCCTCTATCCCACACCCAAGTTTATTAACCATCTCATAAGTCATCTATATTTTCAGTAATGCTGCCCTCCAGCTATCTGTGGGAATCTTTAATTCTGCTTCATAATGGATCAAGCTTTTTTTGTTTTGCTTTGAGTTTTTTTTTTTGGGGGGGGAGGGGGGCTGGGCGTTAAGCAACTCAGAGAAGGGCCAGGTCTGCTGTAATTTACCTTTGATGAGTTGACTTGAGATCTGTGATGGAAAAACTCTATGTCTTTGTTGGTGGTATCTAGGGGCCAAAGGAGCCTCTTCCCCTATCTTCCTACTGGCCATCCCTGCCCTTAGAGACCTTCAGCTGCCCTGGCCAACCCTGCCTTGTCCCTGTGAGCCTTAGGCTCACCATGGTACATCTGTTTTGTTGTCCTGGTTACATCTCATTAAGATCATTAAGATCCGTCCATTGAAACACACTATGTGACTTTCATATGGACCCTTATGGCTTTATTTCTTGAAGAGTTTTTATGCCTCCACTCACTGGTTGTGTGGAAATGACAGAGTCTAACAAGAACCTAGGACTCTGCTTTCTAAACATGGCCCTCCTATTTGAAAGGTGAGGCAGGGGCTGGACAGTGGTGAAGTGGTAACATAATGCTCTTCCAGACTACCCACATCCAGAAACCTCTCCAAACACACTATGTATCCCCATGCCCATGATCTGGGGATGGCTGAAGTTGGGAGTGGTCATGGTGTGAAAAACCCTGATGGAAATGCCCATTTCTTTTTCTCTGTCTCTCTCACTTATGGAAGAAGAAAAAAACATTGGGTGGGGGGAAGGACACCTATGTGTTTTACATTGCCTTAATATACTCATCTGGAAAGATGGAAAATAGTTACAGCCTGCACTTCTTCACTTGGATGCTATAAGGACAAAATGGTACAAGCACACACAAACATTGTGTTTATAAGTGTGTGTGTGTGTGTGTGTGTGTGTGTATGTATACATATGTGTGTAAAAGAGATCTAAAAAATCGTGTCAGGTATGATGTCAATATAAAATAATATTCCACAACGAAATTAATGTTAGAACATTTTCTAAGAAATATTTTTTAATGTGTGTATGCCTCTTTATAGTGGCTGTCTGATAAATTATAGCTTTCAGACTCCAGTTAAGACAGCAGTGGGAAAGAATCCTTCCTCTCCCCAGGCCTCCCAACTGCTCCTTTCTCCTTGCCTGAAACATCTGGCAGCCCTTTGTAGTTCTGGATGATTTGGTTTGGAATTCATTAGTAATAATTGATGTGCTTTCTGGAATTTGTTGAAACACTTCATCGTGTGGTTGGTAGCCAGGCCAAAAAGGATTATTCAAAGGGAGCCAGCCAAGCTGGTGGACTGAGATGGGCAATAACTGAGTGCTTCGTGCCTGTGGCTTTAGAAAGCTGCCTCCTCTCCCATCCCTCACCCAGCTTGGGTGTGAGGCCACTTGTCTGTCATGGTAGAAGTTTGGTTTTCTGTAGTGGTTTGTTTTTCTTCTTTCTTTCCTTCCTCTCTTTCATCCTCTCTCTCTCTCCCTCCCTCCTTTCCTTCCTTCCTTCCTTCCTTTTTTTTTTTTTTTTTTTTTTTGGTGGTGGTTGTTTTTTAATAGGGAAATCACTTTATTTTACTTTGAGTAGTGGGTAGGCATCCCATCTCAGGACTTCTGGAATGACTTCTTGGTACCAGGGGAAGTGGAAACCCTGAGCACACTGGCACACATGCTCTTGCTCAGGGCCCTGCTCTTGTCTACCCTGGGCACAGATCTGGCCATCCCTGAAGCAGAGGGACAAGTGCAAGGGCATGTTCTGAGGTGGTTCTCAAAGAGACTGGACATGCAGGTGTAGTGAAAATAGTCCTGGTGGATGACAGTGGTCTTCAGCATCTTTATGTTGGTCACCCCACTAGACAGGACGCATCCTTGGATGAGATATTACCAGTGATGGACATTTTGTTGTCAGTGCAGGTGCCCTCACTGGCCTCTGTGAGTGACTTGAAGCCCAGATTGGTGTTCTTGTGGTAAAGCAGGAACATCTCCTGGCCAAGGCCTCGCAGTAGGACCTTCCTTCTTTTTGTTTTGAAAGACAGTGCTGCATTTGGTAGGCACACTTGGTTTGAATGTCACCACCTTCCTGACTGGAAAAAAAAAAGCAACAACAGTGTTTGCATTAATTTACTGACTTTCTTGTAGTGTTGTGTCAAGAGTTCCCTGCAACTTTGCTAAATTCACTTATCACACTTAAGGGTTTTTTTTTTTTAATGAAGTCTAGGTTTCTCTACGGAATACAATTATGTCATCTGAAAATAGGGACAAGTTAACCGCTTCCTTTCCTACATGAGTGACTTCATCCTCTAGCCAGAAGGTATTGGCAGGATTTCCAGTACTGTGTTGAATAAGAGTACAGAAAGTGGACATCCTTGTCTTGTTCCAGTTTTAAGAGGAAACGCTTTCAACTTTTCTCCATTCAGGAAATCAGTCTGTCAGAGAGACTTCTGCACAGCTATATTTATTTTAACATTATTTGTAGTAGCTAACCCATGGAATCCACCTAAGTACCTGATAACTGATGAATGGATAAAGAAAATGTGGCATGTATACACAGAGGAATACTGCTCAGTCATAAGGATCTTCCTGTCATTTGAGACAAAGTAGATGAATTCAGAAGATAAATGGTTAAGTGAAATAAGTCAGGCTCTCGAAGACAAATACTGCATGTCCCCACTTAACAGATACTGACTGTCCCCAATCACAGCAGAAACTAAAGGACTTGATAGCACAGAAGTACAGAAAATCATGATAGATACTAGAAGCTGCATGAGGCAGCCAGTGAGAGGTTTAGGAGAAACTGATTAGCAGACACAAGAGTGCACAGAAGCAAGTGGAATAGGCTATGGAACAGAGCACGGCAGTAAAATAAAACAAGACGTTGACATTCCAATATATATTTCCCCCCCAAAAAAGTAAAACAAATTCAAAATATGCATGATATAATGTTAAATGTTGTGCATATTCAAAATGCTGAAGATAGTGAACATGTCTTTCATTTGAATATTATACACTGTATATACGCTTTAAAAACATATCATACCATAAGTGTACATATATGTACAATTATATGTAAATCAGAAATTACAATAAAAATTAAAGAGTTTCCTTTGACAGAGTGACGAGGAGATCACCCAATCAAAGACATTTGTTGTTTTACTTTTTCAATAATTATTTCATTTTATTTATTCATTAATTTATTTTAATGTGACCAGAGAGAGACACAGAGAGAGAGAAAGTGAGAGAGCAAGCTGCCAGGTCCGGGACTCTACCCATGATCGGCCACGTGGGAGTGTCCAGTGCCTTAACCACCACACCACCTGTTGGTCCCTGTTGTTTTATTTTTAATTTAACGCAGAGGGCACGTGCACATGTGGAGTGGGAGCAAGAAAGTTCTCCCCAAGGGGAAATTATCAAACTATAATCCCTTTTCCTCCTTTCTCCCTCCTTTCAGGATTTTGGGCACATACACACACACACACACACACACGCACACACACACACCCAACATGTTTCTCTAGTCACCAGATCTGGGATTCCAACAGCTCCATTGCCCATGTGGTATCCAGCTACCATAACCTCCATGCCATAGGCTGGCCCAGACATTTGTATTTTAATGACCATAGGTGAGGGGGGGCCACACAAACATGTAGAGTGAGGAATTAGGATTGGAGAAGTTTAAAATCCTGGGGAAGAGGGAGTGTCCACACAGGAAATTGTAAACAAAAGGGAAAGGATGAGTCAAAGGCAGTTCTAGGGCAAGGGCTCTCCCTCTCACTGTCTTAATAATGCTGTAATGTGTTCATAATGCATGGCCCTAGGAGCATAATATCTTATCCTCTCACTTTCTTTTTTAATTAAAAAAAGATTTCTTTACTCATGATATAGTGCATGCATGTGCACATGACAATCAGAAAGAGAGCGGAATGCCCTCCACACATTCTGGTCATGCCACAATCACCTCCCTCCAGCCCTCCAGCCTATCGGATCCTAAGCATCTGTACATGTGCCTAGCATTTTTCCAACTGATTGGGTCAAGGAGTCGAATTGGGATCTGGCTTCTCTTGGGCAGTCCATTACCACTGTACCTTGGGGCCAGCCTGCTTTTGCTTTTACTTTTCTTAAGAGAGAGATTTTTGTTATATGACACATGACTCCCCAGAGAGCCAGAGAGACAGAAAGTGAGAAATCACCCCCCCCCCAAAGGGGAATGGCCATGCTGCAATCCATTCTCCTCCACTCTCCTCTCAGGATCTTGGGCACGCACGCACATGCATCCAGCGTGAGTTTCAAGCCACTGGGTCACAAGACTGGAACTGTGGTCGGCTAGGTAGGAGTCCAGCAACGTAACCATTACATCATCTGTTGGTCATCCCACCTACCCCCGCCCCCTTTCACTTTCAGTAAGACAAAAAATTATTGGTGAGTTCAGGTGATGAAAACTTTATCCCTCCTTTGTAAAGACATCCCCATTTATGATCAGCAAATCATCTGTGAATTGATACCAAATATTGTCAAATATCAAAGAAGGCCTCTGCAAAATGTAACTATTTATGTGGAACAGTACTACTTTTCACTTCCTTTCCCCAACATGCAATCATTTTTTGAACAGGTTCAAGTCTCTAACCCTTTAGTTACTTTAATAGATACAGAAGTTCCTGGACAGTCCTGGGCAATTTTTGCACTGGTCCGAATCAATTTTCTGCAATGTACTAGGAACCATTTTATCAAGCCCCAGTTCTCTACCTCAAGAACATAGATCCTGACAAATCTTGCAGGGGTTGGTGACATCTAATGTTAGGATTTTGTTCTCACAGAGCAATGGCAATTGTTAGAAGTCAAATATGTTGGGACCAGCAGATGGCATAATGGTTATGTCACTGGACTCCCTTATAATCTGCTGTGGTTTGAGTCCCAGACCCAGTAGTTAAACTCAACACTGGGAGTGTGTGCGCACATGTCTAAAATCCCAAGAGGAGAATAAGGAGAAGGGATTGCGGCGTGGCCATCCCCCATGGGGGTGATTTCTCACTTTCTGTCTCTCTGTCTCTCTAGTGAGCACATGCGCTCTATAGCAAAAATCTCTCTCTCAGAAAAGAAAGAAGTCAAATGTTTCAAGTTTTCTTTTTATTTCATAGTTAAAATATTCATAATTGCTTTTCTTTTCTTCTCTTTTCCTTCATCTGTAGAACTACATAGTATTTTTTTTTTCCCACTTGCTTACAACCAAATGTTATCACTATGGAAAACCATTTACTAAGCCTCTCTGTACCCACAGAGCTAACAGATTGATGGATAGTATTACGGAAAGTTTTGAAAGGCCTACATTTTTATTCTTTTTACTATTTATCTTGTGCAGAGGCAGTTTGTGTTTTTCTGCCATTTACTCCATTTGAGTAGTTAACTTCCTTTGGGAATTCTAAAAACATAGCCTTTCAATGTTGCAAAATGATATATAACAGTAATATGTCATCAGACTCTTGGTTTTTAATTATATTATCAACATAGAACTTAAGTAGTTGAGAATATGAAGAATCTGGTATTTATGCTAAAGATAAATTAGGGTGCTATTTATAAGCCTCTGAAAAAATATCACAAATTTTTCATAAAATTTCTTCCATATGTAGATATTAGCATTGCTGAGGTTTTTAAAGTACATAAGAACTATGGAATTTCATGTTTACTTTTTCAGATTATTTATTTTTTGATGAGAGGCAGAGAGAGAGCACTCCCGACAGAGTCTCGACACCATAATCCACCCCAGCCTCAACCACACACATGCCCAGCACACTCACAGAGGTCTCTAGATGCAAGCCTAGAACCTTCCCACGTGGGTCAGCCTTGCAGAGCATTGCATTTTACTGCTGTGCCACTGTGCAGCCCCCTCAGGACTTTTGTCTCTCTATTCTGAAGTTTATTCATTTATTTCTTCCATGAGAGACAGAGAAACCTGCACACATTTTGGTGTCTTCATTCTGCAATCCACCTGCCCAGCATGCTCAGGGAAGTCCCAGACACAAACTCAGGACCTGTATGAGTCCAGTCACAACAACACCACCACGTGGTCCTGAAATTTCAGGGTTTTGAGAAATGACAAAATCATTGAGTCTCACTATCCATCCTATCATGGAGCCCACACTCCTGTCAAATATGGGGTAGCTCAAACCCTGCTCTCAAGCACAGCCTCTCTGTCACTAATATCCCACTGTCTTTTATTTTTTATTTATTTATTTTTGCCTTAGGGCATGTGCACTCCCTGGAGAGAGAGACACACACAGAGAGGGAGAGAGAGAGAGAAAGTGAGAAATAACCCCCCAGGGAGAATGGCCATGCTGCAATCCCTTCCTCTCCATTCTCTAAAGATTTTAGGTAAGCATACACGTGTGTCTAGAACAATTTTCAAGCTGTCAGGTCTGGAACTTGAACTGTGGAATCGGCCATGTGAGATCCAGCACCTTAACCACTGTGCCACCTACTGGCTCACATTCTGCTATTATTTACTGAACACCTGTACATTCCAGGTACTGAGCAACGGGCACAGCTATGTCAAGAGACACCTATGTCAGTACAGAGACTAGGAGGAGGGCAGATGAGGAATGAGAAGATCTTTGGACAAAGGGACATGGTGCTGAATCCTAAGAGTCAAAACAAACAGTGCCTCCTGTAATGTCTGACAGGCGTTTCCCCTTTGCCATCCCCCCCCCCAAACATAATTGACCCATGTTCCTTACCACATTCTAACAAATATCATTTTACCACTTCGATCTGTGTTGCACTGACCCACATTCCATGTCAAAAGGTTTTATGATCAAATACCTACAATAGCAAGATGACACTGAGAAAGAATGGGAAGGGGCGTTTTCCGAGTTTCTGTTCTCTTATCTGCCACCGGTCTCATCAAGAAGAACTCTGGGTACTTCGGTGCCCACAGCGTGGGACTCCTGAGCGCCAAGGGGTGGGTGGCTTGTCTGTGTCCTCTCCTAGCCGACAGAAAGGCGGCCTCTCTGCCTGGCTCTCTCAGACCTCCCCAGGTAGGGAAAGGAGAACGGAGAGGAGGCAGGGGAAGCTGAGTCAAACTGCTGCCACTCAAGGGAGGAAAAGGAGTGGAAAGGAAAGGTGATGGCTGCTATCTGCGACGCTGACCACTCTGACACCTGCCACTTCTCTCTGGACTAGGATGGTGTTTTGCCCCAAAGAAACTACATTATTATTCCCATTTACTGCCATGGAAGGTTATGGCTCCCAACTGTCCCTTTAGGGTTTCCAGGTCTATTTCCTTTCTTCTCGTCTCTCTCTTTTTTCTTTCTTTTTTTGGAGAGGTTTTTGCTACGGGGCGTATACGCTCGCCAGAAAGACAGAGAGAGACAGAGAGACAGAAATCACCCCCCAGGGGAGATGGCCACGCCGCAATCCCTTCTCCTCCATTCTCCTATCGGGATCTTGGGTATGCACGCACACATGCCTGGCATGAGTTTAAGCCGCCAGGTCCAGGACTCGAACTGCGGTCGACTACATGGGAGTCCAGCGACATAGCCATTATGCTAACTGCTGGTCCCCCTTTCTCCTCTTCTCAACACATGTGTCACCATCCTCTGAACTCAGCTGGGACTAGAAGTGCATGCCATCAAGCCCAGCTCTTGCAGACATGGTCTTGCTATGCTGTTCAGGCCAGTCCTAAGCTCATGATCCTCTTGCCTCAGTCTTTGTGACACTGAGAAAGAATGCGATCTCTCAGGGATTACAGGTGAGGACCATCATGCAGGCCTTTGGGTTGGACTGAAAATAGAGCTTGGCCTCTCATGTGGTCCCAGCCTGCAGAGCTCAATGTCTTAGCAGCCTGTGTCACATAGCTAGGCCATCTTCTTCCTTCCTTTCTCACCTTTCTTCCTTTCTTTTTTCTTTTCTTTCCTATTTCTTTTCTCCTTCCCCTCTTCCATTCCTTTTGTTTTCTCTCCCCCCATTTCTTTGTTTTGCTCTTTCCTTCTCTGTTTCTTTTTCTTTCTTTCTTTCTTTCTTTTTTTTTTTTTTTTCTGTCACCCCGTTCTTTTTCCCTGTAGTTGAGAGAGCATTCTGGGTATTGATCTTGAGACTGAGATAAAGGGGCCGCAGGAGCATGAAACAGATAGAACAGGAGGAAACCTGGGTTCTCTTCCTGCCTTTGTCATTAAAGTCTGTGACAGACAGGATGAGATGAAAGATATGACTGTGCTTTGATAAACACACACACACACACACACACACACACACACACACACAGAATGCAATTGTCTATTCTTCCGAAGCTACTACTCTCAAAGAGAGGGCAAGGGTGGCCAACCATAAAAAGAAATCTATTCGGTTTCCTTGCTGTTGTGCCTGGCACTGGGTCAGAGACTCCACTTAGCATATAGATGTCTTTCTGAGTTTAAAAAGACTCATTTAGAGCAAGAAAACCTGAGGAATTTGGGCAATACCAGGCAAGCAGTGAAATCTGAGAGCACAGTAACTCCTGAGCTCAGTTCAGAAGCAAGATCAATGTTGTCATTCTGAAGCCACTGTTCCACTGAGCCTCATACCAAGGATTACTGCCATGCTGAGTGACAAGAGCCAGTGGACGCAGCTCCATACCGTGAAAAGCACAGTACGTACAGGTGGCGTGGTCTGTAATTACATTCTCGAATGGGCCACTACTGAGCTCTGTGATTCAGGCCCATCCCTGTACGTGAACTACAGAAAATACAAGTGGCTTTTACAGATGCCGTGTGCATGCTTTGGGTGATAATCACTTCGTAATGCCCATATGGTCACGTCTTCTCCTCAGTTCTGAATTTCTCCAACCAAAGGACCAAAGAAGGGTCGAATAAATAAAACGAGTTGCTTTAGAAGCTGAATGACCTGCTACAGCTGAGGGTTTAAGTTATTGTGGAGATCCCCAATCCAGCAGCATCAACACCTCTCCTGAGTTTGCTAGAAATGCAAATTCTCAGGCGCCACTCAAGGTCTACTGAGTCAGAAACTTAGGAGAGTGGAGTCCAACAGCCTGTATTTTAATAAGCCTTCCAGGTGTTTCTGATGCACACTAAATGCATTTGTTTTCTATCCCTGCCTTACCTTACATTTAGCGGCTTAAAACAGCATCAGACTGTTACCTTCCAGGTCTGTAGGTCAGAAGTCAAGGATTCCAGGGACAGCAAGTGGCATGGTGGTTAGAGTGCTGAACTCTCACATGGCCGACCATGGCTAGAGTCCCAGACCTGGTGGCTTACTTTCTCATTTTCCCTCTCTTTCTGTCTCTGTCTCTCTCTGGTGAATACACATGCTCCATAGCAAATTTAAAATAATAATTAATTCTAAAAAATATAAAAGGAGTCAAGGGTCCCACTGGGCTGAAATCAAGTGTAGGTTGAGTTTCTTGCTGGAGGCCCTAGAAGAGACTCTGTTTCCTCCAGCAGGATGGGCCGCCTCCATTCCTCAACTCACAGACCCTTTCCTCCATTTGCAAAGCCAGTGAGAGTGGGTCCAGTCCTTTTTAGGCTGCCACCTCTGGTTCTCTGAACCTTCTTCCACTTTTTTTTTGGAGAGATTTTCGCTATACGGCGCGTGCGCTCGCCAGACAGACAGAGAGAGACCTAGAGACAGAAAGCGAGAAATCACCCCCCGGGGGGGATGGTCACGCCGCAATCCCTTCTCCTCCATTCTCCTCTTGGGATCTTGGGCACGCACGCACACGCGCCTGGCATGAGTTTTAAGCCACTGGGTCCGGGACGCAAACCGCGGTCGACTACGTGGGAGTCCAGCGACACAGTCATTACGCTAACTGCTGGTTCCCCCTTCTTCCACTTTTAAAGATGCATATGATTAGACTGAGCCCACTGAGACCATCTGGACTAACGTCCACATCTCCCCCAATTAATTAACAACCTTAGTTGCACGTGCGACCTTAACTGTCCTCCACAATACCCCATAATGTACTCCTAGGTTCCTGGCATTACGACATGGACGTGGGCATTTTGGGTGGCTGCACTTTATCCTGCCTCGCACAACCCCCTCTCTGACCCTCAAAGGACAGTATCTGTCTCACACACAAAATACGTTAACCCTTTCTCACGCTCCCCAAATCACAATCCATTACAGCATAAATGCAACATTCAAAATCTCATCTCAATGATCTAAACAGTAAGGGTGAGGCTCCAGGTGTAAACCATTCTGAGGCACAAATCCTCTCCACCTGTGGATTTGTGAACCAAAGAAACAAGTTACCTACCCTGAAAATGGCGTGGCTGGACAGGCGCAGGATAATGCCATAGACATTCTTGTTCAAAAAAGAAGAAAATGGAAGGAAAGCAATCACCAATTAAGCAATTTCAAAATTCAGCTAAGCAAATAGCATTTGGTTCTAGGACCTGAGAATACCCCTCTGTGGCTCACTGGGTGTCTGCTCTGGTGTTTGGTGACATTTTATATCTGTATGTGTGTATATATATATATATATATGTGTGTGTGTATATGTATATATATATATATATATATATATATATATATATATATATGTGTGTGTGTGTATATATATATATGGGGGGAGGCTGAGTAGTAATATTAGTCTGTTCCCTGAATTTTGAAGGACCAAAGGCTTTTGTACTCTCTCTGTCCCTTTCACTGCAGATTGGAAGTGTTTCTGCTGGCATAAAATCTCTGAGAACCTTGTAGGTCTCCCATTACAGCATAGTGCTTCACCCAATTAGACAAGCGGATTCTTCTAAGATCTTTCCTCGATAATTCTCTCTCTGTTTCTGGCTTCTACTGAGATGGCAAATGGGCTCTATCTCTACAGAGAGCATTTTTTTATAACGAAACACTTGGAACTTCTCATCTTTCTGAAGTATTGTCAAAGCTTGTCCAGCCACACCCTCAGCGTTTTCTCCAGAGCGTGTTTTCCTAACAGTGAATCTCTTGATTTTAGCAACTCTCGCAATCTGGATAAACTGAGAATGTTCCAAGTCATCAAGTCCATTTCTTTTGGTCTAACAGTTCTTCCCACAACTTATCTCGTTTCTCTCACATTTCACTATAAATAGCAAAAGCCAGGCTACATCTTCAGTGCATTCTTTGTAAATCTCAGCTCGTTATCTAGTTCCATCACTTGCCAATTCTGCCTTCCACATAACTCCAGGACACAATTCTGCTAAGCTTTCTGCCACTGTATAACAGGAACCCTTCCTCCGGTTTTCCACAGTGCGTTTCTCATGCCCTGTTTTGTCTTCACCAGCAGCATCTTTATGTCCATATTTCTACCAAGAGTCTAGTCTTTCTAATTTAGGTATTCCTAAGGCAGTTTTCAAAGTGAAGCATAAATTGATAGTGCCTAAAAATTTTGTTTGTTTGTTTTAGGTTTTTGCCACAGGGCACACGCACTCTCTGGAGACAGAGAGAGAAAGAGAGAGAGGTAAATGAGAAATCATCCCCCAATGGGGATGGCCACACCACAATCCTTTCTCTTCCATTCTCTTCTCAAGATTTTGGGCATGCACACACTTGCGCCTGGTGTGATTTTCAAGCCTCTGGATCTGGACTTGAGCCACAGTCAGCCATGTGGGAATCCAGCACCTTAACCACCCCGCCATCTGCTGACCCCAATGCCTAAATTTTTAAAATGTAGTTAAAAATAAAATAAAGACTAACTCCTGTGTGTTAAGAATGGCATACTAAGGTCCAGCAAATGGTGTAGTGGTTACATCGCTGGACTCCCACATGGCTGATCACAGTTTGAGCCCCAGACTCAGTGGCTTGAAACTCATGCAGGGTGTGTGTATGTGCGTGTGTACATGCCCAAGATCCTGGGAAGAGAAAGGAGAAGGAATTGTGGCATGACCATCCCCCCAGGGGGTGATTTCTCACTTTCCCTCTCACTGTCTCTGTCTCTGTCCCTCTCTCATGCCCTAAAGCCAAAACCTCTTAAAAACAAATAGAATGACATACTACATAGACTTAGATTCATATATAACATACTTGAGGATGTTACAAGATTTGAGTAGCCACAGTAAACAAAGAGAGCAGAATTTTTCAGTAATCTACAGAATACTTTTTACATGACATTTTATGAGACATAGTTCTGAGAAGCAACTCCAGTCACAACAGGTAAGAGATAAGAAATGTCACGAATTATACTGAGGACTGTGACTATTTGCCCTGCCAGTGAAAGAAGTGAATTGACCTTCACCTTCAAGTAGATGAAAGGTTATTATAAATAAAATAGTATCCTGGAGCCTCTAAATGACTAATAAAACTCAAAGAAAGGATTACTTCATCCAATGAAGTATTTATTGAACATTAACCATTCAGAACAATGTGAGCACCATGGAAGAAAAAGAAGTGGAAGAGCCATGCTTAAAACATCCTAACTGGAGGATAAAATAAGCCTAGTGGAACAAGGTAATGCCACAGAAAACTGTGTGATTAACCATTACAGTTGCTAGTAAAAATGATGATGTGGACGGTGGGGAGGGAGAACAGTGAACATTGCTGATATCAGGAGAATTTTGTGGAGGAGGAGGGACTTGAGCCGATTTGGAAAGAATGTAGACAGCCCACAAGAGGTGAAGGATGGAGGGCATTCTGGGTAAGAAGAGCAGGGAGAAAATGTGGGAATAAGGATGACAAGACAACCCAATAAGCCAAAAATATTGGGGCTGGAAATGAGGGGTTTTAATCCTTTTAAATTTAGTACCCTTGAATCTTTATTATAAATTATCAATTGTTTCTCAGTTTTACAAGTGATAAAATTTCAAAATAAATGTGTGTGTGTGTGTGTAAAATTTTCTTTATGAAAAGTTTCAGACGATTTTAGCCATTCATAATCTGAATCTACACTCTCAGTTTTGTGATGTTCCCATCTCTTTTATAAAAATGAAAAACCAGAGGGATTTCAAAAAATTCACAGAAAATGGAATTAAAGTATGAGTTTATTTTGGTACAAAATCTTTTGAAATTGACTCATAGGCTTTTTTTTTTTTTTTTTAATACTGAGGTTCCTTTATTTGGAAAAATTTCAAATATGAAAATGGCAAGTTTCTCAGAAACAGGAAGGGCATTGTGCCTAGGTGAGACCCAGTGCAAGTGTAAGTGGGCAGAGAGAGAGAGAGCAGAGAAAGTCTGAAATGAAGAACCCCGTCCATTAGGCAAGGGGAAAAGGGAAGTATTTCATGATTTAAAAATAAATCATGAGGGCTGGGACCAGCAGGTGGCATGGTGGTTAAGGCGCTGGACACTCCCACATGGCAAACAATGGTTCGAGTCCTGGACCTGTTGGCTTGCTTCTCACTTTCCCTAACTCTCTCTCACCCTCTGTGTCTCTCTCGGTCAAATTAAAAATAAATGAATGAATAAATAAAATTAAATAAATAATTCTTTATTAAAAAAATAAGTAAAAAATAATAAAATAAATCATGAGGGCCAGCCTGGTGGGATGGTTGTAAGGCAGTTGGATTCCACATGGCCCACTGAGAAGTTCAAAGTCTGGACCAGCAGCTTGAAAAACAGGCTGGGCATGTAGATGTGTGCACCCAAAATCCTGAGAGAAAAGTGGAAGAGAAGGAATTGCAACACTAATTCCTCAGTCGTCTTGTGCTCTGCCGAGATGAAGGTCAAGATGGCTCTAGAGGTCCTGACTCTCCTTGTTGCCTTAATTTGGCCTTATGCCAAGAACCTTGATGTACAGATAAGTTGTTCTTTGGACTGGGTAATGGTCTCCATTAGCCCACTTTTCCAATGCAGAGATCTATATATACTTGATGACGAACTATGTCTGGGATCAGGCTGCCCTGTAACTCAGATACACACATGTGTATATCATTTTATATACCTTGTTTATAATTGTGGCATCGGGACAAAGGTTGTTTCTGAAGATATGCACATTAGCCAAATGGAGATATACTTTACCCAAAAGAATACCCATCATGTCAGTCATGTAATCCCTTTGGCATGTACTTCTAGGAAATCAGTGTGGCTTACACCAGTTTCTAAGGATGATGAAATAAAATTGGATCCCAGTCCCTTTATGACTGACTTTAACCCAACACAGGAAGAATTGAGATTATGTTCTAGTTAAACTGACTCCTCCCATTAAGAGAAATGGTAACTTAAAGCTGGTATCATCAATCTTACTGGAAAACGTGTTTGTTAAATATTTTTTTTAAAGTTGATATAAATCTCTCCTGAGTAGTGAAGGTATATTTTCAGATAATTCTGGTATGACTTATTAACTTGATGTTAACTATTAGATAATTTGTATTATCCATTTAATTTTTGTATTACATTCTGTGTAATAGAGTCAGCAATATGTCCTCAATGACAATGATTTGATCTAATTGATATGAGTCTCCAAGAAATATGCTCTATATATTTTTCTGTAAGAGTAGGGATGGGCCTGTACATGTGCCAATGCTCAAAGCATGCATATAGCTGATAATTTTTTGTTGTAGGAAAGAAAAAATCCTTTCACATGCAAACATTTTAATTTGTGTGGGTTTTTCTCATTAATCAGTGAGGTTGAATCCTAAAACTAATTCCTTATGACCATATATTGGGAAAATTATTTTAGAAGAGAATTCTATTCATATTCTAGAGCTTCACTCCCTTAACTAAAATTTGATGTTAAGTTTTCCTTTCTTCTTGGTATGCTTATTCCACATTTGAAGTAATCGTTTGGGTGAGATGGTTAAATACAGACTCACCCTGCGAATTAAGAGCATTAGATAAGAAAATCATCAGATGGTTACATGTCATCAGCTACTCTATGCCATCTTTTTTTCCCTAACAGATAGTTTGCCCAGGTAATGGACTAAAACTTGAGATATCTTATGTCAAGTGTGAGAACTGAACTACACCATGAGAATTGAACTGCACCAATGAATTTTCAATTGCTTATTGAATGTACATTTGGATGTTACCTCTTTCTATAAATATATTATGCCAAGATAATATTTTTCAATAATTTTTAAAATGAAAATCTTATCATATCATTAGTAATAAAATGGGTAAAGAGTCAAAAAATTTAAAAAAAAAAGAAGAAGGGATTGCAACGTGGCCAGTCCCCATCCACCTCAGGGGGATGATTTCTCATTTTCTCTCTCTCTCTCTGGTGAGTGCATGTGCCCTATAGCAAAAAGAGAAAAAGAACACCTTGAAAATAGCATCACAATATATGGTAGCCTGTAAAAACTTACTAACAGGATGTGTCTAAAAATACTCACTAGTGAAATAAATGAAACCATCATTTTTACAGGTTACCTAAATCTTAAATATATGAGGTCTTCAAGAAGTTCATGGAAAATGCATATTATGAAAAAACTATGCATGTATTTCAAGATTATTTTGCACTGAAATTAATTTATTTTAATTCCATTTTCTACAAACTTCTTGAATTCCCAAATGTTTGTCCCCCAAAAGTTTATGTTTTAGAATTTGTTCCCCAATCCAATAGCAGTGGGAAGTGGTGAGGCCTAGTAGGCAGGGATTGGATTATGGTGATTGGAACATGGAGACATGGGCCTCATGAATGGGTTAAAGCTGCCTCAAGAGAGACTCGAATTCTAGCTCTCATAAAAAGGGGTTAGTGTTCTCAAGAGCAGGTTGTTATAAGAGGAAGATGGCTGCCCCTAGGTTGCCTCCTCTACACATGCCCACAATCCCCTCTGCTTCTATCAGTGATGTTGTGTCATGGGTTGGCCAGATGGCAGCCCTTTGCTGTTGGACTTTCTAGCCACCAGAATCATGAGTCAAATAAACCTCTGTTTCTTTATAAATCACCCAATCTCAGGTATTTCTGTAAGCAAAGCATAATGTATTAAGATTTCTTATGCCACTCACCTAGACTAGTAGTCAGTCAACACCTGTTTAAAAGGTAATTAATTACTCTGAGTTAGTGATCAATCATGAAGGTTGTAAATTGAACTTATCAAGTCACCTGTATGGGAAGCAGTGTGTTCATAAAGTTCTAAGCCACTGGTGATGCATGCCAATGTGAAAATGTTTTTGAAAAAAATCATGTTTTGGGGGACCAGCAGTTAGTGTAATGGCTATGTTGCTGGACTCCCATGTAGTCGACCGCAGTTCGCGTCCCGGACCCAGTAGCTTAAAACTCAAGCTGGGCACGTGTGCGTGAGTGCCCAAGATCCCGAGAGGAGAATGGAGGAGAAGGGATTGCGGCGTGGCCATCCCCCCTGGGGGGTGATTTCTCACTTTCTGTCTCTCTGTCTCTCTCTGTCTGTCTGGCAAGCGCACATGCTCTATAGCAAAAACCTCTCAAAAAAAAAAAAGTTAAAAAAAAAGAATTAAAAAAAAAAAAACCAAACATGTTTTTCTTTTTTTTTTTTTTTTTTTTTTTTTTTTTGCTTCCATAATGATAGGAACAGTTTTTCATCCAACAATTGGTAAGATGTTCAGTACAAAAGGTTGTGAACCACTGCCCTGACACCCACCCAGAGAATGTTGTAATTGATGCAAGAGATCAGTTCTTAAGACTTTTCCAGTATCTACATTCAGGCATAAATCTGCAACAAGTTGCAGTTTAATGCAGAGCAAATTTTGAAGTGGCAAGTTTCTTTGAAAATATGAATCTGAAACAGAAATACTATTATAAGACTTGAGAGTACAGAGAGTTTAGAGATCAATAGGGGGAAAAAGTCACTGCAAAAGAAAATAAAGTTGATCTTTGTTTTGCTTTTTTGTTTTGCAAACCAAAAATACATATTATTTTGCATGTGGATCTGAATTCTATTCTTTATTGGAGAGCAGATGTTCACAAGGATCTGGGGATAATGAACTCAGCCAAGAGGATTGCTTTGTGTTCAACACACACAAAACAAACAAACAAGCAAAGGTCCTCTAGATAGTCTTCCCTTTGTGGCTGCTCTCTCCAGGTGACATGAACCAAACACAGCCACCCACACCAACTGAGAGCAGCACCTTGTGGGAGGCAGTTCCAGAGTGCTGTGCGCTGCGTGGGCTGGAGACTTGCAGCCTGTTGTACTCCAACAGACTGAGCAATCCCAGAGAGGAGGTGGTGGGTGTTGTGTGGATCCTACAAGGCTGGTCTCACAAGATGTAAAGGCCTCTTTATATAACATCTTTATAAAGAACCTCAGTTCACGTGGGAATACATTAAATGTCAAACTTCTTTTTTAAAAGAAATGTTTTACTTTATTTTATTTATTTATTGGTATTTTCCGTTTGAAAAGACACAGAGAGAGAGAAAAGGAAAGCAAGAAAGCAAGCCACCAGGTCCGGGACTCAAACTGTGGTCAGCCAAGTGGAAGTCCAGCATCCCTAACAACCACGCCACCTGCTGGCTCTCAAACTTCCTTTCTTATTTCTTTTCTCTTTATTTATTTATTTATTTATTTTTTTTTTGGGGGGGGGGAGAGGTTTTTGCTATAGGGCGCTCACCAGAAAGACAGAGAGAGACAGAGAGACAGAAAGCGAGAAATCACCCCCCAGGGGTGATGGCCACACCGCAATCTCTTCTCCTCCATTCTCCTCTTGGGATCCTGGGCACGCACACACACGCGCCCAGCGTGAGTTTAAGCCACTGGGTCCAGGACTCAAACCGTGGTCAACTACATGGGAGTTCAGCAACATAACCATTACGCTAACTGCTGGTCCCTCAAACTTCTTTTTTTTTTTTTTTCAAACTTCTTTTTAATAAGAATCCCATAAAAGACTGGACAATGGCACAGCAGTGGCACAGCTGGACCAATACTGGAAAAGTCTTGGGTTTGCATACCAGGACCTCCCTGGGCATTCTGGGAGCATGTGTGCACACATGATATGGACCAGCCGGGGATGATTGTGAATCAGAGTGTGGGGGCCCTGTCAAGGGTGGTGCTCACTCTCTCTAAGAAGAAGTAGATTGATTAACTTAGAAAAAAAGAGGAAAAGAGAATTTCTTTAACAAATCTATTTACCTAACATTTTTCACAGGCCTGTGGAGTAACTTTCTGACTTTCTTTGTCTTTGTTCCTTTGGACTGTTTATACTGCTTTTTTAGTATATAGACCTTTAGAGAACGTGTGTGAATAGTCTGTGAACAGGAACTATATAACACACCTGGAGAGTTCAGAAGGAAAGCTCAGAGTGGTAAGGACAATTACTTCTTCAAAGCATTAAGAAAGTACCTAGAAAGTTCTCACAGGGGCACAGCAGTGAAACGCATGCTCTGTGAGGTGTAGCCACATGAGAAGGTTCCAGGTTTGTGTCCAAAGGCCTTGAGTATGCTGCTCATGGGCTGGGTGTGAATCATAGCATCAGGACCCTTTTGAAAGTGCTCTCAGTCTCTCTCTCTCACTATCGCTCATGGAAGAAATAAATAAATAACCTAAAATTTAAAAAAAGCTCTCTTGCGTTGACCATCCAAATGAGAACCTTAGTGGTGCCCTACCTTGGCAAATTGTCTCAGTTCTCTAACCCTTGATTTTCTTATTAGGAAAGCTTTTTTTTTTTTTTTTTTTTTTTTTTGAGAGGTTTTTGCTATAGGGCGCGTGCACTCGCCAGAAAGACAGAGAGAGACGGAGAGATAGAAAGCGAGAAATCACCCCCCAGGGGGGATGGCCACTGCGCAATCCCTTCTCCTCCATTCTCCTCTTGGGATCCTGGGCACGCACGCACACGCGCCAGGCGTGAATTTAAGCCGCTGGGTCCAGGACTTGAACCGCGGTCGACTACGTGGGAGTCCAGCAACATAGCCATTACGCTAACTGCTGGTCCTCAAGAAAAGCTTTTGTCAGCAAAATGGGTAAAGTCATTGATAAGTCAGAAACTGTTAGAGTCAATTTATACACACACACACAAACACACACACACACACACAGAATGCAAGAGACCTCTGGGTCAAAGAAAAGAACATTTATTACACACAGCAAAAGCAGCAGTCAGAGCAGCATCTTGTTTTGTTTCCCCAATGTGATGGGACCAGATGTCAACCGCATGTTGAGTGGGGTATGCCACAGGAGAAGAACCAAGAAAGTAGGAAAATTTGATCAAGCACAGGGCTACTGGTGACCTCTAAAGAGGAAGATTACTCTTTACTTTGGAATGTAATCAAATCTCCTCAGGGAGGGGGAAAAGAGGAGGTCTTTACCTTTATTACCCTGGGATGTCACTAGAGAAAGGGGCATTTCTAAGTTATATTATACTAGAATGCCTCTTTATATGAATATTGGCTATAAATGCCTTTGTTCAGAAGGCCTGGACCATTCAGGGGCATGAGAAATCCAGGAATAATGTCTCTGAGCAGTCAGTTGTTTGCTTGAAACCCTCAATGGTTTCCCTCTGCAATTAGAATAACATCCAACCTTGGGGCCAGCAGGTGGCGTGATGGTTAAGGGCACTGAACTCCCACATGGTCAACCGTGGTTCGAGTCCAAACCTGGCGGCTTTCTTTCTCACTTTCCCTCTCCCTCTCACTCTGTCCCTCTCTGTTCAAATTAAAAATAAAAATAAAATAAAAGTTAAATGAAATAATTCCAAAAAGAATAACATCCAACCTTGCTTTGTCATGGCCTGGTAGGCCCTACCTGATCTGGTTTCTACCTGCTTTTTCAGTCATTCATTCTTCACTAAGCTTGAGTTACAATGGCCCTATTTTGTGTCTCTGGCCATACCAAGTTTTTGAGTCCTTGAATGTGCTGTGCTGCTTCTTCTGGCTGGAACACTGTTCCCTGGGGCCTACTCCAGATTGATTCTGATCCTTTCTAGGATGCAGCAGCTCAAGGGTCACCTCCTCAAAGAAGCCTTTCCTCTCCCTACTCTAATCTGTCTTGATTATGTCACCATTTCAATGTTTTCAGAGCCCCTGTCATTATCGCCAGCTTGCTTCTCTGTTTGCTCTCTGTCCCTGCAAGAATATAAATCCTATGAGAGCAGAGGACTCGTTTTGTACTCAATTTTTAATCTAGTAGCTATAGGAATACCTGGCTTATTCCAGAAAATAATTGCTGAAAGAATGTGGAATCTGTAAAATAGGGATGATCATAGCTCTTTCACAGAAGCCTAGTGATATAATAATAAAAGGAAAAATGCTTTGTAAATTGTAGATAAGTATAAGGAAAATGAGTATTAGTAGTGAGTCCAATAATTCAAGGATGGGGGGAAGGAGTAAAATAAGGGATAACTAGTATACCTGCTCCAGAATATAGTGTCCTATGGGAGATGACATAGATCAAATCCCAAGCAATCTTAAAATACGTGGGGGCCTGGTACAAGGGCTCTTCAAAAATTTTGTGGAAAAATGGAATTAAAGTATGAGTTTATTTTAGGGCAAAAATATTGGGTTGTCAGGAAAGTCATGACACATTTTTGCATAGAAAAATACATCATGACTTCCCCAATAATCTAATATTTGAAATCCATGCATAGTTTTTATCATAATATGTATTTCCATGAACTTTCTAAAGATCCTTTGTCCTTGTTTGTGTGTGCAACTTATTTTCAATCTATTTATGAAGAACTATAGAAATGCTACACAAAGGGGCCAGGGGGTGTCATGGTGGTTAAAGTGCTGGACACTCCCATGTGACTGACCTCAGTTCAAGTCCCGGACCTGGTGCTTGCTTTCTCACTTTCTTTCTCTCTCTCTCTCTCTCTCTCTCTTTCTCTCTCTCTCTCTCTCTTTCTCTCTCTCTCTCTCTCTGGCTTTCTCTGGTCAAATTAAAATAAATGAATAAATAAATAAAATAAAATAAATAATTCTTTTTTAAAAAATGCTACACAAAGACTAGTCCCTTAAGAGCTGGATCTCACATGACCTACTGCATTGTTCAAATCCTGGCCCAGGTGGCTTAATGAAAAAAAAAAAAAAAAAAAAAAAAAAAAAAAGAAAGAGAGAAAGAAAGAAAAAAAAAAAAGAAAGAAATTTAAAGTACCCATATGATAATCGTTTTATTTCTTGAGAGTTTAGCCCAATATGAGACTAGACACTTAGTGAAGATAGATTAAATTGATTTGATTACCCAACATATAAATTAAACTTCCCTTGTGGTATGAAGATTAACAGCTTATTAGTTTTCTTATTTTATCTATTTAGAGCCTTCTGTTTACAAGATGACATGTTGGGTTCTAGGGACCTACCAATGAAGATGAATTTCTTCCTCCAGGAAGCTTAATTTATTAACAGATAGATGGATATGTGACATTGCCAAGTCTAAGGTAATATTGATATCTAGTACCATAAACTGGGCAGAAAAATTATGTTCTTTTTCTGATTCTGGCTCCTTTTCTGATTCTGATTCTTCTCAGTGGTGCACTGGTATCCCTTCCATGTGTTGCATGTGCATAAGTGTGAGCACATCCTGGTCTACATGGTCTTATGTACTCTTCCCAGATTTCCCTCCCGTAACAGAGGTGGGAAGCATTCTTCCCAGCTGTCAAGAGCTTTTATCAGCGGGGAAAATAGATCTTGTCAAATCTCTTAGCACGAAGATCAAATGAGACAACATATGTAAACAAGCTGTTTGGTAAACTGATATAAATCACCGTAATCCACCAGCTCCTCACTGGCCAGTGGCACAGAGAGTTATATGTGGGACACTGCGCTAAGCACTGGAGCTGGTGTAGGAAGGTCATCTGAAAGCTAGGGACAGTGTTGTGGACCTATAATCCCAAGGACTCCCAGAAGCTGAAGCAGGATGGTTGTGAGCTCCAGGCTGGCCTAAATAACATAGCAAGATAATAAAAAATTTTAAAAAATTGAAAAAGCAGGACACAGCAGCTCATGACTGTAGTCCCAGAAGGAAGGAAAGAAGGGAGAAAAGAAAGGACAGAAAGAGGTGAAAGGGGGAGGGAGGGAAGGAGATGGACATTTAGGAAAATAGGAAGAGACAAGAATGGAAATGAAGATGGGGATCAGATTACAGAGCATGCTGAAGTCTGAACAAGGGGATTTAGGCCTGGTCTGGTAGGGAGATGGGAGCCATAGGGGGCACAGAGGTGATGTGGGCAGACCAGTGTGTGACCGCTATTTGGCAGCAGTTTGTGGGAGACCTACTGTGGACTGCTGAGATCCCTGTAAGAGAGGTGATTAGACCCTAAACTAGGGAAGTAACTGTGAGAATAGGGAGAGGGATAGCTGTAAGAATTACTGGGAAAGAACTAGATTGCCAACCTCTCACTCATAATACAATAGTTACACACAGGGGAATCAGTAGAATCACTCTCCCTGAGTTCAAATCTCTATTCCACCACTTGCTAATCTCATGCTTTAGAACAATTTACTCAGTCATTCTGTGTTTAAGTCTCCTCATCTATAAAATAGGGATAATATTAAGATTTATCCCACAGGGTTTAACTGTTTATAAAGAACTTAGAGTTTAGTCAAGAAACACATAACCACCCAATAAAAATTAGCAATTATTATCATTAAAGTCTTTGGAATCTGGCTTACAGATTCTCTCTATACCCACCTCCTATCCTAAACCCAGGAGACTTGATTATACACTATTGACATAGACCCTTGACTGAACATTCCTAGACCTTTTTCACTTCGTTCACATCTTTAATGACTTTTATCTCTGTGCCTCTTTCTGGAAGCACATCCTAGATCTGTACCTGTATCTTATCATCTGTTGTTTCTTAGCAAAAACCTCAACCTGCAACTGTCTACTTTCTCTGTAGTCCATCTCTCTCCAAACCTCATCTCTGTCACATCAGTTTTTCTTTTTTTTAAATTAATTAATTAATTAATAGTTATTTTTAGATTTTTGCCATAGGGTATGTGCACTTGCTAGAGAGAGACAGAGAGAGGGAAAGTGAGAAATCACTCCCTAGGGGAGATGACCATCCTGCAATCCTTTCTCCTTCATTCTCGTCTCGGGATTTGGGCCATGTGCACACATGCACCTAGCATGATTTTCAAGCTGATGGATTCGGGTCTCAGACTGTGGTTGGGCATGTGGAAGTTCAATGCCTTAACCACCATGCCACCTGCTGGCCCTAGCTGGTCAGGTTTCAATTATCCTTCATTGGCTCCTTCTCCCATCCTCCCAAAGATGGTTCTTAACCTTCACACTCTTCACAAGACTTCACAAACCTCATTTCTCATTTCCTTTTCTTTTTTATTTTACTAATTAATTTATTTTTTCTAGAGGACATGTGTGCTCACTGAAGACAGAGAAAGACAAAGAGAGAGGGAAAGTGAGAAATTAAGCCCCCCTCTTCCCAAGCAGAGATGGCCATGCTACAATCTCTTTTCTTCCACTGTCCTTTCAGGATTTGGGGCATGCACACACACATACCCAGCATATTTTTCTAACTGCCGTGTCTAGGACTCAAACTGCAGAGTTAGCCATGTGAGATCCAGCACCTTAACCCCCGCCCACCTGCTGGCCCCTCATTCCTCTTTTTTCAACTGATGACCTTCACTGAGAACATAGAACCCTCAATGGTGACCTGTCCCAACCTCTATCTACCTGGCTATCAGTTTGTGTCGAGCCATACCCATTCTTGTCTACTCTCGGCTCAGAGGATGAAGCATCCCGCTCTGTTCAAGACCAAGATTTCTCGTATCTTGAAGGTCTTCCCATTGCCTCAAAAATATGCTCCCATTGATCAGCCTGCCTAGTTCCCGCACTGTTTAAAGTTCTCTCTTCTTAGTGACTCTCCCTTCAGCCTAGAAAGAAGATTCTTTAAAATGTAGAGAAAAAAATAACACCTACTACATCTCCAGCTTCTTCTCCCATTACTTCAAATCCTTCTCTTTCTCATCCAACTCCTTAACAGAGTCATCTACTTTCACTGGTTCTAACTTTTCAATTTCTATTTCCCCTACTCTGCTGTGGTGTGACTTGTGTCTCTCCCGGTCTTCTGCTCTGGCTGAGCTTTCTCAGTGAAGTTCTGATTGCTGAAGCTGATAAGCACGTTTCAGATCGTCTCATGGACTTTTCCAGTGAATACTCTGTCTTCAAAACATGTCACTTCTTTAGTGTCCGTGACAACACCTCCTCTGCTTGTTTTTATATTCCTTTGACCATTGTTCTCTGTCTTCTTCAGGGCCTTCCTCTTCCCTAACCAAACCTTAGGTGTTGCTTTCTCCAAGATCCTATCCTTTACCCATTGCTCCTCTTATTCTGTGTACTTTCCCAGAGCAGTCACGGGTGACTTTATGGTTTTAACCACCTACATACATGCCATTAACTCCAAAAATCTGCCTCTTCCACTCTTTCTCTTGAGCTCCAACTGCCTCTGAACATCTCTACCCTATAACCCACTGATATTTCAAAGTCAGCATGTTTAAAATCAGCTCACTATTTTTCCTCTGAACCAGTTCATCTGCCTATTTTGTTCTTTCTCAGTGGGTTGCACTCCTGTCATTCAATCACACATACTAGAAACCTGGCAGATAGCCCAAATTCCTCCACCTCTCTTCCTTGCCCCTCATGTCCAAGCAGTCATTTGCACTTGCTGAGTTTACCTTCTAAATATCTCCTGGCTCCGTTTCCTCCTCATCACTCTAGTTTGGCCACTCGTTTTCTCTTGCCGCTCCAGTGTGGTATAGCCTCTTAATTAGTTTCTGTGTTCAGTCCTGCACTCTACAAGTCTATTCTTTTTCCTTCCTGAACTGAAGCCAAGCTGTTTAACATGGCACAGGACTCTCCCTGGTCTGCCACCGAACAAATGCCCTAACTTCATCCTTTGCCCTTCTCTGCCTCTTCCTTTGCACTCCAGAAACATCGACCTGCTTCTGTTGCCTGATCTTGTCTGTTCTTTCAGACTTCCGTTCCTTCCCTTATATAACTATGTATCTGCCTAGGAAAGCCTCGAACTGGCCCTCTTACCCGCACTCACCTGCACCTGCTCAGGTACAGCTCCACGTCCCAGGAGGCCATTCCTGACTGATGTTCAGCCCCCATTTATTCTGGCCAGGTCCCCTTTGTCTGTGTTTTCTGTAGATGTCGCGGTCACTGCACCTGATTGTCTTGTGATTTTCTGTTTGCATATTTGCTCTGCCTGCTGTACTATCCTCCTCTGTGAAACACTGTATCTGAATTCTCTTTTCATCCCCAATGTCTAATTTATTATCTAACGGAATAAATACTCAAATAATATTTGTTAAAAGAAAGAAGGAGGGTTGGCCCCCATAGCACAGTTGTTAATGGAGCTGGGTGTGTGGGAATGAGTGCCCAATATCTTAACAAGAAGGAAGAATGGAGGAGGAAGGATTGCAGTGTGATCACACCCCACTGGGGATGTTTGTTCTCCCTACCCCCAGAATAAAAATAAAAATTAAAGAGAAATGAAAGGAAGGAAGGGAGGGAAGAAGAGAAAGAGGGAGAGAGGGAAGAAGATGGGGAGAGAGGGAGAATGGAAGAAAAGAAGGAGAATGGAGGAAGTGAGGAAGAATCATTTTTTTAGTAGAAAATATAACTTTCAAATACAACAGGCTGTTTAAATAAAGTCATACTAAAATAGAAATATAAAAACCGATTCTCACTTGGTTAAAATGAAAATAAATTATAGGTCAGAATCAATTTGAAATTTTTTGAGGAGGAGTGAAATTCTGTTACATCAAGCATGAATCATTAATAAAGAGGGGGACAAAAAATACTCTCACTTCAACAATCTCTATAGTAAAAAGAATAAAGAACTCAGTCAAGAGGGAAAAAGTTGTATTTATATTTGAATTATATGAACCATAATCATTTCTATGTCTCTTGTGAAGCAATAAAAAATTTCCTGAGATATTCATTAGTTTGCCATCTGCTTTTTTTCCTGGGTTGGCCCTAAAAATTAAATACAAATTTTCTAGAATACAAACTTTAATCTCAATGCAGGCAAGCCAATGGGCTGTTTATTTAATTTATAGGCTACGTTTGTTATAGGGACCAGAATTTGCTCACTGTTAACTGTTAATTGGGTCATCATTATATAAACTGTATGAAAGTATTTGTTCACTAGAAAAATTATTCAGGCCCCTGGGTCTAGTTTTTCTCAATGCCAACTGAGCAACGCACACTAAAAATAAAAAGACCATGTACTCTAATCCAAACATAATGAATTTAGCTTCTTTGAAAATATATTATTTTCTTAAAACCACACATTATTATAATGAATTCAGGTTTCTTTCTTTTTTTTTTTTTTTTTTTTTTTTTTTTTTGAGAGGTTTTCGCTATAGGGCACGAGCACTCGCCAGACAGACAGAGAGAGACATAGAGACAGAAAGCGAGAAATCACCCCCCAGAGGGGATGGTCATGCCGCAATCCCTTCTCTCCCATTCTCCTCTCAGGATCTTGGGCATGCACGTACACGTGCCCGGCGTGAGTTTTAAGCCACCGGATCCAGGACATGAACCGCGGTCTACTACATGGGAGTCCAGTGACATAGCCATTACGCTAACTGCTAGTTCCCGAATTCAGGTTTCTAAAGCACTGTTAAATGTCTAGTCTTTATGGTCACTGGATAGACATTTCTTTCAAAAGTTTACAGATTTCATTATTTTTTAAAGGGAAAAAAATACAAATATCCTCTACTTTACCAAGATCTGAATTTTCAAAACATTAGGAACAACTTGAAGCCATTCCTCCATTCTACTTTCCACTTCAGTAATATTTTCCCCTTTCCTTTTAAGAAAGTAAGATTATTTTCCACTTCATGACTTGGCGGCTAATAACAGGGCATTTAAGAACAGATCCCAGAGAAACATTTCAAAGCCTAGGGCCAGGAGACACCCAAGAGCAGGACCACATTCATCAACATGAACCCACATGAAACCATTGCTCTCCAAGAGGCATGGCCAGGTGACAACTCAATGATTAGGGGACCAGGTGAAGGAGACACCTAAGCACTGACCTCAGCAACCTGGATGAAGCAGAACTTGATTCTATGGAATGTTTGTGCTATGGTTGGAATGTGTCTCCCCAAGTTCTTATGCTGAAACCTAACCCCCAAGGTCTTATGGTATTATGAGGTGGGACCTTTGAGAGGTGGTTGGTTCTTGAGGCTTCATTCTCATGAATAGGATTAGTGCCTTATAAAAGGGCTTGAAGGAGTCTAGTTGCCCCTTATGCCTTCTGTCAAGTGAGGACAGGGAATAAGGTGTTATCTATGAGAAACAGACTACCTTTCTGGCAGACACCAAATCCACAGGTACCTTGATCTTGGACTTCCCAGCCTCCAGAACAGTGAAAAACAAATTTCTATTGCTTTTAAATTACCCAGTCTTGGGTATTTTGTTATAGCTGCCTGACAAACTAAGACAGTTTGGTAGGTGAGTATGGCATGGCTGATCTGTGCTACAATCCACACCAGATACCTACAGGCCAGTGGCAGATATTTTTGCCGTGTGTTTATATCCATTAGATAGATGAATGGCTGCAGGTACAGGAATGATAGGTTATTCAGTAGAATGGCTTCAGGAAAATAAACAAGATTCAGCTTAATTTCTAAAATCTTGACTCTTTCGTAAAAAGGAAGGACTTCACTCCATCATTCTCTGCTGGAGTTAGTAGTTTTTAATCGGTCTTTGATCTATTTCCTGGATTTAGGAGCAAGAATAATGATGTTATTAGGTACAATTTATTGGGCACTTATGTTGTATGCTTTACATTTATTTTTTTGATTAAACTCTTGTAATCTAACATGTATTACTGTTCCTGTTTTACCAGGAGGTAAGGGTCCACAGCTAATCAATGGAAAGTCCAAGATTTGAACCCCCAAACTGATTCCAAAGCCCTCAGCCTGACCATGACTTGCGTTACTTACCTGAATTTAAAATTTTTTATATTTAATTCACACATAATAATGGTATATATCTGCAGGATACATACAGCATAGTCCATCAGAAGACAAATACATCTGCTGAGGGAGGGAGTACACCAGCCTGACCAGCCTTAGGTGTAAGCAGAGTCACAGGTACCAGCACACAAGACAGGCACTGCAGTCCCACCATTTGGCATTAACACATTTGATTTGCACAGCATGTCCTCTAGGAATGTCTTTTAAAGTAACTGTCCACGTGAAAGATGACATCTTGTGGAGTCTTGGTCTTCTGAGAAACAGATGATCAGATGAGGCTGTAAGTGCAGAGACTTACTGGGGGATATCCCTGTACAAAACGGACTCTTCTGATTGCAATGTGAGGATTACATCTGTGAAAGGAGGGCAGGAAAGAAGACTAAATCAGAAAGCATCTGACTGCAACACAATTCTAAAGTTGTCTCAGTCATGGCTCTGGAAGTCCCCAGATCAAAGTCACCTACTAAAGCCAGTGCAGGAGATGCTTAGTGGATCACCTAGAAGCCCCATGTCATCCTCTTCACTCCACTGTGCAAAAATGGCCCTACCCCTCCTGCTGATTTGAAACAATTACACCTGCCAAGATGGTGACTCATCTTCTTGTCTGCTGGACAGGGGTCCTAAGGCCTAGAGGCAGCTGCAGTAGGGTCCTGTCTGGGTCCCTTAGTAAGATTATGCCCCCTTTCAGGATGAAAACCTCCACTGAAGAGCCCAGAGTTGAGGAGACAAGAAGCTCAAAGTTCCAGTGATCACTGGACTTGATAAATGCAGACATTCCTATTTTTAGACTTTGGTTTCCAGACTCATGCTTCTTCCTACAGGGGACATAGTGCCATAGAGAGGTGTCTGAGGGCCTCCATCACTTCAGAGAATTACTTCTGAGCTGAATTTTCTTTTTTCAATCATTCAACAAACATTTACTAATACTCAAATAAATCTGGTTTAGGCTCTGATTCAGGCCTGTAGATACAAAAGTAAAGAAGCTATAGTCCTTGCCCTCAGAGAACTCCCCAACTGCTATAGCAGGCAGATAGGCAAATAGAGATAACCATTAGTGTGGTAAGTTCAACGGTGTGCTACAATAACCATTTTAAAGGAGCCAATGGGAGGACACCTACATATTTTGCCTGGGACTGATGCTTTACAGAGAAAATAAATTCACTTATTTAAATTTGTCAACATTTAATTGTTTTGTTTATTTCTTTAGAGGGTTAATGATTTTGTTGTTGTTGTTTTGTTTAGTAGAAATAACAGAATTTTATAAAATACGTTTGGGTATATTGCTAATACAATGCACTCAGTTACCACCCACATCCACTTCAAGAACATGAACTTGGGACCAGCAGTTAGCATAATGGCTATGTCGCTGGACTCCCACGTAGTCGACCGCGGTTCGAGTCCCGGACCCGGTGGCTTAAACTCACGCCGGGCGCGTGTGCGTGCATGCCCAAGATCCCGAGAGGAGAATGGAGGAGAAGGGATTGCGGTGTGACCATCCCCCCTGGGGGGTGATTTCTCGCTTTCTGTCTCTATGTCTCTGTCTGTCTGGCGAGCGCACGCGCCCTATAGCAAAAAAACCTCTCCAAAAAAAAAAAAAAAAAAAAAAAAGAACATGAACTTTAGGACCAGCTGATGGGGTAATGGTTATGCTGCTGGACTCCCACATGGCTGACCACAGTTCAAGCTCCAGACCCGGAGGCTTGAAACTTATGCTGGGTGCATGTGCCTGCATGTCCAAAATCCTGAGAAGAGAATGGAAGAGAAGGGATTGTAGCATCGCCAACCTCCTGGGGTGTGATTTCTCACTTTCATTCTCTCTGGTTAGTGCATGCTCCCCATAGCAAAAAATTTCTCTAAAAAAAAAGAAAGAAAGAACATGAACTTCACCGAGAACTTGGAAGACCCTCATGGGCCTTCTCAAGTCACATCCCTTTTTCCTTTCCTCTTTAAGTACTCACTAGCCTGAATTTTGTCTTGGTTAGTCTCTTTTTTTATAATTTTATCACATGTTTGAATCCTAAACAATATGTCATTCAATCTTGCATAATTTTGCATATTTTCAAACTTCACAGAAATAGCCTGGAACTGTCTTCAAGAGACAGACAGCTCCATGGCTCCTGTGATCTAGCCATTTTGGGAGAAAGGAAGATGTCCCACTGATATCTGGGCCTCCAGCATACAAAACTCATGTGGAGAGGCAGAAGGGAACAGAACAGCCCTTCTTCAAGAGACAGACAGCTCCATGGCTCCTGCGATCTAGCCATTTTGGGAGAAAGGAAGATGTCCCACTGATAACTGGGCCTCCAGCATACAAAACTTGCGTGATCGAACTTCCAAGTTTGGGAAGAAACTGACCATCCACCAGATGACTAGAAATCACTGCAGGACCACAAGAAATATGGAGAAGCAGGAAAATACCTCTCCCACAAGGGAAAAGGGTAGCTTCTCTTCATCCACACACAGTTCAATGGAAATCCTGGAAATGTCTGATAAAGAATTCAGAACATTCATAATGGCAAAGCTAACAGAGATGGAAGAGAAGAGAGACAAGGAACTGCTGAAGAGGAAGGAGAAAGGAGTTGAAGAGTTCCAGGAGGTGAGGAAATTCATGCAAGATCTAAAAGAGGAATTTCACACTTTACAAAAGAATCAGATGGAACTGTTAGAGATGAAGGCTAGAATACAAGAAGTCAAAATCTCCCTTGAAAGTATTAAAAGCAGACTAGATCATACAGAAAATAGAATCTCAAATGTAGAAGAGAAAATTGCTGGCCTAAAAAAATCCACCATGAAGACTGAGAAAATGGCCCAAAAATTTGAGAATAATACGCGAGAAGTACTAGATACAATTAAACGTCCAAACATCCGGATAATAGGCATCCCAGAAGGTGAAGAGACTCATAAGAGCATTGATAATCTATTCCATGAAATCCTGCAAGAAAACTTTCCAAACCTGGAGAGGCACTCAAAGATTCAGTCCCAAGAAATACAGAGGACCCCAAATAGAATCAACCCAAGAAGATCTTCTCCAAGACACATTATAGCCAGATTGACTAAAACCACAGACAAAGACAAGATACTAAGGCTGGCAAGAGAAAAAAGGCAAGTTACCTACCAAGGGTATCCCATCAGACTAACGGCAGACCTCTCATCGGAAACAATGCGAGCGAGGAGAGAATGGGAAAATATATTCAAAGTATTAAGGGAAAAGCGATTTCAACCGAGAATTCTGTACCCAGCAAGGTTATCGTTCATTTGGGAAGAAAAGACACGAACTTTCCCAGATAAACAAAACCTGAAAGAATTTACCAGCACCAGACCAGATTTCCAAGAAGTTCTTAAGGGAGTGCTATGTCAGTAAAATTAAATGCAGACACACAGAAACAAGAGTTCAAAAACTAAGAAAATGGGCAACTTAATTGTAGGGACAAAGTCTGGAGTTGAGTATTATATCCCAGAGTTCAATCTGGAAGATCGTACCTCAACAGTAACAGAAGAAAGATTAAGTACATGAGTCTGAACTGATGAAACAGCATTCGGTGACTTGACTAAGATATTGCTGCTTTTCTTCTAAGCTTTGTTGTCCGGTTTTAAGGATTTTTATCCTGTCTTGAGCTGTCAATAGATTCGTGTACCTACTATTTGAACAAAATACTAACCTGTTTCTAGGCTTCAAGTTTCAAGGAAATATCCTTACCAGTTCAAAACTGCCTTTCTTGAAACCACCAGATGAACTTGCTATTGAAAGTAGTTAGATTACTTATGATATTGTGTGGTCAACAAAATGTTGAGGGAAAAGGAATTAAAGACAACTATAGACAGCAGAGATAGTGTAATAAGAGAGTGGAATAGGGCAGAGGGTCATAATGGAATTTTATGGATGATAACATGCATGATTAAGCTACTATGCAGTTTACACTAGAGGGGAAACCACATTTAGTATGTTGTGATGATGCTCAGGGAATGAATGTAAATTAAAAAGAAAATTTTCAGAAAAAAAAAATACTAAAACTGTTACCAAAATTTAAAGAAAAAACTGTGTATTTGATGACCACAGTAAGCTATATAGCCCCAGCTAGGTACTATTTTATAGTATGTTCATTCTACTCACTGAGGTTTATGCCTAAAGTCAAACATAGGTTCTTGTATATGTATATATCAGCTGTGCTTGCTATTGCAAATATTTAGAAAATTAAGTTCATTAGCAAATCAATTAAATGGGGGGGGGGGGGGGGGGGAAGACATAGAAAGCAATCATGGATACCAGAGACAATGGGAGGAGGGTTGGACAGGGCAGAGGGTTAGGGATAGGGAATCAAGGATGGCAAAAAAAAAAAAAAAAAAAAAGCAAAATATACAAGACATAAGAAATGGAAAATTTTTTGTTGATAACATGTATGTTGATGTGCTTGTTGAGCCAATAGACAGTGTATTTTGGATGGAAAATTCATTTTGTATACTGTAATGATGTATAGTGTATTAATGTTAAAAAAAGAAAAATTAATTACTTAATTAGAAAAGTAAATAAAATAAATTAATGAATAAAAAAAAGAAATAGCCTGGAACTGTTATTCTTCTGTAATTTGCTTTGTTCATTCAACATTCTTTTTTGTTTTTCACATTTTATTGATACATGAAAGATCTTAATTAATCTAAATACTTTCAATAGCAAGTGCAACTGGTATAAACATATCCATGAACACATTTCTGACTTTAGGCCTAAACCTTAGTGAGTAAAATGAACATACTATAAAGTAGTGCTTAGCTGAGGCTATATAGCTTACTGCAGTCATTAAATAGGTGTTTGCTTGTTTGTTTTATGTAGTTTTTTTTTATTTCAAGAAAAGTATCTTTAGCTTTAATAAATCAAAATTTTAAAATGTCAAGAAAAATTCACTTAAGACTTAAAGCCAGGAAAAAGGTTAGGATTCTGTTCAAATACTAACTAGATACTAAAAACTCAAAAAACAGATATAGACAAAGCTAAAATCTAGTAACAAGTGCAATGTAATTTTCTTCTGAAACATTTTTTCTCTCTCTGTTCCCCCTTTTATCAAAGAGAAGCATAAACGAACTTATTTGCAAAAAAAAAATAAATTTAGTCTCAATTTGGTCTGTTATTTGCACAAAATCCCATAAGAATACTTACTGATTTAGTTGGCTTTGTTGGAACCTTTTATAAGGAACTTTAGTTAGACTCTAAAAAGCCTCCCAAGGCTACTTGAGCTAAGTCAGGAACTCACCATCTGACTGTGCCTTTAAGTACTTGTACTTGAAAGTTTATTGGGTCTGTCAGGAAGTGACATTCTTTACTTACCTGCCAGGCAGAACTGTTTATGGTACCAGGCAATCTTTCCAAGGGTTTCTGTTGGCTTTCTTCAGATCTACCTTAGTTCCTTAACTTTTTGGTCATATACTCAGATATGGCATTCCAATCAAAGCCCTAGCAATAACCAGTATTTCCAATTTCTGATGCAAGGCAACAGATACTATTAAACTTATACAACTAACCATTCTGCCACAAAATAAGAATCCTAGCAAATATTTTCCAATTTCAGAGGGTTCAGAAAAGGAAAATAGTTTATGTTTCAATTTCAAAAAAAAAAACAACAACAACAACAACAAATTGCTGAACATATCAGCAGCTCAAAAGAAGACAAAAATCCATGGGAACCAACAGTTAGCGTAATGGCTATGTCGCTGGACTCCCACGTAGTCGACTGCGGTTCACGTCCCGGACCCGGTGGCTTAAAACTCACGCCGGGCGCGTGTGCGTGCGTGCCCAAGATCCCGAGAGGAGAATGGAGGAGAAGGGATTGCGGCGTGACCATCCCCTCTGGGGGGTGATTTCTCGCTTTCTGTCTCTATGTCTCTCTGTCTGTCTGGCGAGCGCACGCGCCCTATAGCAAAAACTTCTCAAAAAAAAAAAAAAAAAAAAAAAAAAAAAAGAAGACAAAAATCCTTACATCTGTAAAACAAAGCATAGGAGAAAATCAGTAATGTTTTAGTCAAGAGGTCAAAAAATTCTATTTCATCTGTTCAGTCTCCTGTAATTAATCTCTCTTCTGTTGAATTAGTAGTGTTACTGTGGTCCAATCTTTCTGTTTAAATGCTGGAAGTTAACATTCGAGGTTATTATTCATCTTTTCAGACTTGTCTCTACCATTAAGTTGGCCATTTTCTTGGTTGTTTTTTGTTCTCTTATTTCTGTGTGTGTCTTTTGTCTTCCTGGTATAGCACTCCCTTCAGAACTTCTTGAAGAGTTGGTCTGGTGTTGGTAAATTCTTTCAGGTTTTGTTTATCTGAGAATGTTTTTATCTTTTCTTCCCACATGGAGGATAATCTTGCCAGGTATAGTATTCTTGGTTGAAATTGTTTTTCACTTAACACTTTAAAAATATTTTCCTATTCTTTTCTTGCTTGCATTGTTTCCGATGAGAGGTTTGATGTTAGCCTTATGGGAAATCCTTTTTAAGTAATTTGACATTTCTCTCTTGCCAAGTTTAGTATCTTCTTTGTCTGTGGTTTTGGCCAATCTGGATATGATATGCCTTGGAGAAGATCTTCTTGGATTGATTCTATTTGGGGTCTTTTGTATTCCTAGGATCTGGATATTTGAATGCTTCTCTAGGTTTGGAAAGTTTTCTTCAAGGAGTTCATGAAATAGATTATCAATGCCCTTATTAGTTTCTTCATCTTCTTGGATGCTGATTATCCTGATTTTTGCACATGTAATGGTATCTAGTAGTCTCACATATTATTTTCACTTTTTGGGTTATTTTCTCAGTCTTTTCGGTGTTTTTTCTATGTCAGAGGTTTTGTGTTCTACATCTGAGATTCAATCTTCTGCATGGTCTAATCTATTTTAATACTTTTGAGGAAGTATTACAGCCTTCATCTCTAACAGCTCCATTTGATTCTTTTTAAAGGTGTGTATTTCTTCTTTTAAATTATCCGCAGACTTCACTTCCTCACCTCCTGAAACTCATTGTCTCTTTACTCTTGCATCTTCTGGAGTTTGTTGTCTCTCTTCTCTTACATTTCTATTAGTTTTGTCACTATGAATATTCTGAATTTTTTATCTGACATTTCCATAAGCTCCATTGTACTGTTTGTGAATGATGAGGGGTTGTGTTTTTTTTCCCTTGCAGGAGAGACATTTTCTTGGTTTCTCATATTTCTTGTGTCTTTTCAGTGGTTTCCGGTCATCTGCTGGGTTACATGTTTCTCCCTAATTTCTCGGAGTTAATCTGAGTGTTCAGAGGTGTGCACGAGGAGGTGATCCACAATCTCTCTGCAGTTCCATTTCCCTGATGCTCACTAAGCAACCTGCTCTTTTGTCCTTGGAATTGGATGTTACAAAGGCCTCCCAGTTCTAGAGAACAGGTGCACCTGGGCTGAGCTGCAGGGTTTAACTGAGAGCTCAGAAGTGTGCAGGAGGAGATGAGCCAGATACCTCTGCAGCTCCACACTTCTCCCTGCTGCTCACTCTGCAATCTCTCTTCTCTGAATTTTAGTCATTTGGTGGTGTATTCACTTTTTGGCTAATTTGTTGGAAAAAGTTTCTGCTACTGTAAGCTCATGTGCTTTCCTTTACTGAGGTACTTCTGTGCCAATTTCCCTCCTCTACTGTGTTTTGCAACATGGTATCCACAGAAAGAGATTTGATTTCAGATTTATGAAGAGGAGTCTCTCCCTTTGTGCAGTAGTTTCAGTGAGGGCAGAGGATTTCTCTGACCTTGTCTAGCATTTTGGATCTGGAGAGTGAAGTTGGAGCGGGAAATCTGCAGTTGCCCTAGTCCCTGAAAGGGTCAGGGCACGGCTCAGATGTAGATGACTTCTGAAAGGGCCTGCATTTGCCTGTCTTGTCTAGCATTTTGGGTCTGGAGAATGAAGTTAGAGCAGAAACCTGAGCTGAATCTTCAGCTGTGCATCCAGTAGGCTGTTCTTATGCTCCATGAGGCAGCTGCCGCTAAGCAGCACAATTTTTGAGATGGCCAGTGGATTCCCTAGACATGGACTCACCTCCACACTTCTTTTGGGAGAACTGGATGTTTTGGTCAGATGCCATGCTGTGTGGGATTCAGTGTGCCCTGTGTAGTAGTGCTGGCTGAGACCACAGGCTGCAGAAAGGCAACGCTAGAATACATTCATTCATTCAGTAATATTTTTTGAATGTGTATTTGGTGCCATACTCTATTCCACATTTGAAAAAAGCAAAACAAAACAGACAAGCAATCGGCACTTATCACTGTATATCCTCTGACCAAAGGAGAATAGATAAAGGTACATAGTATTTGACAAGGTCAGGGCTTTGATTGGGTCTTCATGGCAGCAGCCTGGAGCATAGCCATGGCATTCTGGGGAGCCAGAAAGGTTGAACTGAGTATTGAAGGTGAGAACTTAGCCAGATAGAAAAAGGTAGAAGTGGTATTTGCAACTGAATGCAGCTTGTGTGGCTAAGTGTAGATACCTGCAAGGGAGGTGGGAGGAGCTGAGACTTTGCAAGGTGATGGGCAGGAAGAGGTCCTTAAAAGCCTTTGGCCAAGCCAGGAGCCTTATTAGAAGACCTAAGGTATGGATCTCAGGTCAATCTGAGCATGCCAGGTCCCTGCTGGCAGGAGGGTTTTGGGGCGCAGAGAAAATACAGCACAGTGACACCCTGTATAGGATCCCTATATCTCTCTCTCTCCCCATGTCTCAAGAAATAAATGAATAAACTCTTAATTCTATGCCAAGGAGAACTTCCTGAAATCTGAATCAAACAGAGGTAATATGAACATATCTGTGTTTTGGAAGATCCCTCTAGCCATAATGGGTAAAATAAATTGAAGGTGATTCTGATGGTCGCTATCAGAAGGCAGCATTGGTAAGAGCTGGTCACTGTGGGTGTGAGGGAAGTGGAAGAGCCAAGGACGACCTCAGGGGGTGGACAGTGATGCTAGTCACAGAACAGGAACAGAGGAAGAGAAGATTTCTGATGATGGGCTCAGCTTTGGACATGGTATATGTGAAAGTTGTTCAAATCAAGTGTAATCATTTGTGTCAACCCTGATTAAGATAAGCCAGTGAAGGCCGTGCAGGAGATGTTTTCCCAAGCAAAGATGCCTGATAACAAAACCTGTCACGAGGACTCCACCAGAGCCACAACCTTGCACAAGACCATTGCAATCTGACAGAAGGGCTACTTCTGTGAGGATATCGGACCAGAAACTGCCTGTCCAGCTGATAACAATGATGCCACCAATAATAAAGTGTGGCTTTAGTTTACCCTCATTACTAATCCAAAATGAAGATGCAATTCCATCCCCACCTGCCTTTAAAACATGCTAGAGGATTCTAAGACCTGTGTGCATGTTTGGGGAACCTGAATATGTTCATCCGGACTACGTTCTAGGTGCAGTCCTTATGTTTGTGACTAAATATAGTCTCTTTGCTTACCTTAACTTGCCTCAGTTTGCCTCTTTAGGTTGACATGACTTTGAGATGCCTGTGGGATATCCAGGTGAGCAAATATACAGGTAAGTTTCAAGCTAAAGATTTCTCTCCAATCCAACCCTCCTCTGACAGGGCTCTAATGTCTATGCTTGAAACTCTCCCAGGAAGTGGAAAGAAGACAGTAGATACCTCCAAGGAGATGAGCCCCTGCTCTGTAATTAAATGAGGGCTGACTAATAGAAAGGGGACAAAAAAACATGAAATTTCATGTAAGGAAAATTCTGCTGCTGTAGATAACAGATAATCATAAGGTGTATCAATGCTATTTTCATGATAAACAGAAGGTCTGAAGGTTTTCAAGCCAATAAAACATTTTGAAGCCTTGAAGATTAGTGTATGTTAAGATTTTGGATGAATGCCATTCAGAAAGTGTTTCCTCTGTGAAGGTGTCATTATAATAATGAATGTTTTGCATTTGGGGAAGTGCTGTAATATTTGGAATGTTCTGCCAAAGGGAAAAAGATTAGTAGATGGTTTCTTTTTTTTATTAGTATTAATTTATTTATTTTACATACTTTCACCGAACATCACCACAGCATACCAAATGCAATTTTCCTGCCAGAACACACTATAAAGTGCCTTAATCATATATGTTATCATCAATAAATAATTTCCCATTTCTTGTATATATATATATTCCTCCTATTTCTCACCCTCTGCCATTTCCCTTCCTCCTTCCACCCTGTCTCAATAGTTGCTTTCCCTTCCTCTATTCTTTCCCACATTGTATTGACTCACAAAATATCTTAATTAATCTAAATACTTTCAATAGTATGTTCAGCTGATATAGAGATATTTGTGAACTAAAGTTGACTTTAGGCATGAAACTCTGTGGGTAGAATGAATATACTATAAAATAGCACATAGCTCAGGCTATATATAGCTTACTGTGGGCACTAAATAGGTATTTTTTAAATATATTTTTTAATTTCAAGAAAGGCAGTTTTACCTTTAATAAATCAAGATAAAACATGTTAAGAGAACTTTGCTTAATACTTAAAGCCAGGAAACAGGTTAGGATTCTGTTCAAATAGTAGGTACATAAACCCATCTACAACTCAAGAGAAGACAAAACTCCTTAACACTGGAAAGAAAAGCATAGAAAGTCAGTAATGTTTTAGTCAAAAGTCATAAAATTCTATTTTACCAGTTCAAACTCATGTACTTTATCTTCTGTTGTGGTCCAATCTTTCCATTTAAATTCTGGAAGATAACATTCAACTCTGGACTTGTCCCTACCATTAAGCTGGCCATTTTCTTAGCTGTTTAAAAACTCTTGTTTCTGTGTGCCTGACTTTAGTTTTCCTGGGATAGCACTTCCTACAGAACTTGTTAAAGAGCTGGTCTGGTGTTGGTCATTCTTTCAGGTTTTGTTTATCTGAGGATGTTCTTGTCTTCTCTTCCTATATGAAGGATAATCTTGCCAGATATAGTATTCTTGGTTAAAATTGATTTTCACTCAACACTTTGCATATATTTTCCCATTCTTTCCTTGCTTGCATTGTTTCCAATGAGAGGTCTGTTGTTAGCCTGATGGGATATCCTTTGTAGGTAACTTGATGTTTCTCTCTTGCCCATCTGAGTATCTTGTCTTTGTCTGTGGTTTTGGTCATTCTGGTTATAATGTGTCTTGGAGAAGACCTTCTTGGGTTGATCTTATTTGGGGCCCTTTGTATTTCTTGGGTCTGGATCTTTGAATGCCTCTCTAGGTCTGGGAATCTTTCTTCCAGGATTTCATGGAATAGATTGTCAATGCCTTTATTAGTCTCTTCACCTTCTGGAATACCAATTATCTGGATGTTTAATGGTATCTAGTATTTCTCGTATATTATTCTCATTTTTGTGGGCTATCTTCTTAGTCTTCATGGTAGATTTTACTAGTTCAGCGATCCTGTCTTCTACATCTGAGATTCGATTTTCCATATGATCTAGTCTGCTTTTAATACTTTCAAAGGAGGTTTTGACTTCCTGTATTATAGCCTTCATCTCCAACAGTTCCATTTGATTCTTTTTTATGGTGTGCATTTCCTCTCAGCTCTCGCAAGAACTTCCTCATCTCCTGGAACTCATTGGCTTTTTTCTTCTGGTGTTCACTGTCTCCCTCCTCTTACATCTCTGTTAGTTTTGTCACTATGAATACTCTAAATTCTTTATCAGACATTTCTATAAGTTCCATTGTACTGTCTGTGGTTGAAGAATAGTAATTCTTTTCCCTTGGGGGTGAGGTACTTTCTTGGTTTGACATATTTCTTATGCCCCTGCAGTGATTTCTGGTTACCTGATGGGTTATTCGTTTCTTCCTAATTTCCAGAAGACCAATCTGAATGATCAGAGGTGCACAGGAGGATGTGGTCTGCAAACTCTTTGGCATTGTGCTTTTCTCCCTTTGTGTCACAGATTCAGTGGGAGTTGAGGAGTATGAGGACTCAAATAGTATTCAGATTTTGGCAACTCTTCACTTAGACTTGTCTAGACACTCAGTGGGTGGAGGCTAAGCAGCAAAGTGATGAGGTAAAAGAAAAGGGATAAGAAGAAAATGAGAGAAAGAAAAAAGAGAAAAACAGAAAAAGCAGCAAACACAAAAGTGATTCGTTAATTTTAAAAAACAAAAAGTGAAAACCACACCGCGTGCTTGTGTGCCATGTGAAATCACTGTATCTTAGCTCTTATGGCTGACTCAGTCTTCTTCTGGGCTGCCCCTCCTGTTTGCCTAGATGGGAGGGAGAAGGGAGGGATTATTACCAAAATAAAGGAGGATTTCAGAGTCAAAAAAATCTTTACCTTAAAAAATTTTTTAAAAAGAAAAAAATTTTAATGAAAAAGCAGAGACAGAATGAGACAGAGAGAAGGATATAGGGGCTCTACCAGGATAAATTCTCAGCAGAACATCTTCATTGCCTTATTTCTGAAATCACTAGATCTCAGCTCTCATGGTGGACCTAGTAGCTGGTTCTAATGACTTCTAGAGAACATGACAATTTTTATCTTTTTGGGTTTTTCATTTTGTTTTGTTTTCTTGGGCTTTGTTTGTTTGTTTTCCCCAAAGTCAAAGCAAGGGTGGAATTAAAAAAAAAAAAAAAAAAAAAAAAACTGAACACAAAAACTGGTAAACTGGCTTGATCACAGTCATTACTGAAGTATTCGATCATGTTTATCAGACTTTTTTAAAAAAGTGCTTTGGGACCAGCAGTTAGCGTAATGGCTATGTCGCTGGACTCCCACGTAGTTGACCGCGGTTCGCGTCCCGGACCCGGTGGCTTAAAACTCACGCCGGGTGTGTGCGTGTGCGTGCGTGCCCGCCCAAGATCCTGAGAGGAGAATGGAGGAGAAGGGATTGCGGTGTGACCATCCCCCCTGGGGGGTGATTTCTCGCTTTCTGTCTCTCTGTCTCTGTCTGTCGGGCGAGCGCACGTGCCCTATAGCGAAAACCTCTCAAAAAAAAAAAAAAAAAAGTGCTTAGATATCCATGATCTGATTTGATTTATATTTATAGACAAACAGTGCAGGCTAGTTGTGACAATCTCCACATGAGGAAATGAGGACACTGAAGGTCAGGATAGCTTCACCCTCAGCAGCACATCCTTGAAGGGAATGATCCAACCAAAATTCCTTTCCTGGCACAAAATGACCTTCCCCCCTTCTTGATTTCCCTCCCTACCTCCCTCTCTCCTTCCTTTCTTCTTTCCTCCCCTTCTTCAGAGGGAAGGAGTAAAATGGAGTACTTTGCCGTATATAAGGAGTCTTCAAAAGTTCACAGAAAATGTGTATTATGAAAAAGACCATGCATGAATTTCATAAGTTTTTGCACCAAAATAAACTCATACTTTAATTCCATTTCCTATGAACTTTATGAAGCTCTCTCATACCATACAAGGCACTGAATCTAATAAATATTTCCTTATAACCTGCGCTCCCAAGATATTAGACTTTCAAATCAATATTCTTTCCAGCCTCTCTATGCCAGAAGGCGAAAGACAGCGCTCATGGGCTTGGGCCCTGTGTCCACTAACAAGCTCTTTGATTTGGGCCAGTTCATTAAACCTTGCAAGCCTCACTTTCCCCACTTATAAAATAAAACCTCCCTCAGAGTGTTCTTAGGAGTTTCAAATGAATACTCTCTGTAAAGCCCTTCCCTGGCACTCAATCAACATTTAAGTGTGTTGAATAAATAAATGAGCTGGGTCAACTGAAGATTCCTGTGTGTGGAGAAGGATTATTCTTTATTCCTATTGCTCAGCAACTTGTTTGTACAATCACAACTAATTTGCAAATACATGGGAGAACACACTTGTTTTATTGCTTCTCTTCTTTCCTCCATCTAGAAGAAATTCCAAAGATAAAAGGGTTTGTGAGAACCAAAGACACAGCCCCACATTTCTCTTATAAGGGCTCCGATCCAATGCCTACTTAAGGAAGAAAAATCATCTCCTTCTTAGAATCCATCCTTATTCCAAAACGGGGGCAATTCCGTATCTGAAATGTTGAAGCTCATGATTCCCAGAGACGACTTTGTGAGACCGTGGAGCCGATCTCATCAGTTTATGCCATTTGTGGGTGGTGGGAAGATTTCACAGTCTGCTACCGATTCTTTCCGATCGCTGGAGAATAGGAACATTCAGTCACGATGGCTTCTGCTGAAGTGGTGAGGTCACGACAGAATTTTTTTCTTTTGTCCTTACAAGGAAATCTTCAAAACTTTCTTTAGACAGGGAACCAAAAATAGTGACAAAGAGAGAGGGTTGCCAAAGATGTGTCCTTTTTTTCTCCCTTTCATTTATAGTAAAAACCTGAAGTCTATGAGAGAGGTTGTGCACGTTCATCTCACTAGACAGTGTTTATTTCAAGTGGTAATTCATCCGGCATTTACTCCATAGCTCGTGGGATATTTTATGCTTACATATGAACAGTGACTACCAGTTCTTTCTGCTCATGTTGACTTACCAATAATTTTCCAGAAAGTTGCACTTAGGTCTTTCCGCGTCCACCAAGCTTCACAGGATTTCTAGTCTCTGAGAGAGGTAGCATGTGGTAAAAATGTCAGGGGCTCTGGGAACAGAGCAAAAGTTCAAGGTCTATTTTTTTTTAAAGAATTATTTATTTAATTTATTGGTATTACTCTTATTTTTTTTAATTTGAGAGAAGAGAGAGAAAGGGAAAGTGAGAAAGTGAGTCACCAGATCCGGGACCCAAACCATGGCCTGCCATGTGGGAGTCCAGCACCAAATCGACCACTGGCTTTGAACCTTGGGAAAGTCATCTGCAGTTTTTCTCCCTTATGAAACACAGGCGATACTGATGTCTGTCCTTCTTGCTCACAGAGCATCTAGAACACTGAGCTAAATATGATGTAGAAGCACTCAAAGGCTCTATTTAACAGTAAGTCACATTTACACTTTATGCATTTTCCTATATGTATGCTATTTTTCATAATACATAAGGTTAAAAGTACTAAACCTGAAAAAAATAACTATATGAAAATTATACATAATTGTCAAATTGGTGGAGAAAAGTAACTTTTTAGGGTCAGCTTGTAGTCTGGTGATTCAGGCAGCTGAAACCCACATGGCCAATATTTTGGTTCAAGTCTTGGACTCTTAAGGTCGAAAAACACACTGATCATGTGTGTGTGCATGCCAGAAATCCCAAAAGGCCAGCAGGTGGTGTGGTGGTTAAGGCACTGAACTCCCCCACGGTTCAAGTCTTGGACCTGATGGCTTGCTTTCTCACTTTCCCTCTCTCTCTGTTGCTCCATGGTCAAATTAAAGAAATAATAATAATGATGAATAAAATTAAATAAAATAACTCTTTAAAAAAAATCCCAAAAGAAGAAAGAGATGGAGGAAAGGGATTACATTGTGACCATACTCTATGGCAGGGAGTGGGGCGGTTCTCTCTCTCTCTCTCCTCTCTCTCCAGCAACTAAGCACATCTTCTGGAAAATTAAGAAAATAAGTGCTTTATTTAAATGTTAGTTGGTCCCTTGACAATTTAAATAGCATAAATACATATCATAGTTCATATATATATGTGTGTGTGTGTGTGTGTGAGTGTGTGTGTACTTTCTTTGGCTACAGTACTGGACATATTAGGGTTACAAACTTCTGAAATAACATACATGAAATATTAGAGTTTAGAATTCATAAAACAGATTGTATTTTATCTCAGGGGTACCATTTTTGTGTTTCTTTCACTCACTTTGATAGTTGCTTTGCTTTCTGAAGTGAATAGAAGATCATAATAGGTGGAATCAAGTCATGGCTAACACGGTTACTTTCCCATCAAACATCCACCCTCTCCTCTCCAATTAACTGAGCCTTGGTTTTTAGCCAGACTCACCTTTATCCAGCTACAGGATGACCTTCCCATTTTCCCAAGTCATTCAGTGTGGCCACCTGACTATGCTCTTAACAATGATACGTGAATGAGAGCCTTGTATGGGAGTTTCAGAAAGTTCCATAAAAGGAAGAAGTTGTATCCTTCTCCTATCATTTCTTCCATCCTGCTGTTTGGAACATGGCTAGATGGCTAAAATTACAGCAGACTTCTTGGACATGAAGAAGTCAACCATGTTGAAGGGATGGCTGGGGATAGGATAACAAGGTGTTTGTATCTCTGGCAATGACAATGTCAGCATACAAACCCTATACCACCTAGTTCTAGACTTCTTATATGTATGAAAGAATTAAACAACTGTGTTGTTTACCTCTTTTTGTGGAGAAAGTTCCTCTTATTCACAGCTATAACTAATTTTACCTGAAAAATACCAATCTATGAGCCATCCATTTCAAAGACAGATTTGAACTTCCTACCTAAAGTAAAATGCCAAGAGACAAAATATATTGTCTGATATAATTACTTGGCAGCTTACTGACGATTTTTTGGTAAACTCCTACAACTCTTGATTTTCAGTCTTTGGCAGCAAAATGACTGACAAAAATAAAAGGTTGGGTTGTGTTCAGAACAGAATGGACAGAGTGGCAAAAAAGAAAAAAAAAAAAAAAAAGCCTGTCTGAGGGAATCAAGCAGAAGGACACCTCAGCTTTTCATGTCACTTGCTTGTAGACGTTGTTTGACAGAGTAGCCAGATGGCTTATCCTGGGTCTGCTGAGGATCCAGGTATGTCAAAGGAAGAAGATGGAGGAGTTTATGTAGGAATTCGGGACTGTAATTTTATGCGCAGCACTAAGAGTTACCTGTAGCCTTTGTACCTGTATTTAGAAATTGATGAGGTGATTAGACACTCTATGTTTATTGGACAATGCTTTGTCTTTGCATACAGTCCCTTGGGACCAGTAGATGGCCTAATGGTTACTTTGCTGGACCACAGTTTGAGTCAGATCCGGCAGCTTAAAATTCATGGCAGGTGTGTGTGTGTCTGTGCCCAAAATCCCGAGAGGAGAATGGAGGAGAAGGGATTGTAGCATGGCCATCCATCCTGGGGGTGATTTCTTGCTTTCTGTCTTTCTATCTCTCTGGCAAGCATATGTACCCTGTAGCAAAAGATCTCTCTCAAAAAAAAAAGAAAAACATGGGACCAAAAGTTAGCATAATGGCTATGTCGCTGGACTCCCATGTAGTCGACTGCAGTTCATGTCCTGGACTCGGTGGCTTAAAACTCATGCCGGGCGTGGGTGCATGCATGCCCAGGATCCCGAGAGGAGAATGGAGGAAAAGGAATTGCGGCATGGCCATCCCCTCTGGGGAGTGATTTCTCGCTTTCTGTTTCTCTGTCTCTCTCTCTGTCTGTCTGGCGAGCGCACAAGCCCTGTAGCAAAAACATCTCAAAAACAAAACAAAACAAACAAACAAAAAACAAGGAAAGAAAGAATATACAGTCCCTTTGGGAAGGGATGATTTGGCATCTTGTAGTCAAATAAGTGATGATGCACTGTCTTCTTCATTTGCTCACTCAGCAAGTATTTATCAAGTCCTTACTGTAGACCAGATTACATATGAAGCCACTAGACCACCTTTGCTCACAATATTCCCCTTTCTGGGGTATCATCTTTTTATCCTCTCTTCATGTAAGGCCAGTGGTTCTCAGAAGCCCAGGTCTGAACCAGGAAGACTTCCTTGACCACCATGGTCCTCAACAATGGCTCCCTGCTCTGCTGCAAGCTCTTGCAGTGCTGTGCATCTGTATAAGCAACCAGGCACTGAGCCAACGCTGCATTTGCTCTGCTGTGGTCTGAGTGCCTTGAGTTCACACATACCGCTGGTACTTCATAAATGCCTGTGGATGGATATCCTATTCATTTAGCACTTCACAATTTCTTTTAGTCCAATGTTAATTGGACATTTCCTGCAGCTTCATGTTGCTAAGCACCTGGGGGTCAGGGTGAGGGGGATGAAAAAGACTTGGATTCAGACTAGCTGGAGGAATCGAAGTGCCAACTGATCGTCACAATTCACACCGTGTGCGCTAGAAAAGAGCTTGGTGAATGTGTTGGGGTGGAGCCTACTGTTTTATCCCGGCAAAGTAAAGACAACTTCACACACAGAGCAGGGAAGAAAGGTCAGGTGAGGGGAGTTGTTCACCCACTTCCTCCATGGCCCTGCACAGCCTTTTGAGAACCTGGCAGGGCAGTTGCCATATCGCTACTTTACAGAATGAAAGACTGGGAGCAACACACAGCGGAGCCTTGTCCAGACCTCCTGGCTGTAAAGAGAAACAATCCAGTTCTCTTTCTACCGTACTTACTTTCTACCCTAAATAACATTGATGCCCATCATTTCTGCCCTGGAGGAGGTCAGGTGTTTCTTATTTTTTCAGTTACACTGAGTCAAGCAACCCAATTCATTTAATTTATTGCATTTTTCCCCTTCCATTTTTCATAATTCTCTCATTTATGAGACCAAAGTTCTCAGTAATTTCCCTTCCAGAAATCTTCCCTAAGGAAATAATCAGAGAGGCAGACAGAGATTTATGTTCACAGACTTTCATTGCAGAGCTATTTATAATAACTGGAAATAGGAAACAACCTACATTTCCAACAAAAACAGACCAGGGGGTAGGCCCTAAACATTTTTCCATACAATTTTAATGACATTAAAAAAATATTTAAAATCAATGTTATTTTTAAAAAGGACAGAACGAAGGCTTGTGATCCAACTCTTGTTGACTATACATGTCTATACATGCACGGAAAAAAGACAAGGGCACTCAGTAGGATGTTTACAGTGCTATTTCTGTGCATTTTGTTTGAGTTTTCTGTTTCCTGTAGTGTGCATTTTATCATAAAAATAGACATTATCGGGTCCAGCAGGTGGCATGGTTGTTAAGGTGCTGGAGACTCCCACATGGCTGACCACGGTTTGAGTCCCAGACCTGGTGGCTTGCTGTCTCACTTCCTCTCTCTCTCTGTCAAATTAAAAATAAATGAATGAATAAATAAAATTTTTAAAAAATAGAAATTGTTTAATAAAATGCAAAAGTCACTAAGAGGGTAATAGAACCAGGACTTGATTCCTGTATTAGTCAGAATTCTCCAAAGAAACAGAATTAATAAAATGTTGTACTCCATTGTGTTGCTAATGACACAGAAACTGGGTGGTATATATAAACAGAAGCTCATTTATGGTTTTGAAGGTCCAAGGTCAAGAGGCTGCATTTTGTGAAGGTCTTCTTGTTGGTGAAAACAACATGGTGGAGAGCATCTCATGGTGAGAGAGCAGGAGTGCATGTCTGTGTCCGTGTGTCTCTGTCTCTGTCTCATTCCTTCTCCTTATAAATCCACCAAGAGTCAATCTAAGGGTCCCACACTGATGACCATAATCATAATCACCTCTTAAAGGCCCTGCCTCTTAATCTCATAATCAGATGAAATCTCTGCCCTCTCAAAGCCATTACAATGGCTCACCAAATTTTAACACGTGAATTTTGAAGAGACACATTCAACCCATAGTAGATGTATGTATATGCATACACATTCATGTGCGCGCGCACACACACACACATACATATGCACGTACCTATACATGAATGTGTATATATACATAGAGAGAAAGTAAATATACAAGGATATTTAAAAAGTTGATGGAACTACATATTCTGAAAAACCTGCATGGATTTCAAAAAGGTTTTGCGGCCAAGTAAACTCATACTTGGGCCAGCAGGTGGCGTGATGGTGAAGGTGGCTGGATCCCACATGGCCAGCCGCACATTTCAAGTCCCAGACCTGGTGACTTGAAAAACATGCCATCACAGGTATACATGCCCAAAATCCCAAGAGAAGACTGAAGGAGAAGGGACTGTGGTGTGACCATCCTTCCAGGGGGTTTCTCATTTCCTTCCTTCTCCCTCTTTCTCTGTCTCTCTTTGGCAAGACACATGACCTATAGGAAAAAAAAAATATATATATATATACACACATACATATATATACACACATACACACACATACACACATACATACATATATATGTATATATATGTACTTGTATATGTATATACACACACACATATACACTCACACTTTAATTCCATTTTTGCATGAAATTTTTGAAGTCCTCTCACATATGTGCATATACATAAATAGACACGTGTGTGTGTGTGTGTGTGTGTGTGTGTGTGTGTAGAGAAAGAGAACAAAATTAGGTTCATTTTAAAGACTGAGGGAATTGGGAAGCATGATTTGGAGGCTGGTAACTCTAAGTCTGAAGTCTGGATTGGCAGGCTGAAGACCCAGAGAAGAGCTGCAGTTCCAGTTGGAATATAGTCTACTGGAAGAATTCTCTTTTATTTGGGAAAGGTCAATCTCTTTCTTTTTCTATTAAAACTTCAACTGATTAGATAAGGCTTACCCACATTATGGAAGATAATCTACTTTTTTTTTTTTGGAGAGGTTTTTGCCATAGGGTGCGTGCACTCGCCAGAAAGACAGAGACAGACAGAGACAGAAAGTGAGAAATCACACCCCAGGGGGGATGGCCACGCCACAATCCCTTCTCCTCCATTCTCCTCTCAGGATCTTGGGCACACATGCACACATGTCCGGCGTGAGTTTAAGCCACTGGGTCAGGGACTTGAACCACAGTCGACTACATGGGAGTCCAGTGTCATAGCCATTACACCAACTGCTGGTCCCAGATAATCTGCTTTATCTTTTGCTAAGTCTACTGATTTAAATGTTAATGTCATCTAAAAAAAAAAAAAACCTTCATAGAAGCATCTAGAATAATGTCTGAGTAAATATCTGGTTACTGTGACTCAGTCAAGTAATTAATTATCAAATTAAGCAATAATCCCCTAACCACTGAAAATTTCCTGTAAGACTTTTTCCCAGTAGCCCTGACTGAGAACAGGCGCTCTAGCTTTTTCATCTCCCTGTCACTCAGTAAGTTCTGTTTCGTGGTAGCTGTTCAGCAGGGGTCAGAATGAGTGGGTGGGGGAGTGAGGGAGTGAATTGCTAAGAGGATAAGCAACAATATTACAAATTACCAGCTCAGAATGCCACGAATCTAAGGTCAGGGTCCCTTAACCTTGAGCATGGCCAGCCATTCCTGAGTTGTCCACTACATGTCTCACAGTAAGGATAGGCCCCAGCCACCAGGGCTATTCTAAACTCTGTGACACTCACTTATTAGACCTTCCATAAACTTGCCTGTAATCCAGGGACCCCTGAGGACACCTGGTTCACCCCAGTAGTGTTGCCCTGCCCAAGCAATGATCAATGGACGTTAAGAGTCCTTTAGGACCAGAGATGAGGAGCCTTTGTGGGCTGCCAGGGAGTATGGCCTCTGCTGGGCGACTCCATTGTGTCAGTCCAAGCAGGCGGGTATGGAAGCAACTCTTCAGTCTGAGCTACAACTTCCCCAGGCATCATAGAGCCCTCTCCCATCTTTGGATGTGGCTTTTGTCCCCTTTTGAGTTTCTTCTTGTATTGATTGCCTCAACCCCTGCTCTGGGCTAGAATTCTTCCTGGAGTCATGAAGCCCTGATCCTCTGACCCTCTGTTCTTCCACCTCCTTCTGGAGCCACAATTTAGAGTAGGATCCCAGGTTCCCAGTCAGTTCAGAAAGCAAAATAGTAAAGACATTTTGATGGTTAGACTCACCAAAGTACAATGGCCAGGAAACTCAGAAGCCGATAAAGCCATGAGAAAGACTGAAACTTCCTTACAGTGTGGTTGGATTAAAACTTCTAACAGTGTTGGGACCAGCAGATGGCATAATGGTTATGTCGCTGGACTCCCACCAGGCCAACCATGATTTGAGTCCTGGACCTGGAGGCTTGAAACACATGCCAGGTGTGTGTGTGTGTGTGTGTGTGTGTGTGTGTGTGTGTGTGTTCCCAAAATTCCGAGAGGGAAATGGAGGAGAAGGGACTGTGGTGTGGCCATCCCCCTGGGAAGGGGGGTGATTTCTCACTTTCTATCTTTCTCTCTCTGGCGAACCTATGATCCTCTAGAAAAAATCTCTCTCTCTAAAAACAAAAACAGAACTTCTAACAATGTGGCAATTTTGTGCTGGTCATGCAAAAAGCATTTTTTTAAAAAATAAAAGTCTATGAGGAATATATTCTAAAATCTTGCTAATTTCATAGGAAAATCAGACACGAGACTCCGGACTGAGAGGAAACTCTATAGAGGTCCAGACAGAGGTGCACTGATAAAATGTAGCACTCTGAGAGTCAGCCCACATGGGAAGGTTCTGGTCGTCTGGAGATGACCTTGAACACACATGCATGCTCATGAGCTGGGCTGGGTGAGGCTGGGGTGGATCACAACATCCAGCCTCTTGGGGTACTGTCTCTCTCTTATTTCTGTCTCTCTCACTCAAGGAAGAAATAAATGAATAAACTTTAAGAGAAAGAGAGAGAGAGACAGAGAGAGGGCTCTATGTCTCACTTAAGAGTGGGGATGGAAGCTGTGGTCAGTAGACATCTGACCATGTCAACCACTGTCAGAGGCAGGTCTGAGGTAAGGGTGAGAGAATCCGGGCTTGTGAAGTGAGTTTATCCCTTTTGAAACTCTGAAAGGGTGCTGTTAGCACTGTGTACAACACACCTAGTAAGCAGGAGTCCCACAACATCAACAGCCTGAGGGTATAGGCGTGTGTGTTGTCGAGGTGATAACAACAGCACAGTTAGCTCTTCCCACGTGCCAGACACCATTCCAAGTGCTTCGCATAGACAATTACATTTCCTCCTCATGACTTCTCCATGCGGTGACCTCAGAAAGTCTCTCTATTTTGTAACAAAGGAATCCGAGGACATGGTTGGATTTGCCCAGAGTGCACACCTAGTCAGCAGTGACCCTGGGCTTTGCTCACAGCATTGCGGCCCCACAAGCATCACTCTCCTGCACACATATTCACACCCACACTTACACACAGATTATGTGGGGATGCCAAAATCAGATGCCTTTTCTTTCATCCTCTTACACAAAAATGGCACACAAATCAACTTTTCTACTTTCCCAGCCCTTGCCTGAAGCAGTTTTCTGGCCTGGGGCTCTGCTCTACCTCACCCCAGTATTCCACTAGCAAATCCCAGCAGGTGTGTCTGGGTCCTAACCTTCCCTCCTTACCTTCCAGGCTGTAGAGCTGCAGGCCCAGCAGTCTCCACTTCCGGGATAAGCAGGCGTACTAAACCCATCGTATGTCTGTCCTGCAACCGCTGCTTCTTATGTTTGAGCAGTGGTGGAACAGCACGGAGTAGTGGCAGATATGCCCTGGATCAGGACCCAGGAGACCCTCACTCTACCACAGCCAATAAGGCAGCCTCTCTGGGCACTGGGTTCTCATCTCCAAACAAAAAGACTTCTTCTGGGTGATCCCTGAAACATTCGCGAAGTGTGTTTCAATGGACTCTTTCCAGAAGAACGAGACAGCCTCCTCCTTCTCGTAACCACCATGCTTTCCCAGGGAGCTTGAGGGTTAGCCTTTGGACAAGAATGAGACACGGGAAGTTTATTTTAGGCAATTGGTTGTCCACAGGTGTTTGTGGTGTCCTTGGGGACATAAAAAAAGAAAAGCCTGAGTACTGACAGCAAATGCATCTTTGCCAAGTCTCTCAGGGAAGGTTTCTGATTTACAGGTTTAAACTCATTCCTCAATTCAGAACTTGTTCTTCTTTTCCTTTCAGGATATTTGCAGAGGAGAATTCTGGGACTACCTGGGGCCATTCAGGGAACATAAAAATGGCATGAGACTAAATGATTACCCCTTTAAAATCAGTAAGAGTTTTCCAGAACCCAGCTTTGAGAGAGGTAAACACTTGTAGTTTATCCATTCTGTGCATGAAACAGCATTGGGAGAGCATCAAAGAGCAAAATAGCACCTAGGAGGCAGGCAGGTGTCCAGAGGCATGGAGAAAGCTGAGGTGGAGCCACAGGGCCATAGGCCGTGGGGAAACAGCCCTCACAGAGCGAGGGCACAGCTACCTTCACTTTGGCGCACCTCCCTGGCCTTGGGAAATTGCTGGTCTTTCCTTAGAATGGCTGGGTTCATGCAGCTATCTCATCCTATTTCAGACTTCGCTGAGATCATTCAAACCAAGACAGAAAATGAGTGTGGTTAGTGGCTGGGCAGCCAATGAGGCAGGCAGAGTGCTGATACTCATTCCTAACTAGCTGATTTTTACTTTCGGAAACCCTCCTTCCTAAGGTAGAATTCCCTCCAAAACTACATTTCCTAACTCCACTTGTACAGACATGTAACCGGGGCCAGCTACGGAACTTGTAGGGTTCATTGAAAATGGAAAATGTGGGATCTCTTATTTAAAAAGTGGGGGTAGGAGTGCCACTAAAAGTATTAAAATATTATCCATTAAAAATACTATATTACTTATAAAATATAGTCGGGGTAATAATGATATATTAATAACAACATTAAAATTGTAAATTGCAAAAATTGTGTCATAATTCTAACTAATATAAGAAACTCTCTCTATATAATTTTTTAAAGGTTTTTGTCATAGTGTATGTGTGCTTGTCAGAGAGACAGAGAGCAGGAAAGTAAGAAATCATCTCCCAGGAGTATGGCCACACCACAATCCCTTTCCTCCATTTCCTCCTGAGATTTTGGGCATGTACACACACATACCCAGCATCAATCTTTTGTTTTGTTTTGGGGTTGTTGTTGTTTTGGAAAGGTTTTTTCTATAGGGTGTGTGCGCTTGCCAGAAAGACAGAGAGACAGAAAGCGAGAAATCACCCCCGGGGGGATGGCCACGCCGCAATCCTTTCTCCTCCATTCTCCTCTCAGGATCTTGGGCATACACGCACACATGGTTGGCATGAGTTTAAGCCACCAGGTCCGGGACTCGAACCACTGTTGACTACGTGGGAGTCCAGCCACATAGCCATTACACCAACTGCTGGTCCCACCTGGCATCAATCTTAAGTCACTGGATCCAGGACTCAACCACAATTGACCAAGTGGAAGTTCAGCACCTTAACCACTGCACCACCTGCTGGCCCCAAAGGAACAATATTAATGTGGAATCTTGATAGGATTTTTCTAATTTGCTTTTTTACAAATTAATTTATTAGGTCATCAACATATATGCTTTTAGTAACATCATTTTCAATCAGTATCATTGGAAGTGATATCAGTTGGTTGCTCTTGGCAAATATAAGATCACAAATAATTTTTAATTTTAAGGAGGATTTTCCTGTTAATGCCACTGTTATTGGAATTAAGAGTAACTTATAGTCTGCTAACATCAGAGTAATTTCTGATAAATTTTTAATACAAATTTCAGTATATTTAGTGCTAACAATTCTTGTAGAACAAGTTTTCTAAAATGATTCAATTCCCCATACACTTTTATTAAGATCAAATTTAATTTTAGATGCAAATTTTTACAATAAAATTTTAATGTTCCCTTTGATATTCCCTATAGCTTGTTAAAGTCACACAGTAAGCTGGAAGTGTTCATGTGTTGTATATTATTCAAAATATGTATTTATACATTTCATTACTATATAACTACTAAGAAAAATGAATCATAAAATTATTTTAGTTCTTAATATTTGGTTCATATTCATAGATTCATATGAAAATATAAGAAGACTTCAAAAAGTTCATGGAAAACTGGAATGAAAGCACAAGTTTAGGGACCAGCAGCAGTTAGCGTAATGGCTATGTCACTGGACTCCCATGTAGTCAACCGCAGTTCAAGTCTTGGACTCAGTGGCTTAAACTCACACCAGGTACATGTGCGTGCATGCCCAACATCCCGAGAGGAGAATGGAGGAGAAGGGATTGCGGTGTGTCCATCCCCCTGGGGGGCGATTTCTCGCTTTCTGTCTCTCTGTCTCTTTCTGTCTTTCTGGTGAGTGCTTGTGCCCTAGAACAAAAACCTTTCCAAAAAAAAAAAAAAGTACAAGTTTATTTCAGTGTAAAAAAATTTTTTTTTGGGGGGAGAGGTTTTTCGCTATAGGGCACGTGCGCTCGCCAGACAGACAGAGAGAGACATAGAGACAGAAAGCGAGAAATCACCCCCCAGGGGCGATGGTCACACCACAATCCCTTCTCCTCCATTCTCCTCTCGGGATCTTGGGCACGCACACACACGCGCCCGGCGTGAGTTGTAAGCCACCGGGTCCGAGACGCGAACCGCGGTCGACTACGTGGGAGTCCAGCGACATAGCCATTACGCTAACTGCTGGTTCCCAGTGTAAAAAATTTTTAAGATCTGTGTAATGTTTTTTAACAATACACATTTTCCACAAACTTTTTGGAGAGTCCTTATGGAATTCTTTTCCATCAAATATGATGATCAAAATTTAATTTTTGTTTTTAATTCTGTGGCTATTTACTTTAGAATGTTGCAGCAGTTTTAAAAATCAGAGATTCTAAACTCTTTAAGGAATTTTAATAATTTCCTGATATATGTTATTGGAATGTCTCTCTATACTGTCATAGGTATTTATTTATTGCCAGAGGACACATGTGCTCACCAGAGAAAGAATGGGAAAGAGAAAAAGCATCCCCCAATGGGGTGTGGTCACACTGCAGTCCCTCCTCCTCCATTTCTTCATCCTGTTGGGGTTTTGAGCGAACACATACACACACCTGATGTGTTTTTCAAGCCATCAGGGTCAGGATTCAAACTCTGGTTGGATCCCACTCCTTTAACCATTAGGCTAGGAAGCCAATTCAGTATGCTTTTATTTTGTAATAACTGACCAAGTACCAGCAATTCAGATCCTTTCAGGCTAGAGAGCTGATACTTGTGCAGATGCTACAAGAATGCACAGACAATGTGGCCCCCGCTTTGTCCCCAGTAGAGTCCTTTCACTCTCCCAGAGCCATGGCCCCTGCCACCAACCACAACGCTATTGCTACTGCTTCTGAGGCTGCTCCTGCTACCTTTACTGCTACCAACTGGGGCTCAGGACCTTGCCTGGCCGCCACCTGGGAACCTCAGTGCCATGAACTATCTCAGGTAATGGCAGGGACACTGGTCATCCAGGCCAGCTGCTCAGTACATTAACTGTCCTCGTACATGTGGGCCTGGCCACATGTGTGTGTGCTGCTGCCCGGGGTATGTCCTCTGCATGTACGTGCTTCATTGTCCCATCAAACTTCACATGTGAAACACAACTCCAACGAGGAAATCATTTCCTCATCTGTTTGTTTGTTTATTTATTTATTTTTATGATGGAAAAGTGTGTATTTAGAATTAGCCAGCTGGACTCGTTTTAGATGGCAACATCCAAATCATCATAATCGGGAGCCAGTCACACATAGGCCTTCTTCTCTCCATCAGGCCTGATTAGGGTGTTGACCTTGGCCACATCAGTATCACAGAGTTTCCTCACAGCCTGTTTGATCTGGTGCTTGCTGGCCTTGATGACTACAGTGAACACGAGGGTGTTATTGTCTTCTGTCTTCTTCATGGCAGACTTGGTTGTCAGGGGGAACTTGATGATAGCATAGTGGCCAAGCTTGTTTCTCCTGGGGGCACACTTCCGAGGATATTTGGGCTGCCTCCACAGCCGAAGAGTCTTGGGCCTCCAGAAGATGGGTGATGTACGGATCTTCTTTTTTGTGTGCCTGTGGACGCCTTTCAGCACTGCCTTCTTGGCCTTCAAAGTCTTTGCTTTAGCTTCAGGTTTGGGAGGGGCAGGAGCTTCCTTCTTCTCTTTCGGCACCATCTTGGCGAAAAAAAAAAAAAGGCTAATCTGTTTATTTATTTGTGCTAGGGGGCTTATATGCTCCCCAAAGAGAGACTGAGAGACAGAGAGAGAGGGAGAAGAGAAAGCACCCTTCATAGGGAATCATCACACCACAATTTCTTTTCCTTAATGAACATCCTTTCTATTGAAGAACTGTCTCTTCAACATCTGATGGGATGATCAATCACATAACCTGACTCCCAGTGAATGGGAGATGTGTGGTGTGCACTGAGTCGAACAGAGTATTTTTTTTTTCCTAAATACAGTGATGGGTCCAGTGCTGGACTTTGACACAGGCAAGATTTTTAGAGTCCACTTTGGATAACTAATATAGGAAAAGGGGTCTTTTTTTCTGAGATTGTGATCACTATGTAAACTAATGGGGTCATTTTTTATGCAAATGGAGACATCCTATTTGAGTAAGAAGCTGGAAGTGGGGGAGGACAGAGCTGAGAGATAGTCCTGATGATGTCATTTGAGCTCCAGGATCTAGCCATTCCTGAAGCTTAATAAGTGAGTCATTAAATACTTCAAGCAAAGTGCAGGTAACATATAGAGGATAGACATCTGATGTATGCTACTTTGAGTTTGTTCCCTGTCTCTAAACATTTTTTTTAAGTTTATCCATCTATTTCCTCCATGAGAGAGAGAGAGACAGAAACAGAGACAGGGAGTCAGACACACCTAACAAGGTTTCCTTTCTTTGATTCACACCCTGTCTCAGCCAGCCCAGATCATGAGTTGGTACACACCCCCAGCATGTTCAAGGAGGTCCCAGGATGTGAACACAGGACCTTTACCATATGGATCTAGTTGTACTACCACTGCCAGCCCTCTGAACTTTTATTTATTTATTTATTTATTTATTTATTTATTATTTATACATTCAACTGCTATACATCATTAAGACTGTAAAGATACTTTACGCAGCACGATATACACCTCAGACCAGCCCAGTTGAGAATACAATACACATCCTCATCAACAGATAATAAACCATATCTGTGTTCCACAGTTGTCTTGCCTCTATTTTTTTCCCCAAATTTCCTTTCCTACACTCTTCCCCTCTCCCACACTCCTTCCACTTTGTCCCTAATGTCCATAACAATGTTCAGTGCTTTTATGTCCTCCAGTCTTTCAGTCTCTGGACATATTTTTTAAAACTACAAAGATACTTCATACAGCAGAAGGATCGACAGACTTGAGTCATACTTCTTGGTGGCCAGCTACTGCCTGCCTCTATAACAGCTTGCGAAGACTTCAACTCTGACCCAAATAGCTCCATACCAGAGACCATCCCCTTATACACATTCCATTTCTGTTCACAACGGGGTCTACATTGAGCAGAAATGACTGCTACAACCATCCACTCCACATGTAACACATGCCTCTTCCTGTGTCTTTACCCTCTCTCCCCTGGCCATTCCTGACGCACATGAAAAGCATCATCAATCCTTGCCATAGTCAGAGGTATGAAGAAAGAGCTTCTCTTGGAATTCTACACTGTCTGCACAATATCTGGTAGCACCAGAAACAACGCTATTGGGGATGATGTTATTTGTTTTAGATAATGTGATTTGGTTAATATCAGTGTTTGGATTTCTTTAGACATATAAACTAAAAGGTACTGAAAGGTACCATGGAGATTATCTCTCTCAGGGTCAGCCAAGTGTGGGGTGGCTCTCACAGTTACACAAGAGATGATTTCACAGGAACACAGACCCAGCATTAAATGCCACTGAATCCAAACTATGCCAGTCTTCTCTAAATCTAATCAAGACAAGACATCAACCAGGAATTTAGGGTCAGTGTATAAAGTAACTAGCCTGCATTCTTCAATAATGACAAAGTCATGAAAGACAAAGGCTGAGGAATTATACCAGATTTTCAAAGACCAAAGAGACAGAACCACTAAATGCAAAACATGATCTAAACTGGCTCATGCACCAGAATAAAAAAAAAAAATGCTATAATGGCATTCTTGAGTCAATTGGCAAAACTGAATAACAGACTCAGAAGTACTGCAGCAATGTTAAATTTTCTGACTATGATAATCATACTGTGGTTATAAGAGAAGATATCCTTGTTCATAGAAAATGCATACTAGGGTATTAAGGACATGGTGTTCACAACCAACTCAATGGCTCACAAAAATAATATACATAAGTATATGTATGTACAAAAAGAGAGCAAGGGCCAGCTGTGGTAGCACAGCTGGATGCTGCTGCTTAGCAGATGGAGGCCACATGGGAGACCTGAGTTCGATACTTGGCTCACTCTGAAAAGCCCAGCAAGATGAAATGCTCCTATAGTTTCAGCTACTCAGGAGGCTGAGGGAAAAGAGTCATAACACAGTGAGACTCTGTCTAAAAGACCACACAAACAAAAAAGGAAGGAATGAAGGAAGGAAGGAGGAAGGAAGAGAAAGAAAGAGGAGAGAATAATAAAGCAAATGTGGCCAGTGTTCAAAATTGGGAGATTGGGGCAGGGGGAGAGAGAGGATCAGTAAAAAAAATAAACCATACATTTAATAGACACAAAAATGAAAGTTATCTGCTGGCAATAATGTATGTGATGATGTGTTTGACTTGACTAATATGCACTGTATTCATGCTAGGAAAAACCATGTTGTACATGGATTAAATGTAAATTTTAAAAAATAGAAAAAAAATCGGTAGATTAGGGTAAAAGATAGACTGGAGTTCTTTGGTATTGCCTGTGCAATTTTTCTGTAAGTTTGAAATCAGTCCAAAACAAGCATCTTTCTTAAAACGGAGCTAGCCAGTCTTTCAACCTTCATGATTATTTTCAAAGAGAAAGATATTAGTTTGGGACTAATATATTTTTAACAATTTTCTAGCACTTGCTAAAATCTTTTTTAATAGAGAACACAGCCTCGGGCTCAGAGGCTTTGGCAAGCAGCAGTTACTAGCTGGATGTAATAACACGGTTTTGTTTTCATCATATTTACTTTTGCATTTACTTTCTATTTATGACAAGTGGTGTAGCTTTCCTTGTATGATAAAATATAAAATTATTCTTCAGTATATTTATATAATTAAAAATGAGTTGATACAAAGAAAAATATTACTATCAAAGTGCAAATAGCTTATAGAGGGTAAACATGTGACGTTTAATCAGGATTGCCTGATATTTAGGGAACATTGGTGTATTCGAATGGCCTTCTCTTAGAGGTAGGTAGAACTGAACTCCAAAAGTTAAGTGTCTGGTTTAAGATCACATAATCCTGGGACCAGCAGATGGCATAATGGTTACATTGTTGAACTCCCACTAGTTAACTCCAGTTCAAGTCCCAGACCCGGCAACTTAAAACTCACTCTAGATGCATGTGTGTGCATGCCCAAGATCCTGAGAGGAGAATGAAAGAGAAGGGATTGCAGCATGGCCATACTCCCTGGGGGTGAATTCTCCCTTTCTCCCTTTCTGTCTCTGTCTCTCCAGCAAGCACAAGAACCCTATAGCAAAAATCTCTCTCTCTCAAAAAAAAAAAAAAAAAAAAAAAGAAAGAAAGAAAAAGAAAAAAATCACACAATCCCTAGGCATAGAGATGCAGACCAGGGAGATCTCTTGACCATTGCCTGTCCTACCATAACACATTGCTGTGTGACCCACGGTACAAGCATACTAAGCCTGCAGTAAGGAATACGGTTCAAAGAGGCATCATCTATTTACACACACCTATGCATACACGAAAATGAGTTATTCTTTCACAGATCAGCAAAATCAAACCTCCTCATTGTCTTAGGCCCTTGATATCCAACCAGTCTTATTTCTTCTCTTTTCATTTCCAGAGCAACCAATGAAATAGAGTGAACTGTTCCTATACAGTTTATAGACAAATTCAAAACATTCTTTTTTAAAAGCACTGAGATGATCCCAGAATCCTGAAAGCTTGAAAGAACAACTAGTTCAATCTGGTAAATAGTTTCGGGAGTAGTTGAGGGAAGCAGTGCTGAGCATTGAGATGTTCCAAGGCACAGCCCTGTACCCCAGCTCTCACGCTCACAGTTCCTGGAGTTGACAGTTAAAATATTTTTCTTTTTCTCTAACATTTTTGCACTTTCAAAGCTGTTTTCCATAAGTCTGTGGGTGGATTTTATTTGGCCTTCAGTGAAAAATTAGAACTGCTGAGTTCAGTACTAATGGGTATGTCTGATCTAGTTTCTCTGCTACTGTCAGGGAATGCAACTCATAAACCTTCCTAGCGAGAGAAGAATTCCCCTTGCACAATGTGCCAGAGAAGGGCATTTTACCACTTCCTTAAACTCATTCCGGGACTTAACCACTCTAGTTTTTTCCCCACTAATTGAATCCACCCAACCACTCATGTGTGCCTGTGTTGCCTTGTTCCTTTCTTCATAGGGAGAGAATGTTCTCCAGTCTTCGCAAAATTGTCTTTACATGTTTGGAGATTATTTCAGCCCTCTCCTTGACTGTCTTTCCTCAGAGTGACCTTGTTTCGTTTTTCCACCTTCATGCAAAAATAACATTTTCTGATCTATTCATCATCGTTGTGGTTCACCTCTGTATTTTAATGCTGTGTTTTTCCTATCACTCTCAAGTTGTTGAGTCCAAAACAGAATTCAGTATTTTGTGGGTGTGTGCAGCAAGTACAAAAATGCCCAACATTCCTGCATTTTTAGAAGGTCCAAACTGCCTGGACGCTCCAATCCCAAGCGAATCTGTTCTAAGGACCGTGGAGGCCTAAGCATGCTTTGGTTATTCAAGTTCCAGCCGCACAATGTTTTAAGCTAGAGGTGATGAAGGAGAGGTCTCAGTGACATACCCCATCTCTTCTTAATGGGAAATCCAGTTTGCTACTAGGGCCCCACAATGGTCTAGAGGACCACTGAAGTATTGATCTGCCCCCAAAGCCCTCATATAGGAGTGATTAACTATTAAGGGAGGTCATTCTGGGGCTTGTCAAGCTCTCACCGAAGCAGTCCTGTTATCTGAAACTGCTGTGTGGAACAATATTAGGGACACGCAGAAACCACATAGAGCATCCCAGAACAAAGGAAGAAATTCTACACCCTGCCCTAAAATGTCAAGTCACTTAACACAGTTGAGCTTCATTTAGTAAACTGTCAGAATCTTGCCCTGTCCACCTTGCAGTACTGTGAGAATGTGACAGCATATGGTGGCATTCTTGGAACACTGTCAAAGCAGGGAGGACAGAGGCAGGTGGAGGTAAAAGGTCCTAAGCGTGATATTTTTTGTGTGTGTTTTTGTTTTTTATATAAATTTAATGACATTGCTTAGCTTATGAAGTGAACATTTCAATATGTGAACATTTCTCCCCAGGTCAGTTGATCAAAATATCTTCAACAGATTGAGTTGTTTTTTTTTTTTTTTTTTTTTTTGAGAGATTCTTGCTATAGGGCACGTGCGCTCGCCAGACAGAGACATAGAGACAGAAAGCGAGAAATCACCCCCCAGGGGGGACGGTCACGCTGCAATCCCTTCTCCTCCATTCTCCTCTCGGGATCTTGGGCACACATGCACACACGCCCGGCGTGAGTTTTAAGCCACCAGGTCCGGGACGCGAACCGCGGTCGACTACGTGGGAGTCCAGAGACATAGCCATTACGCTAACTGCTGGTTCCCAATAGATTGAGTTTTGACACAGTTCTGTCTCTGAGGCAGTTCCAAACTGCTCTACCCCTTGATTGTCAATGAGGCTATTCAGGACCTGAAAGACACGCCCCCCCCCCCCCCCAGGGGATTTAAAGGATTGAGACTCAAAGTTCCCAGATACCCCAAGGGGCTGAAAGAGAAGTTGTCAAGTGGTTGTGTATTGAACAATGTGTGCAAATGATGGGGAAATTATTCTCTAAACAGAGTTTTGGGTTTTCTTTCTTTCTTTCTTTATTCCATGAGAGAGAGACAGCAAGAGAGAGATAGACAGGTGCCCCTGATAAGATTTTTTTTTAATTTAAATTTATTTATTTACATTCATTCACTGTACATCATTACAACATACAAAATGAGATTTTCCATCCAGAGTACACTGTATATTGGCTCAATCAAGCACATCAATATACATGTTATCGTCAACAAATAATTTTCCATTTCTTATTTCCTGTATGTTTTGCTTTTTTTCCCTCATCCTTGATTCCCTATCTCTTACCCTCTGCCATCTCCCACTCTCCTCCCACACTGTCTCTGGTATCTATGTTTGCTTTCTATACTGTTTTTCACCTAAATTTGGACTTGTGTTTATAGAAATGTATATATCATCTGTGCTTGTTATGAAAATATTTAGATTAATTAAGATCTTTAGTGACTCAATAGGATTTTCACACCATTACCTGCCTCCAGCCTCAGCCAGAATCACAGGCACACACACACCCAGTGTGTACAGAAAGACACCAGGACGCGAACCCAGGACTTTCTCATGTGGGTACAGTATCGCGGAGCATTGCGTTACCACTGCACCACCGCCAACCAGAGTTGAGTGCTGGTCATTTGAAGCCAGAGTCTAGACTTGTAATTTTACACATGTGGAAACTAAGGCATAGAGGGGGTGACTTTCCCAATGTCAGACAAGTAGTCGTAGCTTCAGTACTAAAAGTGGCTCATATTCTTTGGCCATTTTGGCTCCCCTCCAGCAATATTAAAGCATCAAATCACCAAATAGAATGGGAGAAAGTCCTCCATATCTCTAGCCACACATAGGTGATGGATGAGAGCTTGTCAAATTGCAGTTTTCTGGTTCAGCTCAGATGGCAAATGCAGGGGGGCGGTAAGCAGGAGGCAGGGTGAACAGTGTGTGTGTGTACATTTCACTTCTTTCTTTGCATTTGGGTTACATTTAACAACGTGTTACCTCTTCACAGAGTAGTTTATATCATTAGCAGGATGCCAAGAATGACATCAACATCTATTAAAGCCTAACGTTTCACATTCTTCATTGTAAACATTAACATTGCTTAGTTTCCAGATATAAACTCAGAGTCATTCTCAAGTTGGATGGTTTCTTTCCAAGAAAGTTGCTGTGACTGTAATGTAATTTACCTAATTAATCTACTTAAGGAGAGAAGGAATCTGCGATGACTATTAATAAAGACCTCAACGTGCTTCTCGTAATCAAAGCAGGGCAATCTGTGGATTCATTTTGGGAGAGATCATAACTTTCCAAATAAATCTTAGTAAAACTTTGCAGACAGGGCACTTTGAGCTGTTTCCCCACACGGCTGGCTTGCTTTCAGCTCCGGCTAGCTTGTGCAAACTCTCTAGAATATCTGGGTGTATTTCTATTCACCTGTGACCTTGGACCCTGATGTCCAGGGTCACCGTTCTTGAGGCCAAGAACTCATGTGAAATGTGAATGTGAGTCATAGATGGAAGCTCCTGGTCTGCCGTATTCCAAAGCCCATCCCATCCCACCCAGGTCACCATCAGCATGCTGCATGCATGTCCCCCCATCCCTTCTCGACAGTTTGGTCGTACCCTGCAGTGGGTGGGGAACACAGAGGCATCCTCCGCCGGGGCTGCCCGAACACTGGGGAGGGGGGTGTCCACATGTATGTAACCAAGAATCGCTCTTTTCAAAGGAGCACACCAGGATGTCACAGCAGGACCTGGAAGCCACACCAGGAAATAAGGAGAACAAAATCTTTTCTCCTGGTCCTGAGTTCCATAGAGCCAGAAGAGAAGTCGTGCCCACAGGAAAGAGCCTTTTGGGAGATGGCCTTCAGCGAAGATGTTGAGGGAGTGTGGGAACTTATTAACCTTGGAATTGGATCCAACAGAGAAAGGGAATCCCTGTGTGGGAGCCTTGGGAGGTCAGTGAGAGCAGTATGGGCAAAGTTTGAGAGATCATACAGAAAGTTCAAGAATGAAGCAGGAATTCCGTTTTTGAATTCAAGACAGCTGGTATGGAAAGGCAACTATCTAAGGATACCTGAATCCCCCGCCCCACTACACAGCTGACTCTGTTTAAGTCTGTGCTGATCCAGGACATGGCCAGGCTGGGAAGCGAAGTGGGGCTGGGTTTGCAGGTGGCAGGTGAGATAAAGGATGTCAAAGCAAGAAGTGCACTTGACCTGACACTATCTTGGCAAAGGGGACCATAAAGAACCCCAGGAGGCCAGTGACCTAGGTAGAGTTTTCAATAACAGAATCCTTCCATGGCTCTCCACCCCATTCATGGAAGAATATTGTTCAGGCCTGGAGTCATTCATCCCTGAAAGTTCATGGTGGTCAGTCTATGAACTGCTGCCTCCACTGTTCTTGTAAGGGCTCTAAAACCTGGGGCTGGATTCAGCTTTCATTATGGTTTCTGGTTTGGTCATTCATGTCCCACACTGGATTACAAGCTCCACAAGGGCAGGGACTCAATCTATTTCTACAGATCGATTTCTAGCTTAATGTTGGCAGAGTAAGCATTCAACAACTATTTGACAGATGAATGAGTGAGTAACTGTGGCAGATAGTCTTACTACATTTGGGTATTTACTTCCTCTTTCCCAATAACATATACCTGGTCCTAAGGCGCTTGGGCTTGGCCGTGTGACTTTGCTTTGGTCCATGGGATGCAAGCGGGCGTGACTCAGGCTGTCAGAGCAACATACTGGAGTGAGAGTGCATGGCGTGGCCCGGCCTCTTGTGTTTCTGCTTTCCACCACAAGGCTGTAAGTTGCACATGGAGGTTGCTCCTGTAGCCCAAGTTCTAGAACAAGAAGATGTATGAAGACCCAAGCCACCCCAGATTCAGCCCACATCCTGGAAAAGAGCCTTGGCCAATCTGCTGTTCTCTTGTAGTATGATGGAAAAATGGAGATTTGTTGTTAGACAATTGGGTTTGACAGTTGTTTGTTTCCATGACAAAAGTCCTGACATTGGGGGGATTAGAGATCCCCCATTTACTTTGTCCATGAGCTGTAGAGCTGCCTTCAAGCCCTTCATTTTGCCCAGACTGAGGGCAGATGGCAAACACATCCACCTTGCCCTCGTACCATCTGGAAAGTGGCCATTTTGCTTTCCTTTTCCAAAGAACACCCAGAGAGCTTCCTCAACCCCAGAGCAACCTAATGGTTAACTTTGAGGCTGCATAAAGCAAAAGTGATCTGACAGCAAGTTTACATATCATATTTTAAACATTTACACAGTTTTCAAATAAATACAAGCATGAGGTTGGCTCTAGCCCCCTCCTTTTCTTCACTTGCTAGTGAAGAAAACTCTGTTTTTCAAAAAGCCAGAGTGTTAGACGCTGGAGGTAGAGCTTTTTCCAGAATCCACAAATGATGAGTCTCCAAGCTTTTCTTCCCACAGCAGACTTCAATTAATCTTGAGAAGAGCATGAGCATACAATGAGCGTGGAACTTCTTGAAGGCACAAGAAAAAGAAGACTGAAAGAAACCCTGGAAACCCTGTGTTCTTTACTCAGTTCTGCTATTACTCCTTGGAGATGTTTGTCAGATAGTAAAACTTCTGATGAAAAGTAAAAAAAAAATGTAGTTGAAACTATGAGATACTAAGCCAAATGTTTGAAAATTAAATGGTTCACTGTTTCTTCTTTAAGTTTATTCATTGGTTTCTTCCATGAACAAGAGAGAGAGACAGAGACAGCACCCCCAACAGGGTTTTAATACCATGATCTACCCCTAACTCCAGCCAACCCTGGATTATGGGCGTGCCCATGCCTGGTGTACTCAGGGAAGTCTCTGGGTGTGAACACAGAACCTTTCCATGTGAGTAAGCCCTGCAGAGTGTTGCATTTTATGCCACACCAATGTCCAGCTCCCTTTTTAAAAACCAGATTTATAATGACATCCACCTGCACAGTCTCAGCCTCTACCAATAGGCTCTTAATTCCAAATTCTAGATTTGCAATCTCAAATTTTTCATAAAGTTACAGATCCTTTTAGCTATTGAGTATCCATAACACTTCTCATTTAATGTTTGACGTTAAACCTTGGATGTGCCTATGAGCATTGGATCCTTTCCTTTTATTTCTAGATGGATTAAGGGCACCCCATCTACCCGGTCATTCATGCCAGAGACAGGAGTCTTACTGGATTCTTTCTTCTCCCTCAGTCCCTATATTTATCTGGTTATCGAGCTCTGTGGTGTGCCCCAAGTCCTCTGTGGGATAAAGCTGGCTATAAATAATTCATACATACATGTGTAAATAAAGGTCCTATTTACTGTCTCTGACATCTCCTTAAAATTCCTTCCCTCCATCCCTCCAGCATCCATCACCCTAATGTTTAGTTCATTTTAACTATTGCAAAAATCTCCCAACTGGACTCTGCGTCCAGTCTACCACTGCCCCACCCCCGACGTGCAATCTGTCCTTCAGACCACAGACCTCTTCCTAAAACACCAGTCGAATGCTGTTACTCCCTTCTAGGAAAGCCCACTATGTCTTTCCATTGTCTGTAGGAAAACTTGCAGAAAAGGGAGACCTTTATGACTGGTCTTTGTGAACTTTCTAGGTTCATCATCAACAGTTCGCGCGGCTAAGCCCAATAGTCATTCCAAACTCAGGACACATGGTGTCCTTCTTCCCTGTGTTTACACATTTGTTTTCAGGACTCAGCCCATGGATCCTGCCTGCTGGGGAGGCTGCCCTGATCCCTGGATTGAGTGAGGCCACCCCTCTCTGAACTGTCTGAAGCTCTGTCACAACCCTGACAGCATGGTTTTTGTTGTTGCTATTGTTAAAATTATTTGTCATTATTCACAATAGAGTGTGTCTGTGTGCATGTGAGAGTGAAAGAGAGCAAGAGAAAGAGAGCGAGGAGCACACTCCTCAGGGTCTGACAAAGCAACAGTCCTTTTCCTCCCGTTTCCAGCCCATTGGATCTTGGACATCTACATGTGCCTGGTGTATTTTAGGCATATCGGGCCAGGCCAGGGATTCAAACCATGTTGCCATGTAGGATGTGACACTTGGGCAGTGTATTATTGCTGTGTCGCGGAGCCTGTCCTATAGCATGTTTTCACTGGTGTGTTTCCAAATGCCTCCCGCAGCAAACTGAGTGACGTGAAGACAGCAAACCTGCCTGTCATCTTTCTCTGTCCTCAGAGCCAGGCACATGGCATGTGTCCTGTAAATGTCACTGAATAAAGGGAGATGGAAGAATGACTATGAGAATAAACATTCTAGCCACAGCCTATGAATCCTTCGATGAATAAGCGACCGAACACATTTTTCTATATGTAAATGAAAATCAGAATGAGAATTGATAGGTGGGTTTTTTTTTTTAATGTTCTTCTAAGTAGAAGGACAAAAAAAAAGTATATTGTCCCATATTATTTCCATCAGGATGATGACACTTGCTATAGAACTAAAACATGAGGATACTGATAACACTGACTTAGAGAATTGATGTCCTAGTGTGGAAGTATTAAAAGAGTGGGAGCAGAGGGCATAGGGCTAGAAATCCAGAAACTAAGCTCTTTTCCTAGTAATGAAGAAGCATAAAATCTTTTGTGTCCATGTAGAGCTTCCCAGACTTCTACTGAGCATAGTCATTAAGGCCATTGAATTCGGAGCCAAATTCTCTAAGTCTCAGTGCCAGCACTTACTGGCTCTGTGACATTGGACCAGTCACTAACTTTATTTCTCAACTTTCCTACCTGTAAAATTATTAATAGCACCTACCTGAATTAATGCCGGTAAAGGACAACTAGACATACCTGGCATGACAGAAATGCTATCTAAGCCAAATACTAAGATATGCTTTCTAAGTGTCAAAGATGGGTAAGATTCACTTTAAATGGCCTTGCTCCTACATAGTCAAGGGTGATTTTGCATTTCTATGGTTTTCTCATCATTAATTATTGTTCAGGGTTATACAAACCCACACAGCTTTTACAACATGCATATGCAGATTTAGGGACATAGATCCAACTCACAGATCTTCAGTGAGTTTAACCCCAACTCCCTGCTGTCACTAGGCCCCAGCTGCTGTCCAGGGAAGCCCAAGCCAGAAACAGCGTCCTTAGGAGCCAGGAGGCATGCCTAGGCGTGCCGCTGTGTCACTGCGCCATCTAGTGGACACGGAGCTCAGCTGCCACGAGGCCCTCCTGGAAGAACGAGAGGGAAGAGTTCACTGTGCTGATCCATCACGCCAGCACCCGGATGATCTCCTAACCCCATCCCCTTGATGTGCATCATCAGCACTAATCGCCTGGGACACCGGAATCCCTTTTATAAACCGTTATAATCCAGCAGCGCTACTCAAGAGTTCAGCTCCCCCCTCCCATCCCGTCACAGCAGTCTCCGCAAAACCAGGCAGAGAAGAAAGGAATGAAAATGGACATGACCCTATTTCTAAGAGCAAGAAAGAAGCCAGCCAACTTTCACCATAGTTTAATAAAGATCTACCAAACAAGCTGGCCAGCAAGACGGGCCAACACCTAGTAACTTTTCGACCTCCATTTCTGGCATCAGCACACCTTGGCACAAGGAAGTCGGGGGCTGAGGCATTGCACCGACTGAGGGCTGAATCCTGCTTTATTGAAGTGTTTTTAGAGGAGGCCAACTGCTCTTTGTAGATGATTAAAAACTCATGCCCTGAAGGCAAGTAAGCACTCCCCCCGCCAATAACAGCTCTGGCATGCAGGACAAGGGCTCTGGAGCACCGTCTCAGGAGAGTATCCACATTAAAAACCCACTCAAAGGCAAGGCTCGCCTTTGGAAAGTTCTTGGAGGCCAATAATCCACCTCGTCTTTACTTTCTGTAAGTTCCTAGCCATAGTGACTAGGCATACCAATATTAAAGTTGAAAGACAATAAATAGGTTTGGGGTCAACAACTGAAATCACTCTCTTAGGTCCCATTTCAACACAATCCAGCAATAGACGTGTTAACCAATGCGGTGGCAATGGGTCAGTTTAGCTGTGTCTTGTCCAGAGTGTGGTGATCCATTTTATGCCACCCTTGGGGAATTTTCTACTATTTTATTATTTTCTATTATTATTATTGGAAAGGATAGCCTTGGGGACACCATTTGTCTTAAGCCACCCAACTTGTCTTAACTGCCAGAGAGGGCTCATTCACACTTCAAAGAGAAACAAAGAGATAAGGACAGGGAGAAAGCACCCCCAATGGGGCTGGGCACACACTCTCTTCTTCATTTTCTATCCTATTTAGATTCGAGTCACGCAGGTACCACGTCCAGTGTGTTTCTCAAGTCACCAGGGCTGGGATTTGAATCACAGTTGGCCATGCAGGATGTAGCTCTGATACACTGTGCCTAATTGCTGCACTATAGGGCTAGCCTCAGACTACTTAAGTTTTGACAAAAAGCAAATTCCGAATCAAGAAGAGAATTCAAGTAAAAGATCTAAAGTTATTTATTTAAAAAAAAAAAAAAAAAAAAAAAAAAAAAAAAAAAACAGTTAAAGAAACAGGAGTGGGGCCTGGATGGTGGGGCAAAGGTAAAACCCAGTGATCTGAGAGGCTACCCTGCCTGGAAAGGTCCCCAGTGCATGATGGGAGACCTCCTGGAGTAAGCCGGGCCAATGCTTGGCCAGGATCTGGAGCTGGCTGAAGCTGGGATTGGATTGTGCCATAGGATCCTGTTGGGGGCGCTGTCTCTCTTTCTTTGTTTCTCTGTATGTCTCTCCTTATGGAAGAAAGAAATAAACTTAGGGAAAAAAAGAGTAGGAAGAGAGAGTTTAGACATTTAAGCAGATTCTTACTTCTTTCCCTTTTTGCTACTCAAATCATAGATTTAAGCCTTGTTCTTTTAAAGACCAATTAAAGAATATAAACCAAATCAGGTCACCATTGACAAAACCTTGAAGGACAAGCAGCTATTGGGCAGTCCATGTAAACTGCAGTGGTTCATGGAGGGAGGGAAGTCTTGCCCCATTTTTTGGTGACTGTTCTGAGCCAGGCCACTCGGTTTAGGTCCTCTGAGGTTGGCCCTCAGTGGACATAGGTCCAGGTGAACCTGGAGCCAAGACAGCAGGACGTTAGGCCATCCCTCCTCCCAACAAACTGTGCGACTCCCAGAGAGGTTAAGGTTCAGGTCACTCAGCTTGTATCAGACCTGGGACTAGAAAGTCTAAAGCTATGTTCTTAACTTTATTTCATTGCTTCTGCAACAGAAAACCATTTGGGGGAAATTCGTTCATTCAGGAAAAAAATTGAATCGCAACAAAATGTGATAACACAACAATGACTAAATACAGCCCCTGCCCCCTGAGTCTGTCATTGGGGAGAGAATAAACCACCCCACCAACAGTTAGGAATGGTGCGGCCAGTGCTTTGGGTATGGCCAAAGGGATGGCTGTGGGACAGAGGCACCCATGTCAACTCTGCAGAGCAGGGTGGGGGGTGTGGGGTTGTCCTTGGAAGACTTGATATGAATCCCAAAGGGCAAATTACAATTAATGAAAAGAAAAAAGAAATATTCTAAAAAGGGTCTCAAACTTGGGAGAACATTAAAACAAAGGATTACAAAAAGTTGAACATGGTTATAGCATGCACATAATGTGTGCATACATGTGTGTGCGGGTGTGTTAGGTGTGTGCCATGTTTGGAAGGAAGGAGTGAGGGGAGAAAATAAAGAGAAAACCTTTCTCCACTGGCACCAGCACTGCTCCCTGGTCCTCCTCCCCAGCCACGGCAGCCACGCCTGCAGCCTTCTGCCACGTGCTGCCACTGCTGCTCACTGCCCTGTTCATCTTCTTCGCCATCTGGCACATGACAGCATTTGGAGAGCTGAAGACTGATTACGGGAATCCTATAGACCCGTGTGAAACCCTGAATCCTCTTGTACTTCCAGACTACCTCATCCAGGCTTTCCTGCGTCATGATTTCTGTGCACAAAGTGTCTTACACTGGGTCTCCATATGCCCTGTTGGCATATCATATTGGAAACATTTGAGTCGACCAGCGATGACAGGACCAGAATTCTATGACTCTACAACCATCACAAATGCGGACATTCTAGCATCTTGTTCGAAAGAAGGCTGGTACAAGTTAGCTTTTTATCTTCCAGCATTTTTTTACTGCCTCTACAGCAAATCTACGTGTTGGTGAGATCTTAGAACAACATGGAGAAGCCGCGGTCCAGCTGAGTGCACTCAGAAAGCCATCAAATGAAGGGATCCCCTCCCTTGAGACACTGCTCGCAAGAGTAGCCTATTGAATCTGATCACTTACTTTTAAAAAAGACTCATTTTTAAATGTTTCCAGATTTTTTTGGAAACGTTTTTTGCTTGTAGAAGGACTGTTTTCAGAGACCAGCAGTTGGCGTAATGGCTAGGTCGTTGAACTCCCATTTAGTCAACCTCGGTTTGAGTCCTGGATGCGGTGGCTTAAACTCACGCCAGGCACAAGTGCGTGCCCAAGATCCCGAGAGGAGAATGGAGGAGAAGGGATTGCAGTGTGGCCATCCCCCTGGGGGGTGATTTCTCACTTTCTGTCTCTCTGTCTTTCTGGTGAGTGCATGCGCCCTATAGCAAAAACCTCTCAAAAAAAAAAAAAAAAAAAAGGAAAATAAGAAAAGAAAGACTGTTTTCATATTTTTTGAAGAACTATTTTATTTAACTTCTTTTACTATTATTATTACTATTATATTTTTTGCTTTGACCAGAGAGAGACAGAGAGAAAGAGGGAAAGTGAGAAAGCAAGCCACCACGTCTGGGACTCAAACCATGGTTGGCCATGTATGTGGGAGTCCAGTGCCTTTATCCACCATGCTACCTACCAGTCCCCCTGTTTTTATGTGTTATACTTGGATAAAGAATTTAAACGACATTATGTATAAATTAATACAAAATGGTTACCGCTGGTGTTGATGGGTTTGAACTTGCACTCCTTAGGGAACAGGCAGAACCCTCTCAACGACTACATTAATTGCCGATTGTTCTTACCCCATTGAAAGCTTTTGTTTATAGGAACTTGCAGGGATCATTTTGGTTTTATTGAAATGCCATCTAATTCTATATTAGCTATAGATATCAGGTGCTTCTGCTGAACGGAAAGTGTATATCTAACTTATGGGAAACTTCACGGGTTTCTTCATCTGTTGTGTGGATGATTATATATGGATATGTTTATAAAAATAAAAGTGGGAATTTTTTCCCCCTTCAACTTGAATTCATCTCTGCATATCAAATGAGAGATTTCCCATATTTCCATCAGAGTAGTATACTTGCTTTAAGTCTTAAGCATAAGCAAACATAAAAAATATATGTTGAATTACTTGTGAAGAACACATTTAAAACTATTTTAAATGTGGTTTTATTTTTAAGACATTACTTATTAGAAAATTGTTTATTATGCTTATTGTTTTAATCTGGCAATAAAAGTATTCTTAGGAATTCGCAAGTACTTAAAAAAATTTTTTTTTTGAGAGGCTTTTGCTATAGGGTGCGTGTGCTTGCCAGAAAGACAGAGAGAGACAGAGAGACAGAAAGCAAGAAATCACCCCCCAGGGGGATGGCCACGCTGCAATCCCTTCTCCTCCATTCTCCTCTTAGGATCTTGGGCACCACGCACACACGCCCGATGTGAGTTTAAGTCACCAGGTCCAGGATTCGAACCACAGTTCAGCGACATAGCCATTATGCTAACTGCTGGTCCCAGTACTTAAGATTTTCAGAACTAATGAGGGGGCCAACAGGTGGCATGGTTGTTAAGGTGCTGGACTCCCCCATGGCTCCAGTGCCGGACCTGGTGGCTTGCTTTCTCACTCTCCCTCCTTTTCTAACTGGGGAGCACATGTGCCCTATAGCAAATTAAAACAAAACAATAATAATAAATAAAATAAAATAATCCTGAATGCAATTAAAGCTACATGACAGAGAACATTGAATAATCATCCTGCTGATCCTTTAGTGCAATACAATAAAACTGAAATTTTAAAACAAAAAAGAGCGAGAGAGAGAGAGAGAAAAAAAAAATGGCGAGGCAGGAGCAGCCAGATCATGAGAGACTTGGATGCCATGCTAAAACGTTAACGTGTTCTCCGAAGGCAATGGACATTTAATGTCGAGGGACCAAAGAAGGGTACAGACACATACCGTGCCCAGGAAGCCAGACCAAGGCTGAGATCTGTTGATGCAAACTCAGGCTTGCCCTTGGTTTATTGACAGTTGCTTAACCTCTCACCACGCAGTTTCCTAGTCCTGTCCTGGAGAACTGAGTTACAAGGTCCTCCCCTGGGCGACGAGTCTATGGAAACTATTACGGGACTCTGTATTACTGTCCTAAGTGAGGTCAAGACTTGCAGCCTGGGAGCCTAGGAGCCAACCTGTTGATGCAGGATTACAACAGGCTTCAACTGAGTGACCTCCAGGGGCAGTGCAGAGCCAAGCACACAGGCCATGGCCTATTTCAAGGCCACAGGGCTGGGCTACTCACCTGCAAGGTACCAGTCTCACTGTTACTCTGTTTCGTTGCACAAACCTCCCTAAGTGGACACTGATCCACGTGGTCTAGTGTGCTATGGGTGGGGTGATGAGTGTTCTGAAGAATCTTGGGCTCTCTGGAAATAATGTAGACTCGGGAAACACTACCAAAATATGAGCTACGAGGAAATATTTATTTTTGTTGTGCATTTAATCTACATTTTGCCAGACACTGTGCCAGGCCTTTGAGCCCTGAACATGTTCTCCAAAGCTGCTGTTGTACCAAGTACGATTAAGTACAAAATTCAGAGAAGTTCATTTTTCCAGGACAGAAAACCAGTAGGGAGTCATTGCAGGTTCTCAGGAAGAGTTACCAAACGACAATGGTATGCTGCAAAGACCAGCAGGGAGCTGCCATTCGGCGTTGCTCAGATAGAAGAAACGCCGCATTTTACACTAATCTGTGCAGAACATGAGAAAGGCCTGCCCTGTGGGAGTGGCAGAGAGTGATCTGAAGAGAGATGTAGAACCCCAAGGAAAGAAAAGAGGCTGCCAGAAGCTTCCCTAACAATGAACTGTAGGTTCACCTCCGCACACACGTGCATGCACCCTATGAAAAGTCCTGCATAGTCTATCAGATCAGAAAAAATTAAAAGAAGACCTACCCTGGTGGCATAATCAGTAGCAAACTAAACTGCAGTGCTGAAGGCCACATAGCTGACCACAGGTTCAAATCCCTGTGTTGGTCTGAAAACATGCCAGGCACTTGTGCCCATGGCCAAGATCCTGATGAGTAGGAGGAATGGGGAAGGAGGATCACGGCAGATGAGATCCTGCAGAGGGCGCTTCTCTTTCGCTTTCCTCTCTCTCTCTCTCTCTCTCTCTCTGTCTCTTACTCATGTGCACGCATGCACTTTCTATCATGAATAAAACACATTTTAAAAATATTTTTTAATTAACAGAAAATATGCAGAGCCTGCCCTGAACCCTAGTAGTTAAGGGATGGGATACCAGGTGGCCAACCAAGGTTCAAATCCCAGTCCCAGCATCTTGAGAAATATGCTAGGTACGTGTGTATGCATGCCCCAAAATCCCAACAGGATGGAGAAATGAAAGAGAAGGGATTGTGGCATGACCACACCCTTTTCTCTTTCTTTCTCTCTCCACGTGTGTGTGTGTGTGTGTGTGTGTGTGTGTGTGTGTTAAATGAAGGTTATTGCCAATATCCCCAGGCCTATTAATCCCAATGAAAAGAGAATTTCTTTCTTCCACCATATTAGAAAGATGACTGATTCCCACAGGAGGGTTTTTATTAGCCCCAGCTGAGTCAGGCTCCAGGGGAATGGGATTTGCTGGCCTAGTCTTTTTTAAGACCAGGGAAAGGAATCTGCTATCAAAAGGAGGGAGTCAGGGGAACCAGCAGTTAGCATAATGGCTATGTCACTGGACTCCCATGTAGTCGACCGCAGTTCACGTCCCGGACCCGGTGGCTTAAAACTCACACCAGGCGCGTGTGCGTGCGTGCCCAAGATCCCGAGAGGAGAATGGAGGAGAAGGGATTGCGGCGTGACCATCCCCCCTGGGGGGTGATTTCTCGCTTTCTGTCTCTATGTCTCTCTCTGTCTGTCTGGCGAGCACCCACGCCCTATAGCAAAAATCTCTCCAAAAAAAAAAAAAAAAAGAGGGAGTCAGGAGAAAATCCACTAGAAAGCCAAAAACAATAGCTATACAACCCAGTACTAGACATTTTATTGTTAAATGACTTCATTTCATGTTTCTTTGCCCAACCAAAGCAAGCATGTACGCACACTAATAGTAGGTGTCTGACTAAGCAGTTCCTGAGGTCCTACTAAGAACCCCTTATTTCTCGGCAAGCATTTCCAGATTTCTGAATATTTCTGTGAACAAAAACTTTCTTCTTTTCTTCTCTCTACAGATTATGCCTCATACCTGCCTCAAACAGGGCTGAAGGGAATCATTCATACCTGTGCGTGGGTGAATTAGAAAACGTTTGCTAGGGGTAGGACTTTGGCAATGGAGAGGAAGGAAAAGGAATGAGATACTTTGGGAGTTTCTGGCAAAGAGATGAGGATGTCATGTGTAAACAGGAAGTGAAAAGACTTTAAAGGCAAAAATCACCCATTTTGAAGTTTTCCTTGAAAAGAAGATCAAATGCTATTGACCCCAAGCTTCCCTGGGCCCAGGTGTTGGGACAAGCTCGGAGGGACCAGACAACTTCTATAGCACTCACTGCAGGCCGAGTGGAATCCAGGGCAGGCAGCTTGGCAGAGATGCGCTTGTAGCCAGTACTTAGAAGGTCGCAAGGAAGGCCGTCCCTGAAGCAGGATTCAGATGGCTCTGCGAGAGCAGAAGGGGAAAAAAACAAAAACAAAAACAAAAATCAAATCAAAATAAAACACTCAAAATGGCCAGGACTAGCCAGGTGAGAAAGCTGAGAAGCTTGCCTAACGAAGGGTTCAGAAGTGAACCAGGAAAGCGTAGGTGGCGCTGTCCAACCAGAAGGAAAGCAGAACTTAGATTCATTGTATTGTAACAGGTCTTAAGGAAGAATGTGACCAGAGTAGGGTGGGAGAAATGGTTTTCTCTCTGCCTTCTGTGTTCTTAGCTAGGAAAGACCCTTGTTTTAAAAGACAGATTAGCAAGAGAAAAACAAATTTATTAACATGTATATTTCATAAATGAGGAGACTTTGAAACATTTGTGGATGGGCCAGTATATGGCACAGAGCTTAAGACAGCTAGATTCCATATGGCCAAATATGTGGTTCAAGTCCTGGATCTGGCGGCTGGAAAGACACTGCAGTGTGTGAATGCGGAGTGATTTCTCATTTCTCTCTTTCTGGTGACCACACAAACCCTGAAAAAAAAAAAAAAATATGGGAAAGTGGGATTAACATATGAGTTTATAGAGCTGGTCCCCAATGCAGTGGTTAAGTTCTGTGCATAGGGAGCCACATCCCACATGACCAACCATGGTTTGAATCCCAATCCCCAGTGGCTTAAAAAACACACTGGGCAAATCTGGGCAAATCCTGATGGGATAGCAAAATGAGAAAAAGAGGGATTGCACCATGACCAAACCCCATTAGAGAGTGCCCTCTCTCTCTCTTGTGCATGTGCACATGTACAAATTTATTTTGGTGTAAAAACATTTGAAATTCATGCACTTTTTTTTTTTTTTTTTTTTTTTGGAGAGGTTTTTGCTATAGGGCAGGCGCGTGTACTCACCGGAAAGACAGAGATAGACAGAGAGACAGAAAGCAAGAAATCACCCCCCAGGGGGGATGGCCATGCCGCAATCCTTTCTCCTCCATTCTCCTCTCGGGATCTTGGACACACACACACACATGCCCAGCGTGAGTTTAAGCCACCGGGTCTGGGACTCGAACCATGGTCGACTACATGTGAGTCCAGCAACATAGCCATTACGCTAACTGCTGGTCCTGCACAATTTTTTCATAACACACATTTTTCATGTATTTTTTAAGAGCTTTTTGCCTTGAGACATGTGCACTTTCCAGAGAGAAACACACAGAGACAGTGAGAGGAAAAGTGAGAAATCACCCCCCCCCCCAGGGGGATGGCCACACCACGATTCCTTCTCCTTAGATCTTAGGCATACACGCACATGCACTTGGCATGACTTTGAAGCCACCTGGTCAGGGACTCAAACCACGGTTGGCCATGTGGGAGTCCAGCAAGGTAACCACTAAGCCATCTGCTGGCCCTCCATTTTTTTTATGTACTTTTTAAAGACCCCCTCATACACATGGGAAATTGATTCCAGGAAATGAATAATTCTCAAAGCAGTAACTTAGAACTCTAGCTTTATATCTTCAGCAAAGAGCGTAATTTTTTTTTTTTTTTGAGAGGTTTTTGCTATAGGGCACGTGTGCTCTCCAGACAGAGAGAGAGAGACAGAGACAGAAAGCGAGAAATCACCCCCCCAGGGGGATGGTCACGCCACAATCCCTTCTCCTCCATTCTCATCTCGGGATCTTGGGCATGCACGCACACGCGCCCGGCGTGAGTTTTAAGCCACCGGGTCCGGGACGCAAACCGCGGTCGACTACGTGGGAGTCCAGCAACATAGCCATTACGCTAACTGCTGGTTCCCAACAAAGAGCGTAATTTTTTTTAGAAAAGTGACAAGACAGAGGGAAAGGACTTTTGAATCTCTAGGGGAGGGAAATTGTGGGAAGGTGAATAAATGGGGGTCTGTCATGTAGATTTCGCTGGTGCCATTTCCAAGCTGGTAGGAGTTTCAAGTTGCCTTTGGTGATCGGCCTTTGTCCTTCCTAGTCTAGAGGGAAGGAGTGACACCTTGACCTTTGTAGATGTCCTGGTTTTAGACAAATAGGGATAGGACAAAGAGCTTTTCTTGTATCTGCTTCTTCTCAATTCTGCCTTCAGCTCAAAATAGTCCTCATGCTGGGACCAGCAGGCAGCATGGTGGTTAAGGCGCTGGACATGCCCACATGGCCGACCATGGTTCGAGTCCCAGGCCTGGTGGCTTACTTTCTTTCTTTCTCTCTCTCTGATCAAATTAAAATACATGAATGAATAAATAAAATTTTAAAAATAATTATTTAAAAAAGAATAGTCCTCATTGCTAAGGTGGCATCTTTTGGGCTGGCCTATCCTGTTCTCAGCAGTTAGCATAATGGCTATGTAGCTTGACTCCCATGTAGTCAACCACGGTTCGAGTGCCGGACTCGGTGGCTTAAACTCATGCCGGGCGTGTGTGCATGCGTGCCCAAGATCCCAAGAGGAGAATGGAGGAGAAGGGATTGCGGTGTGGCCATCCGCCCTGGGGGGGTGATTTCTCGCTTTCTGTCTCTCTGTCTCTCTCTGTCTTTCTGCCAAGTGCACACACCCTATAGCAAAAACCTCTAAAAACAACTGACAGGGTCTACAAAGGCCCGCCTGGAGTCCTGAAAGGGGAGGAAGAGAGAGTTTGTCCGCTGCCTCCAGCCTGATGAATCCAGGAAGGGGAGCCAGTGTGCAAACAGGCACCTCAGGACGCTCGGCTGAGCTCATGTACCAGCACGTTTCCTTCCTGGATCTGAAGCCCCACCTGCCGAGAGCATCTCATCAAATGTAAGACATGCCATTATTTTACACACTTCAAAGGAAAAGTAATTGTGGCAGTTACACTGTAACACCATGTTTTTGTATCACTTTGACTTCTCATCACTTAGACTCTTTTGGACTCACTGACATATAAATGTTTATCCTCCATCAAGTCTATGCTTGCGTGAAAAGAAGAACGCAGCTGAAATAAAATGGCTGCAAGAATTCCTAAACCTTCTCCACATTCAATGTCTGATTAGTCTGAGTCGCTTTTATTTATTTTAGAATTATTTTATTTAACTTTATTTATTCATTTATTTAGAGGGACCAAGTAAGAGTGAGAGAGAGAAAGAGGGAACATGAGAAAGCAAACCACCAGGTCCGGGACTCGAACCACAGTAGGCCATGTGGGAGTCCAGCGCCTTTCCTCACCATGCCACCTGCTAGCCCTAGTTTGAGTCACTTTTAGTTTAAATCTTCTTTTTAAGCTTACTTATTTATTCCTTCTATGAGAAAGAGAGACAGACAGAGAGCGTTTGGATACTGCAATCCACTCCTAGCATCATCCACCCCAGATCATGCCCAGTACACTCAGGAAGGTCTGAGGACTTTACCCATGTGGATCTAGTCGTGTTACCACCTGGCTGTCTCTACCTGGAGTCTCTGAAGTCTGGTTTTTTCCTACACAATATCGACTTCATACCTTCCACAATGTTGGTAATGCAATACTCCTTTAAAGAGAATGAAACCCACTCACTCCGCCCACCCCCCCCCCCCATACACACATGTATTACAGTAGAAATGTACATTTAAGCTGTACATTACATAATATTAGGATATCAACGCTACAGTTCTTGGGTGCGATAATGTTCTTCTTAAAAGATACATGCTGATGGCGGCCAGAAGGTGGCCCAGCAGAGAAGTGTGATGCTTTTTCCGATTCGGTCTACATGGAGGGTTCTGAGTGTAGCCTGTGAAGATTGCCCCAAGTATGCTGGGCATGTGTGTGCATGATCTAGGGTTGACTGAAGGCTGGGAGGATCATGGCATTAGAACCCTATTAGGGGTTCTCTCTCTCTCTCTCTCTCTCTCTCTCTCTCTCTCTCTCTCTCTCGTGGAAGACATATATAAACTTTTTTATCATTGCCAGAGGATGTCTGTGCAAATCAGAAAGAAACAGAGAGAGAGAGAAAGAGAGCACTCCCCAGTGGGCAGTAGTCATGCCACAATCTCCTCTCCTTTTCTCCATACTGTCAGGATTTGGGGTATGTGTACAGATGCGTCCAGTACATTTTTCAGGTTACTCGAGTCAGAACTCCAACTATGCAGTGGGCCATGTGCGATCCAGCCCCCTTAACTACTAGGTCACAGGGATAGCCCTACACGTAAGAGTTTTGTAAAAAGACACATGCTGAAGAATTTAGAAAGTAAGTGTCATGTTATTTGCACATCATTTTTTTTATGATCCAACAAACAAACCAAAAGAATCCCCCAAAAAAGAAAGGGAGAGAGGTAAAGCAAATGTCTCAAAATGTCCATAGAAAAATCTAGGTGATGGATATACAGGCAGCCACTGAGTTACTTTTAAGCTTCTCTGGAAGTTCAATACTTTTCCAAATAAAATTTTATTGAGGAAAAAGAGAGTGTTCCACTAAGAAATCCAACCTGAAACCTTCTTCCCAGTTTTCTCAAGCTACCAATAGCAGTTCCTCTTTCTTGAGCTTACCAGATGGGTGTCAACAGAAGTTTTCAGACAAGAACCAGGACTCACTTTCCTCTCCCCAAGTGTTGCTCAAATTGTTCACTGAACCACGAGCAGCTGCAGTCTTCCAAGCACATCGCATCTATCTAAGTGTAGGCTGTGGCGACTCTAAGTTCTCGTTCTGCTGACTGGTTGCAAAAGGAATCCCCTAGCAGAGATGTCCAGACATCAGTGGCGAAAGGGCGAGGGAAGAAGGTGCATTTTCCCACTGGGCAGCAGACACACACACCCCTCCACTCGGCAAGCATGGATCTCAATGCGGACTAGCAAGTTGGGAACCTGGTTTATCAGTCCACCTTCATGAGATGGGTGACACCTTCATGAAATAGTTGAGCAGAAATTACTTCCCGGGGCCTGATCAGAGTTTCTGGAATTGCAAATATGGACCATCTTATAGACCATCTGACCCTTTCCAAGGCACCACCAATCTGTGCAACCAGGCCTGGGTATCAACCAGCCTTTCTCCCCTGTGACAGCTCTGTTCCACTGTCACCGATCAGCACTATCTAACTAGAGAGATGACAGGCTGGCATAGCCATTGCAATGTGATGTGAACAAGGAGAGAGTGCTCCTCCCATCTGGTTATACCAGTAGGTTCTCTGTGATCTGAGAATAATGTCTGCGTTGCCCCCTCTGTTCTCCACAGATATGAAATAGCAGCTACATCTCATGGGATTGTAAACAATCAAAGAGAGACACCCTCCCCTACAAAAACAAGTGTATAGTACTATTATAAAAACAAAGGTCTTTGAAAGGACAGAGGAATAATGATTCCCAAACCTAGCTGCAGACACTTTCTTCTTTATGAAGTTATTTACCCTCATTCTTTTGGTTCCTGGAGGAAAGATAATCTCAGTAGCTTGTTTTCCTAGCCTTTCCTTTTATGTGCCCCTTTGGATATAAAAAGTCTGTTCTTAATTAGTCAACTATGCCTAGAACTCCAAAGCATGCTTGTGATCACGCCCTTTTACACACTTAATGTGGAAAAACCTCACTAACAAGAAAATACCAACACTCAGAGATAATGAGCTCCTTTCCTCCTGTGGTCTCGAGTCACTCAAGTGTCGCTTCTGGTCCAAAGCCCAGCTACACTCGAACCCCTCAGAGGTGCCCACCCCTCAGCCAACAGCTGCCCTGGTAGCGTAGAACAACCCCCTAAAATGCAAACCCTGGGTCGCTGACATTCACTTCAGAAAGGGAGGAAATGTAAATCAGTCAAGGCAAACAGAAGTGACTCGAAGCTCCTCTAACAGCTTCTGTTACACGGAGAGGAAGGTGTATCTTCAGAGCTGGCACCTGCCAGGGCCACACTGGTCCTGAACCTGCAAAGCTCTAACTGCCAACACAACGCCCCTCCCTGTTTAGATCTTCTCTTCACCCCATTGGCAGCAGGGGGAGCGGACCATCCGGTTACGGAGCTGGTTGAACATGCAACATCCAACCCTAGACAGATGGATGGCCGCTTATTAGTCACATATGCTCATAGCCCAGGAAAGGACCACGCCCCATGCCATGCAAGGCCACGTGATGGGAGCACATGGGAACAGAGTGAACCAACAGGGCTGTGAGAGGCAGGGCTCTGTAGTGTCAAGAGGGTACGGTGCCTCCTGGTCCCCAGGGCAGGATGAGATTGGCGTGTTTGAATAATCTCACGGGCTGGCGGGGAAAGGAAGCCCTCTATTCAGGAGTAAGCAAGAATCGGGCCTGGCCCGGTGATGTGCACAGGGTGGTTTGGCTAGAGGACCTTATCCCTGACAGAGTAGGGTGGGAACTTCTGGTTAGGCTATCCCAGGCCCTTTTGGTTTCAGATGTCAAAGCAGCTAATAATCTTGGTCTCCATTTTAACCCCATGACATGTGCCCTTCTCACATCTCCCCCCTTGTGTTTTTCATCATCGTTTTCAATACATGGCTTTTTCCTCAACCTCTTTCTATAGCCTGTCCTTTTTAATGTCTCATTCTTCATCGGCTATGCTAGTTCCTTTTGTATAAAACTGTTTCCTACCAAAACAGCAAGCTTCTGAAGCCCTCAGTGCAAGGGTATTTCCTGGGAGAAACCAAGACAGATAGTATAACCAGAAAGAAGTGCTGTTAACACCACATTCTGCAAGGGGGATACTACAGAGCTGTTGTCCATTTGGGGAAACAGAATTATCACTCTAGTGTCAGAAGAGTGCTCTCAGTCCAGAGCTACCTATGGCTTCACAGAGAGTTCCGGAGATGTTACACAGGTGAGAAACGGTTCGGGGAGGACCGGCTCTGCTCATTCAATGTACTGTGCTTTGCTAATTACGAGTTACACAGACACTCGCACGTAACCAAAGAAGCATTCTGCAGTATTGATGGTGATGACGTCTGTGAGAGTCCCCTTCTTTTATTTTTATGTATCTGTTTGTTTATTTATTTATGTTTTGAAATGATTACAGATTCAGAAAAGTTGCAAGAAGGGGCAGAGATGTCCTGTGTGTCCTTTACCCGCTTCCGCTAATATGACCTCCCTGCTTTTGTGCTTATCTTTCTTTTCTATCATTCTTTCCTTCTCTTTCTTTTCTTTCTTTTGTTCCTTCCTTCTGTCTTTACTTTTCTTCTGTCTCTGATTTACAGTCAATGTATATTATCTGAATAACAAGACAAAGAAACAAGAGTCACTTGGGGGAGGAGGGAGTCTGCCCTACTGCATAGCGGTGAGGCACGGCACAGAAGCCAGATCCCACATGGCTGACCAGGGTTCAAGTCCTGGCTCCAATGACTTGGCAGTGGGGGAAGCCGGGTGCACACCCTTGCCCACGACTCTGACAGGATGGGGGTTGGAGAATAACGATTGCATCATGATCAGGCCCTTTCTAAGTTTCTCTCTCTTTCTCTCTCCCATTTCTTGCACATATGTGCACTCTGGCATTTTTTAAAAAGAAATTTTCATGGTGTAAATGACAACCACAGTGCAGTTTTCCCCTCACTAACACCTACACAGAGGAGGCAGTGCTATGGTTCAACTGGGCCCTGCAGCCTCACCTCACCCATGGGCTAGGCATCTGTGACGCCACAGGGCAGCAATAGCATGCTTAGGTTCGGCTTAGGCTTGGTCAGCACCTCTTATGTACTGTGTCTACGGTATCTGAGATTGGGAAAACAGCATGGAGACTAGGATTATTGAGTAGCTCAAGGCAGTGGGAAAGAACTTTTGAAAACCAAAGTGATGACTAATTTATGTGTCAATGTGGCTAGGCCACAGTGCCTACTTATGGGATCTGATTTGCTCTGATGTTTCTTGGAGGGTGTTGTGGGATCAGATTAACATTTTAATCGATGGACTTGATGTAAAGCAGAGTGCCCTCCATAATGTGGTGGACCTCATCCAATCAGGTGGAAGCAGCCTGACCTTCCTCCAGCAGGAGGAAATTCAGACTAGAACTGCAGCATTGGCTCACCCCAGGCTCCAACTTGAAGGCCTTTGGACTTGAACTGCAGATGTGGGATGTGCCAGCCTCAGAATCGTGTAAGCCAGTTTCTTAAAATAGAGCTCTCTTTCTATACACACACACACACACACACACACACACACACACACACACAATTTTGTTTCTCTAGAGACTCCTAATACAACCAGATGTCTAAAATGAAATATTAGCTACTGTGAAGAGTATTTTCACTCCATTTGCTCAAACACATTCAGTCTGCAACCCGGTCACATGCCTTGCTCAAGTGCTTGTCTGTGCATGTGTATCCGTGTGCATGTGTGTGTGTAAACCAGAGAACGAGGCTGAGTTCCATGTCTGGGTTATCATAGCCCAGAACAAAAATAGCACCTGACAGATTGCAAGACAATCCCCAACCTGCACCAGCTCAGGAGTGCAGAACTAGACACTCCCTTCTTCTACCTCCCGGGGACATGCACAGTGTGGCGAGAGCAACCAGTTTCCACAATGTTGAGGATAAACTAAAGGTGCTCTGAGGAGACAGAGGACGGAGACTGCCATTGCTCATCTCAACTCTGCCCCCACAATCTGAACATCTGAGTTGCATAAAAACCAAAATTTTTTTATTTTAATTTTCCAGAGGGCACGTGTGCTTGCTGGGGTGGAGGTGGGGGCAAAGAGAGAAAGAGAAAGCACCTTCCATGGAGAATGTTCACGCTTCCATCCCCTCTGCCCCATCTCTCCCCATTTGGAGATTCTGAGCATGCACACAGATGTGCCCAGCATATTTGTCAAGCCACCAGGCCCAGGACTCAAACCATGCAGTCAGACATAGGGGACTCAGCCACCTTAACCACCGCACCACAGGCTGGCCCAAAACCTTTATTTTATTTAGTCTATCTTTATATTAAGTGTCTGACTAACACACTTAGGAGCTGAGCCAGGTGGTACTTTGCTAGTGATCACAGCTCACTTTTATTACATTGTCAGGGAAGTCATGACTTTTTAAAGTATTATTAAAAAGTGCAGTATTTTCTAGTATAGTATTTTAAAGTATAGTCTTTTTCTATGTTTTTCTATGCAAAAATGACTTTTCATGACTTTCCTGACAACCCAATAATTCTTCAAACTCTTCTCTGAGATTAAGGAAACACCAGCAGACTAGCCTGGTAGCACAGATGCTAACCATGTGCATGGGAAAGCTGGATCCCACATGGCCGACAGCGGTTTGAACTTCAGCACCAGAGGATTGAAAAGCATGCCAGACGTGTGAGTGCATGCCCCAGATCCTTACAGAATGGAGAAAGGATTGCAGCATGACCAGGCCCCACTGGGGGATGCTTTCTCTCTCTCTCTCTCTCTTTCTCTCTTTCTCTTATGCAAGCACACATGCCTTCTGGCAATGAGAAAAAAAAAAAGAGAGAGAGAGAAAGAAAGACGCTACCAAATAAACTAAAACAAAGTAAAACATCAAGAGAGGCAATGTGTGGAAAATGTGAATAATGTAGCCAATTCTGCCGAAGGGAAAAATGGAAAATGCCTCCCAGTGTGGTCCCAGATACTCTGTGGTCTTGCCTTGCTGCATGGTGCCTCAGCGGCTCCCTCTCTTGGTCTAGGATGAATGACCGTGGGAGGAGAAGGGCCATCTAGGGGCACCGCTGGTGTGAAGGCTGCCCACCATAAGCTGTCATGGGAGACCATTCCCTGGGTTTAGTGGAGAGAACCAAGATTCTGCACATGGCGCAAGATGACAGAAATGCCTGAGCTAGCTAAAAATAGTTATCTGAATCTAAATGGTATTGTTAGTGCCAAGGACAGGTTAAAGATCAAGATAGATTTCAAATTTATGTGTCCTAGGAGAGAAAAAAAAATATGATAATTTGGGAACTGAGCAGTGTCCTATAGTCTAACGGAATTCATTTCTAAAGTTTTCTTTGACAGCTGTTTGGATCTGTTGCAGCGTCTTAGGTGTGTCTTAAAGCTGGTGGCTTTTTATAATTGTTCAGAAACAGTAGAATGGATGGGATTTGGTTCTCTTGGTCAAACCCTTAACCTCCTCCAAACAACTTGTCTCATTTTTCTATTAATCAGAATGTTTGATAGGGCCATAATACTGTTCTTATTAATAATTGCCTGGAAAAAAAAGAAGTCCAGGCATACTAATATTTTTTTTTCTTTTTGAATCGTGGTAGATAGTGTAAGTCTGTATGTGATTCAGAGGCCAAGTTAAAGAAATGTGAAATTTGTGATTTATTTTTAAAACCAAAAATAACATATTCCCAAGGTTAACAGAAAGGTCACAGCCAATAAAAGCATCTAATCAGCTTCATTAGTGTGTTCCTCTAGCCGCATTTCTCTAACCCAGCAGAGCGTATCTCCTCTGAAGAACCAGCAGATTTCACAACAACTCATGCAAAGACCAAAGCAGGAATCTACGGGTGCTGCCAGCACCCATAGACCAGGGAGCATTTGCCTCCAGAGAAGAAGAGGAGTGTCCAGCTCCTGACAGCGCGCAGATCTCAGTAACGCTCCAGGGAGACATCCCCAGGCAACTTCAAGAAATCTCCACGTGAGCTCCACATGAAGGGCTCATTCTGATCCTGTGGGATATAGAGCAGGATTTCCTTCAAGAATCCATTTGAGGTTTTCTGCAGCTGCTCTTGGGAAGAGAGAAGTTCTTGTCCCTGCCCCGCAGTAGCAGAGCTCTGCTTGGCATCAATGAAAGAGCCTGGGCCAAGATTCCTGAAGCCATTGGAAGTGTTAGTCACTTCATAATCAAGAGTTCAAAGAATTTTTTTTTAATCTCCAGTTTCTCCTCAGTGAAATACAGAGCTTGTGTGACTTATGGATCTCTACCAAGTCTAATGGGTAGAATCTTCCTCCAAGGGATCACTGAGGTCTTCCTCTGCACCGTTGGCCATTGCTTCTCTGTCTCCTCTGTGCTCTCTCCTCTTCCTCCATCCTATGCCAGTGTTGGAATGTCCCCAAGCTCAGTGTGAATGTTTACAGGCAAATGGTCAAATTAGAGCTCTCTTCTGAGCTCTAGACTTGAGTATCCAACTGCTGACTTAATCTAGAACGTCATGTATCCAACCTAGAACTCTTGACAATCCCCCAGGTCTGTTTTCCTATCAATTAGTGGTATCGACATCCATTCCACTGCTCAAACTAAGCCTAGGAGCCATCTTTAATGCCTCCTTTTTCCTCAGTTCTTTCACTTAGTTCCTCATCAAGTCTTTTATTTATTTCTAAAATTTGTCTACAGAGGCCAGCAGCTGGTGTGGTGGGTGGCGTGTGGTGGGTGGCGTGCTGGACTCCCACATGTCCAACCGTGGTTTGAGTCTCAGACTTGGCAGCTTTCTCTCTCTCTCTCTCTCTCTCTCTCTCTCTCTCTCTCTCTCTCTCTCGTGAGCGCACATGCCCTATAGCAAATTAAAAAATAATAATATATGAAATTAAATAAAATAATTCTTTAAAACAAATGTATCTACATTACTTCTTCTCCTCTGGCACCATCCTGATCTAGACCACCATTGTCTAATGACTGACCTACCTTGCTAGGCTTCTCAATGGTCTCCTTACTCCCCCACCTCTTAGCCCCCTAAAATTCATTCTCCTCAAAACAGTCAGAGGCAGCTTTTTAAAATGTCAATTAGATAATATCACTCTGCTGCTTCAAGCCCTCCAGGAAGCTTCTGCTTCCACTTAGGAGGTAGAGAGCCATAAGAGAACATAGCTTCCCTAACAATGAGAAAATGGCAGAGGAGATTCTCCAGAGGTATCGAGAACCCATTACTTTCCCCTTGGTCTTTGACTCACCACAATTACATCTCATTCTGATGCTCTAATATAATATTGGTTACAAATGTGCTGCCACCCTGTTTTAAAAAAAGAATGTGACTCATGCAAATTTAAGTTACATTTCTTTTTCTTTATGCTTATTTATTTCTTTATGTCCTTCATGATTAAGAGAAAGTGAGATGGAGACAGGGAAACAGAACCCTCAACAGAGTCCTCATAGCATGACCCGTCCCCAGCCTCAGCCAGTTCCAGATTATAGGCACATGCACGTCCTGCATTCTTAGGGAAGTCTGTAGACACAAACATAGAACCTTTCCACATGGGTCAGCTTTTCAGAGTGTCACATTACCACTGCCCCACCATCTGTCCTCCCAGTTACACTTCTTGATTGTGTATATGAATACGATCAAGATTGTGGGGCAACAGGAAATTTATTTCATTTCTTTTTTTACTTTTTTTTTTTTTTTTTTTTTTTTTTTTTTTTTTTTTTTTTTTTCCGAGAGGTTTTTGCTATAGGGTGCATGTGCTTGCCAAAAAGATAGACAGAGAGACAGAAAGCGAGAAATCACCCCCTAGGGGGGATTACCATGCTGCAACCCCTTCTCCTCCATTCTCCTCTCAGGATCTTGGGCATGCACACACACGTGCCCGGTGTGAGTTTAAGCCACCGGGTCCGGGACTCAAACTGTGGTCGGCTACTTGGGAGTCCAGCAACATAGCCATTATGCCAACTGCTGGTCCCAAGTTTATTTCATTTCTAATAAGCATTTATGAGCTCTTAATTATTATAGTATACAGGATGAGATTATGTAAAAAAGACCTCATCATACCTAATAAAGTTATCAACATCTAAAAACCACTTTAAAACTGCTAACAACTGGGACAAGCAGTTAGCGTAGTGGCTATGTCGCTGAACTCCCATGTAGTCAACTGCGGTTCGAATCCCGGACCCAGTGGCTTAAACTCACGCCGGGGGCCTGTGTGTGCGTGCCCAAGATCCCAAGAGGAGAATGGAGGAGAAGGGATTGTGCACTGGCCATCCTCCCTGGGGGGTGGTTTCTCGCTTTCTGTCTCTCTGTCTCACTCTGTTTTTCTGGTGAGTGCATGCACCCTATAACAAAAAACCTCTCAAAAAAAAAAAAAAAATCTACTGGGACCAGCAGTTAGCACAATTAATGGCCATGTCACTGGACTCCCAAGTAGTCGATCGTGGTTCAAGTCCCGGACCCGGTGGCTTAACTCACACCGGGCGCGTGTGCGTGCATGCCCAAGATCCCGAGAGGAGAATGGAGGAGAAGGGATTGTGGCGTGGCCATCCCCCCGGGGGGTGATTTCTCACTTTCTGTCTCTCTGTCTCTCTCTGTCTATCTGGTGAGCGCATGCGCCCTATAGCAAAAACTTCTCCAAAAAAAAAAAAGAAAAAAAAAGAAAAAAAAATCTACTAACAACTAAGAGATAGTTTGGTATGATAGAAAGAAAGCCACACTGGGAATCAGAAATTTTGGATATAAGAATCAGTTCTACAATTAACAGCTACATGACTTTGAGAAAAAACACTCACTGAACTATAATAGGTTCTTGATACACAAGCAGAAGAATCAGACGAGATGTTAAATCCTTTCCAATTTTACAGATTTATATTTTTGAGGATCTGTACCAAATTTTGAGTCCACCTCAGTTCATGACTTAACAACAGTCACTTTATAAGTGGTATTGAACCAAACTGAGCATTAGGAAACCAAACAGAACACAGTTATGGTTGGGTAAGAGTCCTAGACCACACCTATGTACAACTGCAATGCTGAAAACCATCTCAGAGAGAGATTGTCGTCAGATCTCTATTTATATATCTCATATATACATTAAAACTATTTTTAATTTAAAAATTCTTCCTCAGCTGGTCCCATAGCCCAGTAGTTAAGGGAGCCAGATTCCACATGGCTGACCATAGTTCAAATACTGGCCCAGAGGAATGTCCGAAATCTTAACAGGATGTAAAAATGGAGAAGGAGGGATTATGGTATGTCTATACCCCAGTGGGTGGTGATTTCTCTCTCTGGTGAATACACAGACCCTTTGAAAATTAAAAAGAAAAGAAAAATATTTCAGGCCAGCTGTAGCATGGTGGTTAATGCAACTGGATCTAACGTGGCCAACTCTATGGTTTGAATCCCAGACACTGAGGCTTGAAAAACATGTTGAGCATGTGTACGTGCGTGCCCAAAATCCCAAGAGGAGAATAGAGAAGGGATTGCAGTGTGTACATCCCTACTGGGGGACCATTTCTCATTTTCTCTCTCTCTCTGTCTCTCTTTCTCTCCGTTTCTCTCCACCAAGTATATGTGCCCTATACAAATTATTTTTAAAAACTAAAAACAAACCAAAAAATTCTTTGGTTGGAACTTGATGTGTGGTCATGGCAGAAAACTTGAGATGAAAATATAATATTCCCAGAAGCTCTTCCAACCAAGAACTTTGCTACCCAAAGAATAGAGTTAATCCTGAAGAAAAAAGTTAATCCTCCCATTCTTGAAAGAAATAATATGAGAGCAAATACAGAGGAATTTATTAATCAGAATTGTTGTCATTTCTAAGCTTAAGAACAGGGTCAAGATGGGCTGTAACAGATTATGAAAAAAGAAATCGAACCAAGGAATTGATTTACACAATTGTGAGGCTGGTGGCACAGTTCATTTGAGCTGCTGTAACAAAATACCTACACTGGGAACCAGCAGTTAGCATAATGGCTATGTCGCTGGACTCCCACATAGTTGACCATGGTTCGAGTCCCGGACCCGGCGGCTTAAACTCACGCCAGGCGCGTGTGCGTGCGTGCCCAAGATCCCGAGAGGAGAATGGAGGAGATGGGATTGCAGCGTGGCCATCCCCCCTGGGGGGTGATTTCTCGCTTTCTGTCTCTCTGTCTCTCTCTGTCTGTCTGGCGAGCGCACACGCCCTATAGCAAAAACCTCTCCAAAAAAAGGAAAAAAAAATACCTATACTGAAAGGCTTATAGACTATGGAATTTTATTTCTCACAGCTCTAGAGTCTGGCAAGATCAAGGCATCAGCGCACAGTGTTTGGTGAAGATCTGCTTCCGGTTCACAGAAGGTGTGTCTTCCTCTTTTCCCACTTAGTAGAAGGGACAAGCTAACTCTCTGGTCTCTTCCATAAGGGCACTAATCCCATTCACGAGGGTTAGGACCTCATCATCTAGTCATTTCCCAAATGACCCCCCACCCCTGCTTCCTGACTTCATCACCTTGAGGTTAGGATCTCAACATGAATTCTGGGGGTACATACAAACATCCAGACCTTAGCAGCTGACTAAGCAAGTTCAAGGTCTATAGGAAAAGCCATCAGGAAGGAAAAGTCACAGCATGCTATAGCCCCAGGCATAGGAGCCTGAGCTTGTGGAAGTCAGTCCTTTCCCCACTCCTCCTTTTTCCAGGGAAGACCTAAACTCTTTTTCAAGGTCTTTCAACTGATTAGATTAAGCCCACCCAGACTACTTTCCCAGCTTAGAGTCACTTGATGAGGTGCTTTAATTACATCTTTTAAATCCTTTGAATAGTATCTGGGTAGTTTTGATTGAGTAAGTATGTGCGTGTGTGTGTGTGTGTGTGCGTGTGTGTGTAACTTACAAAAAACTGCTACTTCACTTCTTCCTTTCTTGAGAGAATAGCTCTTCTAGGCCACTCTAGAAATACACTAGAAATGGAATTCTGGAAACAGTAGGTTAACCCAGCTAAGTTCACTCACCATAAAGCCATCACACAGGCTAAAAAAAGTTAGAGAAGAAAAGAAAGAGGAGAGAAAAACTAATATTTACAGAGCACACATGGCAACGACTAAATGGCAACATGGTGTCATTGTTAAAATGCCAGGTTTTAAAACCAGGTTGCCTGGATTCAAAGCTCACCTTGCTGGTAATATTACTCTTGACAAATTACTTAACCCTTTTTCTCTCAGTTTCTTCCTCAGTAAAATGAAAGTGATAAAATAGTATAACTCAGAGAGTTTTGGGGAAGATTGAATTGAAAAATTACATAGATTAAGATTAAAGGATATGCCTGGTATAGAATAAGCATTCACGGTTATTATTATGAGCTAAATATTTTACTTATTTTTTCTCACTTAATTAAGAAATGTATTCTATCCTTTGCAAATATTAGTTGAATATCTACTGTGCAGCCACAGGGGCTAGCGTAGAGGACAATAGCTGTGGCTTCCACCCTCATTGAAAATGAGCAAGTAAATGGAGAACAAATAAGTCATTCCAACACGTGGGATCACTACTCAACTCCCCACAGTCCAATGGGGTGGTAGGAAGTACTACCATTCTCCTATAAATGAGTATAGAAAAACTTACTGAGATGAAGCATAAGCTCAGATGATTTAGAGTAAGAGTTTGCTAGGGCTGCCATGACCAAGTATACAGGTTGAGCATCCCTAATCTGAAAATCTAAAATCTGAAAATTTCCAAAATCTGAAACTTTTTTAAAGAGCCAACATGACACGATGAGTAGAACATTCCACACTTGACATTGTGTGACACATTGCAGTTCAAGCACTATAATAAAAGAATCATTACATAAAATTACCAGCCTAGCTGTGGAGGTGTAACACTAGTGCAACACTTTGCAATGCTGGAAGCCATATGGAAGTTGGGGTTTGGTTCCCAGGCTGACCTGTACACTCTGAAGTGCACAAGTATCCATGATCCTGGCTGTTTGGGAAAGGCTGGGGGAGTGGATCTTGGAGTGAGATCCTGTTAAGGGCACTTCTCTCTCTCTCTCTCTCTCTCATGAAGGAAAGAAAGAAACTAAAAAAGTACCTTTAGGTGGTTAAATTTAAGGTCTAATATTGGTGTTCGAACTACATCTCTTTCTCTCTTTAAGTGTTTTATGATTTTATTGTTACCCTTTCATTGCTTATGTCAAATATGGGTGTGGTAGCGCTTATATCGGTCATATTAATAACCATCATTTCATTTATTTTTGAAGAATTTTGTTAGCACATATGTTTGTGAGAGAGAGACAGAGAGACAGGAAAAAGGAGAAAGCATCTCCCTCTTGGGGCATGGTCATGCCACAACCCCTTCTCCTCCATCTCTCCCTCTTTTTTGGGATTTTGGGCATGCATACACATGCACCCAGCATGTTTCTTAAGCTATAGGGTTGGGAATCGAACTGCTAAGGTATATTAAGATCTGTTTCTTCATAAACAGATATCAATATCACATTTATACTTACCTTAGAGAGCTGGCCATGTGGGATCCAGTCACCTTAACCACCAGGCCACAGGCTAGCCTGCCATCATTTTAAAGCTCCAATTCCAGATTCACTGCCTGTATATTTGCTTGCTTTGCTGCACTGTGGGTTCCTAAAGAAAAGTGTCTCCAACAGCCATCTCAGAGAGTAGCATATTTAGGCTAGTCAGGATATAAATGGAGAACTGCACTGAATTTCCAACAAATATGTGTATGGTGTATGTAAAGACTAAAGAACAAACTAGGGGCCAGTAGGTGGCATGGTAGTTAAGGCACTGAACTCCCAAGTGGCCGACTATGGTTCAAGCCCAGGACTTGGAAGCTTGCTTTCTCACTTTCCCTCTTTTCCTCTCTCTGTCCTTCTGATAAGCACTCATGTCCTATAGCAAAACATTTTAAATAATGGTAATAGTAAATTAAATGAAATAAATCATTATTTGAGTAAAAACAAGAACAGATTAAAATAAATTAAAACTTATTTGTGAGGATATGTCCTTTAAAACCTTTCTAGAAAAGAACTAAAACGTGCACTTTTTAAAAATAAGGTGTTATTTGCTATTTTATTTTCAACATTAATCATTATTTTAATTAAAGTCTTATGCCTTCTTCAAAAGTATGAATAGGGAACCAGCAGTTAGCGTAATGGCTATGTCGCTGGACTCCCACGTAGTCGACCGCGGTTCGCGTCTCGGACCCGGTGGCTTACAACTCACGCCGGGCGCGTGTGCGTACGTGCCCAAGATCCCGAGAGGAGAATGGAGGAGAAGGGATTGCGGCGTGACCATCCCCCCTGGGGGGTGATTTCTCGCTTTCTGTCTCTCTGTCTCTCTCTGTCTGTCTGGCGAGCGCACGCGCCCTATAGCGAAAACCTCTCCAAAAAAGAAAAAAAAAAAAAAAGTATGACTAATAGCTGCTATGTCTTTCAGCCGATATTTTCACCTTCCAATAAAAGCAAGCAGAATCTGGATTTTTGTCTCACACAAGATTATTCTCCATTATGTCAGTTACATCAAAATCAGATTCAAGAGTTTGCCAGCGAGTCTTTCCAGTGGTGGATATTGCCTTTTGTTTGGTCTTTAACCACAGCTACTCCAGTCATTCAAAAGCACCTACAAGGGCAGGTCAAGTGTTTGCTAAATGACTACACAGTGACCAGGCGCTGTGGAGCACAGTTATGGACGGTAAAAATCACACCCATTAAACCACCATGCTGTGTGAGGCTAACCACATGTGAAGGTTCTGGGTTTGCCTCCCAGTACACCAGGCACGTCTGGGCCCATGAACTGGGGAAAGCTGAATCTGGAGGTAGATCATGTTCTTAAGACCCTATCAATGGGGCCAGCAGGTGGTGTGGTAGAGGCATTGAGCTCCCACATGGGTAACTATGGTTCGAGTCCCAGACCTGTTGGCTTGTTTTCTTACTTTCCTTCTCTCTCTTTCTCCGTCTCTCTCTGATCAAACTGGAAAATAATAATAATAAAGATAAAGAATTTTAAAAAGAATTATTTTAAAATTATTATTAAAAAAAGACCTCATTGAGATGTCTCTCTCTCTCACTAAATACACTTTCAAAAAAAAAAAACAACTTTTAAAAAAAATCCCACCCATTCAGACACATGGGGACCAGTTTAGCTACATAAGTACAGTACATCAGAGTGATGAGAACTCTGACTTTGTGGGATAGCGATTTTGTGTATAGTGATTTAATGTATAAATAATAATAAAAAATTTTTTTAAAAAAGAACTTTGGCTTTGGAATCAGGAGGATTTGAGTTTCAATCCCAGCTCTGTCATTCACACACTGTGTGAGCTGGGCAAGTTACTTAACCTCTCTGAATCTCATCTGCAATATCAATATCATATTTATAGTCACTTGAGAAGGCTGGTGAAAATTAAGTAAGATAATGGATATAAAGCATATGGCATCATACTAAAATAAAGGTTTAATGAAAGATAGCTATTATTAAATATTTAGTGAAGGGAAAAGTAGAGTTTTCTCTGAATATGAAAGTTTTCTTATAGATCTATAACTTTAATATACCTTTAATAACTAAAGTATACATAATGACTAATTATCATAATTTTCAACCTAATTATCAACAGATTTTCTTAAAGAGTTGTTTTTTTGTTTTGTTTTGTTTTTTTTCCTATAGGGCACATGTGCTCACCAGACAGACAGAGAGAGACAGAAAGCGAGAAATCACCCCCCAGGGGGGTTGGTTACACCGCAATCCCTTCTCCTCCATTCTCCTCTCGGGATCTTGGGCACACACGCACACGCGCTCAGCGTGAGTTTTAAGCCACCGGGTCTGGGACGCAAACCGCAGTCGACTACGTGGGAGTCCAGCGACATAGCCATTACGCTAACTGCTGGTTCCCTCAAGAAATGTTTTTGAGAACCTATTTTATTTACAGCACTCAGTCCCATAGACTGGAGAAAGGATGGGATTTGTAAATAATCATTTAGCTGAAGAAACAGATCTTAATATAGGCTAGTAAATGACTCAAAAGGATTTTCTTAAATGATTAGGTAAAGATGACTTGAACTAGTTGTTTCTATGTTAGTTGAGTACTTACAGGTACTTCAAAAACTATTTTCCTGAATATTTTATCTACAATCTCTTTTATACTATTCAAAGTCTGTGAAAACTTGGGACTAGCAGATGACTTAATAGTCACGTCCCTGGACTCCCACATAGTCAACTGCAGTGAGAGTCCTGGACCCGGTGGCTTAAAACTCATGCTGGGCACATGTGTGCATGCCCAAAATCCTGAGAGGAGAATGGAGGAGAAGGGATTGTGGTGTGGTCATCCGCCCCCCCCCCCCCCCCCAGAGGAAGATTTCTCACTTTCTGTCTCTCTGGTGAGCGCATGTGCTCTATAGCAAAAATCTCTCAAAATAGTCTGTGAAAACTCATTTTATTATAGCCAGCACAAAATACGTTCTAACCAGTGCCAGTGTGGATAGCATAAACTTTAAAATTAGCAGAATTGCTGCCAGCTGGTGACATGGTAATTAAAAGGGCTGGATTCCACATGGCCAACTTCATGGTTCTAGACCTGGATTTGGCAGCTTGAGAAACCCACTGGGAGCGTGCACTTGCTTACCTGAAACTCCCAAGGGGAGAATGAGGAGAACGGATTGTGTTGTGGACATTGTGTTGTGATTTGTCTATCTCTGTTTCTCATATCTCTACGGGAAGCACACAGGCCCTACAGCAAAAATAAATAAAGGAAAATAACGGAAAAAGAAAAAGAATGAGCAGAATCTGAATTGATGTGGTCTTTCAATGTGTCCATGCATGTGCAGCTCACCATTTCTGCATGGCACACAGACACAAGGAGTGCTCATGGGAGAGCCAGGACTCGGGCTCAGTCCCTTTTTTTTTTAAGTTTGTTTATTTTTTCCATGAGCAACAGAGGCAGAGAGACAGCACCTGCCACAGCATCTTGCCTCCACAATCTTCCCCAGTCTCTGCCAGCCCCAGGTTGTGGGCACACAAGTGTCTGGTTCACTTGGGAGTTCAGAGTACTCGATCTCAGAACCTTCCCACGTGGGTCAGCCTCTCAGGGCACTATGTTCCACTGCTGTGACACTGTCTGGCCCTGACTTTTAATCAAATTAATGAAAATTTAGCACAACAAAACCTTCTCCCCTAGGTAAAGTCACGTGCTAAGGGCTGATGGGGCTGTGGGCAACATGGACGGGAAACATCTTCATCCATTCAAGTCTGGCAATTTGCAAATTCTCTGTTGATGTTTTAGAAATAAAAGATTATACTTCAGTTCCCCTCCCAACAACTCTGGATATTATCTTAGACTAAAAGACTTACTCTCATATGTCAGCATCTGGAACAACTGTCTCATATTTAAGGTTCAGGAAATGAATGCTTTTCACAGTTCAGGGATATCGCTGATTCTGAACTTCCCCAAGATGAGTGACTCAGTACTAGGCACCATGGGTTTACCTTGCCAATCCCCTGGCCGTGACCCCTCCTTTTGATGGAGTCAGTAATTAGTAGTCCAAGTCAGCGCAGACTCAGCGTTCTTGAGGACTGGAGCCCAGCGGTATGGCCTGCTCGGGGATTCCAATACAATCTCATGACAGACCCTTGGGGGGAGCCTGGCTGGCTAGCAGAGAACCACCCTGACCTTTCAACCCTATGAATTCAAGTGTAATTTGTCATCGAATGCAAAATGAGTTTGGCCATGTGTCATCCTGCATGGTGGAGAGGCATTGTCCCAGAAAAACTTAAGAACATGAAAGAGAGGCATTGAAAAATAAAACCCATGAAAAGGTTGAGAACACATATCAATATGTTAATGACAAATGCCTTTTCCAATGTAATAAGCAGCCCTGTGATTGCTTGGGCAGTGTAGACTCCAATAACAACCAGAGGTTGAAGTGGGGAGGGGTTGCTTATTTTTTTTTCCCTTTTAGTGTTTTGAAACACATTTCTGAATTTATTTTTCACTATTTCTTTCTTTCTTTTTAATTGCCAGTGGATGCATGTGTTTGAGAGAAAGAGAGAGAGAATCCATCCTCCCAAAAGGGGCACGATCATGCAGCAAAACTTTTACTCCATTTCCCCTTCCTGCCTGTCAGGATTTTGTGCTTACACTCAAACCTGCCTAGAGTATTTTCCAACATTATTAGACACCTCATGGCAGGACCTATGCTAAGAGCTTCACATACATTTTTTTTTATTAGTTTGCTATAGGGCATGTATGCTCACAGGAGAGACAGAGAGGGAAAGTGAGAAATCACCCCTGAGGGGGAATGGCCACTCTTCGGACCCTTCTTGGTATTTTGGGCACACATGCACAGGCTGCCAGCCCAGTGCATTTTGCAAGCTGCCAGGTCAGAACTCAAGTTGGCCATGTGGAATCCAGCCTCTATCCTCCACACCACTTCTGGCCCTTTTGTGGAGTCCTCCAACACCCCTCCCCCCACCCCCCGAGAAAGAGTTGGGTTTTTTTGGTTTTTGGGTTTTTTTTAAGGGTTTTTTCCATAGAGCACATACACCCACCAGAGAGAGACAGTGAGAGAGAAAATGAGAACTCACCCCCCCCCCCAGGAGGAATGGCCACACTGCAATCCATTCTCCATTCTCCTCCTGGGATTTGGGGCACACAGGCACACACCCCTGGTGTGATTTTCAAGCCTCTGGGTCCAACTGCTGCTTTGGTAATTCATTCTGTCTTAGAGAAGCACAGAGGCCACTGATGGAGGCAAGTCCAGACTTCTGCAGGATCATCTTCCTTCCCCTGTCCTTCCTTGTACGGCTCTTCATTTTCTCCATTTACTTTCCATCACCTATATTCTTGCAGCTTGCAACTACATCTCTAAAACCAGTTTCTATCGATGTTGAAGTTGTGACAACTCTACTCTTTTCTGAAGGTGCAGTTGAGACGGGCAGATCCTCTGATCTAGCCACTCTTTCTAGGCACCAGCACAAGCATTCACCAGCCCCAGACATCTTATCTTGGACCCTATGCTAACTGTCAGACCTCCATCCTATTGGGACTCAAGCATCTGATCCTCAAGACCTTCCCACCATTTTTTTGGATCTGAATCCTTCAGTACAAAAATACTCCTCCTCCTCTCCTGAGAATCTATTATGGTTTGAATGTGCTCACCAAAAGTCATGTATTAGAGTGTAGTTGTATTATAAAGGTACGAAGAGGAAATTTAATTCAACTATGGGAATAAGAGGTGGACCCTTGGAGAGGTGATTAGAATTGAATAAAGTTATCAGGGTGGGCCACCCTCACCTGCATACTGATGAGTTTCTAAAGAACAGGAATGAGACCAGAGCAGAGATACATGGACGCAGGCATGTGTGATCCACCCTCCTTCATGTTGGGTGCAGCAAGAAGACCAAGACCTTCAGCAGATGCCAACACCATACTTCTGGAGTTCTCAACTTCTAAAACTGTGAGCTAAATAAACCTCCATTTTTTAAAATTACCCAGAATCAGGTATTTCTGTTATTAGCAACAGAATAGATTAAAACAGGACTCATCAGTTAGAGCTTGGCAATGGAAGGGTCCCAAGGCATTGATAGGTCTATCTAGCCTCCACAGGGAGGAGAAAGGTCTGACCTTAGGCAAGTTAATACCTTCCCTCCTCCCTACTATGCTTAGGTCCCCAGCCCCACCGAGCCCAGAAGAGAGGGTTCTCATGCTATCATAGCAAACTAGGCACAAATAAAAGCCTCAACAGGATACTCAGCTACTTAAATTTTTGATGAAATCCTGCCACAGATACTATATGAATTTTTCCCCCATTTGTACAAAGTTTTAGAATTATTTGCCTATTTGTTGGAATGGCAGAAAAGAAAGAAGAAGAAGAAAAAAAAACAAAACTAAGTAAAAGAGAAGAAAGGAAGTCAGTCCTAAATGAAACACCAAGAGCTCAAGATGGTGTACATACGTCACGCCAGTAAACTGTACACTTAAAAATTCTTAAGATGATACATTTTGTGTTTTGTATATTTTATCACACACACACGAAAAGATTTTAGAAAAATGACCTACAAATGTGGGGAGAGAATCGTTGTCAGGAATTGTTTAGAATGTATGTGCCAAATCTTCTGATGTATAAATCAATGTGTGAATATATTTAATTTGCTAAAATATATTTTAATTAAATAAATAAGCTTACCACAAGTCAGAAGTATGTTTTCTTTTCTTCCATATGTTTTGTCCTTGTCACCAAAACAATACTCCATAAGCCTAAACTTTAACTCTGCCAGATACCTCAGAAATAATCAGTTACAGAGGCCGGTGGTGGTGCAATGGTAACACAACTGGACCTACATGGGAGCAGTCCTGGGTTCATGTCCCAGGACTTCCCTGTGCACACATGGCATGTATATGCATGTCTGTTACCCTGGCTGGCCAACGCTGGGGAAGGGCCAAGCATGAAGACCCTGTTGGGCGTGTCTGTCTGTCACTCTGTCTCACAGAAGAAATAAGTAAACTTTTTTTTTTAAAGAATCGGTTTTAAAAAGAATGTCCTTGATTAGGTATTATATCATCAATCTAGTTTTTGGAAGACAGGATGTTGGTCTCTTTTTTTGCATACAGTATCTCAGATTATACTCAGGTTTGTAGACGTGTGGAAAATTGCTGACAACTACCTCTTCAGTTTCAGATAAAGACGCAGCACACACAAAATACTCTCAATGGATAAACAAGCATTCCTCTCCTCATATAGCCATGTTGATAGATATCAACTCATATTCCAAGAACTATAAATTGTGCCTGTAACTATGAACACATACATTTTCTGTGTTTAGTTTAAAACTCTGGTGGGATGACCAGGTATGGATAGCAATTTCTAGACTTCTTTAAACATAAGCATCAATCAGATTGTAGACTGTAAGCATTTTGAAAACACCATACATTAAGAAGAAAGCACTGCTCAAGGAATCACTAATATTTATTCTAAAGCAGGTCTCAGTTCAGCTTTCCTCTGACTTGGGCTTGTCTGCTATATTGGTCATTTATTCAACACCCTGAACGCACTTGAATAGGAGCTAGTTCTTCATAATTCCAGGTGGCTGTCTCCTTGGTTTTCAAGTGCAGAAAATTCCAAGTAGAAAAAACAGAGAAACATTAAGCATTGGAAATTATATGGCTGATTATCGAAGTACAATGGACTTAAAGAAGGTTTATAAAGGGTTCTGATGACAGCGCTGCAGAAATCTGCCTCTAAGAAATTATGGCACCAAGGGAGCCATGTGACTTAGGAACTTCCCACTTGTCCTGATCCACAAAATCACCTGTATGCTACATCTATATGTAACTTGATCTTCCAAGGTTCAAATGAAATCATGAAAGTGCTATGGTTTGATAGTATTCCCCCCACCCCAAACTCAGAAGTTGCCAATGTGATCATATTAGAAAGTAAGGCTTTAAAAGGTGATGAAGCCATAAGAGCTCCTCTCTCATGAGTGGGATTAGGCACCCTTATTAAAAGCATTGATGGAAGGAGTTTATTCCTTTTGCCTTTTCATCTTTCACCTTTTAAAGAAGCAGTGTTCTCCCCTAGTGGAGGGTGCAAAAAGAAGGCACCATCTTGGAAGCCAAAGCCAGGCTCTCACCAGATACTGAACCTTCCAGCACCTTCATCTTGGACTTTCTAGCTTCCCAAACTGTGAAAAATTAAATTTCTTTTGCTTATTAACCAGCCTCCAGTATTTTGTTATAGCAGCACAAAATGAACTAAGACAGTAAGCAAGAGGGTTTTTTTTGTTTCTCTATATATCACTGTTTAAGTGCCAATCATTGTTAGGGTTTGCATAATGGTTTGTCCCCCAAAGTCTCATGTTTTGATACCTGGTGTTATAGGAGGTGAGGCCTGGTGGGCAGTCCATGGTGAGTGCATCACAGAGGCAACATTCTTGTGACTAGATTAATGATGTCTTGAGAGACCTAGGGAGTTCTAGTTCTCATGAGAAGGAGATAGTTCTCAAAAGAGCTGACTGCTATAGAAGAGAGCTGCCTACATCTCGCTTTCTCTCTGCATGTGCCTACCATCCTCTGTGCACCTGTCACCCAGGCTGCAGGCCTAGGCCTCTGGATTTTTCCAGCAACCAGAATCATAAGTTTGCAAATAAACCTCAATTCTCTTAAATTCACCCAGTCCTAGGTATTTCTGCTAACAATGCAAAAGCAGATAAAAACAGTCATTATTAAAGTTTTAAACTATTACTTAGGGTTCTATAATATTTCTATTCATTTTTCTGAAACATGGAAGCTAGACTTTCCCTTCCCTGAAGCTTGAGGCCCTCCGGGGGATGAAGAAGGAGGAACTGGTGACAATCAGCTTTGTATCAGTAGCCTCAACCTAATGTCCCACACAAATAGCCCATCAGTTAATTGTTGCTGAGTGGATGAGTCTAAATGGAGCAAGTAGGAACCTGACCACAAGCCAGTTAACATGGAAAAGCGTCTTTTGAACTGAAGGGACACAAAGAGGATTGTATCATAATGGATAAATGTGGACTCAGGATTCAGGCAAATCCAGATTCAAATCTGGCTCTGCAATTTATCAGTCATGGGAATGTCAGATGGTTATGAAATCACAATTTTTTTGTCTATAAAATGGAAAAATAATATCTTCTCTTTACTAATCATAATGAGAATTAGAAATAACAAATCTAAAGTTTTAGGTTTAGATTCCTAGAGCTGCCAAAACAAATAATCACAAATCAAATGACTTAAAACAGCAAGAATAGGGACCAGCAGGTAGCATAGTGGTTAAGGTGCTAGACTCCCACATGGCTGACCATGGTTCGAGTCCCAGGCCTGGTGGCTAAAAATCATGCCAGGCACATGTGCCCAAACCCCCCAAAGGATAATGGAGGAGAAGGGACTGTGGTGTGGCCATCCCCTCGTGGGAGGGGGAGAATTTCTCACTTTTTCTCTCTCTGTCTCTTTGGTGAGCACATGCTCACCCTATAGCAAAAATCTCTCCAAAAAAGAAAGAAAGATAGAAAAGAAGGAAGGAAGAAGGAAGGAAGAAGGAAGGAAGGAAGGAAGGAAGGAAGGAAGGAAGGAAAAGAAAGGAAGAAAGAGAGAAAGAAAGAAGAAAGGAAAAAAGAAAAGGAAGGAAAAGAAAGAGAAAGAAAGAAAGAGAAAAAGAAAGAAAGGGAGAAGGGAAGAAAGAAAGAAGAGAAAGAAAGAAAGAAAGAAAGAAAGAAAGAAAGAAAGAAAGAAAGAAAGAAAGAAAGAGAAAAGGAAAGGAAAGAAGAAAAGAAAAGAGAAAAGAAAAAAAAGAAAAGAAAAGAAAAGAGAAACGAAAAGAAAAGGAAAAGAAAAGAAAAAAGAAAAGAAAACAAAAGAAAAGAAAACAAAAGAAAAGAAAACAAAAGAAAAGAAAAGAAAAAAGAAAATAAAAGACAAAACAGTAGGCATTGATTCTCTCCGTTCAGGAGGCCAGAACTCTGAAATCAACGGTTGTCAGGGCAGCCCTCCCTCCAAAGGCAATAGCAGAGGCTCTCTCTTTGCCATTTCCAACTTCTGATGGTTCCCAGAGATCCTCAGCTTGTATCTACAGAACTCCAATCTCTCTCTTGTCTTCACATGGTCTTCTCTTCTGTGAGCTTCCATTTGTCTTTTATAAGGACACTTGTCATTGGATTTGGGACCCACCTATGTAATCCAAGATGATCCCATCTTGAGATCTTTAACTTCATCCTAACTGCAAAGACTCTTTTTTCAAATGAAGTCACATTCTCAGGTTTCAGGGGTTAGGACACAGACAAATCTTTTGGGAGGGTCACCATTCAGTCAACGACAGTAACAAATATGGGGCTGATACTGAGTAGCCACTAAATATATGAGGCACTGCTCAATAATTACCCACTATAGAAATAATAATTATTACTCTTTTCACCATGGAAGGACAGGGTTTTTCATCTCCCTCACCCCCTTCCTTCATTTCTGGCCTCACCCATGGTGGGAAGGAGGCTTTGTCTGAATAACACATCAAAGCAACGCCATGGGAGTGGCCACGTTCACCAAGAAGGCAGTGTGTTTGTCTTACAGGTGCTCCACCGTGAAAAATCCACAGGACTAAGCCTACCCCTAAGGAGGAGGACTATTTACAAGCTGCCACTTTCCCATCTTCTCAGGGAAAATAATTTCCAGAGCCTCGCTCTTCCACTTCCAAGAGAGAGATGAGACAGGAATGGACAAGAGGGAGGCTGGAGGGGTTAAAAACAAATAGGGAAGAGACCAAGAAGACAGGATTCCTGGATGGCCACCATCATTTGAAGTCCATGCATGTTCACTCTCACTCACTGGAGAGACTGCTTTGTATGATGGACTGTGATGGCACGCCCTTGCATGACAGAGATGTTGCCCATCCAGTCCAACTCCCTCACTTTAAAGTTTTCCTAGGGCTGGTCCCATGGCCTAGTGGTTCAAGGAGCTGGATTCTACATGGTCAGCCTTGTGGTTTGAGTCCTGGAAGACCTGAAGTACTCACTGGGCATGTATCCATGAGTGCCCCAAATCCCAACAGAATGGAGAAATGGAGGTCCCTGCATGCCCAAGACCCTGACAGAATGAAGAAATGTGGCCTGACCATGCCCCACTGTGGGGTACATTCTCCTCTCCCTCTCTCTTGAGAATGTATGTGCCTTTTGACAAATAAAAATAAAGTTTTCCTGCTCTCCCCATTCCCTTCCCTGTATGTCACAGACTGTCCAGGCGATGGGGCATATTCACGGTCACTTGTTCGAGCGCCACTGGAAGGAGCACTTGGTCCTGCATCTGATCTCTGTGCTTGAGACTTCAGCTAGAACCAAACAACAGCAGCAGACTTGGTAGGAGGGGAGGCAAGGCCAAATGGACTCTGAATTCTGTGGAGATTTTGTTGGTTTCTTCTTTCTTGGGCTATTTATTCTCTTTTGTGTCTCCTTTCCTCTCAGTCCCTTAAATACTTCCACCTGGAATCATTTAGCCCTTCCTAATGCTCAATTTTGCCCCCGAGCTTTGTGTCCAATCCTCACATCAGAGACTCACCCCCAACTCAGAGCCGTACTGACTGAGGACAGCCTCAGTCTTGGTCAGTAGAAAGGCCTGGAAGGAGGGTTGAAGTAGCATCTTAGCCACACCCCTGAGCCCTCTCACCCTCAGCCCCTGCTCCTAATCCCAGGTCTTTTTTCTTTCTTTCTTTTCTTTATTAATTGCAGAGGGTGTGTGTGCTTGCCAGAGGAAGACAGAGAGAGGGAGAGAAAACGCTCTCCCTCACACGGCAATCCCATCACTTCTACCCCTCCTTCTCATCAGGATTTTGGACACACAAGCACATCCTCCTAGTGTGCTTTCAAGTTACTGGGGTCAGGAATCCAACCACAGTCGGCCACGCCGCCAATCTGCAACACTTAACCACTGCATTAAGGCTGTCTCCCTGAACTATTTTTATTTTTTAAATTAATTTATTTATTTACATTTAATCACATCTTTACAGTGTACAACATTTCTTTTTCCAGCACAAATGCTATATATGTCAGTCAAGCCAAAGATATTACTCTATAACTTATCAGCAAATAGCTTCTCATTTTTTTGTCAATTAAACATATTTTTACTTTTTTCCTTCTCCCTCTCTCCCTTCCATACTAAATTTTTCCATATTAGATTGATTCACAAAACATGTTAAACTAAAAATATGCACAAAGCTAGAATCTAGTCACAAGTGTCCTGTAATTTACTTCTTTTTTTCCCATCCAAAATACACTGTGTATTGGCTCAATCAAGCACATCAATATACATGTTTTCAGCAAATAATTTTCCAATTCTTATGTCTTGTATACTTTTTTTGTTTTGCCATCCTTGATTCCCTATCCCTCACCCTCTGCCATGTCCCACCCTCCTCCCACATTGTCTCTGGTATCCATGGTTGCTTTCTATGCCTTCCCCCATTTAATTGATTTGCTAATGAACTTAGTTAGTCTAAATATATCTAATAGCTAGCACAGCTGATATATACCTATACATGAACCCAAGTCTGACTTTAGGCATAAACCCCAGTGAGTAGAATGAACATATTATAAAGTAGTACCCAGCTGGGGCTATATAGCTTACTGCAGTCATCAAATATGCATTTTTTTAAATTGATACGAACAGTTTTACCGTTTTTTTTTTCTCCTGCAACTTTTTTTTAATTACTTAACACTCATTCCCTGAGCATCATCACAACATACTAAATGTGGTTTCCCATCTAGAATAAACTGCATAGTGGCTTAATCAAGCATGTTATCATCAATAATATTCCATTTCTACTTTCATACATATGTATACGTATATATATGTTTTTTACCCCATGTTTGACCCTCTGCCCTTTCCCACTCTCTTATTACACTATCTCTGCTATATACAGTTATCTTCCATTCCTTTTTCTCCAACATTTTGTTGACCACACAATATCATAAGTAATCTAACTACTTTCAGCAGGTAATTTCAAGAAGAGTAGTTTTGAACTGGTAATGATATTTCCTTGAAACTTAAAGCCTAGAAACAGGTTAGTATTCTGTTCAAATAGTAGGTACATGCACCTATCAACAGCTCAAGACAAGACAAAAATTCATTAAAACTGGAAAACAAAGCTTAGGAGAAAAGCAGCAATAATTTAGTCAAGTCACAGAATGTTGTTTCATCGGTTGAGTCTCACGTACTTAATCTTTCTTCTGTTAAGTTTCGATCTTCCAGATTGAATTCTCGGATATAATATTCACCTCCAAACATTGTCCCTACAATTAAGTTGCCCATTTTCTTAGTTTTTTGAACTCTTATTTCTGTGTGTCTGCATTTAATTTTACTGACATAGCACTCCCTTAAGAACTTCTTGGAGATCTGGTCTGGTGCTGGCAAATTCCTTCAGGTTTTGTTTATCTGGGAAAGTTCATGTCTTTTCTTCCCAAATGAACGATAACCTTGCTGGGTACAGAATTCTCGGTTGAAATTGCTTTTCCCTTAATACTTTGAATATATTTTCCCATTCTCTCCTCGCTCGCATTGTTTCCGATGAGAGGTCTGCCATTAGTCTGATGGGATACCCTTTGTAGGTAACTTGCCTTTTTTCTCTTGCCAGCCTTAGTATCTTGTCTTTGTCTGTGGTTTTGGTCAATCTGGCTATAATGTGTCTTGGTGAAGATCTTCTTGGGTTGATTCTATTTGGGGTCCTCTGTATTTCTTGGGACTGAATCTTTGAGTGCCTCTCCAGGTTTGGAAAGTTTTCTTGCAGGATTTCATGGAATAGATTATCAATGCCCTTATGAGTCTCTTCACCCTCTGGGATGCCTATTATCTGGATGTTTGGACGTTTAATTGTATCTAGTACTTCTTGCATATTATTCTCAAATTTTTGTGCCATTTTCTCAGTCTTCATGGTGGATTTTTCTAGGCCAGCCATTTTCTCTTCTACATTAGAGATTCTATTTTCTGTATGATCTAGTCTGTTTTTAATACTTTCAAAGGAGATTTTGACTTCTTATATTCTAGCCTTCATCTCTAACAGTTCCATCTGGTTCTTTTGTAAAGTGTGAAATTCCTCTTTTAGATCTTGCATGAATTTCCTCACCTCCTGGAACTCTTCAACTCCTTTCTCCTTCCTCTTCAGCAGTTCCTTGTCTCTCTTCTCTTCCATCTCTGTTAGCTTTGCCATTATGAATGTTCTAAATTCTTTATCAGACATTTCCATGATTTCCATTGAACTGTGTGTGGATGAAGAGGAGCTATCCATTTCCCTTATGGGAGAGGCATTTTCCTGCTTCCCCATATTTCTTGTGGTCCTGCAGCGAATTCTAGTCATCTGGTGGATGGTCGGTTTCTTCCCAAACTTGGAAGTTCAATCTGAGGGTCAAGGAGTGTGCAGAAAAGGAAGCAGAGAGAGGGAAACAATACCAACAACAGCAAAAAAGACAGACAAGAAAGATAGAAAAAGAAGAGAAAGACTTTTAAATAAATCTAAAAAAGAAAAATTAATATTCAAAAAACTTCAATAAAACTCAAAAATTAGAAAACCGCGCAGCACGCAAGCACGCCTCACGAAATGGCTAGATCGCAGGAGGCATAGAGCTGTCTTTCTCTTGAAGAAGGGCTGTTCTGGGAGAAGGAGAGGGGATTATTAACAAGATAAAAGGCCTAGGAGGGAGGGGCCAAAGGGCCCTATAAAACGCCTCACCTTAAAAAATTCTAAAAAGCAAAAATTAAAAAAAAAAGACAGAAAGAGAGAGAGAGAGGAAGAGAGGACAGAGACAGAGGTAGAGAGAGACAAAGACTGATAGAGAGACAGGAGACTTGAAAGGGGTCTTCCTACCACGCGGGTTTTGTATGCTGGAGGCCCAGTTAGCAGTGGGACATCTTCCTTTCTCCCAAAATGGCTAGATCGCAGGAGGCATGGAGCTGTCTGTCTCTTGAAGAAGGGCTGTTCACGCAGGTTTTGTATGCTGGAGGCCCAGTTAGCAGTGGGACATCTTCCTTTCTCCCAAAATGGCTAGATCGCAGGAGGCATGGAGCTGTCTGTCTCTTGAAGAAGGGCTGTTCTCCTGTAATTTGCTTCTGAAATATATTTTTTCTGAAACTTTTTTTAAACTTAATTTACATTCATTCCGTAAGTATTGTCACAGCATACAAAATGTGATTTCCCATCAAGAATATACTGCATAGTGGCTTAATCATGCATGCTATCATCAAAAATTTTCCATTTTTAGTTTTATATATATATGTATATATATATCTCCCTATTTCTGACCCTCTGTCCTTTCCCACCCTCTTCTCACACTATCTCTGGTTTCTACAGTTGTCTTCCATTCCTTTCCTCCACATTGTATTGATCACACAATTTATTAAATAATCTAACTACTTTCAATAGCAAGTTCACTTGGTAATTTCAAGAAAAGCAGTTTGGGAACCAGCAGTTAGCGTAATGGCTATGTCGCTGGACTCCCACGTAGTCGACCGCGGTTCGCGTCCCGGACCCGGTGGCTTAGAACTCACACTGGGCGCGTGTGCATGCGTGCCCAAGATCCCGAGAGGAGAATGGAGGAGAAGGGATTGCGGTGTGACCATCCCCCCTGGGGGGTGATTTCTCGCTTTCTGTCTCTATGTCTCTCTCTGTCTGTCTGGCGAGCGCACGCGCCCTATAGCGGAAACCTCTCCAAAAAAAAAAAAAAAAAAAAAAAAAAAAAAAAAGAAAGAAAAGCAGTTTTAACTTAAATCAAAGAAATGCTAAGGAACTTTGCTTAAAACTTAAAGCCAGGAAACAGGTTAGGATTCTGTTCAAATGGTAGGTACATGAACCTATCGATAGCTCAAGACAGGACACAAATCCTTAAAACTGGACAAAGCCTAGAAGAAAATCAGCAATGTTTCAGTCAAAAGCCATAAAATTCTATTTCACCAAATCAGTCTCATGTACTTTATCTTCTGTTGTCGTTCGATTTTCCCAATTAAGTTCTGGGATATAATATTCAATTCCAGTCTTGTCCCTATGATTAAGTTGGTCATTTTCTTAGTTTTTGAACTCATAGTTTTGTGACTTTATTTCATTTTCCTAATATAGCACTCCTTTGAGAACTTCTTGGAGATCTGGTCTGGTGGAAGTAAATTCTTTCAGGTTTTGTTTATCTGAGAATATTCTTGTCTTTTCTTCCCACATGAAGGATAGTCTTGCCGGGTACAGTATTCTTGGTTGAAATTGCTTTTCCCTTAACACTTTGAATATATTTTCCCATTCTTTACTCGCTCACATTGTTTCCGACGAGAGATCTGCTGTTAGCCTGATGGGATATCCTTTGTAAGTAACTTGATGTTTTTCTCTTGCCAATCTTAGTATCTTGTCTTTGTCTGCAGTTTTGGTCAATCTGGTTATAATGTGTCTTGGAGAAGATCTTCTTGGGTTGACTATATTTGGGGTCCTTTGTATTTCTTGGGATTGTATCTTTGAGTGCCTCTCTAGGTTTGGAAAGTTTTCTTGCAGGATTTCATGAAATAGATTACCAATGCCCTTATCAGTCTCTTTACCTCTGGAATGCCAATTATGTGGATGTTTGGATGTTTAATGGTATCTAGTATTTCTCATATATTATTCTCACTTTTTTGGACCGTTATCTCAGTCTCTGTGGTGGATTTTTCTAGGCCAGCAATTTTCTCTTCTAGGTCTGAAGATTCTATTTTCTGTATCATCTAGTCTGCTTTTAATACTTTCAAGGGAGATTTTGGCTTCCTGGAGTATAGCCTTCTTCTCTAACAGTTCCATTCGATTCTTTTGTAGAAAGATCTTGCAAGAATTTCCTCACCTCCTGGAACTTGTCAGCTCCTTTCTCCTTTCTCTTCTGCAGTTCATTGTCTCTCTTCTCTTCCATCTCTGTTAGCTTCACCATTATGAACGTTCTAAATTCTTTATCAGACATTTCCATGATTTCCATTGAACTGTCTATGGATGAAGAGGAGTTATTCTTTTCCCTTGAAGGAAAGGTATTTTCTTGCTTTCCCGTATTTCTTGTGGCCCTGTGGTGATTTCTAGTCATCTGGTGGCTGGTGTGTTTCTTCCTAATTCTTAAAGTTCAATCTGAGTGTTCAGTAGCGAGCAGAAAGAAGTGATCTGGAATTTCTTTGCTGTTCGTTGTGATCACTTTGTGCAGCAGATTCAGTAGATATTGGAGAATATGTTAACCCTAATAGTATTTGGATGTTTGGCTATAGTTCCCTTAGATCTATCTAGAAACACAGTAAATGAATATTGAGGAGCAGAAATATGAGATAAAAGAAAAAGAAAAGGAAAAAGAGAGAAACAACAACAACAACAACAAAGAAACAGGGAAAACATTAAGTAAAAAAATTAAAAATTAAAAAAAATTTTTTGGAAAAAAAGCACAAAATAGAAAAATGTGCAGCATGCGAGCTTGCTGGCAAAATTACTGGTTCTCAGGAGCCATGAGGAATCTTCTTCTGATGGCCTGCCTCTTGCCTCTCCTGCCTGGGTGGGAGGGGGAGAGGGGATTATTAACAAGACAAAAGCTGGGGCTGAAAGGAGAATACTTTACCTTAAAATATTTTAAAAAGGGGACCAGCAGTTAGCGTAATGGCTATGTCGCTGGACTCCCACGTAGTCGACCGCGGTTCGAGTCCCAGACCCGGCGGCTTAAACTCACGCCGGGCGCGTGTGCGTGCGTGCCCAAGATCCCGAGAGGAGAATGGAGGAGAAGGGATTGCGGCGTGGCCACCCCCCCTGGGGATCTTCTTCTGATCTCCCTGAACTATTTTTAACTTGTGATCTTTGTTGGTTATTCTCCATGTGCTTACCCCAAATCCTCTTTGTTCTCCCTGTTCTATGCCCCAAGAATCTAATTCCTATAAAACATGTCACCAAGCTCTATTATCAGCGGACTTTCAATTGAGCTTAGGTAATGGGAGGTCCTGGCATGAGGCAAAAAATGAGGAAAACAAGTTGAGAATGTACCTGCTCCCCTTGGTGCACTGTCTATAGCATCCCTCATAACTAGTTGGCCTTCCACAGGGCCTGTTCCTACTTGGATCAGGACATACTTCTTCCCTTTGGCCCCTTTAGCCCTGAGTGTGGTAACAGCTTTCTGCTGTGTTAGTCTCTGGGTACATACAGTTTTGTCTGCCTCTGTAACCCTGTTCATAATGCCTCTTCATTTGAACTGTTTCCTAACAGAAGCCTTTCCAATGGTCAAGCCATCTTCTTCCTCCACCCTTAAGTGCTTGTCTTCAACCCCTCCCTAATTCTTCGGTTTCTTTGGGGAGAAGCGTAGTGAGTACTGTCATGTGCCAGCAGAGTTCCCCTTCAGAGCTGCCTATTTGTTCCCTGGTTGCTGACAGTGCTCAGAGCAGAGCCCCTCTTCAGATATCTCCCTCAGGGTCACACTCTTTTAAGACAGTTCATATTGCATAACCCAGAAACTAATCCATGCAGGATAGAATGGACTTTATAAAGGTGAAATCTTCCTGCTTCAGGGGAAACAACCTCAGAGTGTTTCCAGTTCCTCAACTCCACTTGGTATTGGCTAAGGCCTTCACTGATACTGCTTCGCTGTCCAAGTCCCAGTCAACCGTCCTCAGAGCATTGCCGGCAGCACCCCCAGGACACTTCCTGCACACACATCCCCATCATGGAGTCTGCTCCCCAGGGAATATGTCATGAAACAAAACTCAATTTTCTTCTTTTGTCAGGTCTTAATCAAAGTTCTCCACTTACCTGTCTAGATCTCCTGTTCTCCGTTCCTTGGAAGTTTCCTGAGTTGATTCAGCCTCCTTCATACAATCTGGAGTCCACCACTACCTCTAGTCTGAATGGTCTTGTCACATCTGACCTCTAGCTCTGACATTCTTTCTTACAAAATAATGAAGACACTTGTCAGCTCACGCTACATGTGGGGCAAGTACTAGGTACTAGGGGCATAGAAATGAATAAGTAGTCTCTGCATCTGAAGTGTTCAAATCTCAGATGAGCCACTTCACTAGCTATAGACCATTCTAAGAAGAACAAGTAAAACTGCCTAGAAAGATAGAAACAATGAAAGAAGATAATGCTCTTGAAGAGAGGAGAGAAGATAAACTGTGTTAAAAGTTTCTTGATATGGGACCAGAAGGTGGCATAATGATTGGCTGGACTCCCACGTAGTGGACCGTGGTTCAAGTCCTGGACCAGGTATCTTAAAACTCATGCTAGGCACGTGTGCACATGTGCCCAAAATCCCAAGAGGAGAATGGAAGAGAAGGGATTGTGGAGTGGCCATCCCCCCTGGGCAGTGATTTCTTGCTTTCTGTCTCTGTGTCTCTGGAGAGCACATGTGCCCTATAGCAAAAACCTCTCCAGGAAAAGCTGCTTGATAGGTTAAAATAAAAACTGAGAATTTCCACTGGCTTTGGCTACATGGAGGTTACGAGAAACCTTGAAAAGAGTTGTTTTAGTGGAGTGGCGGGGCCAACAGCCCAGTTAGAGTGGGTTAAAGACAGAAAAGGGGATGAGAAAGTAGAGACCTTAAAGAGTTTTACTGCAAAGGGAAACAAAGAAATGGAGTGGCAGAGAACAAAAAGTGTGTTAGTTTAAGACAGGAGATGGTTTGTTAGGGCATGAGCCCTCACCAGAGAGAAACAGAGAAAAAGAGAAAGTGAGAAATCACCTCCCAGGGAGGATGGCCATGCTGCGTCTCATCCTCCTCTCAAGATTTTGGGCATACATGAACCAGCATCTGGCATGTTTTTCAGGTCATCCAGGATTTGAACCATGCAGTCAGCCATGTGGGATTCAGCCACATTAACCACCAGTCTGAGCTAGGAATTAGACCCACTTACAGGTAAACAAGGTAAGGGCTCCAGAAGGAAGTCACTGTTTTTCTTTTTAATGAAGTCTCTGTGTTTTTCCTCCATGATCTGGTTAATGTAAAACATACACTCCTTTTACATGTCTCGAAAGAATTTATGACTTCCTGCTAATAAAGTGATAGGGATCTTGAGCACACAGGTAGGGTAAAGATCCAAGATGGAGTCACTGTAGTTGTTTTCACAGCCAAAAGCTGGCTGCACTGGGACTCAAAGCAATTGTAACTAGGGGCAACAGCATCCATTTAGTAACTACTGGGTCATCAGAAAAGTCACGATGCATTTTCTATGCAAAAATGCATCGTGACTTTTCCAGAAACCCAATATATTCTCACAGGAAGTACAGGACACTAAGATCTACTGACCCCATGAAGAGTAGGATAATAAGTCACTCAGACTACCATGTAACTATGTTCTAAAGCCCACTTCCTTATCAGAGAGCCAGTCCATTGTGCTCACTTCCTTGTCAGTGAGGCGGCCCATTGCTCGGACTGCTAGATAAAACCCCCTCACTTCCAGCAAGTCTTTCACAAACCATTTGGGACACCCCCACCCCCGTTTGGGAGGTCTGTTTTTTCTCTTCTTTCTTTTCTCTCTTTTTTTTTTCTTTTGAGAGGTTTTTGCCCTAGGGTGCATGAACTCACTGGAGAGAGAAAGAGAGGCAGACACAGTGAAAAGGAAAGTGAGAAATAAACCCTTACAGAGCATGAGCATGTCACAATCCCTTCTCCATTGTTCTCTCGGAAACTTGGGCACACACACCCAGTGTGATTGTCAAGCCACTAAGTTTGGGACTCGAACTGCGGCTGACCCTGTGGAAGTCCAGCAATGTAACTGCTGTGCCATCTGCTGCTCCTCTCCCTTTTCTTGGAAATACTTTTGCTAACGAGCATGAGAGAGAAAGAGAGAGAGAGAAAATAATAAATCACCTCTCAAGTGGGATGGTCATGGTGCAATCCCTTCTCCTCCATTCTCCTCTCAAGATTTTGGGCACGCATGCACGCATACACACCTGGCATGAGTTTCAAGCTGCCAGGTCTGAGACTTGAACCATTCAGTTGGCCATGTGGAAGTCCAGCACCTTAAACAGTACGTCACCTGCTGGCCCCTCTCCCTCTCTTAATCAAATCCACTTTGCCTGCATGTAAAACCTGCAGGGGTCCAGGACTCTCTATGTCTTTGTCTAATTCTTTATGAGCATCAGATAAGAACCAGCACATGTGTTGGGTCTGATCATCCAGTACTTTCTCACCAATTCCACCTGACTGGCCTAAGAAAGGAGATTTTTATAGCAAGTTTTTATGCTGATGGAAATGAATGGGTAAAGAGAGCTACATGTGATGATTTGGGGATATAATTATTAGAGTGACAGGACAGAGATGTATCTACTGCCCAAGTAAACGGGTTGCTTTAGGAACATGGACAGTACATGTATGAATACAGAGACAGTTGGGTTTATTGGTTAGAATTTGGGGGACTAGCAGATGGCATAATGGTTCCATCACTGGACTCCCATATAGTCAACCATGGTTCAAGTCCCAGACCAGGTGGCTTCAAACTCACACCAGGCGGGTGTGCCCGTGTGCGCAAAATCCTGAGAGGAGAATGGTTCACAGTGTGGCCATCCCCCAGAGGAGTGATTCTCACTTTCTGTTTCTCTGTATCTTTGGTGAGCACACGTACCCTATAGCAAAAATCTTTCCAAAATTTTTTGGGGGGAGTAATTGGAGCTTCTCTTATGATTGCGTCTATTCTCCCAATAGCATAAGAAGAAGGATCATAAGCTCAGAGTGAGAAGCTGGGGAAAGGCACTGGTGATGTAAAGAGAAAAGAGAAGGTATTTAGCAGTCATCCAGGAAAACGAAGTGAGAATTAGTTGACTAGGGATTGGGAAGTTGGGTGGTTGAGAAGATTCAATAAGAACAGAGATGAAAAGTTTAACACAATGCCTTATACAAAATGAGCATGTAACAAGCATCAGTTACTTTATTATTTGTTTAAATTTGTTTTAGGCATGTGCTCTCACTGGAGAAAGAGAGAGAGAAAGTGAGAACGCATCCCCCAGGGGAGATGGCCACACCACAGTCCCTTCTCCATTCTTATCTCTGGATTTGGGACATGCATGCACATGCACCTGCTGGGTTTCCAAGCCCTGGAGTCCAGAACTTGAGCCATGGGGTCAGCCAGCCCCTTAAACACCGTGCTTCCAGCTGGCCCCAAACATTACTTATTATTAAATCAATATGAAGATGACTACGATTTCTATAAAGTGTTCTGAGAACATGGAAGCTGTCCACTCTTAGGAGAATTAGGGAACTGACCCCAGAGGCAGTGAATTAAGAGCTGGACTTGTGGAAGAAGAGTAGGAAGAAAATAATAATAATTAATTAAAGAACACAGGTGCTCAACACAGTACTGCTACTGAGAATGAACTAGGCAGTGGCTTATTTTTGAAAATAAAATTTTATTGGCCCACATGCCTATTAATTTACACACCATCCTGTTATCCTGTTACAATGTCAGAGTTAAGTAGTTGCAGTAGAGACTGTATGGCCTGCAAAACCTAAAATATTTAATATCTAGTTATTTTACAAAAAAAGTTTCTCAATCCCTGGACATAGAATCAGGTAAAGAATTAACGTATAACAGACCAAGAGATGGCATGGAGGCTGAGGTAGCTGGGTCCCACCTGGCCGACTGCACTGAGTCCCAGACCCTGCTGCTTGAAACACATACTGGGCTTGTGTGCATGCGTGCTCAAAATCCTGAGAAAAGGATGGAGGAGGGGTGCCATCCAGAGAAGGCGTATTTTTCAGTAGACATAATTAGGAGTCTAAATTATAGTACAAGGCTGCTTTGTGATACAGAATTAGAGAAAAAGGGTGAGTTTTCTTAGGAAATATCTTTGAAACTATCATTGACAAATAATTTGTCCTTCAGTGAAGTACTCTTTGTTAAGAACTATTTTTTCAGCCTAAAATCAGGACTCCACCTTCCTATCTTAAATATTTATTATAAGACACAGTTTCCCAAGATTATGATTGATATTGCTTACACAAAAGAAATTTCCAAATTACAAATGTGAAAAGGTTGTTTCTGTCAAGATTGTCTTCAATTCCAAATGCCAACTGCTGGTCCCAAGAAAAATATTTTAACAAGTTGCTGAACCTATCAACAACTCAGAAGAAAGTAAAATGCTTAAATCGGAAAAACAAAGCATAGTAAAAAAAAGTCAGTAATGTAGGACCAGCAGTTAGAATAATGGCTATGTTGCTGGACTCCCATGTAGTTGACCATGGTTCGAGTCCCGAACCCAGTGGCTTAAACTCACACCGGGCACTTGTGCATGCGTGCCCAAGATCCCAAGAGGAGAATGGAGGAGAAGGGATTGCGGCATGGCCATCCCCTCAGAGGGTGATCTCTTGCTTTCTGTCTCTGTCTCTCTCTGTCTTTCTGGCGAGCACATGCACCCTATAGCAAAAACCTCTCAAAAACAAAACAAAAAAATCAGTAATGTTTTACTCGAAAGTCATAAAGTTCTATTTCGCCAGTTCAGTCTTACATTCAAACTCTCTTCTGTTGAATATGCAGTGTTACTGTGGTCCAATCTTTTTGTTTAAATCCTGGAAAGTAACATTCTATGTTATTATTGATATTTCTTGTCCCTAGCATTAAGTTGGTAATTTTCTTAGTTGCCTTTTTTCCTCCAATTCCTTTTTGTGTCTTTAATTTTCCTGGTGGGACACTCCTTTCAGAACTTCTAGAAGAGTGGGTCTGCTATTGGCAAATTCTTTCAGGTCTTGTTTATCTGAGAATGTTTTTTATCCTTTCTTTCCAAATGAAAGATACTCTTGCTGGGTATAGTATTCTTGGTTGAAACTGTTTTTAGTGCATAGCTTCCCTGAACAGGCCAGGACATACCTCAGCTTTAAAATGGCTTCTTTTCTAAATATTTTGGGGTACACTTCTTTCTTGAATTCCCTTGAGTTGAGCTCTTTCATAAGGAAGATGGTGGGGGGACATAATTATCTGTGTCCGTGGCCTCAGCTTCTCACTCTACTAGTGTAAATGCTCCAACATGTGTTAGTGCTGCTGCAGGAACTCACTCACTTTTAAAAGATATTTTCGTCTGTGAAAGCACTATATTGCCCTAAAATTTAAGTAATTAAACCATGATTACATGTTAACTTTAAGGTTTTTAAAATTGTTTCATGGAGTTTGAATCCAGTAGATTAGAACCCTAGTTCTCTCACTTTCTAGCTATTGACCTAGTATAAGACAAATCCGTCAGTTTTCTTCATTTATAGACCAGGAATAATATCACTTACTTTTTAGAATTTTCCTAAGATTACAAATAATATTAAAAGTTTACAGTACATAGTAGGAGCTCAGTAAAGGAAATCCATATGATAATCCAAGGTGTTTAGAAGTGCTCATCCTGGGTTAGCAGGTGGTGTGGTGAAGGCACTGGTTGACCACATGGCCTACCATGGTTTAAGTCCCAGACCTGGTAACTTGCTTTCTCACTCTTTCTCTCTCTCTCTGGTGAGCACGTGTTCCCTATAGCAAATTAAATAATAATAAATAAATAAAATTAAATAAATAATTTTTTAAAAATTTTGAAAAGAAAAAAGTGCTCATCCAAAAAACTGCTCATCCAAAAGAGTTCACCAAATTTTTGTTTCAAAATACCTTTCTTCTGATTACCATTTATTAAGTAATTGACCACACTTGGAGGTGATTGGAAGATAAAAAAAAAGGTAGAATCAATATCTAAATCATTCTCAGTCAAAATTCAGATATAAGCACAAATATATTCACCTAAGTTTATTTAGTTATCCTCCTAGGAACTAATGCATCATGATAATACATTCAAACACACACATATTAATAGTATATTTGTATAAATTAGGGCAACCCATTTTCTGGGACCCCTCCCTTCTTAGGAGCTCCCTTTTTCCTTTCCTCTCTTTTAATACATTCCCTCATTTGCTATACCTAATTTTTTAAAAAAGAAAAAATAGTATATTTGTATAAATCAATATAAAGTATATAAGGACATAGAATATTATCCTTTATCTGTGATAGCTTCTCTTCTTCCTCTCCCTCCTCCTCTTTTCTTTATTCTTCTCTTTCCCACCCATCCCTTATGAATCTGGGCTTGGGTCTCTACTTTGTTTGATCAGAAAAAGCTCAGCCTCGGCTATGAGAATTTTCTTAGCTTTTTTACTCTAACCAGTACCTTCTTCCAGAACTGCACACACACTTTTCAAATACCTGTATGGCACCTCTACATGTATGTCCTCATGGCACCTTAAACTGAATAGATCCAAGGCTGCATTCACCTCTTATTTCCCAAAGTAGCACTTCCTCCTGAGATTCTTATTTCTAAAATTGAAATTCTGAGCTAGTTTTGGTTCTTCAACTCCTGACACCCTGTATCTAAATAGTTGCTCTTAAGTTCCCTGCTTTGATATCCTAATTACCCCATCCCTCCTTCCCATTCCTGCTTTTACCCTCCTACTGACAGATTCTCACCTTCTTTTTTGTAATAACCCCGTAACTGGCTTCCCAACCTCCATCTTCTCCCGTTACAATCCTCCAGCCCAGAACTTGGGCGAATCTTTCTAAAACACAGAAGCAATCATTTACTTTCATTCTCAAGCTCTCTCACTGTGAAATGGATTCAACCATGCTTGGCTTCTGAGGCCTGCTATCACAGATGATCAAGCCATCACTTAAGTCTTAATGCCACTTCTCCTCTTTTCCCGAGGTTGTAAATGAATGGTCCCACAAAGCCAAATGTAGTTTGTACAGCTAACTTTATGTGACCCCCACAATGGCATTGTACATTTTGAACTATTGATAGTTGCTTATTTCAACTTAGTTGCTAACATCTACACATTGGGAAGTTTCACATAATAACCTAGATCCTGATTTATCATGAAAAGCTGGAATACCTGGCAACTTTGGACCTATATGGCACAAAGGGCTGACGCTAGGCTGGCGCCTACCTTTGAAACGGACAAACACACCTCATTTCTCCACACCTTTCACCTAATTGATGTCACTCAATCTGACACTGACTTGGTACCTGGAAGCATGTCAATTTATGGTGCTTTCCCTATACTTCCTAGGGGTCCAGCCAAGTGCATCACTCCCAAATACATAGTGTGCCTTTGCTTATTTTTCCATCTTTCTAGAAATGCCCTCTGCTTCCATCTTTCCTGTCTTTAAGCCCATTTCAAGCATCTTCCATGAAGCCTTCTCTGACCACCCACTGGATATTACTGCTCCACTTATAAACCTCCATAGCATCCTGGTTCTCTTGTTGACAGCCTGGGCTTCATGGGCTCACAGGCATTGGTATCTTTGATCTCCCACACTTCCCAGAGAGGTACAGAGATGTATATTTCTCCCCCCTCCTCAGTCTTTTTTAAGAAGGGGTTTTCCTCTTGACCTGGACATTCCTCCTCCTCCCTTTGGAGATGGAGCAAGTCTCTCTTCCCTTGAGAATCTACTCGGCAATCCCAGCCAAAGGCAGCAGGTGAGCTGAGGTGTTCAGCACTACCTAGGTGAGTGCATTTGCTTGACTTGGAAATTCAGTACTGGAAGGCCCATTGTCAGCCCACATCCAAGGTTTTCTCGTCCTGTTCTATCAATAAAACAAGCTAATATTTTCATCTTGATCTACTTGAATACTTATTTCACAACTGTTTCCAAACTCAAGCAGGGAAAAAAGGATTCTTATTGATCCCTTTGTATCTCCAACTATAAGGACTCAGTCTTCTTTGACTCTTCTGCAGTAACTAACAAAATTAATTACACAGATAACTGTCCCCCAAATATTTATCAAATCAAATCAAAAGGCATAATCAATGTGCATAAATATCATAGAATGCTATTTCTGTCATGCTTATGTTCCCACAAACCAGGATTTAAACATTTCTTTGTAATGAGAACAAAATACAAATTATTCCATATATAATAGAAATTATTTATTTCCTATTTACATTTCTGTCTCTATGTAAATCATTGAGCATCTTATCACATATCCCAAAAAAAAGAGAGAAAAGAAAGAAAAAAAGAAAATAGAAAACTTAAAAGTCAGTGAAGAAAGCATCACAATGTATATTTATCAGCAGTCTCGTAGCTCTCGTTTCTTGCCTTTTTTTGATTTTCTAGTTGTTTCCTGACGAATAGTATCATATTCCAATATGGCCATTCTAGAAAGTCTCTGTAAGTACTGAGATGGTGCTCCAGGGAAAGGATCACTGAAGCCAGAACCTGGAGGAACCAAGGAGTTACAGGGGAGAAGGAGGACAGCTATTAAAATTAAATTAAGTACAGATAAATGCTAGTCTATAAAATAAAGAGTGACTGAAATATTTGTTCCATAAATGACTTCCAACATTGCTAGTTCTGGCCCAGATGCAATGTTGCGCAGGTAGTGCCATCACCTAGGAGACCAGAAGCTGTATGGAAGGCCTAGGTTAGGTTCCTAGGCCAACCCAAACATGCCAGGCATGGCTGCATGCTCCTGAAATCCTAGTTAATTGGGAGACTGGGGTATGATGGTCCTGACATGGCAAGACCCTGTCAAATATTCCTATCTCTATTTCTTTTTTCACTCTCTCTCCCTCATAAGAAAAAAAGTTTCTAATTTTTCAGATAATACTTTGAATTAGAAATGTCAAGGCTTGAAGAGACAACCTGCAGAATGGGAGAAAATACTTGCAAACTATTCATGGGACAAGGAATTAATATTTAGACTATATAAGAAGCTCAAACATTTTGACAGCAATAATAATAATAATCTGATTTTAAAATGAACAAGTGAGCTGAATAGACATTTCTCAAAAAAAGACATACAAAGTCAACAGTATATGAAAAAATGCTCAGGGCCAGGATATGGCATAATAGTTATGTACTGGACTCACACGCAGTTGACTGCAGTTCGAGTGCCAGACCCAGTGGCTTAAAACTCACACCAGGCATATGTGTGTGCGTGTCCAAAATCCTGAGAGGAGAATGGAGGAGAAGGATTGTGGTGTGGCCATTCTCGGGGGTGGGTGGATGATTTCTCATTTTCTGTCTCTGTCTCTCCATCAAGCACACATACCTTACAGCAAAAATCTAATACAAAGAAAAAAATGCTCAACATCACTAAACATCAGAGAAATGCAAATCAAAACCACAAAGAGTTAGAAAACCACTCAGTTAGAATGGCTATCATAAAAAAGTAACAAATGTTTGCAAAGATGTGCAGAAAACGGAACTATTACACTGTTGTAGAAATGTAAATTAGCATAGCCATTTTGCAAAACAGTGTGAAGATTCCTCAAAAAACTAAAACAGTTCAGAAAATGGTTCATCCTTCAAAGGTTCATGTTTTAGAACTGGGTCTTGTTGGGCAGTGGTTGGCTGTCTGCCAAGGGTCCACGTGTTAGGGCTTGGTTGTACTGCAAAGGTGATAAGTGAAGACTTAATTCATTTATAGTGGTCCAGGGTGGGGCCTTTGGGTGTAATAATGTCATTAGGGTGGAGCACCCATGATTAGGTTCTGGTGTGTGTATAAGGAGAGGAAATGGGGCAGGCAGAACCCACAGGGATACAGACAACAACAACAAAAAAAGACAGCTGCTCTGCTCAAGGTTCTGCCCTCTGCTATTTTGTGCCTTTGGACTTTCCACATACCAGAATTGTGAGTCAATACTTCTATTCTCTTAAATTTACCCAGTCTCAGTTATTTCTGTTAGCAATACAATAATGGGCTAAGACGGGGCTAGATGGTAGCACAGCAGTAAAACCTGGCATTCTGTAAGGCAATCCCACATTGGAAGGTTTCCACTTCAGGGCTGATGACTTCCCTGAGGATGCTAGGCACAAACTTGCTTGTGACCTGGGTCTGGCTAAAGGCAGGGGAGTGGATCCTGGTGCCAAGACCTGTTTGGGTCTGTCTCTCTCTCACTTGTGAAAAAAATAAACTTTAAAAAAAATAGAAATGTTGGGCCAGCAGTGGCATGGAATTTAAGGTGCTGGATCCTACCAGGCAGGCTATGTGGTTTGAGTCTGAGCTTGAAAATCATGTCGAGCATATGTGACTGTCTGCCCAAAATTCTGAGAATGGAAGAGAAGGGATTGCAACACAGCCATCCCCCTGGGGGGTGATTTCTCACTTTCCCTCTCCCTCTCTCTGTCTCTCTTTGGTGAGTACATATGCCCTATAATAAAAACTTTTAAAAAGTAAAAATAAAATGGTGAGGATGTGGAAAAAGGGGACTTTTTTACACTGCTGATGGAAATATAGCTTATGGAAAACAGTACAGAGGTTTCTCATAAAACTAAAAATAGGGGCTGGATGGTGGTGCAGCAGTAAGACATGATGCTCTGCAAAGCTAACTCACAGGGGAAGGTTCTAGGTTCATGTCCAGAAACATCCCTGAATATGCTGGACACATACATGTCTGTGATTCGAAGTTGGCTTAGTGTAGAGTGGATTGTGGCATCAAGATTATGTTGGAGGTGCTTATTCTGTCTCTTTCTCTAGCTATCTATCTTGCTTATGGAAGAAATAAATAACCATATAAAAGAAAAAACTAGAAATAGAACTACTATATGATCTAGCAATCCCACTACTGCATATATATCCAAATGAAAGAAAATCAGTGTGTCGAAGAGATATCTGCACACACATATTTATTGCAGCACTATTCATAATAGTCGAATATGGAATCAACCTAGGTGTCCATTGACAGATGAATGAACAAAGGAAATATGGTGTATGAGCCAGCTGCATGGTCTAGTGGTTAAGAGAACCAGATCCCACATGGCCAACCACACCGTTTAAATTCTAGACCTGGTTGCTTAAAAAACACATAAGGTACATGTGCATGTGACATCAGGCACATGTGCGTGTGGTGCCCCAAATCCTAACAGATGGAGTAGAACGGATTTTGAAGTAGTCACACCCCATTGGAGGGTGCTTTCTTCCTCTCTTCCTCTCTCTGTCTCTGTCTCTCTCTGGTGAGTACACAGCCCTCTGGATTAAAAAGAAAAGGAAAGAAAAGAAAAGAAAATGCAGTGTATATACACAATGGAATGCTATAGAGTTATTAAAAAAAAAAGAATAAAATCTTGTCATTTATGGCAACATGGACAAGACTGGAGGACTTTATGTTAAATGAAATAAGCCAGGCACAGAAAGAGAAATATCACATGTTCTTTCTCATTTGTAAAAGCTATAAGTAGTTGGTCTCACAGAAGCAGAACGTATAAGAGGGATTACTAGAGGCTGGGAAGTATTGGGAAGAGGGGACTACAGGTATGTTGGTGAGCAGGTACAAATTTATGGTTAGAGAGGAGGGATGCATTCTAGTGTTCTATAGCACAGTAGGGTGACTACTGTTAACAACAATCTGCTGTGTATTTCAGAATAGCTACAAGAGAAGACTAGGAACATTCCCAACACTAAGAAATGGCTTGAGGACGAGCAGATGGCATAATGGCTACATGCTGGACTCCCATGTAGTTGATTGTGGTAAGAGTCACGAACGCAGTGGCTTAAACTCACGCCAAGCATGTGTGCGTGCATGCCCAAGATCCCAAGAGGAGAATGGAGGAGAAGAGATTGCTGCATGGCCATCCCCCTGGCGGGGAGGGGTGATTTCTCACTTTCTCTCTCCCTGTCTCTCTCTCTGTCTTCCTGGTGAGTGCACATGCCCTATAGCAAAAACCTCTTTAAAAAAAGAAAGAAAAAAAGAAATGGTTTGAGGTGATCAACATGCTAATTAACCTTGATTTGATTATTACATATTACAGTCCTGTATTGAAATATTACAATGTAACCCATAAATATGTACATTTTTTGAGAGGTTTTTTTGAGAGAGAGAAAGAGAGAGAGAGAGAGAGAGAAAGTGAGAAATCACCCCCCAAAAGGGATAGCCATGCCACAATCCCTTCTCCCCCGCTCTCCTCTCAGGATCTTGGGCATGCATACACACGCACCCAGTGTGAGTTGAAGCCACCAGGTCCGGGACTTGAACCGTGGTTGACTACATGGGAGTCCAGCGACATAGCCATTCTGCCAACTGCTGGTCCCCCAATATGTACAATTATTATGTGTCTTTTTTAAAAATTCCAACGCTTACTTGCTAAAGTTATAGTGACTGTGATGGCAAGTCACCTCAACAAATATTTAACTAAAATATTTAGTACTTCTATTTGATTACATAAAATTAAATCTGAAACTTTAATGTCCTCCTTAAAACATGAGAAGTCTATGAAATTTATTCCAAAGTAGAAGGCATAACTTCCATAAGTAATTTACTTATTTCATACTTTAAGTGCTTATCAAGTTATTTTTTCCAAATAAAATAATTTTTCATTGGGGTGGCCCTCTAATGTAGTGGTTAGCAACTGTGCATTGAGAGCTGAATTCTGGCCCCAGTAGCTTGTAAAACATGCCAGGTATGTGTGCATGTGTGCCCAAAATCCTGATCAGATGAAGTAATGGAGGAAAAAGGGCTACAGTGTGACCACATCCCATAGAAAATGTTTTCTCTCTCTCTCTAGCAAGTGTGTGCATCCTCTGTCAATAAATAAATAAATAAATATTTAATAAAATAAAATAATGAATGGTTGTTTAAAAAATTAGTTCTTAGGGACCAGCAGGTGGCATGGTGGTTAAAGCACTGGACACTCCCACATGGCTATGGCTCAAGTCCTGGACCTGCTGGCTTGCTTTCCCACATTCTCCCTCTCTTTCTCTCTCTCTGTGTCTCTCTACAGTCAAATGAAAATAAATGAATAAATAAATAAAATTTAAAATAAATAATTATTTTAAAAATTATTTCTCATAAATGCTAAGTCAAGTAAAATTGCAAAATAAAATAAATCATTCACTTAACTAAATCAGTGTGAATCAACCTCTCTTATAGGGTCATAGTAGTAATAATAGATAACATCAGTGATCTTTATCAAATACTTTACATTCATACAGCAATCTATGAAGTGGCAGTTAGTACTATCTTGGATTACGGGTTTTGAAAAGATAATTTAGAGAGGCTAAGTAGTTGCCAAGGGCACATACTTAGTAACCATCAGAGACAGGATTTGAACCCAGATCCATCAAGCTCAAAGTTCCCATATACTCACTACATATTGTCAATATGTATAAATACTTATATTTAGAAACATACAGCTTTAAAAACAATATTCTGACCAATATGGTTTTAAAATACTATTATTTAAGTCTTTTCAAGTGTTTTAAAAAAACTGTCTTCAGTTCTCCAATGTGATTGTTATTTTTGTTTGTTTAGTTCTATTTGTGAATGTACTATAAGTCAAAAATTCAGAGAAAGAGTTTGAGCATGAATAATATCAGGACTCTTGTTCTTGGCAATAAAATGAACCTGGCACTTTTAAAGACCCTCTGGAAACAAAACAACCAGGTTCCAGGCATTAAGCAAACCTGAAAAAAACTTCAAAGAATTAGTATCACACAGACAAATGCAATCAAGTTGGAAGTTATTAATAATAAGATGAATTTAAAATTCTCAAATATTTAAAAAATTAATACACACATCCTAAATTATTCGTCAATCAAAAAAGAAATCATAATAAACATTAAAGTACTTGCAATGCAGCAAAAGTTGTACATGGAGCATTTATACCCTAGAATTTATATTCAGAAAAGAAGACTGGGACCAGCAGGTGGCATGGAGGTTAAGGTGCTAAGTCCCACATGACAGAGTATGTGGCTCAAGTCTGAGGACCTGGAGGTTTGAAAATCACACCAGGGGTATTTGTGTGCGTGCTCAAAATTCCAAGAGTAGGCAGGAAGAAAAGGGATTTGCTGTGTGGCCATTCCTCCCCCCTCCAGAAGGTTGATTTCTCATTTTCTTTCTCTCTCTCTCTGGTAAGAGCACACACTATATAGCAAAAACAAAACAAAACAAAAAACTGAAAAAGAGAAAAAGAAAGAAAAGGAGATTGAAAATGTATAAGCTAGGGGTAAGATAAACATTAGATACAGAGTAAACCCAAAGACATAGAAGAAAAAAGATAATACAGGAAAGAGGAGAAATCAATGAGGTTTAAAACACTTGTAACAAAGATTTTTTTTAAAAAAATACTTATTTAATTTTATTTATTCATTAATTTATTTTTTATTTACTTCTTTTTGGAGAGTTTTTTGCTATAGGGCGTGTGCACTCGCCAGAAAGACAGAGAGAGGCAGAAAGCTAGAAATCACCACCCAGGGGAGATGGCATGCCGCAGTCCCTTCTCCTCCATTCTCCTCTTGGGATCTTGGGCATGCATGCACACACGCCCGGCATAAGTTTTAAGCCACCAGGTCTGGGACTCGAACCATGGTCAACTACATGGGAGTCCAGCAACATAGTCATTATGCCAACTACTGGTCACAATTCATTCATTTATTTTAATTTGACCAGAGAGAGAGACAGAGAGAGAGAGAGAGAAGAAAAGTGAGAAAGCAAGCCACCAGACCCAGGACTTGAACTGTGGTTGGCCATGTGGAAGTGTCCAGCACCTTTACCACCATACCACCTGCTGGACCCCAAAAAGATTTTCTTAAAAGGCAAAAGTTGTTCATTGAAAAGACTAGGAAAGAAAGAAAGAAAGAAAGAAAGAAAGAAAGAAAGAAAGAAAGAAAGCCTCTGATGAGATTAATCAAGAAAAATGAAACAAGGCACAAATAGATACTCCTAGGAAAAGAGTGGCAGAAGTACAGATTGAGCCAAGACTAAACTGTATGGGCTGGCCCCACAGGCTAAAAAATACATTTTGTTTTGTTTTGTTTTGTTTTGTTTATAAAAAGACTAATCTTTATGCACTAAATTTTAAAATTTAGACAAAACACACAATTCTGTAGAAAATATAACTTACCAAAACTGACTGAAGAATTAGAATGCCTCAAGAGTCCTAAAAATTAAAATTATTGAATTAATATTAAGATTCCCTCAAAGAAAGCAAGTAACTAAAATGATTTTACAAATGAATTCTATCAGGCCAGCCCCATGGCCTACTGGTTAAGGGAGCTGGATCCTACATGGCCTATGGAGGTTTGAATCCCAGCCCCACTGGCTTCAAAAATACTTAAGGTATATGCATGCCCCAAATCTCAACAAAGTGGAGAGATGGAAAAGAAGGGATTGAAACATGACCATGATCCATTGGGGGTTGTTTCCTTTTCTTTCTCTCTCTCTCTCTCTTTTCCTAAGTCTCTCTGGCAAGCACACGCACATTCTAGCAATTAAAAATAAAGGGATCAGCAAATGGCATAATGGTTAAGGTGCTAGATTCTCACATGGCCAACCATGGTTTGAATCCTAGACCCAGCAGCTTGAAAATCACACTAAACGTATGTGCATGCCCAAAATCCAAGGAAAAGAATGAAGGAGAAGGGATTGCTGCATGGTCATCCTCCCTGGGGAGTGATTTTTCACTTTCCTTCTCTCTGTCTCTCTCTAGTGACCACATGTGCCCTATGGCAAAAATCTAAATCAAACAAACAAAAACGGAATAGAAAATTATCAGATTTTCGAAGGTGAGATCATTCCAAATTTAGGTCACATCCTTCAGAGAACAGAAAAAGAGGGAATATGCCCCAATTTACTTCATAAGGCCTATAGATGGAGATAAGTGTGTGTGTGTGTGTGTGTGTGTGTATGTGTGTGTATAATTTATTTATTTCATGAGCAAGAGAGGAAAAAAAAAGAGAGAGAGAGAGAGAGAGAGAGAGAGAGATGGCACCCCCATCAAAGTCCTCATGCAGTGATCCACCTCCAACTTCACCTAGCCGTGGAACACAGGTACATGCATGCTTGCCATACTTAAGGAAATCTCCTGACACAAACTCAGAACCCTCCCATGTGGGTCAGCCTCACAGAGCATCACATCTGACCACTACACAACTACTTGGCCCCCTGGCATGAGGCCATTCTAATCCTGACAGCAAATCCAGATGAGGACAGAACAAAAGGAGAATTAGTGGCAATATTACTCACTAACATAGATGGAAAAATGCAAATTAAATATGTCAATAAAAAAAACAAGAAATCATTTCTAAGTTGAGCCTATCTCAGGAATGATCCAGACAGCCTGGATCATAGCATGTGTATGGCCAGCATCTCAGGGATATAAGAGTGGCTTAATATTACAAAATCTATGTATACTATTCTTCACATCAAAAATTAAACAGGGATCAGATGGTGGCACAGCAGTAAAACACAATGCTCTGTGAGGCTGGCCCACAGGGGAAGGTCCCAGGCTCGCCCTGGATCATGGCATAAAGGCCCTGTTGGACGTGCTATCTCTTTCTCACACATGAACAATTTTTTAAAAATCAAATAAAAATGTCATACCACCATCTCAATCAATTAAAAACATATTTTAAAAGTTCAATTAAAAACAGATAAAAACTAAGCAAATGAAAGGGACATTCTTTAACTTTATTAAGAATATCAACTCAAAACCTACAGCAAATATTGTTCTTAATTAGGAAACATTAAATACATTCATTCTCTTTAAAGCAGAAACAAAATGGCTACTAATCATTTCTATTCAGCACTGTATTTGTGATTATAGCCAGCTTAGTAAGATAAGACAAACACAGGGATAACATTTGGGAAAAAACAAAACTGACGTGATCTACAAATGATTAGACTGGCCTGTGGCACAGGAGTTAAAGTGCTGTGTATTGGGAGCTGGATCCAACAAGGCTTACTGTGCTTCAAATCTAGATGGGATGAGAAATTGAGGAAAAAGGATTGTGGCTGGACCACACCCTATTGAGGATGGGTCTCTCTCTTCTCTCTCTAGCACATTCATCCTTTGACAATTAAAAAATATGATATACAGGACTAGCAAATGGTGCAGTGGTTAAGGCGCTGGACTCCCATGTAGTCGACCACAGTTCAAGTCCCAGACGTAGTAGTTTGAAACTCATACTGGGAGCATGTGCATGCCTGCCCAAAGTCCCAAGAGGAGAATGGAGGAGAAAGGATTGTGGTGTGGCCATCCCTCCCAGGGGGTGATTTCTCTCTTTCTGTCTCTCTAGCGAGTGCATGGCCCCAGCAAAAATCTCTCATAAAAAAAAAAAAAAGAAAGAGATTTACATGATTATGGATTATGATAGTCTACATAGACAATCAAAAAAAATCCATATATATTAATTACAAGAAGTAATATAAGACTTTAGCAAAGTATTTGGCTATAAGAACAAATTGCAGAAAATTAACTACATTTCTAAATACCTATGATAGAAAGTTAGAAAGTTTAATTGAAAAAGAACTTTTTACTCCTTTTCCATAACAAGAATTTTAACTGAACATCTGGTTACCTAAGTATAGATCACATTTCTCAGCTTGCTTTAGAATTAAACATGATCTTGTTACTAAGTCACTAACAGAAATAAATGTCTATTGCTTATAAGCAACCCAGTATAAAATACTTTATTATAGCCGCCCAAACAAAATAAGACACTTGAATCATTTGTAGGTATGTTTCTGTTGTCTGTTTCTTCTCTTAGTTTTGTCATTTTTTCCCCATATCTGGGGTAAGTTTTGATACTACACATTACATATAAAAATCTATAATGCTCTATTTCATCTTACAGTCCTCCAAAGAGTTTTTCTTCTGATAGATAGGTCATTTTTAAGTCAAGACTGGGTTAGAGATTTCTTTAAAGCTACTCAAATCTTGGTATGCCTTTTTTTTTTTTTTTTTTTTTTTTTTTTTTTTTTGGAGAGGTTTTTCGCTATAGGGCGCGTGCGCTCGCCAGACAGACAGAGAGAGACATAGAGACAGAAAGCGAGAAATCACCCCCCAGAGGGGATGGTCACGCCGCAATCCCTTCTCCTCCATTCTCCTCTCGGGATCTTGGGCACGCACGCACACGCGCCCAGCGTGAGTTGTAAGCCACCGGGTCCGAGACGCGAACCGCGGTCGACTACATGGGAGTCCAGCGACATAGCCATTACGCTAACTGCTGGTTCCCGGTATGCCTTTTTTTATGGTGTGTAGCCCTTTAGGAGTTTCAGCTGAAAACCTGGGGTGTTTACCAAGTCCGCTCCATTTGGAAGGCCTTAAACTCCCAACTCTCTCCAAAGCAAATGCTAAATTACTGAAATCTGCTCTGTTTTTGGCTGTTTTAGAACCTGTTTTCTGTTTGATTTCCTGAAGTATTGACTAGTACACAATCACTTGGGAATAGACGAACACCTGGAGGGGAAATTGCTCACAACATTTTTGGCTCACTTCTTCTTGGCATTCCTCCAGTATCTCAGTCTCTCAAGTCCTATTTGCTGGTAGAGATGGTCTAAGCTTTTCCATCATAACCAGAGGTCCACGTTCTCAGGGTCATTTTTTTTAAATATAGCAAAAGAGATGACAGTTGCCACAGCAATCCTTTAAAAATTTATATTATATTAAAATCATTCTTTTGTGGGAACGAGCAGTTAGCGTAATGGCTATGTCACTGGACTCCCACATAGTCGACAGCGGTTCGTGTCCCGGACCCGGTGGCTTAAAACTCACGCCGGGCGCATGTGCGTGAGTGCCCAAGATCCCAAGAGGAGAATGGAGGAGAAGGGATTGCAGTGTGACCATCCCCCCTGAGGGGTGATTTCTCGCTTTCTGTCTCTATGTCTCTCTCTGTCTGTCTGGTGAGCGCACGTGCCCTATAGCAAAAACCTCTCCCCCCCAAAAAAAATCATTCTTTTGTTAAAATCATTCACTGGCTTCTCATGTCACAGAGTTAAATTCCAAGTCCTTTCTAAGTCCCCACGCGATCAGATGCTCCATTACTTCCCTTAGCTCATCTTCCACTACTTAGCTACACTGGCTGTCAATGTTTCAATACCAGGCACCATCCACCCTCGAAGCTTTTGCTGGCCCCCAGCAAACAACTTTAACTCTTTCATTTCTTTCAAGACTTTGCTCAAATATTACTTTCTCCGTTAAACCTATTTTGGCTACGCTATTTAAAACTGTAAATCCCCTTCTCTATCTCTGTTTTCCTTACTCTGCTCTCTCTTTGTTGTCATGGCTTCTATTGCACTCACTTACCTTCTTTTTTTACAATTCTATTTATTCATTCATTTATTTTAATTTGACCAGAGAGAGAGGTAGAGAGAAAGTGAGAAAGCAAACCATCAGGTCCTGGATCAGCCACGTGAGTGTTCAGCACCCCAACCACCATGCCACCTGCTGGCCCAAAACTCACTCACCTTCTAATCTACGGTACAATGGGCTTATTTACTGTACTTAGTGTTTGTTGACTTTATTCTCTCACTAAAATGTAAGATCCAGCAGGGCAGGAATCTTTGTTTTGTTCAGTGATGTACCCTAAGCCTAAACACTTACAACACTACCTGGCATAGTAAAAACTCAATTCATATTTAGTAAAGGAATAAATTAACTGTCCTTGTATGACTTTGAAGGAAAATCATTTTCCATAAGTATGAGTAAGGACTCAGTTTGTTCCAGAAATGGGTGTAGGCACTGCAGGGATATAAAGAGGTCTATGACATAGTACCCATCCTGAAAGCCACAAGGTTGGCCTACTAGAAAACAGGCAAATGTACATTTGGGCCCAAATAACTTTTGTTCTAATTAACATGTATATTTTAATTTTTTAAAAGAATTATTTAATCTTATTTATCATTATTATTTTTTTAACTTATTATAGAGCATGCAAGCTCACCAGAGAGAGACACACAGAGAGAGAAAAAAAAAGAAGGTGAGAAACCAGGTCGCCAGGTCTGGGACTTGAACCCCAGCTGGCCATGTGGCAGTCTACTACCTTAACCAGCATGCCACCTACTGGCCCCTATATTTATATTTTAGGCTGCCTGTTGATCATAAAAGTTGTTTATAGTACATGGAAATTCTTTTTTTTTTTTTTTTTTTTTTTTTTGAGAGGTTTTCGCTATAGGGTGCATGCGCTCACCAGACAGACAGAGAGAGACAAAGAGACAGAAAGCGAGAAATCACCCCCCAGAGGGGATGGTCACACCAAAATCCCTTCTCCTCCATTCTCCTCTCGGGATCTTGGGCGCGCACGCACACGCGCCCTGCATGATTTTTAAGCCACCGGGTCCGGGACGCGAACTGCAGTCGACTATGTGGGAGTCCAGTGACATAGCCATTACGCTAACTGCTGGTTCCCAGTATATGGAAATTCAGAGAAAGGAAACCTCAAGAAAAAGTTCATGAACATTTAACCTTATGATCTTCCATAGAGAGAAGCTACTACTAATTTTGACTGCTAGCAGCAGTGTCAGTAGAAGCTTTAGTCACTTTAGTTTCCACTGTTTGTTTGGAGATGTTCTATTAACTCCATTACTCCACAAGTTCAAAGTCATCAAAGTGATGAATGCACCAGAAGACAACTATGATTTTAAGAATTAACAGTAAGGGGGCTGGGACCAGTAGATGTCATAATGGTTACGTCACTGGACTCCCATGTAGTCAACAACCATTCGAGTCCTGGACCTGGCAGCTTGAAACTCACCCGTGTGTACATTAGTGCCCAAGATCCTGACTGGAGAATGGAAGAGAAGGGATTGCGGTGTAGCCATTCCTCCTTGGGGAGTGATTTCTTGCTTTCCATTTCTCTGTCTCTGTCTCTTCAGCAAGTACAGGAACCCTATAACAAAAATCCCTCTTAAAAAAATAAAAAAATAAGGGGACATCAGGTAAGTCACTGGAGTCCCACATGGTTGACCATGGTTCAAGTCCCAGATTTGGTGGCTTGCTTTCTCACTGTCTCTCTCTGTCTGTCTCTGGTGAGTATGTGTGTCCTATAGCAAATAAAAAATGATGATAATAGTAATAATAAATTTTTTAAAAATTTAAAGAATCAAAAATAAATACACTGGTAAAGAAATAATTCTTGTACATAGGCAAAGGATGAATTATTTGGTAGCCTGAAGGACAACTAGGAAGTAAAATATAATGCTAAAGATGTTAAGCATAGACAAGTAGTTCTCAGTTAGAGGTGATTTTGCTGCCCTGGGAACATCTGCTGATATCTGGAGACTTTTTATAATTGTCAGAGGATGCATGCACTTGCCTGAGAGAAACAGAGAGAGAGAAAGCACCCTCAATAGGGCATGGTCACACCCAACCCCTTTCCTTCCATTTCTCCATCCTGTTGGAATTTTGAGCGGTACCCACATGTACCTAGTGTATTTTTCAAGCTACAAACTGTGATAGGTCATGTGGGATCCAGCTCCCTTAACCACTAGGTTACAGGTTAGGAGCCCTCTGGAGTCATGTTTTGATTTTCACAGCTTAAGCATCTAGTGGGTGGAAGTCATAGATACTGTTAACTATCCTACAGTGTATAGGATAGACTCCCACAGCAAAGAATTCTCTAGTTCAAAATGTTAATACTGTCAATTGTTGAAAAATCCTGAGTTGGACAATAATCAACAAAAGATAAAACAAAACTGAAAACAGAAAACTTTGGCTGTCTAGTACAAAAATCCTTACCCTTAACTTAGGGTAAAATTACTACAGGAAATGTCTGAGAGTTCATTGCAGAACTTAAATGCTAGACATAAGCATTATGCCACATGCCATGGTTCCTGCAGCACAATGCCCCCATGAATTTCTAACACGAAAGAAGGGATGCAGTAGTAAGTGTGGATGCCAGATGGACGTCACTAAAAAGTGTGATTTACCTACCTCAACACACTTTCCGGTGTCTACTTTTGAAAAACAAATTTCTAATCAAACATCAATGCTTAATTTTAAAGCTTCAAAGGACAACTCATACTTCATACAACTTGGTGCTATATGAATAACTTAAGAATAGTTTTTTGGTACAAAAGCTATTGGTCTATAGATATATATCTGTAGTTTGATGCCATAGATTCACAGAAATCATGAGAAAAACTAGTCAGAAGATAAAGCTAGGGGGCCAGCAGGTGGCATGGTAGTTGGGGCCCTGGATTCCCACATGGTCAACCACGGTTCAAGTCCTGGACCTGGAGGGTTGAAAACCACAACAAATAAATAGATAAATAAATCAATAAATGTTTTAAAAAATAAAACTAGAAAGGGGAATTTAGGATAAAATGGTAAAAGTTTCAATGTTAAGCTAAAGAGTGAATTTGTGGGTAATGAAGGAGTCCCTTGTTTTTGGAGAAGGGAGTAATGTCATTAGAGGTCAAAGTTTTAGGCTTTTGTTGAAATGTTGAAGAATTTCAAAGGTCAGAGACTCTAAACAAGACTAGTTTGCAGGCTACTTAATGACCTAAATGAGAAATGATGAGGGCCTATCCCAGGGCCCTGATATTATAAAGGTACATATATGATGAACTCAACATCTACGAAGTTTATAAAATAAACAAAGCTTAAAAGAAGTCCTAATAAAACAAAGACGATTTAATCAATAGACAGAAAGGGAATTAAAAAAAAAAATAGGGCCAGATCATGTCACGGAGTAACAGGTAACACAGCTAGATCCACATGGGAGGTCCTCAGCGGACATCCCAAGACCTTCCTATATATGCTGAGTACACATGATTACCTGTTAGGCTTGGCTAAGGCTAGGAGTGGATCATAATGTGAAGACCCTGTTGGGGGTGCCTTTCTTTCCATCTCTCTCATGAAGTAAACAAACAAACAAACAAACTTTAAAAATTAAAAAGATAAGTATATGACACGTGGGGGGAAAGTATGAACCAGTTTACCTTTTGATTTTTCCTGAAGTGGTACCACAGTGCATGCCTCTTTGGTCTTCTTTATCCTATAGATTGTATGTTATTATAAAATCACTTATATAAAAATCCAGGGCACATTGACTTTAAAATAACAATAAAAGACAAGCAGCAAACTTTCAGTGAACCTCACTTGTTGGATGGTAATATGGAAATCAAATAAATGTCAAAGGAAGGAAGCTCTTTCATCATAACTCATACAATCAGAAGCAAATATAAGCCAACCCAACAGCATTGCTCTTACTAGTAGATCTCACCAGTGGCTGAGCACCATGTCTAAGTTTTCCCATAGACTTTATCACACCTCTCACTAGTCGTGACTCAGGCAATGCTAAGAAGAAGGGCTAAAAGGCTATCTGCATAGATTAGATACCAACTATCACTTACTTGTGCCTTTCTGACTATCGATTATCTCAGCGTGAATTTTTCATAATTAACTTTTGTTCCTACTGGAATAGACCTAAATATGTGAATTATTAGGGGAAATAGACTGTGATTGAGTCTGCCATGGGCAAAATTGACCAGCAGAAGAATTCCACATTTCTTGTAATTGTACTACACTTTACAAGTCAGCAAAAACGTTTAAATATTCTTCACCTCTGGGATAATTATTATCAGTTCTGTTGCCAGAGTGTGCTTTGAGATTCACTGCAAATTTCTGATTACCATTTGATTATTATAAAAATATTAGGCTTTGGGAACCAGCAGTTAGCGTAATGGCTATGTCGCTGGACTCCCACGTAGTCGACCGCGGTTCGCGTCCCGGACCCGGTGGCTTAAAACTCACGCCGGGCACGTGTGCATGCATGCCCAAGATCCCGAGAGGAGAATGGAGAAGAAGGGATTGCAGCATGACCATCCCCCCGGGGGGTGATTTCTCGCTTTCTGTCTCTATGTCTCTCTCTGTCTGTCTGGCGAGCGCACGTGCCCTATAGCGAAAACCTCTCAAAAAAAAAAACAATTAAAAAAAATATATTAGGCTTTAATCTGAGTTTTGAAATCCAACACTCACATATGGAGGGGAAGAGAAGAGAGTAAGGGACTGTGGAAAGAACAAAAGAGTACTTCCCTGCTCTGCCAAGACTGTTCCTTCACAGGGCGCTGTGCAATATGCAGAGGAGAATAAAATACTTGCAAGCAAGATGACATGTTCTCACTAGAATGGCTAAAATGAAGACATTTGTATTAATGGCAGGGAAAAGGACTAACATCTATATCTGCCAAGCATTTCACACATACTATGTCACTTAGCCACCACTATTCCATAACGTGAATAAAATGCCTTCAATTCATCTTTACTGATTTAACTAAATTCACGCTCAAGTCAGTGTAAAATGTTTAGAAGTGATTTTGAAGTAGTCAAATCACAAGTGGAAACAAAAATGAAAAAACTGGGGTTGGTCTTTTAACATAGTGATTAAGGGAGCCGGATCCAGCATGGCCAACTGCAGTTCAAATTCCAGCTCCACTGACTTGAGAAACACACCAGGTGTTTGTGAGTACATGCCCCAAATCATGTCAGGATGGAGAGATAGAGGAAAGGGGATTGCTGTGTGACCACATACCATTGAGGGAGTTGCTTTCTCTCTCCCTCTCTTTTTGGTGAGCACATGCAGCCTCGTGCAATTAAAACAAAAACTATTAAAATACAGTGGAAACAATAGGAAACAAAAAGAAGACTCAAAAGTGCGGGCTAACCCGGGGATGCTTTCCAGGCTTCCAGTTTAAGATGCTCATATACATCGAAGAAAGGGTAACAAGACTGGTGTGTACTGATACAAAGTCCATTGCCACAGCAATCTCATACACTCTTACCCCCACCCTCCACAAAGGACACTGTGGCCCTGGAAAAAAATGACAAGCGAGAGTTAAGTGTCAGGGACACGAGCATCTTGCTAAGGATACAGACCTACTGTCCTTAAGAAGGTGTGATATCCATGTTTCAAATGGTCCCTCTTCTTTCTGTATCTCTGCTTCCATCCTTTCTGAACTAAGGTTACTATTTATTCTAGGAGAAACTAGTTATCCCAATTCCACCACCTCTAATTCTGCCTACTTTTATTATCATTGTATTCTAGAAAGAGTAGTCTTGCTTTTTATGTTTTTATGGCAAATTTTTTTTTTAAAAAAGGAAGTCTTCAAATTCTTTCTGGTAATGTCAGTTGGAAGCAGAGGGTTCAGCAGGTGGTGGTGTGCTTAAGGCACTGGACTCCCACACGGCTGACTGTGGTTTGAGCCCCAGACTGGCAGCTTGCTTTCTCGCTTTCCTCACTTTCTCTGTCTCTCAAATTAACAATAATAATAATAAATTAAATTACATTAATAATTCCTTTAACAAAACAGAAAAGTATCTGCTTGTGAAGCTGAATAAAATGGCTAACTTAGATTCTCTTATTAAAAAAAAAAATCAGTAAGCAGGAAAGAATTAGATTTACTAGCCAGAAAACCACATTCAGCAGTATTACTATAAGTGAGAGTTGGATTGCAGTGGTCTACCTGATTGATGGCATCTCGGTGTCAGCATGCAGCAGTCTTTTATGGATGTCTAGTGGAGATGAACTTAAGCTTTTTTGGCAACTTTGCAATCCTGGTAAATATGGCATTTTGACACATTCTTTGAGCTCTTCTAGACCAAATGCTGTGGTGTATTCTAATTTAAATATATTATCATAATTATTTTCATTAAATGTACACGACTGCTTTTATGACATAATAAAGTGTATAATAAGATATACCAACTCAGTCATTAAGTAAAGAAAATTAAGCAACTGTAATTTAGCTAGTGTCTTCTCCAGGAGAATGTCTTTCCATTTCTACCATAGGGACTGTAGGAAGGAGTAGATTAGACTGATTAAAAATTAGAATAAGGAGGGACAGCTAGTGGCATGGTAGTTAAGACAGCTAGATCCCACATGGCCAACTCTATGATTTGAATCTCAGACACAGCAGCCTGAGAGACACTCCAGGTATGTGTGCGTATGTGCCCCAAATCTGAAGAGGAGAATGGAGAGGAGATTGTGGCATGGTTATTCCCCCAGGGTGGGGGTGTTTTCTCACTGTCTCTCTCCCTTTCTTTCTCTAGCAAGTGCATGCACCCTATAGCAAATTAAATTTTTAAAAAATTAGAATAAGAAAAAAAAAAGACAGCTTCATAGATCTTCTAGTCATCACTATCCTTGCCTTCATTATTTTAATTAGAATTCTCGGAATATTGATACATTCACATTGAAATAAAAATATCTCTCTAGAGTCTTCTGTATATCTACTACTTTGAATCTTTCCACTTTCCTGCCTTTAAGTAAATAATCAAAAGGTGTAAACTATGGGGGGTTTTGTTTGTTTTTGTTTTTTAATTTGCCATAGAGCGCATACACTTGCTGGAGAGACAGACAGAGAAAGAGAGGAAATGGAAAAGCACTCCCTGGGGTATGACCACGCCACAATCCCTTGTCCTTCATTCTCCTCCCGGGATTTTGGGCACACATGCACATACACAGCCACAGTGTGTCTTTCAGGCTGCCAGGACTGGGGCTCAAACCATGCAATTGGCCACGTGGGATCCAGATTTTTTTGTTTGTTTATTGGGATTTTTTTAAAGGTTTCTCCCATAGGGCACATGCACTTCCCAGACAGAATCAGTAAAAAGGAATATGAGAAATCATCCCCCCAGTAGGGACGGCCACACCACAATCCCTTCTCCATTCTCCTCCTGGGATCTTGGGCACACACGCCCAATGTGATTTCCAAGCCACCAGGTTCAGGACTTGAAGCACAGCTGGCCATGTGGGAGTCCAGCAATGTAACCACTGTGCCATCTGCTAGTCCCTGAGCATCTAGGTGTTTTAACCACCACACCATCTGACTGGCTTAAAAATTGTTTGTATAAATCACAAATATAATATTTAGTGGGACTAGAATTATATTAAATGTTCACATGCTATATGCAACCTTTAATTTTTCCTCTTTTGGGAAAAAATAATTTCTTTTGATCAAAAACATCGATTCTGTTTTCAACAACTAGATTTGGTGGGTAGGAGGGGGATAAACTGGTGTCTTCTGAATATAGGAACTTGATGAGGGACCAGCAGTTAGTGTAATGGCTATGTTGCTGGACTCCCACGTAGTCGTCCACGGTTCGAGTCCCGGACCCGGTGGCTTAAACTCACGCCGGGTGCGTGTGCATGCGTGCACAAGATCCTGAGAGGAGAACGGAGGAGAAGGGATTGTGGCGTGGCCATCCCCCCTGGGGGGTGATTTCTCGCTTTCTATCTCTCTGTCTCTCTCTGTCTGGTGAGCGCACACGCCCTATAGCAAAAACCTCTTAAAAAAAAAAAAAAGGAACTTGATGAGAAAGTAGAAAAAAATATATAGCAACATACTCAAAACCAGGAGGGATGAAATAGTTGAATAATTTGAATTTTGCTATTTTCAAGAACTATATCCTTAGTAGTAAAGCTGAAGGTAAAATTCCAAATAAATAAGAAATACATGGGGTCAGTAGGTGGCATGGTGGCTAAGGACGCTGGACTCCCACATGGCCAACAGTGGTTCGAATCCTGAACCTAGCGGCTTACTTTCTCGCTTTCTCTCTCTCTCTCTCTCTCTCTCTCTCTCTCTCTCTCTTTCACTCTGTCCCTTTCCAGTCAAATCAAAATAAATAAATAAATAAATAAATAAATAAATAAGTAAAGTTAAATAAAATAATTCTTTAAAAAGTACAATTATAACTTGAAAGAAAGAAGGGAAAGCTACTGATGTATACATGTAAAAAATTCTAAACCTAGTCTTTATTGGGCAAATACTGGATATAAGGTACCCTGCACATAACTCACTGGAAAATAATGTTTTGGTTGGAATTGTTAATAAACAAAGGAATTGTTAAAGATTAGAATGTTCTAAAATATAAATATCAACTTGAAGTATTTAAAAAGAAACACTATGTAAAGGACCTTGATCCAATGATACTACTGCACTAAATAGTAAGAGAAATGGTTCTTTAAAATTTGTTTCTATCATGTCACAAAATTAAATGAATTAATTTGCTTTCATTTTCCTTTTCCATAAACTTAAGATATTACCGTTATATAAATGTGACAGAAATTATGAAATGTCCCTTGACTGCTTAAAAAAATACATGTAAATTCAATGCACTATTGCTATATTAAATAAAAATGAAGTTACCTTTCCTCATCTTTTGGGTTTCTAGAAATGCTTTCCTCCAACTACTTTCAAACAGAAAACAACTGTCAAGAGAACTTCTGGTGACTTTCGAAGTCTCAAATTGGATTCCAGGAGTTAGCACTGACATTTTTTCTTCTTTCAAGAATCCTGATGAAAGTGAGAGGCTGCTCCAGAAACGGGACACAAAATTCAAAGAAAACAAGGTATTTCAGAAGTAAGTACTTTTTTCTAATTTGTTTTTCATCATGCAGATTAAACCCTAACAAAGATTAAAATGAAAAGTTTACTTATAACATATAAATACATATTCTTGGGATTTTAGGCAAGAGGTCTTTAAGAATAAAGGAAAAATATGTAGATAGAACTTTTTCTTTTAAGCTTCAAATTTAAAAATTTTTTAAATAAATCTTCACATTCCCAGTTTTAGATATCTGGCAATACAAACAAATAAAATGTAAAACCCAACATCAAATTATCTACAAGCCAAGAGAATACATAGGGCTCTTGGGACCAGCAGTCAGCGTAATGGCTATGTCACTGGATTCTCATGTAGGCGACCGCGGTTCAAGTCCCAGACCTGGTGGCTTAAATTCACTCCGGGCATGTGTGCATGCCCAAGATCCTGAGAGGAGAATGGAGGAGAAGGGATTGAAGCGTGTCCATCCCCCATGGGAGGTGATTTCTCGCTTTCTGTCTCTCTGTCTCTCTGTGTCTTTCTGGTGAGCGCATGCACCCTATGGCAAAAACCTCTCAAAAAAAAAAAAAAAAAAAAAGAATACATAGGTGTCTCTTGAAAATTACCATTATAAAATGTATTTGTGCCTGAAAAAAAGACAAATTCTATGCTCCATGGAAAACAAACATGTCTTCAAGATAGCCATTACTTTTATTCTAAGCAAGGGTACAAAAAGAATAATCTCTTATACATCCTGCTTATTTAATATAGTAAGCATATATTCAATTCAATAATATATATTAAGTATCTATTACATGCAATGAATTACTAAACTCCAAAGAGAGTACAACCATGAGAAAAACAAACCTCCTACTCTTGGTAGTCCAGAGCAATGGCGAACAATGACTATAGTTACAATTTGTTGAATGCTTATTCCAGGTTCCTTGCTGGGCATGCCATTTCCATTTTCTCCAATCTGGCTATCCAGAGATAGTCACTTTCAGCTATGCTTGTTCATTCCTACAAAATAACTTGTTTCCTGGGGCCAACTGTATTGCTTAGGTATTCCTCAAGGCATTGGAGAAATATGCTAAACAAAACCGTTCCTGTCCTTCGGGAACTTAAAATTCAGTGAAAAAAGCACAGACCATGAAACAGATCATGCAGCCTTACTAAGTGCTGTGTCAGGGAAAGAACTCAAGGTGCTATGAGAGCACACAGGAGGGAATCCTACCCCAGTCCAGGGCATCAGGGAAAGCTTTCTGGAGAAAAGGAACAAAGCACCGGTGTGGAAGAAAAGGCAGAGATGGTCCCTAGTGAGAAGAGGTATGTAAGACTCCGAGGTGAGAGGCCACATGGTTGTCACCTGAGTGTGCCATGAGTGTGGCTCTGACGGCTGCGGTGCATGCAGGTGTGTTGCACATGAGCAATGGGCAGAGGCAGGGGGATAAACAAGAACGTGAACCAGAATGTCGGAGGAGGGAAGAAAGTGAAGGCCAAGGGAATCAAAGAGGGAAAAGGGGGACAGGGAGGAGGGAGAGACATGGAGGCAGCCTCAGAGACAGGAGGTGCTGGGAGGAGAGCCATTTCCAAGGAAGGCTACTCCTGAGGAGTCGGTTGCGTCAAATCCCAGGGAGGTTATTTAGTGTAACATGAGAAAATGAGCTAAAAGTAAAACAGGAGGACATCTGTGGGTTTGGCAATCAGATCTTGGGTCTGCTTGAAATGGCAGTGTTGGGAGTTAAGGATGAGAGTGGTGATCACACGGTAAAGGTTACAGAGTGGGGTGCAGTGCATGGGGAAATGCAGTCAGAACGACAGAGAAGGGCAGAACTCAGCGCAGTGCCAAAGGCCTGCTTGGGCTCTTCAAACTGACCTGCCGCACGCTCTGTCCTGGCCCGCATTTCCGTTCCCACAGCATGGCTTAGAGGCTTATCCTCCAATGCCACCACCACCCACTCGACCCTTAAATACGACCCTCCTTCGAACTAACAAAGAAGAGTGACTCATTCTTTCTTAGATGTCCTTTAAGTCAAGCTCTTTTGATTTCATTGATTTGTTGCTAAAGACATGAGAAAACAAACAAGACAACCATAAGGGCAATAACAATAATACAACTTGACAACAAAACTAAAATACGGAGGAAATAATTCCCCAAATCATAAGACTCTTGAAATCTCAATCTAGACTCCATCCTAAGAACTTCTTTTTCTTTTATTTCTAAGGTGAAGATACCAGACACCTTTTCAGCTTTAAGGCAGCCTCTCCTCCCTCTTGGAAGCCTCCACTTCAAGGACAGAAGAAGCAATTCGGGACTAGCAATAAACGCTTCCCAACCTCCAGGGGGACACTTGAATTTCTGAACTTTTTAGACCAGAGCTGCACCAAGAACAGCCCTCCTGGGTCATTTTATCCTACCATGTCAAGAGACTTGTTCCAAGAAATGGACTTTATTTTTTAAGATCACATGATAAATGTATGAACATTCAGTATACTATTACCTTTCCAATTTTGTTTAACATTTGAAATTTTCCGTAATAAAAAAATTTTAAGCCAATGTCTACACTCTTTGGCAGAAATTGAAACACCAAAGATGTGACAGTAGAGAGAGTAAGAGTAGATACCAGAGACTGTAAGGGAAGTGAGTGGGTGGTGGAGAATTGGTGAGAGGGGAAAAGGGAAGAAACTTTTAACAGACAAAAGAACATAAAGTTCTTTCTTGAAAAAAAAAAAAGAGAAAGTCTATGATGTTTGCTTTATAAAAATAAAAATAACAACACCATTTATAACCAGAGGGGAAAAATCCCAGTGGGTCAGTTGGTGGTGTGGTAGTTAAAGACTGGATCCCATGTGGCTAGCTGTGCTAGTGTAAGTCCAGACCTGGTGGCCTAGTGGGGGCCAGCAGCAGGGCCAGCAGGTGGCCTAGTGGCTGTGGCACTGGACTCCCACATGGTCAACTGCAGTTTGAGTCTTGGACTTGGAAACTTGAAATTCATGCCAAGCACATATGTATGCATGCCCAAAATCCTGAGGAGAATGGAGGAGAAGGGATTGTGGCATGTCCATCCCGGTTTGGGGGAGGGGGATTAATCACTTTGTCTCTGTCTTTCTGTGTCTCTAGTGAGCATACATGCCTTATAACAAAAATCTCTTGGGATCAGCAGTTAGTGTAATGGCTATGTCGCTGGACTCCCATGAGGTCGACCGTGGTTAGAGTCCCAGACTCTGTGGTTTAAACTCATGCCAGGCATGTGTGTGTGCATGCCCAAGATCTTGATAGGAGAATGGAGGAGAAGGGATTGCGGCATAGCCATCACCCTTGGGGGGTGATTTCTCGCTTTCTGTCTGTCTTTCTGGCAAGCACACATACCCCATAGTGAAAACCTCTCCCCCCCCCCCCAAAAAAAAAAAAACTCTCAAAAAAAAAGAAAAGAAAAACATGCTAGGTTCATGTATGTGTGTGCTCCAAATCCCAAGAGATGAATAGAGGAGAAGGGATTGTGGTTTGGACATTCCCCCGGTGGGTTCTTTCTTACTTTCCTTCTCTCTCTCTCTTTCTCTCTGGCGAACACACAAGCCCTAGAGGCCCCCCAAAAAGGCATTAAAAGGATCACTCTGTTCGAGGAAGACAAGCAGTTAAATACAGCTAAAAATTCTAAATCTGTATCTTTAGTTCCCTGTTCTGAGTAATGGGCATATATAAATAACTGCTAATTAGATACCTTTATCTAAATACCTCAAATGCATCTCAAATTCAGTGTGCCCAAAACTATCCTCCTGTTTCCCGATCAAGGTATGTTTCCTGCACTGTTCCCTGGGAGTGCTGGTGTTGCCGTCCTCCAGTTACACAAGGTGGAAAAGTGGAAGCCAACACTGCTCTCTCTCTTACCTCTAAATAAGTCATTCAGCAGGTCGTGTTCATTTTACCTCCTAAGTATCTCTTAATCTGTACACTCCCCTCCCCTCCATGTGCATTCTCTCTCTTTTTGGTTTAGTTTAGTTTAATGATAGAAAGCACGTGCATACTCATGAGAAACCAAAAGAGAAGCACCTTCGATTGGATCTTGTTGCACCACGATCCCTCCTTCCCCATCCCTGTAGCTCATCAAGATCTTTTTTTTTTTTTTTTTTGGAGAGGTTTTTGCTATAGGGCGCGTGTGCTCGCCAGACAGACAGAAACAGAGAGACAGAAAGTGAGAAATCACCCCCCAGGGGGGATGGTCACACCGCAATCCCTTCTCCTCCATTCTCCTCTTGGGATCTTGGGCACGCATGCACACACGCCCGGTGTGAGTTTTAAGCCACCGGGTCCGGGACACGAACCGCGGTCGACTACGTGGGAGTCCAACGACATAGCCATTACGCTAACTGCTGGTCCGCTCATCAGGATCTTGAGTGTGCATGCTACTGGTGCACTGGAAGTCAACCAGCTGGGGATCCAAACCTGGCAGTCAGCCACGTGACTTCCAGCACTGCAGTTCAGGATGGATGGGCTGTGCCGTGGAGGCTGGGCCTAGGGTATTAGGTTTTAACAGTCTCCTTATATCCACTCATATTCCCACGATCTAAAATCTGAATTTCAAAACCCTAACAAAGGTATCAAAACTTTTTAAAAAATTATTCTTTTATCTTCATTGTACCGTTTGTACCTGGAGAGCAGAAAGGAAAGAGGAAAAGGGGGAAACAGAAGACCCAGAAGCTTTCAGTCAGCTCTTGTCCAGTTAACATGACTACAGAGCTGACAAATAGCCTTCTGGGCTTCTCAACTGATGGATGGTTCCTTACAGATTCTGAGATGAAAGCAATCCATGACACTCTTCTGTCCTGAGGTAGTTTGCTCACTTGTACCGAGTGTATTTGTTTCAAGCTGCCAGGTCCAGGACTTGAACTGCAGAGTCAATTGGCCATGTGTGATGCAGAGCCTTAACCACCATGCTACTTGATAGACCCCTCCCCTCCTTTAAAAAAAAAAAAAAAAGATTTTTGCAACAGAGTGCAAGTACTTCCTTTGAGAGAGGCAGAAAATGAGAGGGAAAGTGAGAAATCTCTCCCCACGGGGTTACGATCATGCTGTAATCCATTTTCCTCTCAGGATTTTGGACATGCTTGCACATGCACCAGCATGCTTTTCAAGCTGCCAGGTCTGGGACTTGAACCAAACACCTGACCAGCTGGCCATGTTGGATCGAGCACCACCTGCTGGCCCCAATACTAGCATTTTTATTCTGGTTGTTGAACCCTTTAAGCAGGTTAGGGAGTCTCTCTTCCCCTTGGCTCCTTATCACTGGACACCCTGTCTACTGTGAAACTCGAGAGAGACCCTGGAATGCTGAGATACTCTTATTTAGAGGATAGTTTTTTCTCTGGACCCTATCCACTATGCTTCAAAATTTATGCTTAACATTGTAATCTTGTCTTTTCAGCACCTATCTTAGGTGGTGAGCTTATGAGAGATATTTATTACATATGGTTCTAATGAATACAGAGATTAAATCTAGTAACTTTAAGATGTTCACATATGACAAAAAATTCTTACAGGAAATTTCTCTAGCACTCCTGAGTCAGTGTGTGGAAATCACTGGAGCCCACCTGCCCCTTATGCCTTGTGTTTCCAATTAATCCACTCTCCACAGAGAAAATAACCTCCTGTTTCCTTATCAAAGGATGTTTCCTGCCCTATTCCCTGAGAGTGCCCCGTGTCCAGAGAAAGGATTCTAGCAGTCTAACAAAGTCATTCAGCTGCTCAGAACCCTTCCATTAATTTCCATTACTCTTGGGGTAAAGACCAAAATCTTAACATGGCATACAAAACACAGTAGCCCCTCTTTATCTGAAGGGGATCAGCTCCAAGACCTCCTGTGGATGCTTGAAACCACAGATAATACAGAACCCTACGTATACTGTATTTTTTCCCTATCCATACGTACCTATGATAAGGTTTAATTTATAAATCGGGCACTGTAAGAGATTAATAATAACCAAGGGCTTGTGCTGTACACAGACACAGACTATTGTGGTTCAAATCCTGGTCCTGGGGGCTTGAGAAACATGCCAGGGTAGAGAAATAGAGGCAAAAGGACTGCAGCATGACCACGCCCCATGGAGGGATGCTTTCTCCCACTCTTTGGCAAGGCCACACGTCATCTTGGTGTGAAGTCAGGTGACATGGAAAGGCCACATACAAAGGTTCCAGCTGACATCCACAGGCAAGTTCTCATCAATAGCCAGCATCAGCCATCAGACATGTTGATGAATAAACCCTCAGATGATTCCAGTCCCAAGTCTTCACATCTTCCAGCTGAGGCTCCAGACAATGTGAAACAGAGCCAGACTGCACTTGCAGTGCACTGTCTGAACTCCTGACCCACAGGATCCATGAGCACAATAAATGGTTGTTTTGCACCACTAAGTTTTGGAGAACTTTGTTATGCAGTCATAGTAACTGGAACAGTACTTCTTTGTGACTCCCAGCTTGCAGCAGATGGCTCACGGTGGCTTTCTATCTGAACATGCCCTTATTTCAGGAACCTGGGGATTTCCTCTCGTGGTCCCTAGCTCAGCCACATATCCATAAACCACCCTTACATTTTGCTCAGCATTTGAAATATACCGAAGCAAAACAAGGACCCTTCCGTGTTAGCTGAGTATGCCACATTGGCCAGAAGTTCTTAGAATAACTTTTCAATGACATAAAGAACTGAAGAATTTAGTTTCTTTTACATTTATTAAAAAAACAAATACAGAAAAAATACAAATGGTCAACACAAAGTTCCACTAGTACTTAAAAACAAAATAATGAGCTACTACTTTGGCCAATCAAAATGGCAGGGATTCTTAAAATATGAATGATAGTGTAAGATAGGTTTCAAGGGGACAGGTACTCTCAAAAAATTTTAGTATGGGACCAGCAGATAGTGTAATGACTACATTGTTGGACTCCCATGTAGTCGACCACGGTTCAAGTCCTGGACCCGGTGGCTTAAACTCATGCCGGGCACATGTGCATGCATGCCCAAGATCCTGAGAGGAGAATGGAGGAGAAGAGATTGCAGTGTGACCATTCCCCTCTGGGGGGTGATTTCTCGCTTTCTGTCTCTCCATCTCTCTCTGTCTTTCTGGTGAGCGCACATGCCCTATAGCAAAAACCTCTGAAAAAAATAATTCAGTAGGAACATGTGTAGATACAACAAGCCAAAAACAATCTAGCAATACATGCACCAATAATGCTATTAATACGTGCTTTTTCAAAAAGAAAAACCAAACTTTTGTTTGCTTGCTAGCTCTATATTGGGCACGTGCACTCACCAGAGGGGGTGGGGATAAGAAAGCACTCCCCAGGGGATGGTCACGATGCAATTCCTTCTCCTCCATTCTCTTCTAAGGATTTTAGGCATAAAAGCCCAGTGTGTTTTTCAAACTACCAGGTCTTGGACTCGAACCACACAGCCAGCCATCAGGGATCCATTTGCTTAAACCACAACACTACTGGCTGGTCCCTAGAAAATCTTAATTTTATTTATTATTTTTTTAAAAAGAGATTTTTGCTATAGGGTGTGTGCATTCAGCAGAGAGGCAGAAAGCAAGAAATAACCCTCCAAGGGGTGGACGCACTGCAATCCTTTGTCTTCCATTCTCCTCTTGGGATTTGAGCACAAATGCACATGCACCCAGTATGAGTTTTAAGCCACAAGGTCTGGGACTCGAACCATGGTCACCTATGCGGGAGTCCAGTGATGTGACCATTATGCCATCTGCTGGTCCTTAGAAAAACTTTTTTAAAAAAAGTTTATTTAGGGGGCCTATCAAATAGTGTTTATGTTGCTGGACTCTCACAAGGTCAACTGCAGTTTGAGCCCTGTACCCAGTAGCTTCGGAATCATGCCAGCCATGTGTGCATGCATGCCTATGATTCCAGGAGAATGGAGAAGGGATTGCAGCGTGACCATGCCCTGTGTGGGAGGTGATTGTCACTTTCTCTCACAGGCTCTGTCTCTCTGGCGAGCATAACACCCTATGCCAAAAACTTCTTTAAAAAAAAGTTTACTTCTTCCCTGAGAGAGACAGAGAGAGACAGCACCACCAACAGGGTCTTGATGCCATGACACACAAACCCAGGATCATGGTAAGAACACGCCTGGTGTATGCAGGGAGGTCTCTAGATGTGAATGAAGAACCTTCCCACTGGGACTGCCACACAGAGCATCACATCTCACTACTAATCAGTCTGGCTCCTGTTACTTTTGATCCAGCAATTATACTTCCAAGAATTCATCCTAAACGAATAACTATTGATACACATAACTATTTATCTTCAAAGGTATAAAATTCTGTATTTCTTATAGTAGAAAAGAGGTTGCAAATAATCCAAACAGCAAACAGAAGATGGTAAGATCATCTTTATTCTTAGTTTTGTTTGGACCAAAATAATTATCAAGTGAACACAGATGAGTTATGGATTCATTGAGAAAGCTAGCTATTCATAAATCCAGGCAGTGATAGAAGTTGAAATACAAAAACTACTAAGACACAAAAGCATACAGTTTACTAGTAGAAAAAAGTAAATAAACAATTATAGTTCATTATGATAAAACTATGTTCAAATTCTGTGGTACAAGTCTTTGCTGACCTGACCAGAATGGAGAAGTAGGAGGGTTTCGTTTTTAGAGAAGTGTTGTTAAAGCTAAGTCCCAAGGTTTTGACAAGTAGAAATTAACTGTGGGAGAGATGGCTGAATGTCCACAAAAATTCTTGCTTGATCTCCCAAAATAGAGTTTCTCCTGGGAAGTGGCTGCCTCCCTGGGTTGGAACGTGAGCAAACATCCTGTGGAACACACTCCACAAGCAGCTTTTAAGAAGCAGGTCTTTCTCCATACCACCTCCTTGCCCTTCTGAGGACCAGATGTAGAGGGGAGTGAAGCACTAAAGACCGCAGGGCCTGACCCTCTTATCAAGTGAAAAAAGATGCTACTGACCAGGAACACCTGTCTTGGCACTGTTATAAGTGGAGAAGAAAAACTTGGTTGTTGGAAAAGTCACAATGTGTTTTTCTGTTTTCTATGCAAAAATGTGTCACTTTTCTGACGACCTAATAGATCTCTCCCCCCCCCCCCCCCCCGGGAGGTTTTTGCTATAGGGCGCATGTGCTCACCAGAAAGAGAGAGACAGAGAGACAGAAAGTGAGAAATCATCCCCCAGGGGGGATGGCCATGCCACAATCCCTTCTCCTCCATTCTCCTCTTGGGATCTTGGGCATGCACGCACACACCCGGTGTGAGTTTAAGCTCCCGGGTCCGGGACTTGAACTGCAGTCGACTACATGGGAGTCCAATGACATAGCCAATACGCTAACTGCTGGTCCCATGACCTAATAGACTTCTGAATGTTAAATCACAAAAATGGGGGCCGGCAGGTGACATGGTGGTTACTGTGGACTTCCACATGGCTGACCACAGTTTGAGTCCTGGACCCCACGGCATGAAAATCATGCTGGGCGTGCATGTGTGCATGTCCAAGATCCAAGGAGGACAACGGAAGAGATAGGACTGTGGTGTAGCCATTCTCCCTGGGGGGGTCATTTCTAACTTTCCCTTGTACTGTCTTTCTGGTGAGCGCACATGCCTATTGCAAAAACCTTTTAAAAAAAAATCACTAAAATGTTCAGTTACATTGTCACTACAGTTAGTGATATGCTAATACATGTTTTTGTTTTAAATTCCTGAGTAATTTATTTGCTTACTTACTCAAATACATTAAGTACATACTATAGACAAATCAATATGCCACATGCATGAGAAATACAAAGCTAAACTAAATACAGACTCTGCCTTTAAGGAATTTTCAGTACAGAAGAAAAAGATGGTAGTCATTCATATGACTGTAAGGCATTTATGTGTAAAATTAAAGTTCTAGGAGATATTTAAAGTTACAGAGAAATTAAAATGAGAGCGGCCAGCAGGTGGTGTGGTGGTGGTTAAAGTGCTGGACTTCCACATGGCCAACTGTGTCCAAGTCCCGGACTTGGTGGCTTGTTTCAGACTCTTCTTCTGTCTCTGGTCAAATAGAATAATAATACAATTAAATAAATAATTATTTTAAAATTTTTAAAAATAAGGGGCCAGCAGGTGACATGGTGGTTAAGGGCACCAGACTCCCTCATGGCTGACTGTGGTTTGAGTCCTGGACCTGGCAGCTTGCTTTCTCACTTTCTCTTTCTCTCTCTCTCTCTCTGTCCCTCTCTGGTTAAATTAAAATAAATGAACAAAGTTAAATAATTCTTTAAAAAATTTTTTAAAAATAAAATGAAAGGGCTATCACTTTTAGGTTGAGGTTCAAAAATGACTGGGAAACAACTGGGAAAAGACATTTAAATAGGATTTAGTCAGGCAGAATGTTGGCTGAAGCATTCTGGGAAAATATATAAACAGGAATGTTGTGGAGAATAGAATATAAGAATTCTGGCAACTGGACTCCCACGTGGCTGACTGTAGTTCAAGTCCCAGACCTGGCAGCTTGCTTTCTCACTTTCCTTCTCTATCTCCTCTGGTCAACCTCAAAAAACAAAATACAATAAAAACAATGACAATGAATAAAAAATTAAAAAAACACACACACAAGATTGATGTTTGCTGAAGCTGTAAACTGGGGTGACTAAGAGAATTATGGAACCATGAATTTAATTCAGAGAACATGCTAGTCTGGGCATGTTAGTTACAGGTGAACCACCAAATACACATCCCATTTAATCCTAAAACAATCCAAGAAAGTTTCCAGTCATGACTGAGCTGGGATTGAGTCCCCACAAAGAACACAAGCACTAGAGTAAAATGAACCTGGATTTTAATCTGGACTCTGCCCTTCAACAACTGTATAACACTAGGGTTGTAAAGAATAGAGTGTTGAACACAGGGACTAATGTGTAACAAACACATAAGCAGAAGGTATTGTTCAAATTATTTAGACAAACAGTTGGGAACAGCACATGGTGTAATGATTACATCGTTGGACTCCCATGTGGTCTACCACGGTTTGAGTCCCGAATCCGGCAGCTTAAAACTCGCATTGGGTGCACGTGTGTGTTCCCAAGATCCCAAGAGGAGAATGAAGGAGAAGGGATTGTGGTGTGGCCATCCACCTGGGGGGTGATTTCTCGCTTTCTGCCTGTCTCTCTGATGAGCACACACACCCTACCACCCCCCTGAATGATTTCTCGTTTTCTGTCTGTCTCTCTGATGAGCATGCACGCCCTATAGCAAAAATCTCTCTAAAAAAATATTTTTTTCTCACCACAGCCTGTTGATGTCAGTATAGATGTTTTGAAAGAAAGATTCTATCAAAATCTTTTAATGTACATACATCTAACCCAGCAATTCTGCTTCAAGGAATTTATTCTATAGAACCTTCCAGTGCATAATGTTCATTGTTGCATTGTTTGTAACAGGGAAAAATGGGAACCAATGTCGAGGAATAGTTACACAAACTGATACATCTGTACTATGAAATACTGCATCAGACCTAAGTAAACTGATACAAAAATTCTTTGTATTTTCTTAAGTAAGGGAAGCAATTTTTCAAAACAATCCATATATGGTTCTATTTATGACCAATACACAACAGAAAAAGGAAGGACGATTAACCATAACAAGAGTTAAAAAGTAAAGAAAGGAAGAGAAAATAGAGAGGCCTTTCACCTATAACTGCCTACTTCTGGGGTGTGTTAATGAGAAGTATTAATGCATCTTAATATAATTTCAAAACTATAAGGAAGAATTTTTTAAAAGATGTCAGAAATACATCTGAAGAAACACGACTGTAACAGGAGATTGAACTATTAACATGTACATAAAAAGTCAATATTGATGAAGAGCATAGTTTCTTGTGCTTCAGCAAGTATAATATCCTTAAAGTGCTTATGGAAGTGTTCACATTTGTCTGGAGAGAAGGTCTACAGTTTTCAAATGTCTGTGTCATCAAAACATATTATACAGGGAAATAACCAATATAACAGGGCAGACTTCTGGCATTACACAAATTTTTTTAGTATTTTTAATCCCTAGTGAAAAAAAAAAGAAAACACAAATTCTAATAGATAAATCAGAAACGGTACAAAGCAAAGCTGGTTATGAAAACAGGGTTAGAAAAATCTAATTAACAAGGTCAGTCTCCCAAGTCCTGGATTCAAGTGCAGGAGAAATAGATACAGTGCAAGGAAAAAGCTAAATACATTTCTGTCTCTTCTGTTTAGGTCCTGGGAGAGCTGGAGAGAAAACCTGTAAAGCTGTGTCCAGTAAAGGGATGGCTGTGTGTGCTCGCTGGTGGCAGAAGGTAAGGGGTGCAGAAAGAAAACACAGACCTGCCAGTCAGGCCCTTTCCAGGTTTCATCCCCATCTCTGACCCCTCTAGCATAGCCTTGGTGAAGTCCTCATGCCCAGGTCTTTTGAAGAGAATCCTTGGACACCCACGTGCCTCCAGGCCTAAATTTCTAAATTTCCCCTTCCTGCGAGGGGGCCCGTCCTCACTTTCAACCCTAATCCGGCCAGGTCCCCGGCCTCCGCCCTCGCCCCTCCCGAGATCCGTCGCCGCTCGCACTCACTGTCCCCGCAGCTCCACTGAGGCGGGGAGGGGCTTCTTTGCGTGCCTGGGCGGTGGCAGCCAGGTCGGAGGCTCCGGCAGCGGGGATAGCTGGGCCAGCGGGGGCAGCGAGCAGGCCGGCAGCCTGTGGCAGCCAGGCACCGACCCAAGTCCGGGGCCGGGCTGGGTTGTGTCTCCGGGCTGGCCGCGGCAGCAGAGTGGGGTGGGCAGCCGTGAGCTCGCGCGGGAGCCGCTCTCGAGGCAGGCATGCTCGGCGGCAGGTAGCCAGACGATGCCCGGCAGTGCAGAGCGCCTGCCGCTCGGCCTCGTCCGGCCCGGCCCGGCCAGGCCAGCGGCTCCGGTGGCTGCAGCCCCACCCTCCCTCGCGGTGCGTGCCCGTTGCTAGGCGCCCGGGGCTTCCAGGTTGCCATCTGCGAGGATGCCAGAGGCAGTTTAGTGCAGGAAGGGGATGGACTGGTGCTAGAGATCAAGTTAGTAGGATTCTTCGGCTGCACTTGTGCAAGTGTGCTGAATCAAGGCTGGGTGACTGGAGGCCCCTCACGTCTGGCGAGCAGGGTGGAAGGCACAAAGGGACATGCAGTGTAAGGGTGGGCCGATGGCAGCGGACAGGGCTGGTGCAGCTCATTTTCCTGGCTTGTTGGCATATCGGCTTTTGTCAAGGAATTGTTTTTCAAAGTAAATAGGCTTTTCTGGTACTGAGTGGGGATCCTGAACTATTAGCCCACTGACACCAGACGAGCACAATCTTGATTAAGAGACAGGTTGAGTTCCCTCACCCACTTGGCCCCAGCTCTCCTTGGTTTAGGCTCCACTCAGGAAGGTTAGGTGTCTGACCCCTCCCTAACTGGCATGTCAAGCTGAGACTTGCACAGCAATCTCATCATCTACGTAATTTTAAGGAAACAAATTCTAGGACCTAATTAATACTGTCCCACTGTTTAGTATGATCCCAGGCAAGGTAAAGCTAAGCCGTCATTCAAAAATAGGGATTGTCAGAGAAAAAAATTCCATGGCCCATCCCAAAACTAATTAACAAATTCAATCCTAGTTTTGCAGTCAATGTGGACAACCACCCACCTAGGATAATGTAGATCGAAGATGATGGTTCTCAGCAACTGATTAAACATTTTATCTGTAAGTCTTACGTGTGCATACCAGCGAGAAAAGGAGGGGGTGAGCAGAACCCCTTTGACCCCTCTCATCAAACTTCAGGCTCCTTTCAGCAGCCTCCAGGATCTCAGGCACCCAGGGATCCGAACTCAGGGTGGGCCATGTATTATAGTTTGAAGCACTATAGTTCAGTGTGCTGCCTACTGCACCACCAGACTGCAACTCAAATGTTTTTTCCAAACTATGGCTTTTTCTCAAAACTGTTCTGTCACCAGGTATCCAAATTCTACCTCCTTTGTTAAACTTTCCAATTTTATAGCACAGAACATCCCCTTCATTCCCAACATGGCTTTCTATTATTTACATGCCATTACCCCTACAGTTAAATAATTTTGAGTCCTCCAAAGTGATATATCCACAAATAACTGTGTAGATAGAACAGGCAGCTATAAGTGAAAATTCAAATGGCCCTCCCAAAGATTTCCATGCCCCAATTTGTGTGACTGTTACCTGCATTGAACTTCGCAGATGTGCTCTTATTAAAGATCCTAAAGCAGGCAGATTATCAATTATCCAGTTGGCCCAAAGTAATCACAAGGGTTCATACTAAAAGGTAGGGTGATTGTCAGAGATGTTAGGACAGAAGCAAACAATGGAAAGGCAAGGAAATGGATTCTCTAGAACCTTCAGAAGGAACACAGGTGTGCTGACACCTGACTTGGCTCAGTGAAACTGTTTTTGGGCTTCTGCCTTCCAGAAATAATATACTCAAGTCCTTAAGTCTGTTATTTTTGCAGCAATACTATGAGAATACATTCACTAAACAAAACACTGAGTGACTGCTTACTACGTGTCAGGTACTAGAGTTTAAAAACATTTGGTCTTAGAAACTTGTTATGGGGACCAGCAGAGGACTAGCAGATTGCATAATGGTTATGTCGCTGGACTCCTACGTTGTCAACCGCGGTTCAAGTCCCAGACCCAGTGGCTTAAACTCACAGCAGTCATGTGTGCACATGTGCCCAAAATTCCAAGAGAATGAAGGGATTGCAGTGTGGTTACCTCCCTTGGGGGGTGATTATTTCTCGCTGTTTGTCACTCTCCATATCTCTGGCAAGTGCAGTGAAGAAACTTGATATATAGTGGTAGAAGGGAGGCACCACTGACCAAAAATAAACCTTCAAAGAAAATTAACACTAGGTGATAATGGCTAAAGACCAGTGAGTGCTGGAACAACTGTATGAGGGATTGGAACAGGTAGGGAAAAACTCCAGGGTATCTGAAACTGTGAAGGGTACAAATGGAAATAAACTTGCAAGGTGAATTTTTGTATAATTTACAAATGCCCAGACTTAAAATTGGGTCGTTTGAGATTTTTGCTATAGGGCATGTGAGGCAGGCAGAAAGCAAGAAATGATCCTCTTGGGGGGATGGCCACACCACAATCCCTTCTCCATTCTCCTCTCAGGATTTTGAGGTCACACATGACATGCACCCAGCCTGAATTTTTTTTTTTTTTCTAATTGAGATTTTTTTTTTTTTTTTTTTTTTGCTATAAGGCACTGTGCTCCTGGAAAAGCAGAGACAGAGAGACAAAGTGAGAAATCACCACAGGGTCGGGGGAAATGACCATCCTCCATTCTCCTCCTGGGATCTTAAGCAGGCAGGCAGGCACACACATACACCCTGCCTGAGTTTAAACCGCTGGTTTGGGACTCAAACTGCAGTTGACTATGTGGGAGTCCAGTGACATAACCATTACGCTATCTGCTGGTCCTCCAGCTTGAAATTTTTGTTATATTTAATCTCATGTATCTTTACAGTGTGTAACATTTCTTTCTCCAGCACAATTACCATGCATATCACACAAAGACCTCACTATCCACATCATCAGCAAATAGCTATTTTCTTTCCCAGCCTGAATTTCAAGCCGCTGGGTCTGGGCCTTGAACCACAGTTGGCTACATAGGAGTCCAACAATGTAAACATCACTCCATCTGCTGGTTCCAAAAAATTGGATGGGTCATCTAATGGAGGGTGTCCCTCATAAACAGTGACACCCTAAGAGGTGAGTTTCCCAAGCAAAATAGGTATTAACCTGCACTTCAGTAGGTTCCGAAGTCCACCAAACTTTTGAGAGATCTTTGTTAGAGGGCGCTTACCAGAGAGACAAATGAGAAATCACACCCCCCCCCGGGGGGGGGGGGGGGCGGCCACACTGCAATTTCTCCTCCATTCTCCTCAGTATTTTGGACACAAACGCACATGCACCCAGTGCAAACCAGTTGGCCACAGGGGAGCCCAGTACCTCAATCACGTCATCAGCTGGCCCCCAGCAAACATTCCTATATCTACTATTTCTAATCATGATAATCCCATTTTAAGGGCAGATTATCCCTTTTCTCCTTATGAAAACTGAGAGCTAATGCTTTTTCCCTTACAGCAATGTTTCTTCTATTTATCTAACTCTAAAACCACCTAGATTCCTTAATTTTCCCACAATTATTTCTGGAATTAATTATCTTCAGACTTCCACTGACTTGAAATCACAGGTTTTGAGTGAACTACTGTATAGTGGAATGTCTACACAACTTCTATACCAGTGAAGACTTCCTACATTTTACTCACCCGTATACCCATACCCACATTTACTAGCAATATGCTGTCCACACAGCTTTATTCAATAACTGTTTAATTTTTTGCCATATGGTGTGTGCACTTGCCAGAGACAGTGAGAGTACAAAGTAAGAAATCATACCTCCCAGGAGGCAATGGCTATGCCACACCCTTTTCCACTCTCTTCCTGGGATTTTGGGTGTGCACACACATACACATGTATGTGCCCGGTACAACTTTTAAGTTGCCAGGTCTGGGACTCAAGCCTCAACCATATGGGAGGGTCAGTGCTGCAACCACCACACCACCTGCTGGCCCTTAACTGGATATTCTTAATTTGTTCCCAAAAGACCAAACCTTTAGTGCAATCAATGAGCAAAAACTGAAATAGAAAGTTTTGGTATTTATGGACCAGCAGCTGGCATAATGGCTATGCTGCTGGGCTCCTATGTGTAGCTGACCACAGTTCAAGTCCCAGACCTGGTGGCTTAAACTCACGCCGAGCGCATGTGCATGCTCAAGATCCCGAGAATGGAGAAGGGATTGCAGTGTGGCCACTGCCCCCCGCCCCGGGATGATTTCTTGCTTTCTGTCTTTCTGGTGAGCACACATGCCTTCAGCAAAAACTTCTCCAAAATAAAAAAGGAAGTTTTACTATTTAATGTTAACATTCCTGCGTATTTTATGTATCCCATCTAGGTAAATTGGAAAATTTTAAACGAATAGTATAACATTTAGTACATCCAATAAAAACAAAAATCCGTGGTTTCACCAATTGTGCCTATTGACTAAAATGCTGGGGGGTTTCTCACTGGAACAACAGTAGTATAGACATGGCATTCTATATGGCAGTTCACCCTTACCTGCAGTCAACTGAGGCCTGAAAATATTAAATGAATGATTCAAGAAATAATTCATAATTGTACACAGTTCTGAGAGTCCTTGGTCTTCCTCTAAAACCTGGATGGTAAGACTAACTCCTGAGCCATGCCTCCCTTTCAGGATACACTATGCACCACCGAGGCTGTACTAATTTATCTATCAAAGTCCAAAGCAGTATAATAGGAAATTTAAAAACTTGTACTTTGTCTCCACTTGGAGGTTTATGTACTATTTTTTCACACTGATCCAACAACTTAGTAAGATAATAAATTCCTCGTAAAACACAAGGATACTCAAACATATGCACCACAATTTATTAAGTATACTTTTCTTGGTTTCTCTCCAGAACTAATTCTAATAAAACAAAAACAAAGGGAGGGGGGGTGACACCAAACCACCAATCCTCAGAAATAGCTTCCCAGGCTAGAAATTTAGAGTTTTTTAGGTTTTTGCCATAGGGTGTGTACATAAGACAGAGACAGGGAAAGTGAGATATCACTCGGGTGGGGGGCAGAGGGGATGGCCAAGCCATAACCCTTTCTCGTCCATTCTTTTGGGATTTGGGGCATGCATGCACACACACGCAACATTATTTCAAGCTGCCAGGTCCAGGATATGAATGAGTCGGCTATGTGGGAGTCCAGCAATTTAAATAACACACCACCTGCTGGCCCCCAAAAAGAGTCTTAAATAATAATTTTTCAGCTTACTACTCTTGATGAGAAAATACATAAAATATACAGGAATGTGACTCATTATTAAGTATCAAAAACTTTCAAGTTTTTGTTCATTAATTTACTAAGCACTCCCCAAGTGCTTCAAAAAACCCATATTCGTGGGCACAAATTTTCCCTTATCCTTCATAGTATCCATATTAAGAAATGGAGTTAATGGTAAAGGGAACACATTTACACAGTAGCTTACAGGCAAGCCAAAGCCCAAGAAACAGAACTTCAGCAACTAAACTTACGTTTTTGGTGAACTGACCTTTATTTTATTACCTTACCTACAAATCATGCATGAATGCCCTGAAATAAGTTTTTGTTGAATAAACCCATTTTTACTCAGCAAAATTCAAAAAGGGAAACATCAGGCCTTTCTGGTGTAGGAAAAGCCTTTCAATAGTCCCTAAGCGATTTTCACAAAATAAAAAAATGGACGCTAGTCTTACAGAAGTTTTGGCTTAATTTTACCAAGCACCAAGATGTGCCATAATAGTTAAGGCAAGTAGGAGACAAGTTACCAAAAAAGTTACTAATACAACAATATATTGCAGTCTGAAAACAGCCACTGTTTATTTACTGACCAGATTACAAAAACAATCATGGTGGATACCTGAAAGGGAGGGAAAAAAAAAAAGCCCGTTAAAGAACTAGCTGTTAATTAACAGATAATCGTACATTACAATTAATCTTACATTTCTAAAGACACAACTTATAAAAAAGATCCCAAGAATGAGTTTTTCCTTCTCTCCAGAAAGACTAAGTAAATCAACTATAATTATTTAAGAGAACTGATTTTTAGCCTCCCCATTAAATATAGGATTAAAATTCAACTGAATCCCTATAAATGTTTAATGGGATAAATGCTCTAAGTTATCACCACTTTTATTTTAACATGACAGCTTCTGTCAGGCTGTAGTTTCTCACCTTAGTTCATCCTTCTAATAAGTCTGTTGATCTGGTCTTCCCTGTTGCCAGCATCTCCACCTTCTACAAAATGGGTGGTCTTTTTCTTCATTCCACCCCGTGGAGAAGATAATTTGAAGGGCCAAAGGAAGTTATTTGCTTCTTTGAAGCGTTTTCCAACAGTATAGATTTCATGAATCAGATCCTCCATGCAGATGATGCCAAATTTACCTGAAAATTATAGTTATTAAAGTTTTAAGATTGCTAAATTTAAGTGCATTCAACAAGTGCAGTGATATGATAAGCTGTGCATTCAACAAGTGCAGTGATAAGCGTGAGTCAAAAGCAAAGCAAGGGTAAACAAAAAGGGAAATGTATGACTTTCTTTATAAAATGATTTAAGGTTCAAGCCAATAAAATCAAACCTTACATACTTCCTTATACTCAGACAAGGATAGTAGAACATGTTAAGGTTCCTAACAGTGAGAATGCTGGACCACAAGATGCCAGTAAACAGAAAACACCTCAGTCTAATAAATCTTTCTCAAATGGAACATACCAAGAGATCGCGCAATCAAAGAGTTATCTGTCAAAGCAATTCGCTTCTTATTGATTTTGCCATAACCACGTTTGTAGATCAGTTCATTTACTGACTTCAGGTTTGGGTACCTGAAATATGAAAAGCACATACAACTGATCAATAAAGCCCATCACTGGTAAAACATCTAGAATGTGTCTTGCTACACAGCCAATTTACCAAACAAATAGAAGGGAAAACCAGACCTACCCCCATGCAATATATGGTTCCACAATTCTCAGCATGTTAATTGAGGCCTTGTTGAGTTTAACGAAGGTGCCATTGAAGATCTGGCGAAGACGAAGAAGCTGCAACACCTTTCGAACCTTTGGGCTCACTCCATTGATACTACAGTGAAAAGGAACCAAAAAACTCATTTGGCTTTTAATCGCAATTTTTATTACCAAAACTGTCATTCTGGACAATATACAAGTCCCACCTAAACAAACAGGAGTCTCTTAGGTTCCAGACACAAGACCGCTAGCATTTTTCTGTTGGCGAAATTATTTTATCACCTCCCACAACTAAACACCTCCATTAAGTATCTCTCTTGATAATGTCCCTGGCATTTAAAATGTCCCTACTCTTACCACACTATCTCAGTATACATTTTATGATCTATTTTAATTACCTCTAAAGGTAACGCCAAGACACCGAACTCCTCCAATGATCAATTAGAAAGGAGATAGGAATTCTGGAGACAGTGCTTGCAACTAACCCTTTGTTCCAGCTACCCCTCAAATACTATTATTTCAGTGTTTCAGAATTACTGCTTCCAGAAGTAATGCAAAGTTCTGCTGGGGCTGTGTTCCCTTAAAACTAGAATGCAGTGAACATGGAACTTACCCTCTGATCCTGATGACAAATGCCAATTTGGGTTCTGCAGGTACATAGAAGTTGCCAGCTTTTCTTGCCATCCTGGCCATGCGAATCTCAGTTCTGTACATCTGTCTATATTCCTTATGATAGTGCTTAGCTTTTTCATAGATAAGCTTCCTCCTTGCCTTTCGAAGCTGAAAATCAATTTATTATTAATGATTTTTAGCTCCCATAACAATTAGTAATACCAGCTCGTAAAAAAATAAAAACCTGAATACCTTTTCTTGCCACAGTATGTAATAGCTTCTCAAAGACAAATACTACCTTCCTTTGAGAGCATGACATTAAGCAATGAAACTGCTTAGCACAAGAGAAAACAACTGACTCAAAAGTTTACTACTGACCATCTTTTGAGCAAACTTCTTTCTCAGGCGCTTGATCTTCAACTCGGCAAAATTCCTTCGCTTTTTCTTAAGGGTTTCTGGCACAGCAGGAACCTTTTTCTTGGTGGCTTCCGCGGCAGCAGGAGCCTTTTTCTTGGTTTCTGCCGCAGCAGGAACCTTCTTTTTCTTCTCTCTGGCAACAGCAAACACAGGCCATTATCAATAGTTCGAAAGTTTCACTGCACCATTACTCCCAATCTGTACTGAGCATTTTAACAGAACGCTGTCACCAACCCTAACCACTGGTTCTCTTCAGGTGTTCTACCATGCTACAAGGTGACAGACCTGTGTTCTCTCCACACCAATAACTGCTAGCTTTAACGCAGCAACTCGGATCACTTTAAACGGCCTTAACGAACGTAAGACTTACACCTATCCCAGCATCAACCCTGGTCTTCAGACACCAATAAAAATACCCATAGTAAGGTAACTAAACATTACTAGACCGAAAGACTGCCGCCAAGTCACTAATCCCTAGGCTTTCAGAGGAAGCGGGACTACAGGGTAGAATTAACCCACCGCGAGTCTCAAGCTCCACATGCCGAATGCAAAAGGCCTGGCGGCAGGGACGCCGGTCCCAGGTGTCAGCCAAAGGCAGAACCAATTCAGAGGTTCTGCACCTTCCTCGAAAGCCCTTCCACGGAGTATTGGACCTCCGCCCAATCTGCTGGTTTCGTATATTCCGCCATAGGCCCTCGTCCCCGATACCTCTAAAACCTCCGTCCCAACGCCGCCCGCATCCCATTCCGGCTAAGGGTCCCCACTGGTGTCACGGGACGTCACAAACACACAAATAAATGGACAAAACGACGGTCTACAGTCCGGTAGGGAGAAAGTGAAGCAAACAGTGTCTGGTTTCGGGGATGGAGAAGGATTTCGAGGGGAACCACAAGCAACTTACTGAACACCCTCCATGGTTCCAGCCGGAAAAGAGGAAGCTAGCGCATGCGCACTGTCCACTTAAAGACTGCCAGAGTGAAGTCCCAGGACTCATAGGTGTCCTAAGATAAGCCGGAAAAGAGCCAGAACTGAGAGTCCGCCTTGCGGACTCAAAATTAAGAACTGCCTATTGTAGCCTCTTCCAATCAACGTTCGGGTAAAACATGTACGGGAAAGTAATATGCATTGATTCGACTTTTTAATCCATGCAAAAGCAGGGTGCTAACACCTTGATTACCCGGGGTCCTAATCTATAGGCTGCGTTGACAGGATCAGGCTCGAATTCCACCCCATAAAGTACCCAAATTACACGGATCGTGAGTGCGAACTACAAATCCCGGCATGCATCACTCTGTCGCCCCAGCGGGAGGGCCGCTCCCGACCTGGACTGTAGGCAACCACCGCGATGGTGATTCCGGCCGGGACAACGAGAGTCTTTCGGGCCGCATTCCAAACGACTTGCTGCGACTCAGAGTCTCCGTGGGCTGCCTTCACGGGTCTCTGCCACCGAGAGTCACTGACGCCTGCAGCAGCCTCGCCGCGCAACCGAGGTCCTTCTCGTGGCGCCTGCAGCCTGTAGGGCTGTCTTCCGCGGCGCCTGATCGCAGACGGGTCGCCCGGAGTTCCCTGGTTAACCGAAGTGGCGAGGCAGGGACCAGGGAGGACCGGACGGCAGAGGAGCATGGCCTGGGCTCTGCCGGCCTCCGGGCTCGGCAGGCGAAGGCTGGGACACTCTACAGTAGAGGGCGTAAGCGGCGAAAGGAGGTGTGACCAGGGCTGGTGTCTGGGGCCACCGCCAAGTGAGAGGGTCTGCCCCGCGCTGCTCCGCGGACGCCGGGCGGGCGGGGGGCTGGGTCGGGGGCGGGGTGCTCCCGGGGGCGGGGAGGGCCGAGCGGAGGGAGGGCCGATGCCGCTGCCGGCTCTTCCCGGTCGCGGGTTATATAGCGCGGAGCGTGGAGCCGGCTCAGAGCTGCCCGGGAGCACTCCAACTTGCGAGCCGCGCGGCGCTGCGCTGCGCTGCACTGCCGAGAGGGGTACTGGAGTGACAGCCGCCGGGAGTGAAGGGCAGGGGACACGAGACCGCGGGGGTAGCCGCAAGCCATTGGCAGCACTCGCCTGCGCGGACTGAGTCGCCCCTCCGCGGCGCTCCGCTGCCCCGCACCCCACTCTCCCACCCTCTGGCAACTTGGGTCAAGTTGACAAGTCCCGCTGCGGCAGGCAGGCCAGCACAGTCTCCGGGGCACACCGCTCCCCCGGGGTGAGAGGGAGCCGCGGCGAAGGCTCCGGGGACGCTTGGGAGGCGACTGCTTGGCCATGAGGGCAGCGCGCGTCGCCTAACTCGCGGCTGTCACCGCTGCCGCAGCGGGACCTGCCGAGCGGGCGCTCCAGGACGCGCGGGCAGCCGCCGGCAGGAGGCGCCGAGCCGGGCAGCAGCCGCAGAGGGCACAGCTCGGGGCCGCCGCGCCGAGCCCGGGCGGGAGTGCCCCCGCGCAGTCAGGGAGCGGGCGCCAAGCACTCCAGCCCCGCGGGCAGCTCGGGGCCGGCGCGGGGCGCTGCCTTCTCCTCCCTGCTGCTCTGACAAGCATCCCGGGGCCGGGAGCCCAGCTGCCAGGCGCGGGGTGGGCGCGGACGCGGGGGCGCTGGGCTCGCGCGGGGCTCGGATCGTCGCGATGAACATCGTGGTGGAGTTCTTCTTGGTCACTTTCAAAGTGCTCTGGGCATTCGTGCTGGCGGCGGCGCGTTGGCTGGTGCGGCCCAAGGAGAAGAGCGTGGCGGGCCAGGTGTGTCTCATCACCGGCGCCGGCAGCGGCCTGGGCCGTCTCTTCGCGCTTGAGTTCGCCCGGCGCCGGGCACTGCTGGTGCTCTGGGACATCAACACCCAGAGCAACGAGGAGACGGCGGGCATGGTGCGCCACATCTACCGCGACCTAGAAGCGGCCGACGCCGCGGCGCTGCAAGGTAACTCGGACCCGCGCCCAGCATTGTTGGGTCAAACACCCCACAGCCCGCGCCCTACCCCGCAAGGACCCCAGATCCCGATCATGGTCAGTCCCGCTCTCGAGGAAAGAACACCCCATCCGTCTTCCGGAAGGCCAGTGGAATTTGCCCCTTGAAAGAGGAGCACGTAGTAGAAAGGGAAAGTGTGTCAAACCCAGTCTTAGGGACGGTTCTGGCGCTTTGGGGTCCACCCTGAGGGTAGGGAGGGCCGGGAGAACTTGTTACCCCAGGATCGGATCCTGAAGACTTGTAAACGGCGCGGTGGGAAACTAGTGTCTTGGGGAAGTAAGTTGTTGGCAGACGCTGTTACTGTGGGCTGACCAGTTAGACTAATACAGTATTGATGATTTCACTCTAACTTTAGCAAGGATAAAATAATCACATTGTTTCGTCAACGATAAGTGCTTTAGTTACATACTCTGGAGCATGAATGATTGAAAGATGCCTTTTCTCTTAAGTGAAGGTGCTTGAAGATGGAAGTTTCCTTGTAAATTTCTTCCATGCTTTTGGTCACCCTTAGAAATCAGCGGTCCTGTATACTTAGTAACTAACCTGGATCTGAGACTTTTTTTAAAATACAGCCAAAGCAGAGACATAGGTAACGGTGAATACTGGTGTAGGATATTTAATGACAATTGCCTTTTGACAAAATTTTTCATTTCCAGGGAATATAATCGAATTGTATGGAGAAGGTTGACTTGGATACCATTCCTTGCCCATATTGATCATTGTCGTTAATTGCCTTTTTGATTTAAGGCTGAAAATGTTAAGTTTTCAATGGTACTATGAAAGGGTAGCAAATACAGATTTCCGTGCTCTCTGTCAAAACCTAAAACATGAGAGTAGAGAAGGAAGATATTTTGGGTTTTAAATTGAGTTCATGTGTGCTAAAGTTGCACATTTATCTGTAAACTCCATTAGCAAGGGTATTTTTTAGGGGAGTCAGCTGTCCAAGTGTCCTGCACGTTTTCAGGAAAAACTTTAGACTCATTTCTGGGCTTTAATAAATTCAGGTTATTACAGTTTTGATTTCTGAGTCTTGAAGTGAAATTTCCATTTTGAGGATCCTCATACTGTAGAGTAAGAGCTGTTTCTGGCCACTGTTGCTCTCCCCCAGAAAGAAGTGTTTTGTGTACGTTATTCTCTGGGCTAAGATCAGTTCTCTGCAGGTGTCTCTAACTCTAGCAAGCTGATCCCATGTGGTCTGCTCATATTGGGCCTGTCACAATGACATGACTTTCCCCTAAGCAAAGTTATCCAGTAAATTGCTGTAATTCCCAAAGACTTTTGGTGGGGGAGGAAGGCAGCTGTAAGTTCAGTCATTGGCAAGCCTTCTGGTGTTAGAAATTTGAAGCTCACTGTAGTATTTGTGTTTTGCGTGATCTTTGTCCTACTGATTGCCATGTGACTCACTTTCTGTACCCCCTTCTGTTTCATGCTTCTCCTCATCTGGACTTCTGATGACAGCTGGGAATGGTGAGGAAGAAATTCTGCCCCACTGTAACTTGCAGGTTTTTACCTACACCTGTGATGTGGGGAAGAGAGAGAATGTCTACCTGACAGCTGAAAGGGTCCGCAAGGAAGTCGGTGAGGTCTCGGTCCTGGTCAATAATGCTGGCGTGGTCTCTGGGCATCACCTTCTGGAATGTCCTGACGAGCTCATTGAGAGAACCATGATGGTCAATTGCCACGCTCACTTCTGGGTAAATATAAACACCCTTGTTTGCACTACTGGGTCTTCCTCCGTAAAAAGGTTGGGAAGGAGGGAGATTTCCGTGGCAGTCTGAAAGCCACCTGCACTCTTTAACCATCAGGTTTCCTTCTAATGATCTATTCCCCGTGGTGAATTACAGTGTATGTATGTTATCCCCCTCTTACTTCCACTCCCACGATTCACAATTTCTTGAGAAAGCAGAGGACTGAACATTTTGAACTAGTTTGAAAGAGTGCCATGAAAATAACAAGAAGGAGCATAAAGCTCTGGGTTTGTTTATTTTACTTTCTGTTGAGTTTATAAAACATTGGTTGTTCTTATGAATTTCTCAAGTTAGGGTTTGAGCTTCCAAATGACTGCTCAGCCACATTTTAGAAAGGGCCAGAGGTTTTGATATGAGCATTTGTGGTCCCCAGGGAGAGGTCAGGCCACCCTGGCTATCACTTAACATCCATTGACCATCCACAGGAGCCAGGGCATTGTCCTGCTGGAAGACACATTTCGGGACTTTCTCAGTTTAGTAGATGCCTCTCGGTTGAGAACAGAAGTCACCCTGATAGGACCTGGTGAGCCGGAGATCTGAATAATATCAGCTTTTAAGTCTCAGAGCTACTGCAGCATCTAGGAATGAGAGGGAGGGCCTTCTGCCACTTGGGGGGGGGGGGTGGGCACAAGTAACCCCAGTTTTCCAAGGTTATTCTTATTCTTACTAAGGGTAGGTATGAAGCTTTCCCCTATTACTCTGTACACTGTTCACCCATTGTTGACTTTTCCTTCCTCATAGTATTTCCCCTTTACTTTTATAGACAGGTAGTTTTCAATTTAAAAAAAAAAAAAAACGGCCAAGGAAATCGGGTTTTTGTGTGTTTTTATCCCATAGGCAGATTAGCCCTCTAATCACAATAAAGAACTGTTTTTGTTTTTCCTAAATAGGTCACGTTGCTTCAGAACTTAATCTGGCTTTAGAAGTACTTATTCAGATGTTACTGGTCGAACATCAAACCTTTTCTCTGATTCTGGGAGTTTATTTCATGTTTTGTTTTTAAACCTGAGCTTTAATTTATTCGTTTTGAAACCTTGGAAAAATGAACCTAGAAATACCCTGAGCTAACTCTGTGTTTTGAACAAGTAGGATCAGCACATGCAGTTTGGGGAGCTCGAGTGTGTTTGCATATGTCCACGCAGGCTGGTGTGTGTTCGTTGTGTGCAGTGGAAGTGAATTAAGTCCTCGCTGGTTCACAAGAACAGGTGGCAGGTGTTCTCGAGGTGGGGTAGGTGAGTAAAGGCCAACCGAATACACTCAGCAGAATTTATCAAGAAACCTGTGTGTTTCTGAGTAAAGCAAAGAACCACCACTTAAAAAAAAAAAAAAATATATATATATATATATATATTGCTGGTGGCATTTAGTTTTCATACCTGAAGAATGGTAAGGATGAAGCTCCTGTAGAAACTCCAGTTGATTTCTCAAGCCCTAAACAGATTCACAGCCATGGGTGGATTGCTCGTGAACTACAGACACTGGATCCTTTTCCAATAACCTTTGACTTAGATGATGCAAGATTTCCTAACTAAACTTTTACCTACACCAAACTCTGAAGTTTAGACATTTTGCCTACTTCCTCTGCATGATGATTTTGCTGAATTTTAAAATTTCATACGTAACTGGGTTTTTACAGAAACCCCCATACGATCTGTAGTCAAGCTGCTTTCTCTCTGTAAGTATTTATCTTCCTTAGACACCCAGTAGAACGAGTGCCAATTTAGAGCATGTTAAGCACAGAAATCCACAGCCTTAGCTTTGGAAGTACAGAGAAGTTGATGTATTTTTGATATTAGGCTACTTGCTAACATGAGGGGGAAATTGAATCCAATCTCTAATAGAAAAAGTATTTGGGACTGAGTCTGTATGCCAAGGAGGAACATACCACCTTCCTAAGAGTCCTCGCTGTGCTTTGAGATGTTGCTTCACCACACAAATTAGGGAGTTCTTGGAAGCCTTGACGGTAATGACGTCACTTCATATTAAAATATGGGAGGCTCCTGAATTCTCCAGCTGTTTTTCCCCTAAGCATCTAAACTGAAGAATTTATTTTCAATATTGAGTCAGAAAATTCATTTTAGAGTTGGAATTTCTGACTTCTTGCCGGGATTTATAAACTCTTTGAGAAGTTGAGATTTAGCAACTAAAATTTAAAAGACTTACTAAAAATGTTACAGTGCCCTCCTCTCCCCCAGGATTAAGTAGTGTTGTAAGAGCCACCTGAATTCAGCTTGCTTTTTTTTTTTTTTTTTTTTCCTAGCAGTCCTCTTAAGCAAAAATGTTGGTGGTAGCATTTCAAAGACAGCATTGGCATGTACTGTCATCCTTCCAGAAAAAGTAAGGAGTGGGTCTTTTTACTGTATTTGGGTGAGGAAAAGCAGTTACCACATGCATTTTTAAAAGTAGATCAGCTAAACAGACTTGTGCAGTCATTCAAACCAATCAGCTTGAATCAGACGTCTAAGTAGCAATTAATGTCTGTTTTCATAAAATAACAAAATGTTGATCTTAACTCAGAGTCATATACGGTGAAAATTAGAAAACCACGTGGACTTCCACTGAAAAGCTGTGGGTGCTCCCACTCAAACCATTGCTCATCCTCTTTCCCCTACCGGGAATGCCCCTTTCCTCCACTTAGTACACTTCTAAGGCCCAGCTGAACTGTCCGAGATAACCTTCCCTTCTCACTCAGTGCTTCTGGCATTTTTGGATATAGAGCTGCAAGGATCCTGAGACCCTTGTCTAACTCTTTTTTTTATTTTTTTGCCAGCAAAGCTGTGGTTAACTGATGTGTCTAAAGCTTTGCTTTTTCTTTCTGTTAATTTCTTGGAGTATTTGTTGTCATTCCCATCCTTTAGTGCACAGTGCTCTGAAATATACCTTTTTTTTTTAATGTTGGAAGGATGCGTCCATACACATGAGAAAGAGTAAAAAGCATCCTCCCACCACTATGGGACTTGGTCATGCTACAAACCTGTTCTCCTCACTTCTCCATCCTGTCAGGATCCTGGGCACACATGTATGTGCCTGGCATGTTTTTCAACTCTATTGGACCAGAACTCGAACCCTGACCAACCATGGGTCTGGCTTCTGCATAGCACTTAACTGCTGTGCTATGGGACCAGCCTTGTATAACTTTTTATGCATTGTATCCTGCATATCTCAAAGTATTGGATCATCAGAAAAGTCATGACACATTTTTGCATAGAAAAGTATGTCATGACTTTTCCAGTGACCTATTAGCAAACTGTCTGAAGGCAGTTTGTTATACGCATCTGTTAGTTTTCCTCTGCCTGAAACAGAACTCTATTTTTTTAAAGAATTGTTTATTTAATTTTACTTATTCATCCATTCATTCATTTTAATTTGACCAGAGAGAGACAGAGAGGAGAGAAAGTGAGAAAGCCAGCCACCAAGTCCGGGACTTGAACCGTGATCAGCTATGTGTCCAGCGCCTTAACCACCATGTCACCTGCTTGCCCCCAGAACTCTATTCTTAAGTCTCTCAATAAATAATTTGTTAATAGTAGGTTTCTGCTTAAATATTTAGGAGATAACCTGTTTAGAAAATACTCATACGGGTCTGTATTCCAAAGTTTTAAAAGGTAATAAGCATTGAATTATTACCTCAAATTGTGTAAGACATATTTCAGAATGGAACTAGGCCACAATTATTATTGCCTGTACCTCCTTTTGCTTTCCTACATAACTGTTCCATTCTTTCTGCCCCACCTGTGTTCTTGTATTTGCTCTGAGGATATTTCCTAAAGGTCAGGGAAACATGGAATTAAAGTATGCGTTTATTTTGATGCAAAAAATTTTGAAAGCTATGCATTTTTTAAATACTAGGAACCTTCCATAAGCCTTTGGAAGACCTCTTATATTAATCCTGCTCATTACTGTGAAGCTAGCGGCTTTGACAAGACTGGTATTGACATACCAATGTGAATCAAGCTTAGTTTGAATGTGTAGCAACTATTCGTATTTCCCAATGACCAGACCTCAAGGGGAGGATTCCCCACAGCAGTTCCTCCCTAGCTCCTTAGTGTGCACCATGTCTATAGACTTTGGATGCATTTGTCACACCTGGTGTTCTTCTGCACAGCCTTCCAATCTACTAAGACACTTCATTTTCCAGTGTTCTGTCACGTGAGTTCTCCCAGGCCCCTCTCTTGGTCACTCGTCAAGCAGTGATAGATTTGGGGCATATTCTATTCAGCATAATCTGCTATCAATCACTCGTAGTTAGGACAGACCTATGGAGAATGAATGTAGTCTCATGCACTTAATTCCAGCATAGAAATCGTTCACATGGGCTGTCTCTCTATCTCAGTGAGATGCAAAGACCTGAAAATGCCTCTCTGTTCCACTTTGAAATATGGAAAGCTGGCCTCCATATATGAACTGCAAAGCCATGTTTCCTTCCCCAAAATAGAGCGAGTAAAATCTTAGCTTGCCTTTTCTCAGTGCTGAAGTTTATCCATAGATCTTTTTTTTTTTCTTTTTTTTTTTTTTGACCTAAAAGCAGCATTTGGCCTTTATACGGGAGCAGCAAATTGATCCCTGATTAGCCAAAAGGGGGAAACAAAAGCATCTAACTGAAGGCCTTTTATGCTCTGAGGAAATTTTACATGGTAAAGGACTAAATCTGTCAGATAGCTAGTCGGTAATTTACTTCTATTGATATGGTAGTCAGACAAGATAATTGGTAGTTAATTAATAGACCACTTAACTTAAAAGGTTTCACAGTTTTAAAATACTAATTACTGAATTAGGCATTTATCTATATCCCAGTGTCTAAAGTCTATTTAGTTAAAATCCATCCAGGAAAAGTAAAAGCCCACCAGCTAGATCTGAGTAATGTAGCACTTAAAGACATTAGTGCTGTGCTTATACCTAATATCTCATGGATAGTCCCTAATCATTCATGTTTAAGTTCTTATGTGATTTACTGGTTTTGGATTTCACAAGCTGTATTCCTCTATTTTCTAGTTAGAGAAGCCTTGTTTTGTTCAAGGCCTCTTCAATTTAGAATTTTTCAAACCACCATTTCTAATGTGTTTATTTAGAACTATTCTGCCAATACTTTCTCCTTTATACCACAATACTAGGAATTATAAGACTTTAATAGCATGTTGCTTTTCTATCTTAGGATAACTACTAAAACCTTGGCATCTTTTTAGAAGTCTTCAAGCCTTCTTTTATTAAATAAATGTCATATGTATAAAAATGCGCTTTAGAGATAAAGCCTTTTTTATTTCTTGAACTGAATTGTAAATTGACATAAGGTAAGCACACTTTGTCTCGTTAGTTGTGCAGAGTTGAAAACTGAGTAAAACATTTCTTGATAGCAACTTCTTGGACTGTGTACCTAAATCCTCAACCTAGGACCACATACTGATTGAACTTTGAGCTTCTGTATTTGATAGATCACATACTGGGCCCAAATCTATACTGCTCAGAATCCATATCTATGACTTGATAACATGTCACTTCACACAGCTGGTGTGAACAGGGAACTAGATGCCACATCATATAGCTTATAACAGGCTTCCCAGCACCCGAATGTTTATGTTCTCAAAAGTGTGGTTATCTCAGTTGTTTAGAAAATACTGCCAAGTAACCAATGTCATCATTTCTTTTTCTTTTTTCTTTTCTTTTTTTAGCTTTTTAAAAAATAGATATTTAATTTATTATTATTATTATTATTGAACTTGCTATAGTCATCAGAGACAGACAGAGAAAGAGGGAGAAAGTGAGAAAGCAAGTCGCCAGGTCCAGGACTTAAATCATGGTCAGCCATGCGGGAGCCCAGCACCTCAACCACCATGCCACCTGTTGACCCCCCAATGTCATCATTTCTAAGTGATTTGAGAAAACAGCAGTGCTCCCCACACTGCAGGTCCAGTGTGCAGTGCAGCCTTTGCACAGGTAATGTGACCCTCTTGACCATCTCCTTGACATTCCAGGGCTTTGGTTTCCATGAGAAACCCATTTTCTCATTTTTTTTTTCTCGCTTCCCAGTCCTCTTAGCCTCCCCACCTTGAGAACGTCGTGACTCTTTAGTGTCGTACACTCAGACCTCTTCTCACTGTGCCCCTCTAGCTGGATAATCTATTAACAGTGACTTCAACTGAGATTTCACACAATTACCTTGACTGATCCACACATGCCCTTAAAGTCAGCACGTCTCCCTGCTGAACTCACTTCTCTTCACCCCTTCTTGCTTTCCCTGGCATGGCCAGCCACCGGACTTGGAAACACCTGCATTCTCTTCCACTCTCCAGGCTGTACACATCCCTGGGCCACCCACTCTGACCGTTTTTTTGTCACTGTTCGCTTTCACTTATCCTCTCCTTTCCATTCTCAGCTCCTCGCGTGTGCCTCCGTCACTTCTTGTCTGAGTATAGAAAGGGCCTCTGAACTTCTTTCCTGGTTTCCATTCTTTGCTCTCTAACCTCAGGTTATCTAAACAGACTTGAGTTTGTTATATGCCTGCTTAAAGCCCTTGCGTGACCATACTGCTCACAGCATGAGCTCCAGTCTCATTAGCATGGCATCTGAGGCCTTCCCAAGCTGATTTCCACCTGTCTCCCAGCTCAGCACCTGTTCCAGCCTGTGGTATACGCCAGACTCCAGCCGGGCTGACTCTTCACTGTGCTTTGAGAGAACTATGCACACTCATGCTTCACTCAAGAGCCTCTGTTTGGCTGTTCTGCTATCCGAGTCCTAATTTTGATGCGAGACAACAGGAATTGCTATCCAAGTCCTTATTTTCTTTTCTTTCTTTTTTCTTTTTCTTTTTTTTTTTTGGAGAGGTTTTTGCTATAGGGCGCGTGTGCTCGCCAGACAGACAGAGAGAGACAGAGAGATAGAAAGCGAGAAATCACCCCCCAGGGGGGATGGCCACGCCGCAATCCCTTCTCCTCCATTCTCCTCCTGGGATCTTGGGCACGCACGCACACGCGCCCGGCGTGAGTTTAAGCCACCGGATCCGGGATGCAAACCGCGGTTGACTACTTGGGAGTCCAGCGACATAGCCATTACGTTAACTGCTGGTCCTGCCCAAGTCCTTATTTTAATGCAAGACAACAGAAATGGAGTAGTTCAGAAAAATGCATCACTACTCTCGAAAAAAACGAACACAAATCAAAATATCTTATGTTGACTTAATAGTGTATATTGGGTTGTCGGAAAGGCCATGATACATTTTTCTATGTAAAAGGTGGCTGTTGCTGTCGTTGTTTTTTTTTGGTTTTTGGTTTTTGGTTTTTGGTTTTTGTTTTAAGAGAGATTTTTGCTATAGGGCACATGCACTCACCAGAGACACTGAGAGACAGAAGGTGAGAAATCACCCTGGGGGGATGGACACACTGCATCCCTTCTCCGTTCTCTTTGGATTTTGGGCACGCACACATATGTGCCTGGCGTGAGTTTTAAACCACCAGGTCTGGAACTCAAACCACAGTTGACTCTGTGGGAGTCCAGCAGTGTAACTGTTATGCCATCTGCTGGTCTTGTCATTGACTTTTTTAAAAACAATTCTTAAAAGTTTATTTCTTCCATGAGTGTGAGAGACCAGTACCCCCAGTAGAGTCTTGACACCCAGCCCTGGATCATGGGCATACATATGCCCAGCTTCTTCAGGGAGATCTCAGGATTTGAACCTGGAACCTTTCCATGTGTGCCAGCCTTGCAGAGCATGATATTTTACCACTGCATCACCTCCAGTACCCTCTCCCTCTCTTTTTCTAAGACAAGCTTTCACTATTTTGCAGTCCTCCTGCCTCAGCTTCCCAAGTAGCTGGGACCACAGGCATTTGCCACAGCCCCACTTTTGCCATAGGGTGGGCGCCACCACACCCTCCACAGCCCCACTTTTGCCATAGGGTGGGCGCCACCACACCCTCCACAGCCCCACTTTTGCCATAGGGTGGGCGCCACCACACCCACCACAGCCCCACTTTTAGGACGGGCTGGGAATCAAACCCAGGCTTCCCTTGTGTCCTCCACATAGCAGTGTTTACCAATGAGGACTACCATAGCCCTGCAAATACCATGTTCTTGGTTCAGGGAATAGTCCTTTCACATTTGATCGTGGATTGAATTGTGCTATTTATTTCATTTCCTAGAGGCAAAATTGCTATTCGTTCTTCTCTCCCCCATGTTGCTGCATCTCATGCTTTACTCGTTACCTGCCCAGGTAGAAGTCAATATAGGGACATGGCAGCGTAGAAGTCTTCTTTGACCTATGTTGATGCTGACGCTGACTAGATAGCTTTTTTAGAGAGATTGAGTGGAGGGCGCCCTGGCAAAGTCCTGGCCATTCATTGTAGGATGGAATCACCAGGCCTGGGGAAGAACTGCAGACCTCATGGTCAGGTATTTATCTGCTCACATATTCCAGGTTTATCCTCTTCCCGTGGTTTTTGTTTGTTTGTTTTCTTAAAACTGTAATCATTTTTCAGATTTCCTAGATCATTGGCAAAGTCCAGTGAATGGAATGGATTCTGTTGTAACGTCAATACAATCTAGGCCACGGCAATCTAAGGAAATTCTTTTCAAGCAACTTAATAACCTTACCTGAGAGGAGAATTTTAAGTAGGATCCCCTTTAAGATTTTTCTTGAGTTAAGGAATATTAATAGCAGATTCATAGAAAATTTCTTCTTTAGTTCTTTCAGAAGCTAAAATGTCAATTATATGTGGTCAGTTTGCCTCTGTCTAATCCAGACATCTGCCTGTGAGTAAATGTGTAAGGACCTGCTTGATTTCTTCTCTGGCTTGTTAGGATGCCTAGTGATTCGTGTAAGGCACGTGGCTGTGGCGTGGTTATGGCCACCAAACCTGACAAAGTCCACATGAGCATGTATAGATCCTACATCTCCCAAGTGTTTTTGTATTCCCAAACTACTATGCTGAAGTTCCACTAGGGGGCGTACTGGCAGGGTGGATTTCTCTCTTATTTCCTGCAGACACAACCAGTATTTTCCCTAAGAGAAAGGGCCTTTGTAACTAATCTGTGGAGTATGACAAAATCAAATGATCCTTAAGAAATGGGGAACTATTCCCTGCCCCAGCTGAATGGGTTAAATCTAATGTTTTGAGCCTGTAATTCCAGGGATCAGATTAAAATTGTTAATCTCTTTGGGTTTAATTAGTCATTTCTTATCTCAGAAGTTAGTATAGTGGTTTGCGATTCAAAAAGTAACAAACCCCTTCAAGTTCCTCTCAATGGACCTTTTCAGGCTGAGAGCCCATGTAAGCATAATCAGAAAATAGCTCATAGGTTGGAGGCTTTCCATTCTTTATTTGAAAACAGGTAGTAGATAGGTAAAATGTTTAGTCTCCCTAATAGAGTAGGATAGCCTTAGAAAACTTGCCTGTATTTTGTGACTTAACACTCTGTTAAGATACCATTGTCCAGAATATATTCATAGACTAGGAGAGCATGGCCTCAGGATTTAGTCACCTTTACTTGACATACCTGGCCGGCCAGTTCTAGTCCCCGGGTTTACAAAGGTTTACGCCATCTCTGCCCTAGAGAACGCCTCTTCATCAAGACGAGCGTGAACATCTTTTACTTGATGAGCTTCTCCATCCTGGCCCACCGCTGAATTCTTTTTTTATCACTTTATTTGTTCATTTTCTCAAAATTCAAGTTCACACCTGTCAAGGACCATTTTCTTAAATGCTTTGAAACTAAAATTAAGTGAACCACGGGGGGTAAAAAAATGAATATCCTCTCATAATGATCATAAAACTTTCAGCACTGCAGCAAATGCTGCTAGAATATTTAACAGGTAGGGGCAATTACAGCCGTAACCTTGAGTGCTGTCAAATTAGCCCCTTACAATGACAAGCCACTTACTATAAATTCACATTTGGAAACAAAACATTACTTGGTGTGTGAAACTTTCAAAGATCACAGACAGAAGTGTGAAAGGTGGCAACAATGTTAACATTGCGTTTGTTGGTTTGGGGAAACCATAAGTGTTCTTCTCTTATTTGTTGCTTGCATAAAATGTGAATTTCTTGCCTACCCTTCAAATAGCTTAGTACTGGAATATTTGAATATTAACGTGGTTCAGCCTCTTAGTGTTATTCTAAACAATGGAGCTCAAAATAACACTTCCTAAATCAGTGAAACTGGGAAAATATTTGTAGTGTAACTTAGGTAAACACATGGGTCTTTTGAGGACAAGTGAAACTTAAAATTCAAAGCCTAGATTTTCCCACCTGCAAATTGTAATTAACATACTGCCCCCTACTGATTTCTCAAGGTTTTTTTTTTTTTTTTTTTTAAATGGAATAGTTCTACAATCTCTTGGGACAGAGACACATAAAGTGGAATCCATTCTTTTAAAATAATTCTGTACTAGTAGTATTTTTTACATTCTCAGGACTCTTCCTCAAGCATTGTAATTTATATTTAAAGTGGTCATTTTCTGCTCTTAGTGCAACCCGACTGAAGAAAAGCATTAGGAATGTTTGTGTTGTTGTTTCCCGGCATCTTCCAGGACTCCCGGAGGAGAGGGGACTGGCAGATGAAGAAACCTAGCAATCCGTGTTTGAGGCTTCTCTCCGTGGCCATATGCTAGGGGTTGTGACCGGAAGGATGGTCTGTCCCTGTGTGGAGGGCAGGGAGGACTGGGAGCCATACATAATAAGAACCAGAAATTGCAGGAACTTGTGGAAACAACCTAACCAAATATAGCACGTGTAACCAGGATAGCCTCTGAGGTGTACTGCACGCACCTTGTGTACACTTACCGTGCTTTGCTGCAGCACTTAAGAGTTACAAAGCCTTTTTTCATAAACTGGTCACTCACTGGAGCCTCACAGCAACTATGAATTAAGTAGAGCCATTTCCCCATGTTTATGGATGAGGAAACAAACCGGAAGAAGTGATGGGACACCCTTAAGGTCACCATCAGGAAAGGAAGAAGCTAGGACACCAACCCTTGGCCTGTTGTGCTCGGCCAGAACCGGTGTTTACCCGAGCTCCATTTTCAAAGCTCCTGGCAGTTTCCTATGAGTCGTGCGAGGTTTTTGCCCTGTGGTATAAGGTAAGAATTCATCTTCAGATGTTGATTTTCTTTTATTAGCAGGGTTAGTTTAGCAATAACCGTTTAACCCTACCTTAGTAACCCCAGAAAGTATACATTAGACAAGCATGTAACACTGTAGCCTGCAGAACCAACGCCGCACTAGTCTTTTATCGCCAAAGCTCAAGTGGTGGTTTTCACTCCCTTTCCTGTGATTTTCCATGGCCTGTCTCTGAGGCAGTTATTTCATTGAGAATGGCATAGTGCCCCCTTGGCCTCCCAGCTCCCTCCCTTCTCTTAGTTGGCATGTCATCATTGACAAACTGGACATGAAAAGGTAGTGAATGAAAAGGACTTTTCTACAAGGACTGGCTGAACCAAGTTCTAGAAAGACTTGCCACCAAAATTTCCGTGGCCGTGTCATTTGAGTTTAGCGTGCGTTGCTCGCTTATCTCCTGGAAAATGGAAAACTGTTATTCCATTATGTAATCATCTTATGGGATCAGAATTCCAGATAGCTCCACAAGCTTTGCCTTTGAAATATTAATCATGGATTTCCAAAATTGTGCCACTGGAGTCCGCTGATAATGAGTCTAAACTTCGGCCCGAGCCTGCCTTGGAAAGGGGCTATTTTCCCAGGGTGGGGATTTCTCATGGAAAACCGGGGCTCGAGCGTGTCTGTGGTCGGTGTGTGCAGGGCAGAGGTGGAAAGCGAAGGAGGTAAATTCTGTGGTTGACAGGGTTTACATCCGTGTGTTGGAGGCTAACCCTGCAGAACCTCTGCAGATGATGGGGAGAGTGTTTCAAAGTCATTTAGGTCTATTTCTGAGAGCTTGTTCTAATGGGGTTGGAGGCTCGCGCGTGCTGAACGTGGATCCAAGGCAAATAGGGAAGGAGACAGTCCAACAGACCCCTCCGTCAGCCACACGATGCACTGGGGGCTCTCGATACTGATCTGAACCGCTCTTTACCTGACAGATGTTGAGGGCCGGGCTGGTGGGAACAGAGGGGAAGAAATTAGTCTTCCTGTTTTGCTGAGTTTCTGAGGAAAATGGATCTGAAGCCATTTAAGGTTTGGATAAATGGATTCCTCAGGTTCACTCAAGAACCTTGTTCTTGGCCTGCCTGGCTCCACTGAGGCAAGCTGCAAAGATGGCCCCTGCTCAGGCCCCTTCCAGACCCACAGACAGGTGGTTGGCGTTTGACTCGTATCACAGACGACCTGAGCACGGCAGGTCTACGGGGGAACTGCTCGTAAGCACTTGTTTTCCTCCCCAGCCTCTCAGTACTCCCCACCCTTTTTGTTCCCCCAGAGCTAACTAGCCCTTCATGACTCTCGTAGACTAGGAAGATGTCAGACCACAACCCAGGGGCCCACCCTGGTCTGGGTTTATTTTTTAAATTTGGGTTCAGGTCTAGTGTCCGACAGGAAGAGTCCAGTGCCCGTCAGCTCACTGCTCCCCTAGGTTGCAGTGCTCAGGACAGAGTTTCTGCACATCATGGCGGACAGCAGGGCGGGGCAGTGGAGACCTGTGTTCTCCCGACCAGGACTGGGATGACGGAATGACGTTGTAGGCCATCAGGGACCTTGCCTGGAGAACCGGAACCACTCCCAGCCTGGAGCCTGGCCCGTTGTTGGGTTCGGTATTGTTGGATAATAGAAGGAATGGAGTCTTACATATGCAAAGATGTTTATAAAGTTCATAGAAAATCACGTTGTAAAATCTATGCATAGATTTCAGGGTTTTTTTAACATCAAGATGAACTTAGACTTTAATTCCGTTGTTCTGTGAACTTTTTGAAGTTCCTTTGTACATTTGCTATACTTACAAGGAAGTTTTCTCTTTTAGTTTTATGATTTATTAAGAACCTTTTGTGTGGTTGAGCCAGAGTTGTGATTGATAAGGGATTCGTGTTGTTTTCTATTAGCTTTTAATATTCCTCTTCTGTGAGAAAACTAGGATATACCAGATGAGCTGTTGAGTCAGCATTCTTGTCCTTCAAAATATTTATTTTTTAATTACCGTAGGGTGTTGTGCCCTTGCCAGAGAGAGACAGAGAGAAAGGGAGAAAGCAACCCCAATGGCACATGGTCATGCCACAATCCCATCTCCTCTACTTCTCTGTCCTGACAGGCTTTAGGGCACCCAGGCATGTGCATCCAGTGTGTTTTTTTTTTTTTTTTTTTTTTTTTTTTTTTCCAAGTTGTCAGGGCCAGGGTTCGAACTGTATGGTTGGCCAGGTGAGACTTACCTCCCTTAACCACCAGGTCACAGGGCTGTCCCAAAATACTTCTTAGTAATGAAATGGTGGTTTGAAAGTATAGAAATTAAAAGTAGTGGAGTTTTGAGCCTAAATTTAAGTTTTTATTTCTCTTCAGGTCAAAACGTATTTCAAACCTAAAAACTCATCATTACAATATGAGAATTAGGGCTCAGAAGAAAATCATCAGTAGCATACAGAACTTGCTTTCCTTATATACATGTTTCTTCAAGACAGTGGTTTTGAGACCAGCAGATGATATAATGGTTACGTCACTGGACTCCCACGTAGCTGACCATAGTTCAAGTCCTGGACCCAGTGGCTTAAACCTCATGCCAGCAGGAGCATGTGTGTGCATGTCCAAAATCCCAAAAGGAGAGTGGAGGAGAAGGAATTGCAGCGTGACCATCCCTCCTAGGGGTGATTTCTCACTTTCTATCTTTCTGTCTCTCTCTGTCTCTCCAGCAAGCGCACCAGCCCTATAGCAAAAATCTCTCTCTTTAAGAAAAAAAAAAAGCAGAAATAGACAGTGGTTTTTATGGAGGCAGTTTTGCCCCAAAGGACCTTGGCAACAACATCTACAGACACTTGTCAGACCGTGGCGCTGCTCCTGGCATGTAGTGGCTAGAGGAGGCCAGGACTACCGCAGATCAACCTGCAGTGCACATGCTGTCTCCCCTGACATAAAATCACCCAGTCCCAGAGTCGTGGCGCTGAGCTGGAGAAGCTGTAGCCTGGAGCACTGTCCTCGCCTCAGCTCTGTATTGGAATCATCTGAAGAGTGTTGCTGCCCTGTCCTGGTTCTCACGGAGATTCTGGAATAGTACATGCTTTAGGAGTAACTTGCCTCTTGGTTCTATTTATCCTTCATTCAGGTACAACTTTTTGTCTTTTTCAAGACTGCACAGTAAACAGGTTAGGCAGCACGGAAGAATTTGAACTATTTACACTGAGGAATTACAAGGGCTGGCAATCATGGGGCCTTTGTGGGCTGTGCTGTTCGAACAGCAGCAAAGGAGTCCTGCAGCTTCAGGTAGCCTGAGCTGTGGCTGAGCTCTCCTGCGTGTGTTTCAGGCCTCGTGGAAGTAGTTACTGGTCACTAGAGCAGAACTGAAGCCTCTGCCCTTTGGAAGATCTGTCTTTATTACAGTTTCTTAGATGCAATTTGAGTTTGGGGCAAAGCACAGGGCTTAACGACAGCCTGTTGTTTGGCAGGCTATTTAGCTGCAATTTTGTGGGTTATTTTCATTATTCCATAAAGAGTTATTAAATAGGAGGAGGGACCTGAGCCTGAGGGAGAGCATTGAACACTCCTTTGATCATCTAGGGCCCATTCAGAGGAAGGAACAAGGAAAACAGCATTTCAGAAGCAGTGTTTGGCAATCGTTTCTTTTAACACGTGAGCTCCTGTGACCCCAAATTAAACACAGAAAAACGATGATGGTTAGAGATAATTTGTAAATTTTTAAAATAGATTAAGAGGCATGAATTCAAGTTATATTGTATTAAAAGGCACAGGCGTGACAACATATAAATATTTAACGAGCAGATATTTTTACTGATCACCATATGCTGGCAACTGCACTATTAGAGTTGATACCTTCCTGAGTCATTTACGAGAGTCTTGGGCAAGTAATACCTCAGTATTATTGGTTCAGTCAAGGTGGCGCACACTAATACTTCAGTGTTATGACTTGTATTTTGAATGCCTGTGAGGAATCGAAGAAAGAACGATTAAGCATACATCGTAACATTTTTGTTTTGAGCTAAAAACAACCTTGGGGATCTTCTGAGTTTGTCTTCCAAGCAAGTTAAACCAAATTTCAGGAAGGTTCTGCCATGGGCAGGACAGTGTAGGTTCCTGGATTCTAAAAGCCTGTGTCCTCTCTGGGCAGACTGAGTTTAAGGCACCTCGTTTTTGCTATTTCTGTGAAACAAGCCCTAAAATGTAAGGGGATGTTGATATCCGAGTGGCTGCCTTGGGGTAGATTCATCTTGTCCTTTAACCACGGGAAGACAAGTTAATGAAGCTTTTATTTTGCTGAATAATTAATGGTGTCATCATCTAGGTGTTCATTTGAAAAGCCCAGCTCTTTTATTAGCTTCTTGGTTGCAGGGCAACTGTAGGAGTGTTCTGTGCATGTGTGTTAAGTATTAACTGCTGATGCCATTCAAATGCTAGACTAATCCCTGTAGCTCACAACAATAAGCTTTTTTTTTAAAAAAAAAAAAAAAAGATGGTAGGTAGACGTAACATTGGTACAAATGTGACTCTTATGACATATTCTTTAGTCTCCTCTGTATCTAGGCAGAGCCTTCTTTTTCAATCCGATGGTCTGAAAGAGCTTTTCCAGGCTGAAGTATCTTGGGGGCTATATTGCACAATTGGTCAGAAGACCTTTCTGTCCTGGCAAACATACCCAAATAGGAAAAGATACAAAAGGTTGTCATGGAGCTACGTCGAGTGTCAAAATTGCTGCTGTCAACTGCAATGAAAGTATTTTAAGTCAATATGTTGCTAGCCAATCTAGATTTCGGCTTTCCTTTCTGACTAAAGATAATTTTGTAATGAAGACTGCTTTCTTCACCCAATACTTTCTATGAGCAAAATAAAACTGCTGAAGCTGGGGGGGGGGGGGGGGGGCAGGAGATGGCATGGTGGCTAAGGCTCTGGACTCCCACATGGCGGACCACAGTTCGAGTACTAGTCTTTCTTGGTGGCTTGAAAATCACGCCAGGCATGTGTACGTGCCCCTTATCATAAGAGGAGAATGGAAGAGAAGGGATTGTGGTGTGACCATCCCCCATCCCTGGGTGGGGGGTTTCTCACTTTTCCCTCTCTGTCTCTCCCCAGTGAGCACACATGCTCTAAGCAGATCCCTTTAACCTGCCAAGTTAGAGTATGTATTTAGCCGTATGTTTTTTACTCAGGTTAGCTGGTGGTTTGTCACCATTTTAAATCTTTGAACACTTTAATGATTTATCCTATGAACCTTTTCAGCACAGCTCGCTATGTTTTCGTACCTTCAAAAGTGTGTGCCGTTGAATCATGGTTTCCAGGATCACTGGCTGAGTCCTCAGAGAAAAGTGCCACCAGATGTCATTTTAGCCTTGTAAATAAGCAGGGGAATGTTCCTTTGTGATTCTGATAAAGATAAGGTACTTTAGTAGCAAACAGGCAGAAGGGGCACAGCACTAGGGGAAAGTTGTTTAACATTTGCACGGGCACTGGAAGCATTTCCAATCAGATGTTTTTGTTCAGTGAAGTTTTTACTGTATTTTCTCTTTGCCAGAGGGCCGGTACTCTTGTCAGAGAAAGACAAAGTAAGAAAGCACCCCCTATGGGGCATAGTCATACCATGGTCATCCTTCTCCTCTATTTCTCCTTTCTGGTTTTGGGGCACACATGCACACTCACCCAGCATGTTCTTCAAGCCACTGGATCCAGGATTCGAACAGTGCAGTCAGCCAGATGGGACCTGGCTACCATAACTACCATGCTATGGGCAGGCCCAATTTTTTTTTTTTTTTTTCAAACTACATATAAGACTGTTATTTGAAGATTCTGAAACCCCTTAAATGTTCATCAGAAAACCATACTACATATGGGCTGGAATCCTTCCCGCAGCATAATATAATTCAAGTCCATTCTGCAAATGGACACTTGCTCTGTTTCTTGGATATTCAAGTAGGAGATAAACATTTAAAAACAGTTGTATTTAGTTGCCAAGGGGTGCTTGCATTTGCATTTATTAGAGAGAGAGAGAGAAATACCTGTCAGTGGGGCATGGTCACACTTTAATCCCTTCTTAGTTTCTCCATCGTGTCAGGATTCTGAACACACGTGCACAGGCACCTGGTATGTTTCTCAGGCCACCGGGGCCTGAATGCAAACTGTGGTCAACCATGTGAGTTCCGGCTCCCTTAACCACTAGGCTAAGGGATCAGCCTCCAAAAATGATTCTTTTAAAAGATGAGTTTTTCAAGTACAAGTGCCCTATGGCAAAAACCTTGGGGGGAAAAACAAAGAAAAGATGCCTCAAATTGGTCAAGGACAGTTGTGCAGATCCACCTAAGTACAGCTTGTGGCCCTTTTTCTGCTGCGAGAAACTAATTTTGCTTTTCAGTTCCGTGAACCTGAAATTGCTTACAAATACAGAAAATACATTCTGGGTGTTTTACCTGTACCTTTAAAATGTCATCCATCTTGAAATTTCAAAAGTCAGACTGCCGGATACTCCACTTCTTCACAATCTCTTTTGTTTAACTTTAGGCTAATTTGTCCTGACACTGCAGCTGCAGGCTCCGCGCTGCACAGTCTGTCATTAAAAGCACCGAGAATGATCTGGAGGGTCAGACGGCTGGAAGTTAATTCGGCGTAAACCTAACTTCCAAAGATTTCTCGAACTATGACATGTCATGTCTATGAGTGGTCAGTTACACGCTGTTTAAGAAGTTCTTGCTTACCTTGTAAGTGTGACCTTTACAGTTATCTTTCAAAGTGTCCAGTCTTTGAAGAGGAACCCCGAGGAGCTATGGAAGTCTTAGACTTGTTAAGCATATTTCATTGGAATGTCAGTGACCATTTGAATGTCCTTCTTTTTTTTTTTTCTTCTTAATCACAAAGCAACCCTGTCAGCTGGTGGCAGATGTTAATATTGGAGCCTTGTGACAAAATTGATCACAAGTAATAAAAATTCTAGTTCCACATTTTTATAGCTAGAGTTTGTTATTAAAAGCTTTAGTTTTTGCGGGTAAGCAAATCCCTAGGTCCTGTCCAACTCTGAATTCTCTAAGTTCTGGTTTAACTACTGGTTACTGACTTTGAGACCTTTTAGATGAAGAAATCGGCCATGTTTTCCTAATGAAGAACTAGATGTCCTCCTCTGACTTTTATACATTCAAATAAAAGCACAAGGCAATGGAGTGCAATTCTCCCACTTAGACATAGCATCTAGCACACCTTGCCAACCACCATGGGGGCCGCCTCACTCTGGAGACTCTTTCGGGTTCCCTTTATCAGTGGGCACTCCGTATCTAGACGGTCCCACCTTAGAGTCGACAGGGCAGTCCTCTTTTTTTTTTTTTTGGAGAGGTTTTTGCTATAGGGTGCGTACGCTTGCCAGAAAGACAGAGACAGACAGACAGAAAGCGAGAAATCACCCCCCAGGGGGGATGGCCACGCTGCAATCCCTTCTCCATTCTCCTCTCGGGATCTTGGGCATGCACGCACACGCGCCCGGCATGAGTTTAAGCCACCGGGTCCGGGACTCGAACCGCAGTCAACTACGTGGGAGTCCAGTGACATAGCCATTATGCTAACTGCTGGTCCCGACAGGACAGTCCTCTTTGGTCAGTGCATGGGACCTGAGTCGGCGCTCTCAGCTGCACTTGTGTCAGCACACACCTGAATGTGCACTGCAGCCGTCTGGGTGTGCATTTCAGATTCTCCCTCTGTGTTCTTCTTATGACTCTTTGAGACAAAGCAAAAGATCATGAACCTTAGGTTGAACTGACTGGTGTCATGGCAACTAGCACTTCACCTTTCGCTGGTCCCCACCTCATACATGCTACAATATTTGTGCACATTAATAATTCATTGCAAAGTGCCAGATTTCTTTGTGCTGTCAAGCCGTGTCAAGGACGGAATATACTGTGCTATCTCAGATGTCATCTACCAGACTGTGGAGGGCAAGAGTAATTAGAAGGGAAAGCTAGTCAGGTTACTTGGGAAAATTCCTGAAAACGTGATGCTTTCTAGTCCCCCATCTATAGCATTTTTCTTGCAAAGTAAGGAACCGCATTAGTGTTGATCAAAGTTTATTTAATAACGCGCCCCAGACATAAGGCAGGAGTTTGGTCGCGGAAACAACGCGCGAGCAGTAATTGCCCACCTCTACTCAGGCAGCAAAGGAAATGATTAACAGCCTTGGTGCTCAGTCACATGTGCGAGGCTCCCGCGGGAGCCCAAGTGGCCCTGGTGTGGATGCTCTTACCCTGGCTCGCCTTGGCCTGGCTCAGAGCAGGAGCTCTGTGTTCGACATCAGCTTCAGAAGGCAAGCAGCCTGGCCTTCCAGGCTGGTCACGTGGCCTTGGGCAGCTTACCTGTCTCCCAGCTTCCTCCACAGCGCGTTTGCCACGGACACTGAGTGGTGCTGTAGTAATGGTACCTGTGACTGCTGAGCCTTTCCAAATAAAGAATAGAGACTTTTGTCTTGAACTATAGAAAATGCGAAGACAGGCTGGATTCCATGAATGCAGAAGGCTTTTCTCCCTGATTAGCAAAGAAATCACAGGTTTTTCCTTGTTTTTATTTGCGCTCCCCAGAAAAAGAGAGGGAAAAAGGGAAAGTACCTCATAATCACTCTGCAATCCCTTCTCCATTTCTCTGTCCTGTCAATATTTTGGGCATGTACACATATGTGCCCCGTGTATGCCATGGGCTGGGATTGAACCGCCCGGTCGGCCACATGGGGTCCAGTCACCTTAGTCACTAGGCCACGGAGCTAGCACAGAATCACTTGTTTTAAACTGAACATTGACCACACACACACACACACACACACACACACACCCTACTTACAAAATAAGCAAACCTTCCTCTCAAAATAAAGTTTCATGTTAAAGTCAACCAACCTATGTCACACTTGACCAGTGACTTAAAACTGAAACGTATCTCTCTGAACAACATGTGTGTAACCCACAATTGGGAAGGACTTTAGTCACATAGCCATTTAGGATTCTTTTGTTTCTCTCTCTTTTTTTTTTCTTCTCACTTCCTTTTCTTTTTCCCTTTAGATATAAAACTAACAGCTCAAACCCCCTCCATAAAACTTTGGGGGGAAAGGAGACTTGGGAGTGGGGAGCAGGCCTGATCACGTTTTCAGAATCTGCAGCAGCCACAGCACCCTGCTGACGTGAAGGCTAAGCTAAAACTGCTTTGCATCGTGTACTGATTTAACCCAATGAAGTGCTGAGGAGAGTAAACGCTGCTTAGAGACAGGAATGTTTTCTCCACCATGGCAGAGCCAGCACGTACCACTACCTGCATGTAATAGGTGACGCTCAAGAATTGCTTGTTGAATGGATAAGTCAATGCCACCAGACTCATTTCAGGGGAGGGGGAAGCTGACATTAATCAGTTTCAAAACCTCGCAACAGATTACATTTTAAAAACAGGAACTCGTTCATCTCCTATCGCCTATCTTTATGTGGTGCTGGGGATCTGAATCAGTCACTTAATACCCACAGCCGAACCCATCGCCCGTGAATCCAGGAACATCGTCAGAGCTGCAAACCCGGTGTCTGAGCGCCCAGTCCCTGGCAGCCACACGAGCAAGCCCGGGCATGATTGTGATTTGGCACACCGCCAAGTAGCAAATGCTTACTGATATTTTACATTGTATATGATTTCTTAGAATTTAATATTGAATTATTTTATTTATCTATATTAAGTAAGGACTTTTTTAACTAAATGGTAAATAGAACTCTTCATAGTAAGTTTATTCCTCTCTTCCAGGAATCGGGAAACTTCTAATACTTAGAAATGTTCTCTGGCTAACATAAGAATAAATGTCATGCTTTTTAGCTAATCTGGGAACTCTCAGTCATAACCAGGCACTAAAAACGACAGACTCCACTACCTATGGACTTGTTTTCTGGTTTAGACTGAACTATGTAAGTTCCTTTGTGATGTTACTTTGTCTCAGTTCTGTGTTAGAGTAGCCACATATAAGTTACAGAGACTAATTCTGCACATACAAAGACCTAAAGTACCATTTCCCAGCTGTTTGGAGTATGTTAAAAGTAAGATAAACCTGCCAATTTAATAGAGTTTTAATTGAGCAACTCTTAACACAATTTAATTCGGGCCATTGTCCCTGGACTTCCAGACAACCCTGGCTAGCCTCATGATCTGCTCGGTATTTAAATTCCAGGAAAGAGAAAATGCTGTACAAAACCGAAAGCAGAGGAAGGAGGTAGAGAAGCAATTGGACTGGTGACAGGTGGACGGTAGGCGGCACAGACAGCCCAGCAGGTGGGCTTTCTGTGGTTGATTGAAGTGTGGCTGGCGTGATTGGTTTTAACTCAGCAACCTGTTCAGGAAAACAGCCTGACACGTCCGGTTTCGGCTTATCCATGGGAATCCAAGTGTGGGAGTACAGAGGCTGTTTTAGGCCAAAATAGCTTAACAGGTATCAGGCAGACCAGCATACTGATTCTGTATGATAGCTCTAACCATTCCTGCGTGCTACTGTAGAGAAGTACCATCAAGCCGAAGCGTGTGCCCCATCACTTTAGCTGTGTGCCGTATCTGCACAGACACGAGACGTGTGCTCACTCACCTGCCTGCACAGAGTAGCAGTTCTCCCTTCGTATTTGGAAAACCGATCGTGTTGTCCAGCTTCGTCTGAGACACGACAGCTAATATGTGTAAGACAATCAACATCAAAACACCGTGTAACATCACTGTACGTTACAGCGACTGCTGCTATGTGTTAGGGAAATAGAGACACAGTCAGGCTGCTTGGGAGTAATATTAGATAAAGGCTCACTGCCCTAACTCCCTCTAATAAAGACTTTTAGGGTGGTTGGCCTGCTCCACGGCCTACTGGTTAAAAGAGCTGGATCCACATGGCTGACCGCACAGTCTGAGTTTTGGACCCAGTGGCCTGAGAAACACATCAGGTGTGAGTCTACACGCACGTGCCTAAAGGCTTAAGTGGAGAGGGAGGTAGAGGAGAAAGGATTGCAGTGTGACCATCCCGATGGAGGTTGCTTTCTCCTCTTCCTGTCTCCCTGTCTCTCTCTGACAAGTATATGCACAAAATACATGAAAAGGGGGGGGGGGGGGAGCACTGGGAGGCCCAGCTGCAGTGATATGTGCTGCTAAGACCCAGTGTTCCACAGGCTGGGACTCGCTAAGAGCCCTGGTTCAGTTCCCAGCCCAACCTAAAGGCCCACTGTAGTGATGCACACCTTTAATCCCAGTCCCTCTGGGAGACGGAGGCAGGAGGATTGCACTGTGGCAAAACTGTGCCTTAAAAAAAAATTACTGAGAGATTTTGGTGATATAATAATATAAAGCATTTTGAAAAACGTCAAAGACTACACAGTCACATGGTTAATATTGCATTTTGTAAAGGGAAGGATTATGGGTAGATTGTCACAGAATTCATACTTGAAAACATGCAGGTGAGAATACGCACGATGTGGGTGCCAGTGAAGGGACTCAGACTCGAGGGTAAGTTGAGGGCAGAAGGCGTGGCACGGCAGCCCAGGAGACAGGCTGGGGAATGGGACCCTTCAGCAAGATTCCTCTGGCAACTGTACACTTCACAGGTTGGAGCATGGACAAACCTCACCGTTAACGGGATCGTATACATCCAAAAGTTATAACAAATTAGATATTCACGCAAAAACCCAGCGATACCTTAGTCAGGAAATCCTCTGAGAAGGGAATGCAACTCTTCTTTAAGTCTGCTGAGTAGTGTCTTGTTTTTGTTTTTTTTTTTTCCTTTTTTTTTTAAGCTTCATAAATCATGGGAAGCTGTGTTGGCAGTAGGATATAACTCAGCCGTGGACAGATTGCTCTTTGCTGCTTTCTTTTAAGAAGCAGGTTATAAAACTGTTGGGAGCCTGGTAGAATAGTTAATAGATCATTTTAAGCAATTTGAAGTCTTTTTTTTTTTGTCTTTTTTTTTTTTTTTTTTTTTTTTTTTTTAATACAGCCTTGCTCTTCGAAGGCAAGAGAGCTAGAGGGGAGAGAGTTTAGTAAGTAAGAAATGAGACTCCAGCAAGGCCCTCTGTTCCAGTCACCTGCCTCCGTGGGAGAGGCCGTCCTGTGTGGTCGTCCAGATGCCACAAGGTCTTGTCAAGGCAGAGTTGGCATCCTGACGCCTTTGTCATTAAACGAGCCTGTACCTTGACTCTGGCTTTCACGTCCTGCAGTACTTCACCTCCTGCTCCTACACTTTGGTCATAGACCACGGGATGCTGGGGCAGATGCTGGAGCTGCTTCACTGCCGAGTCTGTTACTGAGTCGACGTAGCCAGAAGGTAAACATGGAGACGGGCCTGTCCTAGGAGGCCGGCGCTCCCTCACCCACCAGGAGATGGCTGCGCTGAAATGTCACGAGCATGACAAGGTCCCCGACCTCAGGTCGGTTCATCAGCAGATAAGGACCGCAGGAAGGGTGATAAAGAGCCTTCTACTAATGGCTTTCTTTTCATCTCAGGACATTGTCCCCTAAAGCTCTTGTGTTACAGTCCTGTTGGTCACGGCTTCTAAGAGACCTGCCATGCCAATGGTACGGTGTTAGGTTAACCAGACACCAAATGGACCTTCTTTTTCTGCTCACTGTGAAATCTTTGGAAATCCATGGGAACATGTAACATCATGTGGGCAAAACCTTGTCTTGGGATCTTGGATTCGGTCCTAGATGAAACTCAGGTCGGTTCTAAAGTCTGCCTCTTGCTTTTCTTTCAGACCACCAAGGCTTTTCTGCCTACCATGCTGGAGATTAATCATGGTCACATTGTGACAGTTGCAAGTTCCTTGGGACTGTTCAGTACTGCTGGAGTTGAGGTTGGTGAGAAACAGCATTTCCTTCCTTCTCTCGGTTTATCTTGTGATGAGTCCACCAGAATCCTGAGGAGGGAAGCCGCTGCCCGAGCGGGTGGGAAAGCCATGAAAGTGCTCAGCCGGTGTGCTGTGTGGGATGCTCCACAGTGACCCAGGGCCAGCTGTTGCAATGGAATTCCACCTCTTCTCCATAGAAAGCACTTCTATTAGCTTGACAGAGCTGCAGTGGCAAGAGAAGTCGGCGGGCGGTTCTCGGTGCACCCCACTCCCATTTGCAGCTTCTCGGTGACGGTGGGAGGCACAGGTCAAGCATGGAACCACACAGGGCCATGACGGTGCGCGGGGAACAGATAAATGAGGCCGAAGGTTCACATTTCTGTCTTGATCAACTTGCCAAAAGTGAGCTCTTGTACTAGCACATCAGAGGAGGTGGTTATGGCCCGTGTCAGGTGTCCTGCCTTGTAAGTCTGTGTATCTGGGCTTCATCAGACCTGTTTGTTCAGTTAGGAGGCTCACACGTGTGTGTCGTTCTGGGCTGTTTGTCCTCTGGGTACCTGTAAAATGGAAAACATCACTCCATGGAACTCTGCAAAAGGGCACAGAATCGATATACTCAAGGGCTTTCTATTTCCATTCCTAATTTAAAGGACAAGAGCTCTCTCTGTATATTGTATGCCCTTAAGTCAAGTTCTAGTTTAAGTTTACAAGGTATAGTTGTCATTTGCATTTTAACTTCACCCTAAAAAGAAAACTCAGATCGTAACAACTTATAACCTAAGCTAGGCTTGCCTTTGTTCTTGCATTAATTTAAACAAACTGGTTTTTCCATCTTTTTTTTTTTTTTTAACTGAACAAGAGACCATTTGTAAAATTTCCAGACACTTCAAAGTGAACCTCTCTCCATTTTTAACTTCAGCTTGTTCGCTTTCATAGAATCCTTTGTGGTAACTTCCCTAAAGTAATACGATACTTAGTGGATGGGGCTGAAAGTGTTCATCTGTTTCTGCTGTGGCTTTGAAAATATTATTTCTGCACTGAACCACATCAGATGCATCTTTTAAAATAGTTTCCTTTTCTTTGCTTAGTCACCTGTAACCTTTTGTATCAAGCATCTAACCAAAATAATGGGGCCAGGGAAGCCTGAGTTTGGTTGGGGATGTATGTATTACTTAGTATTTCTGTTCTCTCTGCCCTCCAATGTAGGATTACTGTGCCAGTAAATTTGGAGTCGTAGGTTTTCACGAATCCCTGAGCCACGAGCTAAAGGCTGCTGAGAAGGATGGGATTAAGACAACCTTGGTTTGCCCTTACCTTGTAGACACTGGCATGTTCAGAGGCTGCCGAATAAGGTCAGTGGGAACCTATCTTACTGCTGATAAAGAGAACGAGATTGGGAGAAAGTGTGGAATTGGATCTCCAACCTAGTCATCTTATCCTTTACCTGCCCCTCGACAATTAACCTGTAGTTTTCACCAGTCAAGGGTCGTAAAGTTTGTAAAATTGGTGTGTAAGGTTGACCTGCAAGGGGCTAGTACCACATGGATACTAACCACAGAAATTAATGCAGAAGTGTCAGATAAGAAAAGGCTTCCCTTGGGGGCCAACAAGTAGCATGGTAGATAAGGCACTAGACTCCTACATGGTCGACTGCAGTTCAAATCCCGGACCTGGCAGCTTGAAAATCATGCAGGGTGCATGTGTGTGCATGCCTAAAATCCTGAGATTGTGGTATGGCCATCCCCCCACCAGTGACTTCCTGCTTTCTGTCCCTGTCTAGCCAGCACACGTGCCCTAGGGCAAAAACATTAAAAAGAAAGAAAGAAAGAAAAGAGCTTCCTTACCCCTTGGAGGAAAAAAATGTAAATAGGACTTTCCTTAGAAACTACATCATTAGGAGTAATTTTGTTTCTCTAGTATTAGTATTTGTAAAAAGAACTCTGGAAGGAGTTCTCTTTCCCCTATACGAGATAGCAGGTGACAAAACTGCGAAGCAAGATACTAAGGAGAGGAAACCTGAAGCCTAGAAGGCTGATACCAGTGGCAAGGTTAAAAAGTGTGACCCCAAGGCTAAAAAGCCCAAGAATGGGAAGCCTGTATTGCAGTTGAAACCCAGCCCTAGTCCAGGACAACGGCCGATACTCCCAGTCTGCCGTGTGTTCCAGGAAGGCCATGGACAAGAGGAAATACTTGGCCACTAAATCCAGGATTGAAAAGAAAAAGAAGGTTCTTGCGAATGGTAGTAACCAGGTGGTTAAACTGTGCAAAATGCCTAGGTATTATCCTACTGAAGATGTGCCTCAAAAGCAGTTAAGCCACAGCAAAAAGCCCTCCCCGTCAGCATGTGAGAAAGCTGCGAGCCAGCATCACTCCTGGGACCATTCTGATCATCCTCACTGGACCACAGAGGCAAGAGAGTGGTTTTCCTGAAGCAGCTGAGCAGTGGCTTGCTACTTGTAACTGGACCACTGGTTCTCAGTCAAGTTCCACTGTGTAGAACACACCAGAAATTTTGTCATTGCCACCTCCACGAAAATTGATATTAGCAAAGTAAAAATCCCAAAGCCCCTTACCGATGCTTGTTTCAAGAAAAAGAAACTGTGGAAGCCCAGACACCAGGAAGGTGAGATCTTCGATATAGCAGAGAAATACAAGATTTCAGAGCAGCGCAAGGTTGATCAGAAAACTGTCAGGACCAGCAGATGGCATAATGGCTACGTTGCTGGACTCCCATGTAATCGACCGTGGTTTGAGTCCCAAGCCCAGTAGCTTAAACTCACACTGGGTGCGTGTGCATGTGTGCCCGAGATCCCAAGAGGAGAATGGAGGAGAAGGGATTGCGGTATGACCATCCCTCATGGGCAGTGATTTCTTGCTTTCTGTCTCTCTGTCTCTCTCTTGTCTTTTTGGCGAGTGTATGCGCCCTATGGCAGAAACCTCTCCAAAAAAAAAAAAAAAAAAAAAAAAAAAAAAAGAAAACTGTGGACTCACAAATTTTACCAAAAATCAAAGCTGTTCCTTAGCTCCAGAGCTACCTGCTCTCCGTGTTTGCCCTTACAAATGGAGTTTATCCTTACAAATTGATGTTCTGAATTTTTTGCCAAGAACCTAATTAAATAACTGATCATAAAAAAGAAAAAAAAAAAAAGAACTCTGGAAGAAAATTCCTTAAGGTGACTGTGATATTTCCATATGAAACAATGTCATTGTTACAGAGAGGTAACATGCCTTTCTTGTAAAAAAGACCCTTGACATTACACTCCCAATTGGAAACTTCCTTTCTGCAGCAACTCTCTGTAGTTCTGACAAAGCGAGAGGAATCATTTAGATTTACTAAAAATGAAATAAGATACCCACGCACTTAGAAAGGAGGCATACAGGAATATAAACGTCGAGTTCCATCTGACTTGAGCACCGCAGAATAAACAAAACCATGAGTCATTAAGTGGCTACTTGTGAAGACATGCTCACTCTGAGATCTTTGCTTGAGTGAATTTGAAAGGCAAAGGAAGATAACCCAACCAGTTCCCTGTTGGTTGGGGGCCATTCTTAACACATAACACATACTGAACTGAACAAGCAGTCAAGTAGGTGGAGGGTGGTTGGAGTCACTCCCATCTCGGGCTGACTCCAGATCTGGACTGGGGAACTCTGGGAAACTCTGCCTCTTAGATGGTAAGCATGCATGTGTGGGCACGCACGCACATGGATGCTGGTTTGGTTTTTTCCTCCTGTATATGTAGAGACTGGTCGCCAGTGTTTCCTGGTTAGCATAGTAGCAGGGGCAGGTGTCCAAACCTGTGGTGGGACAACAAAAGTAAAAGGAGTAAATTGAGTTAATATGTTATTTCAACAAGTAACTGAATGAATTAAACTGAAGATAGGATGTGTTTATGCTCTGCTTTCCCAAGTACACAGGAGACTATACCTCTGCTTTCCCTAGTCAGGCATCCTGGAAAGTGTCTTGCTGATGTTTATGTCACGCAGAAAGGTTATGTCAATGTTTACACACCTAGTTCTAAAAGTTACACCTAATGCTAAAAGCTTGTTATCTTGTTTGAGTTTAACGTTTGCTCTGCCGAACACCATATCTTTTTTCTGTTGAAAGAAAAAAATAGAAAAATAATTTGAAATATAATTTAAGGCATCATAAAAACATGATTTTTCTGGGAACCAGCAGTTAGCGTAATGGCTATGTCGCTGGACTCCCACGTAGTCGACCGCGGTTCACGTCCCGGACCCGGTGGCTTAAAACTCACGCCGGGCACGTGTGCGTGCGTGCCCAAGATCCCGAGAGGAGAATGGAGGAGAAGGGATTGTGGCGTGACCATCCCCCCTGGGGGGTGATTTCTCGCTTTCTGTCTCTCTGTCTCTGTCTGTCTGGCGAGCGCACGCGCCCTATAGCAAAAAACCTCTCAAAAAAAAAAAAAAAACATGATTTTCTGACTTTCTGGGAAAGCAGACCAGTTTTACTTTTTTCCCCTAATTTGTTTTCCAGATAATGCAAAAAAAAAAAAAAAAAAAAAAAAAAAATGCATTTATAGTAGGAAAGTTTGGAAAGCACAGAAAGGCATGATGAAGAAAATAAAATGTATCCCAAACTCCAGTTAGGCAGACAATATTCTTGTTAATGTTTTGACATATGTATTTGCAGTCTTTTCTGTTGGGTTCATTAGTTCTTACCTTCATTTTTGAATATATAACTTTCAGGAAAGAAATTGAACCTTTTTTGCCACCACTGAAGCCCGATTACTGCGTGAAGCAGGCCATGAAGGCCATCCTCACCGACCAGCCCATGATCTGCACCCCCCGCCTCATGTACATCGTGACCTTCATGAAGAGGTAACCGTGAGGGAACCCCCCCGTGGATGGGCCTGCCCCCCTACCCCCAGTGTCTCTGATGAGGTGAGAGTTCGAGTTTGCTAACAGCCGTGGCTTTGCTCTTTCAGCATCCTCCCGTTCGAAGCAGTCGTGTGCATGTACCGGTTCCTAGGCGCAGACAAGTGCATGTACCCCTTCATTGCGCAAAGAAAACAAGCCACAAACAATAACGAAGCAAAAAATGGAATCTAAGGATCTTTTTGTATGGAATAGTGTTTCTATCAGAAGACGATCAAGATGTTTCAAACAGTCCAGTGCACATCAGCATTACTGACATTCTCCGGGTTCTAAACCCGTGTTGATTTTTTTTTTTTAATCAACTTTTTTAAAAGAAAAATAATAAAGTGTAAATTAACTGACTAGAGTACTTGGAAAATGTGATCAGTAAAAGTGAGCTTAGGTTGTTGCCAGTAGGGTCCTTTTAAACAGAACCCTAAAATCTGTCCGATCTTTAGACAAGCACTGTGTGAATATCTTCAGGCTACTCTTATTTTCCTAATGAACAGTCTAGAAATGATGACGACAGTGTGTTTCACATGTGGGATTTTTCTGAATTCCCATCGAGTTTATTCGTTTGTTAAACTCTAGCCAGTTCACATCCTTGACGTTTCAAGGACCGATAGTGCTCTATTTTTGTCATGTTTTCTAAGTTGCAGTTTTATAAAGCCTGCGTGGCTTTTTCATGGTGTTTGTATGTTTGGCTCTCTTAAAAAGGAATCTTGAAATCTCCATCAATTTGAAGTAAATAATGTCTGAGTGTTACCGTAAAGGTGATCAGGTCTCTTTCTTAACATTATGATGACTAAAGCATTTGTGGACTTTTTACTTTTATCTCTGAAATACTACATTAAGTGTCTGGAGACCTCCTTATCCAAAAAGATCATACCTTTTCTACCTATGAATTGTGCTGCATACAGAAAGTGCCCTTTCCGCAGGAAGTTGCTGTGTCTCATTTCTTTGGATGGACTCTTCTCTAGATTACATAGCAGCTTTGCAAAGAAATCGTTTCTTGAAACGGGAACTTCTTCATTGAAAAAAAGTTCCCATTTTTGTGCCAACAAAAATAGTGAGGGGGAAAATCTTATTCTAGGGAGTATGTATGGAAGGGTGTAAAGATTCTTTTGAAAGGTTTATTCACATTGTAGAACAGCAAATGACATTTTTACAGTATTTTTTTGTAAAGCAAACTATTTTGTGCCTTGAATTTGGTATATGTGTATTAGTGACACATTGTAAAAGTGAACTTCTACCTCTGTATCTAAATGTATACCATCCGCTTGTAAATTCCTATAAACTATTATGTGATTGCTTTTTTTTTTTTTTTTTTTTAGAATGTCTTGTTTAACATAGTGACCAATGTTTAAGGCTATTAAAATAAGCCAACTTTTACTAATTGGGAAGTTTTATAAAGGACTGATTAAATTTAAAGAATTAACTTACATACAACTGACTACGTGATTATTAATTATCGACAGTATTGTAAGGAAAATCACTGTGTGATTTTTTATCCCCCCATGCCTTGGTTAAAGAAAATTGTTTGAGTACGATGGTATTCAGGAGCAGACATTAAGCATATTCACAACTAAAGATGCCACACATTCACGTTTCCAGTGATAGCATCTACTTAGACTAGATACTTTATCAAGGGCTTATTTATATTAAACGCTGCAGTAAGAAGAACCACATTACCTTTGTGTCAGTTCGGCCACCTCAGGGACTGCGTCTGCCCTGTGTCCACATGTGAGAAAGACCCTTCTCTGCTCATGTTCCCAACCCTGGTCTTAAGGCAGAGTTTCATTGTTTGTTTGAATTACTCTTTACAAATGATGATCAAACCTTGAGGCCATTATGATCATGGAAGCACTGGCTGCCTCTTATTTTTCAGTTATGGATTTAAACAAGTACTTTGAAATAGTCTCCCCACAACGGAGTGGGTCAGATACTTTCAGAGGTTATCCAGGGCCATCTCTGAGCTACCCTGGAGCACACACAAACCATTCTAGAGAAATCCGTTCTAATTTAATGACCTAATTTTCAACCTTTAAGGAAAGTCGTCTTAACATTTTAATTTTTTTCTTGTGTGTTGTGAGTTAAACCTATTTCTATTTTTCTTTGTTATTGCCCTTATACGATTCTCCATCTCCAAGCTTAATAAACCTAATTCATTTAACTTTTTTGGTATAAGTCTTTCATTCCCATGTCTCAGCCCAGTTTAATTATTTCTGTGGCTCTCCTTTGAGTGTTGTCCAAATTCTACTTCCCATCATTAGCGGTGCAGTTTGAAAGGGGATACAGTTGTGAATTACAGGATTCCTACATGTTCTATTTCTTCATCCCAGCATCATACTGTTAGTATAATGCTGTATTCTGTGTGTGTGTGTGTGTGTGTGTGTGTGTGTGTGTGTCTGCAGTGACGTTTTTCCTAGGTCTCTTCTAGTCAAGCTTGCATACTTGCATTGATCACTCATGTAATTGCCAAGGTTACTTTTCTATTTGTTCATCTCCACCTGCCCCTCCACCCCCACCCCTTGGCATCAGTGCTGACTTTGAATGCATTCTCTTTTCTGTCATCTGGCCCATTCATGCGAATGTTCAGGGCCACTGGGCTCAAGGCTGACCCCTAGGGAGCACCACTTCTTCCCCAGCTAGTACGGGCCCTCTCCCCCTCACTAACCTTTCAACCAGTTTAATGATAATCATACTGAGTGGGACCCAGGAATCAAAAGTTTCAGCAAAGATAAATTCCAACTATTGTTTTCCCTGTTGATCTACGAGGTCTGCTGCTCTGTCACAAAAGATTAGATTAGCTTGACAGAACTGAACTACAGAAAGCCAAACTCTGTGTGTGTGTGTGTGTGTGTGTGTGTGTGTGTGTGTGTGTTTTAAGTATCCTGTTTCCTTGAAAGGCTATAGCTTTCAAATGTTTCCCAAGTTTAAAAAAAAAATTAAGTTAAATGTCTTTTCAAAGTTTTGAAACTTTGAACTGGCAGCAATAATTCTGGCAGCAATAATTCTAAATTGATATTGACCTGAATCTTGGAAATTTGCTTTTGCCTCCAAAAAAATGTAAAATCAGTGGGGGTAGGGGGGAGGTAGTTCTTTCCCTGCCAAATGTATTGCCTGCGTCTGATTTAAAAAAGGAGAAGGAAAAGAAGGCTGTCTTGGGCCAGAGTGTCTGGGGCACTGGGCCAGAGATCACGGAATCAACATTCACCCACAGTTTAGCAGATGCATCAGGATCTGCTGGGCCCAAGGGCCTGTACCAGGAACTCAAGGAACTTGCAATTAACTCCTAACTACAAATAATGTGTGCCTGCATGTGCACATAGCACACAGGAAGCTTCTGGGAATATGAGGTTTCAGCAAGGTGTGTGTGTGTGGCCGGTGAAGGAGGTGGGGGGCAGTAGGTAAAATAAGCCTAGAAGGTTGGTGATGTGACTGATGTAGTGGGGAAAGGGAATTTGCGCTTTCCAGGAAACATTTCTCAGGAAAGGGAAGGTCAAAAAGGAAGATTATACTCATTGTGGCCGAAACTTAAGAGTACATGCTCCATGCTTCAAAGACCAGACAGGAGCCCGACTCTGAGCAAACCAGTAGAAGCTGGTCCTGTCTCACCTTTTTGTCATATACAAAGAGTTCATTTGAACTAATCTGTATCCATCTGGTGATACTGGAAGTGTGTTTTATTGAATAAAGAGAATATTAGTGTTTCCAAAGAAGGTCCCATCCTGAGAATAGCCTGGATTAGGAATGGGTCCTTCTTCGGGACCAGTGGTTGGCATAATGGCTATGTCACTGGACTCCCATGTAGTCGACCACAGTTTGAATTCCAGACTTGGAAGCTCTAAAAAGTTTCTCAGCAAGAAAGTAGCATGAGTAGAGTTGTGAGTTAAGAGAATCAGTCAAGCTCCATTGAAGCCTTCAAGACACAGGAAGCAGGGAGACCAGGTAGGGGGCATGCTAGTGCCACAGCTGGAAGGTGACTGGCATGCACGAGGGTGGGAGCAGTGAGGATGGAGAACTTACAGGCCGGACACTGCATTGTACTTTAAGCTGATCAAAAGATAGCTTATCACCCAAGGCAAGCTATGTTTTTCTAGTGGGAAGAACAAAACGCAGTGAGTCTGATTTTCACATGTTGCATTTGAGATGCTGGTGACAGCCACTGGCAGACAGGTGGACGTTAGCTCTGGTCTTCAGGAAAGAAGTCGGTTGTAGGATGCTGAGCCATCGGCACAGAGGCTGTGAAGTAAGCCACCCGGCAGGGCAAAAGCACAGGACAAGAAGAGATCCACAGACCCAACTTGGGGAAGGTGAAAGAGCAGGAGCTGCAGAACTCGTAAAAAGTGAGAGAGTCAAGGGAGGAGGAGAACTTCCTCCTGCCAAGGAGAAACTGGTCTAGAAACGATCTCCTCTGCCTGGCCCTACTCCCCAGGCTGAGTCACATTTAAGAAACCTCCGTCTGGCCCAAGAAAAAGAGTCTGTGTGGCCAGCCCTGGGGCAGAGACCCAAAAGGTGAAGGGCAGTGTTAACAGATAGCACGTGGAGCCTTTAGTGCACTCGGGTTTCTAGTAACTGAATCCATTGTTAAAATGACCAAGAAACATTTCTTCCTAAGCTGGAACCTGGAAACTGTTGCTCTTTGGCAAATGTGTTTGCTTGGCCTCAGAAGCATGACTTGCTCAAATGCTCAGCAATGCTTTGTGAGAAGGCTGGAGAACAACAAAATGCACTTCGGTTATCACTAAATGGATACATGTTAGTTCAAGGGAGCCCTTTGTGCCAAAAAGATGAGACAGGACCAGCTCCTATCAGTCTGCTCAGACAAGCTCCCGTCTGGTCTCTGAAGCACTGAACTCACAGCAGGCCAAGAACTGCTGGGGCAGGTCCCAGATCAAAAAGGATATGGCCTGCCCTCCCCGGCACTCCCAGGAAACAGAGCGGAGAAGTGTGTGACCACGGGCTAGCGGCTGTCCACTGGGATTCTCCCTCTTTCCAATAGCTAGTCGAAGCGCTCACGTACTTTCCGACCATCTGCGTCTTCAGGAAAGCACTGAGCATGCGCAGACTCAGGGTCCAGGGAATCCGGCTCCCTGAACAGGGACTTCGCCTGTCACTGGCTCCATTGCTCAACGGTGTCTTCCAAGAGCTCCTAACAGCTTTTTAGCTGTGACTGTTGAAAAGTTTTCTTACCACTAACCCAAAGTGAGAGAATTGATTAGCAAGAAAAACAAAGCATCCTTAGCCCAGATTCTAAACTCAAGGTTTCCCTGTCAAGGTGATTGAAACCATGCTGCAGGGAGAGATGTGTACAGAGAAGCCATGAAAGATGCCCCTTGGCCTTGCCCACACGGCCTGGGTGGTCCACCTGCACACCACCCAGGAGGCCAGCGCAGCTGGGGGAGAAGCCATCACAGCCTCCACCTGCTTGTGCCCTTCTCCCGCCAGCCAGACTCATCTAGAGCCTGAGTGGTCCAAGACCTAGTGGGCACGTGGGGGTCCTGGCCCAGACTCAGAAGTGTGGACAGCACACCCCACAGCCACAGAGTTCCTGTTTAAAAGCTCAGTGGACGGAATCTGTCCTCCCAAAAGGCACGTTGAGGTCCTAACCACCCAGTACTCATCAATGTGTTCTTATGCAAAAATAGACCTCTGCAGATGTAACTAAGATGAGGTCCTGCTGGATTACAGTGGCTGCTACTATCCAGTCACCGTGTCCTTGTAAGGGGAGACACAGAAGTACACAGGAGAGACCGTGTAACAACAGAGGCAGAGGCTGGAATGAGGTAGCTGCAAGCCAAGGAATGCCAAGGAATTCTATCTAGGAAGCTTGGAGAGAAGCACGGAACATCCTCCACTGGAGCCTCTGAAGAGGAGCCAGCTGTGCCAACAGCTCGATTTTGAACTGGCAGACTCTAGAACTGTGAAGGAATATATTTCTGTCATTTTAAGCCACCCAGATGGTGGAGCTTTGTTATGGCAGCCCCAGTAAACGCGTGCACTGGACAGCCTGAGCTCAAATCCAACTCTGCCACTTGCAGGGGACTTCACAAAGGTCATGAAGGAATTAAAGTATGAGTTTGTTTTGGTGCCCCTCCCCCCCAAAAAATGGAAATCCCTGCATAATTTTTATAACATACACATTTTCCATGAATGTTAAGACCCCCCCCCACCTTGTACCTTTGTCTGAACCGCCATAAATCTCAGTCTCTGTGTGTGTAAACTGGGAATAACAGCAATACCTATATCAAGGATACTGTCAGTAGGCCAGCTCGGTGGTACATTGGTTAAGCCCTGTGCATTGGGAGCAGGATTACACATAACTGACTGTGGTTCAAATCCCGGCCCTGGCAGCTGAAAAACATGACAGGCACATGTGTGTGAGTGCCCCAAATCCTGATGGGTTAGAGAAGTGGAGGAAAAAAGATTGGGGCATGATCACGCCCCATTGGGGGTGCTTTAGATATCCCCTTCTGTGTCTGTCACCCTCTGGTGAGTCCATGCACCTTTGGGCAATAAAAAGATTTTCAAAGAGTATTGTGAGAAAGATGAGAGGATACAAATAAAGCCCTTAGGACTGTGCCGACTACGCCCGGTAAGTGTTGACTACAGTGCTTTAGGTTGACTCATGAAAATGCTGTTACTCAACTGTTTGGGACTATTTAAAGGGCAATTTGGGGCCTCCTGGTGGCGCGGTGGTTAAGGCAGCTGGATCCCACATAGCTGACCATGCAGTTTGAATCCCAGACCAGCAGCTTAAAAAATATGCCAGGCGCATGTGTGTGCATGCCCAAAATCCCAAAGAGAAAATAGAGAAAAAGGGATTTCATTGTGACCATCTCCCCGGGAGTGGCTTCTCATTTTCTCTCTCTCTCCCCCTCTCTCTCTCTTGTGAACACATGCTCCTTATAGCAAGACTAAAATAACAAAGGGGCAATTTCATGTGTTTGGCCTAACAGTAATAGAGGTGGGGGAGGGGTAGTGACAGTGCCCACCTCCTGGGTCATTGGAAAATTCGTGACCTATCTTTCTATACAAAAATGCATCATAACTTTTCTGACGACCTCTAGAAGTCCGTTTAAAGTTCTGTTCTGTGTTTCCAGCAATTCTCAATCTTCTGACACCAACTGAGTGTCCTACAATTCAATTCAATTCTGATACTCCCCGAGTGAGTGCAGATCCCACAGGTAGAGGGCTCAATCCCAGAACACTGTCCCCACTTCAGATGCCAAATGGGGCCTCAGGTACACCTGCCCAGCTGACCACACGTTTGGGGTTCCCACCCGCCACACTCAGGTTCAACAATTTGCTGGACTGCCCCAGAACTCAGGAAAACGCTACAGTACTTAGAGTTCATTATACAAATGTACACCAGATGGAAGAGAAGCATGGGGCAAGGTTTGGGAGAAGGGGTGTGGTGCATCTGTACCCTCTCTGGACACACCATCCTCCTAGAGACTCCCCAAATTACATTGTTCGAGAATTTCTACTGGAGTTCTTCTTCGCTTTCTGTTTTTTAAGTTTAAGAGTGAGAGGCATGCACAGGCAGCCGTAACCAGGACTCATGCCACGGTCCTCACCCAGCATTCTCAGCCAGCCAGGATCATGGGCGTGTACCCAGCATGGACAGGTCCATGGGGGTGGGGGGCGCAAACCCGTGACCTTCATATGGATTCCAGCATTGCATGAGTGGCCACTTACCACACACCATCTAGCCGGCCTCTATCCAAGTCTTGCTGGGAAGATATGATCGATTAACTCATTGGCCATTGGCCCTCCTCCCTTCTCTCCCCAGAGGTTGTGTGTGTGTGTGTGTGTGTGTGTGTGTGTGTTGGGGGGGGTGTTGAAAATTCCAACATTCCCTTAAAACTCTCTAAAAGCGAACCCCATGCCACCTTATTTGCTCTAGTTTGGTGAGTGGGGAGGCTCATTATGAAGAACAAAGGACACTCCTGTTACTCTGGAAATTCCAAGGATTTTAGGAGCCTCACCAAGAACTAAGGACAAAGACTTAATAAATTTCTATGACCCCCACAAATACCTGCTATGCTATAATTAGCTATTGGTACTCAGAGGGCAAGGGCCCTGCTTTGCTCATCCCAGTAGGCCTAGTCCACATCTCACAGAGCCAAGCACACAGTAGAGGTTCCACAGTGTTGGCCCTGGTGACCCTCCATGCCAGTGGTCACCTCCTCTGTTAAACAGGAGCATGTTAATGTCAGCCTTACCCAAATATGGACTTCCCCAAGTCTTCTGAGCACCAAAGCCTCTATTTATTTCTTTTTCTGCTCTGTTCCTTCTGAAAGAGCTACAAGGACAAAGGAATTTACGATTTAGGTGCCCATTGAGCCTTCGTTCTCTGACCAACCTCACCTGTATAAAAAGCATACTGACAACCAGAAAAGGATGGATGGCAGTCTGAGAGATGTCACCCCTGCCGAACTCAAGCAGGGAGGACTGGATGGTGGTGCAGCAAGAGACACACAAACTGATACACATGGGAGAAGGTGTCGGGTTCACATGCCAAGGCTTTCCTGAGCATGCTGAGCCTCTGACCAGGGCTGACTGAGATGGGGAGTGAGTCATGGTATAAAGATCCTGTGAGGGATGCCTGTTTCTCTCTCTTTTTCTTCCTCTTTCCTGGAAGAAAGGAATAGATAAATTTAAGAAAAACAAACAGGGACAAGCAGATGGCGTAGTGGTTACATCGCTGGACTCCCACATGGCTGACAGCGGTTTGAGTCCTAGACCTAGAGGCTTGCAACTCACTCCAGGTGTGTGTATGTGTGCCCAAAAAATCCCAAAAGGAGAATATAGGGGAAGGGATTGTGTCATGGCCATCTTCCCTGGGGGGGTGATTTCTTGCTTTCTGTCTCTCTGCCTCTCTCTGTCTCTCCAGTGAGCACACACAGCCTATAGCAAAAATTTATCTTAAAAAAAAAGAAAGAAAGAAAGAAAAAGAAAGAAAGAAAGAAAGAAAGAAAGAGAGAAAAAGAAAGAAAGAAAGAAAGAAAGAAAGAAAGAAAGAAAGAAAGAAAGAAAGAAAGAAAGAGGGACCAGCAAGTGGCCTAATGGTTACATTGCTGGACTCCCATGTAGTCGACCGCAGTTTGAGTCCCGGACCCGGCAGGTTAAAACTCAGGGCAGGCGCTTGTGCGTGCATACCCAAGATCCTGAGAGGAGAATGGAGGAGAAGGAATTATGAAGTGAGAGAGAAATGGGGAGTGATTTCTCATTTTCTGTTTCTCTTTCTCTTCTCTCTGGCTAGCGCATGTGCCCTATATAAAAAAATATCTCAAAAGAAAGGAAGAAAGGGAAGCAGCAGTTAGCATAATGGCTATGTCGCTGGACTCCCACGTAGTCGACTGCGGTTCGCGACCCGGACCTGGTGGCTTAAAACTCACGCCGGGCACGTGTGCGTGCGTGCCCAAGATCCCGCGAGGAGAATGGAGGAGAAGGGATTGCGGCGTGGCCATTCCCCCCGGGGGGTGATTTCTTGCTTTCTGTCTCTATGTCTCTCTCTGTCTGTCTGGCGAGCGCACGTGCCCTATAGCGAAAACCTCTCCAAAAAAAAAAAAAAAAAAAAAAGTAAAAGAAAGGAAGAAAGAAAGAAAGAGAGAGAGAGAAAGAGAGAGAGAGAAAGAAAGAAAAACTAAGGCAGAGAGAGTCCTCCCAACCCCTCAGACTATCTGGCCTGTCTTGGAAAGTTCAAAGACTAAAACAAAAGTCATCTGGGGTCTGCAGAGGACAAGCGTTGAGGCAGACACAAAGAAAGAGAACTTCAACTTGACCCCTATAAACACCATTTTCTCCTGGCTTGAAGTGACAAGGGAAAGCTTATCCTTCCAGTGATGGGGGCGAATAATAGAAGTCCCTCTAGTCCAGAAGTGGCCTTTCATTTTCTACCCATTTTCCCTGACTTTGGCAATGGCTTGGCTTCGTCAGAGTCCCTGGGATTTGCCACAGGACACTGAAGGGTCTTTCAAACTGCCCCAGAAGCGGACCTGAGATGCTTTTCTCATGACTACTCTGTAGCCCGATCTGCTGCCCTCAGCATTCCTGAAGCGAAGGGAGGCCCTCGAGGCCTGAGAGCAGGGAAATGCAGAGAGGGCCAGGGAGTAAAGAAATGAATACTGTCACGGAAGGAACTAGATGGAGCAAAAGCTTTGGCCCCGGGGGAGATTCCCTAACCACAGCTCCTCCAGCTGCTCCGACTTCCTGCTCCACCACCGCCTGGACTCTGTCCCTGTGGACTTTCCCGCAGCCAGCTGAAAGCCCAGGAGCCATTTCTCCTTACCTGCTTCAGACGCAATAGGGAACTCGAGTGCATGCTGGAGAAGAGGCATCTGCCAGATTCTTCTCTCTGGGACTGAGCTGTTGGGATTTTAGCTCAGTGAACTGCAGAACAGGTCTGTGCAACTTGGGCACTTCTGTCTCATGCTCCATGAGGAAATCCAGTTTGAAACACTATCTTCGGTGGGAAAAAGGAATATTTTATGCATGGTGGGTGGATTAAGAAACTCTGGGGAACCAGCAGTTAGCGTAATGGCTATGTCGCTGGACTCCCACGTAGTTGACCGCAGTTCGTGTCCCAGACCCAGTGGCTTAAAACTCACGCCGGGCACGTGTGCATGCGTGCCCAAGATCCTGAGAGGAGAATGGAGGAGAAGGGATTCTGGCATGACCATCCCCCCGGGGGGTGATTTCTCGCTTTCTGTCTCTATCTCTGTTTCTGTCTGTCTGGCGAGTGCACACGCCCTACAGCGAAAACCTCTCAAAAAAAAAAAAAAAAAAAAAAAAAAAAAGAAAGAAAGAAACTCTGAAGATCAGTTAAATGTCAACTGCGAAGAAAAGGCTAAGGTTGTGAACTAGAGAGGAAAATGCACAGAATTGCAGGGGCCACCATGCTTGTGCGTCTGGCTCTCTCTGATGATGGGGGCTTGTAGGCTGAAGTGGATTTCAGAATCAGTCTGAGAGGTTTCTCGTATTTCTTTCCTCAGTGTATCAGGCTTCTTAAATCAGATTCACTTGCAAGCAAACCAGTTACATACTAAAAAACATGGGAGGCAGGAAGATAAAAAAAAAAAAAAATGGAGAAAGGCCCATACACAAAAGCTTTAAAAAGTTCATGTAGGGGCCAAGAGGTGGTGTGGTGGTTAAGGGCACTGGACTCCCACATGGCTGACGACGGTTCGAATCCTGGACCTGGTGGCTTGCTTTCTCACTTTCTCACTTTCTCTCTCTCTATCCCTCTCTGGTCAAATTAAAATAAATAAATAAATAAATAAATAAATAAATAAATAAATAAATAAATAAATGGATAAAGTTAAATAAAATAAGTGTTTTGAAAAAAAAAGTTCAGGGGGACCAGCAGGAGGCATGGTGGTTAAGGTGCTGGACACTCCCACATGGCCGGCCATGGTGTGAGTCCTGGACCTGGTGGCTTGCATTCTCACTTTCTCTCTCTCTCTCTCTCTCTCTCTCTCTCTCTGTCTCTCTCTTCCTGTCTCTCTCTGGTCAAATTAAAAATAAATGAATGAATAATAGGGACCAGCAGTTGGCATAATGGCTATGTCTCTGAACTCCCATGTAGTTGACTGCAGTTTGAGTCCCAGACCCAGAGGCTTAAACTAATGTCTGGCATCTGTGCATGCGTGCCCAAGATCCCGAGAGGAGAATGGAGGAGAAGGGATTGTGGCACAGCCATCGCCCCTGGGTGGTGATTTCTCGCTTTCTATCTCTCTGTCTCTCTCTGTCTTTCTGGTGAACACGCACACGGTATAGCAAAAAACTCTCCAAAAAACCCAATAACCATAAATGAATGAATAATAAAATTAAATTAATAATTCTAAAAATAGTTCATGGAAAATACATCTCATAAAAAATGCGTGGATTTTTATTTTTTATTTTTTAAGATACATTTAATTTTATTTCTTCATGTTATTATATTTTTAAAATTTACTTCAGGGCACATGCATTTACCAGAGGGAGACAAAGAGAGAGAGAAAATGAGAATGCAAGCCACCAGGTCCAGGATTCAAACCATGGTCAATCATGTTTGAGTCCAGTATCTTAACCACCACACCACCTGCTGGCTCCTGGATTTTTTTTTTTTTTTTGCACCAAAATAAACTCATACTTTAATTTCATTTTTCCATGAACTTTTCTGAAGTCCCCTTGTATTTTCAACTTCAAGTGAGCCTAAACCTATGTAAGAAACGTGCTCCAGTCTTAAGAAACAGCTGTTTCCAAAACCAAATGTTCTGTACTATTCTGCACTAATGTAAGATGGGGCAGCCCTTATGGAGTTCCTCAAAAATTAAAAACAAAACCACCACCCAATGCAACAATTACTTCTGTGTGTATGTTTGAAACAACTGAAAGCAGAGTCTCAAAGAGGTCCTCTGCGTACCTGAATTTACTGCAGCATAGTTCACATAGCTAAAACATGGAAGAAATGCAAATATCCACTTGTGGATAAATGGCTAAGCAAAATCCAGTGTATACATGTAATAGACAGAAGGACAGTCTGGAGCCAGGCAGTGTTGCAACGGTGGTGCAGCTGGGTCTCCCTGGAAGGGTCCCAAGTTTGAGTTCCATAATCGCTCTGGGCACACAGAGCACATGCAAGCTAGCCTTTGCTATGGACTGGCTGAGACTGGTGGTGGATGACGGCAGGAGGACACGGTTGGGTGCCTCCCCATAGAGAAAATGAATGAGTAAACTTTAAGTTTATTTATTCATTTCTTCCATGCCAGAGAGAGAGAGACAGAGAAACAGCACCCCAACAGGGTCTCCATACCCCGACTGCAGCCTGCCCTGGTGATGGGCTCGTATGCACCCAGCCATACTCTGGGGGTTTCTAGACATGAACTCAGAACCTTTCTACGTGGGTCAGCCATGCAGAGCAGTGTGTTTTACCAGTGCACTTCTGTCTATCCCTTAAAACAAAAAATGGAGAGGAAATTCTGACACAAGCTACAACATAAATGAACTCTGAGGACGCTATGCTAAGTGAAGGAAAAAAAAAAAAACCTGTTACAAAGAGACAAAAATTGCACAATCCCATTTATATGAAATACCTAAAGTAGTGAAAAATCAGATACAGAAAACAGCATGGTGCTTGCCAAGGACTGAGGTGGGGCAGGGGTATAGGGAGCTGCTTAATGGCTAAGAGTTTTGCAAGATGAAAAAGTTTTGAAAATTGGTTGTGTAACAGTGTAACTTTATTTATTTTTTATATTTTTTTAGCTTGCTATAGGGCACATACGTTCCCAGGAGAGTATTGGGGAGAGAGAGAGAGAGGGAGAGTGGGAAAGTGAGGAATCAGCCTCTGGGGATGGCCATGCCACAGTTCCTTCTCCATTCTTCTCTCGGGATTTTGGACACGAATGCCTACAAAGCAGTGTGACTTTCAAGCCACCCCATCTGAAACTTGAACTGCAGTTGGCCATGAGGGATGCAGCACCTTCACCTCCATAAAGAGCATGACTCTTTCCACCACTGCGCTGCACGTCAAAGGCAGTCGAGATGGCAAACTTTTCCACAATTTTAAAAACACTGAAATGGCAGCCTGGCCTTTGGGGCCACTATTAAGTAGCTGCAGCAGAGGGTCTCCTAACCCGCGCCATTCTCACCTGTGACAAGAAGGAAGAAACCACTGAACCAAGACTCTGGGTTGATGCCATATGCTGGGCACTGAGGACAAAAGGTGACCAGGGCACATAGGTCTCCCGTTCTCAGGGGACCAAAGGCCTAAACATTTGGGCGGACTAATCTCTCTAGGAGCGGTACAAAGACTTTGGCCACATGGACCTCTAAGTGACTGGCACTGCCTGCTCTGGACTCCCAGAGCTTCTCCAGCTCCCCCGCTGCTTGTGGGCTGTACCCAGACAGGACTCTGACGTGAACAGATCATACGGCACCATTTCCCCACGTGTGTGCCTGGGAGCTTCAGGCTCAGGAGATGCCATTAGAAAAGGGTTCCACAGACAGGCTGTTCCCAGTAATGCCATCAGCATCCTCAGAACCCAGGGTCACTCAGTTCTAAGCAATGCTGCGAACGTGGCTGTTACTCATGCTTCATGGCGGGCTCCATCCCGACTGGACCCGCTGAATCAGGGTTGCGTCTTGGTGTCCTTCCTCACTCGGGAGTGCATGGCGTCTTGTAGACATCCCAGGCACAAGAGCTATGAAGGGGTTTCAAACAGTTCAAAAGAAAACGGAATTACAGCAGGAGTTTGGGTGCAAAATTTTTTTTCTATCAACTTTCTTTAAAGAATTAATTACTTATTTATTTCCATTTGTTATTATTGTGGTTTTGTTTTGTTTTGTTTTTGTTTGTTTGTTTGTTTGTTTTTGTAATTTTTTTTTTTTTTGGGGGAGAGATTTTTCGCTATAGGGCGCATGCGCTCGCCAGACAGACAGAGACATAGAGACAGAAAGCGAGAAATCACCCCCCAGGGGGGATGGTCACGCCGCAATCCCTTCTCCTCCATTCTCCTCTTGGGATCTTGGGCACACACGCACACGTGCCCGGCGTGAGTTGTAAGCCACCGGGTCCGAGACGCGAACTGTGGTCGACTACGTGGGAGTCCAGCGACATAGCCATTACGCTAACTGCTGGTTCCCTGTTTTTGTAAATTTGACCTAACTGTGGTTCAAGTCCTAGACCTGGCAGCTTGCTTTCTCACTTTCCCCCCTCTCTCTGTTTCTCTCTGATGAACATAAATGTCTTACAGTAAATTAAAGAAAAAATAATAATAAATAAAATTAAATAAATAATTCTTTTTAAAAAGGTAGGAGGGTCAATAAACAAACATTCCACTTCATTGATAATCAGAGAAATACCATTTAAAGCCACAAAAAGAGATTGCTTCATTTTCATGCCTACCAGATTAACAAAACTGAAGAAAATCTGATAACACATCTATCCAGTGTATGGAGCAATAGGGATTTTCATAATTGCTGGTGAAAATATGAAAACTTCGATGTTTCACAAAATTGAAGACGCATGTGCTGTGTTACCCAACATCTGCAATATCTAGAGAAACCCTTACACAAGCACAGAAGAGGAGATTAAGAATGTCGCTATAGGGACCAGTGTTGATGTGATGGCTATGTCGCTAGACTCCCATGTAGTCGACCGTGATTCGAGTTCCAGACCTGGCAGCTTAAACTCATGCCAGGCATGTGTGCGTGCGTGTCCAAGATCTTGAGAGGAGAACAGAGGAGAAGGAATTGCAGTGTGACCATCCCCCCTGGGGGTTGATTTCTCACTTTCTGTCTCTGCCTTTCTGGTGAGCGCACACACCCTATAGCAAAAAAAAAAAAAAAAAAAAAAAAAAAAAAGTCACTGTAGTATGCTCATATAAATACACTGGAAATAACCTCAATGGTCTCCTCTCCATCAAGAGTGGCATGGATACATTGTGATATGTCCATTCAATGGATTATTACAAAGCAGTAAAAAAGGAGTGAAGTATTTTTCTATGCACCCACATGGTTAAACTTCAAAATGTATTGTTTAATGAAAAAAATAAACTGCACAACACATTATATGATGTTATTTATTCACACTTCAAAAGATGCAGAGCTATTTTGTGTTTATGTATAAATGCACACATTAAGTAACAATGTAGGACTGAACTTGTGACACAGAGGTTAGGGGCTATGCAGAGGAAGCTGGATCCCACCCAGTCCACCAGGGTCTGAGTCCTAGCCCTGTCAGTTTGAAAAGCAGTCTAGGTGTGTGTACCCATGTCCAGAATCCTGACAGGATGGAAAACTGGAAGAAAAAGGATTGTGGTGGGACCACGCCCCTTGAGAGGCGATTTCTCTCATACACAAGCATGCACCCTCTGTCATTTAAAAAAAAAGTGTTTATTATTAAAATTTTTTTAAGTATAAAAGTGTGCAGAAAATGCCAAACAGCAGATAGTGTTTACCTCTGTGGAAAAAAAAAAAAAAAAAAAAAAAGAGTAAGAACAGATACAGAGCACATCCGGTAGCCTAGTGGTTAAGGGAGCTAGGTTGCACATGGCCAATGGTGGTTTGAATCCCAGCCCCAGTGGCTTGAAAAACATGTGTATGCCCTACAGTCCTACAGAATGGAGAAAAGAGGAGAAGGGATTGTGGTGAGACAATGCCTCTCTCCCTCTCCCTTTCTCTCTGTGTCTCTGGCAAGCACACATGCCCTCTGGCAATTAAAAGAGCAGATCTAATCAGGCGGCAACGGTCCGTAGCATACTGGGTAACACAGCACACACATGGGTAACCATGGGTTCAGATCCCCAGACTGGCCTGAAAAGCACATTGGAGGGTAGGGTGGAGGACATACTAGGGCACCCGAAATTCAGAGAAGCCCAAGGGCCGGGAAGAGGGGATCTAGGCATGACAAGACCCGGCCAAGGGTGCTTTCTCACTCTCTCCATGTGCACACTATCATGAACCAAACAAAAACGTAAAGTAAGAAAGAATAAAATCCAGTCGAAAGATGAGTATACAGGGGCTTCTACTGTATAATTTTTGTTTTTTGAAATATATATATTGGGTTGTCGGAAAAGGCATGACATATTTTTGCGTAGAAAACAAAGAAAAAAATATGTCATGGCTTTTCCAACAACCCAGTAATACCTGGATAAATAGATCTGCCAAGCTCAAACAGACCAGGTGGTGGATACCCGGGTGTTCTTTATATTCACTTTATTCTCTTGTGCATGCTTGAAATACTCCACAGTCTTCTAGATGTAAAAAAAGATAAAAGAAAGAAAGAAGAAAGGAGGGGAGGAAGGAGGGAAAGAAGAGAGAAAGAGAGGGAAAGAGCAAAAGAGGGAAGGGAGGGAAGAAATAAGTCACAAGCCTCTTTCTGTTTGCCTTCTAAACACCTGGAAACTTAAAAAACAAAGCCTCCTTAGAGGACAAGAGAAGCATAGACCAAGGTCTCAGGTTCAGAAGGTTTAAGGACGGGAACCAGCAGTTAGCGCAATGGCTATGTCGCTGGACTCCCATGTAGTCGACCGTGGTTCGCATCCCAGACCCGGTGGCTTAAAACTCACGCCGGGCACGTGTGCGTGCGTGCCCAAGGTCCCGAGAGGAGAATGGAGGAGAAGGGATTGCGGCGTGACCATCCCCTGGGGGGTGATTTCTTGCTTTCTGTCTCTCTGTCTCTCTCTGTCTGTCTGGCGAGCGCACGCGCCCTATAGCGAAAACCTCTCTAAAAAAAAAAAAAAGAAGAAAAAGAAGGTTTAAGGAAGATAAAGTGACCCCCCGCCTCCCCACACTCCCACCCGCAGGGAGAAGTAGAAGAACCAAGACAGAGAATAGAGATCTCGTTCCTGGATAAAGCACCCTGCCTTGCCACTCCGCCTGGCGACAGCCAAGACAGTTGTTTTGGAATCAGAGCGTGGAAGACCCTGGGCCCTCTCCTGGAACACTGTTGAGGCTACCTGCGGCCGTAAATGCACAGAGCTGGTAAATGAGTTCTGGACCCCAAGTCAGTCTCCAGCGTGACTTTTGTGTTCTGAGTGAAGCTACACAAAGCCATGAGAGAAATGCAGAATCCAACTGGATAGCATTACATAGCTCAGAGTTGTGGTCCCACTGCATAGGAAGGTGGGATGCAGGGGAGGGCTTCTGAACAAAATCAGGCAATAAATAAATAAAGTGAAGCCACCTGGACTTAGAACGTTGGAGACTCAGACCAGATGGGAGACTTAGGCAATGGAATGCCTTGAACCCTGGAGGGTAACCACCCCCAAGGAGTTCCTGTCATGATCATTCAAGCTGACGGTGTCACAAGGAAAACTCTATCTTCTGTCTACAACAAAATCTGCAGTATCACCTCAGTCCACTGAGATGGAAACTATAACTTGCTTAGTTCAACTTAATTGTTTCCTCCGTGAGTAACTGTTGACCTTGGGAAGAGTTCAAGTTATTAACACAGCCCTTTCCTATTCATTTAGCAACGATCTGTGTATATTGGGCATTTTGAGTGTTTGTAATGTTTGAGAGGAGTCAGCATTAAAGAATCTAATATATTAGCCTCGTGATTCCAATTCGAAATGTGTAATTGAGTAATTGTTTAGATTTGTGATTTTACTAGGTTTGTAAACAATACTGGAATGTTTATGAGAACTTGAGGGGCACTATATTTCTCATTTTTTATACTTAGAATTGTTTAAGTGTTTGGGAATGTTCTGATTACTAGGTATTTGAAGTACTTATAAGTAAATTCAAACATACTACAATTTTAAATCTAGTTCAAAATATTTAAAGGGATTTAATTAACTAAGTTGTAAAAAGCCCCTTTAAAGGTGATTGTTAAAATTTACTAGAGTTATAAATAAAATAGAAGTTGTCAGTTAAAGTTAAAATCTTAAAGAAAATGAAAAATGTTTTCAATATATTTCTTAATATGATTAAAAAAATAAAACAACCACAGGACCAGTTGGTGGCATAGTGGCTAGATCACACATGGCCAACAGTTCAAGTCCCAGTCCAGGCAGCATGAAAAACATGTCAGGTGCATGTGAGTCTATTCCCAAAATTTCCAAAAGAGCAAAAGAGGAGAAGGGATTGCCACATGGCCATTCCCCATTGTGGGGTTGCATTCTCACGCTTCCTTTGTGTCTCTCTCTAGTGAATGCTTGCATTCTCTGTCAAATTTTGAAAAATAAATAACCATAGATAGTGTCTCTTCTACACACAAAGCTCTTCATTTTTAAAAAAAGAATTGCTTACTTAATTTTATTTATTATTACTGTTATTATTTTTAAATTCAACCAGAGAGAAAGAGGGAAAATGAGAAAACAAGCCACCAGGTTCACAACTCAAACCATATGATCAGCCATGTGGGAGTCCAGTACCTTAACCACCACCCCTCCTTCCAGCCTCCACAAAACTCTTCTCAAAGGTCATTAAAAAACAACAACAACAAACAACTCAGGGCCAGCTCCGAGCCTGGTGGTTAAGGCAGCCAGACATTACACAGTCAACTGTGTAGTTCGAGTCCCAGCCCAGGGCTTGAGAAACTTGCCAGGCACATGTGTGTGCATACCCAAAATCCCTAAAGAAGGGAGAGATGGAAGAGAAGAGATTGCAGTGTGGCTATTCCCCGGGGTTAGAGGGCGTGCTTTCTCCTCTCCATCTCTCTCCCTTTCTGACTGGTGCACATACCCTCTAACAACAACAACAAAATCAATCTGTACTAGCAATAGTGCCTCACGGAAGTGACAGAGGGGCTTCTAGGGCCCAAGTGGGCGAGAAAGGAGGACATTCAGGAGGCACCGAGACTTGCCAGTGTCAAGGGCTGAATGTTTTCCCTAGTCTCTGCCACTGCATAAGCACAGAAGCTCCATGGAACTTTTTTTTTTTAATAAGAGATTTTTGCTATAGGGTGCATGCACTCACTGAACAGACAGAGAGACAGAAAGTGAGAAATCATCTCCTAGTGGGAACGGCTATGTTGCAATCCTCTCTCCGCCTTTCCCCTCTCAAGATCTTGGGCATGCAAGCACACGTACCCGGCATGCGTTTCCATCTGCCAGGTCTGGGATTTGAACCATAGTCAACTATGTGGGAGTCCAGTGACATAACCACTACGCTATCTGCTAGTCTCCCCTTTTTTATGTTTTCTACTAGAATATTTTCAAACAGAAAAAGTTGCGAACACTTGTTCACCACCTAGACTTAACAGTTGTGAACTTACCATCATAGTCTCATTCTTTACCTCTAATTAGATAGATCTAGCTAGCCGTCAATCATCTGGCTGTCTATTTACAGGATTACTTCAAATAATTTGCATGTATCATGACACTTTATCTCAAAACCATTCAGCCTAACAGTTTCCTAAAAACCAGGATATTCTCTTATATCATCAGAGCACCATCTCACACCAGCCAATGTTAGCAATTACCTAACATCCTCTAAATCCCTGTCCATATTCAAACATGTCCAAATGTTTTTTCATCTTTTGAAGATGTTCATTGAAATTGTGTGTGTTTGTGTGTTTGTGTGTTGTGTGTGTGTGTGTGTGTGTGTGTGTGTATGTGTAATGGCCAGAAGGTGTGTGTGCTCACCAGAGAGAGAGAAAGAGATCCCCCCCTCCATGAGGGATGCTCATGCTGCAATCCCTTCTACGTTTCTCTGCCCTGTCTAGATTTGGGGCACACATGCGCAAGCACCTAGCTTGCTTTTCAACAAGTCCACCAGGGCGAGGATTCAAACCAGAGTTGGCCATTTGGGATTTGGCTCCCTTAACCATTAGGCAATGGCCAGTCCCATGTTATGTTTTTGAGATATATTTATGTCATCTAGTATCTTCAGTTTTATTGCTGTATAGTATTTCATTATGTTATCTACATGTTTATATTATACCCAATTATATACATACACACACACACACACACACACACACACATATATACAGCCTGTTCAAATTATGTTATTTATTTATTTATCTTATGTTTTTTTCTAGAGGGTGCATGTGCTTGCCAGAGAGAGACAGTGACAGAGAGGAGAGAGCTCCCCCGCAGGGAATGGTCATGCTGCCATCGGTGTTCCTCCATCTCTCTTGCCTTTCGGGACTTTGGGCACACACACACACACACACACACACACACACACACACATGTGCCCAGTGTGTTTTTCAAACAACTAGGTCCAGTATTCAAACCACACAGTCAGCCACATGGGATCTGGCTGCCTTAACCACCACTCCACAGAGCCGGCTCCGAAGTGTTGGTTTTTAAAGCTATATACTAAGCAAGAATCAAGCATTGCATATCTCTTTACATGATTTTATTTATTTATTCCACAATAATGGTGTGTTTGGGGTGACAGAGTCTCAACATCACAATCCAGCCATGGTCCTCATTCAGCTCCAGGTCTCTTCCCCAGAATACCCAGAGAAGTCTCTGGACTTGAACAAGGAACTTTTCCATATGGAATTGCCTCACAGGGAGTTGCATTTTACCACTGTTCCACCATCTGCAGTGGCCCCTCTGCATAGTGTTTTAATATAGAGCAACCTTTCACCTTGATAATTACTTTTATAAAACTCATGTGCTTGCAATATGTAAGCCAATTGACTTGAAGAATGCTTTATATTTTTAATGTGTCTGCTTTTTCTCATGACATCATTTTAACCTGTTTCTATCTCCGGTTTTCTTGTAAACTAGACGTTAGGTTAAAGGTTTATTTAGATCCACATTAAATAACTTTGGTAAGAATACTTCACAGATGATACTATAGACTGAGTATTAAATCATATCAGGAGATATCTAATATCAGGTTGTCCCACTCCAACTTGGTTAAGGTGACAACACATTCGGTAAGCTCCTGGAACACAGCAAATACACAATAAATATTATCTATTATTAATCTTATTAAAGACTCCCTCACTTCCGGCTAACTTTCTTCATGTGGCTTGGCTTTCCAGTGACATAGCTGGGGCTCAAACCCAGACCTTTAATTTTGTATCTTTTCTCCCTCAGTCCCTTCAGTCCTTAGAAATCTGAGGTAGAAAATATCTCACTTTGGGGAAGGAGAAGAAAGTCACTTTGAACTTGTACTTTAACTATCCCCTTTATAGCCTTTTTCTAGCTACAGTGGGATGTGGGAAAGCGTTCTTGCTGGGGAGAGGGCCCTAGGTACTGAATGGAGTGTGAGGAGGGTGAGGGAAGCCACCACGGCTGTGCCATCGGTTCTGGTCCAAGCGGAGGGTAGGAATGCCATTGTGGCTCACAGTGGAGCCGGCTGACCACTGAGGGATCCCTGGCAACCAGCTGCAGGAGCTCCAGGCAGGCTGAGAGAGCAGGGCTCTGATCCTAATCCCAGCCCTATATTTGGAGTTAGGTCCTTGTTTGCAAAGTGGGACCCAATGCCTGAGTTCTGGCATCCACATGGAGCCACACCAGCCTTGACTGGCTTCATGCACTCTTGAAGCAGGCTCTTCCAATACTGATTGAAGAGTCCAGCCCATATTCTCAATTCGGCAGATACTGTGCAAATCCAGCCTAGAAAACCAACGCCTGAGACAAGGAGATTCCTGGGCACTTCTGGGCAGGCCTGAGATGGGCACAGCTCCCTACTGTACCCTGAGGAGTCCCAGAGCTTCTTCCCTGATGCTTGGTTGTGTCAACCAGTCCCCAGAGCGTGGGTCTGCAATGGCCGGAAACTCAACTTTCCCACAGCGTCACATCCAAGTTCCTGCGTGAGGCCTCTCCTCTAGTGCTGATTGATTTAGACGAGCGGACTGCTGAGCCCGTTCGACAGCCACGCTCCTTGTGTTGTCTATAGAGAATTACCAGGAAGAGGCTGCAGGCTGAGTTATGCACATTGATGTTGTCGCTCAGGGTGGGGCTTCAGGGAGGCCTTAGAGACAGGGAGGGGGTGGTAGCCCGGCCCCTATACGTGCCATTGGCCCCAGAGCTTCAACACAAATGCTTTCAACTCCAACTTCTCTGCACATCTCCTTTGCCCCGCTGTGACCCTTCCTTTATTCATTGTAGAGGTATGTTGTGTGGGAGAATCACACACTCTTTTTTTATTATTTTATTTGTTCATTTATTTATTTATTTTCATTTGTTTATCTTAATTTGACCAGAGAGACATGGGAGGGTGGGGAGGGGGGCAGGCGGAGTGAGAAAGTAAGCCACCGGCTCGGGGAATCGAACTGTGTTCAGCTATGTAGAAATGTCCAGTGCCTTAACTACCATGCCACCTGCAGGTCCTGAGAATCACACACTCTTTAATTGGGTCCTGACAAGACCCTTTGGACTGGTTAGCAAGAGGGACACATAAGTGTACCTGTGGGTGGGTGAAGGGACCCCACACATGGCCCCTTAAAGTACAGGAATATGTCCGTATATTTATACATCCGTCTGTGGATCGGTTATGATGCAGTCCCTCTGTCAGATGGCTGAGGGTTGGGGGCTGCAGGGGAACTCCTCGCAGTTCCTCAAATATGCCTGCCACATAACCCTCAGGGCCTTTGTACTGTTTCCTTCGCTTAGAACACCCTCCCCAGATTTTGCCATGGTTTACACAGATCCAGCCCAGCCCTCGGATCCTGCTCTGCTTTCTTGCAAGTCATGCAAGATATTTTATAATTTTATTTATTTCTTGGGTTTGCCACCCATCTCACCATGCTACGTGTAGGACCTGATTTGTCACTGCAGTATCCCCAGTGCCTGGGGATGTGCCTAACTCTCTCACTAAACATTTTCTGGGAGAATTAACAATGGATGGATGATTTAGGTAACTTTTAGCTCTAAGAAGCCAGGACTTTGGATAGTCACTCTTTTTTTTTTTTTTTTTTTTTTTTTTTTTTTTTTTTTTTTTTTTTTTTTTTTTTTTTTTAAGAGAGAGAGTGTTTTTGTTTCTTTTGTTTTGTTTTGCTTTAGGGTGCATGCATTCTCCAGAAAGACAGAGAGACAGAAAGTGAGAAATCACCCCCAGGGGGAGGACCATGCCAAAATTCCTTCTCCTCCATTCTCCTCTCAGGATCTTGGGCAAGCATGCACATGTGCCCAGCATCAGTTTTTTAAGTTGCTAGATCCAGGACTTGAACAACAGTCGACTATGTGGGAGTCTAGTGATATAACGATTATGCCATGTGCTGGTCCTTAAGGGATACTCTTTTTAGACAAGAACTGGTGACACAGCCATGGGAGGCTCCCACTGCCTTCCTCACACCCCATCCAGAACCTGGCATCCACTCCTCGGCAAGAACGTTTTCCACCATCTGAAAGGATTTTTGCTCTTTTTGTCTCTCTGTCTCTCTCTGTCTTTCTGGCAAGTACACATGCCCTACAGAAAAACCTCTCAAAAAAAAAAAAAAAAGTTGGGGAGGGAAACATAGTTGAAGTACATAGTTCAAAGTGACACTCTTCTCTTCCCCTAGAGTAAGTTTTCCTGATCAACATTTTTTAAAGAATTTTTTTTGGAGAGGATTTTGCACATGCGCTTACCAGAAAGACAGAGAGAGACAGAAAGACAAAAAGCGAGAAATCACCCCCAGGGGGATGGCCACGCTGCAATCTCTTCTCCTCCATTCTCCCCTCGGGATGTTGGGCATGCATGCACACGCGCCCAGCGTGAGTTTAAGCCACCAGGTCCAGGACTCGAACCGTGGTCAACTGCATGGGAGTTGAGTGACATAGCCATTACGCCAATTGCTAGTCTCAAGAATTATTTTATTTGGGACCAGCAGTTAGCATAATGGCTATGTCACTGGATTCCCACGTAGTCGACCGTGGTTCAAGTCCCGAACACGGTGGCTTAAACTCATGCCTGGCACGTGTGCGTGCGTGCCCAAGATCCCGAGAAGAGAATGGAGGAGAAGGGATTGCAGCGTGGCCATCCCCCCTGGGGGGTGATTTCTCACTTTCTGTCTCTCTGTCTCTCTCTGTCTGTCTGGTGAGCGCACGCACCCTATAGCAAAAAAACCTCTCCAAAAAAATAAAATAAAAGAATTATTTTATTTAACTTTATTTATTTATTTATTTATTTAATTTGACCAAAGAGGGACAGAGCGAGGGAGCAAGAGAGAGAGAGAGAGGAAAAGTGGGAAAGCAAGCCGCTAGGTCCGGGACTCAAACCAAGGTCAGCCATGTGGGAGTCCGTTGCCCTTAACCACCATGCCACCTGCCCATCCCTGACTAACATTTTTCATTTTTAATTGTTAGGGGGCACATGTTCTTGCCAAAGACAGGGGAAGAGGGAGAAATCACCCTCAGTGAGGCGAGGTCATATGACAGTCCCTTCTCCTCCATTTCTTCATCCTGTCAGGCTTTGGGGCACATGTGCACATGTACCTGGCATGTTTTTCAAGCTGCTGGGGCCAGGATTTGAACTGCAGTCCTGTCTAGCTGCCCTTTTTTTTTTTAAAAAAAAAAAAAAAAAAAGGTTTTTGTCATAGGTACATGTGATCGTTAAAGAGAGAGAGACAGAGAAAGGGAAAGTGAGAAATCACCTCCCCTTCAGGGGCAATCCCTTCTCCTCCATTCTCCTCTCTTGGGATTTTGGGCATGTATGCACATGTATCTGGCATGATTTTCAAGCCACTGGTTGGTCTGAGACTTGAACTGTGGTTGATCATATGGGAACCCAACACCTTAGCCACCATAACACCTGTTAGCCCCCCATCTAACATTTTAAAGGCCTGAAGTGAGGGCCCGAGAGAATCAGGGGAACATAGAGAATTGCAGATGTGGTGGAGGAAGCCATCCTGAGAGAAGGTTTGAGGGCGTTTCTCTAGAAGGACTTACTGGCTGAACCACATGCTTAAGGGACTGGGGCAGCACTCAGCGATGGAGTGGGGAGGCCTGAGCAGGAAGGAAAAGCAGGTTCTCCTCTCTGCCCTGAAATGCCCAGACAGCCATGGTCTGGGGGATTAAGCTGGCCTTTCCAATTCTACTTCCATTCTGTGTACCAGATCCTGTGTCTGATGATCAGAGATGCTTGGTGTTTAAAAGGCTTCATCAAGGCCTTGCTTGGACACAAGATGAGCTATTAAGTGAGACCACACTCCTTTGGCTTTGAAGACTGATACAGGCACCTACTGATAAGAGGGTTCTTATGTAGTTCAAATGAACGTCGGTCCATAAAGCATCTGCACCAGCTGGCCGGCAAGGCAGAACAAACATGAGCTCGATAGCCTGTGTCCACCTGAAGCTCAAACACAAATGCCAGGGTAATAATAGCCAGCCCTCCCTGAGAGATGGCTTTAATACTAACTCATCTCATCTTCACAATGACCCTGTGAGACAGTCACTATCATTATTCTCAGTTACAGACAAGAAACCGAGGCAGAGACGTTGACTCCCATAGCCCAAGGTCACAAAGATGAGTTAGAACCAGGATTAGGACACTGTCGTCTGGTTTCAGACCCTGCACTCTTAGCTACTCCCCCATCTCATATTTGTTCCCACTCTGATCCAGGTACCTCTGTCCCTGTGAATAGGAGGTTGGTCTCCAATTCCTGTTCCAAAGTGGAGGTAAAACAGGACCTAGGAAGCCAATCCCATGCCCTGGTGATGCAGGGAAAAGCAAGGAGAACCATTACCTTCTCTAATGCATTTTCCTGTTCAGTACAACCTCAGCCCAGGCCGTCAAACCTAGCTCTGCCACTAGTTCAACAACAGAGTGCACAAAAAGATGCTCGACATCGTTAGTCACCAGGGAAATGCAAATTGAAACCACAATGAGATGCCTCTTCACGCCCACTAGGATGGCTGTAACAAAACAAAACAAAACCCCAGAAAAATAACAAGTCTAGATCAGGATGAATTGGAACCCTCATACACAGCTGGTGGGAATGTAAAATGATGCAGTCATGTTGAAAAACTGGCATGACTTCAGAAAGGAAAACAAAGAGTTACCATATGACTCAGTAATTTCACCCCTAGATATGTAGCATACGCAAAAGAATTGAACACTGGCTTTTCAAGAAGATTTGAACTAAACTGTTTATAACATCACTATTCATGACAGGTCAAGAACAGAAACAACCCAAATGTCCATCAATGAATGACTAAATAAACAAGATGTGGTATAACCATACAGTGGAATACTGTTTAGTCATAAAAAGGAAGTACTAGCACATGCTATCATGTAGATGAACCTTGAAAACATGCTAAGTGAGGGAACCAGCAGTTAGCGTAATGGCTATGTCACTGGACTCCCACGTAGTCGACCGCGGTTCACGTCCCGGACCCGGTGGCTTAGAACTCACGCCGGGCGCGTGTGCGTGCGTGCCCAAGATCCCGAGAGGAGAATGGAGGAGAAGGGATTGCGGTGTGACCATCCCCGCTGGGGGGTGATTTCTCGCTTTCTGTCTCTATGTCTCTCTCTGTCTGTCTGGCGAGCGCACGCGCCCTATAGCGAAAAACCTCTCCAAAAAAAAAAAAAACAAAACAAAACATGCTAAGTGAAAGAAGCCCAGATGGCCACAAACTGGATAATTCCATTTATATGAAATATCCATATTAGGTAAACCCATAAAGACAGAAAATAGATCAGTGGTTTTCAGGAGCTAGGGGAAGGAGACCCTGTTTAATGGGTATAAGAGTTCCTTTTGGGGTGAAGAAAGTGTTTCGGAACAAAGGTGGTGGTTGTACAATAGTATGAATATACTAAATGCCTTTGAATTGTCCACTTTACAAGTGTTAATTTTAGGGCCAGCCCTACCTGGTTGTTAAGGTAGCTCAGTTCTACATAGCCGACCACATGGCTCAAGTCTGGGACTTGGCTGCTTGAAAAACACACGAACAGTGCATGTGTGCCCAAAATTCTGAGAGGAGAAGAGATGGAAGAGATTGTGGTGTGACCATGCCCCATAAGGATTACTTTCTCATTTTCTCTCTTTCCCTCACTCTCCCACTCTTTCCCTCCCTTTCCCGCTCAAGCTACCAGGTTTGGGACTTGAACTGAACGTCTGGCCAAGTGGGATCCAGCTGCCTTCACCACCATGCCACTGGCTGGCTCATCTCTACCTCTCTGTGGCTCCCTCCAGTGAGTAGACAGGCACTCTGGAAAAAAAAAATTATTTGTCAATTTTATGTTATTTAAGTTTTATCCCAACTTTTTTCTTTTAAAATTAGTATATTTATTTTATTATATGTATTTATTTGTTTATTTACTTTAATTTGATCAGAGAGGAGGGACAGAGTAAGAGAGAGAAGGGAAGTGATAAAGCAAACTGCCAGGTCTGGGACTCAAACTGCGGTTGGCCATATGGGAGTCCAGCACCCATGACCTGCCAACCCCCCAATTTTTTAAAAAAATAAAGACATAAATTGTAGAAGAGGAGAGAAATGTTATCTTGGCATCTGTTCTTCTAATAACCTGAGCGATGGAATGAAGGATGCTTGGGAGTAAATGCAACACTCCAGGAGGCTGCCTTACAGAGGGAGTTTCCGCTAGTGTACGGAGACCTCCCCGAGTGCACTGGGCAGGGATGGCGGAAGCTGGGGCTGGATCCTGGTGTCAAGACCCTGTTGGGGTTGCTTTCTCTCTGTCTCTCTTTCTCTCTGTGTGTCTCTCACTAATGGAAGAAATAAATAAACAAAAAAATATATGAGGAAGAGAAAGAAAGAAGGAAGGAAATCTGAGTGCTTTTGCTAACTGTGGCTCAGTGTGAGTTACAGCAGCCATCACACCAATGATAACACCCAGGGCTTCCTCCGCCTAGGCACTGCTGTGTGGACCTATCGCTCATCACAAGACTGTGAAGGAGAGCCCCCATTGCCGCGTAGCCAAGAAAGGGCAGCGATGGGACTTGAACCCAGGCACTCTGCTCTGATGTTACAGCCAAGTCCCGAGGATTCCGCGCTACTGCAGTGATGAAGATAACGTTGAGAATCACAGCAGCTGGCAGTTAGTGGGTACTATGTGTTAGGTGTGTGCTAAGTACTGGGTCATTGGAAAAGTCATGATGCATATTTGCATAGAAAAACAGAAAAATACATCATGACTTTCCTGGCCACCCTAGTTTGTGTATTCACACGCTCATTCCATAACTATTCATTGAGCACCTGCTGAGTGCCAGGTGCTTTTCTGAGCACAGGTCACATCACCAAAGAGGACCAACCAGGGGCCTGTGCTCCTGGAGTACACATTCAGGAAGGGAATGAGAGGGGACACTCTGGAAATTGTGAACACTGTGTCAGGTACCTGCACGGGCTAGCCCAGAAAACAGGGTAAGAAGTTACCTAGGGAGGGAAAGAGGGGAGCTAATTTTCAGAGGAGATCCAGGAGGCCTGCCTGAGGAGGTGACAGGGGGCAGGGACATGAATGAAGCAAGGAAGAAAAATTTGCAAAGACCTGGGCAAGACCAGCTCTGAGAGGGACTAGCGAACACACAAACCCTGAGATAGACAAGCTTAGAGGAGCAGCAGAGTCCCACGGATGGGGACAAGCAGGGAAGAAACGGGGATGTTGACGGTCAGAGTTGCATGTGGTCAGAGCACTTGGGGATTCACAGACCCCGGTGAGAAACTTGGAAGCCATTGTGTCCAAGAGAAGCCATACACTTCCTCAATTAGTGCTTGCAAATGACCCCATGAGGCACATACAGGCGTTACTCCTGCTGTATTATCCTGAGTCTGAAACTCAGAGTGCTCAAGTAACGAGCTCAAGATGGAGTTCCAAACCAAGTAAGGTTGGAACAGGGACCTGACCCTGGTCCTGGACCCCCAGAGCTCACACTTTAACTGAGCCAACAACGAATCTCTGCTAGAGATCTCTTACCGAAGCTGGTTCAAGCTCCGTACAGGAGTGCACTCACACTGTGTACGCTCTGTGTTTAAGGCAGAACCCTGAGAAACCAGGAGATGCCCAGAGGAAAAGGAAATTAGTGCTGAAGCCCTGGGCACACGGGAACTCAGCCTAATCCTCGTAACAACCAGTGAGCCAGCGTGATTAATGGCCCCATTTTACCAACGAGGAAAACAGAGTCACAGTTCTTTAAGCTGCCAGAGGTCTTGCAGAGGTCAGATGGTGGAGCTAGAATCGGACCAAGTCAGTGGGTCTCAATCCAGAGCCAAGGTGCTTAACCACATGACGCTGATCATAGATCCCTAATAAAGGGAACTCCACCAACCACAGGCCTGTCCAACACGCAGGGCTTAACCCCTTGTGGGGTGAGGACCATCTGACCACCCTGCCTCTCCTCTCATACCCCTCTTCCCAGCTCAGGCTAAATCCTCAAATTCTCCTTCCACCCTACCCTTAGGACACGACCCGTTGCCAAATCCTGCTAGGTTGTCTGGCACCTGTCCACTCCCTCTTTTCCACACCCAGTGTCCCATGGACTCTTTCATTCTCTCACTCACAAAGTGGGAAGGCAAAGATGATCAGACAAGGCCCCACCCTCAAGAAGCTTACTATCCAGTGGGCAGAACGATGAGTAGATGATTAATGTGCAGTGAATAAGCCCATGGGAAAGGAAGCATGGGGTTTCACCTGTAAGTGACGGGGGAATAGATATCCAGGCAACCTGAGGAAGTCTGGGAAGGCTTCCTAGAAGAAGTGATGCTTGAACTGAGACCTGCAGGACAGAAAGGACGATAGTCACGACCAGCTCATTCATAGCTGTCTGCAGTTTGGCCCTGGATGGTGATCACACCTTCCTGGCCTTGATCCCCCAAAAATCCCCTGCTCTGCACAATCTGCCCTATAGCTTCCGTCCAAGCAGGGATTGGAAGAGCATGAAGCAAATGCTTCGTATTCCGCCAGCCTTGGATTTAAATTTTCATTCTGACACTAACTGGCAGTCTTGGACTGGTTGTTTAACATCTCTAAGCCATGGGAAGGAACGAAGTACTGACTTGTGCTATGATGTAGATGAACCTCAAAAGTATGCCAAACAGGAAAACATTCCTCAGCTGTGAAATAGTGAGAACAGCACCGACTGTGTAGCTGTTGGAACAATTAGGAAAAACATATGTTAACATGGCACATGGCAGTTCCTTGTGATCGCTCTTGAGATTTTACTGTGTGTGCTGTCTGAAATACATTTTCCTCCCAAATCTCAACTTTATTAAGAAGTCACCTGAAACCCAAGAGTTGAAATTCCCATCTCTTCCTCCTCCATTCTCCTTTCTCACTTCTGTTCGAGAACATCTTATAGTCGGCTTTGCAGTAGGGATGTGGCAGGCCTGAATCTCCATCAAATACTCAGCTTCTGAGAATGGTCATTGTGCTTTAGTACTTTCTCACCCCCTCCCTTCTCAGCCCAGTCCTTGGATCAGTGCAGTTCTTAGCCAGCATTTACAAGGTTGAGGGGCCAGACAGCAGCACAGTGAGGAAAAACATGACATTCTGCACACGGGAAGGCTCCAGGTTTATGCCCAAGGACCTCCCTGGCTACGAGTGGGCACATGTACCCCCATGTCCAAGGCTGACCGAAACGTAGGGGTGGATCGCAGTGTCAAGACCGCATTGTGGATTCTGTCTCTCTCTCTTTCTCTCTCACTTATGGAAGAGACACATAGATACTTAAAAACATAGATTGAAATATGGGCCAAATCATATCCTGAGGAATGTGTATCTGAGACAACTGGGTAATGGTCATGGGGTATCATCCTCCCCATGGGCCACAGAAGGGACAGAACAAGGAACCCATACCCAGTGGTTGACTGGGTGCAATGGAGAGAATGAGATAGGTCAGATCCAGAAGAGATGGGAAAGACAGGAAAGAGAAGATGGAAATTAGTAAAACTAATAATGCTTCAAATTGTCTGACCTTATAAACGGCAGTCATTTTACTTCACATTGAAAGTTTCTTACAAATAGGCAATCCCCAAAAGAAGAAGTTTGAAATGACATTAAATATATGGGGGGGGGAGGGGAATCTAAATTCACCCAGTAAAAAGCAAAAAAAAAAAAAAAAAAAAAAAAGAAAAGAAAAAAGAAAAAATAGAAAATTAGAACAAGATACAAGATTTGAGTGATAAAGACAAGATATACATGCCCTTTGGTGACCTCCCTGCCACCACTGGCAGGATGTAAATTGTTCCAACATTTAAATATGCATATCCTTACTTCTGGGAAATTTTCTCAAGGAAATTATCAAACAAGTGTGTGCTAGTATGTACAAGAAGCATTTTATTACAGCATTACCTATAACAGCAAAAAATGGCAAACAACTAAGTATGCCCAATGATTGGATGCTGTCAAATAAATCATGGCATCCATATAGTGGAGTATTATGTAGCCATAATGTGCAAAATCTATATTTCTTAATCTTTCTTGAAAGATGCTCATGATAATCCCCATCTTTCATCAATAACAAAAATCAACTCAAAATGGATTAAAGATCTGAACCTAAGACCTCAAACTATAAAACTACTTGTGGAAAACACTGGGGAAACTCTGGGAGACATTGGGGTAGGCAAAGACTTCTTAAATAAGACTCCCAAAGCACAGGCAATAATCCCTAAAATAGACAAGTGGGACTATATCAGGTTAAGAAGTTTCTGCACAGCAAAGGACACAGTAACATGTGTGAATTGACAACCCACAAAATGGGAGAATAGTTTTGTCAAATATGCCTCAGACAAGCGACTGATAACCAGCATACACAGAGAACTCAAGTGGCTTACCCCCCCCCCAAAAAAATGATTAACCCAATTAAAAGATGAGAAAATGAGCTGAACAAAAAAAAACTCTCTAAGAAAATGTATGAACAGCCAAAAAGCATATGGGGAAGTGTTCAACATCCCTCATCATAAGGCAGATGCAGATTAAAACCACAGTGAGATACCACCTAATCCCTGTCAGAATGGCAAAGATTAAAAATACAAAAAGTTGGAAGTGTTGGTGCAGATGTGGTGAGAGGGGAACCCTCCTACACTGTTGGTGGAAATGTAAACTGGTTCAGCCACTGTGGAAAACAATATGGAGTTTCATCAAAGATCTACAAATAGAACTACCACTTGATCTAGCAATCCATTTCTGTGTATCTACCCAAAGGACAGGAGAATGCTCATTCAGAAAAGTGTTTGCACATCAATGTTTATTGCAGCATTATTCAGTATGACTAAAACATGAAACCAACCTAAATGTCTACAAACAGATGAATGAATAGAAAAAGTGTGGCACATATACTCTATGGAATACTACTCAGTCATTAAAAAAACAAGATCCTGACATTTGATAGAAAGTGGTTAATGTGGTTCGAGTCCCCGATCTGGTGGCTTAAACTCACCCCGGACGCGTGTGTGTGCATGCCCAAGATCCTGAGAGGAGAATGGAGAAGGGATTGCAGCGTGGCCATTCCCCCAGGGGGTGATTTCTCACTTTCTGTCTCTGATTTTCTGGAGAGCACACACACCCAATAGCAAAAACCTCTCAAAATAAAAAAAAATAATAAAAAATAAAAAATAAAAGAAAAAGAAAAGAAAAGAAAAAGAAAAAGAAAAAAAGAAAAGAAAATGGTCAAATATGGAGGATCTATTGCTGAGTGAAGGAAGCCAGAATATGAAAGAAAGATATTGTATGTATCCACTTAGTATATACCGACTATCCACACTTTATGGTAGAGATTGAAATATTGGAGGGCTTAAAAGCAGTGAAAATTGTTATGGATGCTGAAGACAGTGTGTAACAAAGCAGGGGGAGAAGGGAAGAGTACAGAAAAGAATAGCAGAGAGAACAAATGGAGAGGTATGACATTAGTGGGACACAAAAATGACTTATTTCCTGTTGATGATAACATGTATAGTATTTTCACCTGGACTGGTCTGAGAAGTATTTCATGTTGGGTAAATTCTTTATATAAGCCAAATGATATATAGAGATTGAATGTTTGAAAAAAATAGAGAATAACTAATAATAATAATAATAATAACCAAAAAAATGCTGAAAAGCTATTTGATGATGATGATGTGGATAGTAATGTCTTTGTCTTGACTGTTATGCATGGTAATCATGCTGGAAAAAGAAATGTAATACACTGTAAAGACATGTGTGATTCAATGTAACATTAAAAAGATTATGATAATAAATAAAATTAAATAAATTAAAAAAGAAAGATGCTCATGATATAGTAAAAGTGAAAAAAATCATATTATAAAATGATATATGATTCAATTTTTGCATTTATATGTTGCTATAGACTAAATGTATTCCTTCAAAATTTGTATGATGAAATATTAACCCCTAGGTGATGGTATTAGGAGGTGGAGTCTTTGGGAAGTGATTTGGTCACGAGAATAGAACTCTCATAACGGAATTAGTGCTCTAATAAAGGACTCCAGAGAGATGTCTTGCTCCTTCTACCATGTAAGGTTACAGTAAGAAGACAGTAGTCTATGACACTGCAGACCCCTGCCAGACACTGAATCTGCCAGCACCTTCATCTTGAATTTCCCAGCCTCCAGAACCATCAGAAATGTGTTTCTGGGTCTTGTTTTGTTTTAAATTTTACCAGAAGGACCAAGTGCTCACTGGGGAGAGATAGAGAGAGAGGGAGAGAGTGACAGAAAATGAGAAATCACTCCCCATGGGGCATGGTCATGTTGCAGTCCTTTCTCTTTCCTTTCTCCCTCCTTTTGGGATTTTGGGCACACATGCACATGAGCCCAGCATGTTTCTCAAGGTGCCAGGTCTAGGACTAAAATGGAGTAGTAGGCCCTGTGGGATCCAGGCACCTTAACTACCACGCTATGGGCTGGCTCAAGTTTCTGCTGTGTATTAGCTACCCAGTGTATGACATTTTGCTACAACAGCCCGAATGGACTAAGACATATGCATACCTATACAGGTATGAATCACTTATCGATGGGGTTATGTTCTGAGAAATGTGTCATTAGATCATTAGATTTCACTGTAGTGAAAACATCATAGTGTGTATTTACACAAACCTAAATGGTGTAGCCTATTACAACCTATTGCTCCTAGGCTACAAGTCTGTACTGTACTGACTTCTGCAGGCAGTTATAGCACAATGGTTAAGTATTTTTGTATCTATAACTAAACATAGAAAAGATAGAGTAACTAGATAATATAACAGGTAAAAATGGTATACCTGTAGAGGGCACTTATGGATGGAGCTTGCTGGACTAGAAGTGGTCTCAGTAAGTCAGTGAGTGAGTTGTGAGTGAATTATTGCACACGATCACAGACTTTATACACACTACATTTAGGCTCCACTAGATTTATAAAAATGTATTTCTTTCTTCGATAATAAATTGACCTTAACTTACTGTGACATTTTTACTTTATAATGTTTTAACTTTTTGACGTTTGCAATAACCCTATGAAACATATATATTGTACAGCTGTATAAAATATATTTTTTAATCCTTATTCTAGAAGCTTTTTCAAAAATTATTTGAGAGCTTTTTGCTATAGGTCATGTGTTCTTGCTGGAGAGACAGAGAAAGACAGGGAAAAAGAAAGTGAGAAATAGGGAACCAGCAGTTAGCGTAATGGCTATGTCGCTGGACTCCCATGTAGTCGACCGTGGTTCGCATCCCGGACCCGGTGGCTTAAAACTCATGCCGGGAGCATGTGTGTGCGTGCCCAAGATCCCGAGAGGAGAATGGAGGAGAAGGGATTGCGGCGTGGCCATCCCCCCGGGGGGTGATTTCTCGCTTTCTGTCTCTATGTTTCTCTCTGTCTGTCTGGCGAGCGCACACGCCCTATAGCGAAAACCTCTATAAAAAAAGAAAGTGAGAAATCACCCCTCCTGGGGAATGGCCATGCTGCAATCCCTTCTCCATTCTCCTGGGATTTGGACACACTCATCCGGGCACATGTGCGTGGTGTGGTTTCAAGCTGCTAGAGTCCTAACTCGAACTGCATTAGCCATGTGGGAATCCTGCGCCTTAATCACTATGCCACCTGCCAGCCTCCATTTTTAAAATTCTCTTTAAGATTTTTTTGTTAAAAATGAAGAAACAAGCACACACATTAGCTAAGGCCTACTCAGGGTCAGGATCACCAACATCACTGTCTTCTACCACCGCATCTTGTTCACTGAAAGAGCCATAAAACAAGACAACGTGAGATTAAGTCAAGCACAAGAGAAAATGATGCAGCCAAGAGACCCAGGAAACAAAATATATGAGACTACTGCTGGCATAACATAGCCTACTGAATACTTCTTATATCCATATATAAGTAGTTTAAAGGGATGAAATGTGGAAGACAGTGAAATTGCTCTTCCCTCAGGGTATGGTCAACCTAACAAGGAAGTTAAGGTGTGGAATGCCTGAAAATACATGAAGTGACAATAGTGTTAATGCCAATAAATAACAGGGCCCAGACTTATCACACAGTTAGTAACAATCAGTTATCCTACCAATCAGTTTAAAATAATGATTAAAAAGTATAGTAAATCCCTAAGCCAGTAAAATAGTCATTTATTATCAAGTATTACGTGTTGTATGTAAGTATATATACTAACTTTTACACAACTGGCAGTGCAGTACGTTTGTTTAACCACTATCATTGCAAACACATGAGTATCACGTCACTTCACATCACTTCACTTCGCAGGAATTCCTGCCCACTCTAGGCACATCCAAAACAAAGAGATCCCAAAGAAACTGGCTCCAGGCAACAGCAAGTCAACCCTTGGGCTTGGACTTGCCCAGGCTGCAGAAAATCTAAGACTTCTCTGGAGGAGAGGAGCAGCATTTTGGGTGGCATTTAGAGCAAAATCTAGGAGGACTATCCTTAGAGATAGGTCCTGCTGCTTCCAAGAGCCTACGGCAACATTCCATCTATTATTTATTTTCTTTTTTTAAAGTTTATTTATTGTATTTATGATAGCGCATGCACAAGTCTGAGAGAGAAAGACAAAGAGAGAGAAAGAGAAGCCACGGGATCTCCTCACACGGCCATCCCTTTTTCTTAGCCTCCAGCGTGTCAGGATCTGAGGCACACGTGTACACCTGGGCATGGTTTCAAGCCAATCTGGGGATCTGAACTTGGCCATGTGGCTTCTAACTTTGCAGTTCAGTTCGTTAGCAACGGTGCGATAAGTCTTGGCTTTGTTATTTATTGGCATTAACACTATTGTCACTTCATGTATTTTCAGGCATCCCACACCTTATCTTCCTTACTAGGTTGACCATATCCTGAGGGAAGAGCCAGTTTCACTGTTCTCCGCATTTCATCCCTTCAGCACCAAGCATGGTGCCTCTGCAACAAAATCATTTCTTTAACACATAGTTATTGAGAGCCCACAATATATCAGGCATTGTGGTGGGCACTGGAAAGTCTAGAGTACATGGTGAACACAGGCCCCCTGCCTCACTGAATGCACATCGTGGAAGATGAACACTAGGCCTATGCAGATAGTGAACAAGAGGACATACTACCAAATGCCCGTCTGACTACAGGATTTCAACTACACTTATACATGATGGGAGAGAAAAATGACTGTTTAACTAAGTGATTCCACCCTGCCATTCCGCTCAGAGGACCCACATCCAGAGAGAGCCCAAGATGGAAGCAGTGAAATTCCCTTTCTGTCCTGTGCATCTCACCACGCTGAATTGGGCTCTGATGTTAATGTATTTTCTTTTAATGCATCGCCCTTTGATAAGAGCTGTTTCCTCTGGTGTTTGACCAACGGACTCAGTGACGTGTTCCATCTTAGAAGGAAAATGGTCCTGTCGAATTTACTGAGTGATGGTTTGTGGTTTTTCAATTTGGCACTCCATGGGGAGCTTTCAAGGGTAATATTGATCACCTGTGATTTTCACACTCTGTACGGACTTTAGAAACTAATCCCTGATAAAGTTGGACTCCCCCGTGTGTTGTGCTATTGACTATCCACTCACTCAGTCTATGACATTCACTAGTTGAATCCCATCTGTTCTTAAGTTCCCACTGTGTGTACTATTCTATGAACTGAAGCTGTATGGATGAATCTAAAGAAGAACCCCTATCAATAAGTGAACAATATATTTATATGATGTTTGATGTCTACAAAGTATTTTATAATGCTGATCCTTTTTTTAAAATTAATTTATTTCTTTCATGAGCAAGACGGACAGACAGCACTCCCAACAGGGTCTTGATGCTGTGATCCACCATTCACTTCAGCCAGTCATTCCTGTGTGCTCAGGGAGGTTTCCATATATAAGCCTGGAACCTTCCCATGTAGGTCAGTTTCGCAGAGCATCAAGTTGTACCATTGTGCCACCATCCAGGCCTTCATCCAGTTTTATATGTCCAGTATCACTCCTCGTTTTCTGGGATTACACTTCTGTTTTAACTTGGGCTGCTGTAATAAAATATTGTAGATGAGATGATTTAAACAATAGACATTTATTTCTCAGTTCTGGAGGTTGGGAAATCTAAAATTAAGGTATTGAGACCAGCAGTTAGTGTAATGGCTACTCCCTGGATTCCCATGTAGTCGACCATGGTTCGAGTTCTGAACCCAGTGGCTTAAACTCACGCTGGGCACATGTGTCTGTGTGCCCAAGATCCTGAGAGGAGAATGGAGGAGAAGGGACTGCGGTGTGGCCAACCCCCTGGGGGATGATTTCTCGCTTTCTGTCTCTCTGTGTCTCTCTGTCTTTCTGGCAAGCACACGCGCCCTATAGCAAAAAACTCTCCAAAAAAAGAATTTAAGGCATTGGCAAGTTTGGTTCTTGAGGGATCATCTTTCTGGTTCGTAGATGATTTCTTTTCACTGTTCTCATATGGCCTTTTCTCCATGGGTAGGAGGAAATCTCTTGTCTTTTTTTCTTATAAGGAGAACACTAATCTCATTATGAAGGTCTTATTTTCTTTATTTTTTTAAAAATTATTTTATTTAACTTTGTTTATTTTAATTTGACCAGAGAGGGAGAGAGAGAGAGAAAAATTGAGAAAGCAAGCCACCAAGTCTGGGACTTGAACCACAACCAGCCACGTGGGAGTCCAGCACCCTTAACCACCACGCTACCTGCTGGCCCCAAAGGTCTCATTTTCATTACCTCATCTAAACCAAATTACCATCCAAACCTAGCTGCCATTACATTGAGGGTTAAAATTTCAACATACAAATTTTGAGAGGACACAAACAGCCATGACAACCCCACCGTACCCATACTTTTAGGAAATGCTGCTTCCTACATTATGCCCGTGTTTTGTTTTTGTTTTTGTTTTTGTTTTTATTTTTGAGAGGTTTTTGCTATAGGGCACGCGTGCTCGCCAGAAAGACAGAGACAGAGAGACAGAAAGCGAGAAATCACCCACTGGGAAGACGGTGACGCCACAATCCCTTCTCCTCCATTCTCTTATCGGGATCTTGAGCACACACGCACATGTGCCCAGAGTGAGTTTAAGCCACCAGGTCTGGGACTCAAACCACAGTTGACTACATGGGAGTCCAGAGACGTAGCCATTAAACCATCTGCTGGTCCCAGACCCTGTGTTTTGAGCAGAAGCTACCATTGTTTCTCCAGCTGCTGGTTTCCTGGTCACATTTCATGAAATGAAGAGGGACCACCAACTCAGGTTGTATCAGTCACAGTATGTCACACCCCAGCTGTGTTGACTAGTTAATGGAAGAGCACCTGCTGCCATCTGGCCAAAGTCCTTTCCGGGACTTGTCCAACTCCAATTAAAGGAGAAACACAGACCCCCTGGTGGTGAGGCTGTGAGACCTGAGGTCCAGGAAGGATCGGGGCCCCAGCACAGGTGGGAGCAGAAATGGAAGAGATGGAGAAAGCCTCTATTAGCAACTGCTCCTGGCAGCCCAGGGACCGCCACGCCCTGCCTTTCCCTGGCAGCATGAGATCTCCTATAAATTCTTTTGCCAGGGCCTTCGTTCAAGATAGCTTTCTATCACTTGCAATCAAAGTGCCCCAAATACTCTTTCTTAGGCATCTTTTTGTTTGTTCTCCACCTTGGGGAAGGAGCTCAGAGAGGTTCGGTGAGCTGTCCAATGTCCCTGTGCTAACAAACACATCAAGAATTTAAACCCCTGAGCCCCTGTGTCACGTCCTTGACCCTTAGGAGAGGTTTCTTAGCTTCTGATCTGGTTCCTGCTCATGTGTTTTCTGCACCCTCAGAGGTGTCCTTTTCACAACCTGAAGCTGCACATGTCATGTCCGTATCCAATCCTCTGGTGACTCACTGTCACATCAGAGCGAAAGCAGCCACTCCTCCATGGGGCCCTTTGGGACCCAGCTCCTGCCCACCTTGCCTGTCCCCCAACTCTTGTCCCCTGTGCTCATTGCTCCCCGTGTAATTCCTGCATGAGTCACTACTGCTCCCTTGGATGAAAGTCCTTGTCTGCCTCCTCAGAGGCCTGGCATGCACTTCTAGTCCCCACCTACCCGGGATGCTTCCTCTGCCACGTACCACCCCAGGCAGAGCCAGGCCTCTACCATCCTGGGCACCTCTCTAAACAAACCTCCAACCCCACACCTGTCCCATTCTTTTCTAATTCATTTTTTTTTTTTGGAGAGGTTTTTTTGCGATAGGGCGCGTGCACTCTCCAGACAGACAGAGAGAGACATAGAGACAGAAAGCGAGAAATCACCCCCCAGAGGGGATGGTCTCGCAGCAATCCCTTCTCCTCCATTCTCCTCTCAGGATCTTGGGCATGCATGCACACGCGCCCGGCGTGAGTTTTAAGCCACCGGGTCCAGGACGCTAACCGCAGTCTACTACGTGGGAGTCCAGCGACATAGCCATTATGCTAACTGCTGGTTCCCTTTTCTAATTCTTAACCTCTGCCTTAGGAATAGAGGTTGGTAGGGACAGGACAGGAACTTCATTGATCTCTAACCACCACCCCACCCCACACACACACAATGCCTGCCACACAGTAGGTACTTGCTCTGTCGCTGAGAGGACAAACAAGTGTGTGAGGAATAGGAAGACTGGCGTGAATATCAGGCATTCGTATTTCTTTAATAATCAGCCTCAGTTTGGAATTCTACTGATGTGATGCTTTGAAGGCAGTGATAGCTGAGTGGGCAGATCTGGAATACCTTTGCAGAGATTCATCTGCACTCTACGTACCCAATTAATGCTGAGCCATTAGTCCTTTCTGAAGCTGCCAGGATCTATTAAACCATTTAACTTATCCTCCTGCACTTCGGATTAGTCCCAAGGGCATTTTTTCAGGCCCGGGCAGCCAAAGCATAAATAACTTAAGTGGTGAGCTTTCCATCACTGCCTCTGGGAACCCATCCCACCAGGGCAAGGCTTTAATGGATCTAAAGCACAGCGAAGCGAGAAAGCTCCTAAAGCTCCAAGTAGAATCAACCTCAATGCTTCGAAAGGGCCTGAGCTGGAGCCCTTGCTCAGGGCTGACCTTCTTAGTAACTGGAGCAGGAAACCACCTTCTATGGGGTGATTGGAATGGCCCCAGGGAAGTCCCCAGGCCTAAAGACACCCCTGAGGAATATGCTACAGTGCCTGAAATCCCCTCCATTAATCACTTAATAAGTATGTATTGATCACCTACTAGGTGCCAGGCACTTGCAGATTCTAATGGGTTTGTTATTTCACACTAATTTCAGTTTAACACTGAATTCATAAATGAACATCTCTGTGAGGGAAGGCCACTAAGATTGGTCAGTCATCAATCCCATCCTCCCCAAGGCGACTAAGAAAGAGGGCATCCACGTGGGTGGGGCTTAGGACAGGTAGAGACACCAGTTGCTGGGAAAAGGGGAGGGGTGAAGCCTGTGGAGTAGAGGCTGACTCTGTAGCAATCAGGGACTAGAAATCAGGTTATATTTCCATTCCCATCCCTGCAGCCCCATAGTCACTAGACCAAGAGAAACAAGCAGAATAGGCAAGTAAAATGCATCTCATTTATGGGTTAACCTGTACTCCACAGCCACAGCCACTTCCAGTTATATTAAGAAATGCCCCAGGTCTACCTGCAGTAGCATGCACTGGACACTGTGCTTGGCAGGTTCAGATCACATGAGAGACTCAGGTTCGATTCCTGGCCCACCCTAAAAAATCTTGTGCTTGGTAGCTCAAACCTGTGGTCCCCGCTCCTTGAAAGGCTGAGATAAGAGAATCGTGACACAGCAAGACCATGTCTGTAAAACAACACATAGACACAGTCACACACAAACACACACAAACACACACACACACACACACAAAAGCCCTGGGTTTGCATGGGGAGTATGGAAGCAGATCTAAGCTCCTGGTTTGGGTATGTAGTTTAGCCTCTATGAGCAAAACTCATTTAGCCATGGCCAGCACTAAGTTGTAATAATAATAACACAGCTATGGCTTTTATTTATTAAGTATCTATTAGGAGCCAGGCACCGTAACAGTTGCTCTGTATGATCAGTTTTTCATGATAAAATCAAGGACAGATTCTTTTTATTTTTTAAGACTTTTGCTATAGGGCATGTGTGCTCGCTAGAGAAAGAGAGAGAGAGAGAGAGCGAGACATCACCCTCTTCCTTCCACCCTCTAGAAGATGGCCATGCCTCATCACCTCTCCTTCATTCTTCCCCCAGAATTTTGGGGGGGAAAGTACACATGTTTTCATGCTGCCGGGTCTGGGACTTGAACCACAGAGTAAATCACGTAGAATCTAGTGCCTTAACTACTATGCTACCTGCTGGCTCAAGGACAGGCATTTGTTTTTTTAAGATCCTATTTTTAAAATTATTAATTAATTTATTATTATCATTTTAAAATTTGCTCTAGGGCACATGAACTCACCAGAAAGAGATAGTGACAGAGAGAGTGAGAAAGCAAGCTTCCAAGTCCAGGACTCAAACTGCAGTCACCCATGTGGAAGTCCAGCTTCTCAACTACCACACCACTCTGCCAGCCACAGGACAGACATTTTTAAGAGACCCAGGCTTGAACGGCTATTTGCTCAAGGTTATACAACTGGTCAACAGATGAGGTGAGACTAAATGTAGTCCCTACCTATGTGACTCCAGAGCCCATATTCTTTACTGTTATGCCTAACAAATCACGATGTGGATAAGATTCATTTCTAGTACCATTCCTTGTTTACACCCTGCAGGACTATCATGAGGGATCCTGACTGCTATGGTCTGAATGTTTTGAGTCCCTCCAAAATTCATGTTGAAACTTAATCTCCGAAGACTCCTGGTCAGAGATGGGGCCTATGGGAGGTGACTAGGTCATGAAGGCTCTGCCTTGGCAAGTAGGATTGATGCCTTTGTAAAAGAGCTTCACACAGCGTCAGTCCCTTTCTGCCTTTCCACCTTCCCTTATGTGAAAATACAGTAAACAAGGGACAATCTTGGGAGCAGAAAGCAGCCCTTACCTGGCACTGACTCTACTGGTACCTTCATCTTGGATTTTTAGGCTCTGAAGCTATGAAAAAAGAACTTCTATTTTTACACATCACCCATTCTGTAGTATTTTGTTGTAACAGCACAAGGGAGTCACTGTCAGAACTTGGGAACGGGAAAATCATTTGTGCTCTGAGAGCTGACTTGTAACATAGAATAAAAATGAAGAGTTACGGGACTAGCAGTTAGCGTAATGGCTATGTCGCTGGACTCCCAAGTAGTCGACCGGGGTTCGCATCCTGGACCCGGTGGCTTAAAACTCACACCGGGCGCGTGTGCGTGTATGCCCAAGATCCCGAGAGGAGAACAGAGGAGAAGGGATTGTGGCGTGGCCATTCCCCCTGGGGGGTGATTTCTTGCTTTCTGTCTCTCTGCCTGGTGAGCACATGCGCCCTATAGCAAAAACCTCTCCAAAAAAAAAAAAAAAAAAAAAAAAAGAAAAAGAAAAAAAAAAGAAAGAAGAGTTACTCTAAAGAGATGGAATGGCTCAACAGCAATTTGCTAAACGTATGGAGAGACAAAGAGTGTGGGGCAGTTAGTCAGGGACTTCCACAACAGGTAAAAACAGGGACACAGTCATATACGTTTTTCATATACGTTTCTGGCCCTGTCTTCTTTCTTTTTTTTTTTTTTTTCAGATAGAATTTTTTGCTATAGGGCATGTGTTCTCATCAGAGAGAGACAGAAAGAGAGAAATTGTCTCCCCAGGGGGATGGCCATTCTGCCATCCCTGCTCCTCTATTCTCTTCCTAGGATCTTGGGCATGCATACACATGCACCTGGCATGAGTTTTAAACCCCTGGGTCCAGGACTCAAACTCCCATGGTCAACTACGTGGGAGTCCAGCGATGTAACTATTATGCCATCTGTTGGTTCCGGCTCTGTCCTCTTAATACTGGGAAGAATGTCATGTGCAGCTGGTAGGGCAATTTTCCTCTGGTGGAGACAGACATATTGGGAGTTATCACAGCCTGGTGATATCAGCCACTGCCATTTTCTAGATTCTTCTCCCGTGAGATGTTGGTTCCACACAAAGTTGGCCACAGTTATCTGATCCTTGATGGTTACGACTCATTATAAATTAGTATGCCAGAATTGTGAGTATTCATCCCCTCACATGAACAAGATATATCAAGGGAATATATATATCAGACATACCAGAAATTTCCCTCTGTCAATTTTCAGAGTAATTTCAGAGTTGGTACCCAAACAACCTCTAATGGTGACCAATGAGGGATTTCTTTCTATTATTATGAACTCATGGATGTCTGTATTTGTGACCTTTCAATTGCAGTCCTTGATCTTAACATTCCCTATCTTTGGTCAGTAGGCTTCAGTTGCTGGCTCCCGGGTCAGTGTTTGATAGCTGCCCTGCTTTCTGGCATGATCACATATCTCAGGCTTATCTTGGATGTTTCTTGCCCTCCTTAGGAATCAGCAATTGCTTCAAGGAGTTCTGGTTCCTTTCAGTGTTCTAGGCATCTCTAAGCAATATTATAACCCAGAAGAACTAAAGAAAGGGGTTAACACCTAGCTCTCCTTCTGCCCCCAGACCATCCGGGACTGCCAGAAGGCAATAGGCGCTCCTGCAAGCCTCTGGCCGGCAAGGGACACTGAGGGAGGGTCACCTCTGACCCCCACCTCACTTCCAGACCCCCAGGCCCCAGACTCCACCTTCTAGACCATCCGGGACTGCCAGAAGGCAATAGGCGCTCCTGCAAGCCTCTGGCCGGCAAGGGACACTGAGGGAGGGTCACCTCTGACCCCCACCTCACTTCCAGACCCCCAGGCCCCAGACTCCACCTTCTAGACCATCCGGGACTGCCAGAAGGCAATAGGCGCTCCTGCAAGCCTCTGGCCGGCAAGGGACACTGAGGGAGGGTCACCTCTGACCCCCACCTCACTTCCAGACCCCCAGGCCCCAGACTCCACCTTCTAGACCATCCGGGACTGCCAGAAGGCAATAGGCGCTCCTGCAAGCCTCTGGCCGGCAAGGGACACTGAGGGAGGGTCACCTCTGACCCCCACCTCACTTCCAGACCCCCAGGCCCCAGACTCCACCTTCTAGGTAGGTAGCCAGGATTTCCTTGAGGCGGTTTTTTTTTCTCTCTTGAAACCCCTGCATTCCCTTGTTAACACCTAGCTCTCCTTCTCCCCCCAGACCATCCGGGACTGCCAGAAGGCAATAGGCGCTCCTGCAAGCCTCTGGCGAAATCGCGCGCGCGGTGCGCGACTTTTTCTTTATTTTTCTGTGTTGTCTTTCCTTTAGTTGCATATTGTCCTCTCCTCCTTATTTTTTAACGTGCCAGACAGACTAGACAGGTCCAGAATCATATATCTGAAATTTCCTAGGAAGGTAAGTGTCTCTGGGATCCTCCCTAGTACTGATCCCCTTTGAAAAAGGAGATACTGCTTGTTAGACCCTTCTGTAGAGTTCCGCTCCTGAAAACACATTGGTAAAAACAACAGAAGAGAGACTTCAACAAACAGCTATTCCCATCAAAAAGGAAAGACTCTTACTTCTCGTGGGACAAAAGTTCTCCCAAGAGGTCTTTAAAAGGGAAGTAATCTTCCAATGGCTAAAAGTAGAAAAAGAGCCCCAGGTCTGAATAAACAAGAAAATATGTCTCCAACAAAGGAAAATGCCCCTCCATGTCTCGTAAATATGGAGGACGTTACCAAAATGACAGACACAGAATTTCGAAAATTCATGGTGACCAAATTCTGTGAATTGGAAAAAAAAAGAGACAATGAACTACAGGAAATTAGGAAGTCCTTCCAGGATATGAAAGAAGAAATGGATACTCTGAGAAAGAATCAGGTGGAACTATTAGAGATAAAGTCTATAATACAAGAAATCAAAAACTCTCTGGAAAGTATTAAGAGCCGATTAGACCATGCTGAAGATCGAATCTCTGATGTAGAAGATAAAACCTCTGATCTAGAAAAAAACTACAAAAAGATCGAGAAAATAACTAAAAAACATGAGGATAATATACGGGAAATACTAGACTCTATTAGACGCCCAAACATCAGAATAATCAGCATCCCAGAAGGTGAAGAAACTAATAGCGGAATGGAAAATCTATTCCATGACATCTTGGAAGAAAATTTCCCAAGCCTAGAGAGGCACCGAACCATCCGGACCCAAGAAATACAAAGGACCCCAAATAGAATCAACCCCAGAAGATCTTCCCCAAGGCACATCTTAGCCAGGCTGTCTAACGTCACAGAAAAAGACATGATACTAAAACTGGCAAGAGAGAAACGAGAAGTAACTTACAAAGGCCATCCCATAAGACTAACACCAGACCTCTCATCAGAAACAATGCAAGCAAGAAAAGAATGGGAAGACATACTGAAAGTGTTAAGAGAGAAACAATTTCAGCCAAGACTATTATACCCTGCAAGATTATCCTTCATTTGGGAAAAAAAGATTAAAATCTTCTCAGACAAACAAAACCTGAAAGACTTTGCCAACACCAGACCAGCTCTTCAAGAAATCCTGAAGAAAGTACTGTTCCAGGAAAACTAAAGACGCAACAGCCAGAAACAAAGAAATAACAGGCAACTAAGACAATGGCTAACTTAAATGTCGGTACAGATCCTGTAACATCGATAATAACATTGAATGTTAATGGGTTAAATTCTCCAATCAAGAGACACAGATTGGCTGAATGGATAAAAAAACAGAAACCCTCTATCTGTTGCCTACAAGAAACCCACCTCATGGAAAAAGACATACATAGACTGAAAGTGAAGGGTTGGAAAAAGGTTTTCCATGCAGTTGGGAACCAAAAAAGAGCTGGAGTTGCGATACTAATTTCTGACAAAATAGGCTTTAAAACAAAAAGTGTCCGAAGAGACAAAGAAGGGCACTACATCATAGTAAAAGGTTCTATAGATCGAGAAGATATAACGCTTATTAATATCTATGCTCCTAACACAGGAGCACCCAAATATGTGAAGGAAAGATTGTTAGATCTGAAAGGGGAGATAGACTGCAACACACTAATTGTTGGAGATCTCAACACCGCATTATCCCCTCTGGACAGATCATCTAGGCAAAAAATAGGTAGAGAGATCAAGGATCTAAATGATACCATAAATCAATTGGACTTAACAGACATCTATAGAACTTTCCACCCAAAAACCACAAGATATAGTTTTTTCTCACCCCGACATGGAACTTTCTCGAAGATTGACCACATCATAGGACACAAAGCAAGCCTCTGCAGATTCAGAGGCATAGAAACTATTTCCAGCATCTTCTCTGACCATGATGGAATCAAACTCGAGTTTAATTTCAAGAGAAATCCTCAAAAATACCTAAAAACATGGAAACTAAATAACCTACTCCTGAATGACTCCACTATTACCGAAGAAATAAAGTCCGAAATCAAAAGATTCATGGAAGCCAATGACAATGAAGATACAAGTTTCCATAATCTTTGGGACACTGCCAAAGCAGTCATAAGAGGGAAGTTCATAGCAATTAGTGCACATAAGAGGAAGACAGAGAAAAGGCTAATGGATCACCTAACATCAAGCCTTAGAGAATTGGAAAAGCAACAGCAAAAAAATCCAAAAAATTACAGGAGAAAGGAAATAATAAAGATCCGAGCAGAAATAAATGAAATAGAAAATAAACGTACTATACAGAAAGTAAGTGAAAGCAAAAGCTGGTTCTTTGAAAGGATAAACAAAATTGATACCCCACTAGCGAGACTTATTAAGAAGAAGAGAGAAAGGAACCAGGTGAATCAAATCTGCAATGAGGCTGGTAACATAACAACAGACATAGTAGAAATTCAAAACATCATTAGAGGATACTTTGAACATCTATACGCTAAGAAACAAGATAATCTGGATGAGATGGACAAATTCCTGGACAAATATAATCTACCAAGAATGAGCCAGGAAGAAATAGAGAGTCTAAATAGGCCCATAACAAGCCAGGAAATTGAATCAGTAATAAGTAACCTCCCAACAAAGAAAAGCCCTGGCCCCGATGGATTCACCTCTGAATTCTACAAAACTTTCAAAGAAGAGTTAACTCCCATTCTGCTCAAATTATTTCTAAAGATCCAAAAGGGTGAATCTCTCCCTAATTCATTCTATGAAGCCTCTGTCACCCTCATCCTCAAAACAGATAAGGACAGGACAAGGAAGGAAAACTATAGACCAATATCTCTGATGAACATAGACTCAAAGATTCTCAACAAGATACTAGCAAATCGTATTCAACAACTTATACAGAAGATCATACACCATGATCAGGTAGGCTTTATTCCAGGAATGCAAGGTTGGTTCAACATACGCAAAACCATAAACATAATACACCATATTAATAGGAAGAAAGACAAAAACCATATGGTCATATCGATTGACGCAGAAAAAGCATTTGATAAGATACAACATCCCTTCATGATCAAGACTCTTAGCAAAATTGGCATAGAAGGGCCATTTCTCAATACAATAAAAGCCATCTATGAAAAACCCATAGCGAACATCATCCTGAATGGAGAAAAGCTGAAAGCTTTCCCACTAAACACAGGAACAAGACAAGGATGTCCACTTTCTCCTCTCCTTTTCAACATAGTTCTGGAAGTCCTCGCCAACGCAATCAGAAAAGAGGAAAAAATAAAGGGCATTCGAATAGGAAAAGAAGAGGTGAAACTCTCTCTATTTGCAGATGACATGATTGTATACATAGAAGACCCAATGGTCTCCATGGAAAAACTACTGGAAGTAATACATGATTACAGTAAAGTTGCAGGATATAAAATCAATATACAGAAATCGATAGCATTTCTGTATACGAGTAACAGGCAGACTGAGATAGAACTGAAAAAACTTATTCCGTTTACCATAGCCACTAAAAGTATAAGATATTTAGGAATAAATCTAACCAAAGAAGTTAAAGACCTCCACAAGGAAAACTATGAGAAGGTAAAAAAAGAAATTGAAAATGACACAAAAAAATGGAAGGACATCCCATGTTCATGGATTGGAAGAGTTAATATAATCAAAATGGCAATTCTACCCAAATTAATCTACCTATTTAATGCAATGCCAATCAAAGTACCAGACACATTCTTCACAGATCTAGAAAAGACAATCTTAAAATTTGTCTGGAATCATAAAAGACCCCGTATTGCCAAAGCACTTCTACACAAGAAGAATGGAGTGGGTGGCATCTCAATCCCCGATCCAAAAATGTATTACAAAGCTGTGGTAATAAAGACAGCATGGTATTGGCACAGAAACAGACATGTGGACCAATGGAACAGAATAGAGTCCCCAGAAATAAGTGCCCAAACATACAGTCAACTGATCTTTGACAAGGGGTACCAGTCAATCCAGTGGGAAAATGAAAGCCTCTTCAGCAAGTGGTGCTGGAGAAACTGGACTTCCACTTGCAGAAAGATGAATCTGAACCCCTACCTCTCTCCTTTGACAAGAATCAAGTCAAGGTGGATCAAGGATCTAAATCTAAGACCTCAAACTATAAAGCTGCTCCTGGAGAATGCTGGGGAAACTCTGGGAGACATTGGTGTAGGGAAAGACTTCCTAAAGAAGACACTCAAAGCAGAGTCCATCGTCCACAAAATAGACAAGTGGGATTACATCAGACTAAGAAGTTTCTGCATGGCCAAAGACACAGTAGTTAGTGTGAATCGACAGCCCTCAGAATGGGAAAATATTTTTGTAAATGTTGCATCAGATAAGGGACTGATAACCAGAATACATAAGGAACTAAAAAAGGTGTTTGGAAAAAAGATGATCAACCCTATTAAAAGATGGGAGAAGGAGATGAAGAAAACACTCTCTAAAGATGACATACGAATGGCCAAAAGGCATATGAAAAAATGTTCAACCTCCCTCATCGTAAGGGAAATGCAGATAAAAACAACAATGAGGTACCACCTAACCCCAGTCAGATTGTCTAATATTAAAAAAACAAAAAATGATAAGTGTTGGCGGGGGTGTGGTGAAAGGGGAACTCTTTTACACTGCTGGTGGGAATGTAGATTGGTCCAACCACTGTGGAGAATAATTTGGAGATTCCTCAAAAATCTACAGATAGATCTGCCATATGATCCAGAGATCCCACTCCTCGGTATCTACCCAAAGGACAGAAGAATTCTTCATTGGAAAAGTGCTTGCACATCGATGTTTATTGCGGCACTATTCACAATTGCTAAGTCTTGGAACCAACCCAGATGTCCCCGTATGGAGGAATGGATTGAAAAACTGTGGCTCATATACTCTATGGAATACTACTCAGCCATAAAAACCAACAGAGCCCTGGCTTTTGACAGAAAGTGGAAGAATATGGAAGATGTACTGCTGAGTGAGGCAAGCCAGATTATGAAGGAGAGACATTGTATGTCCCCACTTAACATATACCGTTTGTCTGCTTTCTATGTCTGAAACTGATTGACTAACAGTTGAACAAACACAAGAGATGGGTGTGAATGTCAGATGAGGTGTATGTGGAGGAGTGGGGCCCAACGAAAGACATTTAGAGAAGGGATACAGAGGTAGAGCATTGACGGGATGGGGAGGTGTGGTGTTATCTGCTGAAGATATTTCGATCAACGGGTCTGGGGAGAAATGTTCACATATCAAAATGGTCTCATTGTAAGACAAACAATATGATTGAAAGTATATACAAAAATAAATAAATAAAAAAAATAAAATAAAAAAAAAAAAAAAAAAAAAAGAAAGGGGATTGAAACACCAAGCAAAGTCAGTAGGACAAAGATTTCTTCCTTTTGAATGGGCAAGGGCAGAGGGAGAGGAGAAAGGGAGATTTCAGAGGTTCTTGCATGGCCCTACCTTCTCTGTTATCCCTTTTTTTACTCTCCTCCACCCTCCACTCTTTGGACTAGGACTTCCTGCCATGGCCATGAAGGGCAGGTGAGAGGTCGGCCAAATAGAAACCCAGAGCCCTCTCTCCAGAGCTGCATCATTTCCCACCCAGCCCTTCCGAAGCCAACTCCCCGATGTCTCCAGGAGAACATGGTTGGCATCATCCCAATGACATCAGGGAAACTCCTATTTCCAGCAGTTTCTCCTTCAGCTGAAAAAATGTGCAGCGGTAGACAGGGTGTGGGCTTTTGAAGTCTCCGCAGGAAACAGAGTTGTTTTCTCAGCAGCACATCTGAGCACATCGTCTCAGGGGGCCAGCTGTGTGAGGGCCACAGGGGCTCAGCTGGTGTGGGGTCCTCCCATGCCCTCACCCTAGCCACCGGCACCACACCCACTCAGCCAGGGAGGGCCAGACCACCCGCTACAGTGCGGCTGCTAGGAATGACAAGAGCCCAATACAAAGCCAGGTGAGGGGATGCCTGATACCCGTCCAGGTTTTCCTGGGAGCTGTTTGTTTCCCCATCCTCTGTTTGAAAAGACAATAAATCTCACTGCATTTCAACATAGATCAGCTTAGGAGAGTCCCCAAGTGCCCACTATACTCCACCAATGTAATCATGAATCTCAAATAGCCATTTTGTAGGGTTGTCACAGCCCCCTTGATGCTGTCAGCCAGAAATACTTTTAATTCTCAGAAATCAAGGAAAGAAGAAAATCAGTTCAATAGCACCAACTGCTTGCTGATTGTAGCTCTCATATCAAAGCATGGTCTCATCAGTGTGGACCTACTGTGTGCCTGAAGCTTTCCCATGTATTCTGCTTGATCTTTTGAATAGTCCTATGAATAGACATTGTAGTCTTCATCGTACAAATGAAGTTGAGGATCCCTATAGGTTTAGTCATTGGCTTAAGTTCACATAAGGATGACAGGGGACAGAACCAAGACTTGAACCTGGAGGAGATATAAATTTCCTCTGGCCCCTTCCAGAAGCTACAGGCACAGCTACCTGATCCAATGAACCTCTTACCTTGGACTAGAGTACCCACATGTAGAATGATAATTACATTGCTATTACAGTGTTTTGTTTTGTTTTAATTTGCCAAAGAGCATGTGTGCTTGTCATAGAGAGAAAGACAGAGGAAGAGGAAGAAAGCATCTCCCATAAGGTATGGTCATGCCACATCCCTTCTCTTCCATCTCTCCCTCCTGTTGGGGTTTTGGGCATGTACAAACATACGCCTGGGATGAAGACTCAAACCATGTAGTCAGTCACATGGAATCTGACCCCCATAATCACTAGGTCATAGGCTGCCTGCTATCTCAGTATTAAAACTGCCTACTCCAGCTATTATTTCAGACCTAGAGAAATAGACATTAGCTCTGAGATATAAATCAGGCCAAACAGAATAAATGACCCTCAAATGTCTTCTCATTTCAGGGTACCAGTCAAGATACTTACAGTTTTCAAGACCCTGTTCTATCTTCTGTCAGCCCTCATCCACCTGGCTGCCCCCGCCAGCTCTGGGGCACTGGTTCTGTCATGGTCTCAATGAGTACCACCTTCTAGGGGCATGCGGACCACAGGAACTTCTCCTTGCTCAGTCCACTTTTGGCCATTTTTTTATTTTTTAGAGATTTTTGCCATGGGGTTCACTCACTAGATAGAGACAATGAGAGGGAAAGTGAGAAATCATCCCAGGGAGATGGCCACGTTGTAATCCATTCTCCTCCATTTTCCCCTTGGGATTTTGGTCATGCACCCACACACACCAATTGTGATTTTCAACCCACTGGGTCCAGGACTCGAACCACAGTTGGCCATGTGAGAGTCTAGTGATGTAACCACCATGGCATCTGCTGGCCTTCCCTTGACCACTATTTTTATAAATTATCCAAGCCTAGATATCCTCTGTTATTAGCAACATAACAGACCCTGCACCCACTTTTTAAGATGTTGATTAGGATGAAGCCATGTATACCAAAAAAGTCATTAAAAATAACAAGGGACTAACTGTACAAGCAGTGAGCAGGTGTGGCGAAAATCGAGCCTATTGGTGACAAGTCTGAGAAGTTGGTGTACTCCAGTGTGTGATGAAGGGACAGTCCTCTTGCCCTGTTCGTATCCTGGCAGTGTCTGACTTTTTAGAGGTGGAGATAGTGATTGCGAAACAGCTTTGGGTTCCCTAGCTCAAATGATCAATTGCTTGCTTTTGTCACTAACTAAAAGTGGGGCCATCATTTCCTTTTTTCTGACACATTAAAAAAATAAATAAAAGAACATAAAATAAAGAACATCTTTCCCCCTTCACATAGACATCTGATAAGATTTACTGAAAACCTACCTTTAGCACTGCAAGAGCTTATGGGAAAGAGTAATCCGCCCCAAGAATAAACAGTAAATGGAATGACAATTTTCTAGGAAGTACTGTGTCTGGCTGCGGCAGCAGCGGCAATAAGCTGAGAGAGGCTTTTTGGCAGCCCCGGAGGGCTGTTGAGAACTGTGAGCTGTGATGAAGAAAGCATTCATCCGTTTATCTCCGTGGGAGTGCCCTCTGTGAGACATCAGGGTGTCCGCCTTCGCTGGGGATTTCCTTTGGCATTACAGAAAATGATGCAGGGGTGCCTCCATTCCCCGGAATGAGAGGGAAGAGGCCGACCTGGGTGGTGACTCTGTGGGGTCAGGATTCTCACTCAGGGTCATTCTCGCTGATGTTGGCTCAGAAACCAGGGTGAACTGATTCATCCGCTGTCCTGACACGGCTTGGAGAACAGCTTGAAGCCTGGTTTTTAAAGTAGAACCCCTTGGCCCAAGAGAAACACACTCCTGTTCTCTCCCTTCCTAAGGAAAAAGCATGGTCAGAAAGCACAGTGGTGGGACCAGTGGTTAGCGTAATGGCTGTGTCACTGGACTCCCATGTAGTCGACTGCAGTTCGAGTCCCGGACCTGGTGGCTTAAAACTCATGCCAGGCGCGTGTGCGTGCGCGCCCAAGATCCCGAGAGGAGAATGGAGGAGAAGGAATTGTGGCCATACCCACTGGGGGGTGATTTCTTGCTTTCTGTCTCTCTGTCTCTCTGTTTTTCTGGCGAGTGCACGTGCCCAATAGTGAAAACCTCTCCAAAATAATAATAATAATAATAATAATAATAATAATAATAATAAAAGAAAGCACAGTGATTCCAGGGATCTCTAAAACATAAAGTTGCTCTATGTGCACAAGACATGTGCTCACCAAGGCTGGACACAACAGCAAAAAATCAGAGATAACCACATTATTCCCAAGTGAGAGACTGGCTGAGATGTGGCATGTCTGGTGTGTGGCATGACATGCTACCATGAGCTATTTGCAAAGGTTATAGCACATCGACGTGACCTGATGGCGAGATGTCCAATACTGTATATTTCAATGGAAAAGACAAGCCCCCGAGTGACCTGTAGAATGTGATGTCATTATCACGTAAAATCATGTGCTTGTATGGCAATGTGTCGAGGGAATTCTGGGAGAAAACTTGCCTCTGGGATGGGGAGCAGGACTGATTAAAGAACTTGGTGTGGTGGCAGGTGAGTGAGAAATGGGTCATCCAGTCCTTTCCCTACTTACTGTTCTACAGAAAGCTCTGGACCCGCTTTGGGAGCCCTGTTGTTTTTGATCTTTTCCTGCTCAGGGGAGAATCCAGCCTTGCACAGTGGCCTCACCCATTGTCTATGGAGGTGGTCAGGCCAGGCAGCCCAGGATGAAACTGAAGAGAGTAGGGCCTTCTCCATCCCTGGCCTTCCCCAGGATCAGCACAGCTTCCTCTTCCTTCTTCCATAGCATTTAGGTTTCCCCATCCTCTACTCAAATTTCCTGGGGCCCACTGTCCTCCCTGGGGCTCCCCCTCCCTATATTCTTCAGTCCTAGCACGTCTTATCCCTCCAAACCTTACTGTCTGGGAGGGAACCAATAAACAAATTCTGGCCTCTCTGCCAGGCAACGTATTTGCATTTTAACTGGGATTTTCTGGGGAAAAACTCTTTACCGAGAACAATTCTATCCATTCTGTCAATGTGTAGTCTGTGAGCACCCACGGCAGGGCAGGTACTGTGAAGACACAGTAAACCCTGCCCATAGGAGGATGCCCTGCAGGTCGGAGGCCAACAAAGGCATGGCTGCCAGAGAGATTGCAGACCAGAAGGCAGGCTGGTGCCAAAGATGTTTTGGGGGAAGTAGATTTCCTCAGCATGTTGCGAGCAGCACTATGGGCCAGTACTCATGTGTTCTTGGAGACCAGTATGGGGTAGAAGCAGCATGGACTACGGGGTATAAGAGCTGGCTTCAAATCTTCTCTTCTGCTTACTCACTGGGTGACCTTAGGCAAAGGAAGTCACCAAACTCTCAATTTCCTGGGACTAGCAGTTAGCGTAATGGCTATGTTGCTGGACTCCCATGTAGTTGACAGTGGTTCACGTCCCGGACCCGGTGGCTTAAAACTCACGCTGGGTGCATGTGCGTGCATGCCCAAGATCCCCAGAGGAGAATGGAGGAGAAGGGATTGTGGCATGGCCACCCCCCCCCTCCCCCCCCCCCGCCGGGGGATGATTTCTCGCTTTCTGTCTCTCTGTCTCTCACTGTCTGGCGAGCGCACGCCCTATAGCAAAAAAAAAAAAAAAAAAAAAAAAAACAACAACAACAACAACAAAAAAAAAAACTCAAAAAAGAAACAAACTCTCAATTTCCTCATGAGTATTGTGGGTATAAAAATAGTGTTACCATCCTACCCCAGGGGATCCTTATACTAATTGAGACAGGCTGTAATTTACTTACTTAATCACAGCATCCCAGATGAACATTATTACAATGTCCACTATCTCTTCCTGAAGGCAGTAGTGTGGCCTTGTGGTAGGGTCTTTGGGGCCTGGCCCTGTGACAAACCTAGGAGTTGTGGGGCTGAGGGGACAGTGGTCAGATGCACAGGCTCTGAGGCCAGGCAGTCGGAGTTCAACTCTGAGACTTTGGCAGGTTACTTAACTTCTCTGGGCCCCAGTTTTCTCATTTAATTAAAAATGATTTTTTTTTTTTAATTTGCCAGAGGGTGTGTGACCTTGCCAAAGAGAGACAGAGAGAGGGAGAGGGAAAAAACATCCCTGAACTGGAAATGGTCATGCCGCAACCTCTTCTCCTCTACTTCTCCGTCCTGTTGGGATTTGGAGCATGCACACAGCCCATGCATTCACTGTGTTTTTCAAGCTGCCAGGGCCAGGATTTGAACCACATATATGCCCACATGAGATGTGTCTCCCTTAACTATTAGCTATGGAGTGGGCCCAGTTTTCTCATTTTAAAATGCAGAAGGTAACAGAAATCTCTCCATGGGCCTGGTGAGAGGTTTGAATACTTGTAAAAGCAGGTGGATAGAGCCCAACGCGAGCTGTAGGCAAAGACAACCTAGTGTATGGAGTCACAGATCGGTGATAACCAGGTTGGGTGGGAGGTACATGAGTGCTCTGGCTGGCGTCAGAAAATCCTGCTTCACTTCCTAGGAAGACAGCAGTGTAGGAGCAAGGCATGACTGGTATTCCCTAGCTCATTGATTCTCTGACTAATGCTATCATGCATTAGTCACAGATAAAAATGGTCAGTTCTCAGGATATGATGCTTTAAATTTTTTTTCCCCTAAAACAAGAAGAGGGTCTAAATAATAAGTCAAACAACAGGCCATCAAAAAGGAGTAAAACTAGACTTCTACCACCAGTTTCCAGAGTAAATAAAATCAGTGGGAGATAGCTATTATAACATGAATCACATGTATGAGAAACTGAAGGTCTTCCTGCTGATCTGCTGGGGAGGTGGGCGAAAGGGTTCCAGAAATACCAGAGCCTTCCTGCATTATTCAGCAGCTCTGATGTCACACATAGTCACGCTGCTTCTGGACCCCAGGGAGGCAAAAGACTGGCAGCTTCTACCTCCCAGCATCAGTGATGAGCTGGGTGTCACATGCTGGTGAGGGGTTTCATGGGGAAGCCTGGAGTGAGGAGGAAAAGGTTCAAGGAGGGGTTGAACCCTGAGTCAGACAGAATGGCAAGAAAGGAGGCTTCTTCCTAGAGAAGACCTTTGGTATCAAAAAAGGGTTCATTTTAAGCCTCTTTGAATTTGGTATGAGATGGACTGCAAAGGAGAGAAAAAAAGAGAATTTTGGCAGAGAAGGGTCTCTTGGCCTGCACTGAACCAGGATCTAGCCATTGGCATCAGCTTCCTGGGAAGCCAGAGACCTCAGACCTTGGAAGTCATGGTGGTAGCAAACGGCACACAGCCAGAGAAGGGGTTACAGGTCTGAATGGACGTTACACTGATGGGAGTCATTTTGTTTCCCCAAAAATAACTTACTAGATTTTTCCAACCCAATATGTCTTATGAATTTAGGGATCATTCAAAACATTTCATGAAACTCCTTTGTGGGGTGTTCATGCGATCAACAGGAAAACATTATATATAGGCTTGTGACACAGCCTCGTGGGGTTTGTGCTCCATCAGTTAGGTTTTAGCCTCTCATCAGAAACCAAGTGAGAACATGCATTTCGAGCCCTCTGAGAGAAATTCTATGTAACATCAAATGTAGGTTCATTTGCCGTGAGGATCTAGCCGTGACTCTGGGAGGTGAAACGCAGCTCCCATGCAGCCAAGATGGACCTGAGGTTTAATCAGAGGTGCCTTTTTTGTCCACTGTCATTGATGGGCTTGAAGCACCTACTGGCAGAACACTGCTCCCAGGACTAATCATTTACAATGAAGCCTCGGGGTGAATGGTCTTTCAAAGTACATGTATAGCATCTGTGAATACGACCTTACTTTAAAAAAGAACTTTTGCAGATGTAATTAAGATGAGATCATCCTGAGTTAGGGCAGAAGAAAAGGTGAGGTGAAGGAGGTAGAGACGGGAATGATGTATCTGCCAGCCAAGGAATGCCAAGGATAGGTGTGAGGCCCATCCAATGCTTTGATATTGAACATCTCTCTAGAACTGTCAGAGGAAATGTATGCTGTTTTACACCAACTTAGTTATTGCAATTTGTTACTGGCAGCCTCAGAAAGCTAATGGAAAGCCCTTGATTTTTACTTATATGGCATCAGTTTTACTCCATTGGATTGCTAGTAACAGAAATACTTTAGTCTGGGTAATTTATAAAGAATAGAGATTTAGGGCTGGTCCTGGAGCCTAGTGATTAAGGAAGCCAAGTTCCACATGCCCAACTATAGTTCTAATCCTGACCCTCCTGGCTTGAAAAACTCCTTGGTGCACATGTGTGCATACCCCAAAAAAAGGATAGAGAAATAGAGAAGAACTCCCCTTAAGGGTGCTTTCTCTCTCTCTCCCTCTCTCCCTCTCTCTCTCTCTCTCGCTCTCTCTCTCTCTCTCTCTCTCTCTTTCTCTCCAGTGCATGTGCCCTCTGGCAAGTAAAAAATAAATAAATAGGGGAACCAGCAGTTAGCGTAATGGCTATGTCACTGGACTCCCACGTAGTTGACTGCGGTTTGTGTCCCGGACCCGGTGGCTTAAAACTCACGCCGGGCGCGTGTGTGTGCATGCCCAAGATCCCGAGAGGAGAATGGAGGAGAAGGGATTGCGGCATGACCACCCCCCCTGGGGGGTGATTTCTTGCTTTCTGTCTCTATGTCTCTCTCTGTCTGTCTGGCGAGCGCACGCGCCCTATAGTGAAAATCTCTCTCTCAAAATAAATAAATAAATAAATAAAGAGAAAAGAATAGAGATTTATTCAGTCCATAGTTTTGGAGGTCCAAGGTCAAGTGGCCATATCTGGTAGGATTTCTTGTTGGCAGGGACTCTCTGAGGAGTTTGGGGGGCAGTGCAGAGTATAAGGAGGAGACAGAGCAAGAGTACACACACATTCGTGTCTGTGTGTTCTTCTTATAAAGCTACCAGGAGTCGATCATGGGGGCCTCATCCTAATGACCTCATCCAACCCAAACATCTCCCAAAGGCCCTACCTTTCAATGCCATAATTAGTTAAGTTGCCACCTCCTCAACACCATTACAATGGCTCACCAAATGTCAACACACAGATTTCTAGGGAACACATTTAAACCATCACAACTTCCCACAGAAGATGTTAATTTAGAAGGAGTTCTTTAGTTTTTAAAGGAACCCCCTCTTCACATCAATTCGTCAAGTACCAGCACTGGGGTCTGAGCACACTCGACCCAGGTTGGGGAGGAACAGAGATGGGCTGCCCTGGAGCCAAAGTTCTACAGCTGACTCCCAAACTGTGTGCCTGGAGGAGTCCCCTCACCTCTTCCTCATGGGTCAGGCAGGAATATTGTGAAAAGTAAATTATGGGAACCAGCAGTTAGCATAATGGCTATGTCGCTGGACTCCCACGTTGTCGACCGCGGTTCGCGACCCGGACCCGGTGGCTTAAAACTCACGCCGGGCGCGTGTGTGTGCGTGCCCAAGATCCCGAGAGGAGAATGGAGGAGAAGGGATTGCAGCATGACCATCCCCCCTGGGGGGTGATTTCTCACTTTCTGTCTCTCTGTCTGTCTCTGTCTGTCTGGCGAGAGCACGCGCCCTATAGCGAAAACCTCTCCAAAAAAAATAAAAGTAAATTAAATAAATCATGAGAATGCTCCATGTCAAATGAAAGGTGGCCTGGAACCCTCACCATCTCTCACTCTTAGAAGCCCTGCAAGGAGGAGCATCTCTGTTGAGTTTGTTGATCTAATGATGTTTCATCAGTACAGTTAGTGTGAGCTCTGCAGTCAGCCTGCCTGGGCTCCAGGTCTTACAACTTTATGACCTTGTGCAAGTTCCTTCCCTGAGTCTCAGCTCTTTATTCACAAAGTAAAAAAGAGCAAGACCAACCGGTGGTGGGTGGCTGGATCCCACATAGCCTACTGTGCAGTTCAAGTCCCAGACTCAGCAGCTGTGTATGTGCACATGTCCAAAATCCTGGGCCCATGTGTGTAAGTGCCCAAAATCCTGAAAGAAGGGAGAAATGGAGGAAAAAGGATTGCAGCATGACCATTTCCCACGGATGGAACTCTCTCATTTTCTCTCCCTTTCTCTCTTTCTCCGACGAGAGTATCATGGCCTCTGGCAAAACTTTAAGAAAAGAATAAAAATATTTATCTAATAGCATTGATCACAGATTGGTTGTGATGACTGAGGAGCGTCATACATGGAGGTAGTCAATTAGCATCATGTTTGGCCTACAGTAAGCTTTCAAAAGAGTGGCTGTCTTTATCAGCATCATTACTTAGCCCTGATCCGAGGGGTCCACGAGAAAAGTGACAGTGCCATGAAGCTGTCAGGTTCAACTTCAGGTCTACCATGAACTTCGTTTAACTTGCTACTGTCAAAGCTGAAACACAATGAACAAATCATAAGGACTCCAACATCTTCACTGTTTCACCAATAAAGAATTTTTTTAGAGTTAATATTTTTGTTGTGAAGAACCACTTAGCTAAAGCTTGGCAATACTTTCATTTTAGAAAAAATTAAATTCGGGACTAGCAGTTAGCGTAAAGACTATGTCGCTGGACTCCCACGTAGTCAACCGCGGTTCGCGTCCCGGACCCGGTGGCTTAAACTCACGCTGGGTGCATGTGCGTGAGTGCCCAAGATCCCGAGAGGAGAATGGAGGAGAAGGGTTTGCGGTGTGGCCATCCTCCCTGGGGGGTGGTTTCTCGCTTTCTGTCTCTCTCTCTCTCTGTCTGGCGAGCGCACGCGCCCTATAGCAAAAACCTCTCCAAAAAAAAAAGAAGAAAAAAGAAAAAAAGAAATTCAAGAAAAAATACATTTTTAACTTGAAATGCCATGTGTTAAGTAATCTCCTTTTTCTAAAGTTTGTCTACCTGCTTTTGCATTTTCACAAGTGTTGACAATGATATGCTGTGCCATTTCCTTTTGACTTTTTCCTTTGTACTTTTCTACTTTCTTGAGCATGTATTTAAAAAGCATGTGTTATTTTCACAAAAATGATTAACGTTATTTTAAACACTTATCTATGGTGGGCCAGCCCTACAGCCTAGCAGTTAAGGGAGTTAGATCTCACATGGCTGACCACAGCTCAAATAATGGCCCTACACCTTAAAAAACATGCCAGGCATGAGTGCGTGTGTTGTTAAAATCCCAACAGGATGGAGAAAAGGAGGAGAAGAGATTGCAGTGTGATCATGTCCTGCTGGGGAGTACCTCCATCTCGTGGGCTCCCCTCACCCCTGCAATCTTTCTGGTGACCACATGTATGCTCTGGCAATTAAAATAAAAATAAACTTGGGGGCTGGCAGGTAGCATGGTGTTTAAGGCACTGGATTCCCACACAGCCAACCGCCGTTTGAGTCCTGGACCTGGTGGCTTGCTTTCTCACTTTCTCTCTCTCTGTGTGTTTCTCTCTGGTCAAATTAAAAATAATACAAATAAACAAATAAATTTTAAACCCTTATCTGATGATCCCTAGGATCCATTTACCATTTTTGCTAAAATGGTAAATACTAGATTAAATATATCTTATCACAATTAAACACAACACCAACAGAAAGCGTACCTGCTGTGTTCCCCATTCCTGGGGCACTGTGACAGAAGATGGACGACCAGGCGGCTGCTATGGTGGACAAACCAGGCCAATGAACTTGTTACTCCAGCTCAGTATGTGCATACATGGAGCCTTAATGATTTAACTCCAAGAAGAGATAACTGTGAGATGGGGATTTCAGGAGCTCAGGGCCCAAGGAAGAAAAACCTGCTAAAAAAAAAAATCTTTAAATAGAAATAAGATATGGAATTAAAGAGAATTTTCCCAGTGTCTGAAAGTCCAGCAGGTAGGTGGGGACTTTCTCTTTTTTTTTTTTTTTTTTCCCAAAACTGGCCAAGAAGTTCTGAACATTGGGATTGTTCTTGGATTCCTTTGGCTCTGTGTCCTCCCATTCAGCTAAGTGTCCCATGTTTGGCCTAGTGATCCAATAATCAATTCCAATTTTACATCTGTTCGGTCTAGAGACTGTCCTTTTCCAAGGAGGTGTAATCGTGTACTATTCTCTCTCTCTCTCTCTCTCTCTCTCTCTCTCTCTCTCTCTAAGGAAGATAGATGGAAAAGCAAACTGTGGGCTGAGACAGGAACTCAGGCCCCACCTCCGGCCTGTCCATTCCAAGCCCCTCAGAATCTTTGTTGTATGTGCTGCCATGGCGACTGCTAGGGACAACACCTGGTTGAGTGGGAGCCTGCCAAAGCCCACTGTAGCATCAGCAAGGGACGAAGAGGGTATTTCCGGGACAGGCAGTAAGCAATTAAGTGACAAAGGGCCAGATCTGAGCCCGCCAGCTCAAATGGTCTGGAAGTGTTTGACCCACAGTTTAAATCACAGAGGCTGAGAACGTAATTAAAAAAAAAATCAATATAATTGGTTTTGTGCTCATTGAATATTTGAAGGACTCTTTCTAAGTTACCTTCTGATTCTTTATTCTGGGGCATGATGACCAATACGGACATTGGCCTCCGTCCCTGGCCCTTCATGGGTTTATAATTACAGTGAGTCCACAGAGAGCTCCCAAACACCCTGGCCCAGGCCAAGACCAGCTGTTTGCACACAGACCTGGAGGAGAGCGGCGCCTGCAAACGGTGAAACATGTTCTCATATTAGCGTCTTTCTCACGAGCACTGCGCCTACACTGTTAGCACAGTCAGAGGAGTCAAAGTGGCTTCCCTGTGTGTGTTTCTCCTCTCCACTCCCCTTAAAAAAATGGAGTCTTAAATTTCACGTTCTGTGATCTAACTTCCCATTTCCCACTCACAAACAAATGACATCTGGCCACTCTCAACAATAAACTTGGAAAGATGAGACATTTCCTGTTAGTTCTCCGTGTAACCCCTGCTTAAACTTTCAAATTCCTGAAAGAATTGCCTGAAAAATAAATGGATCATTAAAAAGTGAGGAAAAGAAAGAAAAAGGACAGAGGAACCTGCTGCTAGAGTCCTTTGACAGGGCTGATAAGTTTTTACCAGTATATATTTACTTCCGGCATAAAAAAAAAATGTTATAGCCCTGAGAAATCACAACAGATCCATTATTCTGCACAATCACATTGTGGAAAGCACAATTGGTAAAACCTCCCTCAAGGCTTCTGGATCCAGCATCATTCTTTCTAAGTTAATTGCCCCATTCCTTTAAGTGGTGGTAGAAAATGTTATTTGAAAGTCCTCATCTCTTGTTAGTGCCTGCTTATCTTTCCCCTCCTTAATTCCTAAGACATTGCATACAGCCTCACAACCTCAACCATTACACCACACCGTTATCTTGCAAATCTCCATTTTCAAGCCTGACTCCTCTTCCTCTTCATCAACAGCTAGCTGGACATTCCCTGTGGACGTCTTGCCCTTATCTCCCATTCAGCTGACTAAGGCTGGCTACTTCCCACCAGCCTCCCAAAGCCAGCTTCCTTCTCCACATTTCCTCTTTCTCCCAATGATACCAGCTTTCTCCAAGACTCAGCCTCAGGCTGAGGCACCCCCAACAACACAACAGGGTCTTCACACCACAATTTATCCCCAGCTTCAACCAACCTGGATCACAGGCTCACATGTGTCCCCCCTCAGGTGCAGGATATGAATCAAGGACCTTTCCAGTTGTATTATTGCTATATCCTTTCGATATATTGTGTTTTTTTTTTTAAATTTTTTATTTTTTAAGTTTCTTTCTCCCATGAGTGTGAAAGACAGACAGAGAGACAGCACCCCCAATAGGGTCTTGACAATACAGTCCACCCACTTTTAGTCAATTCCAGATCATGGGCACATGCATGCCCAGTGTACTTAGGGACGTCTTCAGATGTGAACCTTTCCATACGGGTTGGCCTCACAGAGCATTGTGTTTTACCACTGTGCCACCATTCCTCAATGCATTTCTCCCCCCACCCCCGCCCCAGGAGAAATCACAGGTTTTATTGAAGATGGCAACATCTGAGGCTCCACACTTAGGTACATGGGAGAGAGAGAAGGACTCAGCCCAGGCCTTATGCTTCTCTTCAGGACCCTTAGGGGCAAACTTCTCCTGCAGTTTATTTCACATGCCTTTATTCATTTCCTTAAACTCTTCCAAAGTGTCTGTGGACAGGATCAGCTTGTATTCCTCCACAGACAGGCCACTGAAGCTGGTGTCTCTGGAGCGTGGGTAATTGTGTTTGTAGTAGTTTGAATGGAGTCGTGTTAAGCTCTGGTACATCTGCTCACAGGGCTCAAGCTCTGCAATCTCGGTTTTCTTCCTTTCGAAAGGCCTGTGCTACTCGCTGTTGTAGCTAAGTGCCCAAGTCCTGTCCCCATTTGGTCTCATCCATGGGCCATTTCTCACAGAGCATAAGAATCGGCCAGTAGTGGCTGGCTGCCATTTTGGCCTCTTGTTGCTCAATGTATTCTTAACGCTCACATATGTAGGCTTCATAGGTATAGAACCTGGGCAGTTACTTGGAACCCTGTGCTCTGCAAGTGCCTTGAATTTGGTTCAGTCTCCCATGTGCCATCTTAAAACTCTTGAATTTTGAACAAGGGGCCTCACATTTTCATTCTTCATTAGACCCTGCAAATTAGTAACCCTTCCTGCTTGCATGCTAAGCCAGACTCCTTAGCTTGGCATTAAGAACTAAGCCAGTCCCATAGTCTAGTGGTTAAGGGAGTCAGATCCCATACGATTAACCGCAGTCCAAATCCTGGCCCCAGTTGTTTGAAAAACACACTGGATGCATGTGTGTGTGTCCAAATCCCAATGGGATGGAAAAATGGAGGAGAAGGAATTGTGGTGTGAATGTGCCACATTGAGAAGTAACTTTTTCCCCTCTCTCTTTGTCTCTGTTTGCCAAGTGCATGCACTCTCTGGCAATTAAAAAAAAAAGAAAAGAACTGCCATAATTTGCTGGCCCCCTTCTCTTATCTAATGGGTACCTCTTAACATGAACTCTCCAATTCCAGTCATTCATATTGACCATTTATATTGGAACTGAAATATGCACGCTCACTCCTGTTTCCAGGTTTTTGTTCATCCAGCTCCACTCTTAAACATGCCTTCCCTTTTCTCTCTCTCCTTGCAATTCCATTCATTTTTCAGTATCCTCCTTCCCCATAGTCTCTCCCTATATTTATTTCTCTGACAATGACCGTCACAATCATCAGGCTTTTATATGCTATTCTTCTATTACTTTCTCCTTTTAGTCCCTGAGCCTTGTCCTCCCAGTTAGTAAATATCTGGGCTTCAGGAACATGCCTATCTCTCAGTGCCGCCGCTACAATGCCTTTCACTAGTAAGGGTGTTAGGATGTCTCTTGCTACAAATAAGTTACAAAGTAAGGGTTAAAATGTACCCTGGCGAAGTGTAGAAAACTGGTAATAGTCATTGAATATCTCCCCACATTCATTGAACAAATACTTACTGAATGCCTGTTTTGCACCAGCACTGTTCCACTCTAAGCAACAGGGAGACAACTGGTAGTGTGGTTGCTGCTATCAGATGTGTAGCCAAATTCCCTAAGTTCACAGTTCCAGTCTCGCTGCTTAAGAACAGTGTGCTGTTGTACAAGTTACTTACATTTTCTGTGCCATAGCTCCATCCGAAAAATGAGTGTAATGACATTGAAAGTATAGGCAACAAAAAGAAAAATATCTACACATTGAACTTCATCAAAGTTAAAGCTTGTACACCAAAGGGTACTGTCAACAGAGTAAAAAGACAACCCACAGAAGTGGAGAAAATATGTCTGATAAGGGGTTAGCATCCAGAATATATAACAAACTCCTGTAACTGAACAACAAAATACCTTAGACAACCCAATTCAGAAATGAGAAAGAATTTGAATAGACATTTCTTCCAGGAAGACACACAAATAACCAACAAGCACATGAAAAGATGCTCAACATCACTAGTCATTAGGAAAATAAAATTGAATATTGCAATGTAACACACTTCATACCCAATAATGTTTACTATTAAAAAATGGAAAATAAGTATTAGCAAAGATGTGGAGAAAGTGAGACCCTTGTGCTTTGCTGGTAGGAATGTAAAATGGCATCTCCACTGCAAAAATCACCATGGCAATTCCTCAAACAGTTAAACGTAGAATTATTAGATGATCAGCCGTCCCACTTCTAGATATGTACCCCAAAGAACTGAAAGCAAGGACTGAAGATATTTGAAAACCTATGTTCATAGTCTAATTCACTAAAGCCAAAAGGTAGAAGCAATCCAAATGTCCACCAAAGGATAAATGGATAAACAAAATGTGGTGTATATACACAGTAGTGTTGCGGTCAGAGACACGATTCTGGACACCGAGATCTCTTCGGTGAAGTTTATTGGTACAGGTTCAGTTGCTTCTCTCCCCCAGGCTTCCGGGTACGCGCCTTAAATTCTCTCTGGGCCCGCCCTTCCCCAAGTCTCCAGGTGTGTTGGGCTCTGATAGGCCGCTTCTCAGAGTTATGCTAATAAGGAGTTGTCTTTGAGTCTTAGGTGTTTAGCTCCTACGCCATAATGGGCCGTCTTCCGGCAAGGGCTTCCACACAGTAGGATATTACTAAGCCTTAAAGAAGGAATTAAATTCTGATATATGCCATAATATGAATGAAACTTGATGCTAAGTGAAATAAACTAGTCACAAAATAACAATACTGTTGATGATTCCACCTATATGAGGTACCTAGAAAATTCATAGAGGAAGTAAAATGGGGCTTGTCAGAGGATTTGGGGCGAGGAATGGGGAGCTAGTTCTGAATGGGTACAAAGTTTCTATTTGGGCAGATGAAAAAGTTCTAGAAATGGATGGCGGTAACCCTTACACAGCAATGTAAATGTACTTCATGGCATTGGATTGTATACCTAAAAATGGTTAAAAGGGTAAATTTCATGTAAGGTGTATTTTACTACAATTTTTTAAATGGAGATAATAAGATTTTACCTCACAAGGTTGTTTAAAGAATCAAATAAAGAAAACCATTTGAGCTATGGTTTAGATAATAGTTTGTACCCTAAAGGTTCATGTAGTGTTCATGTGCCGATTCCCTCATGGAACTGGCCTTCAATATGTGTGGGCACCTGCCAGACAAGACTGACAGATGAGTAAGTAAGCTGAGAGAGGAAGTCCTGCCCTCACTGTGGGCAAACACCATCTAAGAGGCTGGGGCATGGGAGAGACAAGGGAAAATTCTGTTCTCTCTCTCTCTCTTTCTCTCTCTCTCTGTATGTGCCTTAGGACCCGCCTGCTTCTCTTGGCCATTTTGTGATACAGCACCAGAGGCCAACAGGATGCCAACCATCTACCCTTGGACGTTTCTACCATGAATTGTGAGCCAATAAACCTCTATTCAATGTAAATCACCTCGTTTCAAATATTTCTGTTTAGCAACACAATAATGAACTAATACAGGAAACTGGCACAGCAAGCAGGGTTTTTTTCAAGGATTAAATGAAATAATATTTGTAAAGGACTTAGAAGGGTGCCTGGCACATATTGAGGCTGGGTAAGTAAATATATGTAAGGGGAATACCAATCATTGTAGTTCCAGGTATTATTTTTCCAAAACTGAGCCATTTCACTGCCTAAGCTCTGCAATCACAAGATATTGATTTTTCACTTCAGTCCATGCTGATCTTACTTTTTTAAAAGCTTATTTATGTCTTTCGTAAGAGAGATAGAAAAAATGAAAGACAAGCAACTTCAACAGGGTCTCATGTTACAATACTCTCCTAGCCTTCCCAGCCAGCCAGAATTATGAGGTCATGACATGTACATGTCAACCAGGAAACCAGACCCACTATCCTCCATGTGGATCCAGCTTCATTGATCCACTGCTGTCCACTGAGCCGGCCCATGATTCCACTTTTCTCTGAGCTCTGCCCTACACAATTGAGTAGCTGAGGCTATAGCACCTCTGTTATGCTCTCCCTGCCTCAGAGTCTTAATTCTGTATACCCCAACACGTTGCAGAACTTTGAGGGACAGATCAAGCCATACATCTCTGTATCCCCACAGAGTCTGACAGTGCTAGGCATAGTCATCGATAACCAAACAAGGTGGGGAGGGAGGCAGGTAGTGGTGCAGCAAGAAAATGCAGTGCTCTGCAAGGCTGACCTACATGTGAGGGTTCATGGTTCAAATATGGAGACCTCCTTGAATATGCCAGGCATTCATGTACCCATGTATCCATTGCTGGCTGACACTGGAGGATAATCAAGACTCCATCAGGGGTTCTTTCTCTCTGTCTCTCAGGATAAATAAATACATACCTTTTAAAAAAAAGGTAAGTTAAAAAAAAAATGACACAAGCATCAAGTGGTAGATTCTGTGAACCCAGGTCTGCATTTGTGTGTCATCAGAATAAGGTGAAAAATGATAGAATAAAAGGCAAGCATCAGGGGCTGGCAGGTGGCATGGTGGTTAAGGCACTGGACTCCCACACGGCTAATCATGGTTCGAGTCTCGAAACTGGTGGCTTGCTTTCTCACTTTCCCTTTCTCTCTCTCTCTCTGGTCAAATTAAAAAATAATGATAAATAAAATGAAATAAATAATTCTATTTAAAAAAAGCATCAGTCATGATCAGTCACGTGTAGTTTCCCCATGACTCACTCACTCATTCATTAACAGTGAGTATCATTCTTTTTCCAAACACTCAGTGGTTAAAAAGCACATTTTTTGTAGCTGATCTGAATTTTTAGTGCAAACTCACAGCTCCCTGAGCAGGGTGGAAATACCTACTTGCATTTAACTCAGGATTCCCCCTCCACTTCCCTGGGTTTTATCTAAAAGCTGAGGGACTTCCATAGCATTAAGGCTGGGAGGGTAGGTGAAGACCCGGACAGAGTTGTCATGTAACCTCCTTCTGGAACACCTGGGTTTCCACAGCTGTAGGTTCACTCTGGTCACAGCTGTGTCCACCCACTTTCCCAAACCCAGGACCTCATTGCGTCTGTCATTTCTTTGTGTTTTTTTTTCAGTGCCACGTCCAGCCTAGTGATGTTCTGTGTCTGGATCCACACCAGCTATCCACCATTTGGAGTCCCCTCAGGCTCATGGGCAGATTCTATAGCACCCGGTGAGACCACCACAGCCATGTCTGGTTTGGGGTCTTGGTACCCACCTCTTCCTGGGCTTGACTGGACAGGAGCTCAGATCTTGTCCTGCTCAGGTTCCTTAACACATCTGGAGTTTCTGCTCTTATCTCTACTGGGAAGTAGCTTATAGGAATGATGGGGGCCAGAAGGCAGGGGACCCATCCATATTCTCCTTGCTCCACACTCACTCATCACTAACTCAGGACATCTGTTCCATAAGGTACTTTTTAAATCAATGCTTTCTATCCTGAGGTTCCTCAAAAGCCCCTCGTTGACAACCATTCTTTCCTCAAGGCAAGGAATTCCTCTCTCTGCGGACTATCTGGGGTGAAGCAGAGGTTATGGGGTAAAGAAAATGTTGGGGAGAGCAACATTTTAAAATTGTGTAGTGTTTCACATGCATCCACTTAACAAACTTTTTCTTGGTGTTTTTTGTTTGTTTGTTTGTTTTTTGTTTTTTGTTTGTTTTTGTATTTTTTTATTTTAGCCTGTGTTTCAGTCCTCCTGTCTGAGCCTCTCAATAGCTGGGACAGGCACCACCACCTCCTCATGGCCCCGGCTGGCTGAGAGGCAGCATCAACTGGCGAGCACCACCGCAGCTGGGTCTAATTGAACACCCGCCCCATCCACATGGCATGCACTGTGGTGGTGCTGGGCCAATCACAGAAGCCAAAGTGGGGATGGCCGCTGCCCTGTGGAGCTGACAGCGTATCGCTGGGCTTCCAGTCTTGAGGGAAGGAGCTATGTTGCCCTTGCTCTAAGGAATCTCTTAGCTAGCTTTTCAGAAAACTTCTATCTTAAAGGATTTCAAAACAATTATTTAATTTTTTTTAATTGCCAGAGGGTGCATATGCTCACCCAAGAGGAACAAGGGGGATGTTGTTCCCATTTCTTCATACCATCAGGATTTGGGGCACACACATATATGCACCTAGGGTTATTTTCAAGCTACCTGGGCCAGGATGTGAGCCACACTCAGCCATATGGGGTCTGGTTCTTCTAACTACTAGGCCACGGGGCCAGCCCATTGAAACAATTTTTTAGGCACAGAGAAAGACATAGAGCAAGAAGAATCCTTTAACTTGTTATTATAAAAAGAGATAAAAAGAAAAGACACTCTGGGGGTGGAGGGGAAACACTGTAAAGGCCACTCTTATGACTTACAAAATGTACACATACACACATTTATGGTAAATAAAATGCTCAATTCTTTGACATTCCTCCTCTTTAAAATCCACCCGCCCCCCATTAGAGTTCTGATGCCCTAAGCTGGTTCCCTTCTGCCCTTTTCAGAAGTAAAGGGATAGAGAATGGGGGTCCCAGTGGCTCTCACAGGTGGGTGTGTGTAGCACCGAGGCTTCTAGTCCTGTAGGCAGCCAGGGAGATGACCAGTGTCACTGGTCAAGATTTTTTTCTATTTTAGAATTATTTATTTAACTAATTTGATTTATTATTAGTGTTATTAATTTTAAATTTGACCACAGAGAGACAGAGAGAGAGAGGAACAGTGAGAAATCAAGCCGCCAGATCCAGGACTTGAACCACAGGTGTCCGTGTGGGAGTTCAGCACCTTAACCACCATGCCACATGCCAACCCCACTGGACAAGACTTTAAGGAAAAGGTATATCAAAGAAATGAGCATTTTATCTGTAATGAGAAGCCAGGAAGGGAAAGAAAAGGGAAGAGCTACAGACCAGAGTAGGTTCTTCTTTTTTTGTTTAAATATTTATTTTGGGGACCAGCAGATGGTGTAATGATTACATCACTGGTCTCCTATGTAGTCAACCGTGGTTTGAGTCCCAGACCCAGAGGCTTAAAACCTACACCAGGCACTTCTGTGTGCATGCCCAAAATCTTAAGAGGAGAATGGAGGAGAAGAGATTGCAGCGTGGCCATCCCCTTTGGGGGGAGGAGTGACTTCACACTTTCTCTCTTTCTCTTTCCGTCTCTCCAGCAAGTGCATGTGCCCTATAGCAAAAATCTCTCTTAACAATTATTCATTTTTAGTTAATTTATTTTATACATTCAATCACTGTATACCATTACAGCTTATATAATGAATTTACCTAGCATGAATACACTATTAGCCCAGTTAAAGGTATTATCATACACATTATCATCAACAGATAATTTTCCATTTTTGTGTCCCTTAAATGTTTTGCTTCTTTCTTTTCGCCTTGATTCTTTTCCAGAGCAGGTTCTTTACAGAAACAAATTTGGAAGTTGATATCTTTTAGAACTGTCACTTACCACTTGTGTGTGTGTGTTTTAATGTATTTTTTGTTGCCAGATCATATATGCACTTCTGAAAGAGAGACAGAGAGAGAGCATCCCCCAAAGAAGCAGTCACCTCGCAATCCTTTTTCCTCCATTTCTCCATCCTGTCAGAATTTGGGGCACATACACATGTGCCCTGTGTGTTTTTCAAGTCGCCAGGATTAGTACCTGAACCATGGTATGCCACGTGGGCTCTGGCTCCCAATGCACAGGGCCTAATCACTGCACCACGGGGCCAGCTTCTGTGTCTGTGTTTTAAAATATCACCTTACTGTTTCTCTGGTCTATAGTTGTTCCCTTATCTCACCCTTCCTGGCTTCTCCCTGCAAATAAAATAAAATCTGAACTTTATACTGGGACCTATGATTCCTTAATGATCTAGTCCTCCTCTCTACCCTGGCTTGTGTCCGATCCTCAAGGCCATGTGCTTTCAGCCACAAGCCTTTGGCCCTCAGACTCCTATCTGGAAACTCTCCTTTGCTCTTCATCCTCCAGGTCTGGACTCCAATGTGACTCTGGAGAGGCTGTGCAGGCGTGCTCAGCCTCTCTCCCAGGGTCCTTGGTTTTCTTCCCTTCAGCCATTTATGACCTCAGCAGTACTCTTTCATACGTATTTGTTAAATGTCTCCTTTTCTGTCTGCCTGACTAGAATGCAAATTCCTTCAAGTTAGAAGCTGTGTTTGCCTTTTCTTCCTTTATTTATAGGTTTTGCCATTGGGTGTGTGTGCTTGCTGAAGAGAGACAGAGACGATGAGAGACGGTGGAAGGGAAAGTAAGAAATCAGACCCTAGAGAGTGTGGCACTTCACAATCCCTTCTCCTCCGGTCTCCTCCTGGTATTCTGGGCACGCACGCACACACAGCTGACATGATTTTCAAGCTGCCAGGTCCAGGACTTGAGCCACAGTCAGTCATGTGGGAGTCCAGTGCCCCAATCACCATGCCACCTGCTGGCTCCACTGTGTTCACTTTTTCACTGATTTGTCCTGAATACCCAGAGTTACACACTAGGCACTTGCAGGCACTCAACAACAATTAGTTGAGTGAATGACTAGTTGTTTGTTTGTTTTTTTTTTTTTTCCCTTCCACTGTTCTGTTTTTGTTTTTTGCTTTTTGTTTGTTTGTATGTGTGTGTGTGTGTGTGCGTGTTATGAAAACTTGGCCTCTATTTTAAGGTCTCAGAATTGACCTTTCTTATCTTGAAATTTTGTCTTTGTACTCACATTTTTACTTTGTCTCATTTTTGTAACCGTTTGAAAATAGTTTTGTGGTATTTTCCAAATTAATTTGTAAGTTTAAACTAATCTTTTAAAATAATTATTTATTTATTCTTATTTGTTGTTATTATTATTTTACTTTGACCAGAGAGATACAGAGAGAGAAAGAGAAAGTGAGAAAGCAAGCCACTAGGTCTGGGACTCGAGCAACTGTTGGCCGTGTGGGAGTCCAATACCTTAACTACCGTGCCATGTGACAGTCCCAATTGAAAGCAAAATTTATTCAAAATTTCATGGTTTTTTTTTTATAGCATTCAACAAACTGATTGCAAAATTCACACAGAAAAGTAAATATTTAAGAATAACCAAGGCAATTATCCCAAAGGGAAGTGGGCTAGATAAGATTTGCTCCACAAAAGATCAAGACACATCACAAGTGCTGGGCAGTGGCCAACAGTAGGAAGTGATGCTGACTAGGGAAAGTTCCATGTTCTTGTCCAGGGATTTCCCTATGCGTGAGTGGGCCAGGGCTGGATGAAGCTTGGGGTGGATCCTGGCACTGGGACCTTGTTGGGTGTTCTTTCTCTCTCTCTTTCTTTTTCTCACTCATGGAAGAAACAAACTTTATTTTTAAAAAGACAGATGACAAAGCTAAGGTAAATAACATATTATCGACACACGAACAAATGAAAGAGATCAGGAGCACAAACAAGCTTTCTTTTTTGCTATTTTTAGACTATATTTTATTTATTTATTTTCACAGTAAGAGAGAGAGAGAGAGACCCCCTCAAAAGGGTCTTCATGCCATGATCCACCCCCAGAATCAGCCAACCCAGATCACGGCACATGAGTCCAACAAGCTCAAGGTCCTGGGATGCGAACCCAAGACCTTTCCCACATGGATCCTGTTTTATTACTGCTGCAGCACTGTCCGACCCAGACCAGGAGTGGAGTCAGGGGACTTTTGGTGCATAGTAGAGATGGTGTTTCAAACCAGTAGTGAAAGGGCAGATCACTTGATTAAACAGCAGAGACAATTGGAATCACACACACACACGCACGCACACTTCAGATGGCTGAAGGCCAAAATGTAAAAGTTAATATTACTTAAAGGAAATTTAGAAATTATCATATAATCTTAAGTTAGGGAAACATTAATAACTTAAGACCAAAAAAATGCAAACTATAGAGGAAAAAATGATAAATCTACGTAGAAATAAAGTCTTTTCTCCAATAGAAGACACTGAACATGTTAAAATTTTAGCAACACGGTGAGAAAAAACTTTTTATTTTATGTAGCAGACAGGGGATTAGTAATGAATACTTCTTTAAAAAGGTTTATAAATTAATAAGAGACAACCCAAGTTTACAATGTTCCCAGAATATATATAGGTTGTTCCCTTTTTTTTTTTTTTTTTTTTTTTTTTAGATTTTTGTTATAGGGCAAATGCACCAGACAGAGTGACAGAAAGTGAGAAATCACCCTCTCGGGGGGATGACCACACTGCAGTTCCTTCTTCTCCAATCTCCCCTTGGGATTTTGGGCACACATGTACATGCGCCCAACTTGAGTTTCAAGACTCAGGATTCAAACTACAGTTAACCATGTGGGAGTCCAACACCTTAACAACTACACCATCTACTGGCCTTAACAAGGATAGCTTTAAAAAGAGGAAATATAAATGATTAATAAACATAAAAATTTACTTTGTCAGTCCAGCTCTGTAGCCTTGTGATTAAGAAACCCAGATACCACATGGCCTACCATAGTTTGAATCCCAGATTGGTGACCTGAAAAACACGCTGGGCATGTATGGTATCTACACATGTCCAAAATCCCAATGAGATGAAAAATGAAGAAGAGATTGTGATATGACCATGCCCCTCCCTGCCCTTTCTCTGTCTTCTCTGGCAAGCACATCCTCGGGGGGGGGGGGGTGGGGGAGGTGGTGGTATTATTTGATTCCATGAGTAAACAGGAAATGCAAATTTAAATAAAAGCCTGTTCACAACACACCTATGGGACTGGCAACACGTCATGAAACCAGAGCACGAGGAGGTGGTCCCAGGCCCTGAGAAGTAAAAATATACATTTTCTTTTATTAGTCTTAAATATAATATTTACCAGGTTAAAAAAGAAAGAAAGAAACATGCCCTAGAGACCTAGGTAATTCACATTACACCAGAAGATGAGCTCAAGTTCTCTTTCCCTCCTGACTAATGGATACTATCTGCACATTGTGATCAAGGTCTTGTAATGACCGCACTGTGATAGCCTTACTTGTTTAACTTTTGCAAGACACGGACACAAGTAGTATACACAGGTTGAAGAGATTCAGGTGTCCTAAGAGTTGTCTTGAGTGTTCACCCAGAACACACCTGGCAATAACATCCTGCTCTGAACCAACCCTCCTCTAGCACCGTCCTTCAAAAGTAACGTCACAGCAACTCTTCTGGAAAGCTCCTGGAATCCCACCCACAGACTCCCATGATGTCACGTTCCTGATTTGTGTTTAAAAGCCCTTACTTATTCCTCAGTTGTGGAGATGATACTTTAAGAATCTTGGACTCTACCACTGTCCCAGTTGATATCTTCTGTAATAAAGTCCTTCTCTAACCAAATTAATTGTCTCAGAATTTGGCTTACTGTGTGATGAGAGATCAGGCCAAGTCTGTACATTTCTCTGGTAAGATATATGCAAAATCAGCAATATACCATTGCTTGTAAATATGAAAAATTACAAATGCATATTATTTTAGCCTGTTTTTCTATTTTTATAACTAAACATCATAGACTGAATAATTTATAAAAAATAAATTTTTATTATAAAGCTAAGGGGTTGCATCTGGAAAGGGCCTTCTTGTTGGTGGGGACGTTCACAGAGTCTCAAGGTGGCACAGGGATCACATGCTGAGAGGGCGTGAGTGTGTGTCAGCTCTGGTCTCCCTTCTTTTTATAAAGCCACCAGTATTCAATCATGGGGATTCCACCCTGATGACTTTATCTAATTAAAATACCTTTCTAAAAGCCTCACCTCTTAGTACCATAGTCTGATTAGGTTTCTACTCTCTTAATCCTGTCACCATAGCAACCAAATTTCAATACATGAGTTTTGGGGAGACATATTTAAGCCATAGTATACATCATAAGAGGAAATGCTAAAATAAAATAGTATATAATACATTGAGAGAAATGGATCATATCTATAGGGGTTACTATAGATGAGCCTCAAAACATATTGCTAGGTGATAAAAAGCAATTTTCAAATTGTACAGTGTGATAATCCTTTATATATTAGAAAACTGCACAAGGGGCCAACAGGTGGCATGGTAGTTAAGATGCTGGACACTCCGACATGGCTGACTATGGTTCAAGTCCTGGACCTGGTGGCTTGCTTTCTCACTTTCTCTCTCTGTATGTGTCTCTATCTGGTCAAATTAAGATAAATTAATGAATGAATAAGTCAAATAAAATAAATAAATCTTTTTTAAAAACTACGTAAAAACAATACTACGCATTTTCTAGGGATACATATAAATTTATGTAAAGTGGTAAAAGCAATCTGGAACCCACTGATTCATAACTATGGTTTCTTCTGGAGAGAGGGGAAGGATGCTAAGATAGTGGCAAGGTGGTTGAAGGGCTATCTGTAGTGTTCTGTGTTTTTCAAAGAATGTACTCAGCTACACTTTGTGCAATTAAAATTTATTTTTAAGGTCTATTTATTTATTTTTTCCACAAAAGAGACAGCAGCAGAGAGAAAGACTGGGGCACCCTCCTGAATGTCTTCATACCATTATCCCCTCTATCCTCAGCCAGTAAGGATTATGAGCATGTGTGTATGCCTGGCACATCCAGGGAGACCTTGGGAAACAAACCCAGGATCTTTCCATGTGGGTCGGTCTCACAGAATATTGAATTCTACTACCATGCCACCATTAGGTACCCTTCTCTCGTTTTAGTTGTTGGAGGGCATGTATGCACTCACCAGAGGGAAAGAGAAAGAGGGAGAAAGCACTCCAATGGGGCAATCCTTTCTCTTCCATTTCTCTGTCCTATCAGGATTTAAGGCACGCATATGTGCCTGGCATGTTTTTCAAGCCAGTGGGACTGGAGTTCAAATGATGGTCAGCCTTGTGGGATCTGGTTCCCTTAACCACTTGTCCAGGGGCCAGCTCCTTTTTTCTTTTCTTCTTTTTTCTTCTTTTCTTCTTCTCTTCTTCTTCTTTTCTTCTTCTCCTTCTCCTCCTCCTCCTCCTCCTCCTCCTCCTCCTCCTCCTCCTCCTCCTCCTCCTCCTCCTCCTTCTTCTTCTTCTTCTTCTTCTTTCTTCTTCTCCTCCCCCTCTCCCCTTCCTCCTTCCCCTCCTCCCCCTTCTTTCTCTCTTCCTCCTCTTTCTCCCCTTCCTTCTTCTTCTTCTTTTTCTCCTTCTTCCTCTTTTATACATTTATTTATTTTACAGAGATATTTTTGTTATAGGATGCATGCACTTACTGGATAGACAGAAAGAGAGAGAGAGAGAGACAGAGGGAAAATCACCCCACAGGGAGGATGGTCCTGTCACAATCCCTACTCCTTCCTTCTCCTCTTGGGACCTTGGGCATGCATACATGTGTACTCAGCTCAATTTTCAAGCTGCCAGGTCCAAGACTTGAACCATGGTTGGTCATGTGGGAATCCAGCACCTCAACCACCATACCACCACAGGTCCCCACAGTACTTCTTTTTTAAGTTTATTTCTTCCATGATCAAGAGAGACAGAGAGAGAGAGACCAGCAGTTAACAAAATGGCTATGTCACTGGACTCCCATGTAGTCGACCACGGTTCAAGACCCAGACCCGGTAGCTTAAAACTCACACCAGGCGCATGTGTGTGCGTGCCCAAGATCCTGAGAGGAGAGTGGAGGAGAACGGATTGTGGCATGGCCATTCCCCTTGGGGGAGTGATTTCTCACTTTCTGTCTCTCTGTCTCTCTCTGTCTGGCTGGCAAGCGCATGCACCCCATAGTAAAAACCTCTCAAAAAAAAGAGAGAGAGAGAGACAGAGAGAGAGAGAGAGAGAGAAAGAGTGGACAGTAAGCCTCAATTGAATCTTTCTATTATAATCTATCTTCAGCTTCAGCCAGTCTTGAATCGTGGGCACATGCATGCTCAACATGTTCAGGGAGGTCTCTGGACACAAACCCAGGACTTTCCCATGTGGGTTAGCCTTGCAAAGCACTCCATTACTACTGAACCACCATCTGGCTCTTGCTCTGTCTGTTTTGTTTAAGGCTATGATTCTTAAATGGTCTTGGTGCTATGGCAGGGTGGGATGCTGCCTTCCCAGAGCACAGTTAAAAATGTTTATAGGGGGGCCAGCAGGTGGTATGGTGGTTAAGGTGCTGGAATTCCCACATGGCTGGCCATGGTTTGAGTCCTGGACCTGGCAGCTTGCTTTCTCACTCTCCCTCTCTCTCTCTCTGTCTTTCTCTGGCAAAACTCATGTGAAAAATAATATTAACAACAACAATAATAAATAAATAACTCTTTAAAAAAATGTTTATAGGGAAGGACCAGCAGATGGTGTAAAGGTTACATCGCTGAACTCCCACATGGTTGACACTGGTTCAAGTCCTGGATCGGTGGCTTCAAACTCATACAGGAGGTGTGTGTGTATGTGACCAAAATTCTGAGAAGAGACTGGTGGAGAAGCAATTGCAGCATGGTCATCCCACCAGAGGGGTGATTTCTCACTTTCTCTCTCTCTCTATCTCTCTAGCAAGTACATGCACCCTATAGCAAAAATCTCTCTTTAAAAAATGTTTCTAGGAGAAAAAAGTTGTGTTTTTGTTTGTTTTTAGTTTTTTTTTTTAATTTTTGTATTTTTTATTATAGGGCACATGTACTTCCTAGAGAGGGGAAAAAGACAGAGAAAGAGAGGGAAATTGAGAAATCACTCCCTGGGGGGATGGCTATGCTACAGTCCCTTCTCCTACAGTCAACTCTCAGGAATTTAAACATACAAGCACACATGCCCAGTATGTTTTTCTAGCGTCCAGGTCCAGGATTTGAACCCTATGGTTGGCCATGTGAGATCCAATGCCTTAACCACCATACCATCTGTTGGTCTGGAGAAAAAAGTAAACATTTGTAGGCATTTGAGATGGTCACAATGACTTGGGGGGGGGTGTCTTTCTTGCCACTTACTGTGAACAGCGCAGATGCTGTACCCTAAGCATCTTACAAGGCAGGGACCATGCTGCTCTGCGGACTCTCTCACCCATTGAGAAGCATTGGTCTTATGTGGACCCAAGAGAACCTCGCCTATGTAAAACAGTCGCAGGTTTACTTATTTAGTTAGGTGGTTAGTTCTAATTTACAAATTTAAAACTGGCTGGTGAGGGATTCCTACACATTTCCATTTGGGCTGCTCTTCTGTGCAGTCAGGGCCTCATCACCATCTACTAAGACCCAAAAATGGCTGAGCGAAGCTTACCCATCACTCAAAATCAGCCAGCAGCAGGAAGGGCTAGCGCCATTGGTGGCTGATAGCACGCCCCAGTTACAGTCCTGTTGACTCTGCGTTGGTGTGAATTTATGAGGAAGGCTGCAGACAGGACATGAAACAATGAGCTGCTGCTTATGGTGTAATAGATTTGCTGCTGAGTACTTGTTACTGGGAATGGAAACTGGATTCTGGAGAAGGCACCACAATATCCTGGGATGCAAGGCAGTGTGTGCTGGCAGCCTCAGCTCGGCCCCTCAGTAACTCAGCCCTCACAGGCAGTTGGGCTTGAGAGATTTATGGACCCCAAGGAACGCGTGCGACCAAGGCAGCTCAAAGGAGGCAATACATTGTGAGATTCTGACTGTCAAATAGCATGTTGGGGTTTCTTCGGTGGTCTCAAGACTTAGAGATTACATCTTTAACACATCAATAACTTAGCCTCTAGTTAGCAAGGCTCACTGGGCCATGACTAATCAGCGGATGAAAGTGTCTTTGTGAGGATTAGCTTTAATGAAAAGAAAAGGGATAGTTATTTGGAGAGTTTGAAATCTTCCATAAATCAAAGGGGACACTGACAAAGCAGGTTCATAAGGTAAGAAAGAAGCCATTGTAGGGAAAATTAAGGAACGGCTACTTTTTATATAAATCACAGGTCAGGACTATATTAGTTGAGGATTCCATGGAGACAGGACCATTTGGCTTCTTCAGGTGCGAAGGGACTTGGGACAAGCCCAATTCTCCTTAAGGAAAACCAAATGTCCTATATCCTTATTAACCTATTCCCACTGGCTTCCAGAATATCTGGCAAGTGGCCTGTTAAATCTTTGAGAGAGTAGTCTCCACTTACTCCAAATGCATCTTTCAAAATATATCCTGGACCGGGACCAGCAGTTAGCGTAATGGCTATGTCGCTGGACTCCCACGTAGTCGACCGCGGTTCGCGTCCCGGACCCGGTGGCTTAAAACTCACGCCGGGCGCGTGTGCATGCGTGCCCAAGATCCCGAGAGGAGAATGCAGGAGAAGGGATTGTGGCGTGGCCATCCCCCCGGGGGATGATTTCTCGCTTTCTATCTCTCTGTCTCTCTCTGTCTGTCTGGTGAGCACACGTGCCCTATAGCAAAAACCTCTCAAAATATATATATATATATCCTGGTCCCATCCCTTACCAAAGGGTCCTGTAATTCAAAGTCAAAGGAAATCATAGGAATGACTTCATGCCCATGGATTACATATGAGAGATGATTCTCTGCCCTTCTGAGAGCTGAGGCATTAGATTTGTAAGAATGGGACAGTGGGCCAGCCTGTGACCTGGTGGTTAAGGAGGTTTGATCCTGGAGCCAGCAGGTGGTGTAGTGGTTAAGGTGCTGGACTCCCATGTGGCTGACCACAGTTCAAATATTGGACTCGGCAACTTAAAACTCATGCTGGGCGTGTATGTGCATGTGCCCAAAATCCTAAGAAGAGAATGGAGGAGAAGGGATTGTGAAGTGACCATCCTCCTTGGAAGGTGATTTCTCACTTTTTGTCTCTCTCTCCAGCGAGTGCACACACCCTATAGCAAAATCTCTCAAAACAAAAAACAAAACAAACATAAAAAAGAGGCTGGATTCCCCATGATTGACCATATTGGTTGAGTCCTGGACCCAACAGCTTGAGAAACAGTGGTGGCTGGCATCATACCCCTCCTGACATGATATTCTGAGAAGGACACGTCACTGTCATGTTCCTGCCAAAACTGTATAACCTGAATCTAATCCAGAGGAAGCTACCAGATAAACCCAAATTGAAGTATATTATACTAAATGACAGGTTTGTTCTCTCTCTCCTTCTTGCCAGAGTGCCCTTGCACTCACCAGAGAGAGACTTAGAGACAAAGAGAAAAAGAGGGAAAAATCATCCCCAGTGGGGAGTGGTCGTGCTACAATCCCTCTTCTTTCATTTCTCCATCCTGTCCAGATTTAGGGCACGCACATATACATACGTGGTGTATTCTCTCACCAAGTATGTTATGTCAGCAGGGCTGGAATTCAAACTGCAGTCAGCCTTGCAAGATCTGGATCTCATAACCACTAGGTTATAGGGCCAGCCCCAAGCCTATTCTCTTTTTTTTTTAAATGTTGGTAATCTTCTAAAAGACAAAAACTGCTTGAGGAGCTATTTCAGATTAAAGGAGATTAAATAGATGCAATGTATCAACCTGGATTAGATTCTTGTCAGGACAAAAAAGTGAGAGCTAGAAAAGGCACTGAGAGAAATGGTGAAATGTGAGTATAACTCCCATTTGAGATAATAGTACTGTATCAATGTTCAGCTTTCTGAGTTTTATAATTATATAGTAATTATAGAAGAGTCTATTCTTGGTTCTAAGAGATATGCATGGAAATATTTTGGAGTTAAAGTTCATGATTTCTGTAACTTTTTCTCAAAAGGTTCACATTTTCTTTCCTGTGTGTGCATTTATAAAAGGATGGGAAGAAATGTAGCAAAACACTTATGATTGGTGACTCCAGATGAAAGGTACATAGGAGTTTATTGTACTGTTCTAGCAACTGCTGTGCTGATTTGAAATAATTTCCAAAATAATAAGTTAAAAATTGAGCCAGGTGTACATTAAGAACAGTAAATGTATGTGCAGGAGGGCAAGATTCACATAATCTTTAAAACAAAAATTTTTAGCTGAACTCTAATTGTTGCAGTCAACACCATGAAAGGAGTGTTCTAAAGGATATCCATTAGAAATGTTTTTGAGTTGAAGGTTCATACAATCAAATTTAGGGTATAAATGTGGATCTACATTTCTCCCACTATTCATTCGGGAGCTGGGGAGGGGACCTCAGACTTCTATCTATTTATCATGCCATTTTTAGGAAACTGACTTTTTGCTTCATGGGACACAGATGGCTGCAGCGCTCCCAGGCCTCACATCTTCTTTCTGGGAGAGAAGAAGGTGGAAGAAGGAAGATAGGGCACCATTTGTTTAGGAAAGCAGAAGCTATCCTAGGAACTTCCATCATGCAGTTACAAGTACACGTGCTCAGAACATTTCTATTCTGAAGTTACCCCTTCCCTTTACCATTTAATTATGGATGACTGAGTTTCAGAAAAAAAGAATGATAACTAGGAGTTTGGAGCCTGGGATCAGTCCTGTTGTTTTTAACTTTATAGGCGGCTTTGCACAGTCACTCAGTCTTTCTGGCCTCCATTTCCTCATTGCAAAATGAGAGCTTTAAACTGGATTATCTCAAGTATCTTTCCAACAATAACAATCTATGATTGTAAGAGCTTTTGTACTGTTTAAGGGTGCTTTTGTCTGAAGTGCACAGAATTTTGACTTAACCTGGCTTAAATAATTAGAAAATGTATTATCTCACAAAAATGGAAGACTGGGTAGTCTGGATTCAGGGTGTTAGATTTAACTGCTTACCAGCATTGAACATCAGCATGTGAAGTTCTTTTCTATTTCTTTGTTTTGCTATCTGCTGAACTGGCTGTTAAACATGAATATGGCTATATATTAGATCTTAATACAGAATGGTCATCTTATAGGTGTGATAATACTATTATGATTTATAAGAGAACATCTGTCTAAAGAGATGTCTTATGTCTTAAGTCTTATGATTTTATGACTTATTTTCTAATAACTCAAAAAAACCAGAGATGAAACAAATGTAGCAAAATATAGACATGACTATAGATGAATGGTAAATAGATGTTCATTATATTAATACTCAAGTTTTATTTGTATCTGAAAATTTGCCAAATCAAACTTGGGAAAAAGGCAAGAAATTCATGCCTAATCACAATAATGAAACTGTAAACTACCAAAGACATGTGGGAAATTTAAAAAGCAGTCAAAGAACAAAGAAATTATATAAGAACAAAAAATAGAAGTCAATGGGACCAGCTGTTGGCGCAATGGCTATGTTGCCAGACACCCATGTATTTGACCGCAGTTCGAGTCCCAGACCCAGTGGCTTAAACTCATGCCGGGTGTGTGTGCATGCATGCCCAAGATTCTGGGAGGAGAATGGAGGAGATGGGATTGCAGCATGGCCATTCCCTGAGGGGTGATTTCTCGCTTTCTGTCTCTCTGTCTCTCTCTGTCTTTCTGGTGAGTGCATGCGCCCTATAGCAAAAACCTCTCAAAAAATAAAAAAGAAAATGAAAGCCAAAAGGCAGTAGAATACTTTACTTAAAGGTTTGAGAGAAAAATAACTTCAAACCTACTTTTGAGTACCCATCAAAACTATCCTTCAAGAATGAGGGTGAAATTAGGGTATTATTTTCCAAGAAATTTATTGCAGAGGACTTTTAATAAGAAACATCTAATATAAAGTTTTGTGCTTCAGTAAGAAGGAAAGTTAATCTATAAGGAGAATTAGATAGGAGGAATGCTGAGAAAATTAAATGAATATATATATATATATATATATATATATATATATATGTAAAAAATGGTCTTAACATGTCTAATTTGTTTAGTTAAAAAAAGGACAGACTAGAGCTAGTTCCATGGCTCAGTGACTAAGGGAACCAGATCCCCATTCCAGCCTGGTAGCTTGAAAAACACACTGAGCATGAATGTGTACATTCCTAAAATCCTGAAAGGATGGAGAAGTGGAAGAAAAAGGATTGCAGCATCACCATACCCAACTGGGAGTGCACTCTCTCTCTCTTTCTTTTTTTTTTTTATTATTTTTTATTTATTTTTATTTATTTATTTATTACCATAAACTTCTTTATATTACATTGGGTTACATATAATTTTACAGTGTATTACATTGCTTTTTCAAAAGGGAATGCCATGCATGTCAGTTGATACAGAGACTTTAATCTCCCCACTTCATCATTCAATATCTTTTCTATGTTTTTTCCAATCATTATTATTATTATTCTAATTATTTTTTAAAACAGTCAATCAGTATTTCTCATTTTGCTTGTAAAAAGACTTTACCCATCATGAAATACTTCTCAGACCAATTCAGTTGAGAATACTATACATGTCATCACCAACAGGTAATAAGCCATATCTGTTTCCCACTAACGTCCTGCCTCTCTATTGTTCTCTTACTATCTGTCTCTATCCTCTTCTCCTCACCCCACCCATTCCACACTGTTCTATTCTCATTAAGTACTTTCACTGCTTTTAAGTCCTCCAATTTTTCGCTCTTTAACTCTCTTTCAATAAATATATAAAATTTTAAAAATTCAGTTATATGTTATTTATGAGAGATGTGCCAAAATAAAAAGAGTATAGAACATTTAAAATTTTAAAACTTTTTTTTAAGTGCTAGAGGGCACTTAATTCTGCTTAAGAAAAAGAAACAGAGAGAGAAAGAGGAAGGAAGTGCCCCAAGTAGTGCCTGGTCACACAACAATTCTTTTTCTCCAGTTCTTCATCCCAACAGGATCCTGGGCACATGCATAGGCACCCAGCATGAGCCACCAGGGCCAGGACTTGAACCCTGGTAGGTCATGTGGAATCTGACTTCCCCTGAATAACACTTTATCTGCTGCACTACAAAGCCAGCCTAACCATGAACAATTTTAAAATAAAAGAACAGAAACAAAAACTAGGTAGATGCTAGCCAAGAGTAAGCTGGCTGGAGTGGCCACATTAAAATTAGAAAAGAAAAAAAAAGCCACAGTATACAAATCATTTTAAAGCATATATGATAATGATAATGATTCAATTCATCAAAAAGATTTAAGTTGAGTACTGTAGTGTGTGCCTGTAATCCCAGCTACTCAGGAGGCTGAGGCAGGAGGACTGTGAGTCAAAGGCCAAATTAGAAAATCTAGCAAGACCTTTTCTCTTAAAAACAAATAAGGGCCAGTAGGTGGTATATTTCAGGTTCTGGACTCCCACGTGGTTGACCGTGGTTCAAGTTCCAGACCTGGTAGCTTGTTTTTCACTTTCCCACTCTTTCTCTTTCTTTGTCTCATGAGTGCAGGTACCCTGCAGTAAATTTTAAAATAATAATGATGATAAATAAAATTAAATAAATTTTAAGAAACAGTCTTAAAATATATAAAGCAAAATTGGTAGAACTATAAAAAGAAATTTATAAATTTACCACAAGTGGCAGATTTTAACATATTCATTAATTATTGATAGACCACAAATACAAAATATTAGTATATATGTAAAAGATAGAAACACTCAAAAAAATTCTCTAATAAACACATATAGAACACAGAGAATAGATTATTCTCAAGAATATAAAACATTCACACAAAATGATCACTTATTTGTTCATAATGCAAGTCTCAATAAATGTCAAAAAATTTGCATTTCATTTTCCTCATTGCAATTATGTTGGAAATCAATAACAAAAAGATAAATAGGGAACCAGCAGTTAGCGTAATGGCTATGTCGCTGGACTCCCACGTACTCGACCGTGGTTCACATCCTGGACCCGGTGGCTTAAAACTCACGCCGGGCGCGTGTGCGTGCGTGCCCAAGATCCTGAGAGCAGAATGGAGGAGAAGGGATTGCGGCATGACCATCCCCCCTGGGGGGTGATTTCTCGCTTTCTGTCTCTATGTCTCTCTCTGTCTGGCTGGCGAGCGCACGCGCCCTATAGCAAAAATCTCTGCAAAAAAAAAAGAAAAAGAAAAAGAAAAAGAAAAAAAGAGAGAGAGAAAAAAGATAAATAAAAAAGATAAAAATACTTAGATATGAACAAATTATTTTTTTTATTATCTATTTTTTTATTACATTGAATTACATATAACTTTACAGTGTATTACATTGCTTTTTCAAAAGGGAATGCCATGCATGTCAGTCAGTACAGAGACATTAATCTCCCCGCTTCAACATTCAATATCTTTCCTATGTTTCCCCCAATCATTATTATTATTATTCTAATTATTTTTTATGATAAACATGATTTTTTTTTCCAATTATCAGATCATAAAGTTCCCAACAATAGGAAACGTAGACTGCACTCAGGGCTGGACCAATTGTGGGTCTCGTGCAGCCCCGCAAATGTAGGTGAATCTCCATGGAACACAGTTTCAGGAACGCGGCTCAGGAAAGCAGAGACGGCCATCAGCGGTTGCGGCACTAGGGGCAGATCCTGGCCACAGCCCGCGGGGGCAGAGCCCCGGCCACGGCACGTGGGGCAGACCCTGGCCACGGCACGCGGGGCAGAGCCCCGGCCACGGCACGCGGGGGCAGAACCCGGCCACGGCACGCAGGGCAGAGCCCCGGCCACGGCACGCGGGGCAGGGCCCGGCCACGGCACGTGGGGCAGAGTCCCGGCCACGGCACGCGGGGGCAGAACCCGGCCACGGCACGCGGGGGCAGACCCCGGCCACGGCACGCGGGGCAGACCCCGGCCACGGCACACAGGGGCAGACCCCGGCCACGGCACGCGGGGCAGACCCCGGCCACGGCACGCGGGGCAGGGTCCCGGCCACGGCACGCGGGGCAGGGTCCCGGCCACGGCACGCGGGGCAGAACCCCGGCCACGGCACGCGGGGGCAGACCCCGGCCACGGCACGCGGGGCAGAGTCCCGGCCACGGCACGTGGGGCTCGACCCCGGCCACGGCACGCGGGGGCAGACCCCGGCCACGGCACACGGGGGCAGACCCCGGCCACGGCACACGGGGCAGAACCCCGGCCACGGCACGCGGGGGCAGACCCCGGCCACGGCACGCGGGGGCAGACCCCGGCCACGGCACGCGGGGCAGAGCCCGGCCACGGCACGCAGGGCAGAGCCCCGGTCAGGCCGGACCTCCGGATAGGGCATGCGGAGCAGAGCCCCGGCCACAGCACGCGAGGGCAGAGCCCCGGCCACGGCACGCGGGACAGGGCCCCGGCCACGGCACACGGGGCAGAACCCCGGCCACGGCATGCGGGACAGGGCCCCGGCCACGGCACGCGGGGCAGAACCTGGCCATGGCACGCGGGGGCAGACCCCGGCCACGGCACACGGGGCAGACCCCGGCCACGGCACGCGGGGACAGGACCACAGCCACGGCACGCGGGGGTAGGCCCCGGCCACGGCACGCGGGGCAGAGTCCCGGCCACGGCATGCGGGACAGGGCCCCGGCCACGGCACGTGGGGCAGAACCTGGCCACGGCACGCGGGGGCAGACCCCGGCCACGGCACGTGGAACAGGGCCCCGGCCACGGCACGCGGGGCAGAGTCCCGGCCACGGCATGCGGGGCAGAACCCGGCCACGGCACGCGGGGACAGATCCCGGCCACGGCACGCGGGGCAGAGCCCGGCCACGGCACGCGGGGCGGAGCCCCGGTCGGGCCGGACCTCCGGATAGGGCATGCGGAGCAGAGCCCCGGCCACGGCACACGGGGCAGACCCCGACCAAGGCACGCGGGGCAGAGTCCCATGAACAAATTATTAATACATACATATCTTAGGAGAAACACTAAAAGCTTTACTTAGAGGGATAATTTACGCCTTTTTAACATATATTGAACATTTATGTTAGAAAGCAGGAAAGCTGAAAATTATCTAACATAATAAGTGAGAAAATGAGGCCAGGTAGGTCTATAGTGGTAACCCTACTAGACCCAGGCAGAACATCCTGGATTTGCATTCTGGGACATTTCTGTGCTCATTGGGCACATGAGCTGGCCGACCATGGTTTGAGTCTCGGGCCTGGTGGCTTGCTTTCTTATTTTCTCTCTCTTTCTCTCTCTCTTACTTCCTCACTCTGTCCCTCTCTGGTTGAATTTAAATAAATAAATAAATAAATAAAGTTAAATAAAATAATTCTTTTTAAAAAATGGGATTAGTGCATGGGACCAGCAGATGGTGTAATGGTTATATCACTGAACTCCCACGTAGTTGACCGCAGTTCAAGTCCTGGACCCAGTGGTTTGAAACTCATGCTGGGCAAATGTGCATGCATGCCCAAAACTCTGAGAGGAGAATGGAGAAGAAGGGATTGCAGCATGGCCATTCCCCATAAAGGGTGACTTCTTGCTTTCCATTTGTCTCTCCGGCAAGTGCACTCACCTGATAGCAAAAATCTCTCTCTAAAATAAAGAATGGGATTAGCGCCCTTATAAAAAGAGACCCGAGGAGACTTACTGACAAACTCACAGTACACAATATGGAAGAGAGCCCTCCACAGAACCCAATCATGCTAGCACCTTGATCTCAGACTTGCAATATCCAGAACTCTGAGCAATAAATTTCTGTTGTTTATAAATTACCCTGTCTAAAGTATTTTGTTATAGCAACCCAAATGGACTAAGACAATGACAAACTTATCAAGTGGTATTATGTGTCAAGACATGTCAAGGAGAAAAAGAACGCAGAAATGATGCAAGAAATTGAAAGGGGAATATAACAACAGATGAAGCAGAAATTAAAAACACAATCAGGGGACCAGCAGGTGGCGTGGTGGTTGGGGTACTGGACTCCCACATGGCCAACCGTGGTTCAAGTCCTGGACCTGGTGGCTTGCTTTCTCACTTTCCCCTTCTCTCTCTCTCTCTCTCTCTCTCTTTCTTTTTTTTTTGGAGAGGTTTTTGTTATAGGGCATGTGCGCTCAACAGACAGACAGAGAGAGACAGAGAGACAGAAAGCGAGAAATCACCCCCCCAGAGGGGATGGCCACGCCACAATCCCTTCTCCTCCATTCTCCTCTCGGGATCTTGGGCACGCACACACACGCACCCGGCGTGAGTTTTAAGCCACCGGGTCCAGGACGCGAACCGGGGTTGACTACGTGTGAGTCCAGTGACATAGCCATTACGCTAACTGCTGATTCCCTCTCTATCTCTCTTTCTTTGATCAAATTAAAAATAAGAATAATAAATAATAATAACAAATTTAATTAAATAAATAAATATTTTTTTATAAATCCACAACCAGAAAATACTCCGAACAGCTTTATGTAAATAAATTGTAGTCAAGAGAAACTATCAAATTAAGAGACAAAAATTATCACTCTGGAAAATTTAGAAAATGTAAAGTGTTCTGAAACCAATCTAGGAATTGAATCAATAGTAAAAGTTTTCTCATATATGATTTCTTCAATAAATAAATTATAAGGCAGAGAAAGAGAGAGGAAAAACATGTGAGAGAAAGTTAATTGATGACAACCAAATTTCAAATGCAATGTACAAGCATGCTTATTTGAATTTTTTTAGTTTATTTTATTCCTCTTCATGCATGCACCTATACAAAAGAGAGAAAGAGTGAGAAAGATAAGCACCTCTGAGAGGTTCTCATCACACTGTAATCCTCTTTCCCCAGCCCTCCAGTTCACTGGGATCTTGAGTGTGCGTGTTTGTACCCAGTATGTCTTCAGGCCCACCTGGGAATCACAACTGGCGGTTGGCCGTGTGGCTTCCAGTACTGCAGTTCATTCAGTACGCTACCACTGCACCAGTAGACCAGGCCTTGAGTCTTAACTCAAACAATGAAACTGTTAAAAAAAAAAGTATGAATAATTGATGATACTTGGATATTTGATAATTGATGTCTGGATATTTGGTGATATAGGAATTGCTGTTCCATCTTAGTATAATAATGATATTTTGGTTATATTCTAAGAGTCTTAGTTTTAAGAATAATATCCTGAAATATTTATGAATAAAATTATATGACATCTCAGATGTGCTTCAACATAATTCATCTGGGAGGGAGTTGAGAGTATTGATAAAATAAGATTGATCATGATTTGATTATTAGAGAAGGTGAATGACAGGTATCTATGGGCTCAATTCTATTTTCTCTACTTTTTCATGTAATTTAAATATTTTATAATAATAAAATATAAAAACATGCATACACCTGTACATATAACTTCCATGTACATATATATATATATACACACATATCTATACACATGCACATATACATATATATACACATATGCACATGTGTGCACATGTACACACATTTGGTGTTATAGAGAATGTAGAATAAAGGGAACTCATATATTACTAGGAGTGTAAAAAATGGGTCCAAACATTTTTGAAAGCTATCTGAAATTTTTTGAGAATTTGAGCATCTGCAGGTTCTACTAATTAGCAATTCTACTCTTTTTGAAGTATTTATTTAGTTTTTTGAATTATTTATGTGATTTTATTTATCATTATTATTTTTTTAATTTGCTACAAGGCATGCATGTTCATCGAAGGGACAGGGAAAGGGAAAGTAAGAAAGCAAGTCGCCAAGCCTGGAACTCAAACTGTAGTCAGCCATGTAGGAGTTCAACTCCTTAACCACCATGCCACCTGCTGGCCCCAGCAATTCTACTCTTTACACATACACACACGGACAAAATCATGGATAGAAAATTGCAACATCATCATATAATGAAATATTATGCATCAGTGAACATGAATGCAGTACAACTACATCCCACGTGGAGGAATTAATTTTTTCCCTTTATTCACATGTGCTTGCACACATGAGGAGCATCCTCTGCAAGGTCTGGTTATGCCACAATCCCCTTCCTCTGGCCTGATAGCCTTTAACTCTTGGACACTTGCCTGTGTGCCTGGTGTGATTTAGAGCGGCCGGGCCAGGGTATGGAGTCTCTGTCACCATATGGGATTCGGCTTCTCCTGAGCAGTGCATTACTGCTGTGCCACAGAGCTGGTCTGAACATAGAGAGATCTTAATAATGTGTGGGGAAAAAAAACAAGAACCAGAAGACCCCATAAAATAGTGTGGTACCATTTTCATAAAACTCAAAAATCAGCAAAAGTAAACAATGTGCTGCACAGGTGTCCACACAAGTGTGACTACATACGGCAAAGCCCCCGGATGGGAAAGATCATCAGGTGCACGTCTAATGGCAGATTCTGGTCCTTTGAGAGCCTGGGCCTGGGTCCAAGAGCTGGACCTTACTCCCATCCCACACTCAAATCCGGCTCTCCACCTACTTTTGTAAATAAAATTTTATTGGACCACAGCTTCGCTGGTTTATCCACGTATGGCCTTGTATGGCCTATGGCTGTGCCCATGCTGCAGCGGCTCCATGGAGTAGCTTTGGCAAAGACAGAGTGGCCCACATGGCTGTTACTATCGGGCCCTTTACAGAGCCAGGTTGCTGACCCTGTGTATTGCTGACCCTGTGTACTGCTGCCCGGTGTCCGGGACTCTTCCACACACTAAAGGCCCACCCCTCCCCACCCGCATCCCAGTATCAGACCTATCAGCTGGCCAGGCAAGAGGCAGCATGCAGGTGGGGCGGTTGTGAATACCCACCCTCACTGCCACCTTTAGAAGACCAGGGTTTGAGTCCCCAGTCTGCCACTTGCTGGCAAATCACTGAATTTCTCTCTGCCCATCAGGCAGGTGGAAACGACTGTACCTCTCCTGTGATGATCAGGTGAAATACCATGCCTGAGCATCTCAAACTTAAACCACAGTCTAGTGCAGGGGCTCTCAAATATCAGCAGCTGTTAGAAACCAGGAGGGCTTGTGAAAATGCACGCTGCTGGGCCCTATCCTCAGGATTTTGGATTCAGTAGATCTGGGGTGGGACCAGAGAAAACTGCCGAAATTATATGTTTCCAGATTGTGCAGCTGCCCTGGCCCAGCTCCCACTCTTGGAGAACCTATGCTCTAGGGAGTGGTTCTCCACCAGGGCTGCTTGCTCACTCGAGTCTCAGGGAGCTTTAAACACCCAGATGCCCAGGCGGTAGCCCAGAACCGTGAAATCGGCACCTTTGGGATGCGGATCCAGGTATGAACAGTTCCTGAAGCTTCCCAGGTGATTCCAATACACAACCAGGCTGCAAACCCTGACAGAGAATATGAGCCAGTGACTCAAGGAAAAATATTAGGGCCTTTTTCTTGTTTCCATGTTTGTTGATGTTATACCACTTACAACTTTTAAAATTCAGATGTAATACAAATTCACTAGGGAATAGAATGCAAACTCTGTATAAAATTTTAGACCTTTTTCTGTTTGCAAAGAACTGCTTTAGGTTACATCCTGCTACCAAGGATTTGTGTGAAAGCACCTTACATTTGGAAGAAGCAGACATGAGCTGTATTATCCCGGGCAATCTCTACCTAAATGCCTCTATAAATTTGCCTCTACTGCAGCCATTGGTAGGGTTTCCAGAGCTACCTTCTTTCTCTCTTTTAAGTGCATTTTTTTTTCTACCATTAGCAGGAGAGAGAGAGAGAGAGAGAGAGCATTCCCAATAGGGCCTTGACATCATGATCCACTCCCACCCAGCCTCGAGGCAGCTCCAGATCAGGGGAACATGCATGTTTGGCATACTCAGGGCGCTCTCTGGATGCAAACCTAGAACCTTCCCATGTGGGTCAGCCTCAGAGAGCATCACGTTCTATCCCTGTGATCGAATTCTAACCTCACCAGGGCTACCTTCTCTTGCTCCCAGTTAATAAATTTACTTCCTCCAAAACTCCTTGCATCTACTTACTCATCCACCACCAGCCAAGCCACCACCACCTCTTACCTGCAGGCCGTGATGGCCTCCGAACAAGACGTCTGGCCATGCCCCTGGAATTCCCTACCAATAACTAGAGTTGTTCTATGAAATGTAAAGCTGAGCATGCCTCTTCCTTGCCCCAGACCACCAGTGCCTTTCCTTCGCACCAGCCAGAATAAAATCTGAACTCCTTACTTGGTTCAGAAGTCCTGCCCACTGTCCACCTCTTCACCTTTGCCTCGTTCAGCTCTACTGAAACACCCTGGACACAGGTTTCTCTTAGCTCCTGGAATAACCCAAGCACTCCCCATCCAAGAAATCTGCTGCCCCTCAGGACTCAGCTAAAAATGCCGCCCTCAAAATAAATAAATAAATAAATAATAAATAAATAAATAAGTAAAAACATAAAATGCCACCTTCAGAAAGCTTCCCACCACTGTATCTAAGGCAGCCACTCCCTGCCCCAAATTACATTCAATTGCATCTCCTCCTGCATCTTGTCCCCTTATAGCAGTAACACAGTTTGTAATTAATTAATTTGTCCTTTTCTTTCCTTTCTTCTCTTTCCTTTCTTTCTTCCCTTCCCCCTTTCTTCCTTTCTCTCTTTTTTCTTCCTCCTTTTTTCTTTCTTTTTTTTTTATTTCTTTTTCCTTCCTCCTTTCCTTCTTTCTTCTTTTTTATCTTTCCTTTTTTTTTAGAGAGAGAGAGATTTTTGCTACAGGGTATGTGCACTCACCAGAGAGACAGAGAGAGACCGAAAGTGAGAAATCACCCCCGAGAAAGAATGGGCATGCTGTAATCCCTTCTCTTTCATTTTCCTCTTGGGAGTTTTTGTTTTTGTTTTCATTTTGTTTTTTAAGAATACCTCAGTGCTGGGCAGGCACGCACACACACAAACACACACACACAAAGCATGAGTTTCAAGCCGCTGGGTCTGGAACTTAAACTATGGTCGACTACTTTGGGAATCCAGTGGCATAATCATTATGCTAGCTGCTCATCCTTTCTTCCTTTCTTCTTTCCTTCTTTTTCTTTTTTTCTTTTCCACCTTTTTTTCTTTCTCTCTCTCTCTTCCTGTCTTCTTTCAGTTGTGGTCAATCTACCCCTCCAGAATCTATGTTCCTTTAGAAAAGAACCTGAGTCATTTTGTTCTCTGTTGTTCCCTAGAACCCAACACTGTGCTCAGTCTGTATCTATCAGCCAACCCTGACTTCCCTTATCACATAAGCGACATGACATACAAGGCTGGAACACCCACACACATAGGTGAGTGGGGAGGGCCAGGTCTCAGGAAGTGGCTGCTACTAATTCTCTTGAACGGTCACCATGTAGGTAGGCCCATGATTGCAGGATCTTCTGGTATTTTCATGAGATGCAGACATCTCTTGATGAAGATTTTATGTAATTTTAAAATATTGGCAACTGAGGGATACTTAAAAAACAAAAACAAAAACTCAACCCTCTGGGAGGCCAAACAAAACATATAACACATCTGTGGGCTGGATCCAGCCCGAGGGCTGGCAGTCTACCATCTCTGTTCAAACTTGGATGAACCAAATCTATGGCTCTCCTCTTCCACGAGCCCAGTTACTTTACCAAAGGAGGAACGAGCTTAGAGGTTTGGAGTAGGAGTGTTTCCTAAGGAAAGATTGTCCTCTGAACCATGAATTCACCTCTGGACTTCAAGGGCTGTAGGTGCAGGGATAGAGCAGGCCAAGCCAGCCTGTCATTCAGTAAACATTCCTTCATATCTGGGATGTGCCAAGGATGGGACAGCCCTTTGGGTGTTGGCTGGAGTTCAAAGCCTGAAGCCCTCAGCCAGCCCTCAACTCCTCCAATGCTCCCAATTACCCAATTACCATCTTTAATTTGGTCCTCTCTACACAACCCCACAAAACCCCAACTTCACTCCTTTTTTTTTTTTTCTTTTCTTGAGAATTTTTGCTATAAGACACATGCGCTTGTCAGAAAGAGAGAGACGGAGAGATAGAAAGTGAGAAATCACCCCCAAGGGGGAATGGCCACCACAATCCCTTCTCCTCCATTCTCCTCTCAGGATCTTGGGCACGCATGTACACACACTAGATGTGAGTTTAAGCCACCAGGTCTGGGACTTGAATCGCTGTTGACTACATGGGGGTCCAGCGACATAGCCATTATGCCAACTGCTGGTCCCTCTATTTTGTGTATTCTTGTACAGACATTTTTGTGTTAATTTCTCTTGGGTAAGTACTAGGATGAAGAATTGTGGATCATAGGGCAAGTAGATACATGTGTGAGCTGGCTTTACTGTGGGGGTTTCTGCTGGATCAAATGACTTGGAAAGCCCGGTTTCCTCTGTGAGCCACACGTGGTCAGATCTCTCCAGATGATGAAGTCAGCACTTACCTTCAAGGAGCTTGGAGTCAAGTGAGGGGAAGCGTGTTCACTTAAATGACAATACACGGGACACAGAGCTCTCCATCTGCTGGGGAGAGAATGAATGAAGCAGTGAATGATCTGAGCTTCCTGGGGGGGGGGGGGGGGGTGGTTCCTGTAGGAAGCAGGTCTTAGATTGCACCAGGAAAGTGGGGTGGGAACTGGGCAGCAAAAAGGGAGGACAGCATAGGGCAGGATAGGGCCTGGTGTGTTCAGAAGACCAAGATAGCTGGCCTGGCCTAGAAGGGTCTGGGAGGGAAGTAGCATAATATCAGGCTACAGGATGGTGGGGGCTCAGACCTCAGAGTATCAGGCTAAAGAGTGTCAGGTTCTAAGAGGGTCTCCCCCTTCTGTTCTGAGGCACAGTGGACTGGATTATCAATCATGGTAGCCCCAAAACAGGCTTTCACAAATCTAGATACAGCTGTGGGATTTTAAAGTTCTTCAGCACTTCTAGTTGCAGAAGATTGAATCAGTCATTCTAATTCCACTCCACTGAGATTTCAGTTTTACTTTTTTCTTTTCAGTTAGGTGACTGCACTTCACGGGAACTGCGTCCTGGTAGCCAGTGGTTACTGCATTGCTTCTTAACCTTCCCCAGTGTACCATGCTCTCGGCTGTATGCGGCCTACAGTTCTGAAAGCTGGGAACGCAGGATTTTGGCCAAGGTAGTTGAATAAGAACATCTTCAATGGGTGTGTTTCAACCTCTGCTGTCTGGCCCCTGAACAACGTGCTCTGAATGGACTGGCTCTTATCTTGGGGCTTCCACAGGACAAGGACGAGACTGAACTTCATGTTTTATGCATTCTTTCCTGGTAGGACAAACCATCTCTGGGCAAGAACAAATGTCTCTACTCATTATAATTTGTGTTTCTTTTCCAGACTTAGCAAAGCAACTACCCTTGAATAAGCTTAGGCCTCTGACTCAGAGCCCCATAAAGATACTCAGATGGCCTCAGGCAGGAGAAAATCTGTTAACCAGCTCTTGTAGATCTTACAAGACTCTTGGGTTGCCAAGGCTTCCAACTGGCCTTTTGATGCAATTTGTGAGGTTGTCTAAAATAGGCTGCCCTTGGGGATGTGCACCCTCTGAGAAGAAATGGAGGACCGCAGCGTGAATACCCTAGGCTTCTGTGGACCTCCCCATGTGATTTCTTTTTCTCTGGCATTCAAAGATATGGCCTACTGAAAGTTCCTTGGGTAAAAATCTCAGATTTAATCTTGCTGGACAGTGGCGAGAACAGTCACCTAAATTTCCTGGCGTGGCCAGGCAGCCCTCAGTTAGACAGCAGCTTGTGTGAAATTACAGGAACTTTTGTGACTTTCCCTCCTTCCCTCTAGAATGGACTGTCTTGCTTTGCTTGGTTTCTGGTCGCAGCATGAACAGTCCCATGTCCCATAAAAGCCCCCTGTCCTGGGCAAGCTGGGACAGGTGGCCACCCAATACACAGCAGCAGCCTTATGGAGCACTTTGCGCTGAATAAAGTTTGACTTTCTTTCTTTTTTTTTTTTTTTTAATGATCAGTTATTTAATTAGATTCTTGGCAAAAAATTTAGAACACCAATTTGTGAGGATAAACTCCATTTGTAAGGGCAAACACAGATTGCAGGTAGCCCTGGAGCTGAGAAACAGCTTTGATTTTTGGTAAAATTTGTGAGTCCACAGTTTTCTGATTGATCTTGTGCTGCTCTGAAATCTTATATTTCTCCTTCTTTGCATCGAAAATCTCATCTTCCTGGTGTCTGGGCTTCCGCAGTTTCTTTTTCTTGAAGTAAGCATTGGTAAGGGGGTTTGGGATTTTTACTTTGCTAATATCAATTTTCGTGGAGGTGGCAATGACAAATTTCTGGTATGTTCTACACAGTGGAACTTGACTGAGAACCAGCGGTACAGTTACAAGTAGCAAGCCACTGCTCAGCTGCTTCAGGAAAACCACTCTCTTGCCTCTGTGGGTCCAGTGAGGATGATCAGATGGTCCCAGGAGTGATGCTGGCTCGCAGCTTTCTCACATGCTGACGGGAGGGCTTTTTGCCATGGCTCAACAGCTTTCGAGGCCCATGTTCAGTAGGATAATACCTAGGCATTTTTCACAGTTTAACTATCCAGGTACCGCCAACTGGTGGTACCCCGCAACTGGTTTTGTGACAGTCGCAAGAACCTTCTCCTTCTTTTTCTTTTCAATCCTGGATTTAGTGGCCACGTATTTCCTCTCGTACATGGCCTTCCTGGAATACATGGCAGACCGGGAGTATCTGTCGATGTCCCGGACTAAGACAGGGTTTCGGCTGCAATGGGGCTTCCCCTTCTTGGACTTTTTAGCCTTGGGGTCACCCTTTTAAACCTTGCCACTCACATCAACCTTCTTGGTTTCAGGTTTCTTCTCCTTAGTATCCTGCTTTGCAGCTTTTTCACCTGCCATCTTGTATAGTGGGAAAGACAATAAAGTTTGACTTTGTAATGTATTGGTTAAAAGAAGAGTTCTCAGAGGCATGTGCTGACAGCTAGTAGCCCAAATCCAGAGCCACCTCACCACCCAGCGAGGTGGCCAAGTGGAATACAATAAATGCCTATCTTCCAGGCCATTAGTGACACAGTCCCTGCGGGCCCTGGCTGATATGGTCAGTGGTCATAGGGGAAGAGTTGGGGCTGATGGTTTCGGCTACAAAGATGGTTTCAGCTGCAAACCAAATCAGTTTCCACTGTCTTTGATGAGGTAATAGATCTTACATGGCTGTTTTATTTGTAAATTTCAGAGAGAGCAGATGATATACAGCCAGTGAGCCTGACTCTGACCTGAGAGTTTGAGGTCAGGTCATTGCAAGCCTTTAGAAGACTCGGCTCTGTGCAGGGTTAGGAGAATTTGTCCCCTCTCCCACCTAGAAGAAAGAGAATGCAGCTTTTGGAGAGTGATTTGTTGCACTCCACAGGGTCAAAAAGAGAACCCGTCAGCTACACGGTTTTTATTTCTAGAAGGTCATTTTCTTGCATGCCTGTTCCTCTATCCACTAGATTTGAAGATCTGAAGGAATGAGATTCTTGCCCCCAGCCACTTATTTATTTACTTATTTATTATTTACTTATTGGTCCTACAAATATATGAACATTATTCCTCCAGAAGAGCTCTCAGAAGCCATTGAGAGTTGGAGCTCTGCCCGATCTGGAGCCACTGTCTTTCTGAGATGGCTTCAAAGTGTGGAGAATCCCACACTCCTGCGGATGTTAGGCCTAGTCATCTGAGATGAATCTTATAATCTCAGCACACCCACGTAAGATACAGTGCTTTAGGGGCTCCCTTCCATCTCCGCCTCTCCCCACCTATACTGGGATCATGCGTGATTAACAATATCACTGATTGTCCCCAGGGGACGTGAGGCTGTGCTCCCTGCCTACGGCTCTTGGATGACTATGGGTATCTGTCCTTTATTGCCCATGCCAGCCAAGACACACAATGTGTTCTTCGTTACAGACTAGACAGGGGATCTGAATTACAAGGAAATAATTCAATCTAGCAGGCCAGGGTGAAATCGCCAACCACAAGAGCAATTTATGAGATCATCCCAACCTGGATATGAAATTAATTCCATACATGATAACTCACCACAGACCACCTTGTTTAATTTGATATTTTTCTAGTTATAGGGCCTTAATGCTATCATTTATGCTCTAGACAATACAAAAACAATACAACCATCATGCTAGAAATTCCTTTAAATCTGAAATCCAAAGAATTATAACAGCAGTTTGAGCTTTAAGCAAATTTTGTCAGTTATAAGTGAATTTATTCACTTGAATGGAAAAGTTCAAACAAGCTATTGACCATTATAAAAGCCCAACAAGAAAAGTGGAATCTTGGCTAGGGTAGTTGAACCAGAACCTTTAAGGTGCTTTTGTTTCAAGATGAAATCCATAGTACACAGGCACACACTTTCTTAGCGAACTGGATATTCTTTGGAATCCCATCAAACAAAAAGGGAAGATATTTCAGACCTTTGTCACCCTTTCCTCACTGACCAAGCCAGGTCCAAGATCCAAAACAAATCATGGCCTCAGCCTAGAGGAGCCTCTGACTGAGATTTTGAGGGGGGTTAGGAAAAAGCTATTGGACTGAAAGGGGCTCACAGTGCCTGGAAGGCTACAGATGTTCAGTTAGGTAGTGCTGCATGAAGCCACAGCCACTCAGTTACCATGACCAAGTGTCATATAGTGTCACTGAAATTAGCCCTCAGTTCAGAAAAGATGAGAGTATAGCCATCTGGGCCCTCCTCATCTTGGCACTTGGCCCTTTATTGCGGAGTCTGACAACCAAAATGATGGCTGCGTTCAGTAGTCTGCGTAAAAATGGCTTCAGCCCAGAGGCTGTGCTACCTCATTTAGAGAAGTCCTTCTTCTCCATGTGGATTTTCCCAGTCCTTCTGTGCCTCCATCCCACATCTGAGATGCTCCTTCCACTGTATACACCTACAAGAAGGAGACATAAAGGGACAAGAGCGACTCTAAACCACTTTTGCTATTTGAAAGGAATTGTGGGAAGGATTATGTGCAGTAGAGATAAAAACCCACTGGGCAATTTTAGATTTGCTTTCTTCAGCGTTTACTCAAGCAATCAAGTTAAAGTTGTATGGAAAATGTGAGTGACAATTCTGGTTATCTATGACTGAATAACAAACTATGCCCAAACTTAGTGACCAAAACCAGCACCTCTTTTATTAGTTCTCACAGATCTGAGGGTTGGCAGGACTCAGCTGGGTGGTATTTCTGCTCCAGTGATGTTGGCCAAGTCCTATGAGGTTTTGTTGGGCTGGAAAATCCAAGATGGCCCACACATGGGCAGTTGATAATGGCCGTTGGTGTGAAGCTCAGCTAGGGCTGTTGAACAAAGTGCCTACGTGTAGCCTAAGCCTATATGTGACTTGGGCTTCTCAAAAAATGACACTGGTTTGCAAGAGTGAGAGTCAGAAAAGGCGTGGTCCAACAGGAAGGAAGTAGGAGGCTGGACCCAGAAGGCTACTGAAATATCACTTACACCAGATTCTATCGACTTAGCAATTATAGGGCCAAACTATATTCGAAGGGAGAGGAAATAACGCCACTTTTCGAAGAGCAGAGTGATCATTTTATAGCCACTTTAGTCTTCCACAATAACCTAAGTATGGCCTTCCCATATGAGAAAACACATCTTTGTGTCTGCTCACCCAAGTCACATCCTTCTAACCACACAGCCTTTGTCAAGGATCCCCATACCAGGCTGACTTCTGATGGACTTAAAAACTCTGCTCTAGCCAGCAGGTGCCACAGCAATTACAACACTGGACTCCCACATGGCCGACTTTGGTTCAAATCCCAAACCCAGTGGCTTGAAACTAAAGCTGAGTGCATGTGTATGCATGCCCAAGATCCCGGGAGGGGAATGGAGGAGAAGGGATTGTAGTGTGGCCATCCCCCCTGAGCAGAGTGGATTTCTCTCTTTCCCTCTAACTGTCTCAGTCTCTCTTTCTCTTCCCAGCAAGCGCACATGCCCTAACACAAAAACTTCTTAAAAAAAAAAATAAAGCAAACTCTCTCTTTGGACCAACCCCATGGCCTCATGATTAAAGGAGCTGGATCTCTATGTGATTCAAATCCTAGCCCCAGCAGCTCAAAAAACATGACAGGCACATATGTGTATGCCCCCAAATCCTGATAGGATGGAGAACTGTGGGAGAAGGGATTGTGGAATGACCATGCTCATTAGGGGATGCTTCTTTGTCCCTCTCTCAGTCTCTCTGCTTCTCTCTGGAAAGCACACAAGCACTCTGGCAAAAAAAAAAAAAAAAAAAAAAAAAAAAAAAAAAAACCACAACAGCAAAATCCTCTGATTCATGATTCATGGCTCTTATCTTAAAGTAGAAGCCCTCAGACTTCTAAATAAAACAAGTGGTACTAAGGTTACAAGTCCATCAGAGCAAAGGACAACTTATTTCCAAGATGGTAAGGAGCTTCCTAGATGGAGACCCTTGGGGCATCATCCACGGGCAGGGTATCTGAAGCCCATCAGCAGCTGCCATCTTCAGAGACAACCAACACACTCCCCAGGCACAAGCCACTGGGCAAGATGCTGATCTGATAGTCTCTAGTTTTGAATACTTCATGGGCACTGGCTTTTTCTACCTCACTGACAACACAGAAGCAGGCCAAGTTCACTGACAGCATCATCATTTCTTCACTATATATTCAGTTGTGTGTTGCTGAACTGTCCTCTAGAAAAGCAGTACCATTTTATGTATTTTTTTGTTTTTGAGAGATTTTCGCTATAGGGCGCGTGCACTCGCCAGACAGACAGAGAGAGACATTAGAGACAGAAAGCGAGAAATCACCCCCCAGGGGGGATGGTCACGCCGCAATCCCTTCTCCTCCATTCTCCTCTCGGGATCTTGGGCACGCATGCACGCACACGCGCCCGGCGTGAGTTTTAAGCCACCGGGTCTGGGATGCGAACCGCGGTCGACTACGTGGGAGTCCAGCGACATAGCCATTACGCTAACTGCTCGTTCCCCATTTTATGGTTTTTGTATTCAGTGTACCAGAAGATCCAGCATTTAGAAGACAATAAACTTAAGACTTAGCTCTAGCTCCTCAAAAGGAGAGCCAGGCTGGCTCCCTTGCATCGTCTTCCTCCTCCTTCCTGAACAGGCCTATCAAAAGTCATCCATGAGCTCCTGATGCCAGTCCTGATGGGCTCTCCCCCTGTCTTCTCTTCCTCACTCACTTCCTCACTGTGGCACTGACAGCCTGACTATCCCACCCACCTCACCCCTTTGCCTACTACGTTTGAGGTTCTCTTTCAGCCTACTCCTAAGTGCTGGTGCCATTCAAGACTTTGTCCTGGGCCTTTTTCTTCTTCTTCTTCTTTTTTTTTTTTTTTTAGAGGTTTTCGCTATAGGGCGCGTGCGCTCACCAGACAGACAGAGAGAGACATAGAGACAGAAAGCGAGAAATCACCCCCCAGGGGGGATGGTCACGCCGCAATCCCTTCTCCTCCATTCTCCTCTCGGGATCTTGGGCATACACACACACACGCGCCCAGTGTGAGTTTTAAGCCACCGGGTCCGGGACTCAAACCGCGGTCGACTACATGGGAGTCCAGCGACATAGCCATTACGCTAACTGCTGGGTCTCTTTGTCCGGGGCCTTCTGCTTTTCTCTTATTCTATATAATCTATGAGGGGCGATGCTATTAATTCACATGTCCCTGGTTCTGACCTTACTGCTCACGATTCCTTTTCTTCAACTTAGATGTCTCTCCCAGTCTTTCACACTATATCCTCAGTTACCAATTGAAGATCTTTCTTTGTTGTCCCACAGACATGACAGACTCAACAAGTCTAGAACTGGACACATTACCATCTTGCCTTTCTCCAAATTTCCTGTCTTAGTGAGCAATGCTGTCACTTGCCCAGCCTGGATGGCCTCCCCAACTCCTGCCTCTGCATACAATTGGTGACAGAGCCTGCCGCGCTACCTTCTGTCCATCCCCTACTCCTCCTGTTCTCCCTCCTTCCTACTACTGCCCTCGCTCAGACCCGATTACTAACCCCATTGTCAAAAATTTTTTATTACTAGGACCAGCAGATGATATAATGGTTACGTAGTTGGACTCCCACATAGTCAACCGTGGTTTGAGTCCCGGACCTGGCAACTTAAAACTTACACCGGGAGTCTGTGTGTGCATGCCCATGATTCTGAGAGGAGAATGGAAGAGAAAGGACTGTGGTGTGATGTGATTTCTTTTTTTTTTTTTTTTTTTTTTTTTTGTCTCTCTCTCTCTCTCTATCTTTTTGGTGAGCACATGCACTCTATAGCAAAAATCTCTTTTTTAAAAAATGAGACCAGCAGTTGGTTTAATGGCTACGTCGCCGGACTCCCATGTAGTCAACTGTGGTTCAAGTCCCAGACCCAGTGGCTTAAACTCATGCCAGGTGCGTGTGTGTGTGCCCAAGATCCCGAGAGGAGAATGGAGGAGAAGAGATTGCAGCATGGTTATCCCCCCTGGGGGGTGATTTCTCGCTTTCTGTCTCTCTGTCTCTCTCTGTCTCTTTCTGGCGAGTGCATGCACCCTATAGCAAAAACCTCTCAAAAAAAAAAATATTGACCATTAGGCCTTACCAAGTTTCATCTCTCAGAATTGTGTACTTCAAATGAATAAATAAATAAATAAATTCTTGTGGTGGCACTATTTGTAACCAGACAGGGCAAAAGAGAGAAATAAGCAGCCTTTCCCTTACTGCCCAGGAAAGACCCGGCTGTTAACATTCTTTCTTTACCTCCATGGGACTTACACCAACAAACGCCAAACCCGGCTTGGGCCTGATTCTTCCGAGGCTCCTCGCCAGCCTTGATTTCCCTGACTTACAGGGCTGCGTGTGTCTTCCTGGGTCACTGATAAGTTTCTCCATCTTCATTTGGCTCCTTGAGGAGCCTAGAGCAGGAGGTGTGGCAGGAGGTATGTGGAAATGTGTCATCACTTCGCCAGAAAGATTGATCCATGGACCATTTTCACCAAACCAGACCCCACAAGCTTGGGAAGCACAGACACCTGGTTTTGTGAAGAAGGTGTCTCGAAGATGAGTCTAAGTTCTGAGCAGCCCCCAGGAGCTTCCAGCAGATACTCACTGCCCTAGGCCCTGAGAATGTTCAGTTCAGGGTAATAAAACTCGTGTGTATGTTTTGTAGCTGCCTTTCAGTAACCAACATTGCATAAAGCAAGATAGGGCGATGCCTTATTTATCTCTGCCCCTTTCTCTTTTTAGCAACTAGTTATAGTTTTCACTAGACAGTAATTATTGATTAATTCATCAGTTGGCTTTTGGGCAATCATAACTCGTGTTTATGGAGTGATTACTCCATGCTACATACAGTTCAAAACATAAAGTTAGTTTATTCCATATAAAGACACTACTATTTTTCATTTTACAACTGAGGAAAGTAAGGCTTCGAGGGACCAGCAGTTAGTGTAATGGCTATGTCGCTGGACTCCCATGTAGTCAACTGCGGTTCGAGTCCCGGACCCAGTGGCTTAAAAACTCACGCCAGGCACTGTGTTGCATGCCAAAGATCCCAAGAGGAGAATGGAGGAGAAGGGATTGCGGCATGGCCATCCCCCCTGGGGGGTGATTTCTTGCTTTCTATCTCTCTGTCTCTCTCTATCTTTCTGGCGAGCGCAAGCGCCCTATAGCAAAAACCTCTCCAAAAAAAAAAAAAAAGAAGAAAGAAAGAAAGCCAAGAAAGTAAGGCTTCGAGAAGTTAAGGTAACTTACCTAAACCCAAAAGTGAGTGAGTGGGAAAGTCCAGAGTTGGACCCAAGCAGCCTGACCCTGAAATCTTCCCTCCCTGATTTCTTGGTAAAAGGTGGATAAGGGTTACTATCAGGAGTTGGGAAGCTGGTTGTTGGTGGAGGTGGTGGTTGTGGAGTGATGTTCGCCATAAAGTCTCAGTGACCACAGGGATTTACCCCAGATAAAAAGGAAACATGCAAACTGGACTCCCAGCACTTTGGTTATAGGTCCACCAGCTCAGGTCACTAGATTAAGAAAAGCAAGAATCTAGGGTAGACGTTCTTTCAGCATTCAAACCTGAGTAATCAGCCCACGCTTCGCAAAGATGCTTCTCATAAGCACGTGGGCGCAGGAGAGGCTGACATCAATTTCTTGTGAAGCGTGCCCATTTTACCTTCCTGTATTTTTCTCTCAGGATCTTGCTCCTATTTCATCTTACCCAGTAGACTGAAAGCCTTCAAATGTAGACACCTTACTCTAGACTTTATGTGATTCCTTACAGTGACTAACGCAAGAATGGAGACTCAACTCCTATTTTCTGAGGGACAGATTAGAACTTGGGCAGGTTGGAAACGAGAGGTGAGAGGCATTTAGTCAGACACTGCAGGCTAGCGTTCTCCTCTCCCTAAGAGGCAGAAGCCGACGTGGAGCTGAACACACGAACAGCTGCTGTGGTGACTGAGGAAGCAACTCTGGTTCCGGGCAGGGGAAAATAAGTGCTCGCCTTCCTTGATACCAGAGATAACCCTTTGGCTAGATTCTCCTAGGAGTTTATATTCAGCCTGGTCTTTGCCAAAGCTGGGAGCTTATGAATCATCTTGAGTTGATGACAAGGGATCTAGTTCCTTGCCCTGCATTGAAAGAACGAGGAAAGACCAGTGACCAGACACCATTCTGGAAAGTCACTTCCCACATAGAAGATTTGGGGGCAGGCACAAGAAGAAATGGAAGATTTCGACGGCTCATTCCTGATGCTAAGAAGGCACTTAAAGATTTACCTTGCAGGACCAATAGGTGGCGTAATTGTTACGTCTCAGGACTCCCAAGTAGTTGACCACAGTTCAAGTTTCAGATCCAGCGACTTGAAACTCACTCTGTGTGCGTATGTGCCTAAGATCCTGAGAGGAGAATGGAGGAGAAGGGATTGTGGTGTGGCCATACCCTCTGGGGAGTGATTTCTTGCTTTCAGTCTCTCTCCATCTCTCCGGTGAGTACACATGCCCTATAGCAAAAATCTCTGCCCCCCCCCCCCCAAAAAAAGACTTACCTTGCAGGAAACAGTCTATTCCTATCACAAATGCCTTCACCCACTTCCCACCTCTGCATTCTTCGCCAATTCAACTTGGTTTCTTCATCACTTTGTCTTCAATTCAAATTTTGGATTCTTTCCCATGCACTCAGGTATTCAAGTATCTTCTTTTTTTTTTTTTTTTTTTTTTTTTTTAAGATTTTTGTCATAGGGCACATGCTCTCTCTCTCCAAAGAAAGAGAGACAGTCACACAGAGAGAGACAGACAGAGAAAAAGTGAGAAAGCACTCTTCAGGGGGTGGGGGATAGCCATGCTGCAATCCCGTCTCCTCCACTCTCCTCTTGGGATTTGGGCATGAATGCAAATGCACCAGCATGATTTTCAGGCCACCAGGTTGGGACTTGAACTGCAGAGTCAGCCATGTGGGACCCAGTGCCTTAACCACTATACCACCTGCTCGCCTGTGTCTTCCCTTCTTATGAGAAAAATTTATGAGCAAAGTTTGAGAGAAATTCAGACCCGGATTGCTTTATTTTTTCCCGTCGCAATTGTGAGAACTAGAAAGTACTTATGGTTAAAGTCTGCTCAGGACAACAGAAGCCAGGAAGTGGCCTTTGGTCTTCCAGTCTACGGAAATCATCGAGGATGGATGACCACTCTACTACCTAAATTTTTCATTATTTGTGTGTGCTGAGAAAAGGAGGCTTTTAAAAGTATACTAATTTGGGGCAACTGGAAAGTTTTTATTTTAGGTAGTTTTATGACTCACTCAGGATTGCTTTGAAGCATGACACTTGAAACTAAAGACTGAAAACATTAAACAAAACCAAAGAAGGCTTGCCTTCACAAACCTGAGTTGGGAATAAATTGGGTTGATTGGCCTCCTAAGTGTTGGTGAGCTTGAAGAGCTTTAAACCAACCCTATGTATATGTGGGAAGGGGTCAGAGGGCGTTGGGGTGTGTGCGTGGGGGTGATATAACCTACAGCACTCGAATGAAGTTCTTTGAAAGCAGACATGGCTTATGTGACAGGGTCACCAGAATACAGAGCAGGGTGCCCAAAGCAAAGGATGAGAGAAGGAATAAGTGATGGACTGAAAGAGACGAGTAGATGAACAAGTAGTTACCACACAGGGTTTCTGAGTTCAGAACACCTAATTATCTGGGCTCATTTCCTTTTCCATCCTTCTCTCTAACCAGAATTTTGTTTTGTTTTTGTTTTTGTTTTGTTTTGCCATAGCACATGAGTGTCACCAGAGGGAGAGAGAGAGAGAGAGAGAGAGAGAGAAAGAGAGAGAGAGAAAGCACCCTCCACGGGGGATGGTCACTCTGCAATCCCTTCTCCGCCATGTCTCCTTCCTTTCAGGATTTTGGGCATGTGCCCAGCATGTTGTTCAAGCCACCGATTCTGTGACTCGAACTGTGCATTTGGCCGTGTGGAATCCATCCATCTTAACCATCACACCCCTGGCTAGCCCCAATGTGGATTCTTTACAGTGAGGTCGTTTTGTTTATTTATTTTCAGAATTTTTAGCACACAGCAGAATATGCTAGGGATAACGTCAAGGGAGCGCTTGTTGATACTTCTGTTAAGAGGTTAGAATATAAGAGGAAAGCTTCTCCAACAAGGTAACTTCCAGACGAGTCTTGGCAAGGTGAGATGGGACTCAAGCAGTGTCTGCCAGACACAGACAGTTGGATTTGACCAGGTCTAAGAACATTGTACTTTGAACCAGATGTTATAAAATCCTTCCCCATGAAGATGTGCACATGTGATTGTGGAAACATACCTGGGGCTGGGGATTGGAATTAAGTCTACTAGACTGTGGAAGGAATACAAATGCAGACATAGGAAGACAGAGGAAGGGTGGTCCCATGAGTCCACGGTCCTGTGGAGTTAAGTGAGCGTTTACTGGACTTGTCACGTTCTTCCTAAGAAACACCACAGTCCCTCTGGGCTTGAGGGTGTAACACTAACAGTGACAGCATAAATTATCACGAATGCCTATCTCTGTCATGTTAACAATGAGACTTCAATTTTATTTCTTTAATGGGTGTTGAATAACAGATCATCCACTTATCCATTTGTTCATGTATCACTTAATTTCTCAGGTGTCTGAGCCATAGCAGGTTATGTTATGGGAGACTCAAAGATAAGTTCACACTTTACAAAGACAAGTGACTTTAGTGACTTACCAGCTCTCTGGGCAGGACTACAGATTTGTTATCATTCTTGGCCATAATGATAACAAGTGGCCTTTAGGAACTGAACAGTACAAAACAAACCTGGGCAGTTATAGTGATAACTCATTCACAGTAGGATTTAAACACCAGTCAGATGGAGTGGACTGTATTTCCAATGTCTCTGGGAGCCCCCACACCTCTGCAGAATAAAGTAAGCTTTTTGTTAACCTATTTTTTATTTTGTGGTGCACAAAATTGGTTGGAGTTGTCAAAAAAAAATCACTACTGAGAATGTTTGCTGAGGAAAATAATGCTAAGTCAACTCAGAGGGGTCACTTCAGGGAAGGGGAGGAATGTCTGTCACAGACCATCAGTGGTGTCTCACCATTGATCTTTGGCAAGTTGTTCTGGAAAGGATGGTCAGAGTTCCAAAGTGCAATATTATATTTCCAATTAAATGTAAAAACAAACCTTTTTCATAAAACACATTGGCCTCCACATTGGAAAGTGACTACAAAGCTTGGTGCTGATTGAGAAAAGCTGAAAGCAGACACTGTCATTGATAAAGGAGATAAGTCAATCTGTGTCCTTTAAAGAATAATGAGTTCCATTTTTCATCAAAAAGATCGCCTTGTGCAGAAGAAACATTCTTTCAATAAATCTACTTAATGATTTCCCCTCTAATGATATATAGCATTGCGCTTTGGAACGGAGCATTGCAGCAGGTCCCTGCCAGGGACTGCTGGCCACCAGCATTTGCATTGGTAATTTAACCCAAGGAAACCCCAGACACTTCCCAGGAAGTGAGTTCCTGTACGAATTTCCACTTCCCACCCCCAGTAATCAGTTGTGCGCAAGAATAGATACATCAGCTCTGAGAGGATGACTCCATTCAAGGTAAATGCTTCCCCTACTTGGCTCAGGAGAACCGTGGAGCTTTGTTCCCTGAGCTCATTGCCGTCACAGACCTCACTGCTGTCACAGGGACCTGCTGGCCTTGAGGTGGCTTGATGTCATCCATTGGCGCAGGAGGGAGTCTACCTTTATTGCATTGGACGATAGGAGGACCCCCTTCAGTGCTCCTGCCTGAAGTAGTCCCTGCTCTGCCTGACAGCTTCGGCCCTTCTAAGAGAATGATCTGGGGCTGGTGGTGCCCGTGTGAGGCAGCAGAACTCCGTTTCAACCCGATTTACCTTTGTGAACCCCAACTTTATAAACATGCTGTTCTTTGCACAAGGACTCAGCTTTATGTAACAAAGCCTGTTTCCTCCAAGGGCACCCAGCCCTCCCGGTCCTGATGGACTTCCCCACATGGGAATCATTAAACACAGCCCTCGAGTTATTTCCTTATGTTGCTGTTTGTTTATTCTCCAGTCGCGTGTGAGTCAGCCAGATCATGATTTGTGGTGGTTTTGCTTGTGAAATCTTACATAATTATATTCCTGTTGTCATGTCGGGTTGAGCAGTTAGACCATGTAGTGTTTTCTCATTGCACAACGTTTGCGAATGAACGTGGAGAAAGCCTGAACAATGAGGTGACGTTAGCCGGTCAGGAACCCGGCCCAAGTGACCCAGGAGGCGGCCCTGCAGTTTCGCAGATACGGCCGGCCGGTCGGTTCCCTCATTCCACTGCAGGGCAGGATGACGAGGCCGGGCGGGGGCCTGGCGCATGGGTTTCACTGTGGCGAGATTTAAAAGAGATGAGAGTGGAGGAACGCAAGAACAGCAATAACAACACTTCACACGGAAACCGACCACACGTTTACTGCATTTGCCCCACGCTGGATTCCAACATGCTGCTCCAGAGCGTGGCTGGCTGTAAGCGACCCCGACAGGCTTTCCCTTCCCCGCTATGGACATTATTTATTTTGATCCTACTCACTGTCCCAAGTCCAGAGGCAGTTACTAAAAACACTCTTGATGCAAACAGTGAGTGGCCACAACGCACGGATGGGGGTGGGCGCGATTTCCACAACAGAGGGTGAATCCAGAAAAATGATACGTAGAGGCCAGACGCCTCCTTAATTGCAAATAGTATTATGGAGCTCAGAACCCACAACTGCTTTGCTTTGCTTTCGTTTGAATTCCTGGAGTATATTGAAACTACTTGCTCCTAACATTATTTCATATTTTTAATCAAATATCTGACCTGATCGAGAAATGTTTGCATACATCTTTGCGTAGTGCACCTTAAAGTTATTCATATTGATACAGGATGATTACAAATATCGGCATAGAAAGAGCAACTGTGACTCTATATGAAGACAACAACCATCACATTCCACAGCACGGCATTGGTTAATTTTCGAATCGTCAAGCATTATTTAAAAAGAGAGAGAGTATAACCGAACACAAGCTCCACAACAAAACAATCATAACAACAGAACCAAACCCAGCTTGTCTATTAATCATTTAAGATTTTCGCTCTGTTTCTAACACTTTTCATTAATTGTTATTTTAAGCTCCAGTAGCAGGATCAGATTTCTGCTGCCTCTGGGCAAATGAGTTATGATCTGATCTCAAGTTCCAAGGGAAATGCTCCAAGTTTTATTTTTCCCCAGTTGAATAAACAGTCCCATGTATATTATCTCTTGTGTTAGAATAGTGTTGTCTTCACATAAGACTCAAATAATGGTATTAGTCATTCATTTCCTTGAACACAGACACCCTCATGCGTGCTGACAGGTTTATAAGGATGCGGTGGCAGCCGTGGGTTCTGAGGCTGCTAGATGGCCGACTTTGATTTCTTGCAGTCCTGAGCCATGGAGCCCGGCTGGGCCTGGTTACTGTCTGCTTTCTCTCTCAGATGCTGGGCTTGTCTGAAAGATTAATACATTAACAAGAGCTGAAGGTCTGGGGTTGCACATCTTCAGACATGTTTATTAGCAGATGGCACATAGGATTCAAAGGTCACCACGAAAGTGACATTTTAAAGTGAAACAACAATATTTATGTTCAGATAGTCTACTGATGAGATCATGTGGAAATGTTTTTGATTAAATTAGCTTATAAATGGCTGCCAATCTATAGACAACTTAAAATGCCACGTCTATTTACCAAGTGTTTTCTTCTCACGCTCTCACCTTCTACATATTAACGACCAAATGCTGGTTTCTTTCTTTCTTTTTCTTTTTTCTCTGTATGCTCATTTAACTGTAGGGTCAGTATATCTGGCTTTTCTTTCCTGGGTTACCTATTTTTATTCTTTGTTTAATTCTAAAAATGTTTCCAGTGTGTGTTCTGAGAGTTTACCTGCTTTTATTACTGCTTTGAAAGACTCTGGGTCCAATAATATAAATATAATTACTTTTCATTTCTTTAGTATAAATTTGGTCTCTAGAGAGACTCAAAATTCAGTCTTTAGGTAAGACTTTATGTTCAAAGTTCATAAAAAAGTTATGAGCTGGATTTCAGAAATAACAATTAGAGCTACATTTTTGCCTGTGTTGCCCCTGAGAGCCACACTTTTGTGGCAATGCGTGATCGTATTTTGTACGACTGTGTGAAAAAACAAATTCAGTCAAGGAGAATGCCTTCTCTCAACTTCTTTTTCTTCATGTTTTGCCCACAGTTTAGCAGTTAACAGTATGAAGTGCAAAATAATCTTTTGTGAGTCTTCCAAGTCTCTACAGTCAACAAAATTCACATATATACTTCTGAAAAGCCATTAAAATGCAGAAATAATGAACAATTAGTAGCTTACAACTTTCATGGACATATCACAGAAGAATGAATATGACTGCATGAGGTTGTCTAACATGCATGTTATGCAAAAATGGTGCATGGATTTCAATTTTTTTTGGCCCCAAAATAAATCTATACTTTTTCTACAGACTTTTTTTGAAGTTCCTTCACATGTGCTGTTTTTCATTTATTTACATTTAATTGTACATGGATATTTTTGTAAGTGTGTACACGTCATCATCTTGATTTTACCTCATTATTACTTTATCCTGTTTTTATCACTTGTACCTTTCCAAAATTATGAATGTAAAGTACTGACAGGATTTACTCACTTTTCAAGAGAACCTTTTTCAATATTCATTGCCCCATCGATTGGTTCCAGTCCTTGCTCAGAAAACTGTTTCAAGGCACTTAAAGCTGCCTGAAAATGAAAACAAACAAGGAGAAATGTTCACTGACTTTAATGATGAGCAGGTAGTTGGAAGAGAAAGCTGAGGTAAATAGTAAAGGCTATCGTTTTCCTTAATCTAAATAAATGCTTTTTTGTATCATTTAGCAAAATTACCTGTGAAACTCTGTACATGTACCATGTATACAATACGATGCGTATATATATTCAGAGCTGTGACAGCTTTATTTGGGTGTCGAGGGGAGAAATCAGGGAAAGATCTCCATTAGTCTCATGCCTTATCCCTTCCTTCTTCGCAATTTACAAAATCGTGACACCGTAACACCGTACTTGTAAACGTAAGAACACCTAGTATAAGCTTAAAATACCTCAGTGATAGCTTTGCACAATTTCTTCTCACTTTGAAACTATTGGGTTGTCTGAAAAGTCATGACACACTTCTGCATAGAAAGCAGAAAAAAATACCTCATAAGTTTTCTGACAACCTAATATATTCTCCTCCTGTAGACTTAAGGACATCTGATTTTTTTTCCAGCTGAAGTTCTCTCTCCAAAGCTGGTATAAAGGTATTGCTTGATTTTATAAACATGCCTCAACCCAGTCACAGAATGTTAGCTGAGGAATGGATAACAGATACTGGCGGATACCGGGGCCTTGGCATGACAGTATCCTGAGAAGAGAGGGAAAGACAAAATTCAAGCTCCTTGGGCTCTGGGGAGGCAGGCCTGGCTAGGCAGAGCCTCCCAAGGTGTTGATGTGCTCTGGTGCGTGGGCTCCTGAAGGGTGTTGACAGGCTGGTGGAGCCTCGCTGGATAGCTGGGAGGCACCAAAAATGCGATGCTGATAAGATCTACATAACTTGTTGACACTCTTGTGCACAGTTCCAAATTGTTATTTCTTTGAATAAGAATTTGGTACTTTGTCCCCTCCCCCACACCCACCACTTCCAAGCTCCATCAGAAAGGCTTTGTTGAGTCTGAGAAAGGTGTGAGCAGTCAGGATGGTTCTAATCACAGAGAATCCCGCTGGTTCACACGTTGGGCATCTGTACCTTCTCAGTGGCCTTTGAAAAAGAGCTACGCTTGCATTTTCCCGAACTTCTGTCTGCTGAGGACCCCCACTGGGTAGCTGACTAATCATGACCGGGTGCATTTTTTTTTCCAGCCTTCTTTATTTATCATCTATATTTTGGTTTGATTGATGTTTAAATTAATAGTTTTTTTTTTAGAGCAGTTTTAGGTTTACAGGAAAATAGAATAGGTGGTGCACAGCATTGCCATGTCCTCCATTCTCCCTTCCCCTCTCTTTCTCTGCCTCTCTCTGGAAAACACATATACCCTCTGGCAATAAAAGAAGAGGAAGAACAACAAGAAGGAGGAGGAGAGGAAGAAGAAGAAGGAAAGAAGAAGAAAGAGAAGAGAAGAAACAGTTCTGTCATTTGGGATGACATAGATGAAACTAGATAACATTATGCTAAGTGAAATAAACACAGAAAGATCAACATCCATGTTCTCACATGTGAGAATGCTTCCCCTTCTTATTTTTTTTCCCTTTTTATTTTTAATTTTTATTGACCAGAGATCACATGTACTCAACAGAGACAGAAAAACAGAGAAACAGAGGGAAAAAAACACCCCCAATGGGACCTATTCACACTACAATCACTTCTCCATTTCTCCCTCTTTTGGGTATTTTGAGAACACACACTCATACACACACGCACACACATATCTGGTGTATTTTCAAAGCTGCCAGCGCTAGGATTTGAACCATGAGGTTGGCCATATGGAATCCAGCTTCTTTAACCACCAGGCAACAGAGCTGGTCCTATTACTATTATGTTTATATTTATTTTCTCCATGAGGGAGAAAGACAGAGTGGATCTCCAACTGGATCCTGACACCATGATCTACCCCTAGCCTCAAGGAGCCCTGAATTATGGGCACACACAAGCCCAGCTTACTCAGGGAAGTCCCCAGACTCAAGCCTGGAGCCTTTGCTTGTGGGTCAGCCTTGCAGAGCATTGCATTTTCTCCTGCACCACTGTCCAGCCCTTCACCTTATTAACTCAATGCACTGATCTGTACACTTGTTATAACCGATTGGCAAACACTGATACATCGCTATTAACTAAAGCCTATAGTTTTCATTAGGATTGTTGTGTTGTACATCCCATGGGCTTTGACAAATGCATAATGGCGTGTACCCAACATAACAGTATCACACAGAGTTGTTTCACTGTCCTAAAAGTCCTCTGGGCTCTGCCTGTTTATCCCTCTTTTCCTCCCCCCAAACCTCTGGCAACCACTAGTCTTTTTACTGCCTCTATAAAATTGCCTTTTCTAGAATGTCAAGGAATTGCAATCATACAGTATATAACCTTTTCAGACTAGCTCGCTCGCTCGCTCTTTCTTCCTTCCTTCCTTCCTTCCTTCCTTTTCCTTTTTTCTTCCTTTTTTTTTCTTCTTTTTTTTAAATTTGCTCTTGGGTGTGTGCATTTGCTTCAGAAGACAGAGAGAGGAAAGAGAGGGAAAGTGAGAAAGCACCTCCCAGGGGGATGGCCACACCACAATCCCTTCTTCTCCATTTATCCTCTCAAAATTTGGGGGCGCATGCACACACACACACACACACACACACAGTGTGTGTTTTTCAAGCTGCCAAGTCTGGGATTTGAACTGTGTAGTCAGCCATGTCCAACCATCATAACCACTATGCCACTGGCTGACCAAAGACTGGCTTTAAAAAAAAAAAAAAAAAAAGAGGGACCAGCAGTTAGCGTAATGGCTATGTTGCTGGACTCCCACGTAGTCGACCGCGGTTCAAGTCCCGGACCCTGTGGCTTAAACTCACACCGGGCGCGCACGTGCGTGCGTGCGTGCCCAAGATCCCAAGAGGAGAATGGAGGAGAAGGGATTGTGGCATGGCCATCCCCTCTGGGGAGTGATTTCTCACTTTCTATCTCTCTGTCTCTGTCTGTCTGTCTGGCAAGCGTACACGCCCTATAGCAAAAACCTCTCCAAAAGAAAAAAGAAAAAAAAAGATTAGAGATTAGTTTTATTTCTTCCAGGAGAGAGGGACAGAGAGACAGAGACAGAAATACAGGCACCTCCAACAAGGTCTTCATGCCATGATCCAATCCCAGCCACAGCCAGCACAGATCACAGGCATGCACATGTCTACCCTCCCTGGCATGTACAGGGAGACTCCTGGATGTGAACCTGGAACCTTCCCACCTGAGTCAACCATCATAAAGCATGCAGAATGGATTTTTTTTTTAAAAAAAGAATTATTTTATTTACTTATTTTAATTTGATCAGAGAGAGACAGAGTGGGGGGGGGGGGGAGTAAGAAAGTAAGCCACCAGGACTGGGACTTGAACAATAGTTGGCCATGTGGGAGTCCAGCGCCCTTAACCACCAAGTCACCTGCTGGCCTGGTCTTTTTTTTTTTAATTAAAATTCCTGTATCCAACCAAAAGTAACAATGTGTTCTTTTCTTTTTCCTTAGATTACTACCTCCCTTCAGATCCTTAAAGGGCCTTCTAGATCAGTTGTGCTAATCTGCACAGGAATTGCAGGCCTGGCCTGGGCACCCAGGGGCAGGAAGAGGCTGTGTTCAGGTCTCAGTTCCCCCGTTAGCTCTTTGAACCTGGAGTCCTGCAGAGAGGAGGTCAGTGTCTCCATCCTATGACTCCTGACACTGCCTACACTGGTGTAGGTTGTCATGGCAGGTAACTGTTCACCTCTGTGGGGAAGATGCAGAGCGGCTATCTCACTGGGGTACGGCTACAGGCCACCTTGTGTCCCCTTCCAATTATATTGAGGTCCTACATCCCCAATGCCTCTGGATGTGATCTTAGTTGGAAATAGGGTCACCACAGATGTACTAAATTAAGATGACGCCATATTGGAATGGGGGGCCACCAATCCAATATAACTGGTGTCCTCATAAAAGGGGAAATTTGGACACAGACGCACGCCCAGGAAAAACACGTGAAAATGAAGGCAGAGAATGGAGAGATGCGACAGATGCCATGGAGTGCCAAAGGCTGCCAGCACCCAACCTGGAACCAGGAGAGAGGCACAAACGGATCCTTCACTGCCTCTGCTACACCTTGAGCATAGACTTGTAGCCTCTAGAAGTAGGAGACAGTAAACTTCTGTTGCTTAAGACACCCAGCCCTTTCTCCCAGCAGGGGGAGCACCCTAAGAGAGGCACGCCACAGCTTTTTCTTCGGGGAGAGCAGAATCAATATTTCTCTCTTTCTTGAATGTTTCCTTTTATTATTGTTTTATTATAAAACGTTTGTTCTTACAGAAAAATCAGAATATATAGACAAGCAAAAAGAATGTGAAAATGTCTACAATTCCACCAACAATTTGCAACTTGGCGTATCTTTCCATGTCAGTCTCTATCTCCTCCCCGTGTCTCCACATCGCCTCCGGGGCCAGATCTTGCAACTGCTTTGTAGCCTGTTCTTTCCACTAACTGTGAACGGTTTTCCACACACAGGAGCATTTCAATAGCATCACTTTTCATGACCATCAGTCTCCAGTTGACTTTTGATGATGCCCTTCTACATTTAGGCTACTTCCATTTTTTTTTTTTTTTTAAGGTTTTTTAAGGGGCGTGTACTCTTGCCAGAGAGAGACACAGAGAGAGGAAAAGTGAGAAGTCATCCCCTCGGGGATGGCCACGTGCAATCCAGTCTCCTCCATTCTCCTCTGGGGGTTTTGGGCACACATCCAACATGATTTTCAAGCCTCTGGTCCAGTACTTGAACCACTCAGTTGGCCATTTGGGATCCAGTGCCCTAATCTCCACACTACTTGCTGGCCCCAGTTCCAATTTTAAGCTGTTGTTGGCCTTGGTGCTCAGAACTACTCTGTGGGCCGTATGAGCAAACTAGTTTTGTCATCTTACAACCCTGCCTTTATTTTCAACATGTTCATCCTGATTACCTTATCCACTAGCCTTGGCTTTGACGGAGTTTTGCTGCTTTCAAAAATTAAATGTAGCTGGGGCAGGCAGGTGACCTGGTGGTTAAGGGCACCAGACTCTCACATGGCCAACCACGTTCCGAGTCCCAGATCTAGTGGCTTGCTTTCTCATTTTCTCTCTCTCTCTCTTTTTCTCTCTGGTCAAATAGAAGATGAATGAAAAAATAAATACAGTTAAATTTTTAAAAATTCTTAAAAAAAATAAATGCGCCCTTGGGACCAGCAGATGGTATAATGGACTCCCATTTAGTTGACTGCGGATCGAGTCCCAGATTGACTTAAAAAACTCATGCCAAGTGCATGTGCATGTGTGTCCCAAAGATCCCAAAAGAAGAGTGGAGGAGAAGGGATTGTGGCATGGCTATCCTCCCTAGGGGGTGATTTCTTACTTTCTGTTTCTCTGGTGAGCAAAAGTCTCTCTCTAAAAAAAAGAAAGAAAGAAAGAAAGAAAACTAAACACACCCTCAAAATATCCAGGTTTCGACCGTCCCTTTCACCTCCCCAAAAAAGGAATTTGCAGAGGAATTTGACTTCCACTGAGGTGTCCTCTGAGTGCTCAAGGGATGAGCATGGTTCTGTAGGGGTGCACCTTCTTGCAGGCTGGTCACACCCACCTGAGCCTGTTGTCCCCTCACCTTGGCATGTGGGGTGCTAAAAGCCATGCCCACATACTTCTAGGCACTAAAGACAATCCACACCCGACCTGTCCAGATATCCCCAACTTGGTGGGGCGGGCTAATGAACTTAGACCTCCTGGTATAATCAATAATTTTGAATAAATGATCAGCTATTTTGTTCTGGTCCATTAATACATGAATTATTGGCAGGAGCCTTGATTTTTATCAACTTCTTCCTAAACAGACTATTTTAAAATTTTTATTTTATTTTACGAGATATTGACACATCATAGCTATAGATATTTATGGGGTATAACATGACACTATGACTTTTGAATACAAAGTGGAATGAGTAAATCAAGTTAAACATATCCACCACCTCAAACGTTTAACAATGAGAACATCTGAAATGTGTTCTCTTTCAGTACTGAAGTGCAGAATACTCCATTACTGGTGATATTCACCTTGCTGGGCAATATATCTCGAAAAAAAAAATCTTATTCACAGCTTTGTGTGCCCTTTGGCTATTATCTCTCCATTTTCCCTCTCACTGCCCCCTGCCCCACCACAACCACCATCCTACACTCTTCTTCTGTAAGTTCGGTTGTTTTAGATACCACATGTGAGAGCATGCCTTTCTGTGTTTGCTTATTTCACTTTCCATAATGTTATTCAATCCCATCCGTATTGTCTCAAATGACAGAATTTCTCTTCTTCCTCCTCCCTCTTTCTTCTTCTGCATCTCTTTATTGCCAGAAGGTGTATATGTTTGCCAGGAAAAAAAGAAACCAGGAGAGAGAAAGTACTCCCAGTGGAGCATGGTCACACCACAGTCTCTTCTCCTCCGTTTCTTCATCCTGTCAGGATTGTGGGCATACATGCACATATATGTGGCATGCTTTTCAAGCCACCAGGGCAGGGATCTGACCCACAGTCAGCCATGTGGGATGTAATTCCCAGTGCACAGGGTTTAACCACTGCACCAGGAGACCCACCCTCTTCTTTCTTTTTAAGACTATGTAGTATTCCATTTTCTTTATCCATTCATTCTTTGACAGACATTTGAATGGATTCTGTATCTGGGCTATTGTGCATAGCACTGCAGTGAACATGGGAGAGCAAACAACTCTTTGATAAACTGATTTTAAATCTTTTGAGCAAATACCCCAAAGTGAGCATGCTGAATCCTAAATGGACTATTCCAGAAGGCTTAGTACCAGGAAGTTAAATGTGTAATGGGATATTGTTGAATAAGAGTTCTGAGAGCTTCAGGGCTTCTCGATCCTGCTGTATTCCCAACAAGGCCAAAACAACAATCAAAAATAATTTTTTAAAATAGCTTTAAAGAGTCATTTATAGAATAGTCATAGCCTATTTAACCAGCTGCCTTGGAAATACTCAGTCCATAGAACTGCCTGAATACTGGGGCGACCAGCGGATAGCGTAATGGTTACATTGCTGGACTCCCATGTAGTTGACCATGGTTTGAGTCCTGCACCCAGCAGCTTAAAACTCACACCAGGCACGTATGTTCTCAAAATCCCAAGAGGAGAATGGAGGAGAAGGGATTGTGGTGTGGCCATCCCCCCGGGAGGATGGTTTCTCACTTTCTGTCTCTCTGTCTCTCTGTCTCCCTGTCTCTCTCCAGTGAACGCACAAGCCCTATAGCAAAAATTTCTTAAAAAAAAAAAGAATTGCCTGAATACTGGGGATCACTAACCGGCTTCCGAGTTTAGGACTCTTGGCGACCACTCTTCCATTGGAAGACAGAGGCACATCTGACACAAAGACTAGGTCTCAGAAGCAGGTTCAGCATTTCGGCTCTTGCAAAACCTCTTGGATGATTTTATCAACATCTCAGACGGGTTCTGCATGCACTGTAAAAAATATCTGTCATCATTTAAAGAATGTCCTACAGGCCAGAGTGGCGGGGTGGCCATGTGCTTTTTCCCTTGATGCCATGAACGGATTTTCAGAATTCTTGCAGGGCTGCTTCCCTCCAAAGGCATGCTTAAAAGACTTCCAAATAGCGTGCTCTTATCTACCTGGTGAGGTCACTCGACCCACACCTTATTGATAATCCTGAACACAATAGCTTAAGTATGACAGGACTTCTTCCTAATGTTTAAAAGATAGTGCAGACAGTTTATCTTAACTTCTGTAAACAGTAGTAGCTACCACTTGATGAGCATCACTCAGCCATAGTCATGCGACTGGGCCCTTTCCCAGCAAGAAATCAGGTGTTACCACCACCCTGCAAGGTAACTCTTACCTATGATGAAAGAGAGGTTCAGAGAATTCAGTCACCTCCTTGAAGTTGCACAGCCAGTAAGTGGCAAAGTTCTGAACCCAGCCTACATTCTTGACCTATCACTTCTAGGTCTCCAAACTTAAAAACGCTCACATTCAGCCTAGCCAACGTCAGCACAACTTCTTTCAACATCATTATTTCAAAATCACTCTTATTAACCTGTTACATACTCATTCTGTTAATATTTCCCACAGTGGGACCTGCAGATGGAGTAATCATTATGTCACTGGACTCCCACATGGCCAACTGTGGTTTGAGTCCTGGACCCGGCAGCTTGAAACTCACGCCAGGTGCATGAGCGTGAATGCCCAAAATCCTTTGAGGAGAAGGGATTGCTGCATGGCCATCCCCCCTAGGGGTGATTTATCATTTTTTGTCTCTCTGGTGAGTGCATGCGCTCTACAGCAAACATCTCTCTAAATAAAAAATAAAGGTCCCACAGTAATTACTTAAGCTGTGCTTATAAAGTTATCCCCATTTTCTAGGAAAGGGACTTATTATCTTGTGGGGATCACATGGCTTCCCACCCGTAGTTCTCTCACAGCCCTGGGTTACCTCCCAACGCCTCACCCAGCACTTCTGTTAACAATTGCACTTCGGTCTAAAACTAAACGACTATGGTAAGGAGTTTGTCACTTAGAATTATCCAGTGACCACAAATGAGACCAACTCTCCATTTCTTTTCTTTTCTAATTGTCAGAGGGCATGAACACTTGCCAGAGAATCGGAGAGTATGAGAGAGAGAAGGCTCCCCACCATGGGGCACGGTCATGCTGCAATTCTTTTTCCTCCATTCTCCATCCCATCAGGATTTGGGACACGCCACACACACACACACACACACACACACACACACACACTAGCTTGTTTCTCAAACCACCATAGGTAGGATAAGAACCTTGGCTGGGATTTGGCCACTCACGCACAGGACTTAACTGCTGTGCCATAGGGCCGGCTTGATTCTCTGTTTCTTAATGTCCTGAAAGTAATGAGTCTTGCCCCCTTTCCTTGTCGCCTCACTCCATTTTCCTCGTCTTTGTTTCAGTGATAGAGAGACATACCCTGGGCAGGATCACATCATGCCGTGATCCCCCTTCCCCAGTCCTCACGCTTCTCAGGATCCTGGGCACACATACCTGGTGCATTTTTCAAGCCAAGCCAACCTTGGGATTTGAATTCACGGCCATGTGGTTTAGGGCTTTGTAGGGCACTTGTGTTACCACTGGGCCCCCTTTCTATTTTTCTGAAAAGAGTGTTTAGTTTCTTGCCTCCCTGTGCTTGCTATCAGGAGGGAGAAATGAGCTCTACGTTTTGCTGGGATTGTGGCATAGAGGATACTGCAGCGAGCAGGATGCTGGGACTGCAAAGGCGAAATGGAGAAAGAAGTAAGGGCTTGGCTGTGATGTAGAGATAGTGATCAACTCCATGTGCAGAGGAAGCAGAGGTGGGCAGGGGCTGGCTGCCCTGGCACCTCCTCTTACAGGTACTAACAGAACACTCTCAGGGCAGCTTCCTCCCCACTTGGCATGTGTGCAACTGAGGAATCAAGAGCTCACCTCCCATCCTCACTCCTAATTCATTATCCACTGTGTCCCCAGAAAGGTCACTTTACAGTAAAGAATTCCATGGAAGGAGGTGGGTTTTGCTTCTGTTTCTGCGGTAAAATGTCCACAAGAACAGGACTGTGCACAATGCCTGGAAAAGCGACACTGTATTTAGTGAGATCCAATTATAAACCGTGGGCACAAGCAAAGGCACCTTTGCAATCAGAGCGATTTTGTCCAAGAACGATGCAACACATTGGCTTTGTGAACAAACACTGACCTTTCGCAGCCCCCCGAACGTTTTATTTTGGACTTCCAAACCTGCCCAGAAGATGGTAAAGTCAACAAAATTCTCATGTTTAAACTATTTGATCTTAATAAACTCTTAACTTGCTAGAGGCCAGTTGTTTAAAAAAATTCAAAACATATTAGAAATATGCTAGATCATACTAAGGGCCACTTTGTTAGGAGGGAGGGAAAAACCAAATAACCTGCATTTGGGGGAGACATGCTTGAAGCCTGTTCTGAATTTTAGAAGTTTTAAATTTTCTATTTACTGAGAGGGTAAATAGAGGGCAAGATGTTCCACTCCTACTGTCTACAGTTCGCCCTTTTAGCGTGGATAATTTGCTGTGTGATAAATGTAAACTAATCTTGGGGAGTCGTGGGAAGGAGGCAGATCTGGGTGCTTTAATGAGGAACATCCTGAATGATGCTTAAACCCAGTTGTGTAACTTCCCACACACTGTGGATTAGAGAATTTCAAAGATACACTAACATAAGTACCCAGAATGCTCCATAAGTCTCTGGCCATAAACAAATAGACAACTAAATGATTTCATTTCCAAGGTCAGAAGATGTTTTCCTAGCAAATCAAAACAAACACACTCAGCATCCATTTGTATGTCACCGTGGCCTACCAACTGGAATCTTAAACTTCAGGTTTGTGCCAATTAATATGTTCTTTAACAAAAGGAAAGTCCATCCAAGACTACAAATGCAGTTTGTTCCAAAGGAGAAAAATGATGTATGGATGATATTTCTTTTCCGTATTCCTATCTTTTTAGCTTGACCCTTACACCTATCTGTGTGTGAGTATGTGTCTCCCTTAGAGAAAAGGATCTGCATAGATACGTAGAAATATTTTTGTCCCTAGAAGAGTTTCCAACTGTTTTGAGAGTAAAGCCGCACAGGTTCTCGAACAGATGTCACTACCATTTCATTTGTCGCTTGTTTTGTGCGTAGTTATAGCAATGCCAGAAACATGATGCCAATAAGATATTTTCCATGCCGATTTGTTGGTCTTGGTTTGCACGTATGCGTGTGCATGTGTGTGTGTGTGTGAGACCACAGAATGGAGGTGAGTCTAGTTCTTTCTGCAAGTTCTAACTTTCCTCTTGTCAATTAGCAATGAACAAATCATCTTCAAACCTGTGGCTATTTTTCCTGCTCCTTCTTCAGGGATTAAATAGTTTGCAATGACAGTGCAGTTGCATTAGGTCATTTTCTGAGGGACAACAATACTCTTCATTAGCAAAATGTGAATTTTAACTTAGCACCTGATGACACTCGATTCCTTACAGAGTCTTAAACTATGATGCCCAATTAATTTTTTATAACCGTTTTTTTTTTAATTCCACACTTTCCTCACCCACTTCATATCCTGAGTCCCAGAAACAAGCTGTTCCCAGTAAAGTCAATGGTAACCATGCATGTCTGAGTGTGGCCTTCAGTTTTTAAGTAAGTGTTCAAGATTTGTCATGCCTTTGCTCATGTTGAACTCTTCCTGGGAGCAGAACTCACTGCTAGATTCATCTGAGAAAACACACAGTGGTCATACATGCAGGTTATTAGAGCAGTGTTCTTTCATGAAGAAGTGATAGGCTTCAAATGCAACTGTCTTGATCTACGGTTGAGGACTCCCCTAACCTCTCATTCCAACAATCTCTGAGACTTACCCTACAAATGAACTTCAATAAGCTCAAAGAAAGAAGGAATTAAAGTACAAGTTTATTTTGGTGAAAAAAGAAAAGAAAAAAAAAATGAAATCTACACATAGTTTTCTTTTTTTTTTCTTTTTTCTTTTTTTGGAGAGGTTTTTGCTATAGGGCGCGTGTGCTCGCCAGACAGACAGAGAGAGACAGAGAGATAGAAAGCGAGAAATCACCCCCCAGGGGGGATGGCCATGCCGCAATCCCTTCTCCATTCTCCTCTCGGGATCTTGGGCACGCACGCACACGTACCCGGCGTGAGTTTAAGCCGCCGGGTCCAGGACTGCGAACCGCGGTCGACTACGTGGGAGTCCAGCGACATAGCCATTACGCTAACTGCTGGTCCCTACACATAGTTTTCTCATAGTACACTTTCCATGAACTCTTTGAAGAGCCCGCACATATTAAATCATTTAATTCATTGATAAAGAAGAAGGTTCTTCAGTAAGCTTGAAGGTTTACTGTCCAAAGAATGTTCATTTTAGTGTTTCTACGTTATCCCTTTCTTGCTTTGAAAGGCCTATAATTAAATGCCAGGTCTCGCCTTAGGAAAAACAAGAAAAACCAAAAAGAGACTCATATTTCTAAACTTTATCCCATTACAATAAGCTCTTCCATCTATTATATTTCAGATGACTCAATGATACAACATTTAAACAAATGAGAGAAAGAGCATACTGAACTTTCATTAACCCACTTGCTGCTCTGCTTTCTAACAATTTCATTATAACCTGTGTTTTTCATTCATGCTTCCAAATCCTATTAGTTCGGGTAATTTCCATAAAATTGGTGCTTTATAAAGTGGCTTACATTCGGAACAAAGGAAGGGCTGCCTGCTAAGGAGGTGGTTACTCATTGTGGAAAAGTACGGATAGGGTAGAAGGTTGGAGAGACACGCAGATTGTAGACAGTGTCCTAAAACAAAGAACAGGTGTTTTGACTCTAGAATTTGGAGAATTAGTTCAAAATTGAGCACTTAAACTACAGACTTAGCCCCCTCCTTGATTTCCGTGGTCAGGCTCTTAGGATAGGTAATCCCTGTAGCTGCCAGCCTTGACAACAATTCAGCGCTGACTTTAAAGCAGGATTAACTGCGCTGAGGAATGTGTTCAGCGTGTTTAGAACACACTTGAGCAGCAGCATCCACACTGCCATGTCTTTCTCTAAGCACACTGTGTTTTCCCGACATTATTCCTTTCCAAAATTGGGTCTTATCCTTTATTGCATTATTTCTGATCCCACACACAGTCCCACTCATTAAGGGGTTTACTGACACACAGCTTCGGGCACATCGCAGTATTGCCACGGCAAGGAGCTACCATAGTGGTGTCACTGTGGTCAGCAGAGCGATCGCCTCAGACAGTGTCTGTGTCTGAGTCCCAGAATCTGCAACCATGGCACCTCACACAACACAACTGTGATTAAGGTGTGACTGCTGTGATGGGAAGATTAGCCTGGGTTATCCAGGTGGTCATAACTCCTTACAATCAGGGAACCTTCCCTGACTTTGGTCAGAGGGGAAGATGTGAGTAGGAAAGAATGGCCAAGGAGATGCAGTGTCATTGGTTTTGAAGATGGAAGAAGGGAGCTATGGGTCAGGGACAGCAGGTGGCCTCTGGGAGATGAAAAGAGAAGACAATGATTTCCCTTCTGGAACCTTCGGAGACCTTCATTTTAGTCCAATGAGACCCCTGTCTGACTTCCAGCCTACACAATGGTAACACACTTGTGTCATTTTGATTCTTTTTTTGTTTTTACTTGTAGTGTGTATGCACATGTGTGAAAGAGGGAAACACCCTCCATACAGTCTGGTTGTGCCGGATCTCCCTCCTCTGGTCCTCAGCCCATAGGATCCTGAACACTCGAGCACAAACCCTGTGTGTTTCTGGCTGACTAGGCAGGGGAATTGAACTTGTGGTCACTATATGGGAACCCAACTTTTCTCGGGCAGTGCATTACCACTGCACCATGAAGCTAGGCTCATTGGTATTGTTTTAAGCTACTGGGTCTGTGGTAATTTGTTATAACAGCAAGAGAAAACATACACTCTCTGTCAAGGAAGGGAAAGGTCTTGGCATTGGGAGTCTGTCACATCTGGATTAAAATTCCAGTTCTGCTGCAGACCCACTGTGTAATCTTATGCAAGTTACTTAACTTCTCCGAGCTCTTTTGCAACTGTAAATTGAGACTACAGTACCTATTGCTTGGACTGTTTCTTTCTTGTTTTTGCTCTCTCTTCAATCCAAAATCCAGTCATAAAATCCTTTATCCTCCCTCTCTCCATAGTCATAGCTGTCCAGTTTTTACATATTTTTCTTCATTTCTTCAGCCCACTGCTTACTCATTCATCTTGCTAAGAGAACCCTCTATTAAACCTTCCTTGTAATCGAAAGCCATTAATAGGGACTAGCAGATGGCATAAGAGTTATATCGCTGGACTCTCACATAGTCAACTGCAGTTCAAGTCCCGGACCTGGAGGCTTAAAACATGTTGGGCACATGTGCATACATACTCAAAATCCCGAGAGGAGAATGGAGGAGAAGGGATTGTGGCATGGCCGTCCCCAGGTGATTTCTCACTTTCTGTCTGTCTCTCCAGAAAGTGCAGGTGTTCGGGAACCAGCAGTTAGCGTAATGGCTATGTCGCTGGACTCCCACGTAGTCGACCGCGGTTCGCGTCTCGGACCCGGTGGCTTACAACTCACGCCGGGCACGTGTGCGTGCATGCCCAAGATCCCGAGAGGAGAATGGAGGAGAAGGGATTGCGGCGTGACCATCCCCCCTGGGGGGTGATTTCTCGCTTTCTGTCTCTATGTCTCTCTCTGTCTGTCTGGTGAGCGCACGCGCCCTATAGCGAAAAACCTCTCCAAAAAAAAAAAAAAAAAAAAAAAAAAAAAAAAAGTGCAGGTGTTCTATAGCAAAAATATCTCTCTCTCAAAAAAAAAAAAAAAAAAAAAAAAAAGCCTTTAATAATTCCCAATTCTAGAATAACATCCCATACTTTCAGCCTGGCATTCAGGGCCTCTTTTGGCTGGCGCCATTCTACTTCACAACCCCGTTTACTGCCAGTTCACGAAGGGTGATCTCCAACTCAGCAGACTTGGGAACACATGGAAGATGCCAACACTGTCAGCGAGCACCCCTGGCTGGTCGCCTGGAGCTACGTTCCACTTATACACATCTTCTGCCTGGTCACATTGGGTGCCACTGTCTGCTGGAGATGCCTGAGTTCTCCATCCTCCACACCTTTGTCCCTGCAGTCTTCCCTACTTTCAAGGTGGACTTCCCTCGTTCCCAGCCTGCCTCCCACCTCTAGATTCCAGCAGCTCTTGCCGTTTGTCTCCCTAAACTGTGGGTCGTCCTCATGGGTTACCATTCTGTCTCCCAGGTGCTGGTCAGTGACGGCTGGTGGAGCCATTTCCCTCTTTGAAATGACCATGGTGTGTGTGCATGACATCCTCAAGGAATCATCCTTGATTGACTACCCATCAGCATCTACCTGAAGAGCCCCCAGACAGAGAAGAGCTCCCAGGCACATCTCCTCTTTTTGTTTTCTCTCTATTCTGAGAGTCTGCATCTTGCCCTGCTTTGCTTTCCTCATGGCAGGGCATCCTCCAAAGTTCTCTGCTTCTCTTACACAGCCCTGTACTCCCACCCATGGGGTCTGTGGCCAGAAAGCCATGGGAGACATGGTCTTGTGAGAGGGCTGGGTGTATCTACCCATGGGATGAAAGGTCCTCCTGCCCCTTAATTTACCTGCAAGTGGTAGGTAACAGTTATTTATTTATTTATTTATTTATTTATTTATCTATTGACCTAGCCATTGCATCACTGTGATAATGCAAGCACCCTGTAAGCTGGAAGCCATTTGGCAAGGGTGGTTCAGATCCCTGGGTCACCAGGTGCATGTGTACATGCCCAGTGTCCTAATGAGCTGGAGGGCTAGAGATACAGGGGAACGCTGGACTGACATCACTGAGGTTATACTGGGTGACACCCATCAGCCAGGACTAGATGTCAGGGGGAGGCAGGCAGCGAAGGCCCTCTCACCTCCCAGGCTCCCTCAGGCCCAGAGGTAGTCTTGCTTACCTGGACAAGGCTGCACAGGTCAAGAACACCAGTGTATTTGCAATGTGAGAAAGGGTGGTGGCCAGGTGACGTTTAGAGCTGTGTACCATGTTTTGAGTGTGGTTTGAAAGATGAGTTCTGATGCTGAGGGGTAAACACGTGGGTGTGAGCTTCACCACTGGTCATGTAAGAAAGTGTCTATTCCTTGTTGTTCTTCAACATCTCTGTTTAGAAAGCTCAAACTATCCTGTTATAGGGATTAAGTGATGCCTATGGACTTCCTGGAAGTTCTGCATGTGGATGCAGGGCTGGAAAATGTTCAACGACTGACTCTCTGGGAGGAAAAATCCCCAACTGCAGCATCTGTTGATCCTCCCACCATGTCTAATTCCAGGCTTCCAAGATGACTTCAGTGACCACATGGTTGGGAAAACCTGACTGAGTTGGCTACCACGAGCCAGCAAAGGCTGCCCCAGTCCTTCACTGTGTGGAAATGGCTCTAGCTCCCTGAATCCTGCTGGGATGTTGGACAGCAACGTGGTCAGGAGCCTGGGATTTGCAGCTGAGCAAACCTGGGCTCAATGCCTGGCTCCTCCTCTGACTAGGCATGCAAACTTGGCCCAGTAAAAGTCTCCATTATTAAGGGGTATAGCATCTTGTATTGAGGTTCTCACTCTGTTATAATGGCTTTCTACTTCTTAACCTGTTTAATCTTCTAAGTCACCACAAATAGGCTCGAATATCTACCCCAGGTAAAATGGATGCTTCTGAGCAAGACCATATGGCCTGTTTCTGGTAGATGTGGAAATTGGACCCAAGTACCCAGGCTGTGGCCCAAAATTCTTAACTACTATATTGTACCACCTCTCAATCCAGGGAGGGAATGTGTCCTCTGAGTGCTCTGGGTGAGACAGACCAAATCATGAAGCCCTATAAGAGAAAAAGTCTGGGTGCAGGAGCTGAGAATATGGGGTTCCTCTTTGATCCACCCCATCACTTCTCTTATGGTCCCCTGAGCTGTGGTCTTCAGGTGAGTGGAGCACTGGGGGACTGTGAATTCAGAAGGTACAGAGCTGGCAGCAAGGGCTGCTGGACTGCTCTGGTAAGGAGGGGTTGGTGACAGCCCAGGCGGACTCCAAGCAGGCAAGCTTGACCTCAACAACGGGACCTTTCAGATGAAGCCAAGATTTGGAGTCGGGAGAATCTGAAGACATTGACTGGGAAGCCAGATAGGTTGGGACCAGATCCTCACTGCTAACTGGAGCCTCTAAAGGAATGTATGTTATCCACAATTTCACATTTTTTCTTACACTGAAAGGGTAGATTTTGTTTGGCTGCTGGGACCCCTTTCCTTCTTGCTTTTCCTCTCACCCTCTTCTCAGCTGCTTGTTCTGCTGCCTTTTCCTTATTTACTTTTTTTTTTAAAGAGGGATTTTTGCTATAGGGTGCATGCACTCACTGCATAGACAGACTCCATTCTCCTCTTAGGATTTTGGGTATGCACACACGTGTGCCTGGTGTGCTTTAAGCCGCCAGGTCCGGGACTCAAACAGTGGTCAACTACGTGGGAGTCCAGTGATGTAACCATTATGCCATCTGCTGGTTTCCTCCTTATTTACTTTTAAAGCCCATCCTCAGACCTTTTATCTTCTCTATCATTATCCTTTCCCAGGACCAGCAGTTAGTGTAATGGCTATGTCGCTGGACTCCCATGTAGCTGACCACGGTTTGAGTCCCAGACCTGGCGACTTAAACTCATGCCGGGCGCTTGTGCGTGCATGCCCAAGATCCCGAGAGGAGAATGGAGGAGAAGGGATTGTGGCCTGGGGTGTGTGGGGGGGTGATTTCTTGCTTTCTGTCTCTCTGTTTCTGTCTGGCAAGCACATGCGCCCTATAGCAAAAAACCTCTCCAAAAAAAAATCCTTTCCCTAGATGATTTCATTGAGGCTGATGGGTTAAATCCTGTGTAAATCCTGATGGCACCAAATTCCTATCTTATCCTAGCTGCTGCCCTAGAATCCACATTATCTGACTGCCTAACAGATTGCTCTGATAAACATTTCAAACCTGCCCATACTGAACTCTTGGTTACCATCCCTAAGCCACTCCTCCAAGAAATGGTGCCCTCGTGCAACCAGCTGCTCAGGTGGAAATCCTAGGGATCTTGCTTGTCTCCCACACCTGATCCTTTTGCAAGTTCTGTTGGTCCCTCTTTGAAATGCATCCAGGATTTACTTCTCACCACCTGCTCTGCTACCATTCTAGCCGAGTCACTGTCCTCCGTCAGGGACACCATGCCATAGCTCCTAGTTGCCTCTCTCTGTCCCAGCCTACCTATAGCCTATCTCTTGCATATATCCAGAGTGATATTTTCCAAAAGTAGGTGAGAACAAGTCACTATCCTATTCAAAACCCTTCAGGGCTTCTCATTGTAATGAGAAGAAAACCCTCAATTTTAGAAGACTACTATGTGAGGCTGCCACATCTGCTTCTCCAGTCTTTCACCTGTCATGATCCCCAAGGCCATGGAACTCCCACACATCAGCCTCTTGGCTCTTAGAACTCCCTGAGTGCATTCCCAGCTCAAGGACTTCCATATGCTGTTCTTAGACCTGGGCACTCTTCTCCCCGTTTTTCACATGTCTCATCCCCCTCTCCAAGCTGTCCAGTTCTTCACTCGAATGGATAGAAAAGATCACACCGCTTCTATTCTGATGTTCTCACATCCCTTATACTGCCAAATTTTCAGTAAATTTTATTAAAATGTCATCACCCTCGAAACTTTTATTATATATTTAAGCATTTACTTGTTCATTCTTTGTATCTCCAGTTAGATTCTAAGTCCCATGAGGACAGACATTTGTTTCACTTATTGTTGAATACTGAGCACCTAAAACAGCAGACTTGAATGAATACTTACTGGTGAATGATTGAAAGAATGAATGAATGATTAAAAAGATGATGGCCATATTCAATAATATCAAAACCACCTCTTTTTTTTGGGGGGGAGAGGTTTTCACTATAGGGCGCGTGCGCTCGCCAGACAGAGAGACAGAGAGACAGAAAGCGAGAAATCACCCCCCAGAAGGGATGGCCACGCCGCAATCCCTTCTCCTCCATTCTCCTCTCGGGATCTTGGGCACGCACGCACACGCGCCCGGCGTGAGTTTTAAGCCACCGGGTCCGGGATGCGAACCGCGGTCAACTATGTGGAAGTCCAGCGACATAGCTGTTACGCCAACTGCTGGTTCCCTCAAAACCACCTCTTATATGCAATTTTATTAACTGTCAGAAGTTCCCTATGGAAATTAGGGAGATTATTTTCCTATTCCCTGAAGTCCAGAAATGAAGACTGATTATACAGCTGGCGTAGAAGCTGCTAAATGTTGGTCTTTCAAATGAAGTAAATTAAGTACCCATGCTAGGTCTCCAATGTGGGTGTCCCATGTGTTGTAAACTTATTTTACACCAATTATATTACTGTGACTTTGGAAGAAAATTTATTGGGATTAGCATAAATATTGTTCCTAGGAAGTTTTTCTTTTTTTTTTTCTTAACTAACACAAATGCAAAGTCACTGCAAAGTTCAAGAAGTAAACACCATCTTCTTTTTCTAGTTACAACTGAAAGAAAAGCACATTACTAATAACACCACACTTGGTTTGGTCACGTTTAGACTCTCCATTAAAAGCCATGTTTGAAGTCTATAGTCAAATAAGCATCTCAAAGGCAAAGTTAGTATCCTGATTTTCTCAGAACATCTTCATTAAGACAATAAAATGAAACAAAGAGATTTACTTTGTGTTTGAATAATATGGTCATGAATCGTTTCCCCTCATTTGCCTCCACCTCTCAAAGTGAAGAAATATAGTATGCTTTTGGGGCTCTGAGTTATGAGTCTGCCAAATACTTACGTAAAACGTTCCCCTAAGTTGTTTCTAGCAACGGTTAGTCCTTTAAGAGGGTTGACACATTCTAATCTATCCAAACATAGATTTTTCTTTCTTTTTTTTTTTTTTTGGTAATTGCTTGGCCTCAAATGAAGACGTGGAGTTAAAAGTATCAGAATTTATGCAGTGATCAGCGATGGAATCCTAATCCATCTTAAGCTGCATGCATGACAACTGGCAGTTCCTGACGTGTGTTAAGAGTCAGAGATTTTTTTTTCCTGTGAGTATGTTCTCTTTCTAAGTGGAATCTTTTTTTGTTCTTTAACTTTCCAAAAATACCATATGAAACTCCACCCTTGAATAGTTAATCTTTTAAGGAGGCGAGATCGATAGAAGATGGAGTCTGCAATAAATTTATAAATTTGGGGCAACATGTAACACGAGGCATTCCAATATGAACATCAAATCAAAACCTTACTGGGGCAAGGGGACATTATATCAACCAACAACATTCTTTAGAAATGCCTGACATTCAACTGGATAGAATTCTGTATTGAAATAGAGTGTAGGCATATCATGAATGTTTTTCCTCTAGCATCTGGTAGTATCAAAGCCCAGGGGGAAAAGAGGGTACCCATGCCAAAAGCTGCAACTTTGGATAAATGTGCAAAAGGATCTAAATTAAGTTATCAAAAATCTAAAAGAATTTGCCTAAAGTGAGGAGGGGGGGTTCTAAAAGCAACAGCAATTTAGAATTTTGACAGCATGCACTTTAAGTATTCTGAACAGCTAGTACTGTTTGCTAAACAAACATAAAATGCTATTTCGAAAGAGGGAAATTAATGGATAAGTACAAGTAAAAATCCACATGGCAATACCCTGATTGATAAAAGTAAGCAGTGCCAAGTTTCTGAGATGCAATATGGAATGAGACCCAAGGGAAACAGACAGCTTCTCTGTGAAACCTTTGTTTGGAAGAACTAACCCATGCTTTCTGTGTCTGTCTACCATACGAGGTAAGCTAACTGCTAAACAAACGCCCCAGAACATCCGGACAGCCCAACTGGGTGTTCCTGGGCAGTGGATTCTGGTTAGCTGGGGTCCCACACCTCTTCTACCCCGAGCCTCTGCCCTTCTGTAAGCTAGTATTACGGTCCTCTCCATTCAGCCAATGGAGGGAAAATACAATGAAAGATAGTAGGTAGAAGGATATTAAGAACAAGGGCTGAAAGTCCTCGTATTCCACATAATCCACCGGCATGTCCACACCTAACTCTGCGGGGGGTTGGATAACATAGTCTAGCATGAGCCAGAGAGAAGGCCCAGGATGCAGGTGTGAGTGACTGGTGTCTACTGCACTCACTTGCTGGGGAATCTGCGTGTCTCCCCGTGATACACTGCAAGGCCTAGCACAGGGCTGAGTCTGTCTCTGGCACCAGCATCAACACGGACTTGATGGGCCATTTGTAGTCAGTGGATGTGGCTTCCCGGCTCACTTAGTTCATCAGGGTGACCTGGAGCTGTCAAGATGTGTTCTGTGCTCTGATATTGACAAGAAATGCCTGAGTTTTTCTCCCTTCCTCGAGGTGACCTCTCCATGAAAACATTTTCAGAGGTCCCAGGACCACATGTAACAGTGGGCAAGGGGCATCTACTTTGCTAATTCTCATTGTATCCTCATATAAGGAGAAGCCTTCAGATGAGAAAGTCTTCACATCCTTCACCTCTAGGAGAAGCTCCCATGGGAGAAGAGGGAAGCTGGGTCCCTGGAAGATGAAGGATAGTGAAGAAGGTTTCTGATGAACCCCAACATGAAGAATAAGAAAAGAACCAAAATCAAACTAGACTTCCTCATCAATTGAGAAACATCAGAAATTATAGGCAAGAGAGCAAGATGGTAGAACTTTCTAAAAAGCTGGAACCTTATTCTGTCTATGGCTTCATTTAAAACAAGATCAGCCCATGTGAATATTCAGGGACAACAGAGAAACCCACTTTGCAGTCAGCCTGGGGCAAGGCGAATCCTAAGGAAGAGACTGAGGCAGTAAGCAGCGTAATTTGTTTTGTAAAACAAATTACCTTAACAGAAAAAGTGATAAATGGTACCTCATCAAAATGACAAACTTTTGCTTTGTGAAAGATCCTGGAAGAGTACGAGAAAAACAAGCTATGATAGGGAGGAACTATTTGCACACCACGTATCTGACAGAGGACTAGTATCCAGAATATATAAAGACCTCTTGAAATACAAAAATATAAAACAACTCAATTAGAAATGTAAAATGGTTCAGCTACTCTGAAAAAGAGTTTGGTAGCTTCATAAAAAAAAAAAAAAAATATATATATATATATATATATATATATATATATATATATATAAACTATCAGTTATGAACTCCCCTGGGCATTTTTCCTGGAGAAATGAACATTTATGTCCATGCAAATGTTCACAGCAGCTGTAACAGTCATTAAGTGGAAACAGCCAAAGTATCAAACAATAAGTGAACTGTTAAAGTGTAATATACCAAACAAATTGTGGAATATTACTCAGTAATGAAAAGAAATAAACTACTGATATATAAAACATCTTGGATGGATTTCAAAGGCATTGGGCTGACTAAAAGCCAATCTCAAGAGGTAGCATACTGTCTGATTCCATTTACATAGCATTTTTGAAGTGACAAAAGCACAGAGATGGGGAACAGATTGGTGGTTGCCAAGGGCTAGGGAGGGTGGGGCAGCAGGGACGAGGGTGAGATGATAAAGGGACAGCATGAGGGAGAGCTTTGTGGTTAGGGAGGTTCTGTACCTTGACTGTAGTGTAAAGTTACAGGAATCTATACATGTGATCAAATCGAAGAGAACTTCAATATCCCTCCACACACACAATGTGCATATCCGAGTTTGGATTCTATACTCCAGGCATGGAAAACAGAACCACTGTAGTGTATTTGCAGTATTTTTGCAATTTCCTGTGCATCTATAGTTATTTCAAAAGAAAATGAAAAACAAGGGCCAGCAGTTGAATGCTGTGCAAGGGGAGCCAGATCTCATATGGATGCCTGTGGTTTGAGTCCCAGCCCGGTGGATTGAAAAACATGCCAAACACATGTGCACATGCCTGGGACCCTCATAGAATGCAGAATCTATCTCACGGGATAGATGTTAGTTTTTTTTCTGTTTTTCTATGCAAAAATGCGACTTTTCTGACAACCCAGTACAAACCAAAACCAAAAATATGCCTTTTTGGTTTTCTCTTCAAATGGAATCACTACGCTTATTCTTCTGCAACTTGCTTTTTGAATATAATAATGAAGCACTTCAGATATCTTTCATGCCATCATGAATAGCTCTCCCTCATTCTTTTTTTTTTTTTTTTTTTTTTTTTTTTGGAGAGGTTTTTACTATAGGGCACGTGCACTCGCCAGACAGACAGAGAGAAACAGAGAGACAGAAAGTGAGAAATCACCCCCCACGCCACAATCCCTTCTCTTCCATTCTCCTCTCGGGATCTTGGGCACACGCGCGTGAGTTTTAAGACACCGGGTCCAGGACGTGAACCGCGGTTGACTACGTGGGAGTCCAGCGACATAGCCATTACGCTAACTGCTGGTCCCTCCCTCATTCTTTTTAATTGCTGTATAGTACGTGGTGGCTGTGTGCTCTACATAATCCGTGTAATCAGTCCTCCAAGAGATGACATTTACATTGTGTCCGGCTCTTACAAATAATGCTGCAAGGGACGTTTTTCTACACCTTTTGTGCAAACACATCTATAAGACAAATTTAAATCAATAAATATTGTCAAATTGCTTTCTTAAAAGGTTGTAACCAGCTATGGGTAACAGCGGCTTTAAAGAAACAAAAAATGATAAGTGTTGGCGGGGGTGTGGTGAAAGGGGATCTCTTTTACACTGCTGGTGGGAATGTAGATTAGTCCAACCACTGTGAAGAATAATTTGGAGATTCCTCAAAAATCTACAGATAGATCTGCCATATGATCCAGGGATCCCACTCCTCGGTATCTACCCAAAGGACAGAAGAATCCTTCATTGGAAAAGTGCTTGCACATCGATGTTTATTGCGGCACTATTCACAATTGCTAAGTCATGGAACCAACCCAAATGCCCCCGTATGGAGGAATGGATTGAAAAACTGTGGCACATATACTCTATGGAACACTACTCAGCCATAAAAACCAACAGAGCCCTAGCTTTTGACAGAAAGTGGAAGAATATGGAAGATGTACTGCTGAGTGAGGCAAGCCAGGCTATGAAGGAGAGACACTGTATGTCCCCACTTAACATATACCATTTGTCTGCATTCTATGTCTGAAACTGATTGACTAACAGTTGAACAAACACAAGAGATGGGTGTGAATGTCAGATAAGTTGTATGTGGAGGAGTGGGGCCTAACGAAAGACATTTGGAGAAGGGATACAGAGGTAGAGCATTGACGGGATGGGGAGGTGTGGTGTTATCTGTTGAAGATATTTCGATCAACGGGTCTGGGGAGAAATGTTCACATATCGAAATGGTCTCATTGTAAGCCAAACAATATGATTGAAAGTATATACAAAATAATAATAATAATAATAATAAATAATGTGAAAAAATAAAAATTAAATAAAAAGAGATAGGGAATCAAGGATGGGAAATATATATATATATGTATATATATATATATATATATATACATATATATATGAAACAAGAAATGGAAAATTATTTGCTGACGGTAACATATATGTTGATGTGCTTGATTGAGATACATACAGTGTACTCTAGACGGAAAATCTCACTTTGTATGCTGTAATGATGTACAGTGAATGAATGTACATAAAAAAATTTAATTAAAAATAAAAAAAAAATTTCCAAGAAAAAAAAGACCACAGGAGGGCAGCTGCGTTCCAGGGCCTGGGAGGGAGGAGGTGCGGCTGGCGGGGAGGCAGAGCTCCTCCGGAGGACCACTGGGCCCCTGCCTCACTCGGGGCAGTGCACTGACTGGAAATTAGTCATTTTCCTGTTTCTGCCTACTCCCCTCTCTGGAAATGAAATGAGAAGATGTACCTTACCAGCCTCCAGAGAACTGAGCAGGTTTAGTCTTCATTCTCAAGACTCGCTGGGACACTCCCAAGAACTCAAACGCTGGCTAGGGCATGTCTTAGTGAGAATTTAACCCACTCCTCTCAATTTCACTTCCTCATTCCCACTATGAACCCATTTCAAAAACAATTCTTCAAAAAATTTTTTTTTCTTTATTATTAAGTTTGCTATAGGACACATGGCTCACTAGAGAGCAATAGAGAGAGAGAGAGAGAGAGAGAAAGAGAGAGAGAAAAGGGAGCAAGAGAGAGAGAGAGAGAAAGAGAGAGAGAAAAGGAAAGTGAGAGGGGCCAGCAGATAGTGTAATGGTTATGTCACTGGACTCCTATGTAGTCGACTGCAGTTCAAGTCCCAGACCCGGTGGTTAAAACTCATGCCAGATGCGTGTGTGTGTGTGCGTGCCCAAGATCCCGAGAGGAGAATGGAGAAGGGATTGTGGTATGGCCATCCCCCCTGGGGGGTTATTTCTCACTTTCTGTCTCTCCGTCTCTCTCTGTCTTTTTGGCGAGTGCACGTGCCCTATAGCAAAAACCTCTCCAAAAAAGAGAGAGAGAGAAAGGAGGAAAGTGAGAAAATAAGCCACCAGGTCTAGGACTTGAACCATGGTCAGCCATGGGAGTCCAGTGCCTTAATCACTACACCACCTGCTGGTCCCTCCCAAAACAATTCTAGTTTGACATTATACTGGAATAACCCAGGAGCAAAGTGACTGGCCCTTCCCCAGGATACCCCTGGACAAAATTTTAAAATGGATCTGCTGTAAATGTGTCTTCTCCCACACAGCTATAGGCACCAGTGAATTGTAAACTAGAGACAGTAGAAGTTGGCAAAATCATGTGGAGGAGTTTATGGATCAGGAATCGTTCGGGAAAGGGTACAAATTTGTATTGTCGCTGTAAGAAGATGGAGTCTTAAGTGGTTGCAAGACACTGACCTGAACCTGTGCCCGTGGTTTACTCAGGAACTTGTCTCAGAGGGGTCATGTGACCCACCCAGTCACAGAGCTAGGAGATGGCCCACCTGGACTTGAACCTAGGTGATCTGTTTCCTGTGTCAGAGCTAGTGGGCAGAGTGAGGACAATCACTGGGAGGGTGGCCATGTGTGTATTCACCCAGCTCCAGGCCTGTGACCAGCACCTTGGAGCACCTTGCTGGACTCCAGGAACAAAAAGACAGCACCACCCCCAGAGCGCTGGGCAGATGAGTGGAGAGAACAGAAACTGTCACGATGCTGTGTGCAGTGCAGGCCCCAGCAGCTCTGCCTGCCGAGGGGGCCCCCGAGGAATGACCAGCCCACCTGGTCAGGGCTTGGAAGACCTCCCATGTTGAGCTCTCCTAAAGGACGAGCAGGGCATGGTCAAGCGAGAAGCAGCTGCCTCTGTGGGCAGGGACCCACAAAGCTTGTGTCTTGGGAGTAGCCAGAGGCGGCAGGCAGGAGCCAGGAGCTCATGGGAGGAGCTGGGTTAGTCTGGTAGGGCTGCCTAGCAAAATCCAACGAGTTGGGTGACTAAAACAACAAAAGGGTGTTTCATGCAGTCCTTGAGACCTGAAGTCCAAGAGCAAGGTGTTGGCAGGACTCATTTCTCTCCTTGACTTGCAGATGGCCTTCCTTCTGTGCATGCCCAGTCCTGGTGCCTCCCAGTGTCCTAATCTCTTTACAAGGACACCAGCCATATTGGATGAGGGTCCACTGTAAAGGCCTCATGTTAACGTAGTTATTTCTTTAAAGGCCCTATCTCCAAATACAGTCACTGAGGTACTGGAGGCTTAGATGAATTTCCAGGGGACACAACTGAGTCCACAACGAGAGCCTTCAGGTCACTCCATAGACTCTAACTGCTCATGAACCCTCACTAGGGCAGATCTGTGCCTGGGCACGCTGCTGCCCTGCAGCTGAGTGACAGCGGCAGAAGGGATGGGGCATTTGTCCCTAACTGCCCTCCTCTTTCTGCAGCAGACACCCCGTCCTGTTACAACCACTTCTGCTGGGTTCACCCTCTGCACCACAGGCCAGGAGGGCTAATGCAGTGGGGCGTGGAGACGCCTTCCCTGGGTGTCCCTCACACCTGCTACCTGAGGCCATGCCAGGACCTGGCCCAGTGGGCACCTCCCACAAACACCAAGGAGAGCAATGTCACCCCGCAGAGTGCAAGCGAGCCAAATACACCCAAGTTGCACAGTCCTGAGCAAGGGCAGAAGGGTATGCCAAGGCTCCCAGAGCTGCAGGGGCAGTGGGAAAACAAGAACCTCACCTCCCAGGTTCTTCCTCCTTCTCTCCAGATGCTAGGGAGTGCAGGTTCGACCTAAATCATGTCTATTTCAAAGGGACACACAAAAATCCAGGACTGGGGACCAGCAGTTAGCGTAATGGCTATGTTGATGGACTCCCAAGTAGTCGACCGCGGTTCAAGTCCTGAACCCAGCGGCTTAAACTCACGCCGGGTGCGTGTGCGTGCGTGCCCAAGATCCCAAGAGGAGAATGGAGGAGAAGGGATTGCAGCATGGCCATACCCCCGAGGGGTGATTTCTCGCTTCCTATCTCTCTGTCTCTCTCTGTATTTCTGGCGAGTGCACGTGCTCTATAGCAAAAACGTCTCCAAAATAATAATAATAATAATAATAATAATAATAAAAATCCAGGACTGGAGTTAAAGAAGTCTAGGTGTGAGAATTTGGTGCTTTATGAATTTAGAAAGGAAGAGATTACATTTTCTATGTATTAACAATGAACAGAAACTTAGCACTTACTAAGGCACATTACTGAAAATATTGGGAGGATATTACAAGTATTAAGTCAACTGCTAGATCTTTCGAGTCTATGTCTTAAAGAAACCCATTATTACTTTAGCACACATTTATTTATAGACCATCTTAATAATGGTATTTCAATATAATTTTGTGAAACCTTATGTCTGTTTTATGTAGTTTCAAAATATTCTTCTGTAAAGAGGTCCATAGGTCTCACCAAGTTGCCAAAAGGGTCCACGGATCAAAAAAAGTTAAACCTTTGTTCAACCAAAGCCACTAAAGGATGAGACAAAATGGAGTCCAGAGGGAGGAAATGAAACAGCCAACCTACCCCCTAACCGTGCCACCCTGGGGGCCTAGGACCTCAGGGAAGTTAAGCTGCTCCCAAGCAACTAGGAAGGTCAAGATTTTAAAATCTATTATGTACAGATAAAGAAAAAAAGCTATCAATATTCTTTCAATGACACTGATTTTAGTTCTTCTGACCACAAGTCTGACAACTTCTACAACACGGATCATCTCAAGGAGCCCTCTGTCTTCCATCATGGATGTATTTATAGAAAACTGAGCAACGTATGCTAAGGAGAAGGCCAGGGAGTGAGGGATTCTGCTTATCTCACACAGTTGTGTGTTCTGTCTTTGCTCCAAATAGACTAGATGCTTCTATTGTTATGTATCGAGACACCACAGGGTGTGGTGGCCCTAAAGGGGACGGTGAAGCAAGAAGGTGACGGCATTTGGAGTTACCAGCCACCGTACTCCCCTAGGATGTTTGTGTGGACACACCCAAATGCCAGCACCCATGGGTGTGAGGACCGGGCCTGGAAGGAGCCGTCCACAGAGACACCAAAGGACCCATCTGTGCAGCGTGGATCCCACACGCCACAGGACAGGCCGGCAGCGCAGGCGTCATGCCGCAGAGCTCTCCCAGAGCCACCAGTAAATGTAACCCTTGACCAGGGCCTTCTCACTTCCAGCAGCTCTTTCATACTTTCATGCTTTCTGCTTTTTGAGATATTGTCTTGGCGCATCCCACTTGAACCTATGGCCGTCAGCTCCTTTAACAGGGGTGTCCATAAAGAACTGCCCTAAAATATGCGTTTCCAGTGGACTTAATGTCTTTCCAATTAGATCCAGATGTGAAAAGCTGAAGGAGCAGTTCTCAGGACTGGACAAGATGACATAAATCTTGCAGCTGACAGAGATCCCACTGAGCTCAGTTGGGGAAACTCACAGAGAACTTGTTTGGGGCCAGAAAAGCGGCTGGGTATAAAGACAGATGTGTACACTCTGATTCAAAAAAGCATGTTAAGAGGAGCAAGCGCCCCTCCAACACAGCGCCTACAAATAGGGCTGGAGCCCGAAGCAGGTTGGGCGAGCGCCCCTCCCCACTCTCACAGCTAGATCAAAGGAGGTGATTGAAAAGGCTTTGCTAGAAAACAGACCAACTCAGCGATGCTTCCTGGTCTCCTTAATTGCTCTTCTCGGGGAGAGGAAGGTGGGCACTCCTGACAGACCTTTGCTGGACGAGAACAAGGGCTGTTTGTGCAGCTGAGGGGTTTGGCGTCTATTTTTTTAATTATCAGGTTTTGTACACTTTCCAGAAAGTTCCTTTTAAAAATAGTATATTCTTCCTCCTCTTCTCCAGATGCTAGGAAGTGCAGGTTCAACCCAAACCGTGTCTATTTCAAAGGGACACACGATGATCCAGCGCTGGAGTTAAAGAAGTTGGGTGGCATGCCGCCCAAGGACTGAAGGCTCTGGTTTTCTTTTACCCTCCCAGTAATTTTGTTTTTAAAGCTTGGAAAACAAATTCCCCCGAAGGAGCAGTGTGTGCAGGATGCAGCTTGGAGACGGGCAGGGCACGGGGTGAAAGCAGGGAGCTGGGTGCTGCTTAGGAGCCTGCACCACAGCAGACATGGCCGCTCTGAGGGACAGGTGCCGTGAAGACCAGGCAGCTCCCCAACGCAGCCCCAAGGCTGGCTCTCCGGCGTTTCAGGCTCCCGGCAGAGCAGCTGCTTTTCCCCTGGAGAGTCTCCCTGAGTGTCCGCTGACTATTCTGCAAACCCTCTCTCCCATCACGACAGCCGCTCTGCGACAGAAGACAGAGGGGCTGGTGGACACTTGCTCGAGGTGGCTCACGAGGGCCGTGTGGCTCCTGCATACCCCACCTGGACTGGGCCAAACCTGCTCAGGAGGAGCCCCTGTCAGCCTCACTGAGACCTATCGCTCCTCCTGCCACGCATCCCGTGGAAAGCCGGATGGTGGTGCATTTCGCTGACAATTTTATGACCCTGACCGTTTCCCCCCGTAATAGTATCTTTAAAATGGCTCCTTGACTCCAGGTGAGTGAACAGGGCTGTGCTCTTCCCTTCCTGCTGCTAAAACGTCTGAGCCTGGAAACAATAGCACCGAAGTAGCAGAAAGTGAGTTCTGGATCACAGAACTGCACACATAACTCGGACCACTTATTTTCCATCCCAAGATAAAAGCCAAACATGTTTTTCAAATTTATGTTTTACATGGGCGTTACTTTCCCGAGCAAATGCTAAGTATTGTAAAGATGTCTTTAAAGATAGACAGCTTCAACTCTAAAGAAATTAATGCAAATTGCCGTGCATCTCAGTGACATGCTAATTTATAGCACTGTAAAGGTACAGTTCAGGGCTCCAAGGAGCCAGAAGGAAGTCAATGGATGGATGGTTTGCAGTAAGAAAGGTTTAGAAACAATAAAATGTAACTAGGATTTTAGTTTGGAAATAAACTAAGGGATCCATTTGTTCCACGTTACTGAGTTTTTAATTTAGATCTGCTGTTAAAACCTAATGCATTTTGTATCCGAGGTTAGTAAGTGGCTCTAACTCAGTGTCTTTAAGGAAGGAAAATGGCAAAAGAGCAGGAATAATTCTCAAAGATAAGACTCACAGCTGCAGGTTTCTCAGCAAAAAATGCAATCTCTATATCTCACCTTTAAATTGTGATTACAAAGCAGAAAGTTTAAAAAAAATAGAGAGGAAGAGAGAGACTCCTTTGATTTTCTCTTTTTAGGGGTTGACAATAATTGTAAAAGTAAAAAAAAATTTCTGTAGCAGCAGGACTCACCTATAGCAGTATATAAAATATTGTGTGTTCATGAGCCATTGATAGCAATTTTTTAAAGGTTTTTAAAGTGTTCATGCACTTGCCAGATACAGACAGAGACAATGAGAGGTAAAGTGAGAAATCACCCTCTTGAGGTGATGGCCACTCCATAATCCCTTCTCCTCCAGTCTCCTCTTGGGATTTTGGGCACGCACGCATACATGCCGGGCATGATTTTCAAGCCATTGGGTCCAGGACTTGAACCACTGTCAGCCATGTAGGAGTCCAGCACCTTAACCACTATACTATCAATCTCAAATATTTGAATAACAAGAATGAAAATGTAAAAGCCATTATTTTTCTGCATCTACCTAAGTATGTTCCCATTTCTTTGTTGAATATTCCAGTTATTTATACTTTATACCCACACTTAAGGTTCAGAGAAATTCTGAAAACACTTTTTAGATTCTGAGGGCTATCTGGAAAAAATCAAGAGGCACTTTGCTATTCAAACCTACCTGGTGAAAATTGGCACAGGTGCTTGGGTACTTTGAGGCCCAAGTCACTAAACCTGTTTGAAAATGGATAGCATTTTTTTAGAAATCAGGACAGAAACTTTTTTTGTTTGTATTTTAAGAAGCAATTAATTCTTAGTGTAGGTTTTTTTTTCTTTTTTTCTTTTTAATATCAATAAGGAATATAAGGTCCGGTTTGGTAACATAAAGAACATCTTTATCAGGACCAGCAGTTGGCGTAATGGCTATGTCACTGAACTCCCATGTTTTCAACCACAGTTCGAGTCCCGGACCCGGCGGCTTAAACTCACACTGGGTGCATGTGCGTGCGTGCCCAAGATCCCAGGAGGAGAATGGAGGAGAAGGGATTGTGGCGTGGCCAACCCCCCTGGGAGGTGATTTCCCACTTTCTGTCTCTCTGTCTCGCTCTGTCTTTCTGGCAAGCGCACATGCCCTGTAGCAAAAACCTCTCCAAAAAAAGAAAAAAAAAAAAGAATATCTTTATTGAAAAGCTACGAAACTGCAGATTAGCATGCCTTTCTTTTTCTTTCTTTCTTTTTTTTTTTTATTGAGAGAGATTTTTGCTATAGGGCACGAGTATTAGCTGGAGAAACAAGAGAGACAGAAAACAAGAAATCACCCCCCAAGGAGGATGACCATGCCACAATCCTTTCTCCTCCATTCTCTTCTCGGGATCTTGAGGATGTATGCACACATGCCCGGTGTGAGTTTCAAGCCTACAGGTCCGGGACTCAAGCTGCAGTCAACCATGAGGGAGTCCATTGACGTAACCATGACGCATCTGCTAGTCCCCTTTTTCTTTTTCTTTCTTTTTTTTTTCTTAGGGAAGCAAATGAATGTCCTAGGTGTGGGTCCAAGCGCCAAGGCACTCTCTGTCTGTGGGGACACCGTCCTCTGTACTGATGACTGGTTCTGGCACCACTCCTTTCCTGAGGACTGAGTTTTGTCCCTTCGCTCAGAGGCATGTCAGTGCAGCCAGGAAAAATCCAGCACTTTCACTACACGTGGCCTTCTGGTTCCTTGAGACCACGTCATTCGGTACATGTTTTAGGGAAAAACCCTCAGAATATTTGACTGTATATAAATTAGTTATCCTTAGTGAATATATTATCTATACAATAGAGATAATTGTTTTTGGTAGGGCAAGCTATGAATTTGCAGCTACAGATTTGGCACGCAAGGCTGTTAGATTTTAAAATGCCACATGCTCATAAAGTGGCATTTTATTACACACGCCAAACCGCTAAGCAGTACCTGTGGTACAACCCCCACTGGACAAATGGAAAATTGGCGGAACCCTAAGAAACAGTTCTTCTTCTTGGATTATCTATTTTATTTGCAGATACAACCTAGTTTAAAAAGTAAGTGGATCTATCTTCAACTCACATATTTACTAGTGATTCTTTTTTTTTGGAGAGGTTTTCGCTATAGGCCGCGTGCGCTCGCCAGACAGACAGAGAGAGACATAGAGACAGAAAGCAAGAAATCACTCCCCAGGGGGGATGGTCACGCCGCAATCTCTTCTCCTCCATTCTCCTCTCGGGATCTTGGGCACACACACGCGCCCAGCGTGAGTTTTAAGCCACCGGGTCCAGGACGCAAACCGCGGTCGACTACGTGGGAGTCCAGCGACATAGCCATTACGCTAACTGCTGGTTCCCCTGGTGCTTCTTGATAACATGACCATAAAAATAAATTTTCAAAACTTTCTGGGGGCCAGCCAGTGGTGTGGTGGTTAAGGAAGCTGGATCTCACATGACCAACTGCTGGATTGAGTCCCAGACTCAGCGGCTTGCAAAAAACATACCAGGAACATGTGTGTGTATGCTCTAAATCCCCACGGGATAAATGGAGGAGATGGGATTGTGGTTTGACCATACCCTAGAGGGTGTTTTCTCACTCTCTCTCTCTTTTTCTGTCTCTAACTCTTTCCAGAAAGTGCATGCACTCTCCAACAAATTAAAACAAAAAAATCTTTTGTGATTTACATTTGTACCTGTATTGAGGGATATCTTCTCAAACCCCAAGTCATAGTGGCAATACCAAAGGGCAGTGAAGATCAGGGCCCACAGGAATGGGGCCCTGGGTTGCTGTGCCCCAGCAATCATTTACCCATCCACTCTCTTCTTCAACATAACAATGGCAATAATAGACTACAATGACATCTTTCATTCGAATCCCATTTAACATTTTATTATTTTCTATAAAGAAAATAAGAGTAGCCAAGGAAAAGACTAACAGGGATATTCTTTCTAAGGCGATTTAATATTATATCGGTTTACGGAGCTGTAGTGCTTATAGATGTACGGCCTGCAGATGTATCTTAATGCTCACTGGCCCCTGCTTCAATGACTTTATAATAAAGCCAGCAGTGAGACTGTGCTCCTGAGGACAATGACACGCAAGGGGAGTTGCAGACTACACAGAGTGTGGTTGTTAGCTCTCGGAGAGGGGTGGTAGTTCTCCCCAGGCAAGAAAAGGGGTGGTTTTGGCAGAACCTCCAAGCCAGCTCATGCTTAAAGGCAAGATTCAAACTCAACTGGAGATGGAAATATTTAGCCAGTCCATCCTACTCAGTGTTTGCAGCATGACACTGGAATTCTACCATGTGCAAACCCACCAAACACATGCCTTGCTGCGGGCGGACAGGCCATCTGGATCCCATCTCTGTACAAAGGTGCAGGTCACGAAGCCTGCTGCCTGCTCTGCTTGGGCTGCTGAGACTCACTGCTCTCTAATGGTGAGGACATAGACTCTCACAAAGATTCAGCAGGGAGGGGTGGTGGCATCGATTTGGGGAACTTAGTAATCTTGGCCTGTGGTCAAACCCCTACTTTCTCAGGGATGTGGGGCTAGCCAGGGTGGGAGGGACAAGAGGCAGGTCAAGGTCTTGAGTCAAAGGCCAATGTGCCCAGGAGGCTTGCTCCCACCATAGCAGACACTGATGTCTCTTACCAGATCTCCCATGACCTGGAGACTGTACAGAAATACTCCCAGTGGGCTCTGGGCAGCCCAAACCAGGAGTGCCAGGTGTCCTCAGAGCCCCCAGAGACAGGCTCACAGGGTACTCTGCCTTTGCCTAGGCCATTCCCTATGCCCACAGGTCCTTTCCTCCTGTCTTCACCTGAAAAACTGCTACTAACTAAGATTCAGCTAACCTAACATTTCCTCCCTAAAAAGCTTGCGAAATGCCCTGACCGGGTCGCTCTGTCAGAATGCTTCCCCGTTTCCCGTGACACGGACACACTACTGCACTGGCGCTATGTGAGACGACATGTACCCCTCCTGGGCATGAGTTACTCAAGGTCAGGGGAGTAATACGTAATCTCTTTCGCCCGAACAGAGGACCCAAAACACAGTGGATGTTCAATAAATACGAGATGGCCGCTGGTCAGCTGAGGAGCTAAGGCTCAATGCCTGAGTGTGTCAGCCAAGCGAAAGAATACTGGCTATTTTTAGAATCTAGGAAGATGGGTTCAATGTCTGGGTCCAGGTCAGAAAAAAGTTCACGTATTGGCATAAATGAATCATGATGCTACACTTTCTCCGGCCTCGGGCTCGGCAGGGAGACAAGTACTCTTACAATATCCAGATCTGTGAGTGGCATGTATTTCAGTCTTGTTGCCATGGTGCACTGTTGAATTAAAGCCCAAAAGTTAAATAGGGCATAAATAAATGTGCCACATGAGATTAGGCACAAAAAGGCAATGTAAAATATACAGTGTGGTCTATTTAAAACAGGTCCCAGCGGTGATGTGGAGGGCTTTATGTGGGTCCTATTTAAAATAGGTGATCCAGTGGGAGAGATGGAACCTCTCATCTTGCATTGCATGGAGAAAGAATAACTGACATCTGCCCAGAGTTATCAATCATTCATTCAGGCAGGTATCTTTCAAATACCCTGGAAGTGCACAGTCTAGTCCCTGCTTCAAGGAGGATATGAAGGCCTAGAGAATGTGCACATGAAACAGGAAGAATTTGTAAGTGGGAGGGAGAGGGAGCAGGTGCAACCCATGGCAGGAAGGGGAGGGCGCACAGCAGCCTTCGCGGTGGAGGCAGGAATGAGCAAGGAGCCCGTATCCGGGGGAGTTTCCATTCCATTTCGCCTTTCCAGATAATTATTCACTTCTTTCCATTCCTATGTGGGTCACCCGGGTCAATAAGATTCTATGTTTTCTTTATAAGAACACACATCTTGCCAGTGTGGGAAAATATATACACAGGCACTTTTAGACATTCATTCAAATAAGGAAACAGTACAGGAGCTGTTGAATTCAAATTCAAGGAGTTATACAGAAAATGTTAGTTAGCAGTGAATCACTCAAAGTGTACTGAATAACAAATGAAGCCAAGGTTGTTTAATGTTTCCAAATCTTTGATTCTCTGATGTAATAAATGTATTGCTACTTGGATTTGCTAATAACATTCGTTTAGCCCTGACATCTTTCTTCAATTTGCAGTAGGAACCCTTTGAAGTACTATGATTTTTCCTTAGGGCATACTATATCCACGAATTAGGACTTCTTTCCTCATAATTCTCTCTGTCCTTTTCTTGCCATCAAGGGCACTGAAAGGCACAGAAAGATCACAGAGCAGTGAGATACATTTTCCAGTGAAAAGAGGCAAGACAAAGAGACCTAATCAAGTTTAGAAATACACAGAAAGAACTCTCAACAACCAAAAGAGTACTTCCCTTCACGTATTACCATCTAGATGCCAACTGAAATACAACTGGGATCAGCTGGTGGCACAGAGGCAACACGAAGTTCTGCAATGCTGGCCCCACATGGGAAGGTCCTGGGTTCACATCCTGAGGCCTCCCTGCATGTTCATGCCTGCAGTCCAGGCTGGCTGATGCTGGGGGTGGATCATGGCATGAAGACCTCATTGGGGATGCCTGTCTGTCTCTCTGACTCATGGAATACATACATACATACATACATACATACATTTTAAAAATTTATAATAGTCAGTAAGTTACTGTCTAAGCACAGAGCCTAGGAAGCTATGGGGCCCACTCCAGGAACCAACTGACAAGAGCCAGTAAGCCTGCCCTTACCTGGGGTGGTGCCGCGTGGACTCCGGACAGCCCCTTGCCAGCTCCAGCTCTTGCCTATACAGCGGGGTCTGCATCTTACATGAGCCATTCATGCTCAGGCATCCTCTCATATTTCCATTGGTAATGTTGTCATAAAGGAATTTCATTTTATACTTTCCAGACTAAGTGAATTGGTACAAAAAAGATCTGCTGCCAAAATAAGAGGATGGGGAGGAAAAGGATTCTTGCAGATCTCTGTGAGTCAGTAAGACAAAATGGCTGAGAAAAACGATGCGGCGACTTTAGTCTTCTCTCACATCTCTATGACTCTCAGGCTTTGCTTCCAGTTCATTCCATCTGATTTTTAAGTACTAGTCTTAATTTTCTTTTTGGTATGTTTGTATTTATCTGATGTTCTTCTCTATGGAGGTATCCTCAAGTTAGTTGTTTTTATTTATATAATTTGTTAGGATTGGCATGATATGCAAAGTATTTGGTGACAGGGTGAGCATGAGTACTGGCTAATTTCCACCCTGAGCTGGGGCAGGGCTTACAACACCTCTCAGAGTACAATGGGTGTTACCCCTGTCGTAGCTGGGTCTAGGAGTCCCCTGGACAGCCATGGAATTGGAGGAGGGCACTGAGGGCTTGAAGCCACAGACATCTACCCCAGGTAAGGAGGTATTTCAGTGTTGTAACACCCAGTCTATACCTCCGAGGACACACTACCACCAACTCGCTCAATACACCCCATTATGATCATTGTTCACATTTCATTCCTAAATTTTACTTTAAATTTCCTTCCCAGGAAATCTCTAAGGAAGAACTACCATTTAATTAAAACTCTCAGCTTCATCATAAAATTAAATTGGCTCTAGGACTCACTTGGAATTTTGCTTTTCACAAATCGACTTTTCCTCTTTAGACAATTCATGATAATGGATTTGAATCTCATGGTTTCTACTTGGATCTCACTTTCTTATTATTCTATGATATTCAAGAAATATTATTTTTACTCTTTTCATTTTAATGTATAAATACCTTTTTATTTTATTAGTTCTTTGGACTTAATCTTGCCTAGTATGTTTATAGAGGAAAAAAGAAGACAGTTTCATTGACAGTTGCCAGACATTCTCTCCTAATACTTGTCAAGGAAGGCTCAAGGAAAAAATTAAAAAACTGAGAACCAAACCAAAAAAAATTCCCTAAAAAGAAGTCACAGAATGTTCTTCTAAAAAAAATCATTACTAGGACCAGCAGATGGCATAATGGTTGCATCGCTGGATTCCCACGTAGTAGACTGCAGTTTGAGTCCCGGACCTGGCGGCTTACAACTCACACCAGAGACATATGCGTGTGTGGCCAAAATCCTGAGAGGAGAATGGAGGAGAAGGGATTACGGTGTGGCAATTCCTCCAGGGGGTGATTTCTCGCTTTCTGTCTCTATGTCTCTCTCTGTCTCTCTGGAGAGTGCATGCAGCCTATAGAAAAATATCTCTCTCTAAATAAGAAGTCACTACCTCAAATGTCGTCTCTACCTGTAAAAATATTGGCCTTCTGTGAATACACTGAACAAAGATATAAGAAAGTCACCTCTTGTCACATGAACCTGTATTCTCAAAAGGGAACACTAGAATTTTATCCAGATATATTCAGAACCAAAATGTGTAAACCAAGCTCTGAATACAGAAAGAACAGGAAGAAGTTGATGCTGGTGGGTGGATGGCATTGGAGAAGGGCAATAACACTTGACATTAATTATACATCGTCCCACCCGATCCCAGTCAGGGTATTTGCCAAGGAGTTCTTACATTCCTGTGGCCAGGGAACAGGGCTACACTAGAGTTTCATGGAAAAGAACAGTGCATTAGAAAACATTTTAGCCACCACAGCTCCCTGCAATGACTACATAATTTAACAAAATTATTTCATTGAATGGAAGCTTACTTTTGTGAAGGTAATCAAATTTTGACATTCAAACATTTTTTAAGAATTATTTTATTTATTCATTCATTTTAATTTGACCAGAGAGAGACACACACAGAAAAAAAAGAGAGAGGGAGGCAAAGTGAGAAAGCAAGCTACCAGGTCTGGGACTTGAACCATGATTGGCCATGTGGGAATGCCCAACACCTTAACCACCATGCCATCTGCTGATGCCCAAACTTTTTTTTTTTTTTTTTTTTAATGAGAGACTTTTGCTTTAGGGCATGTGCACTTGCCAGAGAGACAGAGAGAGACAGAGAGACAGAAAACAAGAAATCACCCCCCCCCACCCCACCCCAGGGAGGATGGCCATGCTACAATCCCTTCTCCAGTCTCCTCTCAGGATTTTGAGCATGCATGCACATGCACCTGGAATGAGTTTCAAGCTGCTGGGTCCAGGACTTGAATCATGATCAACTCCGTGGGAGTTCAGTGACGTAACCATTATGCTGCCTGCTGGGGTCCTGACATTCAAACTTTTTTAAAACAAGAAGTTTCTTGTATCCATTTTCCTCTAATGACTAACTATTGATTTAATGTGAACTCTGCAAGATTTGTATATTATTAAGGTAGATGCAGAGGTAGAATTTGAAAAGAATAACTACACGTGAAGGATGCTCTTTCTTTGAGAAAACATAGTCAAACAAGAGCAACTAAGCTTTTCACCTAGCATGAAAAAAATTAATGCCCAGGCCTGCCAGTAATCTCAATGGTTAAGAGGGCTGGATCCTACAAGGCTGACTGTAGTTCAAATTCCAGCTTAAGCAGCTTGGGAAAACAACAAACAAAAAAAATCAGGCGTGTGTGTTCATGTCCTAAATCCCAACAGGATGGAAAAATGGAAGAAAGGGAACTGCTGGTGATCAGGCCCCAGTGGGGTGCTTTATTCCTCTCCCTCTCTGTCTCTGGTCACTGCAGGCGCACTTTGGCCATAAAATAAAATGAAAAAAAGACAAAATTAATTCCCCAAAATACATAGAATATGAACTATTTCAGATAGGATTTATTATGATATTTGTTGGGGTTTTATTTTAAGTTGTATTTTTCTGGTCTATAAACAAAGCTTTAAGGAATACATTTTCCATGTAGACAACTGAAACCCCGAAATTCATTCTGAATGTCCATCCACTCTTGCTTTAAGGGGCAGTTTTAAACAGCAAAGAGGCACTGGGATGTTGAGAGCTACACCCTATGCCCTCCTCGCTGTCAGGAAATGGGCCCTCCTACGTGAGATGGGCCTTCAGGAAGATGATCCCCTCAGCCAGGACCTCAAATGGTGGCCCTTGCTATGCAGAGCTCCCACTGAAATCCACACCGCCCCTCAGACTCACGAAGCTCAGCCCCCACATCTTGCCACAGCCCACAGAGGCTGCTGTCATCGCACCCACGCTGTTGTCACAACACCCCACGGGCTGTTACTAAGGGCCCTGGTATGCTGCCGAATATATGCATTCAATAGGAATTTCCAAAACATATTTCAGGAATACTTGTCCTTGGCTTTGCATCCCAGCCAGCTCAATGCAGGCACTGTCTTCTCTGGAAGGAGCAGCCCCTATCAGACTCTTGAGGTCTCTGCAGCCCCAGACCCAGCCCCGGCCCACTGAATACACAATGGGCTCAGAGGAACGCCGCCGTGGAGGAATCTAGGGCATAGCTTAATTGGCCCATTCTCCCTCTGTGAGGCCATTCAGCCGTCAGCACATCTCACTTCACCCTCATCCTCTACCAGCAGTGGCTGCCAACCCAAGCGCAGCCTCCATTCCCATTTCATATCCTTATCGCCTCTGATTCTCGGACTCTTAGCCAGAGGTACCTGATGAGTTATGGGACTGGCAAACATTCCCCCCAAGTCTTTGAGGAGGAGTCTCTTATTTAATCACACAAGAACTAGAAGAAAACCGGGGGCTGGGGGGCAGGGGGCATTGTTGTTGTTCTGACTAAGGAGGTTTTTGGGAAAGGTCATCTGCTCCACTAAGAAGAGAGAGGTGATTTGATAGACAGCACAAATTACGAACTCAACATTTGGGGGCCCTTCCTTCTTGTTCAACATGTATGCTAAATTACTATGGGGGATCAGAGAAGTTCTGAACAGGTTTAAACACATTCGATGATATCTAGCTTAAGAATTCCTTTTTATCTTTTTGAAAACTGACACGAGTAAAGCAACAGTGATAAAGGATGGCTACAATAATTACAAAGGGCTTTTGAGGAAAATGCTTAAGTGAAAAGAATGATTTCTGTCTCTGCTAAGGCTTTTCCTCAGATCCACAGTCTTCTCAACTCAAGGTGCTTTGTGGATTCCCTGGTTACTTTAGAGATCTCAGCTTTGATGAGCACAGAAGCTTTGGCTGCTTCTAGAAAGAGAGCCATGATTACTTAGTGTCAGACTCTACATATCATTATTTGTTTATCCTTTCATTTAGAGATTTTTGCTATGGGGCGCATGCGCTCGCCAGAGAAAGACAGACAGAGAGAGAAAGAAAGTGAGAAATTACCTCGGGGGTGGCGGTGGAGGTGGGGGATGGTGGCCATGCCACAGTCCTTTCCCCTTCATTCCCTTCTTGGGATTTTGGGCATGCAAGCACACGTGTCCAGTGTGAGTTTCAAGCTGCCAGGTCCCAGACTTGAACTGCAGTCGACCACATGGAAGTCCAACACCTTAACCAGTATGCCACCTGCTGGCCCCAATACCTTTATTTTTATGTTCTTCAAATTGGTATCATAAAGAGCTCTCAGATGGTCCTAACATTATCTTGGGGTATGCTGTCCACAGCCTACAAATTTCCAATACACTTCTGAGAGCAATTTGTTCCAAATGGTTTAGCCGTTGACACTAGAGCCAGCTGTGATTAGGAGCCTGAACTGTAGCTCTGAGCTCCAGTTTTGGGGGCGTGCTAGCTCCCCTACCCTCTCAACTCTTTGCCTTCTTTCAGTGGAATTCAACAAACATTCACAGAGTAACTGTATGCTAGGTTCTTTGGTATGTGTTGGATAGAGGGTGTAGGCTGTGAAGTCAGACCCACTTGGTCTAGACCCTGACTGGGAGACTTTGGGGGAAGTTGCTTACCCCTCTGAGCCTCCGTTTCTTCATCGTGTATCCTCAAGTGAGACATGCACGCAGAGTACCTGCCACAGCCCAGGCACATAGGAACGCACAATGTATTGGAGCTCTCTGCTTTATACAGACATATACACAAGTGGCATGCGGGCTGGTGGGAAGGAAGCCCTAAACAGGCTACTTCACTATTGCTAAGTGAGGTTTTAAAGGAGTCATCCTTATTGCAGCCTCAGTAGGTAGTTAGATGGAAGATGAGGCTCAGAGGAGGCATATGGAAATGGATATCTAGGCCATAAATGATTGGAAAAGCAGTGGATGATATCCTCTCTCTTTGGTTTGGAAGACAATCATAAATCACCTCATAGATAACTAATGTGGCAGATATGGGGTGACATTGGAGGCAACACAGCATTTCCTCTATGGACTTGCAAATGCACCTGTACGGTAAGGAGAAGATACCATTTTCATCATGTCATGCTGGTGGCAGCCAAAGAGGTCAACAGATGGCATAAGCACAGGCACAAGCGTGACAGCCAGTGGGAGGATGGAGATGTATAGACGGGGAAGAATGAGGGGCGGGGAGGAGAAGTTGGCAGAGCCACAGCCGCGGGCTTTCACCTCGGTGGCATGCAGGGGAACCCTTAAACTCAGAGCCTGCAGGGATGGAACTGGGACAGTCCTGAGAACTGCACCTTGCAACTCCGCCCAGCCACTGGGCGATACTCAGAGCCCCAGCTCTCAGCAGCTCTCAGCTGTTCCAGCAGCTCTGCCCGTCCTTCCCTTCTGTCAACCCAGCTGCCCTGCCTCTTTGCCTTGATGACCTAACCCGAGCCTGCCACATGGCCTGTCCCAATCTCTTCTCTCACTACCCTCTTTTTATTAAGACTTCTTGCCTACATCTACCAGTAAATAACATAACATTTGAAACAAATAATTCACAGGTTTTCTTTCTTCTTGCTGCATTTATGAACTTCAAGGCTCACCTACATTGTGATATGCCAACATGTTTTTTAGTCAAATGTAATGTCTTTGTGTTGCCTAGTAATAAATAAACAAACAAAAAGGACATCATACTTGAGTGCTTTTGAAGCATCCATAATCTATCTGATGACAAAGACGATGGGACTCCACAGTGCATGGCCAATCATGGTGAAAGAACTTTCTCTAAACATGTTTTTGTACAACAGATAATTAACATAAAGGTACTCATACTGGGAAGGTTCCTTTATCTTTTTTTTCCCTTCCAGTCTGCCAAGCTACCTACTAATATTTGCTGAGGCAAAAATGGAGACCTGGAATAGAGTAGATGTGGGTTTGAGTCCTGGTCGAATGATCGCGGATGAGCTTTTGGGTCATTATGATAACTGCAGAGAGTGGTAAGATGAGCATTACCTGGTTTTATCTTATTTTGTACTTTATCATAGCCATATGCTGAATTTTGAAAATAAAAACTGACATGGACCTGTACATATGGCGATATGTGGGTGTGCTGGATTTTTACCTTCCATTTGTAGTCTTTGCTGACCTGCCTTGAGCCAGTGAAATACAAATTAAAAACAGCTTTTGTAACAACACTGTCCAGAAAAAAATTGTGTTCTTCATATCTATGTCACTTCACTTGTGCCAGTTCTGAAGAGTAAATATGGTTTATTATGAATTTCTGAGTACTTGATCATAAAGAGTATTGCTTCATAAGAAAGACTATAGAAAAATAAATCACCATAATTATTATGTAAGCTGATGACACAAATGTTCACAGTTCAGGTTTCTTAAGTCTTTCTAAGTGGCCAAGGCCTTCGTCTGACACTCTTCCCATGGCTTTGGTAAAAGTTTATTGGGAACCAGCAGTTAGCGTAATGGCTATGTCGCTGGACTCCCATGTAGTCGACCGCGGTTCGCGTCTCGGACCCGGTGGCTTACAACTCACGCCGGGTGCGTGTGCGTGCGTGCCCAAGATCCCGAGAGGAGAATGGAGGAGAAGGGATTGCGGCGTGACCATCCCCCCTGGGGGGTGATTTCTCGCTTTCTGTCTCTATGTCTCTCTCTGTCTGTCTGGCGAGCGCACGTGCCCTATAGCAAAAAACCTCTCCAAAAAAAAAAAAAAAAAAAGTTTATTTATGGATGTGCAATCCAAGATTTGGAGCCCTTACTTTTATGGGAAGCATATCCAGGAAAGGAATTGAGGCATCGACTCCATTTGTAAAGGAGATTCGGTAAGGTAATTTCCTCTCATCCCTTATCTGGGAGGAATAAAAGTTTGATTTTTACAAACTGATTTCTGCTAAGTATGCAGCTGCAGGAAATGATCCTGCATTGTGGGATGCAGGACGAGATGGGAAAGTGCCTTATGTCTTGTGGACTTGACTTTGAGCATTTTCTACTTAACCTTCCATGCAGGTTCACTCAACTTGTGTGTGCAGAAGAGGAAGTGGGGGTTGGTGGCTACAAAACCAAGACTTGAAAGTAGTACATTGTGATCCTTGCCACTTAGGGCCAGATTTGTCATAAAACGGCCTTAATTCACTTTATTTATTTTTTTTTTCCTTTTAGTAAAGGGTAGGGATATTTGAGGCAACAGTTTACAAATTCCCTGAAAATTTGTAGACATTTCTAGCTTTTGAATGAAACTTTTTCTGGGCTACTGCCTGAAGCAGAAGGCCCTGTTTTTTGTTTTGTTTTGTTGGCATTCAGGCTCATAAGGAGCAGGCAGGCAGATGGATCAGGCAGAGCCCTGTCTGAGAGGCTACTCAATCTTCTAAGCTCATGTCGAGCTATATAAAGTTGGTTCTCAGAAGTCTCCATTTTCTCTCGGAATCCTCTCTGAATGAAGGTCCTTGCGGCTGCTTACTGTTCTTTTAGAGGGTGACACCTATTCTCTCTTCCACTTCACTTTGAATATCATTTTTCAAGCTTTCTGGGAAGCGCTGTTACACTTCTATGAAGAGACTCCAACTGCCAATCTTGAAATATTCTTTGAAACCAGTAACACCAGGTGCTCTGTTCAAGAAGCAAAGGAGGCAGCTCCACATAATGTACAATGCGACATTTGTTCTCAGGCGGCACTGGATTTAAGCACACACACACGGACACAGACACACAACTGCTGCCTAAGTAGCTCAATGTTGCTCTTACAACACCCGAAGGGTTTCAGGAAATGCAAGGAAACTTTCAAAAGCAAAGCATCAAAAAAGAAAAAAAAAAGGAAACAGAAGAATGAAAGAAAACATTACAAATGGGATCCACGTTGAACAAGGCTTGTAATAACATGCTTAACAGAATAGAAATCGGGAAGTTAGAAGAGGTTATATCATCAACCTGCAAATAAGAAAGATCTCTTTCAGGATGATAAAAGATCTAGTCTTTGTGAGCAATTTTAGAGGTGTGGATTTGTTTGGATTTTTTTTTTTTTTTTTTTTTACATCACAGGAAGAAAATACAGAAATACAGTTAAATTGAAGTGACTGGCCACTGGATTGCTGCCACTGTTTTCTCAGCATAACATGTATGTGAAACCAGAATAAGTGGAAGGACAAACAGCCACATAATGCTTTCTACTCTTGCTGAGAAAAGATTTCTCTTCCTCTTGAATGCTATGCAAGCTTGCAGGCAGAAACATACAAAGGAAAGAAGTCAGGTGGGATAGAGACAGCTACCCCAGTCAACATTGATATTGGGTCTGGTCCCTCTATGCACTGGCCACTTGGGCAGTGAGGCTGAACAACGCTGGGACCTTCCTCAATGTTCAATAATGTAAAGCATCACAGATACTCCAATTGCTTTTCAGATGTACAGTTCATGTGTTACAGCCCACACGATAATAGTGTATTAAGTACTTACTGGCCTTTCCCCCCACAGATCCTTTATGATAGCCTAGAATATAACATAGCCCATCCTCCTACTGAATTTCTACATTTGTTTGTTTATGATAGAGAGCATATGTGCACATGCACACACATGCACATAGGATAGAGAGACAGAAAGAGAGAAGGAGAAAGAGGAGAAAGAGAAAGCACTCCCCAGTGGGATCTGGTCATGCTGTGATCCCCTTCCCCCAGACCTCCAGCACATCAGGATCCTGGGCACAGGTGCACCTGTCATGTTTCAGGTCTCCTGGGCCAGGGTTCCAAACCAGGGTTGGCCATGTGGCTTCAGTACTCCATTCCAGCATGCTGCTGACTCAACCACCAAGCTCGGCCAGGAAAATTTTTGACTAGAAAATAAGTTAGATTCATCTTCTTTGTGCGTAGAGGTATTAGAATACCTCATTTAAAAATATATATTAATTATTTCTTCAAACTAATCTTTCAAATTAAGCTTAATTGATTGCATATATATACATACATATATACATATGTATGTATGTGTATATATATATATATATATATATATATATATATATATATATATATTTTGGTTGGGGTGATTAACTTTCTTCTCTGCTTCTATAGGACAATGTTTTAAAGCTCTTCCTTCTCCTAACTTTTCCCAGGTGTGACTATTTTGAATTTTTTGCACCTTGGTATAATGAATATTGGTATAATATTGGTATAATGAATACCAATAATTCTGTATATCCATCAGAGCCTTGCTTAACTATAATCCTCTTTCTTGTAAATGCATATGTACACACAAGCATGTCTGTACACACACACACACACACATTATGTGTGTACATGTATTGCTTAATCATATCGCCATGGGACTTACCCCTTTCCCTTGCTGCCTTCCGCTTAATTGCTGCCCACTTACTCACACCGGCACGTAAAGGCAGCGTATGCTGTTGTAGGGTTATGTCCAAATGCTCTCATCCTAACCTCTTGATTCATCAAACATCAGGGCTGCATTCTCACATTTTAGAATAGCACACCTGCAGACCTCACAAACCTAAATGCAATCCACACATGACATTGCTTTAAGCCAAAATATCATGGTTCAATCTCATAATTTTTTCTAGGTTTCAGACTCCCAAAGTTACCCAATCATCTTTATTATTTTCATGTTCTATTCATTTTAACATGGCTAGAAAATGTGTGCTCTTCCTCCTTTTCACTGGAGTCCTGAGTCTTTAAAAAGATAATTTTGTTAGCTATTCTATCCCTAGTCTTTGTAATAAAATTCCTCTACAGAAGAGGTGAAAGGGCTTGAGCAACGCCTTTCTCCCCTCTGGCTTATTAGAGAGGATGAAGGTTTCTAGGCAGGATGAAAGAAATAATCCAGGAAGGAAGCCAGGAAGAAAAGGGGGTGGAGGGAAACTTAAGCTAGTGTCAAGAGGTTGGTGAATGGAAGAATGTGACACAGAAGAGAGAGAAAAATGAGAAGCCACTCTGATAAATCCCACCATCCTTCCTTGAAGGCCCATTTCAAAGCCTTCTTCCATGGAGCCACCCGGCCTTTCCCACCCTCTCACTCTCCCAGCTCATCCATACTCCACTGGAATTCCAGAACATTTTATCTGTATCTCCCTTACAGCCCTCACCACATTCCATGTGTATTCTAGGCATTTGTGTGTCATCCAGTGGGCCCTCCATCCAGTCTTCAAGCAATGAGCCATTACTGAGCAGCTCCCGTGGTGCCAGGCACAGTGCTACAGGCCAGGGGCACAGAGGTGATGGTGGCATGGCCTGCTCTCAGGAGGCTCCCGTCTTGGCCTAGGACACCAGGCCCATGTTATATCATCCCCAACACCTTCTTTCTGTGTCATTGCTCTGCCAGCAAAGTCTCCCCTGCCTGAAAAATCCTTTCTCTCTTTTCCCTTGTCTGTTTTTCGCCATTCAGGCATACACTCTCCAGGGAGCTTTTTTTCTTTTAAAGAGGTTTTTGCCTTAGGGTGTGCGTGCTTGCCAGAGAGAAAAAAAGACAGAGACAGTGAGAAGGAAAGAAAGAAATCACCCTCTAAGGAGGGACGGCCACATCACCATCCCTTCTCCTTCATTCTCCTCTCAGGATCTTGGACACGTACACATGCATGCACACATGCCAGAGTGAGTTTTAAGCCACCAGGTCCAGAACTCTAACCACAGTTAGCCATGTGGGAGTCCAGTGACATAACTGCTATGCCATCTGCTGGCCCCAGGAAGCTTTTTCTGAATCCCCAGGTTGAACTCCTACAGAGTTGCACACTTTTCTTTCATTATTCCTATCAGATAAAGCCTGTCTATAAGACTGTCCCCACCCGTGGGCTTGGAGCAGACTTCGCCTTCTATTCTTTGATTCTCCAAGTTCTGTGGTAGAAACACATTGAATAGAGGTTGAATTAACAGTTGATTCATTTTTCTCATAATGTCCCTTTGTGGTGGGTTGGGAAAGATATAATTTACCCCCTTTTACAGATAGAAAAACAAAGGGACAGAGGGGATAGATGACCTATTCCCAAATTTAAATGCTGGTAGGGCTGGACAAGAAGTCACCTCATCTGCTCTATCCACCAGACTACGTAGATTTGCTGCTAGAAATGTGTGTACCCTAGGGCCAGGAGGTGGCCTGGTGGTTAAGGTGCTAGACTCCCACATGGTCAACTGTGGTTCAAGTCCCAGACCTGGTGGCTTGCTATCTCACTTTCTCTGTCTCTGTCTCTCTCTCTGGTCAAATTAAAATAATAATTACAAAATTTTTGAAAATACAAAATTAAAAAAAGAAATTTGTGTACCCATTTCCATGTGTCATCCCAGGAAGAGCTTTGGATGGGAAACTGAGTGGAAGAATGGGAGGTGAGAAGGTAGGGGGGTAGGCATGGTAGGAGGGCTGCTTGGCAAAGCAGGGAAATAACTGACACAACCACTTTCCATAGTCTGTAGAGAACACAGTTAGGGGTTATTGCTATGGCATGGATCCTATCCATGGTCAGTATAAGAAAGGAGAAGGGCGTGGCTGAGCAAAACAGTGTGAAAAGTAGACTTGCAAGTGACTGCTTCTACCGAACAAGAATTCACAAAACAGATCCAGGCATAGGAACCTGGGAAGAATCAGAGAACCTGAATTTGAGTAAGGCTGCTCCATGAGCAGAAGTGCAGCCTGCAAACGAGGGCAGACAGCTGAGCAGATTCCTGAGTGCGTTTCTAATCGGTGAGACTTTTACATGTGCAGATACATGTTTATGAAAGAGTGCCCAACAGACAGCACAAAGCAATGGAAGGAGCCTGACCGTCCCATGTGAATTGAGAAGCCTTGATGTTAGGTGTCTCAAAATGTACAGGTGAGGGCCAGCCAGTGGTGTGGTGGTTAAGGCGACTGGATCCCATGTGACCGATCGCATGGTTCAAGTCCCAGATTCGGTAGCCTGAGAAACACACCAGGCACATGTGGGTGTGTGCCCAAAATCATGACAGAACGGAGATGAGCTTGCAGTATGGCCTTCCCCTGTGGGGGGGGAGGGGGAGTGGATTTCTCACTTTCCCTCTCTCTCTCTCTCTCTCTCTCCCTGTCTCTCTCTGGTGGGCACATCGCACCCTGTAAAAAAAAAATAATAATAATGTACAGGCTGGGCCAGCCATATAGTGCAGTGGTTAAGCACTGTGTGTTAGTAGCCAGATCCCACATGGCTATTTGTGGATCAAGTTCTGGTTCTGGAAGCTTAAAAAACGTGCCAGGCACATTTCCACGTGTGCCCAAAATCTTGACAGGAAGAAGAGGTAGATGAAAAGGGATTGTGGCATGACCGTGCCCCACTTTGGGGGGAAGGGGGTGGTTCTCTCTCTCTCTCTCTGGTGAGCACACATGCCCTCTGGAAAAAGCAAATAAAAAACCTTGGGGGAAATGTGCATGCTCTGTGACTTTGGGCAAGTTTTGTTTTGTTTTTGTTTTTGTTTTTTGGGGTTTTTTTTTTTTTTTTTTTTTTTTTTTTTTTTTTTTTTTTTGCTTATTTGGACCATAGTTTCTTCTTAAATAGTAGATATAATGCTGTTTTTATGGAGATGCTGTGAAGATTGACTTTCATTTTCATTAATAAACTCAGATTTGTTTTCCAACATTCAGAGCTGGATTCGGTTGTTGGCCTGCTTTCCCACGTTTCTAGGAAGATATCCCTTTATGTCTCCTTGGCAAGATTTCAGCCATAGGCTATCCCAAGCTGCATGGGAAAATGACTACTGGTTTTGCTTTTCCCATCTGCGTGGCCTCTATAAAGGCAATAATTTAAGGCAGAAGGGAAAGACTTTCGACTAGTCAACATGTGCTATGGTACCCAATGCCCAGGAGCAATGGCACATCTATAAGGAAAGAGAAGAAAGGGATCAGGAGAAGAGCAAAGCTAAACAACAAGCTTTGCAGTTGTAGATGAATTACTTAGATGATAAGTTAAAGTAACAGAGAGTGGCATGAACAGCCTGCCAAGAAATCGCTGAGGCCATACCACCAACAGGAATAGCAATATGAAGACGTTCATGGTCCACAACACCGAGTGGGGGATCGAATGACCTTTCTGTAGGATCTCCTTTTTTATTATCTGATGTCACTATTTACTTTTTCCTTCTATCTACCCCATACTCCCACATCCTAATGAATTTTAGTTCCTCTAAATCAGCACTTCCTAATGCTCCTTTAGGGTGGGCTTTATTTTCAAGAGTTCGTAGTTGTTTTTCCTCTTCCTTTCCCCCAATAACTCAACTATCTATGTTTAACTTTCTCAGATTCAAATTTTTGGTTACCGCTTCTGATTTTAAAATAAAATTTAAAAAAAAAAAGGAAGAAAGAAACTCAAGTTAGGATCTAGGCAAGTTAATGCTCTCTTATAATATTTGCATTTTAGTAACAGTCATAGATGCCTGAATGCAAAATGCTTCAATGAGTAATATGGACATGTTTTGGGACCCTGTAGGATAGGACCACTGGGAGAGAAATTTTCAGATCAGAAGACCTCGCTTGAAATTTGTCAGATGTTACATACCTACATTGTTTTAGCTAAAGGCTAACCCCATTAACGAAATCCCGTAATGGGGATGACAAGAAGGGAATGCAACATGGATTTACCTTTAATCGGTGTGTGGTGTGATAGGACGGGGTGGTGGTATAGTAGAATTGGGTGGGGAAGGACAAATCTGTCAAAACATGTGAAGAAAAATTGATGTCCTAAGAAGAGATGACATTGGGTTTAAAGTAAAGCTTCACAAAAGGCCATCCAGTTGGGTAACACCCAATTAAAACAGTGCTGCTAATGTACTAATTATTAGCATGGAGATAGAACTGTGAATTCCACATGGTAACTGAGGGAAGATGGGGTGGAGGGAGAAGGGTGTATTAACAGTTCGTGAAAAGTTGGCCTCATATTAAAACATGAGCTGGGCAAAAATTAAAATGTCTTTATTCTTCAGGGGAAGAAAAGTAATTTTTGTCCTGTGCGTTTAGCTACAAATGTGTTTATTAGAAAAGCATGAATAATATAGATAGGGAGATAAGCTAGGGAACAGTGACTCACCATATAACACAATTACTGACTGGCTTTACCAAAAGAATTCTCTGTGAGATTTCTTTAAGTGCCATTTAAAATACTATTCAATGTGCCAAAGGTTTTTTTTTTTTTCTTTATGTACATTACAAACTTTTAAACTTCTATTTCCTAAAGTAAGACCAGCCCATATAATAGAGAAAGATTTGACTCAATTTACTCTTGTCTCATTAAAAAACACACACAGAAAACACACCCTGCTAAGAGATAAAGGAGATAGAAAAATGCAACCCACCTCCAGCTGTAAGAAGGGGTTGTTTTATATGCTGTGCAAGTAAGCTCCCGTTTCACCAAGAAGAATTCATTAAGTAGAGAGCAAGTCAATAGAAATGAGCTTTATTAAAAAGAACTGATGTAATTAAAGGTATTGGTGAAAAATAGCTCAGTTATGAAGGGGAAATGACTCAGCAGCAACTTTAAGAAATGAAACCATCTACCACAGAATCTTCTCCCAGTTTAAAGTTACTTTAGAGGAGGGAAAAATCCATACTCCATATAATTTCTAATAGCCAAGGTGAAAGCATGGTGGAGGAAGAAGTGCTTATATAAAACTGTCATTCTGCAAATAATAGTGAGTTATGGTATTGCCAGTGCTGGCGGCCCGAGGAATCTGGCAGCGAGGGTAGTAGGAAGCCCACAACGCAGGCTGACCCAGCTTCCGATGGGTACAGGAGATGTTCATCAATACTGTCCTATGTGCTTCAGTCTCAGTGAGAAGATTTAATCTCTGGACTACTTAAAGCTGCATACTGGGGAGAATATATTTAAGACTCTCTGAGAATTCCAGAGCAACTGATCTTTCTGTAGGAAAAAAATATAGGCTAGTCAAATGATAGATCATCCACACGTGAAAGGGCAGCAGAGGGGCTGTGTGCATGGTGTTTAAGAAGAATCCTGGCCTGGTTTATGTGGTCTCACGTCACATGGTTTGAATACGGGGCAAAAATCCACATGGCTCAAGACCAGACAATGTGCACGCTGGGTTTTTTTTTTTTTTTTTTTTTTTGTAGACCTCAGCAATACAGATAGGCAAGGGAGCCAGAAGATTTGGGTAAGTGAGTTGCACCCTCTTCCCTTGGGCACCCCTCAGCTTAGTGCTGTCTCAGGATTTGAACCTTTGCCTGAACAGCTGGAGGCTCGGATATGTCAGTGATGCCACAGAACGAGTCACTGCCTCGTCTAGCACCTTCTCATGTAACAGCACCAAAAGGCCGAAATGTTTACTAGCTCAGAAATACAATGAAAAGGTGGATCCTAAGGTGCTCTAAGCACTAAAAAAGCTTAGAGTGGTGTTCTCCCAGCTGTCTCACCCTTCCACCAAGCGAGTCAGGCAGAAAGGGGGGGGGGGGGGGAAGAGAAGCGCTGAACAAAGAAGGAAGATGGAAGAAGTTCAGAAATGTCCAGCACAAAAATCAGAAACGACTCATGAGATCAGTTACAAATGGACAGTGCTTTGCACGTTAGAATGTAACGTTTTCATACACTGCGAGCCCTACAGCCTTTCTCGCCCACCTCAGAGATGCTAAGTCAAGCAAATGAAATAGTGTCTGCAAGTGTGATTTGTGAACCATAAATCCTTTGGTAATTTATTGTGGTATGTGGTCTAAATGGTTAAGAAATGGAACAAAACAAAACAAAACCTGGGAAGCTTGAAGAGGAGTATCTGAAAATGGTTAGGCTTTTTTTTTTATCAAGTCCCTGGAGTCTGCAGGCATTTTTCTCTTGAAATGGCTGCCAACAAGCATCGGAACTGCATATTTTGGAGCAGTAAGAGGGATATTTTATCTTACAAAGTGTAGATAAAAGTTGGATGATCAAGTTTGGGGGAATGGGTTATTTCATGATCTAATTACTGCTAACTTACTCTGAGATGTAAGGGAAGAGCACTACTGAAAGTCTTAGTGAATCTGAAACTTTATCTTACCTTAAGGATGAAAGACCGTCAACACTTTCTACCCACAACCTGCTCTCTTAACAAACAAAAGCAAAAATAACTCCCCCACTTACTGCCTCTCTTTCTGCCTCCAAGTATTGGTCAGGATCAGGTGTTTCACAGTGCTGCCCTGTCACTCTTCATGCAGAAGTCTCTCTCGTTCATCTTAATGGATGTGTTTATTGGAGGGAGAAAAAAAAAAATTGTAGGCTGGTTTGAATTTAAATTAATCTACACCTTTTCTCATCTACAGAGCTAATTTTTTACTTAGTCTTCCAATAGATGAGTAGTCTGTATACCAAAGTAGCAGAAAAGGCTACATTTTAAAAAATGGGTCAGGGTCTGGCCCTGTGGCCTAATGGCTAAGGCAGCCAGAGTTTACATGGTTAACCACGCAGTTCAAATCCCGGCCCTGATGGCTTGAAAAACATGTCAGGCATGTGTGTGTGTCCCAAATCCCAAAAGAATAGAGAAATGGAGAAGAGACTGTGGCATAACCACACCCCACTGGGGGAGGGTATTTTCTCTCTCTTCCTCTCTCTTTGTCTCTCTGTCTCTCTTTGGTAAGCAAATGTGCCCTCTGGCAATTAAAAAAAAAATCAGTCTTCTCAATAGAAATAAGTACATGTGTTTACTAAAAGATATAAATAAGAATGTACTGGGGCCAGCAGGTGGTGTACAGGTTAAAGCACTGGACTCCTACATGGCCAACTGCGGTTCAAACCCTGGACTTGGTGGCTTGAAAATCATGCCAAGTGCATGTGCATGCATGCCCAAAATCCTAGGAGGAGAATGAAGAAGGGATAGTGGCAGGCCCCCATGGGGGATGATTTCTTACTTTCCCTCTCACTGTCTTTCTCTGTCTCTGGTGAGCGCATGCCCCCTATGGCAAAAACAAACAAACAATAAGAAGAAGAAAATGAAAAAGAAATTATATTACAGCACTATGCATTATTTTGGCTATTGTAATAGCCAAAACATAGAAAGAATAAATGAGATAATCACATAACAAAGTATTACACAACCATGAGAAGAACAACCTGTAACTACATGCAGCGCTTTATGTAGATATAAAACTGAGTGAAAGAAACAAGACACAAAAGAGTATTGACAGTAAGATTCCACTTATGCACAGTACGAAAACAATCACAGCTGAATTATATTGTTGGAAGACAGAACAGTGGTGACCTTAGGGAAGGAAGGGTGTGGGGTGGGGCTTCTGAGATGCTCGTGTGTCTGTTGATCAGGATGTGGCTCCACGGGTGTGTCGAATTTGTAAAAATACAGCAAATGTACAGTTGTATGTATTTTTCTGCACTACACTGTATTTGAGTGAGAAGTTCTGTTTTGTTTTGTTTTGTTTTTTAGATGGGCCAGCCTCTGTGTTGGCAGGTTTCAGTTAGATTTGCTTTGCCTAAAGCTCTGATACCACCTATTTTCACACTTCCTAGTTCCCACAGATCAGGATGTAACTGAGGAAACTCGATTTGCTTCTGAGGCTTAGAAGCTGAGACACAGAATACATTAAAAAAAAAAAAAGTTTTACTCTTACTGTACATCATAGATCCAGTAAGTAAACTGGTCAATTCAGTGGATTTACAGAGCCATGGATACTATAAATTCAATGGATGACACTTTATTAATTTGGATTTTGTTCAGTTCTTGAGCTGTCTTAAAAACTTTGGAGATTTCTACATCTCCTATATGAAAGAAATCTAGAAAAATTAATCAGAACCATTTGTTCGATTCATTTAAATTGACACAGAATTTTCTCACTGTTACATGATCAGGGTCTTGCTTAATTTCAGATCATAGAAAATCCCTTTGAAGAGATCAGTAGGCGGTGTAGTGGTTAAGGTGTTGAACTCCCACATGGTAGACTGTGGTTTGAGTCCTGGACCAAGTGGCTTGAAACACACCAGTGTGTGTGAATGCATGCCCACAATCCCAAGAGGCAATTGGAGGAGAAGGGATTGTGGTATGGCCATTTCAAAATCACCGTAGGGAGTGATTTTGCGCTTTCTGTCTCTCTCTCTCTCTCTCTCTCTGTCTCTCTGGTGGGTGCAAAAATCTCAAAAAACAAAATCCCTTTGAAAATGATTATGCTACAATTTTAACTCCCATATTTTTGTAGACCAGGAACCAGATAGGCAAAGAGGTTAAATGATATGCCTGTGACCACACAGATATTCAAAAGCAGAGGAAGGACTAGAACTCAGGTCCCCTAACTACTAAACCAATCTTCTTTTCATTCTAGTTTTCTGGCTTCCTTTTTTTGGTTTTGCTTTTTAAGTTTCTTTTGAGAAAGGGGTGCAACCCAAGAGGATCTTTATGCCGCGATCCATTCCCAGCCCCAGGCAACCTGGATCACTGGCATGTGCACCCAGCATATACACGGGGACCTCAGGATGTGAACTCAGGAACTTCTCATGTGGGTTCAGCATCGTGGAACTTGGCATTACTGTTGCACCACTGCTGCTGGCCCTAGCTCCCATTTTTATTGTCGATTCACAAAATTATGACTATGAACGAGTAATAAGGAATGACATGAAGTTAAGTTACATGTGACAACACTAAAATTTTAATTCATTATGATATTCATTTATTCTAAAAACTAGAGCCAATAAATTACATGTTCCTGAGTGATTATTGATTTTTAGAAATTAGCTAACATCAATATAGGAACTCATATGTTAACTGTACATAAAAAAAATCCTAATACTCTTATATTGGAATTTGTGTTTAATGTTACATATAGGAGCTGTGTGGGCTATTTTATTTTCTTATTCAGGAACACATCTTGTCAGAAGACCATTAAATGACTTCAGATCAGCCAGAACAGGATTTATTGGGCCATTCACCAAATATCGGAGATAGATTTGGTATTATTATAGAATAACTCACCTTGAGAGCATTTGGCCTATTTTTGCTTTACAATACCCTTTCAAGGACTATTTACCTGCTGTGGGTCATTTTTATTTGTAAGTAGTAATAATCGCCTGAAGTTGAAACTGTATTTACCCACATCCAATCTGTTTCCCAGGGCTCATATGCCTCTAACTCAATTGCTACAGAACAAAATAGATTCATTATTTTTCAACTGATTAACTTTCTGGCTTTGTATATGGGTAATGCACTGTGGCTTGGTATTGTGACTCTTATCTGATTAAAATTATGTTTCCTTGATCATGGCTTTATAACATTTATGGTCCGATTCAGTACACTTCTAATAATAGGAAATGCAAGATTAAACTAGGCTATAACAATAGCCGTGGGTGAAAATGAATGAACAGCGTAAGATACTGAAGCCGTTGTTAAGAGACTATTCTCACTCAGGCTCTCCAGTGTCTGGGTGCACTGTCCTTTCCTCTCCGGTCTGAAGAAATGGCTACGTTCTCATGGCATCTGCACCATGGAGGACCTGCAGTGGACACGTGGAGACAACGGATCACAATGCCAACATGCCTGAGACACAACTTCTAAGTGCCTTAGAAAATCCAGCATAGAAAGAATATGAAATATATACCTTTCTAGTCCTGAACAACAACCGCAGGGACATGATGTGAAATTCATTCATTCAACAAATATTATTGAGCACCTACTCTGACACCTGGATCTGACATGGGATAATCTATGTGAAAGGTTTAGCACAATGGCTGGAGTATGATAAACTCTTCATGTACATACACACTGTCAGGATGACACTTCATGGAGGCCAGCAGGTGGTGAAGTGGTTACATTGCTGGACCGCCATGTGGTCGACTGTGCTTTGAGTCCTGGACCCAGCGACTTGAAACTCATGCTGGACCTGTGTGCATGCGTGCCCAAAATCTCAAGAGAAGAACAGAGGAGAAGAGACTGCAGTGTGGTCATTCCCCTGGGGGGTGATTTCTCACTTTCTCTCTCTCTGTCTCTCTCTGTGTCTCCAGCGAGCACACATGCCCTATAATAAAAATCTCTCTCTTAAAAAAAAAGAATGAAGTGACATTGAAGCTGGCACCAGAAGAACTGGAAAATGAACCAGGTATATGTGGTTGTAGCAGGGAGAAGGCCGTCAGAGACCAGAGAGAACAGTATCTCTCTGGACCCTGAGAACTGGACCTTCAGGTGACAGGGGCAAGAACTAGGGCTACGTAGATGAGCAGGTGGCAGACTGTGAGGACCCTCATCATTCTTGCTACAGAGGTTGGTTACTACCCTCCGGATGGTAAGAATCCTAAAAAAGCAATGCTTTTCATACTTAAGCATCTAATCTATCACTTAGCTCTGACATCACTTTTATGGGTTTCAACAGGCACTACAACAAAAGAGATCAAAATCAAACAGGACACAATAGGAGTATAAAAGCATGGAACTTGGAGACCAACAGGTGGCTTAGTGGTTACATCGCTGAACTCCCACACAGTCAACCACTGTTCAAATCCTGGACCCTGCAGCTTAAAACTCACACCAGGGGGCCAGCAGGTAGCATGGTATTTAGGGCACTGGATTCCCACACACCTATCTGTTGGTTCAAGCCACCTCGATCCAGTGGCTTGAACACCACTACAAATAAATGGATAAACAAATAAATAATAAGCATTTTAAATAAAAAACAACAACTCACACTGGGCACATGTGCATGCATGTGAACCCAAAATCCCGAAAGGAGAATGGAGAAGAAGGGATTGCAGTATGGCCGTTCACCCTGGGGGGGGTGATTTCCAGCTTTCTGTCTCTCTGTCTCTCTGGCAAGTGCATGTGCCCTATAGCAAAAATCTCTCAAAAACTAACTAAATAAATAAAGCCTGTGTGTATATCATGTTGTGATGTTAAATTTATTTATTGTGAATCACAGTCTGAAATATATGAAAGGTCTCTTCTGTGAAAGCACTTAAATGGAGGAATGATACAAAAAGTCTTGGGCTTTGGAAAATTGGTTTGGCTGCTGTGCAGAAAAGAGAGGAGGGTGACAGAAGGAACAGTTGCAGCAGTCAGCTAAAGGTGACAGTGTTCACTGAGGGCGGGGCGTAGAGATGGCCTGCAGTTCTGCAGAGGGATACCAGGATACTAATAGGAGAAGATTTCAGGAGGAAGGGGTCAGAGACGCCACATGGATTGCCTAAGGGTCTGCCTGAGGCGACTGGCTGGGTCTTGCTACTTTTCTCTAAGACAAGGAATGCCAGAGCAAAGCAATTTGAGAAGTAGAAGAGTTTTAAGATACAAAGTTGAAAATTTGGAAAGTAAACACAATTTGGAAACGTTATAGAAAAGATTCATTATACTCATTTACCAACCAATCATGATCAAGTAGTGCCTGCTGTCTGATGCTAAAAGTTGGCACGGAAATGCGGCCCTGGTGTCAGAAACACACACACACACACACACACACACACACACACGCGCGCTATGGTCAGGAAATAAAATAAACACACATGAGATTTGCAAATACTCAGAATTGGGGACAAGTTAAAGAATCATTATTGACACAGTAGGGTTGTGAAGGTTAAAGGCAATGTGCAGAGTTCCGAGGACACACAGCAGCTGCTCCAACAATGTTAGTTTTGCTTTCCTTCCACTTTTACGAATCCTGTCAGCAGATCTCAAGATACAGCCATACAGACTGTGTGCATTTCAGGTCACTTGGTAAGTAGATGTAGCAACTGATGCTGATTCTCAAATGGATCACGTTCTCTGTTACAAGAGCTGGTCAGAAGTTAAGGGGGAAGAGGGGACCAGCAGTTAGCATAATGGCTATGTCACTGGACTCCCATGTAGTCGACTGCAGTTTGAGTCCCGGACCCAGTGGCTTAAAACTCATGCCGGGTGCGTGCATGCGTGCCCAAGATCCCAAGAGGAGAATGGAGGAGAAGGGATTGCAGCATGGCCATCCCCCCTGGGGGGGTGATTTCTCGCTTTCTATCTCTCTGTCTCTCTCAGTCTTTCTAGAGAGCACACGTGCCCTATAGCAAAAACCTCTCAAAAAAAAGTTGTCAACGGGCAAATTCATGAAGCATCACTCATGTATATATATCTCACTTTTGTCTTGGTTTTAAGCCTTTCACTCAATTCTTTCACCATAAAAAAAATCATTAAGAATTTTAAACAGTCACTTTAAAAAGTTTTCTTGAAAAAAATCAAAGTCCATAGACAAGTAGGTGGCTATATGAGACAGACAGACAGATACATGGTTGAAATTGATAGACAGCTGTGTTTTTTTTAAGAATTACTTTATTTAATTTTATTTATTTATTTTAATTTGACCAGAGAGGGACAGAGTGAGAACGAGAAAGTGAGAGAGAGAGAGAGAGGAAAAATTAGAAAGCAATCCGCCAGGTCCAGGACTTGAACCACGGTCGGCCATGTGGGAGTTCAGTGCCCTTAACCACCACACCACCTGCCAGCCCCAACAGCTGTGTTTTTAATTACTCATCAAAGATCTATGGGTAGCTGAATCAGTTCCCTGAGCCCTTTTTCTTCCTTTTTCTAGAAGTATTAATATTTATCATGAAAAATTTCAAACATATACAAATGTCAAGAAAATAGCATAACAAACCCTTATGAACCCATGCCCCAGTGTCAGCTGCCAGCTTGTAGCCAATCTGGTTTTGCCTATACCCTCACCCACATACCCAAACCCTGATTTAATATAAAGCAAATTTCAACCACTGAATTATTTCATTAGTAAGTGTTTTAGTATAAATCTCTGAAAAATAGGGACTCTAAAAGCACAACCACAATATCGCTGTCATACATAAAAAAATTAACAGTAATTCCTTAATAGCATTAAATGTCAATGTTCAAATTTCCTTCAGTTGTGTGATTTTTGTTTGTTTAATTTTTGCTATAGGGTGTGTGTACTTGCCAGAGAGAAAGAGAAGGAAAGTGAGAAATTATCCCCTAGAGAAGGTGACCACCACAATCCTTTCTCCTCCAGTCTCTTCTCAGGATTCTGGGCATACACGCGCATGTGCCCAGTGTAAATTTTAAACCACCAGGTCCAGGACTCGAACTGTGCAGCTGGCCATGTGGAATCCAGTGCCTTAACCTCCACAATACCCGCTGGCTTCATACATTTTTAAATACTATGTTTAAATTTTAGATACTGATTATTTCTGCATCAACTTATAAAACAGTTCTTCACTAGGTGAAATTGAGGACCCAGAACCCTTCATGTCAGACAACCAGAATTTCTCCAGCTGTTCACTTGGCTTTTTCTTTTTCTCTTTTTTTTTTTTTTTTTGGCCAGAGGGTACATGCACTTAAGAGAGGGAGAGATAAGAGAAAAGCACCCTCCATGGGGAAGGATCATGCCACAATTCCTTCTCTTCCATTTCTTCATCCTGTCGAGACTTTGGCAAGTATACACACGTGCCTGGCATGTTTTTCAAGCTTCAAGTGTGGGACATCCACTGCCCAGTCAGCCACGCGGGATCTAGTCTGTAGCCACCAGGTCATAGTCTGGCCCCACTCAGTTTCTTTCTTTCTATTTTCCTTCCATTCTTTCTTATCTCCTTTGACTACCATGCACAGCCACACGCACACACACACACAACATTCATACGATAGGAGGCACTTCAAAGCTTGTGTGGCACTGAAAATTGTAATACAGCAAAGAAATGGGTTAATAAACAAGCACTTAAAACTAAGTGTTTCAGAATGATCAAATTGTAATTAGCGACAACTAGCAAACTTTGAGCAGGATATATTCCAATGAGGATTTATTTAAATACTATATGTGTCCATCTAAAAAGAACACGTTACTGTGCATATTTGAAATACAGTGTCTACACCATAGATCCTGAAAAGTTGTATGTCCATTACATCTTTCTCAAGATATCTTTAAGAACATACACATTAAAAGGAAGGACTTCAGAGAAGTACAAAGCCTCCCATGCAGACAATGTCTTTCCTCCTCTGCTCAAGGCAGCCTTTGTACTAATTTCCCAGCCTTCAGTCTCTCCATTTCATCTTACACACCGACGCTGACAAAGCTAGTTTTCTAAACCAGATCCAACATGGCACGTCTTAGTTAAGTCTCCTATTGTTCACGACTGTCTACAGAATAGAGTTCAAATTTCTAAAAGTGGCAGTAGAGGATTAATTCAACCTACTCCAACCGTCTTATATTCCACTCCTCTTCCCACCCACATTCTCTCTGTGCTCTGGCCACAGTGGAACCATGCCACTCTACACACGTCTTTTTTTTTCCTCTATTTTTTTTTTTTTTTTTTTTTTTTTTTGGCTATACGGCGTGTGCGCTCGCCAGAAAGACAGAGAGAGACAGAGAGACAGAAAGCGAGAAATCACCCCTCAGGGGGGATAGCCACGCTGCAATCCCTTCTCCTCCATTCTCCTCTTGGGATCTTGGGCACGCATGCACACGCGCCCGGCATGAGTTTAAGCTGCCGGGTCCAGGACTCGAACCGCGGTCGACTACGTGGAAGTCCAGTGACATAGCCATTACGCTAACTTCTGGTCCCCACACATGTCTTTTCTATGCCTCTCTGATTTTGTTCATATTGTTCTCACTGCCTGAAGTACAACGTTTCTTATTATTCGAAGTATTATAAATGTGAGCTTGCAATGAAGAGATAAAGATAAGGAATAAGGCATGATCTCTGCTCTCAAAAAGCTCAATCTAATGGAGACAGTTAAGTAAGCAAATTCCAATAGCGGTATGATTAGTACAGACATATTAATATGTACTAGGTTTGGTGATGACAGGAAGAGGGATTTTGTTGAGGATATGAGACTATTAGCATCCAGAAATACAATGTGCACAAAACGCATGGAAAAGGGAGGGTCTAATCTATGACTTAAACCCCCCAACATTAAATATGTAGAATTGATATATGGCTGTGGGGTAGTTACATCCAAGAAATCAATTTAAAAGCATGTGCAACTTATTACAGGTAAGACCTATGAAAGATTGTAATCACAAATTCAAATAAAACCGGTTTACTGTAAGAAGCCTTTGTTATAAATAAATGCAAAATCTGTGGGAACCAAACTACAAGAGCAGGATAGCAAAAGGAGGCTGAGCAACTTGACCTGCACGTGGAGAAAGTGAAGCGAAGATGTCCAACAAAGGAATACTAAAATGCATACTTAGAAGAGGAAGAAGTGAGTCAGCCCAGGGCGTGGTGGTTAAGGCACTGGACCCTACATGGCTGACGGCTCAGTTCAAGTCCTGGACCTGGCGGTTTGAGAAACACAAAGCGCATATGTGCATGCATGCTCAAAATCCTAAAAGTAGGGAAAAATGGAAGAAAAGGGATTGTGACATGACCATTCCCTATGGGGGATGCTTTCTCACTTTCTCTCTCTCCTTGTTTCTCTCCAGTGAGTGCTCATGCTCTCTGGCAAATTAAAAATAAAGAAAGAAAAGAAAGAAATTCAATATAACACTGAAAAGTCAAGCTACCATGAACTTAAGAGTAGTATACACCAGATCCAGCAGATGGAGTAGCAGTTACATAGCTGGACTCTAACATGGCTGACCAGGGTTTGAGTCCCAGACCTAATGGCTTGAAACCCAGGTTGAGCATGTGTGAATGCGTGCCCAAGATCACCAGGGGAGAATGGAGAAGGGACTGCAGTGTGGCCATCCCTCCGGGGAGTGATTTCTCACTTTCCCTCTCACTGTCTCTGTCTTTCTCTCTTTCTCTCCAGCGAGTACATGTGCCCTAAGGCAAAAATCTCTAAAAAAAAAGAGTAGTATGCGCCATCCTTCCTACCACATTCATTCTGATGTCATTTATAATAATTAATTTTTTTTTTTGGAGAGGTTTTTGCTATAGGGCGCATGCGCTCGCCAGAAAGACAGAGAGAGACAGAGAGACAGAAAGCGAGAAATCACCCCCCAGAGGGGATGGCCACGCCGCAATCCCTTCTCCTCCATTCTCCTCTTGGGATTTTAGGCACGCACGCACACGCGCCCGGCGTGAGTTTAAGCGCCGGGTCTGGGACTCGAACCGCGGTCGACTACGTGGGAGTCCAGCGACATAGCCATTACACTAACTGCTGGTCCCTAATAATTAAATTATTTTAAAATTCTTCATAAAAAGTACAATACACACTGAAGAGTATGTACAAGAACACACCCACAGCAAACGTCCAAGTACCCACCTCCCAGGTTAAGAAATAAAACATCAGCAGTACTTTGGAAGTTCCCAGAATTCCCTCCCCAAGTTCCTTTCACCCTTACTATGGTGATAACCACTATCACGCTTTTCGTGTTAATTATTCATTTTATTTTCTTTTCCTTCTTTTTTTATTTTTTTGTTGGAAAACTGCATAATAAGTACAAAGCTGGTTGCCATTAGATGGAGGGACAGAAGAAGAGACAACAGCGGCCAGTCTCACTTCAGGTTCTTCGAGGATTTACGAGAACCTGTATAGGAGAGGCCGAGACAGCTTGAGCATGTCCTGAGAACCAGAGGCCTCGCTGCACCGGGGTTGGTGTCAGGTTTGTAGTTGGCCCAGGTACTGACGAGAGCGGCATTATGTCAGATTGGGCTGCTCTGTATCTTCTCTGTTCGTTTTTATTGTGGTAAAAATATATGTAACACAAAGTTTACCGCTGCAACTGTCTGTAGGTGTGCAGCTCAGGGGCATTAAGTACATTTACACGGCCATGCAGCCCTGACCACCATCCACACCGGAACATGTTTCACGTCCCAAACAGAAACTCTCATCCTCTGAACACTAATTTTTACTCCTCCCATTCCCTACCTCCTGGCAATGACCACTGTACTTTGTGTTTTTGTGAATCTGAATACTAGGTACCTCATATACCCAGAATCACACAGTATTTATCTTTTCAAGTTTATTTCTTAAGAGTGTGAGAGAAAGACGAGCACCCTCCACAAGCACCCTCATGCCGCCATCCCCACCCTCAGTCTTCCCAGGTGGTCAGGTTATGGGTGGGCAGCCAGCATCTGTTGGATGACTGGGGAACCAAACCCGGGATCTCCCATATGGATCCGGCATCACCTGAGCATTGCAGTGCCACTATGCTGCTCAGTCAGCTCAGTATTTACCTTTTTGTGATTGGTTTATTTCACTTAACGCAAGGTTCATCCATGTCTTAACATGTCAGAATTACGTTCGTTTTTAAGGCTGAGTAATATTTCACGGTGTGCACATACCACATTTTTAATCCATTCATCCACTGACACCTGGGTTACTTCTACCTTTTCTTTTAAGAGAGATTTTTGCCATAGGGCTTGTGCACTCACTGAAGAGACAGAGATGGAGAGACAGAAAGCGAGAAATCACCCCCCGGGGGGGAGGGGATGGCCACACCGCAATCCCTCTTGGGATCTAGGGCACACATGCACACATGCCCGGCGTGTGTTTTAAGTCACCTGGTAGACTACGTGTGAGTCCAGCAACATAACCATTGTGTAATCTGCTGGTCCCACTTCCACCTTTTGGTTATTATGAATAGCGCTGCTATGATACGGATGGGCAAAAAATATCCATTAGAGTTGCTGCTTTCAATTTTTTTGTGTATCTTCCTAGAAATAGAACAGTTGGATCATATGGTAAGTCTATTTTTAATTTTTTTAAGGAACCGCATACTTTCTATTACTGATTTTTAATTTAATGCCACTATGGTATAGAACATACTTTGTATGACTTGACTCTTGAAATTTATTCTTTTTAAAAAAATGTTTAAAGAATTAATTTTATTTGTTATTATTATTTTTTACATTTGCTATAGAGCATGTGCATTCACCAGAGAGAGACAGAAAGAGGGAGAGAGAAAGTGAGAAAGCGAGCTGCCAGGTCTGGGACTGGAACCACGGTTGGCCATGCGTGAGTCTAGCACCTTAACCACCACACCACCTGCTGGCCCTGCTCTTAAAATTTACTGAGGCTTGTGTCATGGCCCATGATATGGTGTGTATAGGTGAATGTTCCAGATGTACTTGAAAACAATGTGTATGATGCTATTGTTTGGCAGTGTTCTACACCTGTGAATTGGATCCGTTAGTTGATCGTATTGTTCAAATCTATATAGCATTACTGACTTTCTATTTGTTTTCTCAATTATTGGAAAGGAGATGTTGAAATATTGAGCTATGCTCATAGATTTTTCTATTTTCTCCTTGTAGGTCTATCAGTTTTTGCTTCCTGTATTTTGAAGTTCTGTTATTAGGTACACAAATACTTCGGATTGTATCCTCTTGAAAAATGAATCCAGTCATTATGATGAAATGACCTTTAGCCCTAGGAATATTATTTGCACTGAAATCTTCTTTCTCATATTGATATAACCAAGTCAGCAGTCTTTGATTTTCTTTGACTATCACTGAGTACAAAGAATAAACAGCCATGTAGACAGAACAAGTAATTATCTCCACGAGAAATATGTCAAAAAATCTGAACATTAATGCACTCAAAAGTGCTGAGTGGTTGAAAAGATGGCCTCTAGAGTACTGTGACATGATCCCCCAGACCCACAGCCTCAGCATCACCTGGGAGCTTGCTAGAAATGCCAAATTCTTGGACCTGACCTCTGATCTACCGAATCAAAGTTTCTGGAATAGGACCCACAAATCTGTATTCTAATAAGCGTTCCTAGGAATTCTGAGGCATGTCGAAGCTTCAGAAACACTGCCTGAAGTCCTTTCTTGTTTCTCATTCTAGAACAAGCATTTGGATCAAAATAGGCAAATAAACAAAAACTACCAAAAAAATTCTTTTTAGGGTGAACTAGATTAAAATTTTCTCAAACTAGAAGTGCATTTCTGTAACTCCACATTTATATAATGTTGCCCCCAACCAAAGGCTAATTTTTATATAAGTTAACTATATATTAATAACCCCAATTAAAGTATAATAACATAAATTGCTTTAAATAGAATTGCATTTTGGGAATATGGGGAAACCCTATTGCTTTGAATTAAGAGCTGTGATTTTTTTTTTTTTAACATAGGAAATACTGCTTGTGGAAACATTATAATGAATTTTCACTGCATGTGACTAGTGAGTCCTGGGGATGAATCAGAGTTAGGGATGACTCAAAAGTTTCCTCCTCTTAAAACAACTCCTTAGGGCAGAACATTTGTTTGCCTTTAGGTCTAGTGCAGTAGGTGGGCCATTTTTCAAGGACAGTCTCCCTACTGTGCTGCTAGGCTGTGTGTATACAGTCTTTTGAGTCCTGTCCCACGCAGGTGGGATTCTTTTTCCTTTTACATAAATTTGCTCTCATACCTGGAGAGAGCTTCTTTGTTGCTGCTGCTGGTCTATGCTGTTTCTTCGCTTCTCAGAGGCCAAGCTGCACCTGACTCTGCACACATAGCATCTCATCTAACAGGTGGGTGTCACGTGCCTCATTACAGACAGGTAGAGCAACTGGCCTGTGAACACACTGCCAGGGGGCCTGTGGATAAACTGGCAGATAAACTCCCTGAGTGCGAATCCTGGAGAATTCCCACTGAGGCTACCACAGCAACTGGTTCTAGCAGTTTATTTTTATTTCAAAAAATAAAGAATAAAGAAAAGAAACAGACGTATGATTTTTTTAAAGGCTCTTTTTTTTTTTTTAGTTGAAAAATATAATAGGCATTTGAGCAGTAAGCAAGTTGGTTTATTTCAGCATTCATGACATATATCTAGGAATGAAAGGGATCTAAAAGAAGAAGAAAGTCCTTGCATTGGCACTTTGTGAACTGACTACAGGAAAATACATCCTCTTGCACAGACACCCTATGCCGAAACAGCTCTTTTAGGAAACAGTAAGAGAAGCCATTTCAGTACATTGCCTTTCATCTAACATGGACTACTTACTTAAGTGCATTAAAATGCACTGAAGTTTTTACTTTTTGTCTTTTTTAGTTTTAGTTTTGCTATAGGGAGTATGTGCTTGCCAGAGAGATTGGGGTGGGAAATCATCCCCAGGGAAGATGGTCACACTGCAGTCACTTCTCCTCCATGCTCCTCTTGGGATTTTGGGCATGCACGCACAAGCACCCGGTGTGATTTTCAAGCCACTGGATTCAGGACTCTATCTGCATAGTTGAACATATGGGATCCAGCTGCCTTAACCTCCATACCACCTACTGGTCTAGTTTTTACTTTTAATAGAGCTTTTTTAAAAAAATTTTGGTGGGAAGCGATGAATACTGTTAAAAAAATATTTTCATAGAACACTCAAGAATCATTAAATGTGATATAAATTTTTTATCACATAGCAATAGTTGAGGATGGATCGCAGTATCTTTCTTAATTTATAGTTTTTCATTGAAACTACTCAAAAATAAAACTTAACTTCATCTGCAGGATCATATTAAAAAATTAGGTTTGGGCAAGCCCCGTGGCCTGGGGGAACTGGATCCCACATGGCCAATCTCACATTACCAATCCCAGGTCCAGCAGTTTAAAAAAGAAACTGGGCATGTGTATTTCCCAACAGAAGGGAGACATAGAGAAAGGACTGTCATGCGGCCACGCCTCACTGCTTCCCTCTTCTGCCTCTCTGTCCCGCTGGCAAAATAAATAAACAAATAAAAAAAGAGCGACATTAGGATTAACTACCATCTACCTACATTAGAGTCAGATGTAAAGCATGGATGCTATTTAGCCCACCAGGAAGGCCTAATAGGTAATTTTCTCTACAAAGAATAGTAAATAGAGCTTGCATACCTTTTATAATTTCCTTGTATCAGAACCAAAAATAATATTTAGTATTTGCTTTGTGCCTTACACAAGGAAAAAAAAAAAAAAGCCCCGTACACAGAATAATGGTGATCGGGAAAAGAATTTAAAAGCCTAAAATGAGATTCTTCGGAGGACAGAGTGGTTGGTCTTTCTTCTCTGGTCTCTACTTCTAATAGCATAGAAGTGGAGTTATAGAGAAAGTGTTTTCAATATGCTGATTAAAAAGAATCACTTGAAGGAATTTTAACAACATAACATTAATGAGAAAGGAGTCCATATAATAAAACCAAAAAGCGTGTCCACAGGAACTTAAAGAAATCAGGGAGGAAAAAAAAAAAAAAAAAAAAAAAAAAAACTTCCCAAATTGCTTAGACAATCATAGGCAATCATTAACTTGGTTTGCTATAATTTCAAATTAACTCCTCTTAAAATACATGATTTATTTGCGACCATTTACGCAGCTCTTATCTGTGATTTCAAAGGTGATCAGTTCAAAGCTTAATGAGTTCTCTTGATATTGAGTTTTAAAACCTTTGAAATCTTATATTTCAGTAATGAACTATTAACTTAACATTTAAGCAAAGCAGCATGATCTAGAGAAAATCCAATCTCTTCTGATGATTAGATTTCAGTAACTGAACTAAAAACATTTGGAACAAGAAGGGTTGCATAAATGAACTGTCAGCATATATTACGACATCACAATGTTGCTTAGGTAAGAAAATGCTCCTTGAAGAAGCTGGCACGATGAGAAGGCAATTGGAAAAACAGAGGAAGTAAGCTATCACTGCACTGATGAGGAATTCCATTAATGCTCCAGGCCAGGTATGTGAAGGAGGTGTGACTGACACGCAGGACTGGGAGATGAGCTGTGTGGGACATTCGGAGGCCACGCCTACACACATCTACCAGGGCGCTCTGTTTGGTATCAGGGCTTGACCGAAGTGGTGTTTACAGTCTTTGCTCTTGCTAGCTCTTTTCTTTTAAATGCTAAGGATTTTGTTTCGGCCATAACATCAACAAGAGAGTCTTTTCAAGAGAAAAAGATAGTCCTGCCCTGAGTTAGACTCTTATTGAGATGTGATTAGTGTTCACTTTTAGTGTCAACAACAATTTACAGAGCTACATTTCAGACAAAGACAAGGATGACGATGACCATGAGGTCATCAAGTCCCTATGTTCCTATCAATAGGCCCCTCTGGATATTGGTAATAAGTGGTAGAAACCAACATAATGACATGATGTAAAAACAATTTTGAAAATGTGATATGTATGAGTATGGGAGTATGGAAGAAGGCATTGTTCCGAAGCTGCTTCTAGAACTGTTACAGAGCATTAGAATCTAGTTCAAGTTAACACAACGGCCTTGAAATGTCGAAAGACAAGGGTCAGTTCTGAAGTAGGTAATTCTATTGCAAGTGATTATATAAAGGAATAGAGGTTAACTGGATGGATTTGAATATCCTCAGTCTCTAAAACATTCTTTCTGGAATAAAACTGAAGCCCTGGAAATCTTGTAGAGTAAAACCTGGTTAATGAATGGCATTTTATTGCATGAATTCCATTAAATTAGGGTTAAATCATATTCTACCAAACCCACCTATTACAATAAATTACAATAAAAAAATATGTATATAAGCTCTTAGTTTGTAAGGTGGCTATCAGTCTCACCAGCCAACACCCAAGTTATAAGAAGGGTCCCATTTCCCTGTTTATGGTTCTTGCTATACATTAGAAGAAATGGCCAACCCATGACTCTTAGTTCTGCTACCAGTTCACTGTACCACCCTGATAAATCACTCGACCCTCTGTGGCATCATAAACTCAGAACTAGGCACACTGAAAGTTAGTTTAAATTATCTACAAACGTCGTTCTAATAAAATAAGGGTTGACAACCAGCCATTAAGAATGAAGAGAAATAACCTTAAAGTATTTACTTTTCCCATACCTTATTAATTAGTTTGTAATTTTACATCATAATTACACTTGATCCTTCTTCCAAAACTAAATTCAGATAGACACATCTAATCTCACAGGCAAAAAAAAAAAAAAAAAGGCAGCAGGACAACTAGCTCTGCCAGAACAAGCCCTCTTATTTGAATTCCACAAAGCATTCCTCAACACCAGCAGCTGGTATTACAGGTAAATTTTTTTTAATATTGCTTTGTTTCCTTTTTTCTTTTCAAGTCCTACCTCCCACCATTTTAAAATAAATTATTTGTTTGAAAAAATTGTCATTCACTTTAGCATTTTGCGCATAAATATTCATTCTCTTTTAGGACAGGCACAATTCTGTGTACTTAAAAGATGGCCTTGGGGGACCAGCAGTTAGCGTAATGGCTATGTCGCTGGATTCCCACGTAGTCGACCGCGGTTTGCGTCCCGGACCCGGTGGCTTAAAACTCAAGCCGGGTGCGTGTGCGTGCGTGCCCAAGATCCCGAGAGGAGAATGGAGAAGGGATTGCGGTGTGGCCATCCCCCCTGGGGGGTGATTTCTCGCTTTCTGTCTCTCTGTCTCTGTCTGTCTGGCAAGTGCATGCGCCCTATAGCAAAAACCTCTCCAAAAAAAAAAAAAAAAAAAGAAAAAAAAGATGGCCTTGGGACCAGCAGATGGCAGAATGGTTACATCGCTGAACTCCCATATAGTTGGCCACAGTTCGAGTCCCAGACCCAGTGGCTTAAAACTCATGCTGGGCATGTGTGCATGCACACCCAAAAATCCCAAGAGGGGAATAGAGAAGGGATTGTAGCGTGGCCATCCTCCCAGGGGGGTGATTTCTCACATTCTGTCTCTCTGTCTCTGTCTCTCCAGTGAGCACATGTACCCGACAGCAAAAATCTCTCTGGAAAAATAAATGGCACTCTGTGCTTGAGGAGCCTAAAATCCAATTACCAAGTGGGTTCATGGAAGAATTGCGAAATGCATGGAGGATTAGGGCAAGGAGAGGTCTGAGCCAGCTAGGGAATTTAAAAACATGCTTCTGGATAAAGGTGACCTTTGCAATGAGATTCCAGAAACCACTATAACAATTATAGGCAAAGATTGGGGGACAGCTTCCAAAATAAGGAAAGAGCTAAAGCAAAACAAACAGGAAAGCCCAAGAAAATGAGGGGTTTGGCCAAAGTCGAACACTGTGTGTGGGACAGTGGAAGAGGCCCACATGAATTCGGGGATTCCACTTGGGATCTTGACTTGTACTCTTAAGGAGTCTAGACAGAAAGAGAAAACAAACTGATATCAAGCCTCTTGCTATAAGTAACTAAGCTGAAACTATGCCAAGTGAGAACATAATGCAATATCTCCCTTTTATTAACTGTGTGAACTCTACGAACACAACGAACAAGGAATCTCACTGCTGAATCTCCAAGGCCTACTATTAGCAAACACTCACACTGTGTTGAATAAACCAGTAAATGAACAAATAACTAACTTAATTCATTCTAGGTAGCTGCGAAAATTTTAATTTTGCAATTAGTATATCTCTTGGTGAAAATAAGTTTCTGTGTGATTTGTTTCAAACCAAGGAGCACTTGAATAACCCAACAGAGTTGTCTTTACATTACTTCCTTCTTAGGTTACTCAAAATATCATGTAACAGGAAAAACATGAACAAATTTAATATGAAGAAGATGACATCACAAACTTGTAGATACTGACTTTACAGATTATCAGCTAGCTCTCTCTCTGTAAAAAAAACATAGCTGCTTTATCAAACAGTATCTAATTTTAGAAAATCTTTTTTTCTATCTTTTTTTCCCTGAAAGATAGCTATTACTCATATCTGCTTTTAAAAGTTTTTTTTTTTTTTTTTGAGAGAGATTTTTTTGCTATAGGGCATGTGTGCTTGCCAGAGAGATAGAAAGTGAGAAATCACCCCTGTAGGATGACCACACTACAATCCCTTCTTCTTCATTTTCCTCTTGTTATTTTGGTCATGCATACGCATGTGCCCAGTGTGAGTTTCAAGCCTATAGGTCTGGGACTCAATCAGCAGTTGGCCATATGGGAACCCAGTGCCTTAACCACAATACCACCTGCTGTCCCAAAAGGGGTATTTTAAACTAGAAATACAAGAAAGACTTCTATAACGATCACAGAAAACTATATCTAATATTTCAAAATTTCCCTTTGTCATTGGCCATTGAACCCTTGAGACTGATGGGGTGGTAAAGGCAATGTCGCTTCTAGCTGTCCATCATTCAAAAAGTAAGTAATTTAATGGAGCCATGACCTAAGAACACACTTGTCTATTCAACTCTCAGTGCTGCCTGTGAGTCAGTTAGGGAAATGATGCAAAAAACTTCCCTTGAAAGGATTCTCCAGAAATTGTTTCTGCAAAGGACCCTGGGTCCCAGCATCTGCAACTGACTCTGTTGGGTGGTAGGAGCACAGGCTGGTAAATGTGTCTTGACTGGTATGGAAGGGACAGAATGTGATGTTCGCTTTCCCACAGAAAACTACTAGTCATAGGAGATGAATAAGAAGGTGAGGAGATAACTTGTGAATTTTCTGTAATAATAAGGGGAGCTCCCTAACCCAGCAGTGATTATGAACTAAAAAAATGCTTCTTTGTCCTTTTCCCCATAAACATGCAGAAGTACCCTTCTATTAGATAAAGAGAACTTCTGATAGGTTTGTTTAATGTCCAATGCTTCCCTGATCTGCTGCACTCTGCAATTTGGAAAAGAACACTTTCCTTGTAACTTGCCCACATAAGGCATCTTGGCATAGATTAAGAACTTTACACACATCTGTACAAGTCAATATTACACACTATTGTTGATGATGAACAATGGTTTACATAATCCCAGGATAAATTAGTTTGACACAGATTAATGCTTGATACTGCAAAATAAAGTATAAATTTGGGGCCTGAGAAGGGAGAGGTTAAACTTCATTAGAAAACCAGAATATAGGGGCCAGCATGTGGCACGGTGGTTAAGGCTGCTGGATTCCCACAGAGCTGATTGCAGCTTGAGTCCCAGACCTGGTGGTTTAAAATTTACACCAGGCACACGTGCACGTGTGCTCAAAATCCCGAGAGGAGAATGGAGAAGAGATTGTGGTCTGGCCATCCTCCCAGCGGGTGATTTCTCACTTTCTCTCTCTCTTTCTCTCTCTCTCTCTCTCTCTCCCCCCCCCCTTCTGTGGGGCATACATGCCCTATGGCAAAAACCTAAAACAAAACAAAACAGACCAGATTATAAATTTTCATTAATTACAACCTATAACATAAAAATTAATCCATGCTTTATAATGAATCATAAACCGTATTAGCTGATTGTATTGAAAAACTTGGTAGAATTATTCTAAAATAACAATTTCTCATATAATTTGTTTGGGAAAGAAAATTAGTCTCCTATAAACAAACAAACAAACAAAAAACAAAAAAAAAATTTAGTGTGGCTCAAATATTTAATGCAAGCCAGTTTCAGTTTTGTGGCATACAGTGTGTATTCAGTAAGTATTACAGAATATATGTAAGAATCAATGAAAAAATTCAACATAAACACTGTCTCTGGAAAGAACAACAATGTAAGTGTCTCTTACAGTGAATGTAAACTTTTAAATGACCTTAATTTATAAAAATGATTTCAAATGCCAAGTAAAATGATAAGTAAAATCAGAAAACAACATCTTTTTTTCTGAATTTTTATAACGGTTTTGACATCATGTTTCTATCAAGTTGTGAATGTTCAAAGATAAAAATGGGTTCGAGTTTCCTATTTAGAGAACCAAATTCATCATGAAATAGCTTTTGATCACACAGATTCCAGCATTTATATCTCTGCTGTTTCAAGGAAATAAAGCTGTAATGAAAGGAATAAAGCTGTAATAAATTGCGGCAAAGCAAAGGTAAAATGACCACCCAATTAAGCCATAACTTTAAAAATCACCTTGAGGTTAAATTGTGAAGAAATATGAGGAGAATGGCAATTAAAGATCAGACTTTTAAATCTGAGATCTCCTTATCGACAATGAAAGATTCAGTTACTTAAATTGTTTTTTACTTTTTCATTTATGAGTTGCTTTTAACTATCTCCTTCCTCAATAGAGGAAATAAGGAATCTAAAAAAAAAAAAAAAAAAAGCTAAACCAGGCTACCAAAATCTTTGCTAAGAAAAATAAGCTAATTAAGATTGATCTCCTAGGTCTCTCAGAAGTTCACCAATTCCAAATGTTCACATAAGTTTCCAAAGGGAAGAAAACAAAGCTTCTTTTTTTTTTTTTTTTTTTTTTTTTTTTGAGAAGTTTTTTGCTATAGGGTGCATGCGCTCACCAGACAGAGAGACATAGAGACAGAAAGCGAGAAATCACCCCTCCTCCATTCTCCTCTCGGGATCTTGGGCATGCACGCACACGCGCCCGGCGTGAGTTTTAAGACACCGGGTCCGGGACGCGAACCGCAGTCGACTACGTAGGAGTCCAGCAACATAGCCTTTACGCTAACTGCTGGTTCCCAACAAAGCTTCTTTATAATAAGTACAGGGCTGAATAACTCATGGGGCGGCACTGCTGCACCATGCCAGGGCCCTGCGCGAGGGCTTGGGGTGTGCATCCTGAGAATTCTTCAGCACGCGGGAGGCACCTATGGGTGTGCCTGTGATGCTGGTCAGGTGCAGGGGTAGGGGAGGGTAACAGTCTGGGGACCTTATCCAGGGTGTCTCTTTCTCTCTCAATAAATAAATAACATAACAACTGATGTGGGGACATGGGGAAAAATAACAGTGGCATTTTAAAAAATACATTTAGCTATAAGCAAGTACTTTTATCTTTTTCTTTTCTTTTCCTTCTTTTGGGTCAGAGGGCATGTGCACTTACCAGAGAGACACAGAGAAACAAAAAGAGAGAAGGAGAGGGAGAAAGCACTCCTATTCCCTCCATGTGGCAAAATCTTGCCACAATCCCTTCTTCTCCATTTCTCTATCCTGCTAGGATATGGGTCACACACACACACCTGGCATGTTTTTCAAGCTACCGGGGCTGATTTCTGAACAGTTCAGTTGGCCATGTAGGATTTGGCTCCCTTAATCATTAGGCCACGGGACCTACCCAATATAAGTACTCATGTCTTTCTTTTTTTCTGGGTTTTTTTTTGTTTGTTTGTTTTTTGTTTGTTTGTTTTTTTTTGTTTTTTTAAGTGAGAAATCCCTCCTGGGAGAATGGCCACACCGTAATCCCTTCTCCTCCCAGGATTTTGGGCACTCACACACACTCGGTATGAGTATTAAGCCTCCAGGGACTCAAACCGTGTTTAGCCACACGGGAGTCAGCAACGTAAGTGTTACGCCATCTGCTGTTCCCCTCATTTATTTCTTTTCTATAAAGTATCTGCTTTTCTTTCACAGATACTAACTGATCAATTTTGACTACCAATTCTATAGAGATTTTCTAAAATACTGGGTTGTTGGAAAAGTCGTGATGTATTTTTCTGTTTTTCTATGCAAAAATGCATCTGTCATGACTTTACTGACGACCCTTTTTTTTGGAGAGGTTTTTGCTATAGGGCATGTACACTCGCCAGAAAGACAGAGAGAGACAAAGAGACAGAAAGCGAGAAATCACACCCCCGGGAGGATAGCTATGCTACAATCCCTTCTCCTCCATTCTCCTCTAAGGATCTTGGGCACACACACACACGCCCGGTGTGAGTTTAACCCACTGGGTCTGGGACTTGAACCATGGTCGGCTACATGGGAGTCCAGCGACGTAGCCATTACACCAACTGCTGGTCTCTCATTTTTTTTTTAAAGAGAGATTACTTTTCGGGTATGTGCACTTGCTGACAGAGACAGACAGAAAGACAGAAAGTGAGAAATCATTCCCCAGGGGAGATGGCCACACTACAATCCCTTCTCCTCCATTTTCATCTCGAGATCTTGGGCACGCACACACACATGCCCCGCATGAGTTTTAAGCTGCCGGGTCCAGAACTCGAACCATGGTCAACTATGCGTGAGTCCAGCAATGTAATCATTATACCATCTGCTGGTCCCAACCCAATATTTTTTAAAAAGATGGAGCATGCTGCTCTTAATAATGCTTTTGGTAGAATGGGTTGTTTTTTCCAATTTATGATTTTTTTAAAAAGAATGTAACTAAATATGTCTGCAAAGCAAATAAAAGAGTGACCTCCTTTATGTGTAAGCACAACGACGAATTATTTCCTTTCAAGAGGTTTTCAGTATTAGTTACTAATAGATCAAATGAAAATTATAGAAAATACCACATGCCAGCCAGTGGCATGGTGGTTAGAGTAGTTGGATCCTACATGGCTGACTATGTGGTTCAAGTCCTAGACCTGGCGGCCTGAAAAACACATCAGACGTGTGTCCAGTGTCCCAAGAGGAGATGGAATTACTGCACATCCATCCCCCACGAGGATGCTTTCTCACTTTTTCTCTCTCTCTCCTTTGAGTGTACATGCCCTCAAACAAGTTAAAAAAAGAAAGAAGAAAAAATATTAATTACATTACTGAAACAGAGACTCTTCCCCCTTGTTTTAAAATTCACTTCCTGCCTTTTATAGATTCAGCCAAAAAACACAGTTTGCTATAAATGCCGCACAAATGGGATGGATGGTTAAGTACAACCAAAGGAGGTCTTAATCGAATGTAGCAATGTCTGTCAACTAATCTCTCCTGGTTTAACAATCTGAGTTTAAGTACTTCATGATGAATGAGACAGAGTGCAAATGACCTGAGTGTTTCAGCCCATAAAACAGGCTTAGGGAAATAAAACCTGCAAATTTGATCACCAGCTTTAGAATGGCCACCACCGGCAATGCAGTTAGAATTTTAAAGGAATTGTCTAAGTATGATATTAAAGTAATGAAATTCCAATAATTTACATTTAAAGTACCATTCACTCTCGCGCAGTCTACTATATGCATGATTTGCCATTACATAACTGAAATTTAGATAGCTCAGAACTGAAAGCGGGTGTGCTAATTGTCAGGAAACCTACTGAGGCTGCGAGTTTTATAGACTCAGTTGTACAGAAAGTTTCTTGGGAACATTAACGTGGAGTCACATTAAGCAAGAAAGACTCCAGTTGTTAACAGCAGTAGGTCTATTGTTCGAGAAGAAATGCATTTCAGGAGATTCATTATGAGAGAGAGGGGAAAAATCCTTTTGGGCATGCTGCATATAAAATCTTCTCAAAAAGACATCTGCAGTTTAAAAAAAATTCCACCTACTTTTACTACTACAACCTTTGTTAATTTTCTACAGTTCTCTGCTCCAGTAACTTAAAAGTCATTTCCTTAAGAAAACAGATGACAGACAACTTGAGTGACTGATTGTATTGTGCCATCACTTTGTTTTTCTCAGAGGCCTTGGTTTAAGAGGATGAATGTTAGTGTAAATGACAGCTTCGCATACGATTTCACTTCTGTTCAAAGACAAGCTAATGGAGCCTCGCTGCGGTGCCATCAACCTGACAAATGGACACCGTGCAACCCTCTGCCTCCCACTGAAACCCGAGAGCCCGATTTGCACAATATTCTCCCTGTAGATGGAAAAAGACTTCATGCTGCTAGGCTGTAGAATGGGTTGATCCGATCACTCTTTACACACAAGAAAATTGGATAACATGAAGGCGAAACGCATCTCACAGAATGAAGCAAGCTAATGAACTTATAAATCCACACTGAAGTCTTTTAAAACCTCAGTAAGTAGAAAAAGGGGCCTCGCTCAATCCATGTTGAGAAAACGGCGATTCTTAGATTTTCCCCTGCAAGCAGAGATCCCTGGCGTTTACTCACAATGCATAAATCGCCCCTAGCTTTGAGAGTATAGCTTCAAACATTTCCATGTCATGTGTAGACTCGGATGTGCCTTATCTCTGGCATCAGATGTCGCTGGTCCTCAATTTCTTACCTCAAGAATTCTCCGTAAATTATTTCCCGAAAACTCATTATTTTTCCCTTTAAAGTGGGAAATTTCTCCAAGAGTTTATAAATACTACCCTGCAAAATTAACAAATAGTTCAGCTGGAGATTTAAACATACCCTAAACAGCCCATGACACAAAAATCAAGGCTTCATAAGAAATAAAGATTTCTGTTTTAAAGTCATAGGGTACGTTCTTACTTATTCAATGTTTAAATAACTGATTTTAGAAAGAAGCTTCATGGGATATTTTGCAGGCAAGGCTGACTTTAAATCCTCTGCATAAAGCTGTCTATAGGTATTAAATCCTACAAATAAACACCGTGAAATGCTTCCAGTCTCAGAAGCAGTTTTAACACATGTAAATGTTGAATGAGGTAGAATTTTAGTCTTATATTTACTTTGCTGTTGTCACAAATAAAAAAAGCACTTATGAAAACATTTCATGCTGAAGTGAATGGATTTCAACAGCTGCTGATTTGGTGACATGGAGAACCCCAGAGGAGACATCCTGCTGAATTAACGTTTTGGAAATGTTAAAAAGAAACTTCAAACAGACCTTGTTTAGCAGGCGGTCAAAGATTTTGCTCGGCGGGGATCATGTGAAGGCTAGCGGAGCAGTCACTCAGCCATGAATCAGGCTTGTCAATAGTTGCCTATTTTCTCAACAGGTGACTCAAACAGGCACACAGTCTGTTTCCCCTCACATTTCTGGACGTGTTTGCACACAAAAATCCTCCTAACTTCTGCTCTGGCATCACTTAGGAAGGCCCAGCATGCGGCAGGGAAATCCTTATCTGAAGGGTAAAGACATTTTTTTAAATGTGCCCTTTTAATTTTTTCTAGCTAGGAGTATCAGCTACGTTATATTTTAAATCTACCGATTTTCAAACAAACTTCCTCCTAAGTTAGAAATCTGAAACAGATTCAGTCAAAGAGTTACAGAATGGCAAGAAACCTTGGCAATAACACAGATCAAAACCCTTCCTTTACAAACGAGGAAACGGATGCCTACAGAGGTGTAAGTGATTTGTCAAAGGTCACATATTTATTTGTTAGGACAAGAATGTCCATTTTCTGATGCCGCGGGTCAGTATTAGTTCACTATACTTATCCTTAAGAAATAAGTAAGAATTAGGCTTCGTTTAGCAATGTAAAAATACACACGGGAAGAATCCATTAAACTGGGCAAAGATCTCATGGTTCAGTGTTTTTCCAATTTGGCATGTTTTGATTTTTTTTATCCCTTTAAACTGGCTACAGAGAGTTAATGGAAAATTCCTTCCCCACATCACTAAAGGGGGGGGGCATTGACTGGGGGTGAAAAGAGACCCAGTACCAAGCTTTGTTTTCAACTTTCAACATTTCCAGGGTACAAAAATAAGAAAGCACTTCATTGTTACTGACTCAGATCGGCACTGTAAACTCTGCCATCCAAGCTACTATTATGCCAGAAAATTACCAGGTATCCATTAAATGAGCCCAGACTGTTTTCTATTGTTCAAGAATTTTTTCGTTGTTTTGGAAAGCCTAAGTACAGAGTTCAGTGAAAGTTCTCTGAGGTGACTCCACAATCAGAGCTGTGCTCATTACCTCCGTCTGCCTCGGCCACAGCGGCCGTCCACGCACGGTCATTGCCAGTCTGTGCTGACATGGCGTCAGAGGCCCTAGTAACTCATCTGTGAGCAAGATGCTTTCTAGATAAGTACCCTGAAAATACTTCCCACATGATTCAGAGATAAAAATGAAGAAGCCACTTAAGTGAATAACAATTCCATAAATACACACATACAAACATACCCACGGACCTCTCGGGCCCAAATCCACTAATGCTTATTATCAGCATTTACCTTTTAGAAGGTTAGTTCTTCCTACGGTATAAGGAATCGGTACTCTAATGCACAGACTGGTGGGAGTGTCAAAGACAGACTGGATTTGCACACTGAAGATGAGAAACGCACTCATCTTTTGACCCAGCACTCCTACACATAGAAATTAACCCTGAGGAGATAATTCAACAAGTGGGGAAAGAGATATGCGCTAAGGTTTTTTATTGCAGTGTCTTTAATGGTAGTTACAAAGTTGGAAGTTTAACTGGTGAGAAAATAGAGCTGTACACAAACACTGACATACATAGAGCTGTTAAAAATCACTAGACACTTAACATAAAGCTTCAGTAATAGGAGCATAAAGATGGACAAATGGGCCCATGGAACAGGATAGAGAGCCCAGAAACAGACTCACACTTACTTGGTCCTTTGATTTTCAACAAAACATCAAGGGAATCCAATTGTGTTGTAATAACTGAATATCTATAATATATGGGTTTAGGAAAAAAAAGAACCTTAACACCTTCCTTATATTACACATAAAAATTAACTTGTAAATGCTAAAATTATAAAGCTTTTAAATGAAAACAAAAGACAAAATCTTTAGCAATTGGGAGTAGCCAATGGTTTCTTAAAACAGATAAATAATCACACAATTAAAAAAAACTGATAAATTAGACTGCATTAAAATTTAAAACTTCTGCTCAGGAAAATACATTGATTATAAAACAAATAAGGGCCAGTTGCAGGTGTGGAGATTAAGGCGGCTGGATCCCACAAAACCAGCTGCTTAGTTTGAGTTCCAGACCCAGAGGCTTGGAAAACACACCAGATGCATGCATGTGGGTGCCCAAAAAATCTTGGGAGGAGAATGGAGAAGAGACTGCAGTGGAGTCATCGCCCCACTCCTGGGTTGGGGTGACTTCTCATTTTTCCTCTCTCTCTCCCTGTCTTTATTTGGCAAGTGCACATACATATAGCAAACTAATTTTTTTTTTTTAAAAAGAAAGAAAACGAAAAAGGAAGGCACAGCCTAAAATACTTGCAAAACATATATGACAAAGGGTTGGTATCTAGGATATATAAAGAACTCCTACAACTTAACAATAAACATATTAACTATGCAATTTAAAAATGGACAAAACTTTGAACAGTCTCTTCACAAAGAAAGATATATAAATGCCCAATAAACACATGAAAACATACTCCACATCACTAATCATCAGGGAAGAAACAAATTAAAACCTTAATAAGTTACTATTACACACCCACCAGAATGTCTAAAATTAAAAGGTCAATTCAAAATGTTGTAAAGGAGGAACAGCACCTGGAACTCTCACACCTCGCTGGTGGAGGGTCAAGTGGTATCTTACAGAAAACACACTTACCCTATGACCCAGCAATGCCACACCTATGGTTTGATCCAAGAGAAATTAAAATGTGTCCACAAAAGACTTGTCTAAGAATGTTCAGCAGTTGTATTCATGATAGCTAAACTGGAAATAGCTTAGGTGTCTATCAAAAGTAGAATGAAGGGTGAGCTGGTGGGGTGGTAGTAAAGGTGGCTGGATCCCACATGGCCGATGGCATAGTCTGAGTCCCGGATCCGGCAGCTTGAAAAATGTGCTGAGTGTGCGGATGCTTTCTCAATTTCCCCCTCTCTCTCTATGTGTCTCTCTCTGGCGAATGCATGTGCCTCAAAGGAGACTATTGTTTTGTTAAAGTAGAATGAATGAGTAAACTACAAAAACTTCTCAAAGAAAAAAAGAATAATAAATGAATAAACCAAATTTATACATTGAAATTACTTCAGCATTAGGCCAAACAAACTATGAATATACTCAACAGAGATGAATCTCAAAACCACCATGGTGACCAAAAGAAAGGTTACACAAAAGATGTGATTTCATTGAAATGACTTTCTGGAAGAGTTAAAAATAATGTTATGTTGGAAAAAGGTCACAACAATGGTCACCTTTGAGGTTAGTGAAGGTTGGAATTTACTGAAAAGGGACCTGCAGGAATTTCCTATTGTGATTTTAATGTTCTGTCTTGTTAGGCACTTGAGTTGCTTAGGTATATGGCCAGAACTTTTCAACTGGTAAACTTAAGATCTGTACATTTTGTTGTTCATCTCAAAAAACAAAACCATAAACAAGCACTGAATTCAAGTCAATGACACTCATGCTGAAGTACTGGGAGTGGGAAGGCACTACAGAGTGAGAAGGCACTACGGGCGTCTGGCCCTGTCTTTGAAAGGCAACTCAAAGACAGATGGCTTAATCCAGAGCTGCTTCAATAAAGAGAGATGTGATTGACAAGCATAGTAAAATATCAACTGTACAATCTAGGTGGTAATTACATGGGTATTCAATAAAATTCTTTTAACTTTTCTATTAGGAAAATTTCAAAGTAAAAATATTAGAAAAATAATTATTCACATTTGTATTCATTGGAATAAAAGAATTTTCTATCACACATTTTTAGAAGGAGGTTATTGAATAATTTTTAAATTCTATGCGTAGATGGAAAGAGAGAGAGACAGGTGTCTATCTGCAGGGATAGTTACCAACCATATTCTCTCTCCCCTCCCACCCCCTGCCATCAGTGGGTATGTGCATGTATGACAGCAGTTAATTTACAATGAGCACGTGTAATTTTTTCAAAATAACATTTTACCCAACTAACTTGATTTTTATTATTTTTTTCAACTTTCCTACAGGGTATGTGTGCTCACCTTAGAGAGACAGAGAGAGAGAGAGTGACTGTGAGAAAGCACTTCCTGGGGAGATGACTACACTGCAATCCCTTCTCGGGATTTTCGACATGCATGCACCCATGCATAGGGTGTTTTTCTTTCTTTTTTTAACATTAGAGGTCTTTGCCTTAGGGTGTGTGCACTCACCAGAGATAGAGACAGACAGATATAGTGAGAGGGAAAGTGAGAAATCACCCCCAGGAGGGATGGCATGCCACAATCCCTTCTCCTCCTGGGATCATGGGCACGCATGCATGCACATGCGCCTAGGGTGATTTCGAAGCCATCTGGTCTGGGACTCAAACCAAGATTGACCATGTGAGAATCCAGCAATGTAAGTGCTACGCCATCTGCTGGTCCCTCCCAAAGTATTTTTCAAGCCACTGGGTCCAAGACTCAAACTGCATGGTTGGCCATGTGGAATCCAGTCACCGGAACCACCAGGCCATGAACTGACCCATCGAACTGACTTTGCCTCTATTAATAGATACTTCTTCTTAGTACTCAGTGATATTTAAGTTCTCCTAAAACATAGACTGGTTGAATCATTTTCAAGTCCATCTATGGCAAGTGTCAAAAGACGATATAAATAAAACAACTTTAATTTTATCAATTGATTCAAATATCAAAATTTCCCACATGTTTGGACCATGTGGAAGTACAGCAATTCTTGGACCATCTTCTACTAAAAACCTATGACATGGCTCAGAGCAAAGAATCTGAAAAACTATAGAAACGACTATGGAAAAGAAAAACTATAATAACAACAAATTGTAAACCATTTGTACTGTAATCAGAAATAAGATTATTATGAAATATCTGAAATGTTCATGAAACTTTTGTTTACAAATGATACTTCACATTTTGCAGATTACTGACTTACATGCATGCAAAAGGGAAAAAAACTTTCTGATTATGTTAAGTCACCAACATGGAGATGAACAAATCATAAGACACTTGAAAGCCCACAGGTCATGTGTAATTTAGAACATTTTATATATTTTCAGAATCCTTTTATTTTATTTTCATATTAAAAACCCAACTGTGCTTTACACTAATGTAGTTTAAATTAATCTATCCTATTGGCAAAAGGGGGAGTTTGTTGGGTAAGATGTTAAATGTGTAGTTGAAGCACCTGCTTTGTATCACATTCTGAGATAGCTGGGTATAACCCAAAAATAACATGCAAGAAAATGGATCTACTCAAAGTGGAAGTAGACTAGTCCCTTTAGGTATTCCAAGCACCAAATATACTACTCTACATAAGATTTGATGACATGTAGGGGAATATGCTTAGGTTGTTAAATAACTTACAGATATTAAATATGCTACTTAATATTTTGAAAAACATATTAACAGCCTTCTGAAGGACTTCATTGTGCTGGTTAATACAAGACGTTCATATACCTCTCAGGTATATAAATACTTAACATCATGTATCAAACAAAGTAAAAGTATTCTGCCATTGATTGTAACTGAGGACTTAAATGTTTAGTGAGTAGAAGAAATAGTGAAAAATGCTAAAGAAAGTTTTATCTTCAACATTTATATTTTTGTTCTAAGTTTTTGTTTTCTGTTTTTGCCATAGAGTGCATGCACTCACCAGATACACACACACACACACACACACACACACACACACACACAGAGAGAGAGAGAGAGAGAGAGAGAGAGAAGTCACCCCCTGGGGGGATGGCCACATCACAATCCCTTCTCCTCCATTCTTCTTTCCTGATCTTGGGCACGCATGCACATGTGTCTGGTGTGAGTTTCCAAGCCACCAGGTTTGGCACTTGAACTGCAGAGTCAGCCACAAGGAATCCAGTGCCTTAACCTCCATGCCACTTGCTGACCCTCTTCTAAGTTATTTTTAAAAACACATGTTGGTTATTTTATCAAATGACTGAATTTCTTATCTAGTACTTTCTCTATTTAATATAGTAATAGTTTTCCAGTTTTCAAATGAAACAAAAGTTTGAACTTTTTTCATTATTTAATTTACCCACATTAATGGATAGGGTCACTTAAACCATAAAATACTGAATGGGGGGACCAGCAGTTGGTGTAATGGCTATGTCACTGAATTCCCATGTAGTCGACAGTGGTTCGAGTCCCGGATCTGGTGGCTTAAACTCACGCTGGGCACATATGTGTGCATGCCCAAGATCCCGAGAGGAGAATGGAGAAGAAATAGCATTGCCATCCCTCCGGGAGGGTGATTTCTCACTTTCTTTCTCTCTGTCTCTCTCTGTCTTTCTGGTGAGTGCACGAGCCCTATAGCAAAAGCCTCTTCCCTGCAAAAACTACTGGATGGGATATCAACAAGACAAACATATAAATGAATTGTTAACACTTTCTTGGATTATGAATGAAAAATATGACTATAAAATAACAATGAGTTAACTATCTAGAGGGGTGACAGTGGCGCAGTGGTAAAATGCTATGCTCTGTGAGGCTGACACACGTGGGATGGCCCTGGCTGGGTTCATGTCTGGAGACCTCTCTGAGCACACTGACCTCACGCATGCCCATGATCTGCGGCTGGCTGGGGCTGAAAATGAATAGCAAAATTAGAGTCATGTTGGGGGTATCATTTCTTTGAATCTCTCTCTCTCTCTCTGTCTCACTTGTGGAAGAAATAGGTGGATAAACTTAAAAGAAAAAGCAAAAATGAAGAGTGGAGTACAAATAATTTTTTAAAAGATCTAAGAGATTATGTATACAAATGAGTATTGTTTAATGAACGTCTATCTAGGGAAGCTGCAATTGACTGATATAGTTGTAGAATTCCATTTTGAAACTTTCTTTCACAAGACTGTATACCTCAATTGAGTGTGTTCTTTCACACACATACACACACACTCCTGCATATACACACAAAGCTGCCTTCTTTCATGATAACACTTTGTTTCAGACACAATACTACTACTTAACAGACATCTCTAAATAATGTGTATTTACTTATATAAACCAAAGGCACCTTAAAAAGTCACAAATTTCCAGGGCCAGCAGGAGGTGTGGTGGTTAAAGCTCTGGACTCCCACATGGCTGTAGGTGGTTCAAGTCCTGGACCTGGTGGCTTGCTTTCTCACTTTCTCTCTCTTTTTCTCTTTGATGAGCACACATGTCCTATAGCAAATTAAAATACTACTACTACTAATAATAATAATAAATAAAATTAAATAAATAATTCTTCTTAAAAAGGTCACAATTTGATACCAGATTAATGTTTGGAAAATTCTAAAGATGTGTTTGAAAGTAGAAACTTAAATGTATTCATAAAATGAGCACACATTGCTCCCTACGAAACCAAGATGACCACGTTGGAGAACCAAAGCTTACTTAGATATATAAAGCTCCGGATGGGGACCAGCAGTTAGCGTAATGACTATGTCGCTGGACTCCCACGTAGTCGACTGTGGTTCGAGTCCCGGACCCGGTGCCTTAAACTCACGCCGTGTGCGTGTGCGTGCGTGCCCAAGATCCCAAGAGGAGAATGGAGGAGAAGGGATTGCCGCATGGCCATCCCCCGGGGGGTGATTTCCTGCTTTCTGTCTCTCTGTCTCTCTCTGTCTGTCTGGTGAGCGCACGCGCCCTATAGCAAAAACCTCTCCAAAAAAATAAAAAATAAAAAAATAAAAATAAAGCTCCGGACGTGTATATGTCGGTGTGTTCTTCAACTGCCACCTTTGAAGGACGTTGCTACAACGGAAAGAACTGTATCGGGTACCACAAAGCCTGGGTTTGAGTGTCAGCTCTGCCATTTATAAGCTTTACAAGTTTAGACAAATTCTTTTATTTCTTCAAGCTTCAATTTCCTCATCTCTAAAATGAAAGTGTTGATCTGGGGACCAGCAGATGGTGCAATGGGTACATCCCTGGGCTCCCACATAGTTGTCCACAGTTTTTGCCCTGGACCCAGTGGCTTAAAACTCAGACCAGGCGCACGTGTGTGTGTGCCCGAAGTCCCAAGAGAAGAAGGGAGGAGAAAGGATTGTGGCATGGCAATCTGCTGGGGGGGGGGGGGGGTGATTTCTCACTTTCTGTCTCTCTGTCTCTCTGTTTCTCCTGTGAGCACACGTGCCCTATAGCAAAAATATCTCCAAAAAGTGTTGATCTAGACTAGCACAGCCCAATAGAAATATAATGCAGGCTACATTATATGTAATTTATCTTTTTAAGTTTGTACGTGCTTGTGGGGGAGGGGGAGAGAAGAAATGGAGAGGGAGAAATTACCCCCCAATGGGGTGGCCATGCCTCAATCCTTTCTCCTCTCCTCCATTCTCCTCTTGGGATTTTAGGCACACATATATACACGCATATATACACGCCCAGTGTGATTTTCAAGCTGCCCGGTCCAGGACTTGAACTGTGGTTGGCCATGTGTGAGTACAATGCCTTAAACACCATGCCATCTGCTAGCCTCTACATATGTAATTTATAGCCACATTTAAAATGCAAAAAGAAACAGATGAAATTAATTTTAATAATATTCTTTAACTGAGTATACCCAAAATGTTGTCACTTGAACATTTTAATAAATAAAAAATTATTAAGGTGATCATTTACATTGTTTTTGTTTTGGGTACTGTCTTTGAAATTCAGCATGTATTTTAAAAAGTTTTTAAAAGAATTATTTATCTAATTTTATTTATTATTATTATTTGTTTTATGGCATGTGCACTTAACAGAGAATGAGAGAGAAAGAGAGAGAGAGAGAGAGAGAAAGTGAGAAAATAAGTCGCCAGGTTGAGGACTGGAGCTGCAGTTGGCCATGTGGGAGTCCAAGAGAGAGAAAAAGTGAGAAAACAAGTCACCAGGTTGAGGACTAGAGCTGCAGTTGGCCATGTGGGAGTCCAATGCCTTAACCACCATGCCAACTAGTCCCTGCACCCCCCACACAATTTTTTTTTTTTTTTATTACCAGAGAGTGTGTATTTATCAGACACACAAAAACAGAGGAAGAAAGGGGAAGAAGAACCCCCAATAGGGTGTGCGCACGCCATGGTCCCTTTTCTTCTGTTTCTCCATCCTGTCAGGACTACGGCCATGTACAAGCAGCCAGGGTGCTTTTCAAGCTGCCAGGGTTGAGATTCAAATCACAGTCAGCCATGTAGGATCCTGCTCCCTCTACACAGCACTTACCACTGCGCTATGGGGCTGGCCCTCCAGTATGTATTTTACGCTTATGAGTGTCCACATGCTCCATAGCACATGTGGATAATGGTAAATGTACTGGCCAGCACAGCTCTCAACGGTTGCTAATAATCCCTTCAGTTTAAAAAACTTTACTACTATTATATCATGAAAATTAATATATTATTAGAATGAGTATAAAATTCAGCAAATGTATATACAAATCATAGATCAGATGCTCCTATGGAACATCTACTTTCATCAGTAAAAATTATTAATTTCTTTTCTTGGCTGACTTTTTAAAATTCTGGATGAGGGGGACCAGCAGATGGCATAATGGTTACATCACTGGACTCCCACGTAGTTGACCATGGTTTGAGTCCCAGACCCAGCAGCTTAAAACTCATGCTGGGCAGGTGCGCATGTGTGCCCAAAATCCTGAGAGGAGAATGGAAGAGAAGGGATTGTGGCATGGCCATCCCTACTGGGGGGTGGGGGTATTTCTTGCTTTCTGTCTCCCTATCTCTCTCTGTTTCTCTGGTGAGCACACACACCCTATAGCAAAAATCTCTCTTTAAAAAAAAAATTCTGGATGAGGTATAGCAGGTGTATGACGGTTAAGGTGCTGGATTCCCACATGCTAACTGCATTTTGAGTCCCAAACCCAGTGGCTTGAAAATCACTCCAGGTGCATGTTCATGCATGACAAAATCCTGAGAGGAGAATGAAGAAGGGATTGCAGCATGGCCATTCCCCTGGTTTTGTCATTTTCCTTCTCTCTCTCTCTCTCTCTGTGTCTGTCTCTGCCTCTCTCTGGCAAGCTCATATGCCTATAGCAAAAACTAAAATAAAATAAAAATTAAAAATTCTAGATGATTTTTTCCCCTAACATTGAATTATCATTAAGAATTAAAAAAAAAAAAAAAAAAAGACAACTGGCAATTATCTCTGGAATTCAACTCCACAGAGAGTAGATTGCTTCATCTATTAAACTGGCTTAAATCTATTAAATAATTGCCAAGTCCCATTTCATATTATATGATGCAGACTTGGCTTTAATCTGAAGCTTTAGATCCTTATGTAATCGCAAGAATCATAAGGCTGATTTTCAAATGAATAAACATCCAACATTACTGCTGTGATAAGCTTTGTTATTTCCACTTTGTTTCATTTAATTTAAATGATCGAGCCTATCACAGGGTTTTATATTGGTGACCCATCACACAAGCAAAGCAATATTCAATAACAGATACCATTATCAATTCTTGGCAGCATATTATAAGAAAAAGCCATGTTCATTAAAACAGGTGATACAAAGATGATATTCAGATGAGAAAAACATAGAAACCATTAATCATTTAAAGACTGGAGTAGAACCTCCTTGCAACACAGGACAGCTTTTCCAGCACCAATTACACCTGTAGCAGATCCCCTGCAAGCTCTTTGTCTCCAGGTCCAATCTTACATTATCTTAAGTAGCTTGTGCGTTTGTAATACCAGACTTTTAGAAACCACATAAATATTCTCCTTGATATTAGTATAATCCTTTTTTTTTTTTTTTAATGCCAGAGGGTATATGCAGATACCAAAGAGAGACAGAAAAAGCATCCTTTAGTAAGGCCTGATCATGCTGCTTCTTTTTCCATTTAGCCATCTCATCAGGATCATGAGCATGTGCACATGTGCCCAGCACATTATTTGGGGGCAACATTCAAAGCATGGGCTCTAGCTCTTTCTGCCCCTAATGACATTACAGGGCTAGCCCTACTATAATCTTCTGAACCTTCTCTTTAACCCTCAAATATACAATAGAATAGTAACACATTCAAGTGTTTCTGTAACATTATAACTATTATATAATAGAAGTTCTTATTTTTAAAAAAAGCAAATAAAACATTCCATCCATTTTGTTGAAATACAAGATATTTCTGAGACTCTCTAAAATCTGTTTCAACATTATACACAGTGAAAGCTGATGACGATGACCTACATTTACAGATTGTAACATAACATTGATCTGATGACTGGCAGAAGACATACTGGGTTTGTAAATGCCAATCAGATAAATTAATATAAATGGAAGGGAACTTTCTGTGGGATTTATATTTTATTTAAGGAGTATTTACCAGAGACAGCCTGACATGCAATATGATCAATACCTTATTTTGGAGGAAAAAAGGTAAACATTATTGTTATACCGTAATCACCTGTAATTCCTCTAGGCAATTATCTATCATATGTTGGAGGCCAGTGAAGAAAGTAATAAAAGAAAATTAAGGGAAACTCTTAATGCTGTGTGTCCAGGCCAAACACACTACCTGACATTTAGTAAACAGTCTTTGCTTGTTGAATGAAAGGCCATGGAGTGTTCGGACATAGTACAGTCTATGTGTCTGCAGACACTATGGCCTGCATCCACTCCATAAAGAAAACAGAAGGCTAGATTTAATAAATACACACATATTACTATGCACTATGTACACGTTTACTTTCTTTACTTACTAGAGAATTTGTTACTAAGAACTTTTAATCTGATTCTGAAACCTAAATCTTAGCTCACCATTTTTCTTTTTTTTCCTTCCTTTTCTCCTTAAGTTTTTTTTTTTTTTTTTTTTTTTTTTCCTCTTATAGAGTACATGCGCTTGCCAGAGAGAAAGAGGGAAAGTGAGAAATCCCCCCTCAGGGGGGATGGCCACACCACAATCCCTTCTTCATTCTCCTCTTAGAATTTTGGGCACATACGCACATGGGCTCAGCGTGAGTCCCACTGCGTCCGGGACTCAAACTGCAGTCAGCAATGTGGGACTCCAGCCCCTTAACCACCATGCCACTCGCTAGCCCTTTAGTTCTCCATTTCACTAACATCTAAATTCCCATTTTTCCTTCTTTCATTCATCATTCACTTGATTCATTCACCAAGTATGTGTGTAAGTGGCACTGTGATAGGCATGGAGCTGACAGAAAGAGAAGACCTTGAAGACAGAGAGTCCTTATTTTGTAAGTAAGAGATGTGCTATCTCAGGAGATTAAAATCTTGCCCAAAGTAATTGCCCCTGTGAGTCTAAGAACCTAGTGCCAAATCCCAATCTATGTTTTCTAGCTGTTTCATGAAATATAAGCCCGGAGCTGGTGAGAAGTGCGATGGTTAATTTAATGTGGCAGCTCTGCTAGGCTGTGGTCCCAACTGTTTGGCTCAACACTAGTCTAGTCATCCCTGCAGAAGCATTTGGTATGATCAACATTTACAATCAGTTGACTCAGTAAAGCAGATTAGTTTCCATAATGTGGGTGAGCCTCATCAAATCAAATCAGATGAAGGCCTTAACGACAAACACGGAGGATTTCTGGAGAAGAAATTCTGCCTTAAGAACATAACAAAAATCCTGCCTGAGTTTCTATTCCGTTGGCCTACCCTACAGATTTCAAACTCAAGACTGTAACACCAACTCTGCCTATTTCCAGCCCACTGACTTGCACTAGATTTTGGACTCACCAGTCTCCATAGTCACTTATTTAAAACCAACCTATCTCTCTTCCCTGCCCTCTGTGTGTGTGTGTGTGTGTATACACATACATACTCTTAGTTCTGTTTCTCTGGAGAACCCTGATAATAAGGGAGTCACATCCATAGGCTGCAACAAAATTTGGGTTAGCATTGCAATTCACAGAAGCAGGTGAGACGCCAAAAGAACGAAGATAGCAAGGATAAAATCTTGGGTACAACAGTCTTTAAGGGGCCAGAAGACAAGCAGCCAAAAGGAAGAGCAAGTCATCACTGAGGTCCTGATTAAGTATCCAAGTCTAGCATAATACAGGATTCAAAAACGCATGAGACCCATTCTCTGCCAGCCTACCTGTCCACCTAGTAAGGCCTAGTATAATTTAGCTGTTAAACAAATGAAAAGATTTTGCCATTCCATAATTAATTTATTCCTAGTATTAGGTTACACAGTACATTATGAGAGACCTTTAGCAAAACATGCTCATTTCTGCCAGTGATTAGTAAATATATATATATATGTGTGTGTGTGTGTGTGTATATTTGTAAATATACATATATACATACATATATATGTATATTAATAAATATACATATATTAATAAATATACATATATATTTTTCTTGGTCTTCTCTTTTTCATCATTTGTAAAAAAATTTTCTTAAGAGAGATTTTTGCTACAAGGTACATGCATTCATCAGAGACACAGAGACGGAAAGCAATAAGTCACACCTCCCCCCCAGGGGGATGGCCACATCACAATAACTTCTCCAATCACCTCTCAGGATTTTGGCATGTATAAACATGCAGCTGGCGTGAGTTTTAAGTCTCTGGTCCAGGACTTGAATAGCAGTCGACTACGTGAGTCCATCCACATAACAATTACACCATTTGCTGGTCCCCATCATTTGTAAAATTTTTAAAACTGAAGCTTGAAATGAGACTTCCAACACTTGGGTTATATTTTCAATAATAAAAACAACCATAAAGGGGCCAGTAGGTGATGTGGTGGTGAAGGCAGTGGATTCTTATGTGGCCAACTATGGGACATAGCGGCTTGCTTTCTCACTTTCCCTCTCTCGTCTCTGTCCGGTGGATTAAAATAATAATAATAAACAAATAAATAAAATAAAATAAATAATCCTTTTAAAAAACAAAACAAAACAAAAAACCATAAGGGCTGGTCCTGTGAAGCAGTGGTTAAGGGAGCCAGATCCCACATGGCTGATCATGTCTGATCGTGGTTCAAGTCCTGGTCCCAGCGGCTTGAAAAATGCACGAGGCACGTGTACGGCCAAAATCCTGATGGGATAGAGAAATGGAAGACAAAGGATTGTGGTGTGACCATGTCCCATTGGCATTAAGGGATGCTTTCCTCCTTCTCTCTTCCCTCTCTCTCATTCTCTCTGGTGAGTACATGTGTCCTCTGGCAATTAAAAAATAATCATACGCTTTTTTTTTTTTTAAGGTTTTGGCCATAGGGCACTGTAGAGAGATAGAGAGATGGCAAGTGAAAAATCACTCCCAGGGGAGATGGCCACGTCACAATCTCTTCTTCTCTACTTTCCTTCTGGGAATTTGGGCAAGTACACATGCCCAGTGTGATTTTCAAGCCACTAGGTCCAAAATTCATGGTCAGTCAAGTGGGAGTCCAGCATCTTAACCACCATGCCACTTGAAGGCCCTTAACCATATAGTCTTAGTGACAAGAAGAGACCAATGTTACACTATATGACCAGGACAAAATAACACAGTGTATTTTCATCTCATTATGCTCAAATGTTAAGACAAACATTTGAGGCTAGTGATGCGATCCATAAGCCTTTATTATTATTATTATTATTGTTGTTGTTGTTGTTATATTCTTACTTGTGAGTAGCAGTAATTACATGAATAATATGTAACACATTTTTCCTTTAAAATATAAAGGAATTTGCAGTTTTCTCATTCTATTAAACAAGAAGATGAGCAGTTAGAGGCTAAAATCCTTAAGTTCTCCAATGATGCATTAACTAAACCAAAAAGACAACTTTACTCATTTCAAAATGTTTTATTATAACAGCAATCTTGGAAGGCAAACACAAAAGAGTCTACTATGCTTAGATTTAAAAACATAAATAACCAATTTAATGCATCAGTAATGATGTACAATAGATGTCTTCTGTGGTACCAACTCACATAAGAGACTGATGTAAGCTGCCAGATACTTCAAAGTAACTCATTTGGTGATAAGAAAACACTTCTTTTGTGCAAACTTTCCTACAGAAAAAAAAAATGTGCTGAAATGCTCCCAGTTGGATATTTATTAAATAAAAGTACTGAGCCCTCATTAAAATGTTATTTAATAAGAAAAGGAGAACCGCCTACTCTAGGTCTTCAGACTTTATCTTGAGTAACATCAGGCTTTTAAATGGAAACACATCTCTTTACAAAGAAAACAGTTATTAACGGCAAAGTAAAATTGATTTTAGAAAGGTGTATTTATATTCAACGTCTTAAAACGTAAAATATCTATTACATGTGTTGCTATTATGTTTCGCATCCCATATACACACACACTCCAGATGCCTTAGCTATGAAAGTGGACCAGGACACTTCACTTCTCTATAAATCTTCCCCTAAATGTATAAGTAAAACATTTCCTAAAGTCTAAACTTCTAAAGGTAAAAGATAGGTCAGAACGTATTCTGTGATGTTGTTGAATACGTTTTCTAGGGAAAGAACCTTAGACTTTCTTTCGCCTTCATTCTCCTTTACGTAGCATGGAATTCACAATTTCGGCCCCAACGGGGCGGAGGAGAGTACAATTCAGCCAAGTATTTCCAAGAGCATGTTTAACGTGATTACTGTCTTTTGGCCAAGACCATTTGTCAATTTGTCTTTTGGCCCACGAGTGTCAACCAAATATAAATGTAAATTAAGTTGTTTTCAATGATCTGTTCTTTCTTCTCCAGAGCAGTGAATCCTGGGAAAGCACCCATTATTCCACAAAGGAACAAGACAGGAATTTCCATTTCTTCTGTCACTGGAGGGAGAGTGTGTGTCCAGAAGTGGGACACAACAGATCATTCTTGGGGTCCTTTTAATCCAAAAGACCCAGAATCTAAATGACCCAATTCATGGAAAATGCCTTTCTAAAAACTGGAACTTTAGAGACCAGCAGATGGCATAATGGTTACATCACTGGGCTCCACGGAGTTGACCACTGTTTGAGTCCCAGATCTGGGGGCTTAAAACTCATGCTGTGTGCGTGTGCATGTGTGCCCAAAATCCCTAGAGAAGAATGGAGGAGAAGGAATTGTGGCGTGGCTATACCTCCGGAGGGTGATTTTTCACTTTCTGTCTCTCTGTCTCTGTCTCTCTGGTGAGCACATGTGTACTATAGCAAAAATCTCTCAAAAAAAAAATTGGAATCTTTTCATGGTTAGTAATTGAGAGACAGAACTAGGAAACATTAAGTTACAGTAAGATTTTCCTTTATTGTATAATATTTTAGGATGCATGCTCCTAATTAAAGAAAAAATTAAATGATTTGAGCCATTTAATAATCAACAGTATTATCAATATGGTATTACCAAATTAATTTGACAAAATTACAAAGGAATTAGAAAAAAGGGTTTTTTTTAAATAATTTTCTAAATTATTTCTCATGACATACTGTTGTACATGCTCTAGACCAGTACATTGGCTGTCATTGCCTTGAACACTTGCAAATTTTCATGACTTCTCTTGATCCCCTGGGTGGAATTTTAATCTTTGTCCTGGTGCCTAAGACGCTTCACCATCTGATGCCCATCTCCGTTCTAACCCTTGTTAACACTAACATCCAAAGACCAACGCTGAACTTGAACCCCAGGGTCTGTCCACTGAGTCAGCCTTGCTCCCCTCCTCCCAGGGCCCTGGCCATTCCAGCTCCCTGCCAGATCCAACACCCCTTTTCTCTGTTGTCTAGCTGGTTTATCCTTCAAGGCCACCTCCCACATAAGCGCTTTGTAGTCAAAATTGTTCCTGTCCCAGCCCTAAAATTCCTTAAGTGTTTTGCTTATATTTCTCAGAGACCAGTTAGCTATTTGCATTATAGATTTTCTTCTCATCACTATGATTAATTCTGGGGGCATCATCCATTTCTTACACACCTTTCAATCCACCTACCCACAAGCTGTCACACTGCCTTAGATGCAGCATCCAGTAAAGGTTTATTGGATGAATTAATTTTTATGTTATAATCTTTTATTCTGGATCTATTCTTGTTTGAGCAGTCACTGTAGAAACCAATGTGAAAAACTGTTACTGGCTGTAATCTCCTTCCAAAAGCAAACAGTAGACATGATTAATCTCTCAATTACAACTTCTATTGGAGGTGAGACTAGAGATCAGCCTCATTCATAAAATTAGAAGGTAGAAGCCCATAATGATACTGATGTCAGGGACTAAGCAATAGGCCTACATAGTGGGTTTCTTTGTAACTATGAACAAGATGCACTGCAATGCAAAGCATTCATAGAAGACATCATCTGGAAGAAAACAGAAATGAACACTTGGGGAATCAGCAGATGGCATAACAGTTATGCTGCTGGACTCCCACACAGTTGACTGTGGTTTGAATCCTGGACCCAGTGGCTTGAAAATCACACTGGGTGCATATGGTTGCATGCCTGAGATCCCAGGAGGAGGATTGAGGAGAAGGGATTGCAGTGTGGCCATTCCCCTAGGGGATGATTTCTCACTTTCCCTTTCACTGTGTCTGTCTCTCTCACACCAGCAAATACACGAGCCCTAAGACAAAAAAAAAAGAAACTCTAAAAAAGAAAATTAATACATGGTATACCCAGAAGTGCTTTATAATAAAGTTTTGCTGAGTATATGCAGGAAGTTCAAAAAGTTTGTGAAAATGGAAATTAAAGCAACACTTTATTTTGGTGCACAAACTGTGAAATCCATGCATTCTATTTTTTCGTAAAATACGTTTTCCATGAACTTTCTGAAAACTGTTGGATTCTCTACCCCCTGTTTTTATTTTTTAATTAATTAATTTTTGGGGGGAGGGGAGAGATTTTTGCTACAGGGTGCATGTACTCGCCAGACAGACAGAGAGAAACAGAGAGACAAAAAGCGAGAAATCACCCCCCAGGGGGGATGGCCATGCCGCAATCCCTTCTCCTCCATTCTCCTCTTGGGATCTTGGGCACACACGCACACGTGCCTGGCATGAGTTTAAGTCACCAGGTCCGGGACTCGGACCGCGGTCGACTACATGGGAGTCCGGCGACATAGCCATTACGCTAACTGCTGGTCCCTCTACCCCCTGTTGAAGTGGTCACTTTTTCTTCTTTTTTTTTTTTTTTGTAAGGTTTTTGCCAAAGGGTGTGTGTGCTCACTGGAGAGGATAGAGACAGAGAGAGACTAAGAGACAGTGAGAGGGAAAGTGTGAAATCACCCTGGAAGGATGGCTGTGCTGCAATCCCTTCTCCATTCTCCTCCTGGGATTTTGGGCATGCACACACACACACCTGGCGTGACTTTCAAGCCACCAGGTCTGGAACACAAACTGTGATCAGTCACGTGGGAGTCCAGTACCTTAACCACTGCGCCACCTGCTGGCTGCAATGTGGTCACATTTTTAAGACCTCCAAGTCAATGAGGCTTAAAGTAATAATATCTAGGTTCGTTTCTTGGGTTTGATACATGATTCTCTGTTTGAAGTTCTATCATCAACATAAATTAAGCATAGGATGAAAGAATTAATAAAATTTGGTTTATTTTCATGGAATTGACCTAAACTGTGAATCACAATTTGAAAGGTACTCATCTAAAACAACAAAACACCCAAATGCCTTGCCTCTTGTTTAAAAAGCAATGGTACTGGGAACCAGCAGTTAGCGTAATGGCTATGTCGCTGGACTCCCACGTAGTCGACCGTGGTTCGCGTCTCGGACCCGGTGGCTTAAAACTCACACCGGGCGCGTGTGCGTGCATGCCCAAGATCTCGAGAGGAGAATGGAGGAGAAGGGATTGTGGCGTGACCATCCCCTCTGGGGGGTGATTTCTCGCTTTCTGTCTCTCTGTCTCTCTCTGTCTGTCTGGCGAGTGCACACGCCCTATAGTGAAAAAAACCTCTCCAAAAAAAAAAAGGCAATGGTACTTATTTTATTTTTTGGCACATAGGGATACTGAATAAATATTTGTCAAACAGATGACTAAATGACTAGCTGCTTTTTAAAATTAGAATATAAAGTAAAAATACTTTGACAAGTGATACAACGCTAATACGACAAGTGATATAATAAACAAACTTCAGAGGAAAGAAATGAACATTTTATCTCTTGGCCCAGATCTGAGATATGTTCTTCCTTATTTAATACACTCTCTGGTTCCGTCCGACAGCCCCTCCAGGGAAATGCCATTGCTCTTGGCCTAGGCTTACAAACCTGAAAGACAGAGTCAGTTGCTATTGGAATAAAAGCACTAATCTGTGTCCTTTAAAGACACCTAGTGACAAAAGGACAAAGAAAAGACATACAAAAGGAAAGGAAAGAGGATGGGAATCACTACTCATGGTAATATTAAAATAAAAGTGAACCATTATTTGGTGACCCTAATAAAGAACACTTTTGAATAGTACACTTCAGCATTTTAGGGGCCAGCACTTTCAGTGGCATGGTGGGTAAGGTACCGGACTCCCACATGACCGACTATGATAAGAGTCCTGGACTTGGCACATTGAAACTCACATCAGGGATGTGTATGTTCATGCTCAAAATCCTGAGAGGAAAATGGAGGAGAAGAGACTGTGGCATGGCCACCCCCTAACCTCCAGGATGATTTCACATTTTCCCTCTCTACGTCTCCTTCTCCCTGGTAAGTGCACATACTTTATGGCAAAACCATATATATGTGTGTGTGTGTGTGTGTGTGTGTGTGTATTATATATATTATATATTTATAATTTATAATAATTTTTATAATAATAAATAATAGCAATATTTATTATTATTTTGTCTCAGGCTATTTTTAAGCATATTCCGAGTACCATGCAATCAATAAGACCTCCAGAAACTTACTATATTCATGAAAGCCCAGAGGGTAATGAAACCCACAGTGATGGGTACTAATTTAAAAATGACTTCTGATAGCTCCCTACAAACTAGTATCAGTTATCTATTGAATGTCAGCTCTAGATACAACAGCTCACTGAAAAAAGAGCTGATCGTGTAGCTCAGAGCTCTTCACTGGCGACCTTATCCTGTGACTGCTGCAACAAAATTCTCCACCAGCACAGTAATTTTCTCTTTAGCATCTTACATAACGGAAATATCGAATGTCCCCAAACATTCAGAGTGCTACTGAAAATCAACACGAGGTATACCTAACTCTTCCTTCTCCTTCATTCTACAGACTTTAGGCATTACACAGATGGTATAGTTCCAATGCACAGGGTGAATTTTCCACATGCGGTTTCAAGGAGGAACCACTGAGGGAGGCTGACAGCACACAGTGGAAGGGCCCAGCCGTTTCGTCCCTTTCTGGCAGCTTGCTTTTGCCACCTAGTGGGGGAGGCGGTTTCATAGTCAGGTTTTGTGTTTTGTTAAGAATGATCTTCAAGATCCAAGGGTAGAGTTCAGCTTCTTCTTAGAAAATGAGCATAACATGCTTTTCTTTCGTATTGAGGATTCTAGATAGATTTTTGTTTTATAACCTTAAGTAATTTTTCCAAGTTGGCCTGTTCCATGTCTATTGGTTTTCTTTCAAGCAGTTATTTTTCATTATAATGATGAACTTAGAAAATTCAAGGCAAAATAAAAATCTCTTTGTATACATTCATCATTTGTAACTCTGAGAAAAATATTGGCCTTTTCCTGTTTTTATTATTTTTTTAAAGTCACTTTTCACTCCATTACCTTGTAGTCTCCTACAGGTCTATGTTTTGGCTCATCCCTGGGTTTTTACACCTAGGTAGAGACTAAATCAATACATTTATCCCCAATTTCTCGTGGTGGCTCTAATCTCAGATCTTCAGGTATCTACTGAATGTCATTTCTAGAACTAACATTTAATACATCATAAACCTAACTCATCCTCCTCCAAAAGAATCGAAGGGTGGACTTTCCTCCTGAGCCAGTGTGGTTGCTTAACTGAGCCAGGGTGCAGCCTCGGGCTAAAAAATGGTAGAAGAGATTTTTTCCCCCAAGTATGTAAAAATTAACAAAACAAGTTAAGCAAAAGGAACAATCAGAAGTCAGGATCAGTGCACTGGGCTGGGCAGGAGGAAACTCGATGATCAAGAGTGAGGGTGGAGCAGTAAGAACAGGAACCGAGGTCAGGGCCATGGGAAATTTGAAGCAGGTCATAAAGCCAAGGCTAAGAAAACTGGAAACTAGAGGTAGGAGAGGCCGGAGAGCGGACCACAGCTGAGGCCTTAGGCGCGAGGACCGTGGAAGTGTGGAGGGCTGAGGATCCCCAGGGGGGAGGAGTCTTGGCCTGGAACTGCGTTGGTGATATCTGTTTTTCCAGTCTACCTTTGTCCAAATGACAAAAAAAAAAAAAAAAAAAAAAAAAAAAATTCCCATGGAGATTCTGCTGGAGTTTTTTGAGGTTCTTGACATCAAAATTTCTGCTAACCAAAATTTCCATGATCATAAGAGCCTTATCATTGAAATTTATAAAGATATTTTAAACAGGTTTGTTGAGGCATAATTAATATACCATAAAGTTCATCTATTGTAGTTTCAGTAAATCTAGGAAGTTGTGTAAATGTCACCACAAACTAGTCTTAAAACATTTCCACCACTATATTTCCACGTAGGGACCAGCAGATGGCATAATGGTCATGTCACTGCACTCTCACATAGCTGACTGCGGCTCAAGTTCCAGATCTGGCAGCTTAAGACTCACGCCAGGTGTGTGTGCATGCATGCCCAAAATCCCTAGAGTAGAATAGAGAAGGGAATGCAGCACGGCCATCCACCATGGGGGATGATTTCTCTCTTTCTGTCTTTCTCTGTCTCTGTCTCTCCAGTGAGTGCATGTGACCTTTAGCAAAAAAACAAATAAACAAACAAAAAAACTCTCTCTTTAAAAAAATAAAAAAGGTCCCCAGTGACCATCCGCAGATAGTTCCTGCTCTCATTCCCAGCTGAACACAACCACTGATCTACTTTCTGTCTCTATAATTTGCCTTTTCTGGAAATTTCATGAAATGATTTCATATAAATTCATTATGTAGTCTCATGTCTGATGTCTTTCATATTGCATGTGTTTGAGGTTAACCCATGCTGTAGCATGGATGTAGTTTTTTATAATTCAGTAGTTCACTCTTTTTCATTGCTGAATAGTATTCTATCATATGGATATACTATACTTTATTTACTCATTCAACCAGCTGGTGGACACTCAGACTATTTCCAATTTTTAACTAGTATTAATAATGCTGCTATTAATATTTACATACAGGGGCCAGCAGGTGGTGTGGTGGTTAAGGTGCTGGACTTCCACATAGCAGACTACAGTTTGAGTCCTGGACCTGGTGGCTTTCTCTCTCCTTCTCTTTCTCTCTCTCTCTCTTTCTCTCTCACATCTTATAGCCAATTTGAAAAAAAAAATTGATAATGATAAATAAAATTAAATTTTAAAAATTTACATACAAGTTTTCGTGTAAACTTATGTTAATCTTTCCTGGGTAGATTCCTTCAAGTAGAATTGCTGTATCATGTGGTAAATTTATGTGTTTTTTTTTTTTCCTAATCATCAACAGCACATGCACACATCAGAGAGACAGAAAGAGAGAGAAGAGCACCCTCAACAGGGTCTCGTCACACTGAGAGCCCCTCTCCAGCCCTTCAGCTCATCAGGATTGTGAGTGCTCGTGTGTATACCCATCATGCTTTCCGGCTGAACTGGAGGCTGAACCCACAGTCAGTATGTGGCTTCCAGTACTGCAGTCCAGTACATTACAGACTGGACCATCTAGGCTGGGCTTATGTTTAGTTTTTAAAAAAAACTGCCAAGTAGTTTACCAAAGTGATCTTATATTCCCACCAGCCATCCATGAAGGTCCTAGTTTCCACATATCCTCACCAACATTTGTTATTATATGCCTTTTTGAGCATAGCCATCCTCGTGGGTGAAAAATTGTATCTTCTTGTGATTTTCACTTTGTATTTCCTTGATAACTAATAATACTGAGCATCTTTTCCCATATTTATTATCCAATTGTACATTTTCCTCTGTGTACTCTTTATAGCATTTATTCATCATTTTTAAAAGATTTTTGCCATAAGATGTGTGCGTTTGCTAAAGAGAGACAGAGATAGTTAGAAAATGAGAAATCACCCTGGAGGTGGGATGGCTACACCACAATCCCTTCTCCTCCACCCTCCTCCTGGGATTTTGGGCACACACACACACCCTGTGTGATTTTTGAGCCGCTGGGTCTGAGAGTCGAATTGCAGTCAGCCATGTGGGAGTTCAACACCTTCATCACTACGCTACCTGCTGGCCCTCATTTATTCATTTTAATTGAGTTACCTTCTTAAGTTAGAGAACCTCTGTATGTATGTGGATATAATTCATTTATCAAACAGATGATTTATGCACATTTTCTTCTAATCAGTGACTTGTTTTTACATTTTTTAAAAATGGTGTCTATACAGCCCAAAAGTTTCAAATCTGATAAAACTCAATTTACCAATTTCTTCTTTCATGAATCATGTTTTCAATGTTGAGCCTGGCCTAACCCAAGGTCATGAAAATTTCTCTTAGGTTCCTTCCAGAAGATTTACAGTTAAGTCTATGACCTATTTTGACTTAATCTTTGCACAAGGTAAGGTTCTAAATTAATCTCTTTCAGATGGTCATTCAATTTTCCCAGTATCATTTGTTGAAAACACGATCCTTTCAGACCAGCTCCATGATCTGGTGACTAAGGGAGCTGGATCTCACATGGCTAACCATACAGTTTGAATTCAGGCCCTGGAGGCTTGAAAAATATGCCAGGTGGGGAACCAGCAGTTAGCGTAATGGCTATGTCGCTGGACTCCCATGTAGTCGACCGCGGTTCGCGTCCCGGACCCGGTGGCTTAAAACTCACGCCGGGCGCGTGTGCGTGCGTGCCCAAGATCCCGAGAGGAGAAGGTCGGAGAAGGGATTGCGGCATGACCATCCCCCCTGGGGGGTGATTTCTCGCTTTCTATCTCTATGTCTCTCTGTCTGTCTGGCGAGCGCACGCGCCCTATAGCGAAAAAAAAACTCTCCAAAAAAAAAATATATATATGCCAGGTGCATGGGTGCAAATCCAACAGGATGAAGAATGGAGGAGGAACTGTGGCATGACCGCACGTGCTTGGGGGTGCTTTATCCCTCTCACTCTCTTTCTCTCTCTGGTGAGCATACATGTCCTCTGGCAATAAAAATCTTTAAAAAATAAAAAGACCACCCTTGCGCCCCCACACATTCTTTGCCAACTTCCACATTTCTATCTTTTCTCATGTTGTTTCTCCTATGTGGAATATAATCTGTCTGCGAATTTTTGGCCCGTGAACTCCTAACAGAAGCTTGACGGAGCGAATTCCTCTGCTCCTGGTCGTTCCTGTACTCCACGGCCTTCTGATATTGATGAGGACCTGGGCCAGCTGCAGTGGCACAGCAGGAATGCAATGCTTCGTAATGCTGAGGCCATGAGGGAAGGACCTGGGTTCTTCATTCTGAGGACCCCCTGTGTACTCTGCACACATGTCCATGACCCTGGGTGGCTGAGGTTGGGGCTTGGATTGTAGCACGAAGATCCTATTAGTGGTACTCCCACATACTCCTTATGGAACCAATTTTAAAACTTAAAAAAAAAAAAAAAAAAATCACAGGACCAGAGCAGATGGTGTAATGGTTATGTTGCTGGACTCCCACGTAGTTAGCAGTGGTTTGAGTCCTGGACCTGGCAGCTTAAACTCACACTGGGTACATGTGTATGCGTGCCCAAGATCCCAAGAGGAGAAGGCAGAAGGGACTGCAGCATAGCCATCCCCCTTGGGGAGTGGTTTCTCACTTGTTTGTTTGTCTCTCTGTCTTACCAGCATGCACATGTGGAAACCTATAGCAGAAACCTCTCTTAAAAATAATAATAATAATAATAATAATAATCATTCATGGGCTGGCCCTGTGGTCTAGTGGTTAAGGAAGCTGGAACCCACACAGCTGACTGCAGTTCAACTCTCAACCCTGGCCATTTAAAAACCTGTCAGACACAAATGTAGGTGAGCCCCAAATCTCAACAGGATGGAGAAATAGAGAGAAAGGGGACCAGCAGTTGGCTTAATGGCTCTGTCGCTGGACTCCCGTGTAGTTGACCACGGTTCGAGTCCTGAACCCGGTGGCTTAAACTCACATTGGGCACGTGTGCGCGCGTGCCCAAGATCCCAAGAGAAGAATGGAGGAGAAGGGATTGCAGCGTGGCCTCCCCCCGGGTGGTGATTTCTTTCTTTCTGTCTCTCTCTGGCAAGCACCTTATCGCAAAAAAACTCTCCTAAAAATTAAAAAAAAAAGGAGATACTTTTTAGTATCCAATACACTGATGGACATACAGCTGGGGCTTAATGCATGCTTGTTGAATGAATAAACTAAAGTGCTCCTCGATTTCCAATGGAAATTTTCAAAGATCTCTGCAAATAATCACTTTCAGATTCCTTTCCCTGAAGAATTTAACTTTTATGTATACTTTCAAAAGCTGGGGTGATCTAAAAAACATTAAATAATTAGGAAGGCACAGAAACCAACAACAAAAAAATTGTACAATGAAACAGAATCCTGATAACTGCTGGGCCAAGCAATGATTTGTTAGTTCCTAGACTGTGGGGACATCCCAGAGGTCCTGGCCATGAGGCCATGATGGCAGGGGGTAAAAAATGAGGCAGCAGCTACTCACCAAATGATAAGGAAGTATTTAAACAAAATTGGTACCACAGTATCGAAGGACATACTCAGCATCAGCTCGGTCAGCAAGCAGATTGACAATCTTTGGATTCCAGTAGAATATTAATGTCTATAAAATGGAATTCTGTCAATTTGGGGCCATTCTGGATTCGAGGAATAAAATGAGAACAATGAGACTCTGACATGTTAGCTGCAGACAAGAACAGCATATAGTCAGAAGCTACTGTCAAGGATCAGTTAAGCAGTATAAGATCAGAGTAAGAAGCACCCACAGGCTAGGCAAAGCCAAATAAGTCCCTAGGTGGGTAACCAGGAGTCAGAGCTTCAGGTCAGGAGATGGGATCAGCCAAGCAGACAGCAAAGGCATTGTAGGTGAGGATCCCAGCAAGTGCATATGTCAACAACAAGGAGACTGACCTCCAGGCAACTCCTCTGAACAACAAAAAGAATAGTTTCCTTGGGAACCAGCAGTTAGCGTAATGGCTATGTCGCTGGACTCCCACGTAGTCGACCGCGGTTCGCGTCTCGGACCCGGTGGCTTACAACTCACGCCGGGTGCGTGTGCGTGCGTGCCCAAGATCCCGAGAGGAGAATGGAGGAGAAGGGATTGCGGCGTGACCATCCCCCCTGGGGGGTGATTTCTTGCTTTCTATCTCTCTGTCTCTCTCTGTCTGTCTGGCGAGCGCACGCGCCCTATAGCGAAAAACCTCTCCAAAAAAAAGAATAGTTTCCTATCTGTGATTAGAAAGCCACGGAAAGGCACGATCTCTCTTTGCAGGTGAATTAGATGAAGCAGAATGGAAGTCTGTCAGCACACCAGCCTCTGAGTGAGCAGTGGAAGTGTGAATCTTGGCAGAGATGTGATATACCTGCCCAACAGCAGTGACCCTGACCTAGGTTTGTTGGTGATGTATCACTGCACCCACCTAGGAAGAGTAATGGAAGACATTTTTTTTATCACTACCCTGATCTCATAATTTAATTTTACATATGTTAAATATTTGGGGCCTTAAAAGTATCTTCAAATTCCTTCCATCAGAGCATGCAAACAAATCAATTAACTGGAGATTTCTTAAATATATGATCTGAAAAGGCATTAACTGCCCACTGAGAGACAGAGGGCAAGCCAAATAAGTATTAGCAATGAAAGAATAATATTGAGGATTTTGAACAATAACCAGTCACTAGTTTGTCTCAAAAGGAATTTTGGACATGGGGATACACGTGACTTAATTAAAGGTGCATTGCTAAGGGAGAAGTGACTAGTTTTGAGTTTAAATAGTGTAATAAATCACATATAACACCATAATTGGAGTTTATGAGGAAGGTAATACTCTTTAGGTTGTAAAAGTGACCTCCAGTGGCAATAATGCTCTCAAATCTGTGGCCTAGGGAGCTATATTCCATTGATCGTCACTTTTTAAAAGTCTATTTAGGCAACAGCTTTGCACTGTAACTTTCACATCCATTTAGCCAATTATATACATTTGGTATTTATTGGTTTAACAATGTATTTGGTTGTGATTCATTAGTAGGAACTGTTAACACAAAGGTTTTTAGAATTTTCCCCCAATGATCTTCAAATCAACATCAAAAATTGAGAAATACAAATGGTAGGAATACTACCTAATTCCTACCTAAATATTTTGAATTTAGAGGGGATATTAAGAAATAGAATTTTGAGTTAAAAATGAAGGACCTATTGACACACAACATGCATACAGGTACAAAATTGAATAAAATTTATTAGAAAATCTAGAAAACACTTTTTTTTTTTTTGGAGAGGTTTTTTGCTATAGGGCGCGTGCGCTCGCCAGACAGAGAGAGAGAGACAGAGACAGAAAGCGAGAAATCACCCCCCAGGGGGGATGGTCACGCCGCAATCCCTTCTCCTCCATTCTCCTCTCGGGATCTTGGGCACGCACGCACACGCGCCCGGCGTGAGTTGTAAGCCACCGGGTCCGAGACGCGAACCGCGGTCGACTACGTGGGAGTCCAGCAACATAGCCATTGCACTAACTGCTGGTTCCCTAGAAAACACTTTTGAAATCTATTTACACTTTAATTAGTCTCCCAGGAGATTATTAGCATGAAATTATCTTCAAAGAGACAATCTGCTGTGAAACACTATGCAACAGGTAAGTGGAGGTACTAATTAGATAACCACGCTAAAAGTCTTTTCAGTGCAGTTGGGAAAAGTCAGGTTTTTTTCAACCTAAAATTCATATATTTTGCTTTTTAAAATGGCTGTCATTTTTTTTTTTTCCCAGAAAAAAGGCGGGACGAGAAAAGTAATAAGTAAGTTCATGGGTTTTGACTACATTCCAAATTTAATTTATAGCTCAAATTAATAAGCCACTCGTGTGCTCAATATCATTGGATATATGTAACCTCTTAGAAATGTGGTCATGCTATACTAAGCATAAATGAAATTATGAGTTAGTTATAAAATACATAATATTTGATTTCCCTACCTTCCTCTATAACTCACTGTTGGTTCTAGAAACTGCTTATATATGTGAAATGAAAGAAGTGAAAGATCACTATGGAAACAACAGAACATTCTCTATTACTTAAAAAAAAAAGTTTACCTATGAAGTGTTTCTAAATGGGATTTCAGTAAGATGACAAAAATAACTTTTGCTACAGGCAAACTGTCTTTCAATACTCTGATCAATACTAATGAAGACAGACTTATTACTCCCTTAGAGAATAAAGTCAGTTTTTACTGTAAGGTAAATAAATTCAAAATTCACAGTCGAGTCTAATTGTGCTACAACATGGGCACCATCTCCAGGAAATGAACTCCTTTCCAAAAGAAAATGAACTTGGAATGATCATGTTTAAGGTAACATTTGATACAAAACTCAACTGGCAAATATCTAATGTTCTTCTTCCTTTTATTTTTTGAGAGGTTTTTGCTACAGGGCGTGTGCGCTCGCCAAGGAGACAGAGAGAGAGAGAGAGAGACAGAAAGTGAGAAATCACCCCCCAGGGGGGTGGCCACACCGCAATCCCTTCTCCTCCATTCTCCTCTCGGGATCTTGAGCACGCACGCACATGTGCCCAGCGTGAGTTTAAGACACCAGGTCTGGGACTAAAACCACGGTCAACTATATGGGAATCCAGCAACATAGCCATTACACCAACTGCTGGTCCCTAAATAAATAATTCTTTAAAAAAAAAAAAAGGTCAATGTGCCTTTTTAGATAGTTCTCTTTTGGAAAAGGGATTATGGCATGGCTATTCTCCCTGGGTGATAATTTCTAACTTTCCCTCTCTCTGTCTCTCTCTGGTGAGCACACATGCCCTATTAAAAAAAACCTAAAAAAAAAAAAAGTATACAAACACACAAATACACATGTTTATCTTTTAGGGGCAAACCCTTTAGTCCAGTGGTTAAGGGAGCTAGATCCCACCTTGCTGACTATGGTTCAAATCTCGACCTAGTCGTTTAAAAAACATGAGGGATGCATGTGTATATGTGCACCCAATCCTGACTGGATGGAAAAATTGAGAAAGCACTGCACCTTGACCACTCCACCATGACTAGGGGGGAGCTCCCCCCACCCATCTCTCTCTGGTGAACACACATGCCCTCTGACAATTAAAAAGAAAGAAAAATATATATCTAATTATAAAAAGTAAACAAAAACCAATGTAAATTCTGAATTTTGGCACCTCCAGGACCTCCTACGAGGTGCCAGTGGCAGTGATCATATCCAATCTGTCAACACCCCAGAGTACTGGGGCTTGGTACGTGCAGCAAGAAAAGCAGCTGAAGTTCAAAGCCCACACTGAATCTATATAACTCAAAGAATGCCAGAACTCATCGCAGTTACCTCTAGGATGACAATGTGAGGCTTGAAATATAACTTTTATATTAATAAAATAAGCTTTACTTGTCTTAATTATAGCTCAAACCTATGAGGTGCTTGCCTCTTTCGATTCTGAGGTATGCAGACAAGAATGACCTTATCCAGTGAATACGGACTTACATACTACCCTGCAGATGTTAGGGTCAGAAGCCCCTGCTACTTAGAGAAACTAATTTAGGACAGCAAGAACACCCTCACATGCGTGATAAGCTAAAAACTATTGGAAGATAGATAAATAGATCAGTAAAAGAATGTGCAGATACAACATGGATTCTTACAGACAGTTACATGTCTTCATAGTACGCGAATACTCTGAGGCCAACATCTAGACGTGTAGAGGTCCGTTCCCCCAAATGTCCTCAGAGGGACATCTCCAGAGAAAGCTTACTGGGCCAAACATTCTATTTCTCTTACTAATTTTTCCAAGCGAATCCTACCAAGTCTAACTCACTCCGATTTTCTTAGATATTCCATTTAATCCCATCCTATGAACATGCCCTGAGTACCTCTTACGTGCCAGAACATAGGCACTGAGAATAGAAAATGACTACAATCTTGCCTGAGTTTGGGGAGGTCACTGCCAAGGAGGAAGAGCAACACAAAATGAGATCATGAGCAAGTGTGGTGAGTGCGAACACGGGGACACGTCGAATGTACAGTCACAGGTTTGGGGAAAGCCTGTGGACTGGTTGGGAACAACTCAGCCTGATTCTACTGACCTGAACATGAACCCTAAAGGTGATGCAGCAAATCAAGAAAATATACAACTGCTACAGTTCATACTCATCAGAGAGACTGTGAGAATTAATCAAAATAATGTACAGACGGCCTAGCACAATAGCACACTCAGTACATGGTAAACACACTATCTATAAATTGGGTTCTTAACTATTTTCCCTTTTAGAACTGTTGATTTTTTTTTTTTTAATTCCAAGTAATGTGTCAAATATGCACTGTCATTTATTCTATCTGATAATCTCGCTTTGTTGGCTGAAAGTCAGATCACAGTACACACTAATATACATGTGTGTTATGCTTCATTGGCTAGTTAATGCTCAGTTAAATGGTTGATTTATTAATTCATTCTTTTATTTATATAAAACAAGTAAGTTCCTGAGCTAATCTGAATGTAGCAAGGTAGGCAGCAGTAAAACTATTCATTAGAAATTAAGTTATAGTTTTGTTTTTGAAAAAAAATTCTGCCAGAGGGTATATGCACTCACTGGAGAGAGGCGGGTGGCACAGGGAAGTGGGGAGGAGTGAGGAAACACCTGCTATGGGGACTAGTCATGCCAGAGTCCCTTCTCCATTTATTCCTTTTTGGGATTTTGGGCATGAACACACACACACACACACACACAGTGTATTTCTCAAGCTGCCGGGTCCGGGACCTGATTTGCATATTTGGCTGTATGGGACCCAGCAACCTTAACCACTGTGCCTCGGGCTGGCCCTAAACCAAAGTATTTTTACTAAGCCATGTCTACTTACCCAATCTCTGTGAGATTGGTGAGACTGACAATGCAATCTGAATGAAGAAAACAGAGAGACAGGAGAGTTTATGACTGACTGTCACTAGAAGGTGAATAATGTTATTAAGTGAGACAGGAAGAGGTACTCGGTAACATCTAAAAGTGATGAAGAAAGCTGCAGAAAAGGTGTCAGGTCAACGAGAGAGAATATACAGTAGTCCTTGGCAAGTTATATGAAATCAGAAGATTCCACAACTTTCTGCCCTGTTACTAAGGATTTTGCTTTTAATAACAAAAAACATTATCATTTTCCTTTCTAAATAGGATATATTGGAAAATATTGAGCAGAACTTTTGCTAGCTCGATCTTAAAAATAAAAAGTTCTTGCCTCAGTTTATAAACGAGTATGTGCACTGAAACTATATGCTGTGCAATTTTTAAATTTCCCAAGATGACTGGCTCACCAAGGACTAAAACTGTTACCTTTGAGTGTTCTGTGTTAGTGGAGCACTCCCACATGGTTGCTCACAGGTGGTACATGTCTGGGGAACGATTCAGCATCTGGAAATGTAATCTGTTTTTCTTCTAGACAACTAAATATTCTAAAGTGATGTGAATTTCTAGGGTCACACTTGTTGTGATGAGCAAGGTAAACACATGTAGAACATTCTCACCCAGATACCACGGGGAGCTCCAGACAAATCCAGCCTGGAAGAGAACTCAGAGTTCCCATGTAGGAACCTCAGAACCATAAACCTTTTCCTTGATGTCAGACTAGAGTGGGCTCAGACCACTTCTTGGTAACTAATTACTCTAGGACGTCTGCAGCAGGCCTTAACCAATCCCTGGATTTGGAGGAGCTCTAAAGCAGGCTATGGGTTAAATCTGGTGCATTCTGAGGCAGATCCAACATGCCCAGAGAGTACAGGAGAAGCAAGGGGACATCATTCTCCTCCTCCTCAGGGTCAGTGCCATATGAGCATTGGATAAAGCAATTAACCTGGCTTTAAAAAATAAATTATTTTATTTAACTTTATTTATTTTAATTTGACCAGATGGGGTGGGGGGGGGGGGTAGCGCGCCACCAGGCACCAGGTCCAGAATTCATATTACGGTCGGCCATGTGGGAGTCCGGCGCCCTTAACCACCAGGCCACCTGCCGCCCTGACCTGGCTTTTTTCTTTCCTTTTTTTTTTTTTTTTAAGTTTACTCAGGTATTATCTACACACAGTAAAATCTACCCTTTGTAAGAATGGTTCTCTTGAGTTTGCAAATGCATACAGTTGTGTTTCTATCACCATAATCAGGTCAGGGCACATTTCACTCACCCTCCCCCCCAGATTCGCTCACGACACTCCCTAGTCAGTCTCTCTCTATACCTCCCGCACCTGGCAACCAGTGATCTGCGTTGTATCACTACGGTTTTGTCTTTTCTAAATGCAACTGAAGTGGAATCTACAGTGTGTAGCCTTTTGATTGGTTTCCTTTTCACTACCATGATGCACAGGCAACAAAGCCAGTGAAACCTGGACACAGTGCGTGAACAGAGAACGGCTGGAATGGAAGCTGGGAAGGGGACATGCTGTAACAGGTTTCGCATTTATAGCTGGTGGTGGGATGTCACTGGAAGATTGTGAGTAGCTGAATAATGTATCCTGATAAACTTAAAAATAATTTTGGCTGCTGACAGAAGGCAGAGCATGGTGTAACAAACATAGGAAAAAAGGAGGCTAGTTTAGAGGTTACTGCCATCATCTGGATTACAGACAGCAGTAACGTAAATGAGAATGCTAACACTGGAGGTGGTGAAAGGCGTCAGATCACAGCGTAATTTAGAGGAGGAGGACTCTGGGCCTGGGTGTAGCATGTGAGAGGGAGTCAAAGATGGCTCTAAGAATGGCCTGAGCAGCAAGAGATAGGGTGGTGCCATTTACCAGGAGGAGGGGAAAGAAAAGACAGGGGAAATGGGCGCTGCAGGTTTGGTAGGGGGGATGGAGAATGAATTCCATAAATGTGTGCAGCAGCACACGGATGAGTCTCTTCCCTGATCATTTTGTCTCTCTCTACTGACCTTTGATAGAGAATGTCACTTAACCATCCTGTCCTGTTACTCTTTAACAGTGAGTGTGCTGATATTATAGTCAGTCTCCTCGTCACTAAATTTCTAGAGAAAATGAAAAACATAAGAAGACAAACTGTGAAGGCTCAAGACGAGAGAGCTCTACTCTTCACTTTATTTTCTACAAAGGCATAGACAACAGGCGTTTCGTAAGTACTGCCTCTAAATTTCTCATATTTTTTTGTTTTCTCAGAATACTTATCCTGTTCATTCAATTGAATTGACTCAAAGGGAATGTATTTTTTTAAACTTTTTTAGTTTTGAAGAGGTTTTTTGTTGTTTTTGTTGTTGTTGTTTGTTTGTTTTTGTTTCTGTTTTCTCTAGGGCACGTGCACTTGCCAGAAAGACAGAGACAGACAGAGAGACAGAAAGCAAGAAATCACCCCCAGGGAGGATGGCCACACCACAATCCCTTCTCCTCCATTCTCCTCTCGGGATCTTGGGCATGCACGCGCACATGCCCAGCGTGAGTCCCAGGTCCGGGACTCAAACTGCAGTCGACTACATGGGCATCCAGCAACATAGCCATTACGACAACTGCTGGTCCCGGGAACGTATTTTTTTAACTATTGTAATTTTTCTTTCTTTTTTTTTTTTTTTGGAGAGGTTTTTCGCTATAGGGCGCGTGCGCTCGCCAGACAGACAGAGACATAGAGACAGAAAGCGAGAAATCACCCCCCAGGGGGGATGGTCACGCTGCAATCCCTTCTCCTCCATTCTCCTCTCGGGATCTTGGGCACGCACGTACACGCGCCCAGCGTGAGTTGTAAGCCACCGGGTCCGAGACGCGAACCGCGGTCGACTACGTGGGAGTCCAGCGACATAGCCATTACGCTAACTGCTGGTTCCCTAATTTTTCTTTCTTTAACATGTTCTCCTGTTTGCTGATATTTTTAAGTGAATGGGTTATAGCATTTAATGATCCATCTTTTCCATTTCATGAAATTAAGTTTATACTCCTTCTGTGGTAAAGGAGTGACTTTGCTTAGACAGACCCGCCCCTGTCCTCAGGATAAGGAGGGGGTAGTGGCAACATAATGTAGAAAAGCCAGAGGTTTATCCTGGGCCTCCTTTCCCCAGGGAGCCCATTATCCAAGTACAAGGAAGGAGCACTGATCATACAACTATCCCTGAGGCCACCAAAGGGCTGTCTGATATACAAGATGATCACTCCTGTTGTGTTATTTCTTCATTCATCCTATGACACATTTCTTGAAAGATTTTTTTTCAAGAGAGATTTTTTTCTGTAGAGCACATGTGCTCACCAGAGAAACAGAGAGACCGAAAGCATGAAATCACTCCACCAGAGGGATGGCCATGCCACAATCCCTTCTACCACATTCTCCTCTCAGAATTTTGGACACACACACAAACGCACCTGGCATGAGTTTTAAGCCACCGAGTCCAGGACTCGAACCACGGTTGACTATGTGGGATTCCAGTGACATAACCATTATGCCATCTGCTGATCCCGAAAGTTTCTTTTTTATAAATTAAAATGTCATGTAAATTTGTGGTCTATAACACAACTGTACTTGCTTTAATGTAAAAGTATCTCCATTTACTTACCGTTGAGTAAAACTGATCCTCCAGATGGCACATAGGACCACAGTGCGGGCTGTGCACAGTGCACCCCAAAGGGGCACATTCACACACTGTCATTGTGAGTTTGTCTACTACAAAAATTTTCTGTTGGATAGCAGTAAAAGGGCTTAGGAGGTGCATGTTTGTAATATGTACAGGTACTACACAGCTAATAGCAGCCCTGGACTTTCACATGATTTTGGCACACGCCTGAACAAGCCTTCTCATGTTATACAAAGAAACAAGGTCCCACAGCTGGTTGACAGCAGAGTTGGGTTTGACCCTAGCTGCCATTCTCAGTTCCGTTCGGTGCTCTTTTGCAGTAACGCGCTGCCTCTGCTAACCCGTGCTACTCCGCTCAGATTCGCAGGTACTAATACACTTGTTCACTTCTTTACTCACCCTCAGGAAAGACCTTTGCAGGGTTTGTATCCCATGTCGCTCTTGTCATTTGTTTCTGCCATGACTGGACACAGGGATAGTCAGATACAGAGGTGGCTATGCTTACCCAATGTTCCAAAGGGCAAAGTTGCTAGACTGTAAGCCTCACTGGAGCAGAAACGCTGACTCACATGTGTTCTTAGCAGCTGGCATGTAGCTAGAACACGGTTTTACACAAGGAAACATAGCACTTTCTGTAAGCTCATTTAAGGCGTGCCCCTCAGATTCCTGCTGCACTCTCTTCTGCAGCTAGGGCGTACATCAGAGCGAAAGCCCGAGAAGCACTGGTGTGATCTCTAAGCTGCTTTCCAGTCAACCTGCTATAACTATTTCGTTTTGGGTGGGTTCATTCAACTAGGAACTGCAGGAAGATCAGCTGTAGGATCACTGACACGGACCTTGTAAGTCATCTAACTCAACACCCTCATTTAACATTCCAGGAAACAGAAACAAGCAGGTGATAGAATCCATCCAGGCAGCTGCTACTGACTGATGCCCTAGTTTGTTCCTAAAACTTAGATTTTGCTGATCATCAGTTAATTAACTGCTTTTTCCTGAATATCAAAAAGCCTTCCCACCATCCAACAACTGATGACTAGAAATACACAAGGTCACGGATATGGTGAGCTAGAGAGGTATGTCCATAAGAACATTTCCAGAGATCTTACTGGAGTTAGACAGTGATAAACCTTGAGTCTGAAAAAATAAACTCTAATGTGCTTTTATTTTCTCCATGCAAGAAGCATTACTCAGATAAATGGGGGAGGGGGAGATGATTAGACAGATTAAAAATATTATAAGTCCTCAAATTTATTGAAAACTCAATGTGAAAGTGAGTTATGAATTTTCCATACATGAATGGTTAATTTTAAAATCTTAGCTGGCTAGTCATAGAGTAAACTGTACATGTCTCCTTTCCCTGACTCTGAGCTTGAAATTCTATGACCTGATCATTTAGTTTAATGTGATGATCAGCTTAACTGAAAACATGTATTATCTTATAAACAGTATGTATTCACAAGCTGCTATCTGCATAATCAAAGGAATTTTTTCATTAATAAATAATATGCTTTTCAGATTTTCCACTTCATTTCAGAAATAAAAGTTTAAAAGTAAAAGCAACAACAGTGGAACTTCATTTCAACAATATCCTCAGTTATGGGACTAAGTTGATAGTTACGAAAGTTCATACATTTATTGTATATACATTCTATAATAAAAACTCTCTTTCCCAGAACCAAATGGGTTATCATGGTGAGACTCCACTGTTATCTGCACTGTCTCGTTAATCCTTCCTCGTATATATAAATATTAAAGATAAAACCGGCCCCCAGCCTGGTGGTTAAGGCAGCCGGAAGCCACATTGTTAACTGTGAGGTCTGAGTCTCAGACCTTGTAGTTTGAAAGACTCGCTGGGCATGTGTGCATGTGTGCTCAAAATCCCAAAAGGAGGGTGAGATGGAGAAGGGATTGTGGTATGACTATGACCCGTGGGGAAGTGCCTTTCTTGCTTTCTCTTTCTCTCTCTTCCTCTCCCTCTCGCTCCGTGTCTCTATCTAGTGAGCACACATGCACTCTGACAAATTTTTTTTAAAAGTAAAAAATAGTTTGTAGGGCAATTATTTCTTCCTTGCTTCTATGTTTAAATTGACAATCAACTGCAAACAATGAGTCCTAAAATAACTTAAATCTTATAAGATATCAGTTTCTCAATACAAATAATTTCAATTTTTCAAGTCTATAAAATGGTGCTCGTGAAGAATGGACTACGGAAAGCAAAGCTGTATGTGTGCACAGAGCTTCCATTTTGGTGGCCTCCGATTTCTTAGCTGGGCTGTAAGACAGCAAAATGGCAGTGGCATATTATACCTGGTCATGGCTGGCTTCAATGGAGCTTCCAATAGCATGGAAAGTCATCTGCACAGGGGCTAATGTCAGACAGGTCACACACTCTCTGCCACTTTGTCTATCACAGTAGTGAACCTATAACAGAACACACGCAATCTGCTGAACGCCATTTTTAAAGAGGGAGCCTGATGCAATAGGTCCTTTTTCAAAGGGTCGAGACTTTAAGAAAATTTCAAATAATGTATGTAGAACACATTCAAGTAGATTAAATCTTATTAGAACCCTCTATTATCTATGGAAAAATCTATTAATTCCATCTTAAATCTCCTGAGGACTTTAAGAAAGTTTAGAAAAGTGTTATACAAAGTGTTTCACATTATAGCTAATAGAAAAATTCACAGCAGAAGGTGTGGTGATTAAGGTGCTGGATTCCCACATGGCTGACCACAGTTTAAGTCCCAGACCTGGTGACTTGAAAATCACTCTGGCATGTGTGCATCTGTGCCCAAAAATCCCAGGTGGAAAATGGAGAAGGGATTAGGTGTGATGTGGAAAATGGAGAAGGGATTGTGGTGAGATATCATCCCTCTCACTGTCTTTCTGTCTTTCTCTGGCAAGTCCACATGTCCTATGGCAACACCTTTAAAAAATCCACATTTAAATGCTACACCTATCTTTAAGATCTAACTTTTCAAAATGCATAATGCATAAAGAACTCACATGTAAGCCTAAGTTAAAGTTCATTTGATTCTAATAAAACTTTGTCAACCTAAATTTTCTCTCATCTTTGACTTTGTGTATGTGGTTGCCATGTAATTGGCAGTGACATTCCTCTGTTTCTACATTTACAGTCCCTATGAAACCTCGGTTGAATACATCTATCATCATATCATGTTCTGTTTGAAATTTTGACATTGCAATCAAATTGAATTAAACTGAAATGATTTGTAATGTGTAGACCAAAATAAAGTTGCCACAATATTATTTTTCATGTAGTTAAATACAATTGTTATTAAAACCACATGTAAGACACTCCAACTCAAAGGTAGGGGGATCTATCTTCCTATTTTAAAAAATTCCATCCTTCCATTTATCTACTTTCAAAAACTTTCTTCAGCGTATTTTTAATTTTAGACTAATAAAATAATAAAGAGCATTTCTTTTGTGAAAGTTGGTGAATGCATGCCTATAGAATGGAATGCAATTCCTACTAATTACATTAGAGGGCAAGTTGGGTTTATTAGATATAACTTGCTCCATTTGTTAAATGTATGTACTTTTAGGGTAAAAGTTTGGGTGAAAACCTTAAATTTATAAGGAAGAAAATTAAAACACATACTAATTTTTGGTCTGATGTTTTGTTCTAATGCTGTGTAACATTCATATACTGGGTCACTGGGAAAGTCATGCATTTTTGCATAAAAATATTTCATGACTTTTCTGATGACCCAATACAGTTATTTATTTATTTTTGAGAGATTTTTGCTATAGAGTATGTGTGCTTGCCAGAGAGAAAGGCAGTAAGTGAAAAATCACCCCGCAGGAAAGATGGCCACACTGCAATACCTTCTCCTCCATTCTCCTCTTGGGACTTTGGGCATGCACACACACACACACACACACACACACCTGGCGTGAGTTTCAAACTGCTGAGTCTAGGACTCAAACCACAGTAAACTACATGGAGGTCCAGCACTTTAACCACTACACCACCTGCTGGTCCCCATATATCTTTATTAAAGAATATGTTCCATATTTAGTTTGTCATGTATAATATAAATCTGATTAAAATGACAATAGTATGAGTCCTAGCTAATGGTTTAATAATTCACCTTCTTTTTCTTTAAGAGATTTTTGCTATAGGGTGCATATGCTTGCTGGAGAGAAAGAGAGACAGAAAGTGAGAAATCACCCCCCCCCTCCCTCGGCCAGAGAAAATGGCCACACTGCAATCCCTTCTCCTCCATTCTCTTCTTGGGACCGTGGGGGCACACACACACGCCTGGCATAAGTTTCAAGTCACCGGGCCTGGGACTACAACAGCAAGTCAACCACATGGGAGTCCAGCACCTCAACCACCACATGACCTGCTGGTCCCAATAACTCAACTTCTCAAAACCAGTATGTTTGTTAAGAATGGCCATCATTTTCTCTGGAGTAGGTAAACTTCTTCTTAGGAATCTGTAAGAGCAGTTTAAAGCTCAAATCAAGTCAATATAAAAGATTTTTCCATGCGACCAGCAGGTGGCATGGTGGTTAAGGTGCTGGACACTCCCACATGGCCAACCATGGTTCAAGTCCTGGACCTGGTGGCTTGCTTTCTCACTTTCCTCTCTCTCTCTCTCTCTCTCTCTCTCTCTCTCTCTGGGCAAATTAAAATGAAGAAATGAATGAATAAATAAATAAATAAATAAATAAATTTTAAAAAAAGATTTTTCCAAAGCACCACTAAGATCATGTTATAAAAATATTTTTTCCAAGTTAACCTGGGGAAAAAGATTTGACAACAGTTTTAATTCACTGTACTACACTTCCTGAGCAAATTAAAAGCCAAGTCAATGTACATGAGTTCAAGGATGTAGAAGTGTGGCTTCCTATGTGCTAGCGAAGTATGATGGGGAAAATGAAACTTATCACTTCACAGATTTAGGCAAAGCCAATAAATGGTGACATTATAATAGGTGCAGTTCACAACCATTTATGCCACTGTTAAAATATGTCTGATATAGTGCTGTTGTAAAATACACTCTTTTAAAGTTAACAAAATATAATCAACATTTCAACACCAACTGAAAGTCTCAATAAAAGACATGACACCCTCTAAAAATACAGAGCGACAGCAAACACACTTATATGTCAGCCTACTAACTGCAGATTTATTCTTCCTCCTAGAGAGTTTAAAATCAGAAAGGGCAGAAAAAGGACAAGACAATTCCAGTCAAAGAGACAAGCTAGAAACTTTGTTTCCATCAATGACTTGATAGCATTACTGGGATTTAACTTTTCTCCTAACTGTATACAATCCCCTATATGCCCTTAATAAAATACTATGCATCCTACATATATTCCATATTAATCTACATATTTAACTGATACAAGAATGCTAAGTGTAAAGTGCAAGGTAACACGCAGCTCCACAGTAATTCCTAACTGGGCACTTGGATGCTCAAAATATACTGATAGATCACATTATCCAGGCCACCAACAGTGGATGAAACCAGCACCTTTCCTTACCCTACCCCTCCTCCAACATTCCTAAGACCAGAAGACTAAGGCCATAAAACAGGAAAAGGGTAGAGGATGGTGTCTCAGAACCAGATCCAGCCCCCACGACACCAAACAAAAATACTGAAAGATGCCAAAATGAGAGGTGAAAAGAAAGAAATCAATCTACACTTTGCCTCCTTGACTTAGTCCATTATTGTGTTGCTAAACAGAAATACCTGAGACTGGGTGATTTACAACAAACAAGGTTTACTTGGCTCATGAGTCTGGCTGCTAGAAAGTCCATATGGCCAGCATCTGGCCAACCTCTAGTGCTGAGTCAAAATGTGACCAAGAGAACCAGGCAGGTCAGCAGGTATATGGAAAGAAAGAGAAAGAGAAAGACAGAGAGGGAAGGGAAAAATAGACTTCTTCACTTCCTGTTTGTCCCTCCCACACTCGCAGATAACTGGATGGTGCCTGCCCACCTTGAAGGCAAGTCTTCCTCGCTCAGTTCACTGACTCACATGTCAATATTTGACAAGGTGTCCACTCACAATGAAGGCAGGTCTTCCACTTAAAGGTCTTACCACCTTTCAATGTCATTACATTAGGAACACACAAATTCTTAGGGGCACATCATTATCTAAACCATAGCACTCCTTTAAGTCTTTTAAGCTTAAATGAATGACTTGCAATGGAAGAATATGAACTTGAGGTTTACACTGAACTGGACTAGATTTTTCTTATGAGAGAGACAGAGGGAGTACGAGCACACAAGGGGGAAGGGGCAGGGATGGGGAAGGAGATTTATTTTGAGAGTCTTAGCATGTAGCAATCCTCCTGACCCTGGCTCTGAATTGGACTAGATTTCTTTTAAAACAAAAGACCAGAAAACTTTGGGATATGCCAAAGATACCACAAAGGAACACAGATAAGAGACTTGACAGAGCATAGAGAAAGCACTGACTGCAGAAATATAAAATCATTTCATGTTTGGGACCACCAGATGGTGTAGCAGTTACATTGCTGGACTCCCATGTAGTTGATCACAGTTCGAGTCCTAGACTGGTGGCTTAAAACTCACGCCTGGCATGTGTGCATGTGTGCCCAAAATTCCAAGAGAAAAATGGAGAAGAAGGGATTACAGTGTGGCCATCTCCCCTAGGGGGGTGATTTCTGTATCTCTGTCTCTCTGGCGAGTGCACATGCCCAGTAGAAAAAAATCTCTCTAAAAGGCTAGGAAAAAAATATGTAAAATGATATATAAAACTATTGCTTGAGGATCCAATTTTGAATTTAAACAAAAAATAGTAATATGCTGATGAAAAGGTCTTAAGAAAGATCACACTTCATATACCTGACCAATGACTCATAAGAACAAGTTTAATATGGCTCTCTTCAGACATATATTTTCTTGGAAATCAAAAAAAGTATTTGTAAAATTGTGAATTTTTAAAAAATGACATTTCGAATGACATTTTGAATTTCACCCTTTTAAATCCAAAATGTATCCTATGATTCAAAGCAGTCGTAAGAAGAAGGTTCCACATGGCTCCTGCGAACTAGGTATTTCAGGGCACAGGAGAAATGAAGATTTTCTACTGATAATTCAGCCTCCGGCAAATGAGCTAGCGGGTTAAAATATTCCTCAATATCTACTGAATCTGCTGCACCAGGGATCACAACAGAACGACAAAGAGATTCTAGATCAATCTTTGTCTGCTTGCTCCTGAACATTCAGACTGAACTTCAAGAATTTGAAAGAAACACACCATCCATCAGATGACAAGAAATCACAGCTGGATCATAAGAAATAGGGGAAAACAAGAAAATACCTCTCCTCCAAGGGAAAAGAGTAACTCTTCTTTTTTTTTTTTTTTTTTTTTTTTGAGAGGTTTTTTTCGCTATAGGGCGCGTGCGCTCGCCGGACAGACAGAGAGAGACAGAGAGACAGAAAGCGAGAAATCACCCCCCAGGGGGGATGGTCACGCCGCAATCCCTTCTCCTCCATTCTCCTCTCGGGATCTTGGGCACGCACGCACACGCGCCCGGCGTGAGTTGTAAGCCACCAGGTCCGAGACGCGAACCGCGGTCAACTACGTGGGAGTCCAGCGACATAGCCATTACGCTAACTGCCGGTTCCCAAGAGTAACTCTTCTTCATCCACAAGCAGTTCGGTGGAAATCATGGAAATGTCTGATAAGGAATTTAAAGCATTCATAATGTCGCAGCTAACAGAGATGGAAGAGAAAAGAGATAATGAACTGCTAAAGAGAAAGGAGAAAGAAGTTGACGAGTTCCAGGAGATGAAATTCTTGCAAGATCTGAAAGAGGAATCACACACTTTACAAAAGACTCAAACAGAACTGTTAGAGATGAAGTCTATAATACAGGAAGTCAAAATCTCCCTTGAAAGTATTAAAAGCAGACTAGATCATTCAGAAAATAGAATCTCAGATTTAGAAGAGAAAATGGCTGGCCTAGAAAAATCCACCACGAAGACTGAGAAAATGGCCCAAATATTTGAGAATAATATGCGAGAAGTACTAGATACCATCAAACGTCCAAACATCCGGATAACTGGCATTCCAGAAGGTGAAGAGACCCATAAGGGCATTGATAATCTATTCCATGAAATCTTGCAAGAAAACTTTCCAAACCTAGAGAGGCATTCAAAGATACAGTCCCAAGAAATACAAAGGACCCCAAATAGAATCAACCCAAGAAGATCTTCTCCAAGACACATTATAGCCGGGTTGACCAAAACCACAGACAAAGACAAGATACTAAGATTGGCAAGAGAAAAACATCAAGTTACTTACAAAGGACATCCCATCAGGCTAACAGCAGATCTCTCATCGGAAACAATGCGAGCGAGGAAAGAATGGGAAAATATATTCAAAGTATTAAGAGAGAAGCAATTTCAGCCAAGAATACTGTACCTGGCAAGATTATCTTTCAGGTGGGAAGAAAAGACAAAAACATTCTCAGATAAACAAAACCTGAAAGAATTTACCAGCACCAGACCAGATCTCCAAGAAGTTCTCAAGGATGTGCTATGTCAGGAAAAGTAAATACAGACACACGGAAATAAGAGTTCAAAAACTAAGAAAGTGGCCAACTTAATCATAGGGACAAGTCTGGAGTTGAATATTATATCCCAGAATTTAATCAGGAAAATTGAACCAGAACAAAAGATAAAAGTACATGAGACTGATAGGTTCATGCACCTACCATTTGAACAGAATCCTAACCTGTTTCCTGGCTTTAAGCAAAGTTCCTTGGCATTTCTTTGATTTAAGTTAAAACTGGTTTTCTTAATAGTAACGAGTGAACTCACCATTGAAAGTAGTTGTAAGAAATTGTGTGATCAATACAATGTGGGTGGGAAAAGAATGGAAGAGAATTGTAGACACCAGAGACAGTGTGAGAAGAGGGTGGGAAAGGACAGAGGGTCAGAAAGAGGGGTAAAAATAATTCTAGGAACTAGAAATGGAAAATTTTTTAAAATATGCATGATTAAGTCACTATGCAGTATATACTGGATGGGAAATCACATTTTGTATGCTGTGATGATGCTTAGGGAAAGAATGTAAATTAAGTTACAAAAAAAAAGTTTCAGAAAAAAAAAATATCTATTCAATGACTGCAGTAAGATATATAGCCCCAGCTAGGTGCTACTTTATAGGATGTGTAAAGTTAGACTTGTGTTCATGGAAATGTATATATCAGCTGTGTTTGCTATGAAAATATTTAGATTAATTAAAGTCTTCAGTAATTCAATAAAATGTGGGGGGAAAGCAGTATAGAAAGCAAACATAGATACCAGAGACAGTGTGGGAGGAGAATGGGAGATGGCAGAGGGTGAGAGATAGGGAATCAAGGATGGGGGAAAAAAAGTAAAACATACAGAAAACAAGAAATGGAAAATTATTTGCTGACAATAACATGTTTGTTGATGTGCTTGATTGAGACAATATACAGTGTACTCTGGATGGAAAATCTCATTTTGTATGCTGTAATGATGTACAGTGAATGAAAGCAAATAAATAAATTGAAATAAAAAAATAAAAAATAAATTTAAAAAAAGCAGTCGTAACAGCCAGGAATCTTAGTACACTATGTTGAAATAGCAATACCAATAAAATTCCATTATCTTCTGTAATGCAAAAATCTTCAGAATACGCTCATTCAGAAAAATCTTTCTGCTTGAACAGAGTAAGTCTACAGCTATGCCCCTGAAAATTCTAATATACAGCCCAGCCTAGATAGCACGGTCATTAGCAGAATGGACCGCAGTGCTGGAAGCCATGTGGCCAGATATGGGTTTGGATCTCTAACCCAGCTGACTTGAAACAGGCCAAGGAAAGGTCCTGACAAGCTGGAGGACCAAAATAAGGGGACAGAGGAATAATTAGGCACTGTTAAGAGTGTTCTTGCCTCTTCTCTTTCCCTGGGCGTGCATATGTGCTCTCTATCATGAATAAAAATAAATTTTAAATTCTAACATATGATATCATAGGATCTTCATTTTCATGAAAGAAAAGTAAACCAAGATAATTTTAGAAGATTACAAGTCATCACCCTATAATTTATTTTAAGATTTATTGTTTATAAGTTATTTTGCTCTCTTTGGTAATGTAAACTGTAAGCAACCTATCTTTATTTTTATAATGCACTTTTTCTGGGTTTATCACACCATCAATTACTATAAACTAACGTTTTGTTTCTTTCTCATTAATTTACAAAAATATTCCACTAAAAGGTGAGATAAATTTCAATGTCAATTACACATGGCTTCCTTTGAAATTTACAACTCTATAGTAATTTTCATTTTAAAAACTATTCTCTATTTTGATTTGTAACCTCATAAGCCCAGAGGAGACACTATACGTGTACATTCTGACACTGACCTAACCAATGTAAAAATTGCTTTTTCCTGAATAGAGGCACAAAGCAGTTCAACTGTTCACATAATTTGAGAAAAAGTAACCTATAAGTCTTAAAATAATTCACATAAAAAGTTAGGTTCATGAAAATGTTCATACCCATTTGAAAATATGAGGGACTATTCCACTGAAAATTTAAATTCCTTAACCCTATCTCCAAAAAAAAGTTGAATCAAACCAATTCCTGCAGGGCTGAAGCTTCTTGATGTTGCAAGACTAGTAAATATTTTACTAATCTCAGCAGGGAACTGGTTAACCGCTTGTCTGTCAGATGTCTTAATGGCCACCCCTGTGAGACAAAAAGAAGGAGGGTGTGAAAAAGTCCAGTGTTTAAAGAAGGTTGTTCGTTTAGATCATTAAGGAAAGATAAAGGTCCCTACATTCATATGGGGTACAGAACACAATCACCATGTCAGGAAAACACATTTGACTAGTACCCCTCCTGTGGATTACCAGTGGAGTCTACCTCATAGCGGGAGGCAGCGACACCATGGTATCTACTGCTTAGGAAGAACAGAGACCTCGAGGAGCCGAGAGCCGCAGTTACACACTAAATCTCACGGTACACCGAGTCTGTACACCAGCTGTACAAAAGACCTAATCTTCATTAACAAAAAATAGCATGTTCTTGGCAAGATACAAAAACAGATCTGTTTAATCAATATTGACCTAAATAAGTAGATTAAGTTGATATTAAATGTTTAACTACTTTTTTAGTTCACTTGATGACATGTAAATTACCTTACTTATTTAAGTCAACTACTGCCAATAATAGTAAGCTACATTACCTTAGTTCTATTTAAAACTAATAATTAATTTATAATAAATAAAGTTTAATTTACCCATGAAAAGAATGTAGAATCAGAGCTGGCTCATGGTTAGCATATAAATGTTAGATATTCTTATTACTGTTATATTTCAATATAATGTAATAAAAATATGACAGGATATAAAATGATTAGAAATAATATTAATTAATATACTGTGTGTTACTGACTTTCTCTGAAGTTTTCTTCCCCAGTCCCTTTCATAACTAATGAACAGATTACCTACTCCTTTGTTACAAAAATGTAAACAAATATTTAACATGCTTAGTTACATACCACGATTTTAGTTTAGAATATGCTTGTCATACTAATGCCTCTAAAGGAAAAGAGATAAATGAATGAATGACATCACATTACATAGACAGACTCAACTTGCAATTCTCTTTTCTCTTTTAGAAATTCTGTTTAGGGGAACCAGCAGTTAGCGTAACGGCTATGTCGCTAGACTCCCATGTAGTCGACTGAGGTTCGAGTCCCAGACCTGATGGCTTAAACTCGTGCTGGGTGCATGTGCATCGTGCCCAAGATCCCAAGAGGAGAATGGAGGAGAAGGGATTGCGGCATAGCCATCCCCCCAGGAGATGTTTCTCACTTTCTGTCTCTCTGGTGAGCGCACGTGCCCTATACCAAAAATCTCTCCAAAAAAAGAAAAAAAATTGTTTGGGATAAGCTTTGAAAATGACATACTTATATTTGGTGTTCAAAATCTAGCTGTGTTCGGGACCAGCAGTTAGCATAATGGCTATGTCGCTCGATTCTCATGTAGTCGACCACGGTTCGAGTCCTGGACCCGCTGGCTTAAACTCACACAGGGCGCGTGTGCGTGTGTGCCCAAGATCCTGGAGGAGAATGGAGGAGAGGGGACTGCGGCATAGCCATCCCCACTGGGGGGTAATTTCTTGCTTTCTATTTCTCTCTCTCTTTCTGGCAAGCACACGTGTCCTCTATTAAAAACCTCTCAAAAAAAAAAAAAAATCTAGCCGTGTTCTGTGAAGATTTCTTTGTAGTACAAGCCACAGATAAAAAATTGTCTAAAAATGCAACAACATATGTGTTGTCACCATTAAGGGAACTGATGCTCTAAGTGATGAATATGCACATGAAAAAAATCCTAAACATTTATTCTTTGCTTTTTGTTTCCAGTGAATGTCCAGAGGCAACTAATCAGGATGTAAATCTCATACAAACACATATGTACACAATTATTTTAGTTTTACACTTCCATCAAAAGAGAGCTCCAAATAATTTTTTAAAAAATTGAATATAGAGTGCCTGTACTTGTGGGGAAGGAGGGAGATTGTGAGAAAGCACTCCCCAGGGAAGCTGGCCATGCCACAATCCCTTCTTCTCTGTTCTCCTCTCAGGATTTTGGGTATACAGCCACATGTGCTCAGTGTTTTTCACACCTCTGGGTCTGGGACTCGAATCTCACAGCTGGCCATGGGCGATCCAGTCCCTTTAACCACTATGCCACTGGCTGGACTTCTAAGTTATTTTTACCAGTCAATTTCATATGTCAAAAAAGGAGCTCCCCCTTTTGTAGGGTATACTCATGTTCTGATAGATCCACAAGGCTACAACATTACTTCTGTAATACTCTTATAAAAAATGAATTACCTCACTGTAATCATTTGAAAATATTAGAAAAGCTCAAATTGAGGAACATTCTACAAAAATAAGAGCTCGGGACCAGCAGTTAGTGTAATGGCTATGTCGCTGGACTCCCACGTAGTCGACCACGGTTCATGTCCCGGACCCAGTGGCTTAAACTCATATTGGGCCCGTGTGCGTGCGTGCCCAAGATCCGGAGAGGAGAATGGAGGAGAAGGGATTGCGGCGTGGCCATCCCCCCTGGGGGGTGATTTCTCGCTTTCTGTCTCTATGTCTCTCTCTGTCTGTCTGGCGAGCGCACACGCCCTATAGCAAAAACCTCTAAAAAAAAAAAAAAAAGAGCTCAATACCTTCAAAAATATCAAGATCATAACAGACTAGAGAACTGTTACTTGACTGGAAAAGACTTAACAGACAGACATACAGCTAAAGGCAATGTAGAATCCTGGACTGGATCCTGGACCAGAAAAAAAGGACCTTAGTAGGAAAACTAGAAAAATTTGAATAAGATGTGTAGATTAATTAATTATATAACTGTTGATTTCCTGGTACTGATAATTACACTTTGGTTGTCATTAACATTGAATTCACTACTACTTTTCTACTTAAAGTCCACAAGTGGTTTTTTTTTTTTTTTTTTTTTTTTTTGAAGTTCTTTTGCTATAGGGCGCGTGCACTCGCCAGACAGACAGAGAGAGACATGGAGACAGAAAGCGAGAAATCCCCGCCCCCCAGGGGGGATGGTCACGCCACAATCCCTTCTCCTCCATTCTCCTCTCTGGATCTTGGGCACGCACACACACGCGCCCGGCGTGAGTTTTAAGCCACCGGGTCCAGGACTCGAACCGTGGTCGACTACGTGGGAGTCCAGCGACATAGCCATTACACCAACGGCTGGTTCCCTACAAGTCTTTTTTTTTTTAAAGTTTTTTTTTTTTTGAGGTTTTTTCACTATAGGGCGTGTGCGCTCGCCAGACAGAGAGAGACATAGAGACAGAAAGTGAGAAATCACCTCCCGGGGGGATGGTCACGCCGCAATCCCTTCTCCTCCATTCTCCTCTCGGGATCTTGGGCATGCAAGCACACGTGCCCAGCGTGAGTTTTAAGCCACCGGGTCCAGGACGCGAACCGCGGTCAACTACGTGGGAGTCCAGTGACATAGCCATTACGCTAACTGCTGGTTCCCCCTACAAGTCTTTTTTAAAGGGCTATTTATGATACGAAATAAAAGCCTTAGTGTTCAGAATTAAGGAATTTTGATAAATATCTATTATCTCCTAATATAGAAGATAATAGATAAACTTAAGCCTGTCACAATGTCTTATTAAGAAAATCTTAAAACAATGAGAAGGGATCAGTGGAGACTAAATGTTCTCTTATTTAGAAAAAATAAAGTCACTGGTACTTTCTACCAATAATATGGAAAGGAAAAAGAAAGCAGAAAAAAAAAAATCTGGCATAAAAGCTTGGAAATTGGGTTGGCCCCATGGCCTAGTGGTTAAGAGAGTTGGATCACACGTGGTCAACTGCATGGTTTGACTCCTCGCACCAGTGGCTTAAAAAACATAAGTATATGTACAAATGCGCCCCAAATCCCAACAGGATGAAGAGGTGGAGGAGAAGAGATTGCAGCATTGCTATGTCCCATGGGGTGGGGGTGCTTTCTCCCTCTCAGTCTCTTTCTGGTGAACACCTGTGCCCTCTGGCAACTTAAAACATAAGCTTGGAAACTTACAATACCCAAAGCGTCATGAAAAGAAGGAGAAAAAGTCTCCTCCTGAAGTCAGAGTTTTAAACAAACAAACAAAATCATAATATAGGCTGTGCATAAGAAACCTAGTAACAGGGCCCAAGACATTTAAACCCAGAAACGTCAATATATGCTCCTTGAGTTGCAGACGCTAAGGGAAAAAAATAAGTTGTTGTTTAAGTTACAAATCCACATTAGTAGCAAGCACTAACCACAACAGGTTATTGTTTTAAAAATTTCTAGTGCATATGCACACTTTTACGTGTGTGTGGTATTACTTTCAGACAGGATTGGTCTTGCTATGTTGTGATGCTCTTGCCTCAGCCTCCTGAGTAGCGGGACAACAGGCATATGCCACCATACCTGGCTCTTTTGAGACCAGGCAATACAGAGATATTGCCCATGCTAGCCATGAATCTGTGATCCTCCTGCCTCAGCCTCCCAAATAGACTATGGGCATATGCCTCCATGCTCAGTATTTTAGGGTAGGCTAGAAATCAAACCTGGGCCTCCCATGTGGCTTCAGCCTGCTGAGCAGCACGATCTAGCACATGCCACCATGGTGAGGTCTAGATACTTCTATTTTTACTCTAGGAAAGTATTACTATCACCACCTCAACTTTCTCCCCTATCAATCACTTAATTACAAAAGTTTGCAATGAAGCTACCCTAACAGGGAAAAGTAACCAGCTACACACCAACTCTATGAGGTTGTCTGTAGCATTTACACAGAAGTTGATGGAAAGCCAGGAGAGACTACTGTTCCAAAAGCAAGAAAAGACGAAGTTCAAGAAGAAAGGAAAGACAAAGCTGCGAGTTTGAGTCCAGCCAGATTAACTGCCTTAGAAAGCAAAACTCAAAACTATTCAGAGGGGTTTAACAGAATTCTGAGTCTCTACAATGTGTTATTCTAATAGTCAGGATGCAATTCAAAATTACTTGCCCTAGAATTATCAGAAAAGAATGACTCATATTAAAGAAGAAAGGCAATTAATAGAGACCAAAATCTAATATTACCTCATAATGCTGAAATTAGCAGAAAAGGGTTTTAATGCATCTATGCGAACAATTGATGATGTAAAGGAAACTATAACCGTAATGCATGAATGGACAGAAAATCTCAGTAGAGAAACAAACTATTAAAAAGAACCACAAGAAAATTCCCAGAATGAAAAATGCAAATTTTAAAAGATTCACTGGATAAAGGAAAAACAGGAGTCAGTAAACTTATTTATCAGTAGAAATTATACAATAGAAAATTCAAAGAAAAAAATGAACAAAACCTTAAGAATCTGTGGGACAATATAAAAAGTATATGTAAATGAAATTACCCAGAAAGAGAGTAGAGAAAAAAGAGGTTAGAAAATTACTTGAATAAAAATTTCCTCAATTTGATGAAACCAATAAATATAAAGTTAAAAGGATCAGCAGATGGCATGATGGTTACATTGATGGACTCCCACACAGTCGACCGTGTTTTGAGCCCTAGACCTAGTGGCTTAAAACCCAGACACATGTGTGTACTTGCCCAAAATCCCAAGAGGAGACTGGAGGAGAAGGAACTGTGGTGTGGCCATCCCCCTAGGGGGTGATTTCTCATTTTCTCTCTGGCAAGCACATGCACCCTACAGCAAAAATCTCTCTCTAAAATAATAATAGACAGTTAAGAAGAAATATATATTAAACTGAATAGCCCCAAAATATGTTCAAGTGCTAAGCCCTAGTATCTTTAATGTGACCTATTTGAAAATAAATTTTTTGCAGATGTAATTAAATTAAAGATCTTGGGATGAGATCATCCTGCATTTAGAATAGGCCCTAAATCCAACAAGTCTCCTTATTAGAAACAATAATATAAAATGCACACAGAAGAGAAGGACCTTTGAAGATAGAGGCAGAAATTGGAATGATTAATTTACCAGCCACAGAAAACAAAGAATTACTGGCAACCACAAGGAGCTAGAAGAGAAGCAAACAATGGATTCTTTAGCCTCTAGAAGAAACTAACCTTGATAACACTTTGATTTCAGAATTACAGCCTCCAAAACTGTGAGAGAATAAATTTAAGACATGTCTTCTTATATAATCAGCTATGAAATGAATACCTTATATTTATACATCTTCCCATATTTTGAATTATTTTGGTCAATTCAATAGATAATTTTAAACATTTGGTCATGTTTCAGGTCCTGATAATGGAAGAATGAATTTATTAGACAAAGCTGCCTATAGCTATCAATGTAAAATCTAGACAAAATAAAAAAAATATTTGAAGACACTGGAATGTGATGAAAATCAGATAGGAACCAGGGCAGAGTTTTTCTTGAAAGATCAAAACTAAATGAAGTTAACAATGGTCAGTTTATGATATTTTTTTTTTTTTGCCTAAGGGTATCCCCTATTTCTATAGTTCTAGAGCGGAGAACTGCAGTCTGACCAGGTGAAGAAGGCAGAAGAAAAAGTTTAGGACCAGCAAAGGACCTAGACATTAAAGAAGATCCTAGAAACAAGAAAGCTACAAAAGTGATATGTTAAATCTGAATCTTTTACTCAAATCCTGGCTCTCAGCTAAATTTAACATCCATAGAGGAGACCCTGTATAAAAGTAAGCAGAGGGAGTCTGCTCCATGGCTCCTGCGATCTAGCCATTTTGTGAGAAAGGAAGATGTCCCACTCCTAACTGGGCCTCCAGCATACAAAACCCGCGTGAACAGCCCTTCTTCAAGAGACAGTCTGCTCCATGGCTCCTGCGATCTAGCCATTTTGCAAGAAAGGAAGATGTCCCACTCCTAACTGGGCCTCCAGCATACAAAATCCCCGTGGTAGGAAAACCCCTTTCAAGTCTCCTATCTCTGAATCAATCTTTGTCTCTCTCTACCTCTGTCTCTGTCTTCTCTCTCTCTCTCTCTCTCTCTCTCTCTGTCTTTTTTTAAATTTTTGCATTTTAGAATTTTTTAAGGTGAGGCGTTTTACAGGGCCTTTTGGCCCCTCCCTCCTAGGCCTTTATTTTGTTAATAATCCCCTCTGCTCCTCCCAGAACAGCCCTTCTTCAAGAGACAGTCTGCTCCATGGCTCCTGTGATCTAGCCATTTTGCGAGAAAGGAAGATGTCCCACTCCTAACTGGGCCTCCAGCATACAAAACCCGCGTGAACAGCCCTTCTTCAAGAGACAGTCTGCTCCATGGCTCCTGCGATCTAGCCATTTTGTGAGAAAGGAAGATGTCCCACTCCTAACTGGGCCTCCAGCAAGCGCGCCGCACGGTTTTCTAATTATTGATTTTTATTGAAATTTTTTGAATATTAATTTTTCTTTTTTAGATTTATTGAAAAGTTTTTCTCTTCTTTTTCTCTGTTTCTTGTCTGCTTTTTTGCTGTTGTTGGTATTGTTTCCCTCTCTCTGCTTCCATTTCTGCACACTCCCCAAACCTCAGATTGAACTTCCAAGTTTGGGAAGAAACCGACCATCCACCAGATGACTAGAAATCGCTGCAGGACCACAAGAAATATGGGGAAGCAGGAAAATGCCTCTCCTCCAAGGGAAACGGATAGCTCCTCTTCATCCACACACAGTTCAATGGAAATCATGGAAATGTCTGATAAAGAATTCAGAACATTCATAATGGCAAAGCTAACAGAGATGGAAGAGAAGAGAGATAAGGAACTGCTGAAGAGGAAGGAGAAAGGAGTTGAAGAGTTCCAGGAGGTGAGGAAATTCATGCAAGATCTAAAAGAGGAATTTCACACTTTACAAAAGAATCAGATGGAACTGTTAGAGATGAAGGCTATAATACAAGAAGTCAAAATCTCCCTTGAAAGTATTAAAAGCAGACTAGATCATACAGAAAATAGAATCTCTAATGTAGAAGAGAAAATGGCTGGCCTAGAAAAATCCACCATAAAGACTGAGAAAATGGTCCAAAAATTTGAGAATAATATGCAAGAAGTACTAGATACAATTAAACGTCCAAACATCCAGATAATAGGCATCCCAGAGGGTGAAGAGACTCATAAGGGCATCGATAATCTATTCCATGACATCCTGCAAGAAAACTTTCCAAACTTGGAGAGGCACTCAAAGATTCAGTCCCAAGAAATACAGAGGACCCCAAATAGAATCAACCCAAGAAGATCTTCTCCAAGACACATTATAGCCAGACTGACCAAAACCACAGACAAAGACAAGATACTAAGACTGGCAAAAGAAAAAAGGCAAGTTACCTACAAAGGGTATCCCATCAGACTAACGGCAGACCTCTCATCGGAAACAATGCGAGCGAGGAGAGAATGGGAAAATATATTCAAAGTATTAAGGGAAAAGCAATTTCAACCAAGAATTCTGTACCCAGCAAGGTTATCATTCATTTGGGAAGAAAAGACACAAACTTTCCCAGATAAACAAAACCTGAAAGAATTTACCAGCACCAGACCAGATCTCCAAGAAGTTCTTAAGGGAGTGCTATGTCAGTAAAATTAAATGCAGACACACAGAAATAAGAGTTCAAAAACTAAGAAAATGGGCAACTTAATTGTAGGGACAATGTTTGGAGATGAATATTATATCCGAGAATTCAATCTGGAAGATCGAACCTTAACAGAAGAAAGATTAAGTACATGAGACTGAACCGATGAAACAACATTCTGTGACTTGACTGAATTATTGCTGCTTTTCTCCTAAGCTTTATTTTCCGGTTTTAATGGATTTTTGTCTTGTCTTGAGCTGTTGATAGGTGCATGTACCTACTATTTGAACAGAATACTAACCTGTTTCTAGGCTTTAAGTTTTAAGGAAATATCATTACCAGTTCAAAACTACTCTTCTTGAAATTACCTGCTGAAAGTAGTTAGAATACTTATGATATTGTGTGGTCAACAAAATGTTGGAGAAAAAGGAGTGGAAAACAACTGTATATAGCAGAGATAGTGTAATAAGAGAGTGGGAAAGGGCAGAGGGTCAAACATGGGGTAAAAAACATATATATATGTATACATATGTATGAAAGTAGAAATGGAATATTATTGATGATAACATGCTTGACTAAGCCACTATGCAGTTTATTCTAGATGGGAAACCACATTTAGTAAGTACATTGTGATGGTGCTCAGGGAATGAGTGTTAAGTAATTTGAAAAAGAGTTGCAGGAGAAAAAAAAAACGGTAAAACTGTTCGTATCAATTTTAAAAAATGCATATTTGATGACTGCAGTAAGCTATATAGCCCCAGCTGGGTACTACTTTATAATATGTTCATTCTACTCACTGGGGTTTATGCCTAAAGTCAGACTTGGATTCATGTATAGGTATATATCAGCTGTGCTAGTTATTAGATATATTTAGACTAACTAAGTTCATTAGCAAATCAATTAAATGGGGGGGGGGAGGCATAGAAAGCAACCATGGATACCAGAGACAATGTGGGAGGAGGGTGGGACATGGCAGAGGGTGAGGGATAAGAAATCAAGGATGGCAAAACAAAAAACAAAGTATACAAGACATAAGAATTGGAAAATTATTTGCTGAAAACATGTATGTTGATGTGCTTGATTGAGCCAATACACAGGGTATTTTGGATGGAAAATTCATTTGTATGCTGTAGTGATGTATAGTGAATTAATGTAAAAAATAAATAAATTTAACGAGAAAAAAAAAAAAAAAGTAAGCAGAGGGACCAGAAGTTAGCATAATGGCTATGTCGCTGGACTCCCACGTAGTTGACCACAGTTCGAGTCCCAGACCTGGTGGCTTAAACTCACGTCGGGCGCGTGTGCGTGCGTGTCCAAGATCCCAAGAGGAGAATGGAGGAGAAGGGATTGCAGCGTGGCCATCCCCTCTGGGGGGTGATTTCTCGCTTTCTATCTCTCTGTCTCTCTCTGTCTGTCTGGCGAGCGCACGCGCCCTATACCAAAAACCTCTCCAAAAAAAAAAAAAAAAGTAAGCAGAAACCATGAGAATTGGTTGAGATTTGAAAGTCTGCTGCTTTTTAGACTGAATGTAATCTCTAGCCTGCACACAGCTCAACCGACAAAGCTTAAGTATCAGTGGGTCAGCCCTGGCAGATTAGCTAAATATAGTGCATTTTGTGTGTGTGTGTGTGTGTGTGGAGGGGGGAGGGTGTTCCTAGAAGCTAGGAAAGGCAAAGAGGATGGTCCCAAATGCTTGAGTATAAACTCAGCCCAAATCATTGATCTGCAAATATTCAGTCATAGGGAGATCATTGGGTAGAATGTGACTAGAAAATGAAAGAACTGAGAAGAACTGAGAAGAGATGTCAGTCAAGGAATATCATCTTGGACAAAGCTTGCAGTTTTAGTCCAGGCAATTTATCTGACTCCTGAACAACAGCAACAAACAAAACAAAATAAAAACATTAACCTGCAGGAAAAAAGTTCACCTGGAGTTGCTACAACATATTATCTACAATGACTATTTTTCAAACAAAAATTAAAGATATGGAAATTATAAGAAAGGATAAACCACATTCATGATAAGGTAGTCAATAGAAACTGACTCCTGCTGAAGCCAGCAGGTGGCAGTGGTTAAGGGCGCTGGACTCCCATATGGCCAACCATGGTTCGAGTCCTGGACCTGGCAGCTTGCTTTTTCACTTTCCCTCTCTCTCTCTCTCTCACTCTGTCTCTCCCGGGTCAAATTAAAATAAATACATAAATAGAGTTAAATAAAATTTTTAAAAATGTTGAGAGGTTTTCGCTATAGGGCGCCTGCACTCACCAGAAAGAGAGAGAGAGAGACAGAGAGACAGAAACTGAGAAATCATCCCCCAGGGGGGATGGCCACACCACAATCCCTTCTCCTATTCTTCTCTCAGGATCTTGGGCACACACATATGCACCCAGCGTAAGTTTAAGCTACCAGGTCTGGGACTTGAACCTCGATCTTGGTCAACTACATGGGAGTCCAGCGACCTAGCCATTACACCAACTGCTGGTTCCAATAAAATAAAATTAGGGAAAAAAAAAGAAAGAAATTGACTCCTACTGAGCCCTGATGTTGAACTAAGGTGACAAAAACTTCAAAGGAATTATTATAAAGATGTTCAATGAATTCAAGGAAAACATCTCAGTAACTAAATAGATACAGAATCTCAATAGAGATAAGAACCCAACAGGAATGTTGGATGTAAAAAGTACAATACTTGAAAAAAATATTATATGGGCTCTAGAGCAAACTGAAGAGAATACAGAGCATATAATCCAAAATATTGAAAAAAATAAAAGGAACCTCGGAGATCTGGACAATATCAAGAGGTTCAACATACATGCAAAAGGAAAGGAGAAACGGTACGGAAAAAAAAACGTTTGGAAAAAAACAGTGCTCAAAACTTTCCCAAATTGGTGCAAAACATTATTTTATAGTTCTAAGAAGCTAAATGAATTCCAGATATATCACTCCTCAATACAGCAAAAACTGGTGAATATCAAAGATAAACAGAATACCTTGATAAAAGCTAGAGAAAACACAACACATTACATACAGGTGCTGAAATAAATGGCTCTCTGATGAGAAAAAAATGAACCTCAACCCTTACTCCATAGCATACACAAAAAAACTTTTAAAACTTTAAATGGATCACAGCATTAAATATACAAGCAAAAATTTAAAATGTTTATTTTTAAATATTTATTTAATTCAATTTGTTGTTATTTTTTTATTTTACCAGACAGAGACAGAGAGAAAGGGAAAGCAAGAAAGCAAGCCAAGTCCGGGACTCAAATGGCAGTCAGCCATGTGGGAATCCAGTGCCTTTAATCACCATGCCACCTGCTGGCCCCAAAAATATCTGTTAAAAATGAGAAAATCTTGAAGCCAACAGGTGGCATGGTGGTTAAAACACTGGACTCTCACTGGCCAACCATGACTCACGTCCTGGGCTTATTATAAAATTATTTAAAAATAATATATAAATAATATTATTAAAAATAATATAATAATTATATTAAATAAATCTTACAAATTTTTGAGAAAATCTTCTTGAACTTGGGGTGGTAGAAGATCTCTTAGATGAAACCAAAAAGAAATAAGCATAGGGAAAAAATGAAAAATTTCACTTCACCAAAAGTAAAAACTGCTTTTATTAGGATCATGAAAAGACAAGTCACAGGCAGGGAGATAATATTAGTAATCTAAGTACTTATATTCACGATGTAAAGGACTCATACATCAGTAATAAAAAAAATCCAATTAGAAAATTGGGCAAGAGATGTACTTTGCAAAGACATTCAAATGATCAATAAGCACATGAAAACCAATTTGTATGACTGCTCTTCAGTGAAATACAAACTAAAAGACCAATGAGATACTATTCTACTGTCAGTAGACTATGACTGACCACATTAAAGCATGGAAACCCTCACACACTGCTGGTAGATCTGTCTTATACAAAACAGTGAAAAAGACTCTGAGGGTGTCTTAAAAAAATGAATTGTAGACTTACCATGTGATTGAGCAATTCCACTCCAAGGTATTTTCCCCAGAGACTTCAAAAAAAAAAAAAAAAAAAAAAAAAAAAAATGATTGAGCAATGTGATTGAGCCACTCCAAGGTATTTTCCCCAGAGACTTGGAAACATGTGTCTACACAAAATCTTGTACATATATATTCATGAACAGCTTTAGACATAATAACCCCAAATTAAAAAGAACTCAAGTGTCCATCAACAGGTAAAGTGATAAACAATCTGTAGTATATATCATACAGTGGACTAGTATTTGCAATAAAAAGAAACAAACTATAGGTACATAAAATACTAATGAATCTAAAAAATATCATAGTGAGGGACCAGCAGTTGGCATAAGAGCTATGTGGCTGGACTCCCATATAGTCACTGTGGTTCAAGTCCCAGACCCAGCGGCTTAAACTCACGCCCAGTGCACGTGCATGCGTGCCCAAGATCCTGAGAGAAGAATGGAGGAGAACGGATTGCAGTGTGGCTGTCACCCCTGGAGGGATGATTTCTCACTTTCTGTCTCTCTCTGTCTTTCTGGTGAGCGCAAGCACCTTATAGCAAAAACCTCTCCAAAAAAAAAAAAAAAAAAAAAAAATTACATTGAGTGAAAGAAAGCAGAAACAGAACTATGCCAAGTGTATAATTCCATCTGTAAGAAATTTCTGAAAAGGCAAAACTCAGGACCAGCAGATGGTGTAATGGTTATGTCACTTGACTCCCACGGTTATGTCACTGAAAATAGTGGTTCAAGGGACCAGCAGTTAGCGTAATGGCTATGTCGCTGGACTCTCATGTAGTCAACCACAGTTCGCGTCCCGGATCCAGTGGCTTAAAACTCATGCCGGGCACATGTGTTTGCGTGCCCAAGATCCCAAGAGGAGAATGGAGGAGAAAGGACTGCGACATGGCCATCCCCCCTGGGGGGTGATTTCTCGCTTTCTGTCTGTCTCTGTCTGTCTGGTGAGCGCACACGCCCTGTAGCAAAAACTTCTCAAAAAAACAAAACAAAAAAAAACAGTGGTTCAAGTCCAGGACCTAGTGACTTAAAACTCACTCAGGGAACAAGTATGTGTATGCCCAAAATCTTGAGAGGAGAATGGGGGAGAAGGGATTGCAACATGGGCCATCCCCCGCTGGGGGTTGATTTCTTGCTTTCTGTCTTTGTCTCTGTCTCTCTGACGAGCACACGAGCCCTATAGCAAAAATCTCTCTCTCAAAAAAAAAGGCAAAACTAATCCTTAGTGCCAGAAAGGATGTTATGGTTGCCTAGAGCCTGGAGAGGTGAGGCAACCTGGCTGAAAGAGGCACAAGGACATCTTTTTACAGAAATGGAAATAGTCCATTTGACTATAGTGGTACTTAGTGGTGGTTGTACATATTGTAGTGGCGCTTAGAGGTTATGTATGTTTTTCAAAACTCATTGAACTGTACAGCTTAAATGAGTGTAGTGTATATAAATTTTACCTCACTAAGGTTGATTAGAGTATTTTTAAAGTATAGTTATCTTTAATACAAATGAAGATACTAAGTCATTGTTTATAATTCTCCTAATTAAGCTCACAGTTAGTTAATTTCCAAGCAATTGTTATCTAAGGAGCTTACCCCATTTAAAATTATCATGTGGCTTCAGATGTGATTGTCTTCCTACCCACCCCGACATCCATTTTAAAGTTAGCTCCAAGAGGAAAGAACTTTGACATTGATACTCATGCTATATCCACAGTGCCAAGAAGTACAATACATATTGGTTAAATTAATAAATAAATGAATCTCTTATATGTCAGTACAAATGGTCTCCAACTTACAATGATCTTTCAACTTTACGATGAGTTTATTGGGACATCACCCCATCTAAAGTTGAGGAGCATCTGGAATTAAATATAGTCCAACTTAAGATTCTTTGACTTTACAATAAGGTTTACTGGAATATTCAATGTATTTTTTCAATTTTTTTTGCTTATGAACAAGAGACACAGAGAGACAGACAGACAGGCACCCTCAACAGGGCTCCCACACTGCCATCCCTGGCCTGAGCCAGCACCAGATCATGGCTAAACCTGACTTGTCCAGGGAGGTCTCTGGATGCAAACCCAAAACCTTCCCATGTGAGTCAGCCTCATGGAATGCCAAGCCCCTGCTGCTCTGCCTTCTGACGTCCTGAATGCATTTTTTTACTTACAATGTTTGACTTATGATGGATGTGTTAGGATGTAACCCCACTGAAAGTCAAAGAGTCTCTGTATCCATCAAAGATCTCTCCTAGACCTTTATCCACTTACCTTGGTCAATCATACCTACTCACATGACCTCAATTATATCTACATTCTGATGACTCTCAGATCTGTGGACCTGATCCTTTCTTGCTGATCACAGACCCATTTCAACTGCCTATTGGACAACTCCACTTGAATGTCTCACAAGTTACTCAAATTCCACATATTTAAAATGGAACTTATTAATTCCCTTTAAGTGTATTCAACTCATACATACTAAAAATAGAACCTTGTCTAAAACAACTCAGATTTATATTAACTCACTTACTCCTCAGTCTCGGTTTGCTCAATACATGAAAATTTAGATTCCATTTTGACCAAGCTACTTAAAGAATCCTCTCAAATGTCAACAAGAGAGATCACTGAATTTTCTTTACACCTTAGACACATGTACCTTAGCCCCACTCTATGTTCACTGGCCCTGTCTTAATTCAATCTTTTTTTTTTTTTTTTGAGAGGTTTTCGCTATAGGGCGCGTGCGCTTGCCAGACAGACAGAGAGAAACATAGAGACAGAAAGCGAGAAATCACCCCCCAGGGGGGATGGTTACGCCACAATCCCTTCTCCTCCATTCTCCTCTCGGGATCTTGGGCACGCACGCACACGCGCCCGGCGTGAGTTTTAAGCCACCGGGTCCGGGACGTGAACCGCGGTCGACTACGTGGGAGTCCAGCGACATAGTCATTACGCTAACTGCTGGTTCCCAATTCAATCCTTTTTATCTCTTTCTGCGATTCATGTACAATGACTTTAATTGGTCTGCTACCAGTCTCTCTTTTTTGCCTAGTTCATCTTTCACACTGCTTACAGAATTATCTTTCTGTAAACTCATTGTGTCACTATCTTTTAAAAATAGGTCAATGGTGTCTGCATCATGGCTAAATAAGTCAAATTCCCAACAAATACACGTATCTTTTTCAGCCTTCCCATCAGTCACTTATACTTTATTTATTTATTTATGTTTGAGGGGTTTTTGCCCTAGGGCATGTGTGCTTGCCAAGGAGAGACAAAGACAGTGAGAGGGAAAGTGAGAAATCACCCCTCCATGGGGTATGGTCACACTGCAATCCCTTCTCCTCCATTCTCCTCCTGGGATCCTGGGCATGCACATACACACATGTGCCCAACATGGTTTTGAAATCACTGGGTCCAAGACATGTTGTGGGAGTCCAGCAACATAATCACTATGCCATCTGCTGTTCCTGAGGCACTATATTTTAAACAAAATATTCTATAAAATGCTTATGACTTTCACGTCTTCAGTACTTTGCTTCTTCCACCTACAATTCTTTTTCTTTTTATCCACCTTAAAATTCTAATTACTCTTTAAAACTTACTTTGAATGTCCCCTTTGCTGTGAATTCTTTCCTAATTCCTTGGTCACAGCTACTCATTCCCATCCATGATTCCTGGCATCCCTAACCACACAAGTTCAATTTACCAAGTTCCACTTAAGCCACTTGTTATGTCGAGCAACTATGACCTAGTTAGTTTATGCCGCATGCTACAAATCTTTAACTATATTATCAAACTTTGGTGTAATGTTTGAACACTGAGCCCTGGAGACAGCCCTGGTTCGTCGTCTTCTTTCTATTGATTTTATTTACTTGTTGGCCCCCAACTAGACCACGTTTTGTCCTGTGCTCAGTGCTTAGCATGTGACTTAGCAATGGTAGGTACTTAAAAAAGTATTTTCCCAGAGTGAAGAAACAAATGTTTAGTTCCTATTCTTCAAAATCAATTCCAATGTTCAATGAGATGATAGTTTACAGTCAGATGAACTTCATATTCACTTATCCTTCCATGCATGTGGAAATTATTAAAAACTGTTCATAATGAGGTTGGTTGTGTAGTGCAGTGGTTGAGCCCTATGCACAGAGAGCCAGGTGTCACGTGGTCGACTGTAGTTCAAATCCTGGCCCTGGGCCTTGAAAAACACACAGGGTATTTGTGCATGCACACCCCAAATCATGTTGGGAAGGAGAAATACCAGAAAAGGTATTGCAGTGTGACCACATCCTATTAAAGATTATTTTTTTCCTCTGGTGAGCACACACCCTTGGGCAATGAAAAAAGAGTTTTTCAGACTGTAAAGTTTTTATTATTTTCTAGCAATAGTCCCTGTTTACTCAAACATTCCATTTCAGAACTTGATTCTGGATTTTTCTTATCCTAAAAAAAGCAACAAGGCGGCCAGGTGGTGTCACGATGGTGAAACACGGCACTCTGTGAGGTGGATCCACATGGAAAGGTTCTGGGTTCATATCTGGGGACCTCCCTGAATACCCTGGGCATGTGCATGCTGGTGATCTGGGGCTGGCTGAGGCCGGGAGTGGAGAGCAGCATGAAGACCCTGTTGCGGTGTTCTCGCTCTCTCTCTCTCACTCAGGGAAGAAATAAGCACACTTTATAAACTGCTTTTACCAAAATGGCAATACTGTAGATAAAAACAGTCTGGAAGTTTTTCAAATCCCCACTTCCTCTGACAAATCTGTCTTTTGATATGACTATGTTAGGAGAGCCGAATATTCAAGAACCAAAAATCTGTCAGGGTTTTAAGTCAAATAATAATTACATATGGGAAAACAAGTAAACTACATTACTATATGATGTTTTACTTTGGTAGCCTTGAATGTGTGTTTACATTCAAAGTTTGTCACAGGATAAAATCCTATGTCCCTTCCAGCTCAAAGAGTAAATAAGAATTCTTAAATGATTAAGACTCAGTTGTGTAGATACTTGAAGGCAGAAATAAAATATATTAATGAAATCTATGTCTAAAAACCAGTATTTGGAAGACCAGAAACCACCACCTCGTACTAGTCCTACTTACAGGACTCAATCTTCAAACATCACACAACAGTTTAGTTTAAAATAAAATATTTGTAAGCAAAAACATAAAGGCATTTCTGAAATAATGTATGTAATAACTACTGTCTGATGAGTCAATGAATGAACACCCATTTCTTTCCTTTGTTTATCCATGTATCTCCTAAATGAAGTATGCCTCTGGTTATGTTAGACCAGTTTTTCCTACTTTCTTAGGTTTTTGTCATAGGGTTTGTGCACTTGCCAGAGAGAGAGAGTAAGAAAGTGAGAAAATGAGAAATTCTCCCCCTCCCCCATGGGGTGAGGATGGCCTTGTCTCAATCCTGTCTCCTCCATTCTCTTCCTGGGATTTTGGGCACACATGTACATGTGCCTGGCGTGATTTTTTAAAACTTTTTTGGAGAGGTTTTTGTTTTTTGTTTTTTTTGTTTTTTTGTTTTTTTTTGCTATAGGGCGCGTGCGCTCGCCAGACAGACAGAGAGAAACAGAGAGACAGAAAGCGAGAAATCACCCCCCCAGGGGGGATGGCCACACCACAATCCCTTCTCCTCCATTCTCCTCTCGGGATCTTGGGCATGCATGCACACATGCCCGGCGTGAGTTTTAAGCCACCGGGTCCGGGACGCGAACCGCGGTCATCTACGTGGGAGTCCAGCGACATAGCCATTACGCTAACTGCTGGTCCCCCCGGCATGAATTTTCAAACCACCAGGTCCAGGACTCAAACCGCAGTCACCTATATGGGAATCCAACGTCTTAACCACTGTACCACCTTCTGGACCCCTAGACCAGTTTTTTCAAATGTGCAGAAATCTTTTACATGAAGTATACATGTACTCTTTTCTTACAAGTTGGCTCGGGTGAGAAGAAAATAATACAAAAGAGATTTTAGCTACTGTCATTTATGGAAAATAAAAAAAAAAAAATACCTCTTTGGATCTAGCTGAATGCTGGGGGGTAAAGCAACACTGGAGCCATTTCAACATGACTTAGAACGGGCTAAAAGTACACAGCTGCCAGCCTCTGGGGGGTTACTACAATTAATCTTATGTCATAAAGTAAAAGTCACATCACTGCCAATCTTTTCTAGCAAATGGAAGTGTCATCCACCTTCAGATAAAAAATACGTTTTCTTAGGACCAGCATTCGGCATGGTAGTTAAGGTGCTGGATTCCTACATGGCCAACTCACACCAGCTGCATGCCCAAAAACCTGAGAGGAGAATGGAGAAGGGATTGTAGTGTAGCCATCGCCCCTGGGGGCGGGCAGGGGGGAGGGTATATAACCATTGCCCCTGAGGGGGGTGATTTCTCACTTCCCCTTTGTTTTTTTCTCTCTCTCTCTGATGAAAGCATGCAACCTATGGCAAGAAAACCTCTTTAAAAATGTTTTTTCGGGACCAGCAGATAGAGTAATAGCTATGTTGTTGGACTCCCATGTAGGTGACTGTGGTTCAAGTCTTGAACCTGGTGGCTTAAACTTATACCAGGTGCGTGTGCGTGCATGCCCAAGATCCCGAGAGGAGAATGGAGTAGAAGAGATTGCGGTGTGACCATCCCCCGTAGGGGTGGTGATTTCTCACTTTCTGTCTCTCTGTCTCTCTCTTTCTGGCAAGTGCACATGCCCTATAGCAAAAGCCTCTCAAAAAAAAAAAACAATACTTTTTTCAGGACCAGTAGATGACATAACAGTTATGTCACTGGACTCCTACCTGGCCAACCTGTGGTTCGAATCCCGGAACCAGTGGCTTCAAAATAACACCAGGCACATGTATATGCATGCCCAAAATCCCAAGAGGCGAATGGAAGAGAAGGGACTGCAGCATGGCCATCCCCCCAGGGGGTGATATTTTACTTTCTCTTTCACTGTGTCTGTCACCCTAATTTTCAAATAATTCCAAATACAGATCTCATGTTTGACTGAAATCTCTTCTCATACAAACACAAAGAGCTATAGACGGTTCTCCCTGAGGAGAACATGACAGCCAGTTTTTCTGCCCATGGCAGCTCATTTCAGGTCCACATCAAAGTTTCCATGGCGGGACCAGCAGGTGCAAGGTAGTTAAGGTGCTGGACTCCCACATGGCTGACCACGTTTAGAGTCCCAGATGTGGTAGCTTTTTTTCACCCTCTCTCTCCCTCTCTCTCTGGTGAGCACCTATAGCAAAGTAAATAATAATAATAATAATAATAATAATAATTACTACATAAAATTAAATAATTCTTAAAAAAAAAAAACAGAAAAAAATTTAGCAAGTTTCCATGGTAGGAATGGCTTTTGCTGTGTTTGTCACTTTTTCTTGACCTTCTGTTTCTTATTATGTCAGTGTTGGTGCATGAAGGTTCCAGGTGAGTTTCGACCCTCAGTGCTACAGTTACACAACAGTGATTCTGGATGGGTTAGTTCTAAATAATTTGTGTAATAAAAATGGACAGTTTCACTCAAGGCCTACTGGATTCTTCTATCATTGTTACTCATCCCAATGTATTTTTATATGCATCCCTATTTCTTCAAACATAATATTTTTCTCTATAGAGTTAAAAATTTCAGCAAAATTAGTTGATATATACAATTCCACTGTTACTCGCTCTCTAGTTTGCATACTCTTGGGCAAACCCTAAATATCCCTGTGCATGCCCAAAGGTGTGCTTATCAATGTCTCAAGTTCTGATGGCCTCCATATCAGGGTCTAAAGATACCAGACACAATAGGTCAGCTTACGTGAACTTAAGCTGCTCATTCCAAGAACAAATCTGAGTTTTAGGGTCACTATGGGAAGTCAAAGCCTATAGGAGAGTTTAAATACATACCAGATCTTCCCAGGGTCTTTGGAAAATAGGGAGGCCAAATTCAAGAGGGATTTATAAGGAATAACTAAGACCAGTGCAGTATCTGTTGACCCTATGCCAAATCCACAAACATGTTTTGTTCGCTATAGTCTAAAACTTTCTCATCACTTTATACTATCATTTATGTAACAGCCTAGATGAAAGTTTGAGGTCAAAAGTAGCATATTTAATATTTCAAGGAAAAATTAAAAATGGGGAAAACATATTTCTAAGTGGAAGTATATATTATATGCATGCTTTCTTTCTACTTATTCTTCTACTGGAAATCTACAAAATTGCATTTACATGGTCTTTTTTTAAAAAAATGAATACATCATTCTTTAAAAAAGAAGAAACTGGGGACCAGCAGTTGGCATAATGGTTATGTTGCTGGATTCCCATGTAGCTAACTGCAGTTTGAGTCCCGGACCTGGTGGCTTAAACTCATGCCAGGTGCATGTGCATGCGTGCCCAAGATCTCGAGAGAATGGAGGAGAAGGGATTGTGGCATGGCCATCCCCCTGGGGGGTGATTTCTCGCTTTCTGTCTCTCTCTCTCTGTCTTTCTGGTGAGCACATGCACCCTATAGCAAAAACCTCTCAAAAAAAAAGAAAGAAAGAAAGAAAGAAGGAAAGAAGAAAGAAGGAAGGAAGAAAGAAGGAAGGAAGGAAGGAAGGAAGGAAGGAAGGAAGGAAGGAGAGAGAGAGAGAGAGAGAGAGAGAGAGAGAGAGAGAGAGAAAGAAAGAAAGAAAGAAAGAAAAAAGAATGAAAGAAAGAAAGGAAGGAAGGAAGGAAGGAAGGAAGGAAGGAAGGAAGGAAGGAAGGAAGGAAGGAAGGAAGGAAGAAACTATCAATAGTCACTTTAATGATAAACATGGATTGTAACACATGAGGTTTATTAGGAAAGATGAGAAAGAAGAGAAAAGGGAAAAGCTGATTCCCATGTTTTCCAGGAGTCCAGCCACCCTCTCCCTCCACTCTATCTTAGTGAAATCTATATCAAGAACATATTGTTAGAAATAAATACTTAAAAGATGCCTGTAACTAAAAAAGAAACTTGCATATCACATTAAACTCCACAAAAGGAGCCAGATCAGATGACAAGCAATAAGTATGAATTCTACTATTAAAAAGTAAGTTTTTAATTTAAGTAGACATTCTTATTTTGCTAGAAATGGCACCATCATCTAAAACTCACAATAATGAAAAGCTCCTCTATAAAACAGTTCTTGATTCTGAAAGAGAAACTAACTATGGTTTAACTAAAATACCACCTCTAATAATGTCTTTCTCTGGAAAAATGCATGCGAAAAAATAAATAAAAATAATTCTTTAAAAAAAAAGAATGTCTTTCCCATAATAATTTTCTTTAAAAAGCAGGATGACTTTAAAACATGTTGGCATTGTAATGAAAAGAGTATCAAGGTATACAACAAAGAATGGTGAAATACTATAGTATGACTATAACCTTCAGAGAGTTTTATAAAATGTGTAGAAGTTTTAGAGGCATACTAACTGTGCTAGACAAAGTCTGAGGTTCGTAGAACTACTGATATAAACCTTTTGTCCCCAAGACCAATAAATCAATAAGAACACTCAACTTTTAAAAGAATAGTTAAAATGCACTCAACAAAACAAATAATTCATTTATAACAGGGATACAGAGGCTTGCTTCTAAAATATGCAAAAACTTGAGATGAGTCCAAGCAAGGGTAAAAGTACTGAGAATGTGCAGTGTTTAATCACATTCTTCTCTGTGAAGTCAGCTTTATTAGTAATTTTACCTGTATAATAATTTTACTTATTTTGTAGATGTGTGAGCTTTATACCTACATTTGGTGAGTGAATTAACCTTTTATAAATTAATTTATAAGTTTCAATGGAAAACTGGGTAGTGAAAAAAAATAAAACTTAAAACAACTTCATTTTCAGTACACTCACATATTTTTACTTTGTGATACAATACAGCTGTCGCATACAATGGCGCTGGTAGGCTTAAATTGCAATGTGCAAGGAAGGCCAAAGGAGGGTTTACACAATATCCAGTAAGCAATAATATCTGTTCAGTGTGCAGTAAAATTAAAAAAAGTACTAACCTAGAAACACAGAAAAAGAATTTATTGTTTTTAAATTCCAGAAATAAAAATAACAGAATAGCATATAATCCGTTAACAAGCTGGTCCTATAATTTCTAAACTACAGTCCAATTAAAACATTTAAGAAACAGAAAGAACCTACATATTTTTCTACCAGGTACATATACCTGAGAAAGTTACCTATGAAGAAATTGCCTTTAAAACGCTTAACCACAAAGAAACGTCTACTGTGACATGATGAGGATGGGCTGTGGGTGTGAAGGATGCTAAGCCATCTCACAGAGATTCTGTTCACTGCTCTGCGGCACGTTGTGATCCATCAGTGACACAGTATTTCACGTTAATACTAGCTTGTTCAACCAAAGAAGCACAGTCATGTTTTGACGCCATCTGTTTATATTCGCTAGTGCATAAAAAACACAGTATACACAGATTTGAAAATGTTTAACTCGTCTGTAAATAAGAGTATATTATCTCAGCGTAAGTTTTTTAAAAAAGTCTAAGCAGCCCAATAATGGGGGGGGGGGGGGGGGAAGATACTACATTTTCTCTAAAGTGATGATATGTTAAAACTATTATTGCTGTCATCGTCAAGAACTAACAAATAAAAAGAATTTCTTCTGGCAGCAAAATGACATCTACCATAATAACATCTCCAAGCAAAAATCATTTCAGAGCTTGAATGCAGTTTGTGCTTTGTTTCTATAAAAATGCAATTTTGATTGCAAACATTTCTAAATGACTATATTTATAGATAAGCAGTAAATTTCTTCTCATCACAGTTTATTTCTAATTCAGCCTATGCAAACTATAGATAGAACTAAAAATTACTTAGCTTTTTTCGAATATTTTAACTATATGAATCAAGATCTTTTTTAAAAAATGATTTATTGTGATTCTTAAAGAAAACAACAAAAACAAATTCTAAAATTATAACTTTAAATTAGGCATTTCAAATTTCAGATGACAGAGCCAATACTGGTAACAGCTTTTTAAATTTCATTTTAATAGTCGAATTAACTGACGACTACCTGTCAATAGATTGGAAAGAATAGTTCTGTGAAGGGGAAAAAAAAAAAAACAAACATGCAAAATACCCCCCAAAAACACATGATCTTCTTTCTCATTTTATAATCTAAACTTGTAAAATTTTATAAATACATGACCATTCTACACAATACAGATCTTCTAGAGCATTTCTAAAGGAAATTACAGTTTTTGGTCTTAAAGAATAAGACTGAGATGTGAAGGAAAATGAAAACAGTGAGATCTGAGGGAGCAATACACTCTTTCTACACACAGTCCAGCTGCAGTTCATCAGGCAAGTTAGCAGTTACAATCCAGTACATTATTTTCAAGGCAACGAAGCAATCAGGACACAGGTTATATTCCCTTCCTAGAGTTAACAATTTTTTAAAAGCTCTGATCTATCCATAAAAGAGTGCTGGATTTTGTTTATGTTTTCTAAAAGGGATTAAATAGTAAAGAGGGGAAAAAGTTTCCATCCCCAAATTCACATACACGACAAGTTCAACTGTAAGCTAGTTTTAGACTACCCAGTGAAACACAAGTGTTGGTAACATCTGAGGCAGGTGCTACCTTACCTAGAGAGTTCAAAACATGACCCAGTAAAACAAATACACATTATTATGCCTCAAACAACTAGAACGCATTTCATTAATAGACTTCTCGGATGCTACACCTTAACAATGTACCTGAATCATTACTAGCAGTAGGATGTCAAACTCAAAACTGCTATGAAAAGTAATTCATCATTAGAAAAACTCAATGCTAATGTAAAGAGGAGGAGTACTAAGTGCAAAATACTAAACCAAATGTCTGAAGGCAGAATTTTCATTTGTGGAAGACAGAGTAAAGAGATGGATGCACCTAATGGAAGACAGAACTGAGTATGAAAATATTTTAAAAAGAAAAGGAAAAGAGAGGGTTAGGCAGCAAAAGAACTACTGGATAGAATGAAAATAAGAGAAAATGAGGCATGTGCATATGGCTCTCTTTTTTCTGTCCTTGGTGTTCTTAAATAGTTTACATTGTCAGTGGCGTACAGGCCGCACTAGTAGGCAGGTATGAGCCTTCTGATGGATAGAGATGAAGGACTGGGGCTAATGAACTGTTTTGTTTTGTTTTTGTTTTTGCTTTTTATTCATACCTGAAAGCCTTGAATCCTTGCTAAATATTCCAGTTGTTTTGAAGGTTGTACTGGAGAACAAGGGGGAGTAGGAGAACTTCCTTTTAAACCTATGGCTTCAGCTGTAGGAGATGTTCCATTCATAAGGAGTTCCCTGGCAATTGTAGCTGAACTATTCGATGTAGGAGATATACTGAAGAAAGAGCTTGAAGGTTGGTTCATATCTTTGGGTGACAAATAGCCTAGGGTAGTGCCAGAGATTACTTTGTGGCGGCTGGCTTCCATCTCTTGATAAACATCAGGAGACAAATGAAGAATCCCTTTTGGAGCTATAAATAAAAATGGAAGAACAATGTTATTACACTTAAAAATAATTGAAATGCAAGCATGTTATAGCATTACTAACTCAACGTCTTGACTGGTAAGTAAAGAAATGAGACACATTTTCCTCATACCTATAGAAGCAGAAGCAACTGCAGCTTCTATTTAGAGGTGAATAATGTATGTTTCAATATTCCTATATTCAGAAGTTTAAAAGATCCCTAAAAGGGGCTGGCAGGTGGCATGGTGGTGGAGGGTGCTAGATTCCCACATGGCCAACTGCGGTCTGTGTCATGGGCCTGGTGGCTTGCTTTCTCACTTTCTCACTCTCTCTTGCTCTGACCCTCTCTGTTCAAATTTAAATAAATAAACAAAGTCAAATAAAAAATAATTCTAAAAAAAAGAATAAATAAAATAAATAATTCTTAAAAAAAAAATAGATCCACAAAAACAGTTTGGGAGGAACTTGTGTGTGGTAGGGAAGCTGTGGAAGGAAAAGGGGATTTATGTGTGGAAGTATGATGGGGAAGACTGGGAATGTGCAATGTCTTCATCCTGTAATTTATCATGTTCTAGCTCATCAGAAGACATGAAATGTCCAACATATGCAGCAATGGGCATCTAAGGTGACATCAAAGCTGGATCAGTCCTAATTTCTTTAAAGGTACAAAGTCATACACCCAATGGTTGACAGGTCCTCTCCTTTCCACAAAGATGCCTACAGACATCTCCAACTCATAAATGTGTCCAAGAGTGACAGGCATCTTCTTCCCAAAACTAGCACTGTCCCTATCTTGCTCAGGTCACTATGATTTCAACATCTATCTGCTTGTTGCCGGCCTAAACTGCTGGCAACCATCTCTGATTCACTCATAAGCAAGTAGTTGTCATGTGCGGTCAAGCACCTCTGGAATGTGCCTATTCTAGAGATCCTCTGGTGCATTCATCAGTTCAAGGAGGCCATGGAAAGGTTCTGAAACTAAGAGGAATGAGCCTGGGCCTATGTTATCAGGTGTGGGATGGGGGGGGGGGGGGGGGGGGGCGGGTTTGAACATGTCAGAAAAACACTTCCCTCTGTTACTTGGCTCAGAGATGTTTCCAACCACATTTCAAATTGCTCCTCCTAATGTCTTTTGATCAGATATTAACAACTTTCAAATCATATTATCTCTTAAAATTGTTGCTAAGCCACCACTTATGGAAAACTTAGTCTGAGAGAAATAACTTAATGCCCTTGCTCTTGCTCCTCCTTCTCCTGCCATTAACCTTAGGATTTAAATCTTCCATTTTTCTCATCTGGGCTACTTGTAACAATCACTAAAAGGTTTAACCACTGCCAATCTCCCCTGTATCCATTTCCCAATGGACAGAGCCCCCAAATAAAAGGGTTCCACGAAAACTGAATTTAGGAAATAATGCAACACACACTCCTTTTAGGGGATTAAAAATGCATATTAACATAGTCAAGAATCTGAGAAACCGGGACCAGCAGTTAATGCAATGGCTATGTCGCTGGACTTCCATGTAGTCAACCGCGGTTCGAGTCCTAGACCCGGTGGCTTAAACTCACGCTGGTGCGTGTGCATGCGTGCCCAAGATCCCGAGAGGAGAATGGAGAAGAAGGGATTGCAGTGTGGCCATCCCCCCCAGGGGGTGATTTCTCGCTGTCTGTCTCTCTCTGTCTTTCTGGTGAGTGCACGCACCATATAGCAAAAACAAACAAACAAAAAACTCTCCAAAAAAAAAAAAGAAAAAAATCTGAGAAATCCAGAAAAACAGAAATCCATTCAACTGGATTTAACCCAGTATTTCTCAAGTTTATTTTATATGCAAGCTTTTATGTAACATTAATCAAAGATAAGGCTCTAAGAAGTGCCGGAAGCTAGCCTATTCTCCAATTTCCAAAGACCTGTCTTTAAGTTTGTGGATCCTTTCTTCTGCTTAAATCTTGTCTGCTGCTGAATCCCTCTAGTGAATTTTTAGTTCAATTACCGTATTTTTCAGCTCCATGATTTGTTTGGAACTTCTTAAATTTTCCCCCTCGGTTGAAACTCTTGCTTTGTTCATGCCTCGCTCTCCTGACCTCAGTGAGGCTCTTTATGAAGACTGTTTTGAATTCTCTGTCAGGTAGATCACATAGCACCATTTCATTAGGGTCGCTTTCTAGAGATTTATCTCATTCCTTTGTTTGGGATACATTCTCTCTTTCTTCTTTTTCCTTGATTTTCTGTGTCATTGTCTGCACATTAGACAAAACTATCTCCCCTAATCTCTGTGACTGGCCTCATACTGAAGACTCTCACCAATAGCTTGACTGGAGATTCTGGGACCTTTCAATCCTCTGAGCTAACCTGCTTCTTTTGTTCTTGGCAACTCCCAGCACTGAGGGTAGGCAGTCCTATCAGCATGCTGAGACAAACAAGACTGGAGCCAATTTTTCGGGTGAACTCTAGATTAGCTGGGTTGCCAGATGCACAGCATACCTCTTTATCTCCCCAGGAAGAAGTTAATAGCTGGAGGCTTTTTTTTTTAGAGTTTTTTTGCTATAGGGTGCGTGCACGTGCCAGACAGAGAGACAGAAAGCGAGAAATCACTCCCCAGGGGAGATGGCCACGCTGCAATCCCTTCTCCTCCATTCTCCTCTCGGGATCTTGGGCACGCACGCACACGCCCGGCGTGAGTTTTAAGCCACCAGGTCCGGGACGCAAACCGCGGTCAACTACATGGGAGTCCAGCGACATAGCCATTACACTAACTGCTGGTCCTAATAGCTGGAGTTTTTCAACTGTTAGCTCTATCCTAGGCTGGGGAGAGTGGCTCTGAAACCCCCAGCCATCTCTCTTGTCAATGGCCCTAGGTAGCTAGAAAATGCCACATTCTGTCAGCACTATGAGACAGGCTGGACACAACCCAGTCTTCTGGATGGCCTCCAGAGAAGCTAGGCATGTTAGCTGCATGAAATACCTCTTTCCCTTCCTAGGGAGAAGCTGGAACTGGGGGGGTAAGGGAGTGGGACATGAGGGGGAGGTTTGTCCTGACAGCACGGCACCATGGTGGGGATGAGGATTATGACAAGAGGACCAGTTTCCATGTGGCCGGTTTCATGTGCATCTAGGGTACAGAAGCTCCTAACTAGTTTCCTAGATTTCTCACAAAGCAAAGGTGCCCCTGTATTCTTGTTGAATTGGTGTGTTTGGGGGGAGGGGGTGGAGGTTGTGGGAAAAGAGGGTCCAGGGCTTCTTATTCCACATCTTGCTAAGGTAGGACCATTCTCTTACTCTCACTTATACTATGAAATCTAAACTCCTTGGGAGATTAATCTGGTTCCTACTTATCTCACTGCCCTCCTCTACTCAATTCTTCACGAAGACCCCATGTTCCATTCAAATGGCTATTAACACTTCTTCCGATACGTCAGGCTGATTGATCCCAGCACACCTTTATTTCTGCTGTTCAGTTACACACACACACACACACACACACACACACACACACTCTTTTTCTTATACTTGTGCTACTATGTCCCAGGCATTGTGCCACCCAATAATGCCCAGACCTCAAGTCACACTCAGCCTACTAGGAGAGCAAAATGCAAATACATAATACAATGCAGTAAGTGTATCACCAAAGATGGGTCTAGAGAACAGTGTGAACGGGAAAGGAGGAACACCACGAGCTCAGGAAAGGCTTGCTGGAGTTGACACTGATAGTCAATTTCCAGGCCTGAGGAGCAGAGCGAACTGAAGGCAGATGGACAGCATGAGCACAGGCAGGAACCGGAAGAGTCTGTGTTCTGCGAAGCCTCAGCATTTCCTGACTGCCAGAACATGAAGACGGAGGTGTGAGCTGCAAAAGGTGAAGGTGGAAGTGCACAAGGGACACATTCAGGGCTTCTTATCCTTACGGCATTAAAGAGTTCAGTACATGTTTTTTAAACATCATTTTAATATCAAAATGCTGAAGATGAATACATCTGTATCTGTGACCTGATAATGACGCACTGCCCGCATGCTTATGAAAAGTCACACTGTAACCTACAAAAAATAACCAATACTTTTTTTGAAAGTAAGTTAACCTAAGTAAGTAAGAGTTTTAATACTGGAAACTAAGGGGCCGGCAGGTGGCATGGTAGTTAACACTCTGGATTCCCACGTGGCTGACCACAGTTTGAGTCTCTGTCTGGGTGGCTTTATAATCATTTTGGGCATGTGTACATCAAAATCCTGAGAGGAGAATGAAAGAGAAGGGATTATGGCATGGCCATCCCGCCTGGGAGTGACTTCTCACTTTCCCTCTCTGTGCCTCTTTCTGGCAAGCAGATATGCCCTGCGGCCAAAAACTTTAAAAAAATACTGTAAGGTAATATAATGATCCTACTTGATGGATTTTCTTTAGGCTTTTGTGTTAGTTTCCAAATTCACTATGTTAACAGGAGTTAGTTTTTTTGTAATGAGAAAGAAATTGCAGGGCCAGGCTTGTAGCCTAGTGGGGCTTTTTAAGAGAGTTTTGTTATAGGTCGTGTGTGCTTGCCAGAGAGACAAGGAGAAATCACCCCTTCCACGGGGGATGGCCACACCACAATCCCTTCTCTTTCATTCTCCCCTCGGGATTCTGGACATGCACGCACACACACCCAGTGTGAGTTTTAAGCCACCAAGTACGGAACTCAAACTGCAGTCAACTATGAGAAGTACAGTGGCGTAACCATTATACCATCTGCTGGTCCCTAAAGGAGATGTGTTTGTTTTTTTCATACTAACAAACTGTCCTCTCAGAAAGTTGTACCAATTTCACACTCCCACAGAAATATTTGTAAGTGCCTTGTTTCCTATTTTGGTATTGGCTTTTATTATTAAAAAATATCTTTGCTTGGGACCAGCAGTTAGCGTAATGGCTATGTCGCTGGACTCCCACATAGTCGACTGCGGTTCGAGTCCCAGACCCGATGGCTTAACCTCATGCCGGGCGCGTGTGTGTGCGTGCCCAAAATCCCAAGAGGAGAATGGAGGAGAAGGGACTGCGGCATGGCCAGCCCCCCTGGGGGGTGATTTCTCGCTTTCTGTCTCTCTGTCTCTGTTTGTCTGTCTGGCGAGTGCACGCGCCCTAAAGCAAAAACCTCTCAAAAAAAAAAAAAAAATATATATATATATATCTTTGCTGCTTATTAGCAGTGACCGAAAGCAGGTCAATGGCTGCCGGGGATGGGGCCAGCAGGAGGGATAGTTAGCACAGGGCACGAGGAAACTTTTGGGAAGATGGAAATGCTCGCTTTGCAGGCTCATAAACATCAAAACTAGTTGAACTATATACATTGTGTACTTCAATTATATTGTTTCAGTAAAGTTATAAAAACTATTAGAGAATTTGATAAGTATTTCACTGACTTCTGTTTTTTTTTTTCACTAGCTGCATAAATATCACCTATAATTCTTATTTAATGACTAACTTTAATGTCATGATTCTAAATCTTGCATTCAGTAAGAAATCAAGATACTTCACATTACTTCAGTACTGTTATTACACAGCAATAATGGGCTTGCCAATAGCAATATTATAAAGGAACAAAAGCGCTCTCTCAAACTCAAGAGAGGCATTACATCACAGTGTAAGAACTCATATGGGGTTCAGGATCCCTTGCTCCAGTAAAGCCTCAGTCAACTTTTCTTCATGAATAAAAGAAGATTCCTTTCTACAGAGATCATCAAATAGAACAGACATAGAAAAAGAGTGAAGACACGTGGATTTATGCCCTCAGCTACTGAACGGTTTTCAACTTCAGCATCATTACCAGTGTATGGATCAGTAATAATTCATGTAGGCTCTTCCTGCTGTAAATGTAAGTGGCTTTGCATAGTATGAAGACCTAAAAGTAGAGTCAAAGAGAAAATTAGGGTGTACATATTAAGGACCTTTAACTTATTTTGCCACTTAGGTTTCCAAGTAAACTATATTAATTTTATTTCCATCAGTAAGGTGTTACTAAACCTGTTTTCCTCACAGTTCTGCCAAAACGTGCTTCAGTTGTTCTAAATGATCACTGTCACTCTGCACTAATTCACTGTTATCTTAATTCACTTTTATTTGATTACCGCTCAGGACAACTTTTTCTCATGTAACCACATTAGGTCTACGCCCTCTGTGACCTTGGTTTTGCTCATGAACTTCACTACATTCCCCTCGCTCGGGCTCATGACGTCCCATGGCAGTCACCCTTTATCTGAAGAGGTCCTGAACCCATCCTCCCGTCACCTATCTCTTGCCCCTAATTTTGCCTTTGTCCTCCCACCTTTGTACCATCAGTTTGTAACCCCAGTTTGTAACCCCTGAACACAGCTACCCTGCAGATACAACACGGGCACTGTTCTAGCACCTTACTTGTATTATCTCATTCAATTCCTACAACAACCCGTTTGAAATGACATTATTGTTTCCCTACCAAAAAAAGAAAAGAAAAACCGAAGTACAAAGAAGTCACAAAACTCACCAAGGTCATAGTCATAATCAACAGCAATGCTAGAATTTGACTCCAGGCAGTCTGTCTCTAAAGCCTGGACACTTGGTTACTTTAAATCACCTCCTAAAAGAACAGGCAGGGGACTAAAGCCAGCTCCAAACCCCTAAGGTTTAATCCAGGAGGTAAATGCTATGCCTGCTGTTTGTCCAGACTGGTTCCAGGGCTGCCCGTGTTATCATGGTTGTCCTTAGATGATCTGGAGACGGCCTCACGAAAATCTCACTAAAATAATGAGGTTCACACATGCTTTTAAAAGTCTGAAGGTGCAAGGGACTGTGATATCTTACAAAAGGAATAACTCCAGGCCATCGTGCAGTTTCATGTTTCTGCTTGATAAGTCTCTGCTTCTCTCAGATGGGTGTGTGAAACCCTCGTGCACACAAAGCCTCCTGGAGCATCTTCATGGAGCTCGAGTTCTTACTAAAGAGTTGTAGAGAAGTTTTAAAGTAGAGATCTCTTAAAAGGCCTTTTACGTACAAATAAGCAACACAGGAGAACCTTGTCTTTCAATGTTCACTAATGTCACAGTTCTCCTGGAGAGGCTAAAGAACATACATTTTCATGAGTAACAAGTGGTATCAGAGTTGTCAGAACAACAGGGCCAGCAAAGAAAGCTAATGCTCCCATAATTTACAAATGGTTAATGCTAGTCCACACATAAGGGTTTCTCTGGAATTCTTGGAACGAGTGCATAACAAATAAAACTGTCATCTTTTTAAAAATTGTCAGAGGGCACACATACTCAACAGAGAGACAAAGAAAGAATGCACCCACGAATGGAGTGTGGTCACTCCACAATTCCCCTCCTTCTCCCCTTCTCTAACCTGCAGATATTTTGTGCATACCTGCACATGAATCTGGCATGTTTTTCAAATCATGAGGGCCATGATTTGGACTATGGTCAGCCATATGTTATCCAGCTCCTTTAACCACAAGGCTATGAAACTGGTCCTGAATTTGTCATTTTTATGCCAAAACAATGAAAAAAAATTCTTTGTTTCCACAAATCACATTAAGTTTCTGCCACAATAATGTTTGAGTATTAATTGTTTTTAATGAAATACCCAATAATATTCAGGCCCACTTCTGCTACAGTGAGTTTTTCACAACAAAAACTGTAACTAAAAATTCTTAAAAACTAGAAATATGGACTGCTGATTCAAAAGGGAAATGTGAGAAAAGCATGAACAACAATAGCACAATTTAACAGTCTTACACTATTTTTTTTTAAGAGAGATTTTTGCTAAAGGGTGTATGCACTCGCTGGAGAGACAGACAGAAAGCGAGAAATCACCCCTTGGAGGGATGGCAATGCTTCAATCCTTCCTCCTCCATTCTCCTCTCAGGATCTTGAGCACAAGAGCACACACAACTGGCATGAGTTCGAAGTTGATGGGCCTGGGACTGGAACCACAATCGACTATGGCAACGTAACCATTACGCCATAAGCTGGTCCCTTATGGCGATTTTTTTAAAACCAATTACACGGAGGCCAGCAGGTGGCATGATGGTTAAGGGCACTGGATTCCCACATGGCTGATCGCAGTCTGAGTCCTAATCCTGGGGACTTGCTTTATTGCTTTCCCCTTCTCTCCCTCTCTGGTCAAATTAAAATAATAATACTAACTGTAATAACAAATGGAATTAAATAAATGTTAAAAAAAAAAAAAACAACTACATGAAAGTAGGTGGAATCCACATATGGTCGGTAGTCTAGATAACTGTTGTGCCACAGTCAATTTCCTGGCTTTGCTAATGTACCATATACAAGTAGGTAAAATGTCACCCTTGGCAGAAGCTAAGTGACAGGTACATGCAGCCTCTCTACCATGTTTACAATTGTTATGAGTCTTTTTTTTTTTTTTTTTTTTTGAGAGGTTTTTGCTATAGGGCGCATGCACTCCCCAGAAGGACAGAGAGAGACAGAAAGCGAGAAATCATCCCCCAGGGGAGATGGCCACGCCGCAATCCCTTTTCTTCCATCCTCCCCTCAGGATCTTGGGCACGCACACACACGTGCCCAGTATGAGTTTAAGCCACCGGGTCCGGGACTCGAACCACGGTCGACTACATGGGAGTCCAGGGACATAGCCATTACACCAACTGCTGGTCCCATGAGTCTTTCATTATTATACTTTAAAACATTTTTAAAAACAAGTGACATAAAAGCACTGTTATGCTGCTCTGGTCCTCCCCCTCAGCACAGAGCCTGGGAACAGGGCAGGGCTAGGAACATCAAGACAGGAAGGGCTGGCAGTGGCACTCATCCTAATATGCACTGAGGATAAGCTGGGTGGCACTGGCAATGCCTGTTCCCTGCAGTCTGCCACTGTGCCCAGTACCTCGGCCCCACACACTGTCCCTGGTCCCCAGGTTGCAGTTACTTGACTTTAAGCTATCCGAGAGCAAGGGAGATCCTGATGGCAGTGCCAGCCTCACACCATTGTCATGGCCCAGGAGGTCAGGGATAGACAAGAATCCATCAGAGCTTAGCACGACTGTAAGCTACTAGGCTGATGTGAGCTATAGAAATCTCCCATTTCTGGGACTTGCAGATGGCACAATGGTTACGTCACTGGACTCCCATGTAGTCAACCATAGTTTGAGTCCCAGATCTGGTGGCTTAAACCTAACGCCAGGTACGTGTGTGTGCAGGATAAAGATCCTGACAGGAGAATGGAGAAGCAGGGACTGCAGCATGGCCATCTCCCCCTGCCCCGAGGGCAAGGGTGATTTCTCGCTTTCTGTGTCTCTGCCAAGTACATGTGCCTAAAGAAAAAAAATCTCTCTTAAAAAAAAAAGGAAAGAAATCTCCCCTTTCTGGATCCAACAGATAGGGAGTATTTATTAGGGACCCAACCACTTCTTTTCTACAGCTCACCGCCAACCTGGTCTTCCACTTGAGGCTCTTAGATCCACAGTTCCACCTATTTTTTTTTTTTTTTAGAGGTTTCTGCTATAGGGCATGTGCACTCGCCAGAAAGACAGAGAAAGACAGAGAGACAAAAAAATGAGAAATCACTCCCCAGTGGGGATGGTCACGCTGCAATCCCATATCCTCCATTCTCCTCTCAGGATCTTGGGCATGCACGCACAAGAGCCCGGTGTGAGTTTAAGCCACCAGGTCCAGGACTCGAACTGCAGTTTGCTACATGGGAGTCCAGCAACATAGCCATTATGCTAACTGCTATTCTCTAGTTCCACTTAATTTTTAAGTAAAATATACACTATTTAAAAAGTTGGAAATTGGGACCAGCAGTTGGCGTAATGACTATGTCACTGGACTCCCATGTAGTCAACCACAGTTCAAGTCTAGGACCTGGTGGCTTAAACTCATGCTGGGTGCATGTGCATGCATGCCCAAGATTCTGAGAGGAGGATGGAGGAGAAGGGATTGCAGCATGGCCATCCGCCCGGGGAATGATTTCTCACTTTCTGTCTCTTTCTCTTTCTAGTGAGTGCACACGCCCTACAGCAGAAATCTCTAAAAAAAAAAAAAAAAAAAAAAGTCAAAAATCATTAATGGGGCTGGCTCCTTGGCACAGTGATAACACTCTACTGAAAGAGAAACCATCCTACATGGCAAGCATAGCTTGACTCCCCAGCCTGGTGGGCCTGAAACACACCAGGCACAAATGTGAGTGCCCAAGAGCTAATGGACTGGAGGAAGGAGATCACAGTGCGGCCAGACCTTAAGGAGGGTGCTCACCTCTCTCGCTCTCTTTCGCATGTGCATGCATACATTCTAAAAGAAATAGAGAAGAAAAATCAATAGTGCAAAAACTGTAAGGAAACTCTTGTGAAAAGTTAAAACTATAAAAGAAGAAAGTTATCTAGGAGCAACACAATGAAAAAAATGAAACACATAATTTGTTAGAAGTTTCTTTTTAATGACAGTTTTAAAATCACCCTGGGGGACCAGCAGTTGGCACAATGGCTATGTCGCTGGACTCCCATGTAGTCGACCACTGTTAGAGTCCTGGACCTGGTAGCTTAAACTCACACCGGTGCTTGTGCATGTGTGCCCAAGATCCCGAGAGGAGAATGGAAGGGAAGGGATTGCGATGTGGCCATCCCCCCTGGGGGGTGATTTCTCGCTTTTCTGTCTCTCTGTCTCTCTCTGTCTTTCTGGCGAGCACATGCATTCTATAGCAAAAACCTCTCCAAAAAAAGAAAAAAAAAAAAAAAAAAGAAAAAAGAAATGCTCTTGATCAAGAAAATACTAGAGCCCCAAATGAGTGCTATGAATCAAAGACTAACTCTGGCATGGGGGTTTTTAATAGGAATCCAAGAGCCCCCAAAGAATCCAAGACGGGGATAAGAGGTTAATAAACTTGAAGTCTGTAGTAACACATGCTGATGTGCATTTTTCTGGGGAGACAATCTAAAGCTTGCATCACAAAAACGAAGGGATCAATAACCACCATCCCCACCAAAACAAACAAACAAACAAAAAACCCTGAAGACTTATTAAGCGTATTTCTATAGTTAGAAGCAGTTTTCAAATAGAAGACATAGGAAAATATTGTATGAAAGAGTTTCAGGCTTTATAACTAGGCCAGTACTCCTCATAAGTGACTCTGATTAACTATACTATAGACAGGTTAGTGGGGAGTTTGGGCATCCCCAAGAAGCACATTCACCATTCATCTTAATAATGAAGAAGGGTTCAAAGCACAAAAATGGAAACTAGTAGAACTATTTTCAAATGTGTACAACATAATGTACTACCCAACGTCAAATAAGATGAATATGTCTATATCCTTTATTTTATTACTACATACTATATGGACACTTGAAAAATACTGTATCTCACAACGACGTACAGTGATCGTATATAAACCAGAAATTACAATAAAATAAATTATTAAATGAAATATATACAGTTAAAAACAAAAAGGAGGGCTCACTTGGTTGGCTTCGTTAGAGAAAACTTTCCAGGTTCAACAATTTTCAATAAAGACAGAACTGTGAATATTTCCGCTGAGTAGGTTGAAAGTGTCGGACTGAGAATGAAGTTTGAGAGCGGCATGTGAGGCTAACAAGTAGTCTTTTATTACCAGTTTATTTAAATGGGGTGGAAATGTTGCTGGCAGAAAAACAAAACATTCTCTGTTTTTCTTTTTAGGTTTTTGCTATAGGGCATGTATGCTCACCAGAGAGAGACAGCTTCTTCCACCAAAACTTTCCCCTTTCATGGATCCATAATTTTTTTTTTTTTTTTTTTTTTTTTGGAGAGGTTTTTGCTACAGGGCGCATGCGCTCGCCAGAAAGACAGAGAGAGACAGACAGACAGAAAGCGAGAGGGAAAGTAAGAAATCACACCCCAGAGGATAAGGCCCCACTGGCATCCCTTCTCCTCCATTCTCCTCCTAGGATTTTGGGCATACATGCATATGTGCCTGGCATGATTTTCAAGCCCCAGGTCCAAGACTCTAACTGTGGTAGACCATGAGGGAGTCCAGGGCCTTAACTACCATGCCAACCACTACCCCAAAACAGAACATTCTTACAGGTTATCTTCACAGTAAAACTGCATGAGTAACTGTTTTCCTAAGACTACAAAAACAACTGAAAAACAGATTACAGACAATCCCTGGCCTACAACAGTTTAGCTTAACATTTTCCAATTATACAATCAGTTGGACATTCAGTGCCATTTTCTTTCTTGCCTTTTTTATTAGAAGTTAAAAATTTCTTAACCTTTTATTCCTGGTACCACTACCACAGTTTACAGGACAATGTACCTGATGTAATGAAAAGAAAAAGACAAAGACAAAGCTACAACAGATAAAAGACCTCAGGAATATACATCTAGTTGACACTACATTGCATTAATCAATAGCTGCCTTTTGACAGTCCAACAAGAAGGGTTTCCTGTTTAAGCTGCAGTAACTTTTCTGATTATGTATTATTGTTCTTCCTGTGGCAGATTTTTACAGTTCCTCTAATACATTTGGGACGACTGTCGCAAACTAATCTGCAGCTTTCCTGCCAACTCCTCACTTTCACTCCTGCTAAGAACTGTAGGCCTTTTCTGCTGATTTTAGAACCTCCTGCTACCATACCCACCACTTCCATCACCAGATCCATAACCACCACTATAAGGACTGCCCGAGCTTCTTCCCCTTTTCATGCGTCCGTATTTTTTTTTTTTTTTTTTTTTTTTTTGGAGAGGTTTTTGCTATAGGGCGCATGCGCTCGCCAGAAAGAGAAAGACAGAGAGATAGAAAGCGAGAAATCACCCCCCAGGGTGGATGGCCTGGGGGATGGCCACGCCGCAATCCCTTCTTCTCCATTCTCCTCTTGGGATCTTGGGCACGCATGCACACGCACCCGGTGTGAGTATTTAAGCCACCAGGTCCGGGACTCAAACCATGGTCGACTACTTGGGAGTTCAGCAACATAGCTATTACGCTAACTGCTGGTCCCATGGGTAGATAATTTGATCGCTATTGTCCTCTATAATTTCCAGAATCATCATAGTTTCTGCCACCACCGCAGTTACCACCACCAAAATTTCCTCCTTCATTGTAACCATCATATCCTCCACCACCACCACATCTACCGCCTTGGTTTCCATATCCTAATCCACCACCACCATAGCCACCTCTACTACTATAACCAGGACCACCAACATAGTTGCCACCATCACCTCCTCCATAACTACCTCTGCTGCCACCACCTCCACCACCACAGCCTCCTCTTCCACCAGTTTCCACCATGACCAAAATTCCCTCCACTACCTCCAAAGTTTCCTCCATGACCCATAAAATTGACAGATCTACCTCCATGACCTCTTTGTGATCCGGCAGACTGCATCTCTTGTTTAAAAAGGGTCTTTTTCACTTCACGGTTATGTCCATTAATAGTGTGGTATTTCTGAACAATTTTACCAGCTGTATCATGATCATCAAAAGCTACAAAAGCAAATCCTCTCTTTTCCCACTCTGTTGATCTTCCATAACTCTATGGCTTCAATCTTGCCAAACTTTTCAAAGTAGCTCTCAAATTATATTCTTCTGTATCTTCTTTAATACCACCAACAAAAATTGTCTTCACTGTTAGATGGGCACCAGGCTTCACCGAACCCTCTCCAGACACAGCTCTGGTTCCACTAGACCTCACCAACTTTGTGTGGCCGAGCACACACCGCTGCATCCACCTCTTCAACACAGGAGTAGTTCGGACACCAAAGCCCTGGAACATTTTGTTTGGGGGTCTCTCATTACCACACAAACTGTGAGTTTGCCCCATTTCTCAAAATGCTCTCTTAAACTATCATCTGTAGTTTCAAAGCTCAGACCACTGATAACCAGTTTTCTCAACTGCTCTGGTTCCTTTGGATCAAGACCCTCCTCCCCTTGGTAGTGGCGATGATGACGATGGCCAACTGGAGTTGCGCTGGGGGCAACCAGGCGGGGGTTTTACCTCCATTTTTGAGACCGGACTCGCCTCTTCCAACTCAAGTTCAATATGGATCCGAGAGGAAGTGGCAGGGCCAGTCCTCTGCCATTTTCAATTTATGATATTTTTGACTCATAATGGATTTACCGAACTGTAACCCCAACGTAAATTAAGGAGCATCTGCACATAAGTCAGCCATGACACAAGCGACCTCTCAGCAGAAAGAAACGCATACTGAAATGTCTCCAACAGCAGCCTTCAATCACTGTGCCACAAAGTAGTCCTCTCCTAGGCTCCCGAGTATCTCCTCCTAGTCAATGACTTCAAAAAGCTCACAAAATACAACAATAATAGTTATATCTAAAACACATCTAGTCCTTAGTAGATATTAGGCTCATTTGAAATGCTTTGCATACACAAGCTCAGTCACCCTTATAATGACAAGATGAAGTAGGGTCTATGGCTCTCCCCATATCACAGCAAAGGTCCTGAGGTACAGAAAAATGAAGTAGGGGCGGGAACCAGCAGTTAGCGTAATGGCTATGTCGCTGGACTCCCACGTAGTCGACCGCGGTTTGCGTCCCGGACCCGGTGGCTTAAAACTCACGCCAGGCGCGTGTGCGTGCATGCCCAAGATCCCGAGAGGAGAATGGAGGAGAAGGGATGGCGGTGTGACCATCCCCCCTGGGGGGTGATTTCTCGCTTTCTGTCTCTATGTCTCTCTCTGTCTGTCTGGCAAGTGCACTCGCCCTGTAGCGAATAAACCTCTCCAAAAAAAAAAAAAGAAAAGAAAAGAAAAGAAAAATGAAGTAGGGTCTATGGCTCGCCCCATATCACAGCGAAGGTCCTGAGGTACAGAAAGGTTATGTGACTTGCTTAAAGTTATAGTCAGTAAGTGGCAGATGTGGTGCTCAAGCATCTGGCTGTAGTCAGCACATGGCCTACCTTTTGATCAGTAAAGCAAGCAAACAACAAAAATGAGAAAGCACCCCCATACACACACACACACACCAGTGGGGTATATTCATGCCATGATCTCTTCTCTTCCATTTCTCCATCCTGCCAGGATTTGGGGCACACACATACACACGTGTCTGGTATGTTTTTCAAGCTGCTGGGGCAAGACTCAAACCTCAGCCATGTGGGATCCAATTCTCTTAACCACTAGGCTATAGGGCTGGCCCAGGGCTAGGACTTTCATCCCTGTCCTGTGATGCTAGAGATCATGTAGAGAGCCTGGCATTAATGAGATACCCCTTCCTGTCCCTGCTAGAGAAGGTCAGGAGAAGAACAGAGGAGAGTCCGGACGAGGTCATCCAATGTGGTATCAATGCAGATTGTGTAGGGGACAGAATTTCCACTCCATCCAGCAGTAAAAAGCAGCCCCTATCATGCATAGGCTGAGTGAGGACCTGAGCTTCTACCTCCAACTAGCAGTAACCAGGCAGCATCCTTCACATCATCTACCATAGCATGGTCTGTCATGCACGCATACACACACACACACACACACACACACACACACACAGGAAAAACATAAAGTTTAAATAACATCTAAGGTCTCATAATATAAATATGTCCAAGTTTCTATCAAAAATCTATAGTCCTACTAAGAACCCTGAAAATCTCAAATTGAATTTAAAAAGACAACAAAAAGATGTCAACAGTGACTAACAGAAATGTTGGAATAATCTTTAAAAAAATTTTAAAGCAAGCATGATAAAAATGCTTCAATGAGCAAGTACAAACCAAAATAAAAAGCACAATGGTTGGGTTCAATACACTTCAAATTATCTAATTTGAGGAATGGAGAGAAAGTAGACTGAAAAACAAACAAACAAAACTGAGAACCTCAAGGACCATTTGAGACTACAACAAGAGATCTAACACCATGTTGTTGGGAAGGAAAAGGGTGGGATTGAAAAGGACTCATGAAAATAATAAGTAAAAATTCCCCACATTAGCAAGATACATAATTCCTCAAAAGTATAAAAAGCAGATTAGTCCATGCAGAAAATAGAACCTCGGATGTTGAAGGCAAAACCCTTGATCTAGAAAAAACAACCAAAAAAACTGTGAAAATAACCCCCCAAAAATTAGAATACTATACGAGAAATACTAGACAGCATTAAGTGCCCAAACATCTGGAAAATCGGTATCCCAGAAGGTGAAGAAACTAATAAGGGCATTGATAATCTATTCCATGAAATCTTGGAAGAAAACTTTCCAAATCTAGAGAAGAATTCAAATATCCAGACCCAAGAAATACAAAAGACCCCTAATAGAATCAAACCAACAAGATCTTTTCCAAGGCACATCACAGCCAGACTGGCCAAATCTACAGACGAAGATAAGATACTAAATTTGGCAAGAGAGAAACGTCAGGTTACTTATAAAGGTTATCCAATCAGGCTAACTTCAGACCTCTCATTACAAACAATGCGAGCAAGGGAAGAATGGGAAAATATATTCAAAGTGTTAAGTGAAAAATAGTTTCAACCAAGAATACTGTACCCGGCAAGATTATCTTTCATATGGAAAGAAAGCATAAAAACATTCTCAGATAAACAAGACCTGAAAGAATTTGCCAATAGCAGAACCACTCTTTAAGAAGTTCTGAAAGGAGTGTTCAACCAGGAAAACTAAAAACACATACAGAAATAAGAGAACAAAAGGCAACCAAGAAAATGACCAATTTAATGCTAGGGACAAGAAATATCAATAATAATGTTGAATGTTAACTTCCAGGATTTAAACGGAAAGAATGGTCTCATCACACAGCAATCCCCTCCTCCCAGCTCTCCATCTATTCAGGATCCTGGGTATATATGTAAGTACCCACCAAGCCAGGGATCTGGACCCTAAGTCAGTCATATGGCTTCCAGTTCTGCAGTTCAGTTTGCTATTAACCCATACCCATACTACCAGCATGGAACCACTGACAAACTTGGAACATATATTTCATGTAGAGCAAACTTAAGAGCATGTATTTCAAGTAGTTTTTACCAAAATAAAAAATATATAATAAAAAACTGTAAATGGCAAAGAGAAAAACAGTCTAATATCCTATATCAGCACAAAATATAACAAAGATACGGGAACCAGCAGAAGGCATGGTGGTTAAGGCATTGCACTCCCACATAGCTGACCATGGTTTGAGTCCCAGACCTGGTGGCTTGCTTTCTCACTTTCCCTCTCTCTGTGTCTCTCTCTGGTGAGCACATGTGCCCTATAGCAAATTAAAAATAATAATAATAAAATTAAGTAATTTGTAAAAAAGATGTAAAAAAGATACTAATAGTACAAAAGGACTTCTAAAAATTCATGGAAAATGGAATTAAATATGAACTTACTGGGGCCAGCAAGTGGTATGATGGTTAAGGGGTTGGACTCCCACATGGCTGATCTGCATTTCAAGTCCTAGACCTGGTGATTTGAAAAATCACTGGTGTGTGTGCGTGCATGCCCAAAATTCTGAGAGAAGAATGGAGAAGAAGGGATTATGGCATGGCTGTCTTGCTTGGGGAGGTGATTTCTCACTTTCCCTCTCTCTGTCTCTGTCTCTCTCTAGCAAATGCATGCAAAAAGCTATAAAAACAAAACAATGTATTTTGGTGCAAAAAGATATCATGCACAGTTTTTTTCATGAAATGCATTATCTGTGAACTTTCTGAAGACTCCCTGTACAGTGGGAAATTCACTAGACCAAGGCTCAGCAATCTGGGTTTGAGTTGGGACAGCGGATGGTTTCTTTATCCTGCTTTCTTCACCTGTAAAATGAATGAGACCAGAGCAACTTGAAAATCTCTTTCAGCTTTCATAGTCTGTGGATCATCTTAACACAAACCAGAAAGTTAAGAATAAAAGAACATTTGAATAACATCACCCAAAAAGCCTGTAGTGTGCTTTTAAAAATAGACTATTACTAAAGCTTTTTCAAGTCTTAAGAAAAGTCAAGTAATGCAGATGGCTGTTCCACTGATATCTTAATAGTTGAAACAAACATTTCACAGTTTGTCAGTCATTTAGTGTTTTTATATGATCTATCCAAATATCAATCTGGTATCTGAAACAACAGTTTGGACATATCCTGTGTTAGAAGAAATCCTAAAAATTGTTTTTAAAGATTTTGCTACATGATATATAAAACAATGTTTCAAAGAAAAAGTGCATACTTTTGTGAAATTTAAAAAAAATATTGATTCCATTTTATCCATTTCTATTTATTTATTTTAAATTTGCTATAGGACATATGCTCTCACCAGAGAAAAAGAGAGAGATAGCAAGAGAGAAAGCCACCAGGTCCAGAACTCAAACCACAGTCAGCCAAGTGGGAGTCTACTACCCTAACTACCACGCTACCTACTAGCCCAGTGGAATTTCTTATGAACATTATTCTCTTACCACACTGATTGTCAGTAAGTGCTACATAGACAAATAAACATGTTGTCCAGTTGAAAATGCACAGACTTTAGAATTAGAAGGCACTGAGTTCAAGTGTTTACTACATCTGAGTGTCTTTGGACATGTTGTAAAATTACCCGTGCCTCAGTTTTCCTGTTTGTAAAATGAGAGTCTGGACATTCTCCAACCTTTTCACACTAAGGACTCCTTATGTTTTTTCTTTCATGCATACCAGATATCAAGGATCTGTCTTTCAGACAGACTGCATTTATTAAGCAATAATAAATCACCCTCCAAAGACTGCCAACCTGAGATTCAGAACATCTTGAGATATGAATTCAGATAAAATTCTAACTAAAAGCAGAGCAATCTACTGAGAATAAATGGATCATCTATTAGGTTGCTAAAACAGCAATAACGCCTCCCATTATTATAGTGAGTTCAGCAACACCAGGCTGACAGGTCTAGATGGTATCTAAATTTCGGGGCAGCTACTTAGAATTTGTTATAAACTACTTGAAAGATCATCAATATAATGGAAAAAGTAAAAACACATTGTTTCTTTCATTTGTTCAAATAGTGAGCACTGACAAGGTTGAGTACTGTGTTGTGTGATTAATTTTTTCAATAAAAAAAAATTGATGGGTCTAGCCATGATGGCACATGCTCCAGAAGATGGGACCACATCGGGGTCCCAGGTCTGATTTCCCTTCCTAATGGCAGAGCATTGTGACATGTGCCCGTAATCCCAGTGACTCAGGGAGGCAGAGGCAAGAGGATTGCAAGCATGATACTAGCCCAGGCCACACAGTGAGAGCCTGTCTGAAAAAGAGCTAGGCGCCTGTAGTCCATGCTAGGAGATTGAGACAAGAGGATCGTTCCATGGTGTGACACACTCTTTAAAGAAAAAAGAAGATAACCAGCATGTGGCCAGAAGGTTAAGGTGGCTGGATCCCACCTGGCCAACTGCACAGTTCAAATCCTGGACCTGGCAGCTTGAAAATCACACCAGGTACATGTGTGCATGTATGTCTAAAATCCCAAGAGAAGAACGGAAGAGAAGGGATTGTCATATGGCCATCCCTAACGGCAGGTGATTTCCTACTTGTCCTCACTCTCAAGAGAGACATGCATCCTATAGCAAATAAAAATTAATTAATGACTTTTGAAAATTTTAGGGATCAGCAGATAGCGTGGCTTTATCACTGAACTCCCACATAGTCAACTGCAGTTCGAGTCCCAGAGCCAGTGGCTTAAAACTCACGTCAGGCATGTGCACACATGTGTCCAAGATCTCAGGAGAATGTAGGAGAAGGGATTGTGGCGTAGCCATCCCCCCCCCCCCCCAAGGAGGTGATTTCTTGCTTTCTGTCTCTCTGTTTCTCTCTGTCTCTCCAGTAAGCACACATGCCCTATAGCAAAAATCTCTCTCTAATTTTTTTTTTAATTTAAAGGTTTTTGACAAATGACATTTGTTCTATTTTTTAAAAGTTTTCCCTCCTTTACTTATTGGGGTGTTAGGGGATGATGGTTACCCATGTTTATGTTATGGACTGACTAGCTTTTCAAGAAGCAATTCAACTTTAAAAACCTTTTATAGTACCAAAAATAGTATAAGGCAGTCCATAAATACTTTCTGAATAGATGAAAGCATGAGTGATGCATTTACATTACACACAGTTTCAGGGAGGATGCAGAGGCTATCCCCACTGCTTCTTAAACCTTAGCAGGCTTTAACCACGCGTTTCCCGGTCACTTCTCTTAGTGCTTTATGGCTTACATTTCAACTCCTCTCATACCACTTATTTCTGGTGTCAAGGGAACTTTGTCTTCACAGCTACTTGTACTCTACGTAGTATGTGCAGGAAGACCATGGACCGTGCACATTTACACTCACATTTGTTTAAACAAACGGCTCTAAATTGACTCATGTTAAAAACACAGTAAAGACTCAATAACTAAACTGGCACATAAATTGTCAGATGAAGAGAAGAGAAAATTCAGCATAAAACCAAATGCATACAGAATTATTAGTACGTAAGAGCAATGAAGTCACAATAATAAAGTCGAATCCATATGTCCAGTATAAGTCCCAGATGCAAGATTTAACAATAAAAAAGTATAAAAGTTCCAGAAGATAACTTAAAAGAATGTTTTATAATCTGAGTTGGGAAAGCATTATTAATTATGTCAAGATTACAGATGCTATAAAAGACTATAAAAAAGACAATTCAAATACATTCAAAAGAAAATCAACTTTAAAAGAAAATTCCATCATAAAGAAAAAAAGAAAAACATTTCTAAGTCATATCACAAAGGCACACAGACACACACAGAGTTCTACCAAGTGAACACAACAGACCAGCAATCTAAATTTTAAATGAGCAACAGAAATGACTATATCATTGACAGAAAAAGTAAACAAATGGCTCATAAACGTACCAAAAAATATGTTCAGACTCACTTTTTTTAAAAGAGGTTCTTGCCATAGGACACATGTGCTCACCAGAGAGAGAGAGAGAGACAGAGACAGTGAGCGGGAAAGTGAGAAATCACCCCTCAGGAGGATGGCCACACCACAACCCTTCTCCTCCATTCTGCTCCTGGGATCTTAGGCACGCACGCACATGTACCCAAAGTTGTTTTCAAGCCACTGAGTCCGGGACTCAGACTGCGGTTGGCCATGTGGGAGTCCAGCTATGTAATTACTACACTATGTGCTGGCCCCCAGACTCATTTTTAATAGGAAAAATGCAAAACTCACTGGATATAATAAACACTATATATTTCAACTATCAGACTGGTAAAGGTTCTAGAAGCTTGGTAGCACAATGTGTTACTGAGGCTGTAGGGAAGCAGAACATCACATATACAAGGGTACTTCAAAAAGTTTGTGGAAAAATGGAACTAAAGTAAGTTTTAATGCAAAAATTTTTTAAATCCAAAATACGCATTTTGTAATATGCATTTTCCTTGATTTTTTTTTTCTTTGCTAGAGGGTGCATGTGCTTATCAGAGAGATTCAGATAGAAGATGAGAAAGCACACCTTCCCCATGGGGAATGGTCATGTCAGAATTCTTTATCCTCCACCTATCTCTCTTTTGGGGATTTTAGGCACACAGGCATACCTGGTGTGTTTCTCAAATTGCTGAGTCCTACTCTTAAACCACATGTTCAGCATGTGGGATCCAGCTTAACCACCAGGCCACAGAGCCAGCTCACCCTTGACCTTTTTGAAGACCTTTTATAATATTGTCAGGAATGTAAACTGATATTATTGAGGGTAACCTGGCAATATTTATCAAAATTCTAAGTACACACATTTAATTTGGCAACTCCATTTGTAAGAATTTATCCAACAAATATAGTAGTACACATTAAAATGAAAGTAGTACATATAAGGTTTTTATACAACAGGATTATTTACAATAGAAAAATATCATAATCAAAAATATCATAATCTCTTCTTGCACATACTACGCAGAGTAATATCATTAGAAATTGTTAAATAATTACAAACCCCTAGATATACCAATACAAAAGTATCTTCAGATATGCTGTTAAGAGAAAAAAGATACTTATAAGAACAGCATATTGGGATGCTAGAAGACTAAATTATACTGGGTTATCAGAAAAGTCATGACGGATTTTTGCATAGAAAAACTGAAGAATATGTCATGACTTTTCTGATGACCCAAAATATATTTGAATTTGCTTGTACAGCTGTCCCTCCATATCCATGGGAGACTGTTTCCAGAACACTCTCCCCCAACCCACGGATACCAAACCCAAGGATGCTCAAGGCCATGATGTGAAACCAAGGGCTGGATGGCGATCCAGCAGAGGGACGCAACACTGTGTGGCTGACCCACATGGAGGTTTTAGGTTTGCATCCAGAGACCTCCTTGAGCATGCGGGGCATGTGTGCACTCACGACTCAGGACTGGTTGAGGTTGGGAGTTGGGTCATGATGTCTGGGCCCTACCGGGGGTGCTGTCTGTCTGTCTGTCTGTGTGTCTGTCTTGCTCATGGAAGAAATGAATCAACTTTAAAAATTTTTAAATGAATGATATCAAAGGTTTAAAAAGTAATAAAATACTTCCACTTCTGCAGTATGGAGGACTAGATACTTTGAAGGGCTCTCCTTATGAAACACTACTATTGATATTTCTCATAAATGTAAACTTAACGCATACCCTATTCCACCACTAGGTATGTCCCCAGACACTCTTAAACACGTGTACCAGTAGAGACATTCAAAAATGTTCAGAGTAATATTGTTTGTAATAATAAAAGCCTAAAAATATCCCAAATCTGGACCTATACAAGAATGAATGACTCTTTCAAGAATATTTACTTAATGTATAAGATACTATCTGCGAAGCAAGTCAGACTATAAAAGACAGACTTTGGGGAACCAGCAGTTAGCGTAATGGCTATGTCGCTGGACTCCCACGTAGTCGACCGCGGTTCGCGTCTTGGACCCGGTGGCTTACAACTCACGCCGGGCACGTGTGCGTGCGTGCCCAAGATCCCGAGAGGAGAATGGAGGAGAAGGGATTGCGGCATGACCATCCCCCCTGGGGGGTGATTTCTTGCTTTCTGTCTCTATGTCTCTCTCTGTCTGTCTGGCGAGCGCACGCGCCCTATAGCAAAAAACCTCTCCAAAAAAAAAGACAGACTTTGTATGTCCCCACTTAGTATGTACCAATTATCTGCACTCTATGGCAGAAACTGAAAGTTTGGAAGGTACAGTAGCAGGAAGGCAACTGTAGATACTAGAGAGAGTAAGGATAGAGGCAATACAGGGCTGAGTAATGGAGGGAGGGGAACGGGAAAAAAAGAAAAAAGAAAGTACACTTAATTGACAAAAAGATGAAAAGTTATTTGTTGATGATGGGATGTGTATAATAATATCTTGGTCTTGACTGATATGCATGGTAATTGTGTGGAAAAAGAAATGTTATATACTGTAAAGATATGTGACTAAATGTAATATAAAAAAATTAAAACGGGACCAGTAATTGACGTAATGGTTACGTCACTAGACTTCCACATAGCCGACGGCAGATCTAGTCCCAGATCTGGTGACTTAAAACTCACGCTGGGCACATGTGCCCAAGATCCTGAGAGGAAAATGGAGAAGGAAAGAAGGGATTGTGGCGTGGCCACCACTCTGGCAGATGAGTTCTCATTTTCTGTCTCTGTCTCTCCGGCAAGCACGCACACCCTATAGCAAAAATCTCTCTCTCAAAAACAAACAAACAAACAAACAAAAACCACTGAATTTGATTCCTTGGACAACCCTAAAAAGCCAGGTATGGTGGCATCCACCTGTACTCCCAGACCTCAGACTGTATTCCCAGCTACTGAGAAGGCTAAGCTAGGAAGATTAAAACTTAGTAAAACCTTGTCATAACACACACACACACACAAAACAAACAAACAAACAAAACAAAACAAAACAAAACAAAAAACTAAACAAATCCTGCTAAGAACTGATACTTATCTGACAAACTATATAAGGAATCTATCTAGCCACAGTAGCACAAGCTGTGGAGTGTTGCTCTGTGAGGCTGGGGGCCACATGGGAGGCCCAGAATCAAATACTGGACCAACCTGAGCAGCAACACATAATTGTGATCCTAGCCAAGAGAAAGGCTGGGACAGACAATGGCAATGGTGACATCTGTCAAAGATACCTCTCTCTTTCTCTCTCACAAAACAAAACCCCAACAACTATAAGCGGAAAAGGGTAGGGCAACAACATATAACATCCACATGGACTGTTATGTGGCTGGGGAAGGCGTGGTAGGCACAAGGATATGAAAGAGGAGGAAAGAACTTTACAAAGGTGAAAGTAACCATATTGGTCATGTTCTAGTTCTTTAGCTAGATGGTGGGTACACAAGTATTTATTTTAACTATTACACTCTATAACTTATGTAAGTGCTAAATACATTACGCATCGAGTACTGCCTGTTTTTTTCCTGTAAAAATAACAGCAATTTAATATTTCTTGATAAACCTGGGGCCAGCAGGTGGCATACTGGTTAAGGCGCTGGACTCCCATGTAGTCGTCCACAGTTTGGGTCCTGGACCTGGTGGCTTGAAACTCACACAGGGTACATGTGCGTGCATGCCCAAGATCCCAAGAATGGAGAAGGTATTGTGGCATGGCCATCCCCTCTGGGAAGGTGATTCCCTACTTTCTGTCTCTCTGTCTCTGTCTCTCTAGCGAGTGCATGTGCCCTATAACAAAAATCTCTCTAGAAAATACAAACACACATTTCTGGGTAAACTATAATACATATTGAGATTTTATAAAGCTCCAACTTCCTAGACAAAAATGAATAATTATGGGCAGTACCCTCATTTTCTCCTTATGCTTATTATACAATTTCTCTGATAACAAAGAAAATCAAGAAGTAGTTCTTCATACTTTCATACTTCATACTCTTCATACTTTCCATTTCTGGGAGACATTTATTACTCATGCATGTCATCACTACAGTCTCTTCCTAGTTTTGGAGAAAAACTCATTTTAAACACCTTTTGATCCCCATAGACCTCTTGGAATAAGCAGCACATATTCCAGATTTCTGGCACAAATTTCAGAGGTTGAAATTTCTTTCAGGCCTTAGAAAACTACATAGCTCCTCTTCTTGCTTAAAAAAAAGAAAACTACACAAAACAACAAACAGGTTCTCCAAGTGGACTTCAGTACACAGGTAACTCTTCTTCCCCACCTGTTAAATGTACAATATTTATGTATAAATTCAGATTATGCAATTCCATGCCAAAGTTTGTAGATCTGCAAGTGTTTTAAATATACTGGTTTTATTTTTCCTGATTATAGAACGAGTATATGTTTGTTACGGAAAACTATTCTCTGCTATTTTCCATACCTTACTTAGTTATGCTTTAGAAAGAAACAGACCTGACCTAGCCATGGTGGTGCAAGCAGTCGGGAACCGTTAAGCGAGGCAGACTACACGAAAGGCCTGGTTCAGCTCCTGGACCAACCTCAACAGGCTGGCGGGTAGCCAAGCCTGTGATTCTTGCTAACCAGGAGGCTGGTGCAGAACTGCATCCTGGTGAGACCTGTCAGAAACACCTGTGACTCTTTCTCTTGCCTTCTCTCTCTCTCATAAAAAGGAAGGAATACAGAGAGGGAAAATGAGAGCAAGGCCTAAGCTTTGCACGCTTATGGCTACTTCCCTTCAGAAGGGCAGTACTAATCCACAGTCCTATCAGCAGAATTTCACAGCGTGTTGCTCCAACAGAAATTACTACTTTAAAACCCATGACCATTTTTATGGATCAGAAATTTTGTAACAGCTATTTTTAACCTGCATTTTCTTGAATGCCGGACAACTGTTCATTATTTATTGCCTGTAATCTTTTCAAGAGTTTCCTTAAGACCTCTGGATATTTTTCAATTGTGTTTGCCTTTGTTAAAAAATACTGATCTGTCTGTCAGGCTGGTCCTGTGGTCTAGTGGTTAATGGACCTGGATCTCATATGGCCAACCGTGGTTCAAATCACGACTCCAACAGCTTGAAAAACATGCTAGGTGCATGTGTGTGCCCCAAATCCCAACACAATGGAGAAACAGAGAAGGGATTGTGTTGTGACCACGTTCCATTGAGGCGTGCATTCTCCGTCTCTTTCTCTGGCAAGAGCATGAACCTCTAACAATTTTTAAAAAGCTGATCTGAATGCCTTTTATGTATATTTAACCTGATACTATATATGCTGCAATTTTTTATTTTCATTTGTTATTTGACTTTTTGCTTTTTTAAGCTGTTCCCTGAATTCACTTTTTTGTTTTTGTGTCTACATCTCTCTTTTTTTATGGCTTCATCCTATGTTGTTGTGCTAAAAACAACTCATACTGATGAATAAAAACATGCTTAAACTGCCCACATTGTTTTCTTAAAAAACAAACAAACAAAAAAAAAAACATATATTTGAGTCAGCAGGTAGCCTGGTGGTTAAATGGCTGGATTCCACATGGTCAACTGTATGATTCAAGTCCCAGACCCAGTGGCTTGGAAAACACAGTGGGCATATGTGTATGAGTGCCCAAATTCTAAAAGGAGGGAGAAATGGAGGAGAAGGCATTGTGGAAGCATGAGGGGGATGCTTTCTCATTTTCTCTCTCTCTCTCTCTTTCTGGCTAGCACATGTGCCTTCTGACAAATTAAAAAAAAAAGGTATTTGAAACTTTTTGATGCAAGTAAAAATATGAGTCAAGCAAGTTTATAAAATCATGGAAATTTAAATTTATTAAGTCCTTCCTGAGAATATTTCAGAAAAATACACTAACTCTGCTAATCTGAGTAAAGAACTAATTTCTATTTTCAGATTCTTTTTTCCTTTGCATAGATAGGCCTTTAAATACACTCCACTGGCATGACTGAAACAGCAAGCAGACCACTACCTCAAATGTCCCTAGCTTCAGTGTGCAAAAAAAGAGAATCCGTGTCAAAGTGATGAGAAAGACGATAGCTGCTCACTTCTCCTTCGGTAGGTTCCACACAGCCACCGGTGTAGCAGGCGGGGGTACGCTGCTGGGGCTGCTGGGGCTGCAGGAGCAACGTGGATCCTTCTTCCTGGCTCAGGGGAGAAGTGCTCTGCACCTGCCGTCTCCCCTGGACAGCACCGGGACAGGCGCGTGTGCGCTCCCGTAGCCCCTAACTCTCCAGCAAATGGTCCTGCATTCACGGGACCTCCCTTGTCCAAAAGCAGCCAAGCATTCAGGGGCTGGGCTCTCCAGCACGAAGAGCCCACCAGTCCTTCCACATACGATCTCTACAAACCAGCTACATGGACACATTTCCACTCCAGCATTTATGTCCAAATAAATAATTAAGCTGGATCGCTCACTCTCATATTTAAATCCAATCGACTCCAACTATTTTAATTGTCTCATAACAAAATGGTTTCTGTTATGAGAGCCCCAAAAGAAATGTGTTCAGGGAACTCTCTCAAAACACTATCATGGGGACCAGCAGTTAGCATAATGGCTATGTCGCTGGACTCCCACTAGTCGACCGCGGTTCGCGTCCCGAACCCGGTGGCTTAAAACTCACGCCGGGCACATGTGCGTGCGTGCCCAAGATCCCGAGAGGAGAACGGAGGAGAAGGGATTGCAGCATGGCCATCCCCCCTGGGGTGTGATTTCTCGCTTTCTGTCTCTCTGTCTCTCTCTGTCTGGCGAGCGCATGTGCCCTGTGGCAAAAACCTCTCCAAAAAAAAAAAACACTATCATGGAAAACAATATATTAACAATATATTAATCAATTACCTTAAAAGTATAACCCTCACATGCCCCTACCCCCACAAAAAGAGGAGAAAGAAATGTGAAAGTTTCATTATAATCCACAACATATGGAAAACCAGCAGGCCAATCCATCCAATGCCACATCACTGGCATGGTGTACTCTCTTGAATTCAAAAGGTACTGTGGCTAGTAATGCATGCGTATGACCCTAAGTGACAAAAATGTGGGTAAAGTAAATAGGTCCTGACAGGGTCAGTAAGTATTCTATCCCATCCCAAAAGTACTTGTCCTGGGTCATCACTAATGAACTTAGAAGAGCCAGTATATTTCACATGGCCTAAATAAAACTTTTTAAAAGGTTAAAAGAAAAATATTTATGTGAAAAATGCCTCCAAATAATCTTTCAGTGGGTGGATTCAGCTAATACCAGCGAATACCTTTGAGCTTAGTCCAATTTTAAATTAAGCTAGAGTTCACCTTTAAGAAACAACGAACCCGTTTTTAAGTAAAACTCTCTATTAATAAGAAACATGGAATGTGAATACAAAAAAAAAAGAGAGATTTTATCAACTGAACTGTATCTAAATATTTTACAAAGTTTTCCATGGGCTGTCAGTAGATTTTTAAAATGCAGATCTTTTTAAAAACTTGTTAGTCACTCATCTGTAAAATCTAGCTTTTATGTGTATGCCAAGCATAAAATTGCCCTATGCTAAATTTAACACAAACCTCGTATTACAGTTGCGTGCTCTTGTACTGCAACGTAAGTATGACAGTGACTCAAAGGGTAAAAACACACTTAGCATATTCTACCTTCTGCTGCATTTCAGTACAATGAAGAATGCTTGAGAAGCGTGCAAAACCTAGGTCCATATTTTAAATCTGCAGGCAATCAAGCCAGGAAAATAAATTGAGGAACCAGGCCATGTAATCACAATCATTTACAAAACCACTTAAACTATTTTTTAGTTGTAATTGTTAGCAGTGTCTTATGACTATAATCTTAAAAAAAAATCTTCCACTTCAAAAATTAAATGCACATGTACACTAACTTTTTGGGGTCTACTTATAGTTAGATGCTAGCAATGCCAGGTTAATTCCCTCTTCTCTTTTTCCAATTCTGCATTCCCTTCTTTTAACTTTTGTACATTATGGTTCTAAGTTAATTTAGTATTGTTTATCCAAATAACAGTTGCCTAAAATGGTGATCTTTAAAACTATTAACTGTGAAAGAACATAGAATTTAAGAAAGAAAGCATAATGAAAAGAACCACTTTATGACTGCAGTGTTTTCCACAAAGTAATATGCTACCTTTTCAGAGGTTATTCAAGGATGGTTAATCATCTTACAAAAGTTACATACTTAAAGATTTGCAACATTATAAACTGGTATACATAACTTCAACAGAGCCCACTGAATAATAAGATGTGAAATGGACTGTCCAGGCTTCCAGCATCGGCAATCTCAAATTTCCAGCTTCCCTCTCACGTGCCATCCTGAAGAGTCCCACTCTAACCTGCGCCTGCAAAACACTAACACAGGTCTCCTTCATGGGAAAGAGATCACGGAGAGCAGTTTCAAATGTGAGGAACTGATTAGGAAGAAGTTAGCCCTTGTGAAAAGGTAACAGAATATCTATAAATCAATTTTCAAGTAATAGATCCATCACCTGAGTGATCAGTTCCAAGGCAAAGACCAATGTTTTCCTAGCACTGTAAGCTGGCTCCACACCAGGGGCTTCATTTGTGAGCTAACCCTCCTGAAGTGAATTGAGCTAACTCTCCTGAAGTGAATCGGCTACTTTTTGGAGCTGGGCTGCCCTCATTTTCTAAGGTAACCTGAGTAGGAGATCATTTTAATATTTGTTTAGAAGCACCCTTCTGTGAGCTTTTTCCACCCCCTTCACAGTTGGGAAGGCTAAAGAGAACATTCCTGTTTCAATTGCTCAATTTGAACCATTGTAGAACAGAGGAATTCCTAAACCATTAACAGTTTAGTCAAGTTTTAAACTAACTTTAAATAGCCATATCACTTTTTTTGGGGGGGGGAGGGGAGAGGTTTTTGCTATAGGGCATGCGTGCTCACCAGAAAGACAGAGACAGACAGACAGAAAGTGAGAAATCAGCTCCCAGGGGGGATGGTCATGCCCAATCCCTTCTCTTCCATTCTTCTCTTGGGATCTTGGACACATACGCACACGCATCCAGCATGAGTTTAAGCCACCGGGTGTGGGACTCAAACCACGGCTGACCACACGGGAGTCTAGCAACATAGCCATTATGCCAACTGCTGGTCCCATAGCCGTATAACTTCTAACTTTATATCTAAAGCAAATTCTGCATGCATTCTTACACATTCTGCTGACTTAAACTCACTGTCCTCTGTTTCTTTCCCATACTTGCAAAGGAGTTTCAATATCTCTTAGTAAGTTAAAAAGACAAAAACAAACAAAAATCAACAAACACACAAACCTAAAAGATGAAGTATCATTGTTTAATGATGGAGCTTGTAATACTATCTATAATGTGATTTCATGTCAAAACTGTCCAGTTCATAACTAACTTCCATTTCACACACATTTATATTCTTTTAAAAAAAAAGGCTAGTGACAAATGCAACTATTTAAGAATAAACTACATATGCTTGCTCACCATGTGCATGCAAAAATCATCTGACAGAGAAAGAAGTGTAAGAATAAAACTTCTGGCAGGTTTACACAGAATTACATCATTTTTACAAAAGAAGAGAGAGAGGAGGCATGGGAGGAAATCAACATTCATTACGTGCTTACTAGAAAACAGGTACTGTGTTAAGTAGTTTACATAAAACTGCAATCAATTTAATGTTTCTTACATTCGCTTACCACGTAATTATAAACTAATAAAGTCAAACATCAAAGGAATTAAACACCAACTCTTAGGATCCTGAACTGATTCCATTTTTTCCTTAGGCTATGTGTTAAGCCCATCACATTCATCATCTCTAGGCATGTACTCCAAGGGCTCGGAGGCACATTAATGTAAATTACTCCCAGAAAGTAACCCAAGAATACCATTACATCAGTTAAGTATTCAAGAGTAGTTCTGATGATTCAAGAATTCGACTCTTATGAGCATTCTTTGATAAGAATTTGTTACTAATTTTATTACACATCAAGAGATGAACTACTAATAACAAAGACTAAAGACTCTTCATTGAAACAATTTACAAATTAATGCTTTTTAAGTGTCCAGTGGTTGTAAGGAAGAGAGATAGAGTTAGAAATTAGATGGATTGGGGGGCCAGCAGGGGGAGTGGTGGTTAAGGGTGCTGGGTTCCTAAATGGCCAACCACAGTTTTAGTCCCAGACCTGGTAGCTTGCTTTCTCACTCTTCCTCCACCACCCCAGTCCAATTAAAATAAGTAAATAAATAAAATTAAATAAAATAATTCTTTTAAAAAGGAAATTAGGTGTATTGGGTATTTTCACTTTCTGAATGTTTTGATTCACTGTTTTACAATAAAATGGTCATGTCAGTAAGCATAGACACTTTTTTTGGGGGGGATTGGATGTTTAAGAAAAATGTTTATACCTCCCATGCAAAATATCTTGATTATACATATTTGAAAAAGAAATAAAGTTGATTTTTACATGTCTGACAATACTAGAAGTGGGACAAAACTGAGTAATATTGTTCTTACATCTCTAATATTTCAGTTGGTGACTCAGCACAATGATTATGGCAATGTTAAATGTAAACAACAGAAAAACTTGTACATATATTATAATTATGTAAAGATCTGTATGTACGTATATAAAAACAATGGGAACTGTGAAAACAGCTGATTTGGAAACATAATTAGATTATAGATAATCTTCTTTTTCTATTTTTTATGTTATGATAACATTATTTCAATAAAAACAGCAACTTGAAAAAGGAATGTCATCACTACGCAGATTAAATCACTCTGTCTGCAATGGTTTAATAACATGCTAAGGATATGAGTGTTTGTGTCTCAGCTTTCTAGCTATTCTGTTGGTTGCAGGAAAGTGAACACCATGACTTCCCCTACTTCCCCTTCCCCATTAATACTTAACAAGGCACCTCAGGTCCAGATAAGACCAGTCAACACCCAGTGAAGGCTAGTCTTTCAACCACTGATGAACCATAAGTGCACAAAACTGAGGACTTACTGTTATTTGTTGGTTCAGGAAAACCAGCCTTTGGACCACTCCATCCTTTGTTTTCCCCTGTCTGAAAGATCAAATCAATTGTTTAAATACAGAAAAACAGGTTTGTTTTTTTTTTTTAATTGACTAATCAATTAAACACACAGTTACTTTTGCAGATGGTTTCCATCTTTGACCCCATGACAATGACTATAAGAGTAACCGACAAGAACAATATCATCTATTCCTTTTCTACACTGGATTCTATTTCTCATGTCTATTCTGTGTTTATCTGCTTGTTTAAATTTGTAATTCAAGGCATCAAGAAAGCCCCTTATGCAGTTATATGTATTACACAGAACATGGGCTCTATCTAGGTGACTGAAAAAATAAATAATTCTTGAACCTGCTCTGTGATCTGGTGGATAAGGCAGCTAGAATCCTACATGGCAACTGCATGGTTTGAGTACCAGCCTGGTGGCGTAAGAGACATGCTAGGTGCATGTGTGGGGGTGCCATAAATCCTGGCAGGAGAAGGGACTACAACATAACCATTCCCCATGGGGGCTGCTATCTCCCCTCCCTCTCTCTAGCAGTTCTTCTCTGGTGAATGAACTTACTGCTAGTAAAAAAAAATAAAAACAGAAAAGTATGTGTATAAATATGTGTATATTATATTTAATATTAATATTAAAAGTATAATATTTATATATAATGCTTTTATATTTTATATAATGTGAATATGATATAGAAGTAAATAACCTTAGTTCAAACCATGAATAATAATAATAATCACAAGTGCTATAGTGACTGAAAGCTTCTTTACCACTCCTGAGGTCAGATTAACAATAGACACATTACTATGTCCATTTTGAGAAAGTCTTATGGTAAGGATCATCAAATACTGCTAATAACATTACAAAAAATGGAAAACTAAGCCTTAACTTTAAGCAAAACATGTACTATACTGACTCTTGCCAGACATCTGTGTATGGATGGTGTAAAACACAATCTGAAACAGGTATTTTAAAGTAGCAAGTCTTCAAATCAAATCTGTAAGTGATGTTCTCTTTTTACTGAGCTGGCATTATTGATATGAACTAGGCTTTTCAAAAAAGGCTTATTTCCTGTTATGATAAGCATTTTATATGTCATCAAATGGATAAATTAATTCCAGATAGGGTCACAAAATACAATTCTAGAAATTTTCATTTTTTTTAAAGTTGTTCTTATTGAGTTCTGCCTTTCTAAATTTTTTTTTTTTTCACAGAAGCTTTTTTGTTTGTTTGTTTTAAATGCTGGAGGGTCTATGTACTCAAGGGAGACAGAGCAGGGGGTCAGAGAAAGCGCTTCTCAGTGGGGCATGCTGTGATTCCTTCTCCTCTTTTCCTCATCAGGATTTGGGGCTCACATGCACACGTACCTGGTGTGTTTTTCAAGCTGCCAGGGCAGAACTCAAGCCACCACTGCCCATATGAGATCTGGCTGCCTTAACCACTAGCCCACTGAGCCCTTCCTCTTTAATGTTTACAATGCATCTTAGGATGACAAGAAAAGATATGTGGCAGGCAACGAAAGCAAAGAAAGAAAATAAAGAACCCAGAGAAATCAGTTGACAGCATGTTAGAAACAATCAGCAATTCCTATGTACCAGGGAGCATCTCTTTTTCCCTTTAATAATCTCTTTCATCTTTTTAAAATACAAATTCCTTTCTTCTTCCACGTTTACTGTCATGAGAGATTGCTGTTGTAACCTTTGAGTGCAAAATGCTAACACAGGCATTCTTGACAGCACAGAAACGGCTGTGTAATAAAATGAACTGAGCGTAGCAACAGCTAATAGCTCACACTTTAGCCAAATATGGTTGCTAAGTGTGAACATGGATATGGATAGTCTCATTTTCATACTCACAAAAATTTGGTAAAATAAGCAAAATTAACAATTAATTTAAAGGAGAATCATGCTAGGATTAGAGAGGTTCTAGTAATTAGTCTAAGGTCACACAACTTATATGTAAAGGTGCCCACTGAGGTCTTTCTAATTGAGGGACAGTAACCACTTCATTAGGAAAGAAACAAGCTGAAGGAAAGAATAAATAAAAAGTTACTGATTAAGTGTAAACTGTGCATCTAAAAACAGATAGAAAAACCATGGGAAGAACAAAGTTTGCAACTAATAAGAATTTCAAAAGATACAGCTGGGATGAAAAAGACTACTACAAAGAATAAGATAAACAGCAATTTGACAGAGTAGATACTTCTGAGAGATGAGAGAAATTCAAAAGATTTTGCAAAGCAGCTGAGGTCATTATTACTGGGAAAACCCAGTGAAGGGAAAGAAAGCAGATACACTTAATTTTTCTTTTTCATTTTTTCTAAACTTTTATTTTATTCATACCTCCAAAACACAGTATTTGTCTAACTACTGACAACTCAGGTTCTTAGAGATTCATGTTTGAGGAACCATAAAGTGGTTCTACGAAAACCTAAAGGATTCTTGCCTCTCTGAACAAATAGATTCTCATTTGTGTGTGTGTGTGTGTGTGTGTGTGTGTGTGTGTGTGTGAGAGAGAGAGAGAGAGAGAGAGAGAGAGAGAGAGAGAGAGAGAGATTTTTGCTATAAGGTATATGCACTTGCCAGAGAGACAGAAAGCGAGAAATCACCACCACATTGCAATCCCTTCTCCTCCATTCTCCCCTCGGGATCCTGGGCACGCACATGCTCCCTGCGTGACTTTCAAGCTGCTGGGTCTGGGACTCGACATGCAGTTGGCTACATGGGAGACCAGCAAGGTAACCATTATACCATTTGCTGGTCCTGAATTTTCATTTTTAATGAAAGAAATTAGTAAAAATCTGTTTTACTCAGTTTACTTATTTCTTCCACCTCTTACCTTGGTTTTGTTAATATTAGATTATAACTTTTTTATTGCAGATATTTTTCAATTTTTTTTTTACATTTAATCATTGTATATCATTACAGCATACAAAATGACTTTTCCCAGCATGAATATACTGTATATTAGTCCAATCTATATTTACATATCTATGCAATGTACAGTATATATGTAAACCCAGTTATGTGTTATCTGCTCTCACATATTTTTTGAATTTATTATTTTTAAGCAATAAGGGACATACTGTTAATAACATGCTTAAAATGTATATTCAAATTGTCTGAAAGCAGAATGACCCCTAATTACCTCCTTTTTATTTTATATTTTTCTTTTACATTTCCCCACAAACATTTACTTTACATATCAAAAAATTTTGCTCATACTCTATAGTTCTTGACAGCAATAAACAACTTTCAAAATTTCCAAAAAACTGAATTTTAAAGTTAACTTTCAAAATATGTGTTATATTTTTATTTGTGACTCTATAACAAAAGAGACAGTATGGTTTGAAATATTTTTGAGAAAATATTTACATGCAACTACTCGAACTGTTGAGAAGCAAACACTCAGCACACAGTTCACACATGAACCTTCCCAACTCAGCTCTGCCTACTGGGTATTCTGTGATATACCACCTGCTATCAAAGATCAGTCTCTTTTTCTTCCTTCAGAGTCTTCCACGAGGCAATCCTCTGGTCATGACTACTCTTTTACAATTCCTACTGACTACAATGCTGGTCTGGAGAAGTCCAGGTTACTTTGTGGTATGAGTTCTTTCATACAGTTTCTCTAACCCTCTCTGTCAGGCAGAACTGTTTATGGTGTCAGATAATCTTTCTAAGAGCTTCTGTTGGCTGTCTAGAGGTTTACCTTAGTTCCATAGTTTCCTGATCATATCTCCAGATATGACCTTCTAGCCAAAACCCTAGCAATAATGAGTATCTCTAGTTTCTTATGCAAGGCAATAGGTATTATTGAATTTATGCAAATAACTCTTTTGCCACAAAATAAGAATACTCGCAAATATTTTCCAATTCCAGTTGGGTCAGGAAGGGAGAAAATTTTGTTTAATTTTTTTTTAAAAATCAAGCAAAAAAAAATCTTAATAAATTGCTGAACCTGTCAACAGCTCAAAAGAAAGTAAAATCCTTAAATATGGAAAACAAATTGTAGTAAAAAAGTTAGTAATGGTTTAGTCAAAGGTCATAAAATTCTGTTTCACCAGTTCAGTCTCATGTAATTAATCACTCTTCTGTTGAATCTGCAGTGTTACTGTGGTCTGATCTTTCTGTTTAAATCCTGGAAGTTAACATTCTATGTTATTATTGATATTTCGGTACTTGTCCCTAGCATTTTCTTGGTTGCTCTTTGTTCTCTGTGTGTCTTTAGTTCTCCTGGTAAAGAACTCCTTTCAAAACTGCTTGAAGAACTGGTCTAAATTCTTTCAGGTTTTGTTTTCCTGAGAATTCTTTTCTTTTCTTCCCATATGAAGGATAATCTTGTTGGTATAGTATTCTTGGCTGAAATTGTTTTTCATTTAACACTTTAAATATATTTTCCCATTCTTTTCTTGCTAGCATTGTTTGTAATGAGAGGTCTGATGTTAGCCTAATAGGATAACCTTTCCAAGTGACCTGACATTTCTCTCTTGCCAATTTTAATATCTTGTTGTTGTCTCTGGATTTGGCCAATCTGGTTATGATGTGCCTTGGAGAAGATCTTCTTGGGTTGATTCTATGTTGGGTCCTTTCTATTTCTTGGGTCTGGGTATGTGAATGCCTCTTTAAGTTTGGAAAGTTTTCTTCCAGGATTTCATGGAATAGATTATCAATGCCTTTATTAGTTTCTTCATCTTCTGGAATACTCATTATCTGGAAGTTTGGCTGCTTATTGGTATCTAGTATTTCTCATATACTGTGCTCATTTTGGGGGGATTATTTACTCAGTCTTTTTGGTCATTTTTTTCTAGGTCAGAGGTTTTGTCTTCAACATCTGAGATTTGGATGTACTACAGCCTTCATCTCTAATAGCTCTGTTTGATTCTTTTTTATGGTGTGTATTTCTTCTTTCAAATCATGAAAGAACTTCCTCACCTCCTGGAACTCATGGTCTCTTTTCTCTTGCATCTTCTGGAGTTCATTTTCTCTCATCTCTTACATCTTGTTTAGTTTTGTCACTATGAATATTCTAAATTCTTTATTGGACATTTCCACGAGCTTCACTGTATTGTCTGTGGATGATGAAGGGTTGTTCTTTGCCCTAGATAATTTCTTGGTAGAGATGTTTTCTTGGTTTCTCATATTTCTTGTGCTTCTGCAGTGGTTTCTGGTTATCTATTGGATTATACATTTCTTTCTAATTTCTTGGAGTTAATTCTAAGCATTCAGAGGTATGTGGGAGGAGGTGATCCACAATCTCTCTCCAGTTCTGTTTCCCTGATGTTCACCAAGCAACCTGGGCTTTTGACTTTAAAACTGGATATTACAAAGGCTTTGCAGTTCTAGGGAATAGGTGCACCTTGCTAAACTGCAGGGTTTCAACAGAGAGTGTAGTGGTGTGTGGGAAGAGATGAACCACACTCTCTGCAGCCCCGTACTTCTCCCTGCAGCTCACTCTGCAGCCTCTCTTCACTGAATTTTAGGCATTTGGTGGTGTATTCACTTTTGGCTAATTGTTTAGAGAAGGTTTTTGCAGCTGTAATATCCTGTGCACCCCCTTTACCGTAAGGTACTTCAGAAATACTTTCTCTTCTCTACTGTGTTTTGCAAGATGGTATCTACAGAATGAGATACTCAGTTCAGATTTATAAAGAGGAGTTTCTTCCTTCAGGCAGCAGGTTCAGTAAAGGTTGAGGATTTCTATGATTCTAAAGTATTCAGATGCTTGGCTACTGTGCATCTAGGCCTGCCTAGACAATCAGTGTATGGAGGCTGAACAGCAGAGTGAGAAAGTAAGGTTATTGAAATAAAAGAAATAAAAAAAAAAAAAAAAGGAAAAGAAAAAGAAAAAGCAAAAAGAGAAAAAGAAAAGAAAAAAAAAATTAACAGCATAAAAGCACAGGCACCAGGCAAACACAGCAGGACATCCTCAGACTGAAAGGATTTCTGAAATTAGCAAGAGAAAGGAGAGGTCAGAGGTGGCGGGAAGTGTTTTAAATTTTTTTTTAAAGGAAAAAAATTAAACAGAGACAGAGATAGAGAGAAGACAGAGGTTACCCAACCTGTCTGAGCTTTTTGGGGGTCTGGAAGATGGAGTTTAGAACAGAGATTCAGTCACGTTGGTCCCTAAACAGGGCAGGACACACCTCTGATTTACATAGTTTCTGTCTGAGCTTTTTTTTTTGGGGGGGGGGGCTCTAACTATGACTTTTAACCAGTAGGTAACATGAAAACAGGAATTTAATCCGAGAGATATGTCTAACATTAATGTTCTTACGTTTTTTAAGAATCACTGTTTGGAGAGTATGGGGAAGGGGTCAACAGGGACATGATCAAAGTAATTTCTTTTTTTTTTTTTTTTTTTTTTGAGAGGTTTTCGCCATAGGGCGCTTGCGTTTGCCAGACAGACAGAGACATAGAGACAGAAAGCAAGAAATCACCTCCCAGGGGGGATGGTCACGCCGCAATCCCTTCTCCTCCATTCTCCTCTCGGGATCTTGGGCACGCATGCACACGCGCCTGGCGTGAGTTTTAAGCCACTGGGTCTGGGATGCGAACCACAGTCGACTACGTGGGAGTCCAGCGACATAGCCGTTACGCTAACTGCTGGTTCCCATCAAAGTAATTTCTACCCTGGAAAGGGGAAACCCAGCAGACACGGAAGTACAACATAGCTCTCAAATCTCACTAGCTGTATTTCTTCTTTCTGTTTTACACCTCTACCACTTCCTTTATTTCTAAAATATACTTAAAAAAAAAAAAAGTTCCTTCAATCCCTTTGCTTTTCCCAGTCTGCCACAGTACTTCTGGCTTATTTTCTTCTGTGTCTTGTTTGTATCCTTATCAAATATTTCCCTCCCTCCTGTCAACTCTTCGCCCCTCTGCCTTCTGCAGATCCACCCTGCAAACCCTTACACAGACAGGCCAATCTACCTGCCCTGTTGCTTCTACATCCAATGTTCCAAGGGCGCAAAACCTCACAAACCAACAGCACTGGAAATTTGTAGCTCCCACCCCCAACTCCCTCTCTTTAATGTGTTGTCCACAGTGACTGGCTGTTCTGGATACATAAATGGATTGGCCTTTACTAGGATGAGAATACATCCTCCATTGCAGAAGGGTGAAAGAGAAACCAAAGTGTGTAGATGCAGATGTATGTCGGTGGGAGGGGGCCTGAGGGAACTCCCAAGTCTGTGTTCTAGGTGACATACCAGACAGGATCACAGAATGAGAGGAAAGCTGGCTGAGGAGGGCTAAGAGTTTGAGGAAAACATGGGCAGAAAGAAACAGTCACTTCAGGGAGGGGAAGAGTTGGCTGATTAGGAAAAAGCAGAGTCCCAGGTATTTGAGGGCTCAGTTATGGTCAGAAATAACACATTTACCATTTCATTACTCCTTTCTTAATTCTTCTCTTAATATTACTGACCAACATTTTATATTTATTAGATTACATTCCCTGTGTCTAACTTTTCACCTTCAACTGAATTCCAAGCCTACTGATCTCTGATTTCTATCCCAACATTTTTCTTTTCTTTTTTTTTTTTTTTCTTCCCAGTTTTCTGCTATAGAGTGGATATGCTCTCCAGAGAGAAAGAGAGAGAAAGGTAGGAAGTGAGAAATCACCCCCGGGAGGGGTGGGAGTGGCCATGTCGCAATCTTTTCTCTTCCATTCTCCTCCTGGGACTTTGGGCATGCACGTACTCACAGTATGAGTTTCAAGTCCTGTGACCAGGACTCAAACTGCAGTCAACCATGTAGGAGTCCAGCACCTAACTACCACGACACCTGCTGGCCCCTAGAAATGTTCTCTTAAGAGAGGCTAAAACACAGAGACTTTAGACACCAGACACAGTTAAGGGTGTATTCATATACTACCTGAAAATAAGGAATGGAGTCCAAGTTTGCAAACTGGAACACAGATCCACTGTCCTCATCTTCCTTTGGCCCTTAAAAGACTGCAGCCAGTCTTTGGACTCCAAAGGACAATGAGGACAATGCAGAGAACAGAATAAAAAAATAAACCAAAACTCCTCAGACACACAGGAGAAATACTAAACCCATTAAACAAGAATAGGAGGCTGGGGCTAGCAGGTGGCATGGTGGTTAAGGCACTGGACTCCCACATGGGTGACCATGGTTTGAATCCCAGACCTGGCAACTTGAAGATCATGCCACACATGTGTGCATGCATGCCCAAAATCCTGAGAGGAGAATGAAAGAGAAGGAATTGTAGCATGACAGCACAGTGATTTATCACTTGGCCCACTTTCTGTCTCTACATCTCTCTGGTGAGCATATAGTAAAAACCGAAAAAAAAAAAAGAAGAGCAAGTGCTCAGAAAATAAAAAATAGCTGAAGTAAAATGTTCAAAGAGAGATTGGAGGGCAAGTTGGGGAAATCAGAAGACAGTGCAAAGGAAAAAAAATGGAAAAAGAGAAATATAAAAAGAGAGAGAGAGAGAAAAAAGTCATAAGATCATCCATAAGATTAATAGACATCCCTGAGGGACCAGCAGTTGGCGTAATGGCTATGTTGCTGGATTCCCATGTAGTTGGCCACATTCAAGTCCTGGACTCGGTGGCTTAAACTCATGCTTGGTGCATCTGCGTGCGTGCCCAAGATCCTGAGAGGAGAATGGAGGAGAAGGGATTGCGGTGTGGCCACCCCCCACTGAGGGGTGATTTCTCACTTTCTGTCTCTCTGTCTCTCTCTGTCTTTCTGGTGAGTGCACGTGCCCTATAGCAAAAACCTCTCCAAACAACAACAAAAAAGATTTATAGATATTCCTGGAAGAAATAATAGCAAAAATGGAAAGAAATTGTCAAAGAAACAATATAAGAAATTTCCCAGTTCTAAAGTATATGAATTTCTGGATTAAAACTCAAATGTCCAACACAATTTATCAAAGATAAATATATCAAGACAATCACCCCTGAAATTTCAGATGATGGTAAATAAAATTAAATAAATATTTTAAAAAGAGAGAAAGAAAAAAAAATGTTCCTACAGAGAAAATTCTAAGCCCAAATGACTTCACTAGAGACTCCTACTGAACAATTAAGGAAGAAATAGTAGCACATGCGTTCAGAAAAAAGAAAACAGGGGATACCTCTCAATTTACTGTAAGAGGCCAGTATTCCCTGACACCAAAACCAGACAATGATAATATTATAAAAGAAAAACATAGGCCAATATTTCTCATAAAAACAGAGAGAAGTGAATAAATCTGAATTTCTTAAAAAGTGGGGGTATATTAGTATAAAAGCATAGATTATCTCTGTAAGGGTATTAATTTTATTTATCAGACTCTTACATAATATCCATAGTATTTCAGACACTATTCCAAATGGCGTACAAATACAAAGTCATTGTGGGAGATGCCTCTGGGAGGAGAGGTATAATGAATGGGGCTATCAAGGTGAAGTGAGACTAACATTTTTTCACTGTTTACTCTGTACTGTCCAAATTTTAACCATGCACAATCTTACCTATTAAAAAAATTAAATTGCTTTTGCCACATTCACCAGAGATCTTATCAACAAATGAGTAGACTTAGTCCTTTCCTCATTTGATCTCTTTGCAGCATATGACTGCCATTTAGTACTTAGTCATTCTCCACCCCTCCTTTTCACCTTTTTCTGTATCCCCCTTGCACATCCTCTGCCACTCAAATCTTATCAATTACACTTTCAAAATGTCTCTGGAGTCCCCTCCTTTCTACTGCCACTGTCTCAGTATCTCTGATCTGAACAACCCTGCTTGCCTCCCACTTGGCATCCCTGTCTTTAGTCCTTCTCTATGCAAGTCCATTATCCACATTTCTTACAGAATCATCTTTTGAGGAATGCAAACCAGATCATTTCATTTTCGTGTTCTAATTTTAAGTTAATGATTCCTTGAGCTCTTTTTTCTTTTTTAAAAAAATATTTGTTATTATTATTTTAATTTGCTGTGGGACACATACACTCACCAGAGAGAGAGGGAAAGTGAGAAAGCAAGTCACCAGGTCCAGTATTGAACTGAGGTTGGCCAAGTGGGAGTCTAGCACCTCAACCACCACACCACCTGCTGGCCCTTCCTTAAGCTCTTTATTTTGAAGGAATAAAACAAGACTCAGCTATTCCTGACTTCCCAAGTTCACTCTCATGCTCTCTAGGTTCCAGGATACCTTTTGTTAACATAATCAAAACTTCCTCAGTTTCAAGTCTTAATAGTCAGTTCCTTGAGTACAGAGATCAAGTTTCTAGCATGTTGTTATCTTTAGTTATAAGTGTCTGGCATTTAGTGGATGTGATGGTTAACTTTCTGTGTCAACTTCTCTGGACCACAATGCCCAGATATTTGGACCAATGAGTGTTTTGGTGGGGGTGATTTTGGGTGAGATTTACATTTTTTTCAAATTATTTATTTAATCTTGTTTATTATTATTATTATTCAATTTGACCAGAGAGAGAAAGATTGAGAGAGAGAGGGAGAGTGATAGTGAGAAAGTAAGCCACCGGGTCCAGGACTTGAACTGTGATTGGTCACGTGGGAAACCAGTGTCTTAATCATCATGCCACTTGCTGGCCCCAAGATTTACATTTAAATTGGTGGACTTTGAGTAAACAGGCTGCTCTCTAAAATGTGGGTGGGCCTCATTCAATCAGTGGATGAGTGGCCTGCATCCATTAAAAAGCCGACCTAAGGAAAAGGTCAACAAGCTGATCTCATCAGCAAACTGCTGAACTGGAGTGGGAACCCCCTCCTGGGTCTCCAGTCTCCAGCTTCTCCCAGCAGATTTTCGACTAGCCAGCCTGCACATCTGCATGGGCCGATTCCCTAAAGTACATCTGCATGTGCGAGCACGTGTGTGTATGAATGTGTGTATGCATGACCCACTGGTTCTGTCTCACTGAGAACCCTAATACAATGGGCACACAAAAAATGATTTTCAGATTAATGAAATCAATGTTTTTTTAGTTCTCTTTTGCTTTCATTTAACTTACAAATAAATATCAGTGAGATTTATTTTGACATATTTTTATAAATCACTCACCAGTTTTAAGTCAATATAAATGTGTTAAGTTAAAACAACATATACACAATATAAGAACTACAGAAACTGGAACACGTGTTAGGTTTCAAGTTACAAACACTTTTAAAAGAAGAAAAAGCATTGACTCGCCAGGTTATCAAAACAGAGTCAAAATCTCTAGCAATACCATACAGACAAATAGTATTTTTAAATCATTGACATAAAATTGCCTATATAATTACAGCTGCCTGAAAAAGGAAAGTACAACTAAATGTTTTTCAGTAGGTGATATTGCTTCTTATTCTAAATTTCAGAACTGTGTTCCTACAGAAACCAAAAATATCTCTGAAACAGATCCTTACATGAAAAAAAGGGCCTGGTCAAAAGTGTATTACTTTTGATAAAAATCATTATTAAGTGTGTTCTGTGAATTTTTATATAACTAAAATGTTCAATAGAAATAGTATCTACATATGCATAGATAACAAAATGATCATATAATACAAAATGAAACTAAGCCAGTTCCTGACAAGTTATCAGCCAAGTCCTGAATTCAGGGTTCTCTGCTTCTCCTGCAACAGAGGTAGGTGTTAATGATGTCATTAACTGCTCCAGAAGAAATAGGGGACCATGAACACAGATCTTGGCAGAAAATAAACACCCTCTGAGTTTACCTTTGAATTTAAAGTAAATAGAAAAATTAGTTTATAGAGTGTCTGCCCAATATAGTTCCTGTCCTAAAGGGATAAGTTAGAAATTTTATTTCCAGTGTTTTCAGCTGTGTTCCAAAGATAAAGGCTAAAAACCAATTTTTAAAAGACATAAATTACTACTATATGTCTATATGGCAAAAACAACCAGTCAGTAAGTCTGAAGACATTAGATTGGTATTCTAGAGAATATGTATGACCCTACAGAAAATTTTTAGTATTTGCTATTCTTAAGATTATAATTACTTAATATTTGATCTTACCCATTAAGAACCTTGTTCATTTATTTTTAAAAATATAGAGAACTGCCTCAGAAAAGTTAAGACTGATGTCTACTTAAACAGCAGTTAATATCAGAACTTGTAAACCACTTGATATTCTGACAAAAAGGACACGGACATGCACACTTAATTCTCACCTTGTCAAGTTGATCTTGAAGACTGGTCGATGCTTTATAACCAAGCTGTAACAGCATCGCTTCTGCAGCATTTTTTTTGGCTATCTTTTTATTAGGTCCTGTTCCTGTAGCCACCTCATTGCCTACTTTAACCTAATAAAATTAAAGAAAGAAATTAATGACAGTTGTTTTGATAAAGAACTCCTAACATCACAAAGTCATGTATTCTCTCTCCAAAATTCAAAAATATAAGGTTTGATCCAAAATAAAAGTGGGGACCAGGAAGTGTCAATTGGGCACTGGACACCACATGGTCAACGTCATGGTTTGGTCCCAAACCCAGCAGTCTAAAAATATGACAAGAGCATGTGCAAACATGTCCAAAATCCTGAGGGGAAAATGCAGGAGAAAAGATTGCAGTTGGCCATTCCTCCAAAGGGTGGGAGGGTGACTTTTTACTTTCCCTCCTCTATTGTCTTTTTCTGGTGAACGCACTCACGAAAAGGAAAAAAAAAAAAAGGAAAAAAAAAAACACTAAAATAAGCAAATAAATAAATAAAAAGCAGCAAGTAAGATAAGATCCAATTTATGTAATGCATATAATTAAAAATACACATGTAGAAAAACATGGGAAAATGGTCTTCAAAATGTCAATGGGAGGGGTACCTCCAGATGGTCAACCATAAAAGGATTTTTACTTCCTATTTTTACTTCCTAACACATTTATCTACCTTTAGATTCTTATTTATTTATTTTGCTGTGGGGTATAAAACTTGTCTGTACCACTCTTTAGCTGTATGAACTGATGCAAATTATTTAAAATCTCTAAACCTCACGTTCTTCATCAGAAAAGCAGGGATATCAATTACCTCACAGTGTTGCTTTGAAAATTAACTGAAATAAGGTATGTAAATCACAGTGTTTAATCAATCATAACTACTCAATAAACTGTAGCATTTATCATGAGAGCTATTCCACAGTTATCGTTTAAGAGTAATTTACAGGGGCTGGCAGGTGGCATGGTAAAGGTGCTGGATTTCCACATGTCCGACCCCTGTTCGAATCCTGGACCTACTCCCTTTCCCTTTCTCTCTCTCTCTCTCTCTCTCTCTGGTCAAATAAAAAATAATAATAATAAATAGAATTAAATAAATAAATAATTCTTAAAAAAAAAAAAAAAAGAGCTACTTACAAACATATGTGTGTGTATGTGTGTGTATCTATACATCAGCTGGGCCAACATTGTAGCATGGTTGTTAAGTGCTGTTCACAGGAGGCTGGATACCACACGGCCAACTAGGGTTTGAGTTCTAGGCCAGCTGCTTGAAAAAATATCCCAGGGGTGTACATGCATGTGCCCAGGAACCGGACAGGGCAGGGATTGGAGGGAAAGGACTGTGGCACAGGCAGGCCCCACTGGAAGGTACTTTCTCTTTCTCTCTCACTTGAGCCTGTGCCTTCCAGGATAAATAAGTACATTAGATATATCATAACAACATGTACATTTTCTGAGTTGGTTAATGCTGCTTTAAGGTGTGCTAAGAGATAACACGAATATAAAAAGGCCAGAATTACAAGGAGAAATTTACCAGAGAAATAGAAAATATAAACTATACTGAGATTTGTTTTTACACACTGGTCTCAGTAAGTGATTAAAGAAGCAAACAAATAGTTAAGCATCACTATGGAAATTAAACAATGTACTTATAAATACTCTATGGGCAAAAGAAGAGATTCCAAAGGAAATTAGAAAATATTTTAAGATATTTAAAAAGAGATAAATTGGGAAGTATGCACCCCCCCAAAAAATGGAGAAATGGAGAAGAGATTGCAGCATGACCATGCTCCATTTGGGGAGTATGGTCTTCCTCCCTCTCCCTCTGTCTCTCTCCAGTGAGTGTACATGCCCTTTGGCAAGTAAAAAAAAAAAAAAAGAAAGAAAGAAAGAAAGAAAGCTATCAGCAAAGTAGGAGGACCTTAATTAATATGACAAAGAGGATTTTACAGAAAACTACAGCAAACCTCAGTAAACATTATACATAATGTCTGAAATTATACTAATGAAACTGTGAGATTAGAAACAAGATGGTTAAGGAGCCAGCAGGTGGTGTGTTGGTTAAGGCTGCTGGACTCCCACATGGCCAACCACAGTTCGAGTCCTGGACCTGGTAGCTTGCTTTCTCACTTTCTCTCTCTCTCTCTCTCCCCTCTTCCCTGATCAAATTAAAAATAAATAAATAAATATGATACAATAATTCTTTAAAAAATAATAATTTAAAAAAATTTTTAAAAAGAAGAAACAAAACAGGTATGCACTCTTTAATTCTAGTATTTAATATTTTATTACAAATCCTAGACAGAGTAATAAGACACAAAAAAGAAAAGAATCAGAAGGAGGAAAAATTGTCCTAATTGATGGACATATAACAAGCTCTTTGTATAAAAGGTCAGTATAGGGGCCAGCATATGGCATGATGGTTAAGGGCACTGGACTCCCACATGGCTGACGCAGTTCGAGTCCTGGACCTGGCAGCTTGCTTTCTTACTTTATCTCTCTCTTGTCAAATTAAAATAAGTAAATAAATAAAGTTAAATAAAATAATTCTTAATAAATAAATAAATAAATAAATAAAAGGTCAGTATACAAAAAGCAATTATGGGGCCAGCAGATGGCATAGTGATTTCATTGCTGGACTACCACATAGTCGACCATGGTTCAAGTCCTAGATCTAGCAGCTTAAAACTCACACCAGGCACATGTGAGCGCATGCCCAAAATCCTGAGAGGAGAATGGAGAAGGGATTGGGTGTGGCCATCTCCCCTGGGGGGTAATTTCTCATTTCTATCTCTCTGTTTCCCTCTGTCTTTCTGGCGAGAACACACATCCTATAGCAAAAATCTCTTTAAAAAAAAGGCAATTGTATTTCTATTTTCCATCAGTATTCAAGCAGGAAATGAAAACTATCAAGAGAAACTATTTACATTAAATGAAAATCAAATCCTTATGATGTGCAAGGGCTCTACATAGAAAACAATAAGCATTATTGAGAAAAATTAAGAAAACCTAATAAAAAGCTCAATATACTATATTCATTCATATTGAAAACAACAGTATTATGATATCAGTTATCTTCAAACTGACCTTCAGTTAATTCAATCAAAACCCCCACATATCTTTATACAGGCACTTCTCACTTAACCACTAAGTTCTGCTCCAATTAAGTTGTTAATCAAATTGATTGAACTTAAAGGTGGATGTCTTGTGGTGTGTCACAGCACCACAAGGTATATGTTTTCCAATGCATATCATGTGATAACACATTAGAATAATGTAATTCTATCTATACAAAATGCATACATTAGATAAGCACCAGAAAGCAACAAGACATATCATAACACTATAATACAAATCTGGGGTAATACTTTCATTTATTCTGAATACTACTATGGTGCACAATTAAGTACAAATTTATAAATGAAACAGGTAGTCTTGCGAGAATGAGAACACTTAAGGTAGTGAATACTAACCAACTTCAGGAACGAGACAAAGACTGAGAAAGTGGAATTTGGAGACTCATACAGACTGAGAAAAGGGATTCCTCCTGCTGGAGAGCTGGTTTTACATCCTAGCAGTCTTTAAACAGATAGGTTATTAAGTGAGGAGGAGTGGCTGTAAAGCTTGACAATCTGATTCCAAAATTTACACGGAAATGCTAAGTGTCAAGGATGGCCAAGATCCTTTTGAAGAAGAACAAGGTGAGAACACTCATTCAACTGGATGTATAGTCTTATTACAAAGTTAACATAAAGGAAAAGACAAATGTGACTGAATTAAAATTAGTAATGTCTGCTTCACAGAAAGCACTATTAACAAAAGAGAAAAAAGTGAAATCACGAAACAAGAAGCTATTAATATAGCCATATAAATGCAAAGGGCTCATATCCAGAATGTATTATGAATTTTTTTTTTTTTTTTTTTTTTTTGGAGAGGTTTTTGCTATAGGGCGCGTGCGCTCGCCAGACAGACAGAGACAGAGAGATAGAAAGCAGGAAATCACCCCCCAGGGGGGATGGCCACGCCGCAATCCCTTCTCCTCCATTCTCCTCTCGGGATCTTGGGCACGCACGCACACGCGCCCGGCGTGAGTTTAAGCCGCCGGGTCCGGGACTCGAACCACGGTCGACTACGTGGGAGTCCAGCGACATAGCCATTACGCTAACTGCTGGTCCCTGTATTATGAATTTCTATAAATCATTTTGTCTTTGTTTTATGCCAGAGCACAGATGTCAGAGAGACAGAGAGAGGGGAAGAGACAGAAAGAACCTCTGAAAGAAGTGAGGCCACGGCCCTTCTCCTCCTCCATTTCTCCATCCTGTGGGGATCTGGAGCACACACAAGCACCCAATGTGTTTTTCAAACTTCTGGCTCCAGACTTGAACCATGCAGTCAGTCATGTAGGATTTAGCTCCGTTAACCACTGTGCCATTGAACAGCCCAACAAATTATGGGTTTTTTTAAGAATTATTTTATTTAACATTATTATTATTTAAATATTTCCAGAGAGAGAGAGAAAGAGAGAGAGAAAGTGAGAAAGTAAGCCTCCAGGTCTGGGACTCAAACCATGTTTGGCCATGTGTGAGTTCAACGCCCTTAAACACCACACCACCTGCCAGCCCTAATAAATCAGTTTTTTTAAAAAGCCAGTAGAGGGCCAGCAGATAGTGTAGAGGTTAAGGCGGCTAGTTCCTACATACCCAACTATGTGGCTCAAGTCCTGGAACTAGCAGCTTGAAAAACAGCAGGTGCCTGTGCGTGCATTCCCAAAATTCTGAGAGGGGAAATGGAGAAGAGATTGTGACATGGCTATGCCCCCCAGGGTGGGGTGATTTCTCACTTTCTCTCTCCCCGCCTTGCTCTCACTCTCTCTCTCTGGTGAGTACATGAACTCTATAACAAACTTTGGGGGAAAAAGAAAAGCAAAGCAAAGCAAAGAAAAGAAAAGAAAAAGAGCCAGTAGATAAATGAGCCAGAGAGTTGAACAGGGAATCCATATCTGAAAAGTTGAACTGTTTTACCAGATGTCACTATACTTTGTTTTAAAAAAAAATTAGAAAATTTTGGGACCAGCAGTTAGCATAATGGCTATGTCGCTGGACTCCCACGTAGTTGACCGCGATTCGAGTTCCAGACCCGGTGGCTTAAACTCACGCCAGGCGCGTGTGCGTGCATGCCCAAGATCCCAAGAGGAGAATGGAGGAGAAGGGATTGTGGCGTGGCCATCCCCCCGGGGGGTGATTTCTTGCTTTCTGTCTGTCTCTGTCTGTCTGGCGAGCACACACATCCTATGGCAAAAACCTCTCAAAAAAAAAAAATCAGAAAATTTCAATAGCTTCATGCTACTTTAATAACATTTCACTGGGTACTAGCTGTTAACAGATACACAGTACACCAAAATCCACTCTTCAAATATATGTGGGTACTGCAAAAAGTTTATGGAAAATAGAATTAATGTATGAATTTGTTACAAAAGAAGCTTGAATTCTACACACAGTTTTATCATATTATATATTTTCCATAAATCTTTCTGAAGACCTCTCATATAGCATGCTACTTCTAGCCATAGTTTTCTTCTTTGGCTCTCCTGTAAAATTGTAACTGGTTGTTTCACCTGTCTCACAACATACAGACTCCCATCTCATGTCCACTATTTAGCATTACTACTTACCATGTATCCTTTTTTAAAAACAGAACTATTTATTTAATATTATTTACCAGTATTTTTTTTTTTTTTTTTGGAGAGGTTTTTGCTATAGGGCACATGCACTTGCCAGAAAGACAAAGAGAGACAGAAAGCGAGAAATCACCCCCCGGGGGGATGGCCACACCACAATCCCTTCTCCTCTATTCTCTTCTTGGGATCTTGGGCACGCATGTACACGTGCCCGGCATGAGTTTAAGCCGCCAGGTCCAGGACTCGAACCACGGTCAATTACATGGGAGTCCAGTGACATAGCCATTACGCTAACTGCTGGTCCCCCAGTATTTTTTAAATTTGCTATAGAGCACATGTGCTCATCAGAGAGAGACAGAGATGGGGGTGGGATGGAAAGTGAGAAAGCAAACTGCCAGGTCCAGGAATCAAACCACTGTCTGTTATGTGGGAGTCCAGCACCTTAACCATCACACCTCCTCCTAGCCCACCATTTATTCTTATGCCCTAATTTAGGGTTTCATTTACGTTACTATGCTTCAGTAAACCACCCACTTTCAAGGAATTAGGGATATATAACACAATGATAATCAAATCCAAACTTAAACATAAATAATGTGCGAATGATACAACAAAGAAATTGTATTCTTTTTTCTTTTTAAAAATTATTTTATTTTAATTTACATTTAATCACGTTGATCTTTACAGTGTACAACATTGCTTTTTCCAGCATGAATATGATGTATATCAGTCAAGATGAAGACAATACTATATATATTATCATCGGCAAATAGCTTTTCATTTTTTTGTCAATTCAACATACTTTTTTTCCTTTCCCTGTTCCCCTCCCTCCCTTCACTGTCCTCCCCCCATATTACCCCTATTTTCACTTTCTCTAATATCTACTGCTGCCTTCCCAGCTTCTATACCTTACAAACTTTCAGTTTCTACTATAGCACACAGACAATCGATATTTTTTTTTCCTTTTTTCCCCCACATTTTATTGATTCACAAAATTTAAGTAATCTAACTACTTTCAATAGCAAGCTCTCCTGATACATATATATCTATGAATACATGTCTGACTTAAGGTATGAAATTCTGAATAGAATGAATACACTATAAGGTAGCACCTAATGCTATATAGTATACTACGGTCATTAATTATGTATTTTTACTATATTTTTTAATTTTTTAAAAATATTTATTTTATTTTTATTTATTCTTTCATTTAATTTTTAATTTGGCCAGAGAGAGACAGAGGGTGAGAGTGAAAGAGAGAGGAAGTGAGAAAACAAGCCACCAGATTCAGGACTCGAACCCTGGTCGGCCATGTGGGAGTGTCCAGCGCTTTAACCACCACGCCACCTGCTCGTCCCTATATTTTTTAATTTCAAGAAAAGCAGATATAACTTTAATAAATCAAAGAAATGCTAAGGAAATATGCTTAAAACTTAAAGCCAGGAAACAGGTTGGGATTCTATTCAAATAGTGGGTACATGAACCTATCAGCAGTTCAAGACAAGACGAAAATCCTTAAAATCAGAAAACAAAGCCTAGAAAAAGAAATCAACAATATTTTAATAGAATTTTTAAACACAGACTAAATGATATAGTTCTTAGAAGCATATGAAAAACTGAATATATATATATCCATTACAGAATCTCTGTAACAACTACACAAACAATATATTTAAATTTTGTGAAATGTTTTTGAAACATTTCGTTGCTTTTTTTTTTTTTTCTAAAATTCATTTATTTATCTCTTCCATGTGAGAGAGAAAGAGAGAGACAAGCATCCCCAACAGGATCCTGATGGTGTGGTCTACCCTGTTTCAGTAGGCATGAATCACAAATTTCATTTATATATTTTTTAACAACCCATAGTTCCAGGGGTTGGCGGGTAGCGTGGTGGTTAAAGGTGCTGGGCTCCCACGTGGCTGACCATGTCTTGCATCCCAGACCTGGCAGCTTGCTCTCTTTCTCACTCTTTCTGTCTTTTGGGTCAAAATTTTAAAAATAATGATAATAAAAAAATTCTTTAAAAAAAAACAGAGTTCTAATCACAGGTATAAAATTTACTATGTTTAATATAGTATAGTCATTTTCTATTTGAAAAATTAAAATGTTCCTCTCTAAAAAAAAAAAATGAAAAACTTTAAGAAATCTGCTTTTGAACTATCCAAATAATGTCATCAGAGATTTCTTTATCTGGCAACCAATACAAGTAATTGTACCCATTTTATAACATATAAACTTACTCTTATTTTTGGTGATACATAAAAATGAGCACATTATTTCTAGATATTTTACTGCCATATTCAATTATAACAAATGATTACATTGCTTAAATAATTTATACAAAAACCTTTACTTTGATAAAGTTGCTGCAATGCTATAATGAATCCATTGGGGCTTTCAGAAGGGGAAAAAAAACAATATGAATTCAGTGTGAAAGCATTTAAAAGCACAGCCAAATGTCCCCACTTGACTAGAATGTTTATGAATACCCATAAAATGGAAGCTGGCGTAAGATACTCTAAATTCCTCTTACAGAAGGGGGACTCAATATACTCCATAGCAAAAGGAATTGTTTAATACAGCCAAAGCCAGTTTACATTCCTAATGTACATCTTAAAATGTAGGTGATTTTCCTTCTTCAAGTTTTGGAGTTCTAAGAATACTTTCTAGAATTCTCCAAAACTAAGATTTAAGAGGAAAAATGGTGAATGTATGCTAGCAAGTAAAAAATACTACACCACCACTATTCTGGTTCCTAATGACATCTAGACAATCATATGTTTGTTAACCACACAATTCCTCCTCTTGGATAGCCGGGTGTCCCGCAATGGTTTATCTGGGACTACATGGTGAGTTTACATTTCCAACAACAGCGGAACACGCTAGCCCTCAATTACGCAGGCAGGCATCAAACATACATCAAATGATTATTAAGATCCTACTCTTGGGGCTGGCAGGTGGCGTGGTGGTTAAGGGTACTGGACTCCCACATGGCCGACCATGGTTTGAGCCCCGAACCTAGTGACTTGCTCCCTCTCTCTCTCTCTCCCCCTTTCTGGTCAAATTAAAGTAAATAAATAAAGTTAAATAATTCTTAAAAAAAAAAAAAAAACCCTACTCTTTACAAACCACTATATTGGATACTGTGAGTTAAAGAAATATGGAGATCACTAATTAGGAGAGACAGGCAAGTTCAGCTACATACAAAAAGCTAACCAATCTGAGATGCTTATATGAATGCCAAATGTCTGCCATGAGCTCAGAACTTTTGAAGCCCCCTTGTATTTCACACCTGAAATATCTACTGATTTTATCTGGATTATATGAAAGGTAAAATCGTAGGGTCTGACTACAAAAAATTTCTTTGACAAACCAATAATTTAAAAAATGGTTTCAGGATGATTAAGGGGAATTTAAATACAGATTAAGTATTAGATGATTCTAACGAATTATGTTTAATATAAGGAAAACTTGCATATATTTTAGAGAGAGCACTAAGTGTGTTCGGCTGAAATGGCATGTGATTAGAAATTAGCTTTAGCTTTTGCCTCAGTCTCCAGGTCTAGCTGGCCGCCAAGCAGACGTGCTCCCAGATCTTCAGTGCTCATGGCTGCCATCAACATCACTGGAGTTCCTCCAGACTCTGCTGGGCCACCCGCTGGCCACACACTCTGCCATAGTAAGCCGCCATCACGGTGAAGATTGCTAAGGCTGGTAAAAATCAAGGTGACCCCCCAAAAATGGTTCCTCCTCCAAAGAAGGTAGAAGACAGTGAAGATGAGGAAATGTCAGAAGATGAAGAAGATGATAGCAGTGGAGAAGAGGTTATCATCCCTCAGAAAAAAGGTAAGAAGGCTGCCACAACTCCAGCAAAAGCGGCGGTAGTTTCTCCAACAAAAAAGGTTGCAGTTGCCACACCTGCCAAGAAAGCAGTGGTCACCCCAGGCAAAAAGGCTGCTGCCACACCATCCAAGAACGTTACACCAGCCAAAGCAGTCACAACACCTGGCAAGATTGGAGCCACGCCGGGCAAAGCATTGGTAGCAACTCCTGGTAAGAAAGGAGCTGCCACCCCAGCCAAGGGGGCAAAGAATGACAAGAATGCCAAAAAGGAAGACAGTGATGAGGAGGAAGACTAAGATAGTTAGGAAGATGATGAAGATGAGGATGAATTTGAGCCAGAAGTGATGAAAGCAGCAACAGCCACCCTGGCCTCAGAGGAGGAGGATGAGGAGGATGAGGAGGAGAAAGATGAGGATGAGGACTAAGATGAGGAGGAGGAAGAAGCATCTGAAGAAGCAGCTATAGAGACCACATCAGCCAAAGGAAAGAAAATTCCTGCAAAAGCTGTACCTGTGAAAGCCAAGACCATGGCTGAAGATGAAGATGAAGAGGATAAGGAGGAGGAAGATGATGATGAAGATGATGAGGATGAGGAAGATGAGGAGGAAGAAAAGCCTATCAAAGAAGTTCCTGGAAAACGAAAGAAGGGACTGACCAAACAGAAAGCATCTCCTAAGGCCAAGAAATGGAAGGTGAAAGCCACAGAACCAACAACATCCTTTCATCTGTTTGTTGGAAACCTGACGAATAACAAATCTATTCCTGAATTAAAAATTGGAATTAGTGATGTTTCTGCTAAAAATGATCTTGCTGTTCTGGATGTCAGAATTGGTACATCTAGGAAGTTTGGCTATGTTGACTTTGAATCTGCTGAAGATCTAGAAAAAGCTTTGGAACTCACTGGTTTAAAAGTCTTTGGCAATAAAATTAAACTAGAAAAACCAAAAGGAAAAGACAAGAAAGATCGAGATGCAAGAACACTTTGGGCCAAAAATCTCCCCTACGAAGTCACTCAAGATGAAGTAAAAGAAGTATTTGAAGATGCCATGGAGATCAGAATAACCAGCAAAGATGGAAAAAGTAAAGGGATTGCCTATATTGAATTTAAGACAGAAGCTGATGCAGAGAAAACCTCTGAAGAAAAGCAGGGAATAGAGATCGATGGGCGGTCCATTTCTCTATACTACACTGGAGAGAAAGGTCAAAATCAAGACTATAGAGATGGAAAGAATAACACTTGGAGTGGTGAATTGAAAACTCTGGTTTTGAGCAATCTCTCCTACAATGCAACCAGAGAAACATTTCAGGAAGTATTTGAGAAGGCAACTTTTATCAAAGTGCCTCAGAGCCAAAATGGCAAATCTAAAGGGTATGCGTTTACAAAATGTGCATCACTTGAAGAGGCTAAAGAAGCTTTAAATTCTTGCAATTAAAAAGAAATTGAAGGCAGAGCAATCAGGCTGGAGCTGCAAGGACCCAGGGAATCACCTAATGCAAGAAGTCGGCCCTCCAAAATTCTGCTTGTCAAAGGTCTATCTGAGGATGCCACCGAAGAGAGATTAAAGGGGTCTTTTGACGGCTCTATTCATGCAAGGATAGTCACTGACCAGGAAACAGGATCCTCCAAAGGGTTTGGTTTTGTAGACTTCAACAGTGAGGAAGATGCCAAAGCTGCCAAGGAGGCCATGAAGATGGTGAAATTGATGGAAACAGTTACCTTGGACTGGGCCAAGCCTAAGGGTGAAGGTAGCTCCGGGGGTCGAGGTGGAAGCAGAGGAGGCAGAGATGGATTTGGTGGCAGAGGCCAAGGAGGCAGAGGAGAAGGAGGAAACCACAAGCCACAAGGAAAGAAGAAGTTTGAATAGTTTTTCTGTCCCTCTGTCTTCTCTCTTTCATTTGAAAGAAAGGACTCTGGGGTTTTAACTCTGTTACCTGGTCTCTGACATAGCCTTCTGCAGACATTCCAAGATAGTGTGCAGTCCTATGTTCTGCTTGGAAAGCTGTAGAAATAATGTTTCAAGGGAGATACTCTTGTTGGTTTTGGCTGGATATTCATATAAACTTTCTAAAGAGATGAGTGATAGAGCTAACCCTTATCTGTAAATTTTGAATTTATATTGTTTCATCCCATGTACAAAACCATTTTTTCCTACATATCGTTTTTTTGTTTTTTTGTTGTTTTATTTTTTTTCCCCGCATGGGGAATTGTAAAGGAAAGCAGAATGTTTCATAATGAAAAAAAGAGAAAAGAAATTAGTTTTAAAATACTTCAGGAGGGTCAGCAAATGGCATGGAGGTTAAGGCAGCTGGATCCCACATGGCCACTTAAGCAGTTCAAGTCCCAAACCCAGAAACTTGAAAATCAACCCAGGGGTGTAGGCAAGCATGCCCAAAATCTCAAGAAAAGAATGGAGGAGATGGAGCTGCAGCCTGGCCATCCCCTTGAGAGTGATTTCTCATTTTCAATCTCCCTCTTTCTTGCTCCGTCTCTCTCTGGTGAACACATACCTATAACAAACTAAAACAAATAAACCAGAAAAAAAAAAAAAAAAAAAGCACTTCAAGAAAAGAAGCAAGGAAGGAAAAAAGGAAGAAAGGAAAGAAAAAAATTTAACAGCTGAATCAGATATGGCAAAATTCTTAATAATTACTGTGGTTTGGGCATGTTGGTGTCCATTACACTATTTTCTTCCCATCTTTGGATAGGCTTGAAATTTTCATGAAAAAAAATTATTTTTTAATTCTTTAAGACTAGAGTTGAGGAAGCAAGTGAAGTTGAACAGCTAAGATTTGAAAAGAGGGCATTTTAAGCATTCTAATTTCTAATCCCCACCCATCTGCCAATAAGCCAGCAACCATTCTTCATTTCTCTTGACTGCGCCATACAGTTGCTCCATCTCTCAGCAATTCTGAGTCCCTCAGACCACACCGTACTTAGCTAGCCAGCTCACTCTCTTTTCCTAACTCTCCTGATAACCCCCAAGCTCGTGTTCTTGGTCCTGTTCCATCTACTACATTCATCCTTCTAAATCTTGTTTCTAATTCCATTTGTCTCCAATTCCCAGTAGTTAATAGTCACCAGCTGCAAAATGCAACAGGAAAAGTCAAGAGATAGGAATTAAATGATGAACTCTGAGGCAAATAACCTGTGTGAACTCACAGTTCCTTCAAAATCTCGTGTTGTCTATTTTAACACGTCCTTGACACTTAAATGTTTCTACCAGTTGATAGGTGGGCCTAAAGGGAATGAACACTTTAAGCATAAACAACGTTTTAAACTATTTTCTCCTTAAGTCCTGATCTGTGTGTTTTGTTTTGTTTTGTTTTGTTTTTTTGCTTATAACTCTATTCCAATCTTCGGATTTCTAAATCTTTTCAAGTTTTTAAAAATCCTAATGTAAAGATTAGAAATACCTGCATCACAAATTCTCGGCGTCGCGGCATTCCTCTTTCTGAAAGCAAAACATAATCTGGCTCCTTTTCTTTTTTGGCCTGTTGAATCTGAGCCAGACGGCTAATAGGATTCATTCCTTGCCCATATTCTGGTCCAGCCTGAAAAATAATTAAAGAAAATATTTCAAAATATGCTTGTGAAATTTGTTATTAGATCTTTAAAGGAACACTGGTTTTTGTCCTCCACCCTCAAACCCCCAAACTATGACTGGACAAGATGAATGAGAGTTACTTATAAAGATTTATTAAGGAAAATCATAAAAGAGATCTGTAACCAAGACTTCTATGGGATTTGGGAGTGCAGAGGTATACTGATAGGTTGGGTCAATTCTGCTTTTAAAAGTAGGCAAATTCTTCATAGTAGAGCTGCTTCACAACTCCTGTTCATAAAAAAAAAACAGCAGAAACACGGGGAACCAGCAGTTAGCGTAATGGCTATGTCGCTGGACTCCCACGTAGTCGACCACGGTTCGCTTAAAACTCACGCCGGGCGCGAGTGCGTGCATGCCCAAGATCCCGAGAGGAGAATGGAAGAGAAGAGATTGCAGCGTGACAATCCCCCCTGGGGGGTGATTTCTCGCTTTCTGTCTCTATGTCTCTCTCTGTCTGGCGAGCGCACGCGCCCTATAGCGAAAACCTCTCCAAAAAAAAAAAAAAAAAAAAAAAAAAAAAGCATAAACATGAGAAGGGACTAGCAGATAGCATAATGGTTATGTCCCTTGACTCCCACATAGTCGATTGCATTTCGAGTCCTGGACTCAGCAGCTTAAACTCACGCCAGGTATGTGTGTGTGCATGCCCAAAATCCCAAGAGGAGAATGGAGGAGAAAGGATTGTGGCATGGCCATCCCCTCTGGAGGATGATTTCTCACTTTCTGTCTCTCTGTATCTCTGGCGAGGCTGACACCCTATAGCAAAAATCTCTACAAAAAAAAAAAAAAATTATTTGTGTGTGTGTGTGTGTGTGTGTGTGTGTGTATACTGAATTGACCCTGAAGAAGTAGAAGAGCAGCTTAGAGAAAGCATAAGAGGAAAAAGACAGAGAACTTCACTATTGTAATGATTAAGGGAAGGGAGAGGAGAGAGCAAAGGAGACTTTTAACTTTTAATAAAATACTGGTTTCTACTTTCACTCACATACCAAAAACTAAGAATTAAATAAATTTTAAAGGAAGTAATGAAGAAATAATGAGAAAAAAAAATAAATATAGGCAGTAATATAAAAATCTAAGATTGAGATCCTAATGAAAAGGTAAAGAGAAGTTTTGAGTCTAGCACTAGAAGAGGAATGCCTAGTTCATGACATTGTTCAAGTATGTATTTCCAATGGTATGTGTCTTTAGTCCTATTTGACTCTCCTATAAGACAGTCTTTTAGTCTTAAAGAAATTGTTGTTGATGTGGATTCTAATAACAAGGAACCATATGCACAGACCCAATTTAGATAATGATGGAGTTCTGAGAATATCAAGAATAGCTTGGTTCCTATCTTTGCTTGAAATTAACCACAAACAATGCTCAACTTAACGATGGTTTCACTTATGATTTTTCAACTTTACAATGGTGCAAAAGTGATACAGTCAGTGGAAAGCTAGACTAAGCTATATGGTGTTCGGTAGGCTAGATGTATTCAGTGCATTTTTGACTTCTAATATTTTCAACAACTGGTTTTTTGTTTTTTTGTTTTTTTGTTTTTTTTTTTTTCAGATGTAACCCTACTGCAAGTTAAGGAGCATCTATATTAGCACCCTTGAAAGTTAATTTATTCTCTGGACACCATGTATTAGATTATATCCTACAAATCAATAAAACCAGTCTTGTAATAGCTATGTTCAGAAAATATTATCTCCAACACTGAAAGGCTTTATTTGAAGTTTCATAGAAGAGAACTCTATTTAAAAATCCAAAGACATCAGTTTTACATAATAATAGCATAATTCTATAAAGTAAATCTTAAAATTCAAATGCAGTTTACAATGAACCAGTTTCAAACGTGAACGGGGGCCAGACATGACTAAATCTGAAAACTAACACTGCTATCAGAGGTTGGGTACATTTCTTAGACACAAAGGGCCTCATCTCTAAGACGGGATAATAACTACATCACACAGTGATGGAGAAAGTCAAGTAAGACAGTGTGATAATTTTGTTACTTTAAATAAAATCAAGACAAGTCTTCATAGGTATTTTCTCTACTCATTGAATATAAGGAACTACCGATGCTAGATGTATAGGCCATGCCAGGAGGTGAGGAAAATGCTGAAAAATCAAGGTACTATTTCAAGCTGATCCATTTATTGGCACATTTAAAATAATCTAGATTCCAACTCATGTGCATGTTGCTTTCTCAAAATAACCTTACATTTCAGATGATATCATTAGGCTTTATTATAATATAAGACAGGCATGGCACAAGTAATTCCAAGCATGACATATATGAGGAAAAATGCAGGGAGCTAACCTAGTCTGGGAGCAGGGGAGGATCAGTCATGGCTTCCCTGAGGAAGTCAAGTTTAAACTGAGATCTGAAAGATGTATCAGAACAGTATACTTATATACCAGAAACAACAGCAAATAATTTTAAGAATTCAAAATGTTTCTCCCATTCCCCCATCCTTGGGGAATAACACTTAAGCAATAATCCTGCTGTTAACAGCTACAGGTAAAACAAGATTTATATCCCACTATAGAAGTACATACATCTTTCCCAGCCTAGTAGTTTATTATGCTTTATTTATTAAGATTACATTTGGTTTAATACAAGAGATGTGTGACCAGTTTTGTGCTACCATTCTACTATAAAGCACTGTTCTTCCATCACAGAAATGTTATAGGCTTTATATAGTAAAAGATTTAGGGGCCAGCAGGTGGCGTGATGGTTAAGGCTGCTGGACTCTCATATAGCTGACCATGGTTTGAATCCCAGACCTGGTGGCTTGCTTTCTCACTTTCTCTCTCTCTCGCTCTGTCCCTCTCTGATCAAATTGAAATAAATAAATAAATAAATAAAGTTAAGTAAAATAATTATTTAAAAAAAGGAAAAAAATTTAAATTCTTTTTTTAAGAATTATATATTTAATTTTATTTATTCATTCATTTATTTTAATTCAAGCAGAGAGAGACACACACACACAGAGAGAGAGTGGGAAAGTGAGAAAACAAGCCACCAGGTCCAGGACTCGAACCATTGTCAGCCATGTGAGAATATCCAGCGCCTTAACCACCATGATGTCTGCTGGTCCCCAAGATTTAAATTATTAAAAAAAAAAAAAAAAAACAGATCATGAATATATTGATATATAGATATAAATAGATATATAGCTATATATATATATATATATATACATACACACACACACACATATATATACACACACACATATATACGTGTGTGTATATATATATATATATAATTAAATAGTTATTTATTAGATACAAAATACCAATAATTAATACTCATTGAGGCTGTATTATTGCTAATAATGTAGCAATAATAAATATCAACTATTAACATATTCTGTGTACTGTATCAACAACAATCCGATGAAGCAATTATAACTGCCACTTTATAAGTAAAGAAATGTGGGCAAGCCGGTAGCATGGTGGTCAGGGCCGCTGGATCCTGCATGGCCAACTTTGTGGTTCAAGTTCCAGACCCAGTGGCTTGAAAAACACACTAGGCACATGTGCATATGTATATAAATACCAAAAGGAGAGATGAAGGAGAGGGGATTGCAGTGTGACCACCCCCCAGGGAGTGAGGTGCTTTCTTGCTTTCTCTCTCTGGTAAATTAAAAAAAAAAAAAGTAAAAGAAGAAATGTAAGATTAGAAATTAGGTAACTTGCTCAGGTAATAGGATCCACACTCAAAATTGACTTCAAAGATCATGATCTTAATAAATATGTTCTGGGGAACCAGTAGATAGTGTAATGTGTACGTTGCTGTACTCCCACATGGCCGACTGTGGTGTGAGTCCCAGACCTGGCAGCCTAAAACTCATGCTGGGTGCATGTGTGCCCAAAATCCCAAGAGAAGACTGGAAGAGAAGGGACTGCAGCATGGCCAAATCCCCTGGAAGGTGATTTTTTCACTTTCTGTCTCTCTGCCAAGCACACATGCTCTATAGCAAAAACTCTCTCTAACATAAATAAAATAAAAATGCCCTGGGCCCAGCAGGTGGTACAATTGTTAAGGCACTGAACTCCTAGATGGTTGATCATGGTTCAAGTCCCAGACCCAGCAGCTTGAACTCAAACCAAGCACGTATATGTACATGCCCAAAATCCTAAGAGGAAAATGGCAGAGAAGGGATTGTGCCATGGCCGCCCCCCCCCCCCCTTCTGCCAGGAGTTGGGGTGATTTCTCACTTTCTGTCTCTCTGTTTCTCCAGCAAGCACACATGCCCTAGAGCAAAAATCCCTCAAAAATAAATAAATGCATTCTATACTTGACTTTGTGGTTAGCATATATAAGGAAGCGAGTCTTCTTCAGAACTACTGAGTTGTGATGAGTGGATTTATTTGGCATTTATTTTCAGCTAGAGTCTTAAAATATAAAAGGCTATTTCAAGAAATGTATAACCTACATCTTCTCCCAAGTAGTGGCAGCACTTAAAAAGGAAAAAAAAAAAAAGAAAAGTATTCATTTATTATATGCAAGGGTCTACAAAAAGTCTATGAAAAATACATAATATGAAAAAAAATTATGATGGATTTCAGAACTTTCTGGCACCAAAATAAACTTGTACTTAAATTCCATTTGTCCATAAACGTTTGGAAGTAGCCTCATGTATGTATACATTTTTAAATAAAATATAGGCACAAAGGTATAAAATCTATAACAATACCTAAATTGTGCCACTGCACAATTGAAACAAAAGAAATTCATCAAAGAGGAAATATATGTTTTCTCTGTAATTCTTGACCAGTAGAGTCTAACCAGAAGTCTGCTAAAATGAGGCTGAGCCAGCAACTAAAAAGGGAGCAGCTCCAGGCTTTCTGCGGAAACAAAGACAAGTCCCATTCAGATCCTATAGTGAGCACTCACAGGCACTTTCCTGAGCTAAATGCTGATTCATCTCATTCCTCCCACTCTTGCACAATTTTTCTTTTTAATGTAAATAACGTCTGATCCCATAAAAGAAAGAATCACAACATCCTGAAAAGCTGTGTGCTCTGTATTCTTCTTTGGCAAGGTACCCATGCCTGAATGGATGGAAACAAAACAATTCCATCTACTTGGCCGGGCTGCCATGAGGGTTAAGTGTGATAGAGCAGGCGAAGACTAAGACAAAGTCTGGCACCCAGAGTGCTTTCTGATTTCTAGCTGCTTCTACTGTCATTACTGGTGACATCATTTCATGTGATTATTACTGTGTATCCTGTTACCATTTCCTGATATCCTGAGAAGTTACTATATAGCACAGTTGTGTGCAGAAAAGAAAAAAAAACACTGGATTAGAAATCAAAGCAGTTCAGGTTGTTCCACATGATAGCTGAATAAAAATGAGTAAATTCTTTCAATGTGTTTCATAAAACCTTATTTTTAAAGTAAGAGATAGGGCTGGCTCCACAGCCTAGTAGTTAAGGAAGCCAAATCCCACAGGGTCAAATGCTCGTGCATATCTGCCCAAACTCTGCCCAAACTCCTGGCAGGATGGCGAAATGGAGAGAAAGGACTGTGGTAAGACCGCGTCCACTGTGGGGGATGTAGGGTGCTTTCTCTCCCTCTCCCTCTCTCTCTCTCTCCATTATACTCTGGCAAGTGATATGCCCTCTAGCAATGAAAAAAGAAAATGAACTAAGGGAATAACATCATCTACCGTACACCATTATGATGAGGATTATACAAAGGTACATGAATAAGAAATGGCTTCCCCCCCCCCGCCCCCGCCGCCAGATTTTTGCCATAGAGCGTGAGTGCTCACTGGAAAGAGAGAAAGTAAAGAATCATTCCCCAGGGGGATGGCCATACCACAATCCCTTCTCTTCCATTCTCCTCTCTGGATTTTAGACATGCACACGTATGTACTCAGTGTGATTTTTCAAGCTGCATGCTCCAGGACTAGAAAAGCAGAGTCAGTCATGTAGGATCCAGCCACCTTAACCTCCATGCCACCTGCTGGGCCCGGAATATCACTCTTTAAACCATACAAAACTACAAATATCTATAGTATTATTATTCGACGAACAAATGAAGTAACACAGGTATGTATTAACAAAAGCAAACAATTGTATTATTCAAGAACCTACCTTCCATAATAAAAATTTTTAATGCAAACAAAAAAGAACCTACCTTGTTTTTATTTCTAGTTACTGTAATGTTTAGTAAAACTGATCAATGTTGATGAACATACACTTACCTTTACTATTGTTTTAGGGCGTTTTTTAAAAAATAGTTTTGGCTTTTCTACCACAGGAAGAGGTGGGAGTTTTTTAAGTTCCTGTAAGACGGTATTTGCAGCACGCTTCTTGGAGAGTTTTTTGCTATTTCCCTCTCCTTCTGCAGAGAACTCTCCCACTGACACCCGAGTAACAAAACTTTTCATATGTGGCGGTCCACTTTCTTTAATAACCTGTTAAATACAATAAAATATTGAATAAGATACAAGCACTTAAGATGTGACCTTACAGCATGAGTCTCTTAACATTCATGTCATAATCCAAGCTGATACTAAGAATTACGCAAAATCACAGTGTTTCTTTAAGAAACAGTACATCAGAACTATTGGTTCATGACACTTCTAAAGTTTAATAAATTTGGAAGAAATTTAATCACATTCAACTCGAAGTCAAAATAGTTTTCTGATATTTAAAACAGACTGTTGTAATTATGGTTTACCTATGTCTAATGGAACACAAAATTAAGAACATAAGACATACTCCAGTAGATGCCATACTAGACCACATAGGAGAGTTTATATTTATTTATTTTATTTTATTTTGTTATTATTATTTTTTGGAGAAGATTTTTGCTATAAGGGCGCGTGCGCTCGCCAGACAGACAGAGAGAGACATAGAGACAGAAAGCGAGAAATCACCCCCCAGGGGGGATGGTCACGTCGCTATCCTTTCTCCTCCATTCTCCTCTCGGGATCTTGGGCACGCACGCACCGCGCCTGGCGTGAGTTTTAAACCACCGGGTCTGGGATGCGAGCTGCAGTAGTCTACGTGGGAGTCCAGCGACATAGCCATTACGCTAACTGCTGGTTCCCAAGAGAGTTTATATTTAAATGTGTACATATCTATTTTTCTCCTATCTAAGATTAAACTACTAAAGAACAGGACTCTGTCTTACCGTAGTTCTATACCCTACAATACGCATGTTTCCACAGAAGCCTCTCAAAGACAGTTGATGGATAAAAAACAATCTAGTTTTTATAAAGACCTTGTCAAAGGCTATTTTAAAGAAAGGGATAGGCACTCTTATGACATGATCTTAAAAAGGTAAGTAGATATGCCATAAAACACCTCTTTCTAGAGCAATAAATTATGAATCTGTCAACTATAAATATACCTAAACCCTGTTTAACCTGCTCTTTTTAAAAAATATTTTTTCTTTTATTATTGTTATTATTATTTATACATTCAGTTGCTCTGCTCTTACTTTTAAACTACACTAGCTTTTAAAGGAAAAGATGCCTTCCAAAACCTGATTGTTCAAAACTTCAGTCTCCTTCAAAACTCCAGCTTATTAAGAAAGACCCTATTGGGAACCAGCAGTTAGCGTAATGGCTATGTCGCTGGACTACCACGTAGTCAACCGTGGTTCGCGTCCCGGACCCGGTGGCTTAAAACTCACACCGGGCGTGTGTGCGTGCGTGCCCAAGATCCCGAGAGGAGAATGGAAGAGAAGGGATTGCAGCGTGGCCATCCTCCCTGGGGGGTGATTTCTCGCTTTCTGTCTCTATGTCTCTCTCTGTCTGTCTGGCGAGCGCACGCGCCCTATAGCGAAAACCTCTCAAAAAAGAAAAAAAAAGAAAGACCCTATTTAGTTAGTTTACTATTTAACATGACACTGAAATTTTGTCTTGTAATACTGGACACCAATTAGGAAAAGGAATGAAAACATCACAATATTTCAGTAATTCAAATAATTACTGATAAAGAGTTTATCATAAGCACATTTTTCAAGTACTTAAGTTTACTATTTAAACACTAAAATTGCTTCTTCAATCATTGTGATGGACAGCCTCAGTTTTTTAAAAAAGGATAATTTACTGGCTTAACAGAGAACACACTAAATATTTAACCTTTTATTAATCATATTAGATCATCAGTATGAACATTCAAATATTCTATATTATAGACTGATGTTCCTAAGGATGTCTAAGACTTAACAAACTGTCTGTTCCTACTCATTGTATCCTTTAAAAGATCTCATGCTCCAGTAATTTTTGAGTCTATACAATTTCTTCTTTTTTTTTTTATAAAGTTTATTTATTTCTTCCATGAGTGAAAAAGACAGAGTGAGAAAGAGAGACACGGCATCCCAGACAGGGTCTTGGTGCCCTTATCCACCACCTGCTCCAGCCTGCCCGAGCTCATGGGCACACTCAAGCTCCCCACGCTCAGAGAAGTCGCCAGACGGGAAACTGCCAACCTCCCCATGCCTTGCAGAGCATCCCATTTTACCACTGCACCCCTGTCCAGCACCTATTCAATAACTTTTCTTGGGCTTCCCACATTTTCTTTATTGTTTCTTGCTGAGACCAAGAGGCCCTTAAGTACAGTCTCTTCCTGCCTTTCTCATTTTGCTGCTTTTTGCCTGTTTGTATTTAAGATTTTTGCCATAGGGCACGTGCGCTCGCTAGAGAGAGACAGAGAGAGGGAAAGTGGGACATCACCCCCCTAGGGGGGATGGCTACACCACAATCCCTCCCTTCTCCTCCACTCCCCTCCTGGGATTCTGGGCACACACACACATGTCCAGCATGATTTTCTAGCCACCAGGTCCAGGAATCAAACCATGGTCAGCCATGTGGGAGTCCAGCTCCTTAACTACCCACTGGTCCCACACTTCACTGTTTTCAATATACTAAGGGCTGAGATATCAGATAATCCAGCTTGTTAGAAATATGTTCAAGAAGAAAACAGTTGCTCAGTGTAGATCGGGTGACCCTGCCAAGAAGTAAAATGTGGGAGCTTTCAAGTAAGTGAATGCCACACAATTTGAAAGAGGATTCTCCACAACCATTTCGGCTTATTTCTTGGTTATTGTTTTTCAGGTATGAGTTGCACAATTAGTGACTTCCAAATAAGGGAGGTATTATAATTATTACTTTTTAATTTGATTTATTGTATTTTTTTTTTTTAATTTGCTATAGGACATGCATACTCACCAGAGAGAAAGAAAGTGAGAAAGCAAACCACCAGGTTCAGGACTCGAACCACAGTCAACCAGTCCCTCAACCATCACACTACCTGCTTGCCCCTATAATTTTTTTTAAGTAATCTCTTTAAAATTGTATACAATTTTATAAACAAATTTGTGGTATATACACCTAGTTGTAGAGAGCTGTTTCAATACTTCTTAATGATTTGTTAGTTAGGGTAGCATAAACATATTTTGGCCAATAAAAAAAAATTGGGTATTGGCGTACATTCGGTCATCTGGAAAGATATGACATATTTTTCTATGTTTTTCTATGTAAAAATGCATCATGACTTTCCCAATAACTCAATATCTGTCACTAAATACTAACTTGAATATTTTTTATTTAGTCCTATTTAAAACACCAAATCCATTATCTTATACACAGAAAACTGACATATCATGTATACAAATGGCTTAATACAGAATATGGGATAAACAGGAATCCATAATGCTACCATAACTTCTACCTTCCCCAGGGGCTGTATCATTTTATGATAGTGTGTTTGAACACAGAGAAGCACACACCAGTTTACTTGTTAATTTTATTTACTTGCTTGTTTGTTTGTTTGTTTAAAATAACCAGAGTGGGGGTGGGGGAGAGAAATGGGATACTACTAAACACATACCTCAAAACTGACGGGCATATTTCGTTTCAGAGCAATCTCAAACACTAAGCTGATCTCAGATTTATTTGCATCTTTGTCGTCATCCATTTCTTTTCCTGATTCGCCATTCTAAATCACACAAAATAAAAACAGGGTTTAACAGTGAACCTTGACTTTATAACAAACTTTACATACATTCTGCAATCAAGAGGACCTATCTACTATACAACTAAGATGGCTCACCCATGGTAGCACACACTCAATGCTGGTACTCGGCAGGCTGAACCACGGGGAGGCCTGGGTTCAACACCGGGTCTACCCTACGGTCATATGGCCCCTGAGGTCCCAGCTACTTGGGAGGCTGAGGCAGGAGAATTATGACATAGTGAAACCCTGCCTGAAAAAATACCCCCATCTCCCCCCACACAGCACACACAATAAAATAAAGAAACAGTAAACCATTGACTGTATCTAGTTAATCCCTATGTAATCACAGTTTTCAAGAGCGTTGCTGTCAGGCTTTTTGTTATTTGTATTTTAGTTTTTTCCCCTGAAGTAGAAGCATGTAATGGTGAGTTTGGAAATCTTTTACCTAACCACACACTAATCTGAGTTTAACCCACATCTCTAGTCCTGATTCTCTTACCTCTGAGATCTCTACCACCGCACCCTCACCAGCCCACAACTCCCTCATGGGTGTTCTAACATGATCTATGAAGACCAAGTTAAAGAAGAGAATAGGATGCAAATCAGAATACTGGAGCTGTGTGTGTGGCACTGGCACCAATTCAGTTATTCACTTATTTAACACAGACTTCTGGAGGCCTCAGATACACTGAACATTATGTAAGTATTAGAGATAAAGAGAGAAAGAGACAGCATTCCTGCTGTCAAGAGGCTTAAAATCTAACGGGCAAACAGACAGATAAACAGAGTTACAACAAAAATGTATAAGCAGAAAACACGTAAGCCTGCCATGAACATAAATCTCAAAGGAAGAACAACAGGTTTAGGGGAAGGAAACTTGTAGAGTTTGAAATAACTAAGGGAGAAGTCCAGTCAGAAAGTGATTATACAGTAAGACATGCCTGACCGGGAGAGACTATTGGAAGTCAATGGAGAGTAGCTGAAGCCATGAGATTGGTGAGATATCATACATAGCCTAAGTGTCCTCATTTGTGAAATAAAGTAGGACTAAAACACCCATAAAGATCACCTCTACTGTAAATTCCTTGATTCTAGATTAGCCCAATATAATTTAAGCTCAGTACACATAGCTGAAATAAAAGGCAAATGTCATTTCTCATCCTCATATACATCCCCAAATCCTGAGTGAATTCCTGAGTGAAGCCTGGTAAGTGAATTCCAGAGTGAACCAAAGTCCTGCAAGGTAGGGCCATCTGGCCAGGAACGTGAGTGTGGTAGAACAGACAGCTTGTCTGAGAAGTAAATCCTCACTCGAAGACAGGCAACCTGAGCAGTCACATCATCGCCCTATACGGTACTCTTCCCCATCAGGACAGATTATTCCTTTTTTTTTTATACAGGCATTTATTTGTCTTCTGCCCAGGTAAGTATCATAAAGAGATTGTCACATGCAGTGCCACCACACCTGAGGTGACTTTTCTGGAATAGGTTCATTCTGCAGTGCTTGAAGGGCTTTCATTGCAGCATTGTGTCTAGCAGCTTGTCGAGTCTTTCCTTCCCCAAAAAATTCATTATTTCCTACAGTCAGCTGGACATAAAAGATCTTAGGCATTGGACAATGATACCTAAAATAAGAAAATAAGGACATTAATGTTAGTTTAAAAAAAATCACTTTAAAAAAATCATCAGATTTACTTCATTGAAAATGATACCAACTATATAATATACTATATCCTCTTATTAATCCTAATAAATTTAAACATTATGAATGTACTTATAAAAGGTAAAACATGAGTCAATTTATCTATAGATAATAGTGTAGACTGATCTCCACAAAAACATACAGAGATAACATTAAACATAAAGTAATGCAGTAAAAATTATTTAACTACATCACAGAACGTTTCTTGGTGAGACATTATCAGATTTTGACAGAAGTGAGTCAAACGGTCTGGTGTTAAGGATAAAGGAGCTGCCATAGAGGCTGGAAACAGACAAGCCTGTTTGGTGACAACATACAAATGACAGTGCTTTTAGTACAAACTGGGTATAATTAGAACTCTCAGGGTAGAGAGATGGACTTAGTATGATGCAAAGTAATAAGGTGATCAGATATAACATGAGAAAGAATAAGGAGCTCAAATTAATTCTCAAGCAAGAAGTATCATAATAAGATGTATATAAGGTAAACAATTTCGGCAGGTTTGTGTTTAATAAGACTGAGGTGGGACTAGCAGGTGTAGGTATGGTGGTTAAGGCACTAGACTCCCACTTGGCTGACCATTCAAGTCTCATGCCTGGCAGCTTGCTTTTTCACTTTCCTTCTCTTTCTAGTGAGCATACATGACTTATAGTAAATTTTTAAAATATTAATAGTAACAAATAAAATTAAATAAATAATTATTTTTTAAAAAATGACTAGATAATGAGGCATGACTAGAAAGCTGCAACAATGCAGCTAAGAGAAAGAAGAGGCTATAAGGGTTGGCCCTGCAGCATAGTGGTTAAGGGAGCGACAGCCCAACCAGCCAACCACAGAGCAAATCTCAGTCTTGGTGGCTTGAAAAATCATGCCAGGCACATGTGCATGTGTGTTTAAAATCACAACAGGATAGAGAAATTGAGAAGGGATTGTGTGGGACCATGCCCCACTAGGGGTACTTTCTCCCTCTGTCTCTCTCTGGCAAGTGCACATATTCTCTGGCAATTAAGAAACAAAAAAGAGGCTGTAGGAAAAACAAACCTTTAGAAGAAATTAAGAAGATATGCAATAAAATCCATTAATTCAACAATTGCTTTGACATTGTCAGGAGTACTTTCTATATGACGGAGGAATGCAGAAATGAACAAAAACATTTCCACCGCAATGGGAAAGACAGACAATAAAACAAATCTGTAGGACATGTAGTGTGTTAGAGATGCTGGTAAGAAAACATAAAGAAGGAAGGGTTTAGAAGTGTCAGAGAGGTGGTTTTAGATAAAGTGGTCAAAGAAAGCCCCACTGAGAAGGCAACAACGTAAAGAATGAAAATAGTGGGGGAGCAAACCATGCAGGTATCTGAGACAGTGCATCTGAGGAAGAGAAATAAATATCAAGTACAAAGGCCCAGAGTCAGGGCTATGCCATGCACAGTCAAGGAACTCAAAGGAGGCCTGTCTGGCTAGATGAGGGGAAGGAAAGCTAGGAGATAAGTAAGAGCTGGCCAGAATCTAGAAGGCCTTCTCTAGAAATCATTACAAGGATATTACTTTTCATCTGGAGTGAAATGGCCGGCCAGTCAAAAGTTTTGAGAGGGAAGTGACGTGATCTGGCTTACATTTTTAAAGGATCATCTGATTATTATGTTGAGGATAGGCTATTGGAGAACAATGGTGGAAGCAGAAAGATCTAATTCGAGACTACTGCCATAATCCAGGGGCAAAGGAGATGGTGGCCCAAACTAGAGTATGACAATAGAAATGATAATCCATTGGGTCCTGGATGAATTTTGCAAGTAGAGCTGATAGGTAAGCCCAGGACTGGCTATAGATTATGAGAGATAGAGTACCCACATATTGAGAGTGAAGACCACAAAGGGCCTGGGTTTACTGGGGATGAATTTCAACAACTCTGTTTTGCAGACAGAGCAATTATTAGACCAATAAGGCATCCAAATGGAGAAGTCAAGCAAACAATCAGACTTAGGAGCCTGGGCTCTAGGGAAGAATTTAGAGATAAAAGTTGGGAATCAATATATATTGTAGATGGCATTTCAGACAATGAGAAGGTCAGCCCCACAGCTTAGTGACCAAGGGAGCCGGATCCTACATGGTCAACTGTACGATTCAAGTCCTGGACGCAGTGGCTCAAAAAAAACACGCTGGGTGCATGTGTGTGCATGCCCAGAATCCCAATGGGATGAAGAAATAAAGGAGAAGAAATTGCTGCATGCAAATTCTTCACTGGGGATCTTGGGAAGGGAGTGACAGAAGGAAAATCAGGCAAGCATGGTATCCTTCCTGAAAGCCAAATAGAAAAAAAAAAAAAAAAAAAAAAAAAAAAAAAAAAAAAAAAGTATTTCAAGAAGATGGAAGGGACTAATTGTATTTAATACAACTCACAGGTCAAGTAGAATGAAAACTGAGAAATATGACTACTGAATTGAGCAAATTGATCAAAAAAAAAGATCGATTTTTACATAACTACATACTACCGAAAAAAATAAGTTAAAAATCACTCCAGAGCTAGCAAATCTTTGTTTCCAAACAAACATTGAAGGCACTTGAGGTCCTACTATGTTACAGATGATGACAGGACAACCAAGTAGCAGTGCTCTGTATTCAACCTGAGATAAGTTGGCCTGAGCCCCTTGTGTAAGACTTCACTGGGCAGACGGGACATCAATGAAGGTGAAGGAGTGGAGATGAAGATCTGCACTGAAGATGCAGATCTGCAAGGCAAGAATTGAAACCATGTGAGAAGCACCTGGAAAGGGTAAGTGTAAAGGAACCAAAAAAGAGCCTAAGGCTGGAAGCTGACTGATGCCTAGGATCAAAGTGCAGGGGAAACAATAGACCCGGTGAGGAGATGAAAGAGGGTCAGAGTTGGAAAAGGAATTACCACACAATGTCAGGAAAGGGATAATCAACAGTGTCAAATGGAGAGGAGAAATCTAGAGTATGGGGATGGGGTGGGGTGGGGGAGGGAAGTCATTGATTTAAATTCTTAACTTAAAATCAATTTTCTTGGCTTAAGGTTTTCTATTAACTTATTTTAAGATAAAGTGTTCTAAATCTGTTTTTATTACATAAGTCATATGTTCTCACTTTTAAGTTAGCAAATATAACTCAGTTTTCCCATAGCTACAGAACTTCATGCATATTTTTTAACTGGCTCTACTATAAAACTTGAAAACAGATAACTTGAATCACAAATTTACTCCTGAACAGAAAAATTACGTGGCAGGCTTTCACCACAGAGCAAATGTTTACGATTAATTGTGAACTTCTGAAAATAGAGATCCAAAACTGGAATGCTAACAGACCTTTAACTACGGCAGAGGGAGTGGGCGCCACGGTAATCACTAAGGCCTGCTGACAATTACAAAACTCATTTCGGTTTGCCACAGAGACAAACAAAATTTCTGTTCATTATAACTTTACTGGAATATGATGTCATAACACATAACCATACTGAAACAATCTGCTGATTCTCTGACCAAAATATTAATTGCACACTAAAGAGCCCTTGGGGCCTCTTCCTTTTTGGTCATCAAATGTACATGTATATGTGCATGTGTGTTGATAGAGATGTATATATAAATTATACTGTTTAAATATCAGAAAGAAAATTAAGCATGTTGTATTTTTAACATAAAAAGTAAAATATTCTAGCACTAATAGCAGGAAATACCAAGTCCAGACGCCTGTTTCATTCCAGTTTCACTTTATCCTCTTAACAATGATTCTTAATAATATACCCCACGTGGCTTAAATACCTTATATATCACATCTCCTCACATCATCATGACGATGAAGACTAACCAGAGCACTCTCATTAATAACATCCAGATTGGATTACAGGAGAGATGATGTTGGAAGTTTTCTGTATGTTAGGCCCTGGTCTCTAAATATTTTTCCTTTGTTAAAGGAACACCCCAAGTTCATTAACTTTAAAGGTTGTTTTGTTCTATTAAAGGACTTCTTTCTTATATCTTTATTTATATCGAACATTAAGCCAACTTTTGGTAGGTACTTATAATAATTAATGTATGTATTTCCACAAATTAGCATCTATTTACTTCAAAGGACACAGCTATTCTTAAATTAGAATTAATGTCCCCATAGTGACTACTACATTAGAAGATGAGCTGGCAAAACTCACCTATCGGGACCAGCAGTTGGCATAATGGCTAAGTCGCTGAACTCCCATGTAGTCGACCACGGCTCGAGTCCCAGACCAGTGGCTTAAACTCACGCCAGGTGCATGTGCGTGCATGCCCAAGATCCCAAGAGGAGAATGGAGGAGAAGGGACTGAGGTGTAGCCATCCTCCAGGGGGTGATTTTTTGCTTTCTGTCTCTCTGTCTCTCTCTGTCTTTCTGGCAAGCACACGGACCCTACAGCAAAAACCTCTTCCCCCACTACTCCCCCCCACCACCACCACCAAAAAAAACCACCTCACCTATCTGGACTAAGTTTCAGGGTCAGTTTCTAAACAAAGCCTCCAAAATGTGATCCTACAGAGGCAGGAGGATGAAGAGTTTGGGGTCAGCCTGGACAACAGTGAGACCCTGTCACTAAAAATAAATAAATAGGGACCAGCAGTTGGCATAATGGCTATGTCGCTGGACTCCCATGTAGTCGACCACGGTTTGAGTCCCGGACCCGGTGGCTTAAACTCAAACCAGATACGTGTGTGTGCGTGCCCAAGATCCCAGAGGAGAATGCAGGAGAAGGGATTGCAGCATGGCCATCCTCCCCGGAGGATGATTTCTCGCTTTCTGTTTCTCTGTCTCTGTCTTTCTGGTGAGCGCACATGCCATATAGCAAAAACCTTTCCAAAAAAATTAAATAAATAAATAAATAAATAAACAAAATGTGATCTTACTTTCATCATAATCATCTTTACTGCTGTTAAAAATGCAGATCCCTGTGCTCCAACCCTGATCTGCTGAATCAGTCTCTGGGAATGGAACAGAAACTTTACTGCCCTGGTGACTCTACACATTAGAGGTCTGGGGGCCACTACTCCCGGGTATCACCACAATGTGGCCCATACGACTGGCAGTCCTTTCCCCTCCACTCTAGCAAGGGGCCACATATATTCCTCGTAGCATAGTGGTTAGGTCTTTTCTATCTTCTCCGCATTTAACTCTCAAAGCAGCCTGGTGAGACAGAAGTCCCTAGGGCTGACCTGAGAGGTAAGGAATCTCCCAAAGGGTAAAGGGCGTTGCTAGGAATCAAATTCAGGTCTGCCTACCTTCAGGAAACTCTTTAGGAGTTGCACAAAAATAGACTTTCTGTCTTCCTCTATTTTTGTTTATTAAATTAGCTAACTCCTTGGCAGGCCAAAGAATCCGATGGAGGGTTCTGAACAAAGATCCAATAAACTTCTGAGGTGTTAACTGAAGGGCTGTTAAAACAAAGGGAGCACCACGATAAAATCGTGTGTTTCCACAGCATGTCACATCGAAAACGAGGCACAAGAGTGCTGTGTCAGAGAGCCAAGTCAGATCGATGGGCCTGTGTCCTCCACTGCCGAACAGTCCAGGTTCCGCAAGGCTGCAAGGCCTCCCTACCCTCAATCTGCTCAAAGACTTGCAACAAATAAACAAATAAAATAGTAAATAAAATTAAAGCTTCCTTTTCTTTAGATCCCGAAAAGTCTTCAGACTTTTAAGACACCACGAGTCAATACAACAATAAAGAAAGTACATGTTTGGTTCCTTTGAATTAATACTTGACATTCCTTACAAGGTTTTTGTTTCTTGAACGAAGGAAGATATGCATTCCCTTGTATTCGGCTGTTAGTTCTAACAAGTCTCTATACTCCATATCCTTGCCGTCCTCCCGAAGTTACTCCCCTAATGCCCTCTCCCTCTTTATAGAACCACTTTGTATTATCTTTCTGAACAGCTCAAGTCCACGCATCCTCCCTACCACTCTGTGACTGCTTTATTCGCAATCCAACATCTCCACTCTCCTAAGTATCACTTTTACAAGGTGAGAAAGACATATTCCAAATAACATTAGAACTTTTAAAAATTGAAAAGTAATTACCTCATTTTATTTGATAGCATTATTCATAAAGCTCAACACAACTTAAACATTCATATCTACTTTATGGTTTTTGTCTGAAAATATATGAAAATGTTATCTCCTGATCTAATAAGGAGAGGCTTTAGATTTCTGTGTTTATTTTTAACATTGACTGAAAACAGAAATGTCACTTCACCTTTCTAACTCAGTTTACTTATCTATAAAATATTTGCAGACTCTATGTTTAAAGAATTCTAAAGGCCAAAACTTAGAATTCAAATGACATGTTGATTATATTCACTCTTTGTACAATTTTTTGGCACGGTTAAGCATTCTTTTTCTTGCTACAAAAAATAACAGGTTTTATCATAAAACTGCAAGATAGTCTTGGCACATTTTCAAACTTATATGTATATAAAATGTCTAGATAGAAGACAGTGCCTTCTCTATTCACATCTATAAATCTTAAAAATACATGTACCTTTTATGGGATCTGAGTGTTAATTCTTGAAGAATTCCAAAAATTAGGACTGATTAGAAAAGATTTACAGGTCAGCTTAAAAAAATAAGCTTTAAGAGAGGTGTAAGGATATTCCATTCTTCCTGTAGAATTGTTATAGTTACAGTTTAAATGCCTAAAAGAAAATACAGCAAGATATGCACTAAAAGCTAGGATTGAGTGTTTTGAAGTGATAAGATTACAAATGATCTCTGCTTTCATAATTCCAAGTTTTTAAGATAATATGGTTGTACTGGAGTGAAAATGGAAGAAAATATTTAATTGAAGCAAGTCTGGTCCTTGTCCACATGGCAAATCTGTGTCCAAATTAAAGTTGATAAATTAGTGGAATGACTTAATGAATATAGGATATGCACCAAGAGATAAATTCCACCGTGTCACTGACACTAGCACCACAATCAGGACTATACGGAAAGCATAGCATGTTACCAAAGAGCCTCATTATGATAAACCCACGACCATCATCCTCACTCCCACATTTGGATCCAACATACACCTATTCTTGCCTCTTCCTTAAATGAATTCCTAGATAAATCATATCACCATCGCCACTGAGAATTATGGCAAAACATGCACAGCCCTTAGTCTGTGCCAGATACTCTTCCAAGCACTTGGATACTAATCTCATTCGATCCCACAACAACCCCAACTTCATTTTACAGATGAGGAAATAGAGAAATAAAGATATTAAGTAACTTCTCCAAGGCCACCTGATTTGACCAGTATTTGAAACCAGCAGTTTCATTCCAGAGTCCATTCTCTTAACCTCTACACTACGCTGCCTCTCAACAAATCAAGGAAAGTGGGAAACATGACTCCAGACTGCACAAGTACTATCAACTCTGGAGAGTCAAGAAGAAAACTTGGAATATCAAGGCAACGGAAGTCTAAGTGGATTTAAGAGATCTGTCAGATTCTGAAGACTTCTGTAGGCCAAGAGTCACAGCAGTAGGTTGCTACCCAGGGGAATTAGAAATATTCTAAGTCAAGGAGACCAGAGTGGATTCAAAGTCCTACTACCTCTCTGTTCATTCATTCTCTCCTCTCTTAACCCCTCTTTCTGGAACACACACTTAAATGTAGATATTTCCAGGAGAGAAATGCACGCCAAAACCACTGTGAGATACTTCTTCATACCCACTAGGATAGCTCAATTTAAGGAAAAAAAAAAAAAAATAGGGACCTGTAGTTGGCATAATGGCTACTGACTCCCATGCAGTCAACTGCAGTTCGAGACCCAGACCCGGTGGCTTAAACTCACGCCAGGCATGTGAATGTGTGTCCAAGATCCCGAGATGAGAATGGAGGAGAAGGGATTGCGGCATGGCCATCCCCCCCCGGGGGTTGAGTTCTCGCTTTATGTCTCTCTGTCTCTCTGTATCTCTCTATCTTTCTGGTGAGTGCATGCCCCTAAAGCAAAAACCTCTCCAAAGAAAAAAATAAAACAAATCAACAAGTACTGGCAAAAGTGTAAAAACAAAAACAAAAAACTGGTATCCTTGAGCATTCTAGCAGAAATGTAAACTGATGGCAGCTGCTGCAAAAGCACTTTGGCAGTTCCTCAAAGAGTTAAAAAGAATTAACATTTGACCCAGTGATTCCACTCCTTTGTATATACACAAGGGAAATTAAAACAGGTGTTGAACAAAAACTTGTATACAAATGTTCACAGCAGCATGTGTAGAGCAGTCAAAAAGTGGAAATAATTCTAAGGTCTACTAACTGAAAATCAGATTTTTTTAAAATGTGGTCTATGCATACAATGGAGTCACACAATCATACAGAGGAAGGAACTAAGGGAACGTGCTACAACATGGACAAACTTATAGTAGGCTAAGTGAATAAGGCTAGGCAGAAAAAGGAACTGTATGGGGACCAGCAGTTAGCGTAATGGCTATGTTGCTGAACTCCCATGTAGTCCACTGAGGTTCGAGTCCCGGACCCGGTGGCTTAAACTCACGCTGGGCACGTGTGCATGTGTGCCCAAAATCCCAAGAGGAGCATGGAGGAGAAGGGATTGCGGCGTGACTATCTCCCCCTGGGGGCTGATTTCTTGCTTTCTGTCTCTCTGGCTGTCTCTGTCTTTCTGGAGAGCGCACGTGCCCTATAGCAAAAACCTCTCCAAAAAAAAAAAAAAGGAACTGTATGATTCCATTGCGATGAATGTCCAGAAGAGCAAACCCATGGAGACAGAAAGATTAGCGGCTGCCAGAAGCTCAAAAGAAACGGCATAGGGACCAGCAGTTAGCGTAATGGCTATGTCGCTGAACTCCCATGTAGTCAACCACGGTTTGAGTCCTGGACCTGGTGGCTTAAACTCACACTAGGCGCGTGTGCATGTGCCCAAGATCCTGAGAGGAGAATGGAGGAGAAGGGACTGTGGCATGGCCATCCCCCTCCCCCGGGGGGTGATTTCTCACTTTCTGTCTCTCTCTCTCTCTCTGTCTTGCTGGTGAGCACACCCTATAGCAAAACCCTCTCCAAAAAAAGGAAGGAAGGAAGGAAGGAAGGAAGGAAGGAAGGAAGGAAGGAAGGGAAGGAAGGAAGGAAAAAAGGGAAAAGAAAAAAAAAAGAAAAGAAAAGAAAAGAAAAGAAAAGAAAAGAAAAGAAAAGAAAAGAAAAAGAAACACATAGAGAGTACCTGTTAACAGGTGCGGGTTTCTTTTGGCAGAGACAGAAACTGTCTGAAAGTGGATAGTAGCAATGGCTGCACCATGCTGTGAATGTACCAAATGCCACTGATTACACACCTTAAAATAGTTATTTTGTGTTTTGTAAAATTTTTTTTCTTTTTTTAGAGAGGTTTTTGCTATAGGGCGTGTGCACTCACCAGACAGGCAGAGAGAGACAGAGAGATAGAAAGCGAGAAATCACCCCCCAGGGGGGATGGCCATGCCGCAATCCCTTCTCCTCCATTCTCCTCTCGGGATCTTGGGCACGCATGCACACGCGCCCAGCGTGAGTTTAAGCCACCGGGTCCGGGATGCGAACCGCGGTCGACTACGTGGAAGTACAGCGACATAGCTATTACGCTAACTGCTGGTCCCTGTTTTGTAAATTTTATCTCAATAAAAAAACATTGTTTAAAAATTATTTGATTTGGGGGACCAGCAAGTGGTGTGGTGGTGAAGGTGCTGGATACTCCCATGTGGCCAACCATGGTTCAAGTCCCAGACCTGGTGGTTTGCTTTCTCACTTTCTCTCCTCTCCTCTCTCTCTCTCTCTCTCTCTCTCTCTCTCTCTCTCTCTCGTCAAATTAAAATAAATGAATGAATAAATAAAATTAAATAAATAATTCTTTTAAAAATAATTTTATTTTTTCTCCATTATCATTATTATTATTTTTAATTTGACCAGGGAGCGACAGAATGTGAGAAAAAGTGAGAAAGCAAGCCACCAGGTCCAGGACTTGAACTGTGGTTGGCCATGTGGGAGTCCAGTGTCCCAATCACCACACTGCCTGCTGGCCATAATGAAAAAAGTTTTCAAATAAACAGTGATAATTCCAAGGGTTCTATCTCCTTCCTACATGATCTCACCTATTCTCAGTTACATTCCCAGAAATCAACCTACAAAAAGGGGAGAACCATTTCATATTTTAGGATATTACTAATCCGGTCCTCTTCCAGCACTTGTCTGATTAATGGGAAGGGATAAAATATAAATTAAATTAATAATTCAATGATTTGTATTACAGGCCTCTTTCTTGTTGGGGCTGTTTCGGTCCCTTTGGATGGTGGATAGCCCTCAAGATACTATTCATCAAATGAATAAAAACATATCAATGAGTAAGATGGGTTAGGAAGAAAAATAAAGTAGGGTAAAGAATAGAGTATAAGGAGCTTCTTAAGAAGTGACGATTCATGGGGCTAGCAGGTGGTGTGGTGGTTAAGGCTTTGGATTCCCACATGGCCGACCACAGTTTGAGTCCCAGACCTGGCAGCTTGCTTTCTCACTTTCCTCTCTTTCTGTTTCTCCCTGGTCAAATTAAAATAATTAAATAAAGTTAAATAAAATAATTCTTACCAAAAAAAAAAAAAAAAAGAGGTGACTTTGAATACAGATTTGAATGGAACAGGAATTCTATTATAGGTGTGGAAATGCTTGAAGGAAAAAGTGCTCTCAGCAAACAGGATGGCAGGTACAAAGGCCCTGAGGAAGTAACATGTCAAGTTTTGCGAAACAGCAAGTGTTCTTGTATCTGGAAAGCAGTGTGAGGAATGAGCGATAAGAAACTGAGTCTAAGGAGCTGCCAGGCAGCAAGTCAAAATTAATTCCATAGGTGGTGGGAGCCACTGGTGCATTTTAAACAGAAAATTGACACAACCTGACACAATTTAAAAGTACCTTGTTTTCTACCTGCAAGAAAGGAGCACCTAGCAGGCCACTGCAGACTGTAGGCAAGTCTGAAAACAGGAGACTGAACTGCCCACAGAATTTTCAATTTCACTTAAGGACAGTGGTCATTATTTCAAGGTGGGACCAGAAAGCACAGCTGTATCTTTCTGTAGCTTCCTGGGTAAAAGTTCAGTTTTCATCTCTTAGTAAGGTGAATTTTATCAACCTTTTCTTAAAAAAAAAAAAAAAAAAAAAAAAAAAAGTTGATAGAGTATGTGGTGCATGCATGTGAGAGAGACAGAAAGAGAAAAGCACCTTTGACAGGTCTCTCACACCAAGATCCCCTCTCCCCAGCCCTCCAGCTCCTCACATGCATGTGCTGGCCCAGCCTGTTTTCAGGCCAACCCAGGGATCTAAACCTACCACATGGCTTCCGGGCTTGCCAGGTATTTGTGTTAGTGCTGCACCACAGCACCAGGCCCTTAACCCATTTTCTAATACTGAAATAACTTCGTATTCTTGAAATACATCCCACTTGGGTGTAGCTATTCTTCTTTCAATGTATTGCCAAATTCTATTTCCCAAGATTTGAACTAAGACTTTCCTAATGATATTCTACAAATAATATTGATCTATAGTTCCTTCCCTTTTCTCTTTTCAAGCTAATATTGTGGAATGAGACATCAGGTTATTTCTTGATTGTCCAAAATAATTTGATTCTTGTTTTACAAAGGTTCAATAAAATTTCTCTGTGAAAAGCCTAGGCCAGTTGCTTTTCTTCAGGGTTATTGAGAAGGGGAAGTTGGTAGTGAGCTTTTGACTGCCTACTCTTTTATTTCTAGGGCAATCAGATCTCTTTTTTCTTCGGAAGTCAGTTGGTCATTTATATTTTTCTACAAAAATCACCTAGTTCATGTAGGTTAACTTATTTTATTATGAGCCAAACAACATAGTCCTTTATGAGAATTTTAATTTCCTATGTATCTGCAGTCCCCCCACTATCAGTCCATATTTTGCATATTTGTGCTTTAAACCCTTATTTCCTTATCTTATTAAATTACAAATTAATACATATACATATATATATATATATATAATTCTTCCTAAGTACAAAATATTGGACTTCACATATCATTTTCTGTTTCTAATTAATGCATTTCTCCATTCATTTTCCTTACTTAGTTTTGTTATTCCTTTTCTAACTTCTTGTGTTGAATACTTACTTTCATGGTCTCACTATTAATATAGATATAAATAATTTGCTTTCTCACAGGCTATTGTTGTACTGTAAAGTCTTCAAGAGAGAAATATACTATACAGTGTTTCTAAATTTTTGGCAATAGAAACCTCTTCATAATGAATTACCACGTATGTTGACAAAACAAACCTGGGACATGCTGCTATAGGTATTCTGCCTTAACTAAGAGTCTAGGTACTTCTCTAGGTCACTCATTTCATCTGCTAAAAGCTTTTACTGCAAATGTAATTAAAATTGCTTATCATTTTAAGAAATATAATAAAAATGTTTTCAAGTACTTTTTATAAACCTGAAGTAAATAGACATTTACTTCAAACAAAGAGGAAAAGATCTTTAGATTTATAATAACCATTGACTGGAGTTCCAACTAACAGATCTGTAAGGACCTCGGGCAGGAAGCCTTACATTCTCTAAGACTCATCAGTAATTTGAACAATTTTGTCTGTATCAACTTGTTCAGCCTTTTTCAAGTGACAAACCAGGTGAAAATTACTGTCTCTTTCATAAAATATAATGTATCTGTGTACTTACTTAGGAACAATTTTCAAATAGACACACACACTTCAAAACCATTCATAAAATGTTTTAAAGAAATACAGTTTTAAGTCTTTCATATGTATTTACTAAACACTGTGTGCTAGTATCTAACAGCAGTTTGTTAGATTTTTTTTAAGTTTGCCATACATGTGCTTACTGGTGGGAGAGAGACAGAGAGAGAAAGTGAGAAAGCACCCACCAGTGAGACGGTCACATCACAATCTCTTCTCCTCTGTTCTCCTCTCAGGATTTTGGGCATACACACATACCAGCGTTTTTCAAGCTGCCAGGTCTGGGAGTTGAACCGTGTAATCAGCCATGTAGAAATGCAGCCACCTTAACTTGCACGCCACCTGGCTGGCCCCTAACAGCAGTTTTTAAGTGTTAAGAAAATTATGAAACGTATGGCTCCTTTTTCTCTGAGTGGTAAGAATACTCCCATTATTCATCTCCAAGCGCATCTTGATTGCTAAGGTTTCTCTGAGAATGTTCTCTGAAATTACTGGGGTAGAAAGTCTGTCCAGTTCTTTCCAGCAACAGGATTCATGAAACCACTTCTAGAAAATACTTAAAATACTCCCTTCCTCATTATTGTAAGCCTACAAGCATATGTCTTAAAGAAGTTTTTTAAAGTATAAAGAACTATCAAAGCATAAAAAAAGAAAAAGAAACATACAGCATTACATTTTTTAAAGGGGCCTTATACCCTATGGGGATGACTCAGTTTTGTAATGTCTGTGATTAAAGGATTCAAACAAATGATTATGTTTGCACCGAACTCTCCCAAGAGCTTTAGAAACTGTTTGCTTTGTTACAATGTCCAGCCCAGACATCTACTCCGGTCCTTGTGCTGATCAGAATTAACGATCGACTTTGGATGCCTGCCCACTTCAAATACTCCCAAAAGTAACACGGAGACATTACATCAGCGGCATTGCAGAAAGATTAATGTGCTCTGTTTAGAGATGCAAACAGTAATTATACTTACTGCATGCTTCTAGTATTATGTCTCTTTCACCCAAATTTTAGGTGAATCATGTTATATATTTGCATATAGTTTAATGGCAACAATAAAGTCTAGTAAATAGATATTTACTGGAGTATAAAAAATTTACTTGGCATTTCCCCAGCTAATTGTTTTTACAGCTTGACTTCACTTTAGCTATGTTCATAAAAAGGTTTACATAAAGCAAATATTTTCATACTAAATCCCATTTTCCCACTGTTGCCCAATATTAAGTCTTGAGTTATATTTCTTTAGAAAAAATGTTGGTTCCAACACATCATAAAATTTAGAATTAAGAATCTAAACATGTATGCCAAGGACTAGGTACATTTATCATCAATTATTTATAAAATAACATTTTATCCTCTCACCTGCAACAAGAATTAACCTACTGACTAATCATTTTGTCTCATATTCTCATGATCATTAGAAGGACATATATATATTCTTTAAAACTACAAAATTTCAAAATTAACATCATAAGGACTAAAACCAGAAATATAATTAACTGGAATTGCCACATGGACAGATACTGTCAGATTTCAGGCAATGCAAATCTGTATTATCAGATTATTGATAATACACATTTTAAGATCTTAGACATTTCTTCTGCTATTTATACAGATTGAACATGCATAATCTCCAAATCTGAACTCCAAAATGCTCAAAATCGGAAACTTCTGAGCACTAACATGACATCACTGGTGGAAAATTCCACACCTGACTTCACCTGACTATGTCATAGTCAAACTGCTACAACACAAAAATACTGCATAAAATTACCTTCAGGCTATGTAAATAAGGTGTATATGAAACATACACTGATTCCATTTAGACTTGGATCCCATCCCCAAGGGTTCTCGTTATGTATATGCAAAGATAACAAAATTTAAAAAAGAAAAAGGTCAAATCCAAAACACCTCTGGCCCCCCGCATTTTGAATATGTGGCCTGCGATACATTTTGGTGGTTTCATAACAACACAGGCCAGATGCTTTACTGAAATTATATAGACTCTTCAGAGCTAATACCACTCTCAGACTCAAAGATCACTTATCAAAGAAATAGGAAAAAGGACCTGCTCAATTGATGCTTTCATACTATAAAAAATGTAAAAAGCAACTTTGCTAAACAGTAGAGTATCTGAGACTTTTAGAAAATTGCTACTTTCAACTAATTAATTTAATTTAAAATTAATGCTAAGCAATGTATAATTTTCACTCTCATTCCAAATCCTTTGGGGAATACTATATGGATTACACTTCTCTATGCCCACCTTTTCCTGTATTACAGCAGATGGTCTAACTATGCTTCGTGTCAGTAAGTCAGTATCAGTTGGGTCTCTCTTTTCAGCAAGTGCACTAGGCTAAGATAACCATTCTCTTCATCTTGGTCATCTAACCTGAAGCAAAAACACAGCAAAAATTAAAGAATGATAATCTGGTAAAGATATAATGTTGATATCCAATATGACTGCCATATTGAGAAGAGGTTGGGGAAATATTTAGAGTTCTGAAAGGCCATACTATGATTGTTCATTCCTATTTGCAGTATAAATAAGAAACTATATTTTAGTCACACTGAAAGTTATCTTCTGTGGACAAAACAGTTTTTGAGGATATTCTAAAATAAATCTGCAATGGTGTCTTAGCAGTCCCAAAGAACAGCTGTTCCCATGAGTTAGCCTAGTGTAGCAGGAAAAGCCTGAGCCGAGAAGACAGATAATCCTCGGCTGGAGGGCCCAGTATGGCCCTTTGCTGGCTGTGGAACCCTGGACAGGTTACACGTTGTACCAGAAAACAAGTCAGGAAATCATACTTGTTTGCCCTCCTCCTTTCAGGCAACTAAGCCATTAGCCTTCTTAGACATTCCACAATGTTTCTATGATGCTTTGTCACCTCTCACGCTTTTGTCATCCCCTCTAAAGAATAACCTTCGCCACTGGTGATATGACAAGCTAGACCGTGCCACTGGCTCTGCATTATTACGGCTGTTAGGGAGGTCCAGGAAAGGGCTGCAGTCAAGCCAGCAGAGCCAGTCACTATGATGCAGGTGGTGGGCGCCACTGCACAATATGGGACCATGTAAGGACTAGGGTTCAAATCGCAGTTAACCTCAACACACTAGTTAAGCCCGTGGGCACACCCAGATCCTGGCTGCCTAGAAAGCAGGCAGGGTAGGGGAATCAGTGTGATGAGGCCCTGTTGGGGTCTCTGTCTCCCTCTCCGTCTGCTCTTTACTCTCCTCTCCCTCTGTCTAAAAATAAATAAAGTCAAATAAATCAATCAATCAATAAAATGGCAGATCTATAATCTTTCATTTCACATAATCAGTGGTGGCACCTACTGTCTGTGCTCAGACCACACCTGGGAGATTACCACTTCGTTTCTCCTAGGAACTCCATTATTTGGTCTGTTGGTCAGTCAAAAATGCCAAAGTACTTCATATGCAAGGTGGCACACAGATGCAATGATAAGTCCAGCTTCTATAAAATCCAGGAGAAACCAGCTAAATAAATCTCCAGAAGAATTTAATTTAAAATAACAGGTAATGTTACTGCAATTTTTAAAATTCTCTTTGCCTTATGTCTTAAAGGACGTTTATTTACATGTTTGGAGTTATGATTTATATCGATTTCTGTGACTCATTAGTCAATCATGATGTAGGAGTCTAGTAACTCATTTATCTTTAAAGAAGTGCATCCTGACCAAAGAATGTGAGAATGTCAACAAATCATAAGAAAATAAAGAAAGCAAGTAGGTCAAGGTCCTGGTAACTAGGGGAGGGAAAGGAGAGCCTGGGAAATTAATAAAAAATTAGCTCCCAGGAAATTCAAACTGAGTAAAGTGGTAAACCATGAGGAAAATACCTGAAATAATTAAATATGTAGTCCAAACAGTACTGCTTAAGATGCTAAATCTTACCTAGAAGTAAAAGAGAACAGCCAAAGAGCTAAAGTGGCTCATTCCCATCCCTATGAGAAAGAAGAGAGATAAGAAAGAGAGCAAACAACAGAGTGGGGGCAAAAAATACTTGATGACACAGTATAATATTATTTTATTATACTGCAGTAGAAATACAGACTTTTGAGGCCAGTCCTGGAGCCTAATGGTTAAAAGAGTCAGATCCCACGTGGCTAACCACAATTCAAACTCCAATCCCAGTGGGTTGAAAAACATGCCAGATGCCTGTGTGTATACCCAAAATCCTGACGGGATAGAGAAATGGAAGAGAAAGGATTGCAGTATGATCATGCCCCATTTGAGGGAGGCTACTTTCTCCCTCTCTGTCCTTCTCTGGCAAGTGCACATGCCCTCTGACAATTAAATTTTAAAAAAAGAAAAAGAAAAAGAAATATAGACTATTGAAGTCAACATAAAGGATGATTTGATTTAAGAAAGAGCAGAGACAACATAGTTTTATTTCTGTTTTACAATGAGCTCTTCAAAAAGTTCATAAATGAAAAGACCAGCCATGGTAACAAGGCAGTGATACAGAATTTCTTACTGCTGAAGAGACTCATGTGGGAAGGTCCCAGGTTTGCATCCTGAGATCTCTCTTGCATGCTGGGTCCATAAACATCTGCCTGTAGTCCCAGCTGGCTGAGGCTGGGGGTGGATCGTGGCATAAGGATTTTGTAGGGAGTGCCTGTCTCTCTCTCTCTCCCTCTCTCTCCCCCCTTCTTCTACTAGCTCTCTCACCCTTTCATAGAAATAAATAAATATATAAACTGGTTTTATTTGAGGCCTTTGCCATAAGGTGCATGCACTCGCCAGAGAGAGACAGACAGAAAGTGAGAAATAACCCCCTAGGATGAATGGTCAAGCAACAATCCTCTCTCTTTCATTCTCTTCTTGGTATTTTGGACACGCACATACACATGTGCAGCATGAGTTCCAAGCCACAGGGTTCAGGACTCAAACGCAGTGGGCTATGTGGGAGTCCAGTACCTTAACTGCCATGCCACCTGCTGGCTCCATAAGTAAACCTTTTTTTAAATAATTATTTATTTTATCTCATTTATTGTATTTTTTTTAATTTGCTATAGGGCATGTGTGCTCAACAGAGAGTGAGTGAGAAAGCAAGACCCCAGGCCCAGGACTTGAACCTCAGTCAACCATGTGGAGTCCAGCACCTTAACTACTATGCCAGTTGATAGCCCCTCCCCCCAAAAAAAACTATTTAAAAAAAATTAGTGGTATACAATTTCTAGGGAAAAAAACTGTGAAGTTAAAAAAATTTTTGCATAATGTAAACTAATACAGCAACTCCTTTTTTCTTCAAACTTTTTAAAGTCCCCTTGTACACAGACAACTAATAAATTCAATACATAAAAACATGTTTTTTCTGCTGTCTGATTTGGAGAAAGCCTTCCATGAGTTCTTAAAAAGACAGGATGTCAATCAAAACCAGTGAGTCATTCAAACCTAGAGTGTAAAAGGTTCCTTAAGTATTTAAGTAAGCAACCTGGAGAATTCTGAAAATCTGACGCCCACCTGGGAGTAAAGGAAGAACGCACCTTGAGCAAATTTTACTTATCATTCTTTCTGTTATTCTCCTAAAAAATTCACTCAAGAGAACCAAAGAAAGATTTGTAAATATTGGGTTGCGGAAAAAAATCATGCATATTTTTTTCTGTTTTCCTATGCAAAAATGTGTCATGACTTTTCCAACAACCCAGTAAGGGCCATACAATCTGATCTGCAGAGGCTGAAACTGCTTGTGAGACCTGGAGTGAAACCTGCAATACAATCTAAGACTGTAGGACTCTGAGAACTCTAAAGCAGGAGAGTGATGGAGACTGACAAGAGCATGACCACGGCAATCTCTCAGGAAGCTAGGTCACCCCAGCAAGGCATGAGAAATTCTGGGTAGAAACTGAAATACTTCAGAGCTGGTGAACTCATGCGGAAGTCAAATAGATGAAGAGCTAAACTTAAAATCTTGGTTGTCACTTGAGTCTTATTTTATCAAAATGGAATTCTAATAAAATCAAAATAAGTATATCCTTTCACTTCTCAAATTTAAGAAGGCTCCCCCTGCAAATGCTTGAGAACCCTCTATAAGACCAAACAATTCTTCAACAACAGAAAAACTTTAGGGTAAGTAAGCTGCATATTGTTCCAGGGGGTGATGTTCTAGGAAGGCTACGAAGGGACTGATTTCTGTTCATTCACAGAGAAAAGGAAGTCTTATTCACTGTCTACATCTGGTATCTAGCATAAATCGAGCACTTAAAGGAGTCCAATAAATGTGTGTTGAATGAGAGAGTGACCACAGTTAAACGGTGAAGAATTTATGCCAACGCTATGCATATAGCGATTCCACTAATCCTCATATAAGTAAATAGTAGTCACATTATTTCTCATTTTACAGTTGAGGAAACTGAAGAACAGAAAGGTCCAGTAACTTAATCCAGCTGGAGTCAGGTATCAAACTGAGGTAGATTGGCTCCTTAAGGGTGATGCTCCACTCCTCTCCACATGAGAAATGAATGGAAGGAGGGAAGTCAGAGTTGCCAGGGCCAGGCTCTCAGCTAAATAGGAGGTAAAGAGAATCAGGTCTTGTAGAAGGCCAAGTTCAAAGTGAAAGGATACGTGTGGGGTCCAGCCCCGGGAAGTGATGGAAGAAGGTGCACTTTGTGATGGGTCAGCTCCATGTACAGGCGGCTCTCGTGCCTGCTGGGTCAGCATCTGCAGATTCCACAATCTCGAAAATAATCAGGACAGTCCAATGGCATGGTGCTTAAGGCCACTGGATCCCACATGGCCAATGCACAGCTCCAACTTTGGATACTGTTGGCTTGAAAACATGCAGGGCATATGACTGCACATCCAAATTACTGAGAGGAGAATGGAGGAGAAGAGACTGTAGCGTGGCTCTCCCCCCTTGCGGGGGGTGAAGGGGTGCCTTCTCACTTCTCTCTCCCTACCTTTCTCTGGCTCACTTAACCACGAGGACACAAGGCCAGCCCTTACCATAAACTTTTTGAAGTCCACTCATAAATACAAATGAGCATCCATATATTTTGGTATCTACTGGGGGGGGGGGGGGTGTCTTAAAACCAATCCCTGAAGATACTGCAGGACAATCACATTTTTTAATAATGGGTATGATCTGAGCTGATGTTTCTACTGATGAGGACAGGCTGAGTCAGTAGTTTTTCATCTTTGGCTGCATGCTGGAAGCACAAGAGGAGCTTCAAAAAACTCACTACAAGTCAGTAAGAAAAAGACCATTCAGTCAACAGAAATAAAAGCAAATATTATAAACTCACAGTTCACAGAAAAGGAAATGTAAATGACTTTACACATATGAAAAGATGCTCAACCTCATTCATAATTTTTTAAATGCAAATTAAGGGTTGGTCCAGTGGTGCACCGATTAAGAGAGCCGGATCCCACATGGCCATTCAAATCCCAGCCTCAGTAGTTTGAAAAACATGCCAGGTATGTGTGCATGTATATCCAAATTCCCAACAGGACGGAGAAATAGTGGAGAAAGGACTGTGGCACAACCATGCCCTGTTCTCCCTCTCCTCTGTCAGCCTCTGGCCAGCACATACACCCTCTGGAAAAAAAAGAAAAAAAAAAAAAAAAGGCAAAAGCAAACTGAAATGCCAAAGTGGTATTATTTTCCACCTAATTACACTGGCTGACAAAACCACAAAATAGTTGAGCTAACAGATAGTTAAGGCACTGGCACCCACATGGCCAACTCCATGGTTGCAGTGCCAGATGGGCGGCTTGAAAAACATGCCAAGCACATGTGCATGCTTATCGGAAATTCCAAGAGGAGAAAGAAGAGACTGTGGCATGGCCATCAGCCCTGGGAAGTGATTTCTCACTTTCTGTGTGTGTGTCTGCCTCTCTCTGCTGAGCACGTGAACCCCACTGCAAAAATCTAAACACGATCGCAGTTCAAGTCCTGGACCCAGTGGCTTAAACTCACGCCAGGTGCGTTGTGCGTGCATGCCCAAGATCCTGAGAAGAGAAAGGAAGAGAAGGAACTGCGGCGTGGCCATCCCCCCTGGGGGTTGGGGGTGATTTCTCGCTTTCTGTCTCTCTGTCTCTCTCTCTTTCTGGTGAGCACATGCGCCCTATAGCAAAAACCTCTCCAAAACAAAAAAACTATATATATTCTAAACAGCCTCCTCTCCAGTCTGAATTATTACAACCTCCTAACATTCTCTTAGTCACCAAAATGGTCCTTTCAAAATGTAAATAAGATCATGTCACTATTTTGCTCAAAACATGCAATGGTTCTGTTTCCACTCAGAGTAAAAGCAGAGTCATGATGATGATCCCTTAGATCCTACATAATTCACGTAAATCTGGCTCTCAATTCTACCTCTTTAAAAAAGTTGTTTATTTTATTCATGACAGAGAGTGTATGCTTGAGAGAGAGAGAGAGAGAAAGAGAGAGAGAAAAGTACCCTTGGTAGGCTCGCCATGCCATAATCCTTTCCCTCTGGGCCTCCAGCTCATCAGGGCCTGGGCATATGCACACAAACCCAGCATGTTTTCAAGCCAATCTGAGGATCCTCATTCACTGTCAGTCATGTGGCTTCCAGCACTACAGTCTAGTTTGCTTGCTACTGTACCACCAGACTGCCATCCCAGTCAAGCCTCTGACTGCACCTTATACTACTCACCAGTCCACGCACTCTACAACCACATGGCCTCCCTCCTGCTCCTCAAACTCACTGGACAAGTTTCTACCGTAGGGCCTGTGCAATGGCTGATCTCTTGTTTCTCCCCCAGACACCCTCACAGGCTCACTCTCTCTTAAGGTTATTAGCTTAAATATCACTTTCTCACTAAAACTTCTCTTATTTAAAATTATAATCACCCAGGCTAGCGGGTGGCATGGTTAAGGCACTGGAATTCCCTTACGGCCAGCAGTGGTCTAAGTCCCAGATCTGGCAGCTTGCTTTCTCACTCCCCCAACTCCCTTTCTCTGGCAAAACTCATGTGAAAAATAATAATAAATGTTTAAACATTATAATCCCCATCTCTTCAGTCTGCTGTACTTTTGCATTCTCCACTGCACTTTTCACTTCATGATATACAATAAAACACATTTATTATACACACACACACAGTTCTTTTCATGAGAGAGAGAGAGAAACAGAGAAGCACCTTCAATAGTCTCACGCCATGATCCTCCTACCCAGCCAGCACCACAGGCATACACATGTATACCTGGGTTTGGACCCAGGTTGAAACCCCGATCTATATGCCTCCAGCATTACAAGGAAGCATGCTACTGCTGCACCACCACAGCTGGGCCTATATTCATTTTTTAATGCCTGACTCTCCCTATTTCAAACATAAGTTATGTGAGGGGCAGGAATGTCTGTTTTATTTATTGATGATTCTGAAGTACCTATATGTCTTCCTATCTACTATTGTGGGATGATATTTAAGGTATATTTCAAAGGAAAAAAACAAATTCAGACCTTGTTTTTGTATATTTATGGTACAGTGCATTCACATTCACTAGAGAGAGAAGCACCATGTACAGGGCTCTGTCCTACCACAATCCACTCCCTCCAGTCTTCTAGCATGACAGGATCCAGACACCCATATGTGCCTGGCATGTTTTCAGGCTGACCAGATCCAGGACTCAAACCACAGTCAGCATGTGGCTTCCAGTTCTACTGTCCCATGCATACATAAATGTATGTACAAAGATACATACTGGAAGATTCGAAACAACTTAATTTATATCAATACATGATTGGTTAAATAGATTATGGAATAATCACAACATGGGACATTAAAGAGTTCTTAAACAAGGAAGCAATAAGCCTGTTTCTAGGATGATCAAGTAAGCTCTGACTGGATGAATTCTCCAGTAGGAAACTGTATTTTCTTTTTAAGAGAGATATTTTCTATAGGGCATGTGTGCTCGCCAGAGAAACAGAGAGAGAGACAGAAAGACAGAAAGTGAGAAATCATTCTCCCAGAGCAGATGGCCATGCTGCCATCCCTTCTCCTCCATTCTCCTTTCAGGATTCTGGGCACAAACACACCCACACCCAATGTGAGTTTTAAGCCACCAGGTCTAGGACTCGAACCATGATCAACTACATGTGAGTTCAGCAACATAACCATTATGTCATCTGCTGGTCCCAGGACACTATACTTTCTAAACAAAATATAAAAACAATCACCTAAGGGCACTGAAAAGTGAGCAAAACAGGTGGGTACTGGAGGGGAGCTACTATCTGGAAAAAGGAAACAACATAAGATGAGCTTCTGTGTGTGTGTGTGTGTGTGTGTGTGTGTGTACGTGTGTGTGTGTGTGTGTGTGCGTTGTTTTATTTTATTTTTTAACAGCTCAAATTTGAAGGCAGGTCTCAGTCTATTTCATGTGGGGCAGTTAAAATAGCCTTAGAAAGACACAAAGTCTTACTGGCATAAAGACCCAGAGAAGAGAACAGCCCTTCTTCAAGAGACAGACAGACAGCTCCATGGCTCCTGCGATCTAGCCATTTTGGGAGAAAGGAAGATGTCCCACTGTTCACTGGGCCTCCAGCATACAAAACCCGTGTGTTTGAACTTCCAAGTTTGGGAAGAAACCGACCATCCACCAGATGACCAGAAATCGCTGCAGGACCACAAGAAATATGAGGAAGCAGGAAAATACTTCTCCCACAAGGGAAACAGATAGCTCCTCTTCATCCACACACAGTTCAATGGAAATCATGGAAATGTCTGATAAAGAATTCAGAACATTCATAATGGCAAAGCTAACAGAGATGGAAGAGAAGAGAGACAAGGAACTGCTGAAGAGGAAGGAGAAAGAAGTTGAAGAGTTCCAGGAGGTGAGGAAATTCATGCAAGATCTAAAAGAGGAATTTCACACTTTACAAAAGAATCAGATGGAACTGTTAGAGATGAAGACTATAATACAAGAAGTCAAAATCTCCCTTGAAAGTATTAAAAGCAGACTAGATCATACAGAAAATAGAATCTCTAACATAGAAGAGAAAATGGCTGGCCTAGAAAAATCCACCATGAAGACTGAGAAAATGGCCCCCAAAATTTGAGAATAATATGCGAGAAGTACTAGATACAATTAAACGTCCAAACATCCGGATAATAGGCATCCCAGAGGGTGAAGAGACTCATAAGGGCATTGATAATCTATTCCATGAAATCCTGCAAGAAAACTTTCCAAACCTGGAGAGGTACTCAAAGATTCAGTCCCAAGAAATACAGAGGACCCCAAATAGAATCAACCCAAGAAGATCTTCTCCAAGACACATTATAGCCAGACTGACCAAAACCACAGACAAAGACAAGATACTAAGACTGGCAAGAGAAAAAAGGCAAGTTACCTACAAAGGGATCCCATCAGACTAATGGCAGACCTCTCATCGGAAACAATGCGAGCGAGGAGAGAATGGGAAAATATATTCAAAGCATTAAGGGAAAAGCAATTTCAACCGAGAATTCTGTACCCAGCAAGGTTATCGTTCATTTGGGAAGAAAAGACACAAACTTTCCCAGATAAACAAAACCTGAAAGAATTTACCAGCACCAGACCAGATCTCCAAGAAGTTCTTAAGGGAGTGCTATGTCAGTAAAATTAAATGCAGACACACAGAAATAAGAGCTCAAAAACTAAGAAAATGGGCAACTTAATTGTAGGGACAATGTTTGGAGATGAATATTATATTACAGAATTCAATCTGGAAGATCGAACCTTAACAGAAGAAAGATTAAGTACATGAGACTGAACCGATGAAACAACATTGTGTGACTTGACTGAATTATTGCTGCTTTTCTCCTAAGCTTTGTTTTCTGGTTTTAAAGGATTTTTGTCCTGTCTTAAGCTGTTGATAGGTGCATGTACCTACTATCTGAACAGAATACTAACCTGTTTAAGTTTCAAGGAAATATCATTACCAGTTCAAAATTACTCTTCTTGAAATTACTTGCTGAAAGTAGTTAGATTACTTATGATATTGTGTGATGAACAAAATGTTAGGGAAAAAGGAATGGAAGACAACTGTATATAGCAGAGATAGTGTAATAAGAGAGTGGGAAAGGGCAGAGGGTCAAACATGGGGTAAAAAACATATATATACGTATACATATGTATGAAAGCAGAAATGGAATATTATTGATGATAGCATGCTTGATTAAGCCACTATGCAGTTTATTCTAGATGGGAAACCACATTTAGTACGTTGTGATGATGCTCAGGGAATGAATGTTAAGTAATTAAAAAAAAAGTTGAAGGAGAAAAAAAAAATGGTAAAACTGTTCGTATCTAATTTTTTTTAAAACAATGCGTATTTGATGACTGCAGTAAGCTATATAGCCCCAGCTGGGTACTACTTTATAATATGTTCGTTCTACTCACTGGGGTTTATGCCTAAAGTCAGACTTGGGTTCATGTATAGGTATATATCAGCTGTGCTAGCTATTGGATATATTTAGACTAATTAAGTTCATTAGCAAATCAATTATGTGGGGGGGGGGGGGAGGCATAGAAAGCAACCATGGATACCAGAGACAATGTGGGAGGAGGGTGGGACATGGCAGAGGGTGAGGGATAAGGAATCAAGGATGGCAAAACAAAAAACAAAGTATATAAGACATTAAGAATTAGAAAATTATTTGCTGAAAACATGTATGTTGATGTGCTTGATTGAGCCAATACACAATGTATTTTGGATGGAAAATTCATTTGTATGCTGTAATGATGTATAGTGAATTAATATAAAAAATAAATAAATTTAAAGAGAAAAAAAAAAAAAAAAAAAGACCCAGAGAAAAGAGCTCAAGGCAACCAGTCACTGGAATATGAAGGGGGGAACTGCTAGGAATAAGAGAGCTAGAGTAGGAGAGACCCACAGTCTGTGTATAAAACTCTGCCCAAATTACTACCTGAACCCTGAATCACACATAGGTAGGCATGGACTCAAAGTCACTCGGCTAAGAGATGAAATTTGAGCTGCCAACCAAAGCAGAGAAAAGGTTTTTGTTGGTGGACTCCAGCTGAATAGCCTCAGTTTCTTTCTCTCGGGTGAGTGCACATGCCCTATAGCAAAAATCTCTCTTAAAAAGAAAATCATGCCAGGCACATGTGCATGTATGCCCAAAGTCCCAGGAGGAGAATAGTGGAGAAGGGACTGCAGCATGGCCACCCCTGCTGGAGGTGATTTCTCACTTTCTTTCACTATATCTCTCTGTCTCTCTCGGGAGAGCATACAAGCCCTATGGCAAAAACATTTTAAAAAAAAAGAAAAAGAAGAATACAAAACCACAAACTCTTCAGATAAAGTTCAATTGATATAATTTAAAATGTATCCATCTTGGTGCTACAGTTTAGTAGTGAATATTTCTTCTGTGTTACGATACACAAATTTTACCAGTTCCTTTGATTTTTAAATCTACTTAAACAGTTATTTTACTTAATTTATCATTATACTACATTATACATTGTACTACACTATCAACAAAGGAATAAGACCGCAATTTATGAATACACATGGAGATTGTATATGTTTTTATGCTTTTTGAAGAGAGGACATGATCCTAGTTTTATCTGTGCTAACAAGAACTTATTACCAAAAGATGTGAGTCAAATAAGGTGCTAAAATGAAAGACATGTAAGTCTGGCGATATTCAGCTGATTTTCTTCTTCATAAGAAGAAAGATAGTACTAATATTTTGTTAGCTGTTACAAAAATAAATAATCTGCAAAATTATTTAATATTTGGAAACAAAAATTTAACCAACCTCTTAAGAGCCATCAAGGAGCTATTAAATAGAATACATAATAGATACTTAAAATTATTAAAAAATTAAACTGGTTGCAACATTCAAATCAAACAGTTAAAGTATTTTTAAAATATTTACTGCAACTGCATTACAGAAAGTATAAATAACCAATTCACTGCACAAACAAATGTCTAATAAGAATACTATTCAGTTACTAATATGATCATTTGAAACATTTTTAAAAAGGATTTAGCCTGTAAAATGTCAACTATAGGACTTTTCCCCTAAAATCAAGTATATGAAAAATATAAAGGTATTCAGGGGCCAGCAGGTAGCATGGAGGTTGAGATGCTGGACTCCCACATGACTGACCACAGTTCAAGTCCTAGACCTGGCAGTTGCTTTCTCATTTTCTCTCAGTCTCTCTCTGCTAGTGAGTGTGCATGCCCTATAACAAATTAACAATAATAATAAATTAAATAAATAATTCTTTTTTAAAAAGTACTCAAAATGTGTTTATTCTAAAAGGAGGACTTCTAAAATCCAACTGCTTCCTACCATAATATACAACATCATATACTGTCCACTAATTAATAGGAAAATTGAAGAATCTTAAATGAAATTAAAATAAAAAATACATCTTATACCAGAAAAAAAAAAGAACAGAATCATGAGAGACAAAAAAAAAAAAAAAAAAAAAAAAAAAAAAGGGAAACTACTGAAGACACAGATTTGGAGAATGAAGAATGGTTATACACAAAACACATCTCTCTGTATTTCATATACTGAACCTTATAAAATAACCCCATAAACTCTATTACTTGTGACTATAAACCAGGATTGGCAGTTTTTTGAAAAGAGCCAGATAGTAAATGTTTTAGACTTTGCAGGCCAAACGGTTTCTGTCACACTTACCCAACACTTGCAGTTGCAGTATGAACTGAGCCACAGACAACACACAAATGAATGAGTTTGGCTGTGCTCCATATTAAACTTTATTCACAGACACTGAAATCTGAACTGCACATGATTTTCACACATCACAAAATACTATTTTTCTGTTGATTCCTGTTCAATAATTTCTCTTTTATTTTGCCAGAGGGCATGTGCACTGACCAGAAAGGAAGAGAGAGAGGGAAGGTGAGAAAGCATCCCCACTAGGCAACGGTAATGCTACCATCTCCCCTCTACTATCTCTCCCTCCTTTTGGGATTTTGGGCACACATGCCCAGAGTGTTTCTCAAGCTGCCAGTTCCAGGACTCAAACTACATCGTCGGCCATGTGAAATCCAGACACCTTAACCGCCACACCACATTCTGGCCCAATAATTTTTAAAGGTACAACTTTAGACCATAAAAAAACAAGCAGCCCTGATTTTAGCCCATGTAATAGAGTTCTCCAACTGTTATCTAGAGATACATGAAAAAGACTTCCAGACATTCTTTTTTAATAACAGAATAGAAATACTGTTGCGTTTTCACTATGTCATTATTTTTCCTTTATATTAAGTTTGAAAACTCACAGCATTATCTGCCAAAATAATGACTGAATCAAAGCTAAAAAAAGCTAACATGAAACATTCTTAATATTTTAAAACCACAAAACCGGCAATAAAAAGAAAAGTGTTATTACATTACACATTCCTATGTCATAAATTTTACATAAAATTAAACTCATTCTATGTAATATTTGCCTATCAAGCTATATGAAGTTATTAGTTATATTTATGCCAGAGTTATAACTTCATTAACCTCAAATGTAATACAGTATTAAAATGAGGCCACAAGAGCTGGCATTTTCATAGTTAATGCTGTTCATATGATAATACTGAAACACCTTAGAAAAATCAAAGGATAGAACCATGAAAACAATATTCTAGTTGTATGGGACCAGCAAGTGTCATAGTGGTTAAGGTGCTGGACTCCCACATTGCCAGCCATGGTTTGAGTCCCAGACCCCGCATCTTAAAAACTCATGCTGGGCACATATGCATGCATTCCTAAAATTTTAGGAGGAGAAGAGCAGAGAAGGGATTGCTGTTTGGCTATCCCGGTGGGGAGGAGGGGGGTAGTGATTTCTTACTTTCAATCTCTCTGTCTCTATCACATTTACATGCCCTATAACAAAAATCTCTCTTAAAAAAACTTTAACAATATCATGTAATCTGGCTGCTATGGTTTGAATGTGTCTCCCAAAAATGCACGTGCTGAAATTTGGTTGCTATTGTGACAGTGTTAAGAGGGTGGAAATAAAATCCAACTTTGGTATAAAGAAGTGATGTCTTTGAGGGGTAATCAGGACTAGATATAGTCAATTAACATTAAGAAAGGCCCCCACAATTGGGTATTGGTCGCTTTATAAGAAGACAGAGAGAGACTAGAACTGGCACACACTCTTGTCCTCTCACCATTTGATATTCTGTGTTGCCTCAGGACTCTACATAAAATCTTCACCAGCAAAAAAAGCCTCACCAGGTGCAGCCCCCAACCGTGGACCTCTAAATCATAAGCTGAAAACACCATTTTTCCTTTTAAATTGCCTAGTCTGCAGTATTCAATTACAGCAGCAGAAAACAAACTAAAACAATAGCATTTCCTAAAGCTTGTTCTGTATCCACAGGTGATTAACACGACAGGATCCACAGCCAACTGAGTCTGGACTGTGCTTTACATTATAAACATTTCAAGATTTACAATGTACCGGGACCAGCAGTTAGCGTAATGGCTATGTCGCTGGACTCCCATGTAGTCGACTGCTGTTCGAGTCCCGGACCCGGAGGCTTAAACTCACGCCGGGTGCGTGCGTGTGCGTGCCCAAGATCCCGAGAGGAGAATGGAGAAGGGACTGCGGCGTGGCCATCCCCCCTGGTGGGGTGATTTCTCGCTTTCTGTCTCTCTGTCTCTGTCTGTCTGGCGAGCGCATGCGCCCTATAGCAAAAACCTCTCCAAAAAAAAAAAAAAAGATTTACAATGTACCAAAGCATATAGTAAGTTCTGAGGAGTTCGTAAAGAAATCATGGGTTTAATTTAGTACTGTCCAGCCTTAATTATTTCTCTGTGTGTGTGTGTGTGTGCAGTACTTATTAACATCCCTAAAAATTTAAGATTCCTTTAAACATATTTTGCAATGTTTTTTTCTTTGTATTTTTTTTTTTGAGAGGTTTTTGCTATAGGGTGCGTGCGCTCGCCAGAGAGACAGAAAGCGAGAAATCACCCTCCTGGGGGGATGGCCACGCCGCAATCCTTTCTCCTCCATTCTCTTCTCGGGATCTTGGGCACGCATGCACATGTGCCTGGCATGAGTTTAAGCCACCAGGTCTGGGACTCGAACCGTGGTCGACTACATGGGAGTCCAGCGACATAGCCATTATGCTAACTGCTGGTCCCTTTCTTTGTATTTTTTTCAAATTTTCCAGAGGGTATATACACTCACTGAAAGATGAGCAAGCAGGAAGAAAAGCACCCCCTATGCGGCATGGTCACACCCTAATCCCTTCTCTTCCATCTCTCCCACCTCAAGGGATCTGGGGCATGCATTCACACATGCCTGGCGTGTTTTTCAAGCATCAGAGTTAGGATTTGAAGTGCACTGTTGGCTACGTAGGATCCAGCTCTCTTAAACACCAGGCCACAAGCTGGCCCCCTATCATTATTCTTAACAACCTCACATAAAGAATCCTATTTTGGTCCAAATGCAGTGGCACAGGTGGTAGGGACTGCTACATGATGCTGGAGCCATATGGGAAGGTCCACAGTTCAGATTACAGGTTAACCTGAATATTCCAGGCATGCCTGACTGGAAGGCTATGAGGGGGTGATTGTAGCATGGCCAGATGCTGGCAAGGGCCGGTTCACCTGTCTCTCTCTCTTGCTCATGAAAAATAAAAAAATAAATCTTTTTAAAAACCCTATTTTAATCTCAATTGGCTAACACTGCTTCCCATGACCCCTTTCATCAACACAGAACTCCCAAGTTGCTGATTCTTATCTTACACACTTCTAGAGACTGTTTTCTTCTTTTAATTTGCTATAGGGCATGTGCACTTGCCAGAAACAGAGAGAGAGAGAGAAGAAAATGAGAAAACATCCGGAGGGGATGGCCACGCCATAATCCTTTCTCTTCCACTCTCCTCTCGAGATTTTGAACAAGCACACACTCATGCCTGGTTTATTTTTCAAGTCTCTGCGTCTGGGACTCGAACCTCACAGTTAGCCATATGGAATTGAGCTCCCTTAAGCATCACAACACTTACCTGACCTTCTAGAGATTGTTTCTACCCTCACATATTCCTCATATTTTTTTCATCACAATGGAAACTTTTAAAAAGATCATAAATATCAACCACCATCCCATCACAATTTAGAATCTTTTTCAATGAATTTATTCTACTACGCCTTCTCTTAGTTCTAAACTCCTAAAAACTACTGTCAGGTAACTATCAAATAGGATTAAAAGACTCAGCCTCATACTGTTTACTCAGTTCTTTCTCTTACTAGAAAAGTTGTATTAGAAATTTATTGTTGAGAACAGTGAACTTTATAACGTATCATCATCAATAAATCACAATAAAACCATCTAGAGTTTTAAATATCAAAAAACTCTAGAGTTTTAAATATCACTTTCTTTCCTTTTTTTTTTTTTTTTTTTTTTTACTGCCAGAGAGCATGAGTGCTCACCAGAGAAAGAAAGCACCCCTCCAATAGGGCACGGTTACATTAATTCTTATATCACAATCCTTTTTCCTCCATTCCCACAATCCATCAGGATTTGGAGCATGCATGCACATGTACCTGACATGTTTTCCAAGCCATCAGAGTTGAGTCTTGAAATGTGGTATCAGATTCCCAGTGCTCAGTGTTTAACTGCTGCACCAAGGGCCAGCACTTTAATATCATTTTTTTGGGGGAGAGGTTTTCGCTATAGGGCGCATGCGCTCACCAGACAGACAGAGAGAGACATAGAGACAGAAAACGAGAAATCACCTGGGGGGATGGTCATGCCACAATCCCTTCTCCTCCATTCTCCTCTCGGGATCTTGGGCACGCACGCACACGCGCCCGGCGTGAGTTTTAAGCCACTGGATCCAGGACGAGAAACCGCGGTCGACTACGTGGGAGTCCAGCGACATAGCCATTATGCCAACTGCTGGTTCCCGTTTAATATCATTTTTGAGAGCACACTACTCAGAGATACTCTTCGGCAAAATTTCCATCTTTTTATTTTGGAATATTTATCTTTACACACATGCACACACACACAAAGACATGCTATACAAAGTCAATAGAGTACCTGTATACCCTTCATCTAGCTTTCCCAAATGCTAGCAACGTAATCGCAATACATTGTTCAAAACAAAAACTGTGCATTGGTACAACAGTATAAACTGAACCACAGATTGTATTCAGAGAGTTTGTATTTTTTGAGTAACTGCTAACACTGAACATTTAAATGTCTTGGGAGTAACTGATCAGTCAGATGTCTGGGGGAAATCCTATTATTTGTATCACTTTTTTTCTTTTTTCTTTGTCTTTTATTTTTAATCTATAGGGTGGCTGCACTGCCATTCCTTTTCCTTCATTCTCCTCCTGGGATTCAGAGCACGCACGCACCTGGTGTATTTTCTAACCTGCCAGGTCCAGGACTTAAAACATGCATTTGGCCATGTGGAATCCAGCCACCTTACCCCCCTATTTTCATTTCTAATTTAATTTATTTCATAGCTATTCTATGATGAACTTGAATTTTCTATGAGATTATGGATTTACAGTAACATAGAGTCTTAATATTAGAAGAAATCTTACAAATCACCTACATTATTTGAAGTACAGATTATGACTCATTAAGAGGCCATAAAATAAACTTAATCAAATTATTACTATAATTTTTATAATAGAACTAGAAAAATATTAGATTACAACACACATTTAGAGTATTATTCCTATACCTGTTTTGTGACATATGTACAAATGTATGTACTCAGTCATCTTATTAGAAAGAAACATTGTGCTTACCACAAGTCACAGTCAAAAGTTTTAAGTAATTCATCTACATCAAACCAAAGAAAGAAACTTCTCTTTAACATCCCTGATAGACGATAAACACAACTTCTACTCAAATACTATTAAAGGGAGGACATTTACTACTTACTTATACATCAAAAAGTAGTATTAGGGGACCAGCAGTTAGCGTAATGGCTACGTCGCTGGACTCCCATGTAGTCGACTGCGGTTCGAGTCTTGGACCAGGTGGCTTAAACTCACACCGGGCGCATGTGCGTGCGTGCCCAAGATCCCAAGAGGAGAATGGAGGAGAAGGGATTGCAGCGTGGCCATCCTCCCTGGGGGTGATTTCTCGCTTTCTGTCTCTCTGTCTCTCTCTGTCTTTCTGGCAAGTGCACGTGCCCTACAGCAAAAACCTCTCTTATAAAAAAAAAATGTAGTATTAGGAAAATTTTTATGTGGAACATTTATCTCTGTTGTCCTTTGTCCCACAAGTTACAGCTTTTTTCTTCTAAACAAAAACATCTTTTCAGTGCTATTCCTTTGCTCTTTTGTTTCTTTTTTTAAAATCCATGATCAGAAGTTGTTATACCTAGAAATGAAAATGTTACAAAAAAAGTTTCTCTTTTGGTTCCCAAGAAGAGCTTCTGGAGACAACAGACAATAATAGAACAGAAAAAATGTATATAGAAACTCTAAATATGGGGCCGGCAGGTAGTGTGGTGGTTAAGGGTTCTGGACTTCCACATGGCTGACTGCGGTTCAAGTCCTAGACCTGGCGGCTTGCCTTCTCACTTTCTCTCTCTCTTACTCTGTCCCTCTCTGATCAAATTAAAATAAAATATATAAACATAATTTTTTTAGAAAAATTCTTAAATGGTAGAAAGGCAACACTAAATAAAAATGTCAGGTCAATAAAGAAGTATCTTTGCAGAGGTGACATGAATAAAATTATCAAATTCAGGCAGACAATTTCATAAAAGTATGCATAACCAACTACTAAATCTTATTTTGGAAACAAAGTTTCACTTTTTATCTTTAACACAACACAAAATGAAGAACAATTCTTACGTTTAAAAAAAGGGAGAAAATACACAAGTTTTCTTTAACATGTAAGAAAGAAATTTTAGGGATCAGCAGTTAGCTTAATGGCTATGTCGCTGAACTCCCATGCAGTCGACCGCAGTTCGAGTCCCGGACCCTGTGGCTTCAATTCACACTGGGCGCCGTGTGCGTGCGTGCCCAAGATCCTGAGATGAGAATGGAGGAGAAGGGATTGCGGCGTGGCCATACCCCCTGGGGGGGGGTTTTCTCGCTTTCTGTCTCTCTGTCTCTCTCTGTCTTTCTGGCAAGCGCACGCACCCTATAACAAAAACCTCTCCAAAAAAGAAAAAAAAAAAAAACAAATTTTATAAAATGTACTAAAGCAACTTTTTTTGTCCAATCCGAAACAAAACACTACATGCCATTACATACATATGTGTGATACATACATATAAATTCACCAAGCCTGCACCCAGTTATCTGGCAGCTTCATTTGATCCAGAATGCAGTTCTTAACCAAAATGTATGAAGGAGAAAATGAATCCTAAAGTGCAAAGATCCACAAACTAAAATTCATGTACTCCACACTTGCAGAAACAATTCAGGGTCCAATCAGAGCCTTGCTACTTTTTCTTTGTCCTCAATTCTAACTGGAGTACAAGTTTGCAAGATAAGCAATTTAAAAGAGTTGAGCAAGGCTAGCACTCTATATAAACACATTCTGACATGATCAAGAAGTACAATGACCATCTTTCTGCAAGGACGATTTAGAAAGCAGCTAAAGGGCAGATGTGGGTATTCAAACAGATGTCAGGCCCGGTGGTGGCATGGTGGTGAAGCCAGCTGGATCTCACACACACATGACTGCCTAGTTTGCGTCCTGGACCTAGTAGTGTAAAAAATATGCCAGGCACATGTGCATGAGTGCCAAAATGCATGTCTCTCCTCAGCAACTGTACCTGCCCTCTGGCAAAATCTTAAAACAAGGGAGAATGAGGGAAAGATAGATAAAGAGAAAGAAAAAAGATAAAAAAAGAGAGATAAAGGAAGACTGACAGGTATCTAGGAGTATCTGCAATAGGACAAATCATGTTTATATCTCAAGAAATTTATAAGAATACTTTTTTATGGGACCAGCAGATGGCATGATAGTGAAGGTGCTGGACTCCCACACAGTTGACCATGGTTCAAGTCCCAGATCCAGTGGCTTGAAACACGCTGGGCATGTGCGCTTGTTTGACCAATATCCTGAAAGAAGAGGAGAAGGGACTGTAGCATGGCCATCCCCCTTGGGTTCCCCAATCCCCCATCTCTCTATCTTTTTCCAGTGAGCACACATGCCCTATGGCAAAAACGTACAAAAACAAAAACACATACAAAAAAAGAATATTTGTTTACAAGGTTGACATCAAGTCAACATGAAGGATTTTAACTGTTGTATTTTCTGTTTAAGGATATGAAAAAAAAGTATGCTATAACTTTAAAATATTTTCTACTTTTTTTACTCTTTACTTTTTTTTGGAGAGGTTTTTGCTACAGGGCATGTACACTTGCCAGAAAGACAGAGACAGAAAGCGAGAAATCACCCCCCCAGAGGGGATGGCCATGTCCTCCATTCTCCTCTCGGGAGACACCTGTCAGAGAGTGAGAAGCACCCCCACAGGACATGGGCATGGCAAAATCCCTTCCCCTACATTTCTCCCTCCTTTCAGGATTTTGAGCACACACACACACACACACACACACACCCTTCATGTTTCTTTAGCCATTGGGTCCAGGACTCCAACACCATGGTCAGCAATGTGGGAACCAGCTGCCTTAACCATCAGGCCATAGGCCGGGCCCAGGAATTTTAAAACGCTGATGTTCAAGGTTGCCAACCAGAAATTCTAATTAATCTATATAGAGCCTGGGCATCCAGAAATGTTAAAGCAAGACCCAAGAGAGCCTGATCTTCAGCAAATGTTGGGAACCACTTAAATAGTCTTCTTTACGATGTCTTTAGGAATCTTTCTGCATAGACTAATGGAACAGAGAAAACCCAGAAATAAATCCACATATACACAACCAGCTGATTTTCAAAAAAGGTATCTAGAACATTCACATCCACATATAAAAATCAACCCCAAATAGATTAAAGGCTGAAACATAAGACCTGAAACTATGAAGCTACTAGAGGAATACAAAGGGGAAACACTTTAGGACACAGTATGGGCAAAGAGCTCATGAATAAAACCTCGAAAGCACAGGCAAAAATACACAAATGGGACTATATCAAACTCAAAAGCTTATGCAGCAAATGAAACAATCAACAGTGAAGAGACAACCTACAGAAAGGGAGACAATGCTGTGTATTATACATCTAACAAAGAATGAGTAACTACTGGAGCATCAGAAAAGTCATGACATATTTTTCTAAGTTTTTCTGTGCAAAAATGCATCATGACTTTTTCAATGACCTGATAGAAGATACAAGGAACTCAACTTAGCAGCAAAAAAGACAATTAATCTAAGGCCGGCAGGTGGCATGGTGGTTAAGGGCACTGGACTCCCACATGGCCAACCGTGGTTCAAGTCCTGGACCCGGGGACTTGCTTTCTTAGTTTCCCTCTCTCTCTTGCTCTCACTCTGTCACTCTCTGGTCAAATTAAAATAAATAAATAAATAAATAAATAAATAAAGTTAAATAAAATAATTATTTAAAAAAAGGCAAATAATCTGATTAAAAATCTGAATTAAAAATTCAGGTCATGACCAAATAATCTGAATTAACAATTCTCAAAAGAAGATATACAAATGGCCAACATGCACACGAAAATATGCTCAATACCACTAATAAAATTAAATTTTTTACTAATAAAACCACAATGAGGTATCATCTCACTTTTTGAATAGACATTATCAAAAATAAATCAATAATAACATGCTGGTGTGGAAATAAGAGAAAGGGATACTCCTTTATAGTTTGTAAGAATGTAAATCAGTACAACCGTTATAGAAAATGGTATGAAAGCACCTCAAAAAACCAAAAATAGAACTGTTACAGGATCTAGCAATCCCATTACTATACATATATCTAAAGTAAAGAAAACCAGTACACAGTAAAAATAGCTGCCTCCATTATTCATTGTAGCACTATTCATGATAGTCAATAATATGGAATCAATCTAAGTATCCATGAAGAAACAAGTAGATGGGGCCAGCAGGTGGTATGGTGGTTAAGGTGCTGGAATTCCCACATGGCTGACTATGGTTCAAGTCCTGGACCTAGCAGCTTGCTTCCTCTCTCTCTCTCTCCCTCTCTTTCTCTGGTAAAACTCATTTGATATAATAAAAAAAAATTAATAAATAATTATTAAAAAAAGAAATAAGTGGATAAAAAAATCTGGTATATGTACACACACATACATATGTATGTTATATAAACACACATTTTACACACACACACACACACACACACACACACACACAAAATAAAATACTACTGAATCATAAAAAGGAAGAAATCCTGTCATGTGAGGTAAAACGCAAGGGCCTGGAGGACACTACAGTAAGTGAAATAAGCCAGTCACAGAGAGAGAAATAGCACTTTCTCCCTCATATGTGGAAACTGAAAAAAAAAAACCTCATTCAAGTAAAGGTAGAACGATAGCTGAAGGCAGGCAAGGGTGTGGACAAGGGATTAAAGGGATGTTGATTAACAGAAATAAAATTACAGATACATAGGAGGAACAATTTTTACTAGGTCATCAGGGAAGTCATGACATATGCTTTCCTATACAAAAATGAGTCATGACCTTCCCAATGGCCCAATATTGCTATAAAATACAGTGGGAAGAATATAGATGGCACAAAGTTGCTATATCTCAAAGTAAATGAAAAGATAAGTAACAACAACGGTGGAGATGACTGGTATGCTAATTACCTTGACTTAATCATTACACAGCGTTCTCATACTGTAAGACCACATGGTACTCCCATAAATACATACGGTATAACATGGTATGTATATAATATGGTAATTTTAAAAAATTTTAGAGAATCTTTAAGAGACATAAAATAAGCTGTACTTCTCAAATTTATCTTCAAATCTCTTTTTCTGTGAACATGTTCTAACACTGACTTAGGTCATTCTTCAACAGAAGATCAAGGTAGGGCCAGCTGTTGGTGTGGTGGTTAAGACGGCTGGATGCCACATGGTCAAATGTGCAGTTCAAGTCCCAGACCCAATGGCTTGAAAAAACATGCTGGAACACGCATGTGTATGCCCTAAATCCTGAAAGAGAATGGAGGAGAAGGGATTGTAGCATGGTCATCCTCCCAAGGGGTGGGGGTATTCTCATTTTTTCTCTCTCTCTCTCTGGCTCTCTTTCTCCATCGAGCCCACACATCCTATAGCAAATTAAAAGATAAGATAATGCTGTAATGATCTATAATGACTGAATGTATAAAAGAATAATTTTTTTAAATATGATAAAATAATTGTTAAAAGAAAAACAAGGTATATATTAAGTTTAGAATAAAATTTCAAACTTTATAGAAGTTCAGGAAAGATGAGAGAAGGAAAAAAGAAGTGCTAACTTTTATACTGCTATCACATCATTATTATACTATAAAAATTCCAAATTAAAGAATAAAATTTAACTTTAAAAACTCACAGTTTATTTAAGCGATGCTTACATTAAGCTTATGGCTCAAAGGCATTCATGTTATAAAACCTAATTCCAAAGATAGATTCATGCTGCCCTCTAATGGTTCAAGATAAATATTTTAGAAATAAGATAATAAATACAATCTTACTATTTTATAAATGGGAGAACTGTATTAAATACCAGAGAAGAAAAATAAGATTTCAATTTTGGGTATAACTGAGCTAAAAAAAATTAACTATGACTATTATATTCAAGACTCTCTTTTTAAAAAAGTATTTACTTAACTTTATTCTATTCATTCATTTACTTTAATCAGACCAGAGAAAGACACACAGAGAGAGAGAGAAGGAAAGTGAGAAAGCAAGCCACCAGGTCTGGGATTTGAACCGTGGTCAGTTATGTGGGAGTATCCAGCACCTTAACCACCATGCCACCTGCTAGCCCCCACGTTTAAGACTCTTTAAGTACCAAGCAATTTTCAAACTACCATATTTGCCTATACATGTGTAAATCAAGATAAAAATACACCTCTATGCATTCTGTAACAGGTATCTCTAATTCAGCTTCTTTTCAATAAGTCCATGGTAATACTCTAAATCCTCATGCCTCATAAGAGAATTTGGAGGGGCTGGCAGGTGGTATGGTAGTTAAGGCACTGGACTCCCACAGAGCCAACTGCAGTTTGAGTCCCAGACCTGGGGCTTGCTTTCTCTCTCTCTTTCTCTCTCTCCCCATCTCTCTCTGGTCAAATTGAGTAATAATTAATCAACTAATTAATTTTTTAAAATATTTGGAAAATTACATATATTTTTTAATTATTTTATTTAACTTTTATTTATTATTTTCCAGTTTTGTTTTGTTTTGTTTTGTTTTGTTTTTTTTGGAGAGGTTTTTGCTATAGGGCGCGTGCGCTCGCCAGACAGACAGAGAGAGACAGAGAGACAGAAAGCGAGAAATCACCCCCCCCCCCAGGGGGGATGGTCACACAGCAATCCCTTCTCCTCCATTCTCCTCTCGGGATCTTGGGCACGCACGCACACGTGCCCAGCGTGAGTTTTAAGCCACCGGGTCCTGGACGCGAACCGCGGTCGACTACGTGGGAGTCCAGCGACATAGCCATTACGCTAACTGCTGGTCCCTATTTTCCAGTTTGATCAGAGAAAGAGAGAGAGTGGAAAAGTGAGAAAGCAGAAAATTAAATATATTCTTATATAGTTTTAATAATAGCTAAAAATTTTTAAAACACCTAGAATTTTCCATCAGAAGCTTAAATAAGGAGGTTTTTCTAAATCCCCCCCCCTTTTTTTTCTTTTTTTTTTTTTTTTTTTTTTTTGCTCTGTGGCACATGCACTCACCAGAGAGAGACAGAGAGGGATAGAGAGAGAAAGGGAAAGTGAGAAATCAAAGTGAGAAATCACTCCCCTGGGGAATAGCCAAACTGCAATCTTTCTCCTCCATTCTCCTCTTGGGATTTTGGGTATGCACGCACACATGCCTGGCATATTTTTCAAGCTGCTGGGTCCAGGACTCAAATTACACAATCAGCTAGGAGAGATACAATCAGCTAGGAGAGATACAACCGCCTTAACCACCATGCCACCAGTGGGCCTGAATGACGTAGTTTCTGATTATACATACTGACATTTTGAAAGGAAACTGTTATGTCATTCCTTTACATGTATCCAAAGGAATCTAAGTATTGTATCGAGTTGATAGAAACCTTCATCTACTTAAATAACAAACTCTGTTAAGCATAGCAAGAAATTTTTTTTTGGGGGGGGGAGGTTTTTGCTATAGGGCGCGTGCGCTCGCCAGAAAGACAGAGACAGAGAGACAGAAAGTGAGAAATCACCCCCCAGGAGGGATGGCCACGCTGAAATCACTTCTCCTCCATTCTCCTCTCGGGATCTTGGGCATGCACGCACACGCACCCAGCATGAGTTTAAGCCACCGCGTCCAGGACTTGAACCGTGGTTAACTATTAACTACGTGGGAGTCCTGCGACATAGCCACTACGCTAACTGCTGGTCCCAAGCATAGCAAGAATTTTACATTACTGTTTTTCATCTTGAACTTGCTTTTTTATTCCCTTCTTTCCATAGAACTTTATCTCCACGTGACATTTTATACCTGAAAGTCTTTGATCAGTTATTCTATCGTAGTTCTTCTATACATCAAAAATGTGCATAATAATGGGGCTAGCAGGTTGGCAGGCCAACCTCAGTTCAAGTCCCGGGCCTAGAGGCTCGAAAATCACACTAGGCACATGTATCTATGTGCCCAGAATACCAAAATGAAAATGCAAAGGGATTGTGGTGTGGTCATCCTCCCAGGGGGCGATTTCTTATTTTCCCTCTCACTGTCACTAACTGTCCCTCTCTCTTTCTCTCACTGGTGAACACATGGTGCCCTGTGGCAAAAACCTTACCAAAAAAGAAAAAAAAAAAAAAAAAAAAAACAATAATTATTAAAGAAGTCTCTATCTCCCATAAATACATAAGTAGACAAACAAAAAATGTGTACAATGAGCTATTACTGCAATTATTATCGCCAAATAGAAAAACATAAATATTAGAAATTTTGATTTTTTAAAAAAAAAACAAAAACCTTGGGGACCAGCAGGTGGTATAATGGTTACATTGTTGGACTCCCACATAGTTGACCACGGTTCAAGTCCCAGATCCGTCAGCTTAAAACTCATGCGAAGCACATGTGAATGCATGCCCAAAATCCCAAGAGGAGAAAGGAAGAGAAGAGATTACGGCATGGCCATCTCCCATGGGGAGTGATTTCTCACTTTCTGTCTCTCTGTCTCTTCTGTGTTTCCAGCGAGCACATGCACCCTATAAAACCTCTCTTAAAAAAAAAAAAAAATTATACTGGTGCCAGCAGGTAGCATGGTGGTTGAGGGCACAGGACTCCCACATGGCCAACTGAGGTTCAAGTCCCAGGCCTGGTGGTTTGCTTTCTCACTTTCTCTCCCCCCTCCCCCCATTCCTCTATCCCTCTTTGGTCAAACTGAAAGAGAGAGAGAGAGAGAGAGAGAGAGAGAGAGAGAGAGAGAGAGAGAGAGAAAGAAGACAGACAGACAGACAGACACAAAGAAAAAAAAAACAACAAAGGAAGGAAGGAAGGAAGGAAGGAAGGAAGGAAGGAAGGAAGGAAGGAGAAGAAAAGAAAAGAAGAGAAAGAAATTATCTTTAAAAAACATTATATTGAGACATCCAATAAAGGGGTTTTTTTATTATTTCTTTGTATTTTTAAGAGCTCTGGTCTTAGACTTAGTTACTGTCTGATTACTCTTTAATCTATTCCATGAGTGAGAGAGATGGAGTGATAGATCCTGACACTTATCTACCCCACTCCCAGCCTTAGTCAATCCAGATCATGGGCACACACACGCCATGTGTACTCAGGAAGGTCTCCAGCCGTGAACTGGCAACCTTTCCAAGTGGAGTGCCTTACGGAGTTTCATTATTTTACCACCATCTGGCCTCCAAATGAATTCTTTCTTACTGCTAAAATGAGACAGGCTCATTAGTTAGTTTTATTAGGCATAATAGTTAGTTTTACTAGGCATAATTGCTGAGAAGCCTTATTCATATTAAGAAGTAAATCACTCCTGGGACCAGCAGTTAGCGTAATGGCTATGTCGCTGGACTCCCACGTAGTCGACCGCGGTTCGAGTCCCGGACCCGGCGGCTTAAACTCACGCCGGGCGCGTGTGCGTGCGTGCCCAAGATCCCGAGAGGAGAATGGAGGAGAAGGGATTGCGGCGTGGCCATCCCCCCTGGGGGGTGATTTCCTGCTTTCTATCTCTCTGTCTCTCTCTGTCTGTCTGGCGAGCGCACGCGCCCTATAGCAAAAACCTCTCCAAAAAAAAAAAAAAGAAAAAAAAAAAAAAAAAAAAAAAAAAAAAGAAGTAAATCACTCCTGAGTTTTATTATAAAAAGTTTACTTAATTTTTTATGTCAAAACTTACATTGTGGGTCTAGCCCCATAGCACAGTGCTTATATGCTGTGCACAGGGAACCAGATCCCATATGGCCAACCACAGTTTGAAACTCAGCCCTAGTGGCCTGAAAAACACACTGAGCACGTGTGCATGTGCACCCAAAATCCCAACAGGATGGAGCAGTGGAGGAGAAGGTATTGTGATGTGACCACTGGGTGTTCTCTCCTCTCTCTCACTCTGGCAAGTGCATGCATCCTTAGGCAATTAAAAAGAACAAAAGAAAACATACACTGTCATCTACCATCAGAAATTATTTTTAGTAATATGGCAATTGACGACTTGATTAGGTCTTCTTCCAATTTACTGAAAGCAAAGAACTAGAAACCATCTGACTTACAACAAGGTAAGGTACATATTTACTATAATTATTCAACTTCTCAACTTCCAGGAGGTATTCTAAAACACCATTATAAAGACTTACCAAGTTAGTATTAATTATACCTATTAGTATTTCACTTACTTTGACTTGATATACACACAGTAGAAAAAAATTAAAATAGTGTTCATTTTGATTCTCTTCTGCTGATACATTTGTTTTATAAAATCTTTTTATCATATACCTTAAATATATTTTTCAATAGTTATAGCAAAAAAAAAAAAAAAAAAAGCACTTGAATTAATGAAACAAATTCAACTCAAAAAGATTTTTAAGAGTTATATATGGGGGGCCAGCAGGTGGTGTATTGGTTAAGGTGCTAGACTCCTACATGGTTTTCTGCCGCTCGAGTCCCGGACCCAGCAACTTGAAATTCATGCTGGGTGTATGTGCAGGCCTGCACAAAATCCTGAGAGGAGAATGGAAGAGAAAGGATTACAGCATGGCCACCCCTGCACCCCCAGGGGAAGATTTCTCGCTTTCTCTCTCTTTCTCTGTCTCTGTGTTTCTGAAGAGCATACACACTCTATAGCAAAAATCTCTCTTAGAAAGAAAAATTAAATATGGGGGCCAGCAGATGGCATGGTGGTTAAGGTGCTGAACTCCCACATAGCCGACTGTGGTTTGAGTCCCAGACCTGGTGGCTTGCTCTCTCTCACTTTCTCCCTCTTTGTCTCTCTCTGGTGAGCACACGTGCCCTGTAGCAAACTAAAAAATAATAATAAGCATAAGTAAAATTAAATACATAATTCTTTTTTTAAACATTATATATGCTTACTCTTTTGATATTAGATTCTTTTAGGTTTTTGAGAAAGTCATGACATGTTTTCTACATTTTTCTATGTAAAAATGAATCATGAGTTTCTAGACAACCCAGTATTTATCCATGCTTTATTTTTTCGTATGTACTTGTATTTGGAATTACACTGCAATTTCCTTTTCTATACTGTATTTACCAGGTATATGTGTCAGTGTTAAAACATGTTTTGTAAACAAATTTTTAAATTTCTTTATTCCATATAATGTTAAGACCACCTGGTCTTTGACATCTTGACAAAATTCTCTTGTCAAACTATGTGGGCTTGATGATTTTCAGGGGCTTGATGATTTTCCTTATTTCTGTATCTTCTCCTCAACAGTTACCAATACATTTATGCTTTCTATCTCTAATGAGCCAATTTCAAGAGCAATATTTTATAGGAAATTATATCGTCTAGTTTTCAAATATATTTATATAGAGCTGTAAAGTAATTTACTGTAATTTTTGAGTGAACATCTTTATATTGGTTCTTATTATTAACATATAATAATTGTACATATTTGTGGGAGTAGAATGTGATTTTCCAGTACAAAGCAGACAAGGTATGGGCATAAAATGCTGCATCCAATTAAAGGCCACCAATTTTTTCAAAACTCAATATTGAGTTAATAACTTCTGCACATCAGTTTATCAAGGCAAAAATGATTCAGGGCTACAATGGCAATATTACTCCAGGGTCAACTAAATTCAAGAAAGGTCAAAATTACTCATATTTGAACACAAAATCTGTCATTTTTCTATAAAGCATACCCTGGAAATAACATAATCATGACCTAATTTTTTTTAAATTGGGAAGTGAATGTTTTTAAATTTCTCAAAACAACAATGCCCAGTACAAATGCATTGATGTTCAGATTCTTTTTTGTGGTTGACAAAGGACCTGTGCACTCACCAGAAAGAGAGAAAGCACCCCCCCAACCAGGTATGCTCACACCATAATCCCTTTTACTTCATCCTGTCGGGATTTGGGGCAAGTGCACGTGCACACATGCATACACACACACATGCACACACACACACACACACACACACACACACACAGTATGTTTTCTAAACCACTGTCAACAATATGAGACCCAACTCCTAATGCACAGCACAACACTTACCCATTGTGGCACAAGAACAGCCCCAGATTTTTTTAAGGAACTGAAAGGTAAGGTAATAGGCCAAGTGTGATCATTGAACTATTAATATTTTATTAAATCCTGAAAACACCACCAACAGGGAAGCATTATTTATTCTCTGTAACTTACATATGAACTAAATGAGAATTAGAAGGTTGAGTAATTGCTCAGCTTCACACAGCTATGATCCCAATTTCAAGTCCACTCTTTTAACTTGACTACACTGTCTACAATATAATAAATGCTAACAATTATAATAAAGACATTACATAAAGGCATAGAATTTTGTCCTCAAACAACCCATGAAGTAAATATTATTTTAATCCCTAGTAAAACATTTACAATGACTTTTACCACATGCTTGAGATGTAAGAATCTCTTTCTTAGAAATATTTTTAATTTCAAAGAAAATGAAGTACTACAAAAATGTTATCTTTTAAGAGATTTTTGCCTTAAAGCCCGTAAACTCAAGGGGGGTGAAGGGGGGGCAGTGAGAGGGAAAGTGAGAAATCACCCCCCAAGGGGGTATGGCCATGCTGCAATCCCTTCTCTTCCATTTCCTCCTGGGATCTTGGGCATGTACACACATGCACCTGGTGTGATTTTCATGCCACCAGGTCTGGGACCAGAACCATGGGAGGTTATGTGGCAGTCCCGCAACGTAACTGCTATGCCACCTGCTGGTCCTCAAAATGTATTTTTAAAGTCAACTTCGTTGGGATAAAATTTACATATACTAAAATGTGTCTATTCAAAGCTCATGGTTTGACGAACTTTGATATTCACCCATAAAATCACCCATAAAACAATCATCAAAATCAAAATATAAAACATTTCTATTGGGGCCGGCAGATGGCATGGTGATTAAGGGAGCTCATGGTCAACTGAGGTTCAAGTCCTGGACCTGGTGGCTTGCTTTCTCGCTCTCCCTTTCTCTATCTCTCTTTGTCTGGTCAAATTAAAAAATAATAACAACAAATGGAATTAAATAAATATTTTTTTAAAAAAAATAATATTTTTATTATCCCAAAGTCTCCTTACATAGAAATCCCCACCTTAAAATCTAGACAACCAATGAACTTCTTTCTGTCACTGTCACTACAGGTTAGTTTTGTCTATTCTAAAATTCTACAAAAATAGAATTTCATAGCATATACACTATGTATCTGGCTTCTTTTACTCAGTATACTGTTTTGTTTTGGTTTTTTTTGGAGAGATTTTCGCTATAGGGCGCGTGCGCTCGCCAGACAGAGAGAGACATTAGAGACAGAAAGCGAGAAATCACTCCCCAGGGGGGATGGTCACGCCGCAATCCCTTCTCCATTCTCCTCTCGGGATCTTGGGCACGCACACACATGCGCCCGGCGTGAGTTGTAAGCCACCGGGTCCGAGACGCGAACCGTGGTCGACTACGTGGGAGTCCAGCGACATAGCCATTACGCTAACTGCTGGTTCCCTCAGTATACTGTTTTTAAGATTCACACATACTGTTACATGAATTAGCATTACTACTGAATAGTATTCCAGAGCATATGTTTACATTATAATTTGTTCAACCATCTACCTGATGCTAGATATCTGGGCTGATTCCAGTTTAGGGCTATTAATTAAAAAGGTGTTACAGGGATCAGTAGATGGCCTAATGGTTTCGTTGTTGGACTCCCACTTAGATGACTGTGGTCCCAGACCTGGTGACTTAAAACTCACACAGGGCACCCGTGTGTGCCCAAATCCCAGAGGAAAATGAAGGAGAAGGGATTGAGACATGGCCATCCTGGGGAGATCATTTCTTACTTTCTGTCTCTCTCTGTCTCTCTGGTGAGTATGTGCGCCCTATAGCAAAAATGTCTCTCTTAAAAAAAAGGGGGGGGGAGGTTTACAAACATCCACTTATAAGTCTTTGAACTGGTCATACATTTTCATTTCTCTTAAGTACATGCCAGATATGGATTGCTGGTGGGTATGGTTAAGTACATACTGACAAACTCTGACAAGGTGGCTGCACCTTGTTCTAGACCCAGTAGCAACCTACGAGAGTTCTAGTTGTCCTATCATAATACTTTGTATTGTTGGTCTTTTAAAAACTTAGCTATGATTTTAATTTGCATTTCCCTAATGACTAATAATTTCAAGCATCTTTTCATGTGCTTATTAACCATTCTTATCTCTTTAGCATATTCAAATATTTTGACCATTTTTGTTTGTCTTATTGAATTATTTTAAGATATATTCTAGAGACAAGTCCTCTTTTGAATATATGTGCTGCAAAAGTTTTCCTCCAATATATATCTTTCTGTTCTTTTTTTTAGTTGTTTTTTTTTTTTTTGAGAGAGAGAGAGAGACCTCTACTATAGGTTGTGTGCACTCACCAGAGAGACAAAAAGCAAGAAATCAACCCCCACGTTGGATGGCCATGCTGCAATCTCCTCTCCATTCTCCTCCCAGGATCCCAGACACAAATGTACACGTGCCCAGTGTGCTTCTGAAGCCACTAGGTCCAGGACTTGAATCATGGTTTGCTACGTGGAAGTCCAGAGATGCAACCATTACACCATCTGCCAGTCACAACATCTTTCTTTCTTTTTTTATTTTTGGTTTTTTGTTTGTTTAGCTGGTTGGTTGTTGTTTTTTGTTTTTGTTTTTGTTTTTTCATGAGAGGGAGAGAGGCACCCCCAATAGTGTCTTCATACCACAATCCACCCCAGTGTCAGCCAACCTCAGATCACAGGTACCCATATATCTGGAGCACTCAGGGAAATCTGCACAGGCACCCAGAACATTCCCACAGAGCACTGCATTTTACTGCTGCACTACTGTCTAGCTCATGCTTTTTCATTGTTTTGTTTTTAAGAGAGAGATTTTTTGCTAAAAGGCTCATTCACTCACCGAAGAGACAGAGACAGACAGAAAGCAAGAAATCACCCCCCGCCCCCAGAAGAGATGGCCACATTGCAATCCCTTTTCCTCCATTTTCCTCTCAGGAATTTAGACATACATGCACAAATGCCTGGCATGAGTTTTAAGCTGCCAGGTAAAGAACTCAAACCGTGGTCAACTACTTAAGAGTCCAGCGACAACCATTATGACATCTGCTGTTCTCGCTTTTTCTTTTTTTTTTAAGCAGTGACTTTATGGAACCAGAAGTTTTGCATTTAATATCTCAATTTTTTCAGGACCACCAGTTTGTGTAATGGCTATGTCGCTGGACTCCCATGTAGTCGACCACAGTTTGAGTCCTGGACCTGGTGGCTTAAACTCACGCCGGGCACGTGTGCATGCATGCCCAAGATCCTAAGAGGAGAGTAGAGGAAAAGGGATTGCAGCATGGCCATCCCCCCTGGGGGGTGATTTCTCCTTTCTGTCTCTCTCTGTCCTTCTGGCTAGCGCACGCGCCCTATAGCAAAAATGTCTCCAAAAAGGAAAAGCTCAATTTTTTTCATGATTTGCACTTTTTATATTCTAAGAAACTTTGCATATCTCCAAAGTATAAATATTTTCTTCTGGTGACCAGCACCTGGCATAATGGTTACATCGCTGAACTCCCACGTAGTTGACTAGAGTTCAAGTCCCAGACCCAGCAGATTAAACCTCACACCAGGCCTGTGTACATGCATGCCCAAAATCCCAAGAGAATAGGGAAGAAGGGATTATGGTGTAGCCATCCCCTCTGGGGGGGTGACTTCTTGTTTTCTGTCTCTCTGTTTCCCTCTGTCTCTCCACAAGTGCACATGCCTTATAGCAAAATCTCTCTCTAAAAAAAGATTTTCTTCTGTAAGATTTACAGATTTAGCTTTTACATTTAGATCTATGGTCTATTTCTAATGAATTTTTTCTATGAAATGGAGTAAAGGTTGAAAAAAAATTTTTTGCCTGTTTTGGATATACAATTTTTAATTTATTAAAATTAATTTTAGAAGAATTGAATTGTTTGGCAAGCTGGAGGCATAATAATCAAGGCACCAGATCCCACAAGGCGGAGATTGCACAGCTTGGGTCCTGGACCTGGCAATTTGCAAAACACACTGGGTGTGTGCACAAGCATGTCCAAAATCCCAAGAGGAGAAGGGATTTAAGTGTGGCCATCCTGGGGTGCTTCTCATTTTCCCTCTTTCTCTGTGTGTGTGTGTGTGTGTGTGTGTCTCTCTCTCTTTTGGTTTCTCTCCGGTAAGTGCACACCTCCAACAGCAAATTAAAAACAAAAACGAAAAATGAAATAAAAAAAAGAACTGAATTGACATATACAGATGTATTTCTTTCCAGTCTCCATATGCCAGAGATCAGCAAACTTCTGTAAAGGGCCAGATGGCAAATATTTTGCGCTTTGCAGCGCTTTGCAGGCCATATGGTCTCTGTCACATCTTCTCAACTCTGCTGTTACAGCATGAAAGCAGCTATAAACAACACATAAATAAGTGATCATAGCTATGTTATGATATAACTTAATTGACACACACGCATTTCATCAAATGTCAAGCTTTTTTGTTAAGGTTTTTGCCATAGGGTGTGCTTACCAGAGAGAGAGAGACAGTGAGAGGGAAAGCAAGAAATCATCCCTAGATGGGCTAGCCATGCCACAATTCCTTCTCCTCCATTCTCCTCCTGGGATTTTGTGCACGCACACACACATGCCTGAGATGATTTTCAAACCACCAAGTCTGGGACTCAAAGGGCCATGTGGAAGCCCAGCACCTTAACTACTAGGCCAATGGCGGGTCCCTAAATTTCAAGTATCCTTTGGATATTTTTCAACCATTTATAAATGTAAAAACCATCATTAGCTTGCAGGCCTTAAACAAACAAAGCAGGTTGGCCGTGAGCCATGTTTTGCCAGCCTCTATTCTATGCCATCGCACTGACCCAGATATCTGTCCTAGGTCAGTATTCTACTGCCTCGATTACTACAGCTGTCTAGCAAATCTTGAAATCAGGTAGTGTGCGCCCTCTAATTTTGGTCTTTCTTTTCAAGATTGTTGTGGCTACTGTATATTGCAGGTCCTCTGCATTTCCACACAAACGGCAGCATTACCTGTAAAATTACTAATTTGACAAAAAATGCCTAGCATTTCGGTTGGGATTGCATTGCACCTTGATATTTACTTTGGGAGAATTGACATCTCAGTGATAGTGAAACTTCTTTAATTTGAGTAATATTTTATAGCTATCAGTACACAAGTTGTGCACACACTTTGCTAAATTTATCCCTCAATGTAAGTGTTTTTTATGCTATCTTAGTTTTCCAACTCTTCATTACTATTAAGTAAAAATACAACTGATTTTGGGACCAGCAGGTGGCGTGGTGTTTAAGACGCTGGACAGTCCCACATGGCCAATCATGGTTTGAGTCCCAGGCCTGGTGGCTTGCTTTCTCACTTTCTTTCCCTCTCTCTCTCTGTCTCACTCTGATCAAATTAAAAAAGTGAATGAATGAATAAATAAAATTAAATAAAATAATTTTAAAAAAAATACAACTGATTTTTTTTTGAATACTGACCTTGTTTCTTGTGACTAAGCTAAATTCACTTGTTCAAGTAGCTTTGAAGTTTTGGTTTCTTAGAATTTTCAATATTCGGGATCATGATATCATTTTTTTAAAGAATCATTTAATTTTACTTATTATTTTAGTTTAATTTGACTAAAGAGAGACAGAGAGAGAGAGGAAGTGAGAAAGCAAGCCACCAACTCCGGGACTCACACTAAAGTCAAACATGAGGGAATCCAGTAACCCAGCTACCATACCACCTGCTGGCCCCATCATAATATAATTTTATAAAATATGACAGTTTTACAATATTGTCCCCTTTTTATTTTTTATTTTTGCACGTGCTAAAATTCAAACATAATACTGAATAGAAGTGATAGTAGTACACATCTCTGCTTTGCTCTGGTCTTATAAATATTTAGTCATTTACCAAAAGAATATTTATTGGGTCAAGCAGGTGGCATGGTGATTAAGGCCCTGGATTCCCACATGGCCAACCACGGTATGAGTCCTGAACCTTGCAGCTTGAAAATCACACCAGGTGCATGTGCGTACGTGCCCAAAATCCCAGGAGAAGAATGGAGGATAATGGATTGCAGCATGGCCATGGCCCCTGAGGAGTGATGTCTCACTTTCCCTCTCACTGCCTGTTTCTCTCTGGCAAGCACATACCTAATAGCAAAAAAACAAACAAACAAACAAAAAAACAAACTATATGTTATCTCAAGGCTGTTTTTTAAGACGCCCTTTATCAGATAAAGGAAGTTCTCTTCCATTACTAGTTTATTTAGTGTATATCATAATGAGTGTTGACTTTTGTCAACACTGTATTCTGTCTCTAATGAGATGCTAACATTTTTTTCTCCTTTATTCTAATACTATGGTTAATTACTTTGAATTTTTTTATTTTTATTATTATTATTAGTTTTAGTTTTACAATAGGGCACATGCACTCACCAGAGAGAGAGAGAGAGAGATGCACTCACCAGAGAGAGAGAGAGAGAGAGATGATGGAAAGTGCAAAATCAAACCCCAGGGAGATGGCCACACTACAGTCCCTTCTCACTTTCCTCTTGGGATTTTGGGCACACATGCACATATGCCCAAGATGTTTTTCAAGCTGCCAGGTATGGGACTTCAACTGTAAAATCAGCCATGTGCAATCCAGCTGCCTTAACCATACCCACTGACTGGCCCCAATTACTTTGATTATTGAACACTAAATCAATTTTACTTTCCTAGAATAAACTCCGTTTTATCTTGGTGTATTATGTTATTTTACTGAATTTAATTTGCTATTATCTTGCTAGGGATTTTTACATCTGTGATCATGAAAGATGTTGACCTGATCCTAAGTTCACTCTTCCTCATCCTTGTTCAAATTTTCTCCTCTGTCTTCTGAGAGTTTTTAGACAATGTATCTCTTTTTTTATTAAGAATTACTTATTTAATTTTATTATAATCATTATTGTTCATCAATTTGACCAGAAAGAGACAGAGAGAGAGAAAGCAAGCTTCCAGGTCTCAGAACCAAACTGCAGTCAACCATGTGAGAGTCCAGTGCCTTAACTACCACGCCACCTGCCGGCCCCAAGAAAATGTACCTCAATGTATCTTTGTTACAGATTAAGATTTATTTCCTCCAAATGGAAAAAAAATCCCTAATTTAACAATGTAATCATATGAGAAATTTGAGACATTTCTCATATGTAAAAATGAGAAAATATTTAAAATATTATGTTTCAGGCTTTAAATTCCATATCTGTTCAATAAAATGATATCCTCGTGAAGTATCATTTTTTAAAAATACATTTAGTCTTCAAACTAAGAGATATATTACAAAGGGAGTTATATATAATTATTATAACAAATTTCTGCTATTTACCACTTCATGCTATTTCATATTCAATAGGCTGTAAAGTTGTAAATTTGGTTCATGTTTTCCTGTCAGGTTGAACCATATGAAACTGACATATTTGTAGGTCAAAAAAGGTTAAATATAGACAATTTCCAACGGTTTACCCTGTCATTTATCAGTTAAACACCAGTCTTGGAATAGTAACCAAATGAACTCACCCAATCTTTCTGCTGTTTTAATAGTACACAAGCACCACCTGGTGGTAGAAATCAAAACTATAGGTTAACACCTGTTTATATCACTCCTACAAATACTGGGTCATCATGCATAGAAAAATGCATCCTGACTTTCCTGACGACCCAATATGCTCAATGTTTCTCAACTACTCCTTTCCAATATGTTATTTTAAAAGGCATTACAGAGCCAGCAGGTGGTGTGGTGGTCTACATGGCCAACTGTGGTTTGAGTGCCAGACCTGGTGGTTTGCTTTTTCACTCTCCCTCTCTCTCTTTCTGTTTCTCTCTGGTCAAATTGAATAAGAATAATAATAAATAAAATTAACTAAATAGGAACCAGCAGTTAGTATAATGGGTATGTTGCTGGACTCCCACGTAGTCGATTGTGGTTCAAAGTCTCGGAGCTGGTGGCTTAAACTCACGCCAGGTGCATGTGCATGCATGCCCAAGATCCTGAGAGGAGAATGGAGAAGGGATTGTGGTGTGGCCATCCCCCCAGAGGGGTGATTTCTTGCTTTCTGTCTCTCTGTTTCTCTCTGTCTTTCTGGTGAGCGCATGCACCCTATAGCAAAAACCTCTCAAAAAATTTTGACTAAATAATTCTTTTAAAGAAAAAAAGGCATTATAAGTTAGTGAGGAACTCTTGTATTGACAGCTTAACACTTCAAAATAAATAGCACACTGACATCTCAATACTTAGAAATAACTCATCAGCATAAGTAATATAGACTTTGGAATATAATATACAAGCTATTCCCACAGGCCAAAATATTGGTTATTTCTAATTTTACTGGCAATTAACATAACAAAAAGACAGTCTGGATGCTTCATAAAGTTTTTTTCATTCTATCACGCTTCAAATGCTAGCCATAGCGATGTATAAAATTCTTTCCAAGTCTCACAGATTTATTTCCCAGGAATACAAAGGAGAGACCAAGAAGCTTTACGAAGATGTCTAGCTCTGCTCACAGAAACAAATAACCTTTGGGCAAAATAGTCTAAACTCCTTCTTGGTTTAACTTGCTATGTCTCAATACACGTTAAAAGAAAGTAGGTTTACTAATCCAGCTACAAGTGAATAGACTACTGGATACTTTAGCCAAAGGCAACCAAATATTGTCTTGACACAAAATGTACTAACCAATCTGATGATGGGGATGCTTAGCACAGGGTGCATGTCATGAAGTTGTTCCAAACTGAGTGATGACAAATAAACATAGCCAAATCCTTTTGGGAAGGAAGTACAAATCCTAGATGAATAAAGAGCAGATAATCCACTCAAACATGAGTTAAATCCTAAGCAATGCTGTTTTCTAAAGATGTATTAAACATCCCTGTTCTGGGTAGCTTTGGGTCTTGACCTACCTCCTCTCATGTGTACTTCCAATAAACCCTCAAAGCGAAATCTTTGTATGCCCTTTCTTGAAGCCTTAAAGAGTAATCAAATGACTCCTCCTAAATATCTCATAGGCAATTTAAACTCAACACAGTCAAAATTAAATTCCTTATCTTTTCAAAAACCTGTTCAAACTCTTCTCAAGGCAAACACTACTACTAACTATCTAAATATCTAAAAGTTATCATTAATATCCCATCCTATAATCCCCAAGTGCTATCGAGTCCACCTTCTAAATATCTATAAGACACTGTCCCCTTCTCACTATTTTCAGTGTTCCAGGTCTTCATCACATTAACTCTGAATTACAACAACATCTTATAATTCATCTTTCCATAGAAGTTCAAGCCTATCCAACCTATTTTCCACATACTGTGAAAACAATATTCCAAAAATATATATCCAATTATTTTTTACCTCAGTTTGAAATGCTTCAATGGCTCTCAGTCACCTTCCAGATAAAATCCAAACCACTTGGTATGATACTTGATGACATCCAGATCAGGTCTCCCTGGACTTCGGCTGTTTCACTGCAGACACGGCAGACTGCTTGCAAGTCCATGAAAGAACTAAACTTCTCAGGATTCCTGTCCTTTGTTCCAAAAACCTGTTTCCTTTTTTCCTTACCTTCCTCACCTGGCTAGTTATCCCTAAAGACTCAGTTCAAGTGTCAATTCCTCCTGAAAGGCTCCTTTGATGCCCCAATCTGGGTGAGGTACTGGTTTCCACGTTTCCATAACACCATATGGACAGATCTATCAATCCACTGCTGTTTCTTTTCATTGTCTCCCTCTTCTACAAGACTCCATGTCTTTTAGACTGTTTTCCACCAAAGTCACTACTTGAATATGACACGCAGCAATGAAAAGGCTTGCAGCAAAGGTCTGTCAAATGAATCAAGCTTCAGAAAGTCCTTTTGTTTGTTATTATTATCTCTACCAAATGAGGAAACTGGAGGAGCCCTAGTGCCTTGTCCAAGCTAAAAGCATCAGAACCAGACTTTAACCAAGCATTATGACTATAACAGAAATGACTTTCTCTTAGGAACTTTGAGGAACCATTCTGTAACACAATTCTGCTCTGCACAGTAGTTTGGATAGGCCTAACCTACTTGATTCTTCAAGCTGGCACACAACCCAGGCTTGACCAAGTTCCACACACACACACACACACACACACAAAAAAAAAAAAAAAAAAAAAAAAAAAAAAAAAAAAAAAAAAAAACAGTGAATCATGCATTCAGGGTTGAACAGCCTACTCAAAGTGTCTTGGTGTTTTTCAAAGAAGTATTTTAAAAACAAAAAAATTTGTCCCTTCTCTAGTATTACAAGTCTACAGACTATTTAGCACATTAAGAACAGCAAATGGGTTTCTTTGAAAATAAAGTCAAGCAAAGGAAAAATGAAATAAGAACTACAAAAAGAGAAATGGAAAATGAGGAAGAACTAATACTAAATTCCTACATCCACCCATGCCTGAAGAGCTCCCCAAGAGACTTCCCAGTTACATGGACTAAAAATTCCCATTTCCACATAATCTAGTTTGAGTTGTGGCCCTTTGGAAACCTGTATCAGCAGACAAAGGGGCTCCCGGGCCATTTGCTAAGTAATAACTTTTTTTTTCATCTGTGAATGTAAAAAAAATGATGAAGTGTCTGTAGGAAGCCCAATTTCAAGTTATTCTCTCTCTTCAAATAATGTATATAAATTTTTAATAACAAAGATAGAAAAGCAAAAGCATAAAAGTTTTCCAATCTTAACTTCATACATTGTCATATGAATCTGTAGGGTTTCTATCTTATAATGTACTGGTTAGTGAACAGCGCCTCTAATAACAAAGAAAAATATGTAAATGAATGTACTCATTGCTAAGTGTCTTGGGTATAACAAAAAGAGACAGGGACTTCAGAACCCAAGTCATATGTGCAGTTTGCTTACAGATAAATCGTTTTTTTCCACCATCATTAAACAGAGCAGAAGTGGGTTGGCCCCATAGCCTACATGTGAAAGGAAGCTGGATCCCACATTGTCGACCACAGTTCAAATCCTGGCCCTGCTGGTTTGAAAATCACACTGGGCACATGTATGTAAGTGCCCAAAATCCTGACAGGGATTTCCAGGAAAATGGCAATGAGTGTGCAAAAGTGTGTCTGAGTGAGCACGAGAAGGCAAAAGTATGTACATGTCTGAGTGTGTGGGGGACTCGGGAGCAGGCAGTTTGGGCTCTCTAGATGGGGAACCTCTATGACTGCCACTGTCCCCATGAGCCCTGGTGCTTCTTTCTGTGTGGGTTTTTAGTATGCATACCATCTTGAGAGACTTTGAAGGTCCACCTCAGGAAAAATCTGCCAGGAGTGGCCACTGAGAGGCACCCAGCCCTGCTGTCCCCGCCTGCTGTGCCTGGCTGAACTATGCAGCCCTGCAACAAGGTCTTAGAGTCCGGGAACTGTTGATATTCACCAGAGAGGCACCTACTGCCTGCTATGGGCACTGGAGCCAGGAGCCTGAGACTGGCAGGCTGGCACACCCCCACCACTGGGACCCAGGGTCTAGGAACTGAGATAATTACCAGGGATGGAACAAATACCTCCCTGCTGGGTGCCACTGGAACTGTGATCCTGGCAGAGACTAGCAGGTAGTGGCGCAGCCCAGTCACCAGGTCCTAGGGTCTGGGGACTAAGATATTCACCCAGGAGGCAGTTGTTACTCTCCTGCCAGGCACCACCGGAACCCCAAGTCTGAGAATCAGCACACACTGTGACATGCCCGGACACTGGGACTTGGGGTCTCAGGAATGAAGATATTCACCAGGGAATAACCCAAGACACTGCTGGAATCATGAGCCTGAGAGTCTAAACAAGACTGTGGTGCATCCAGGAGCCCAGAGTACCCACCCACCAGCGATGGAGAGAGGTAGCTGGGATAATGCTCTCTGTAGAGACGGGTGGGATCATGACTCCAAAGCTGGAGGTTGAGACTCACTGAAAGGAGCAGCACAAGCAACCAGGCCTTTGTCCCACTTGAGGGGAAAGATCAAGACAACTGATTAGAAATACCCACCTTAGCATCTCTCTAAGAAGAAAGGCTAATAAATACCTTGGGAGTGAGCTAAGTCTGATGAAATACAAATACAAGATGAGAGGAACCTCTGGAATGCATAATTTCAACCTGGAAGTACAAAGAGCTGTCAACTGCCTAAAGCCAGTGAGGGTACAGAGTATCCTACCCTCCACCCCCACTCTCTCTCTGGGGGAGGAAATGAGAGAAATTGGCCACTGAAACTCTGAGCCCCAGCCAAAAAACACAACTGACCTCCAGGCCCCTCTAGCCCACTCTGCCAGAAGCACACTAGGGACCTAGGGATGTCCTTTCCTCTCTGAGATTCAAAGAAGCTACTCCAAAAATTATGAAGAAGTGATTACTCTACCAGATGCCTAAACATCAATGCAGACATATGAAATATGATAAAAACAAGGAAATATCTCTCCCTGGCAGATCACGACAATTCCTCACCAACAATGGATAAAACACAGGAAATCACAGAGATGTTGAAGAAGGAATTCAGAATATTCATCCTAACAAAACTCAGTGAGACATAAGAGAAAATAATCAATTCCAGAAGATAAAAAATATCATTCCATAACACAAAGAAAGAACTCTATAAAGAAACAGACACTCTAAAAAAAAGAATCAAACAGAACTTCCAGAGATGAAGACAACAGTACAGGAAATTAAAATCCCTCTCAAAAGTTATCAACAGCAGATTAGACTATGCAGAAAAAAGAATCTCTGACCTTAAAGACAAAATCCTCCAATTTAGTCCAAGCCACCAAAAATAATAATAATAAAATAAAATAAATAACCATTAAAAATAAAGATAGCGGGACCAGCAGTTGGCTATGTCACTGGACTCCCATGTAGTTGACCGCAGTTCGAGCCTTGGACCCGGTGGCTTAAACTCACACTGGGCGTGTGTGCGTGCGTGCCCAAGATCCCAAGAGGAAAATGGAGGAGAAGCAATGGCAGCATAGTCATCCCCCCAGGGGGTGATTTCTAGCTTTCTATCTCTCTGACTCTCTATGTCTTTCTGGGAAGTGCATACACTCTATAGCAAAAAAAAAAAAAAAAAAAAAAAAAAAAAAAAAAAAAAAAAGACAAAAGAAAAAAAGAGCAAAAAAAAAAAAAAACCCTCTCCAAATAAATAAAGATAGCATGGGGCAAGCAGGTAATGTGGTGTTTAACATGCTGGATTCACACATGGCCAACTGCGGTTCAAGCCCAGATCCGGTATCTTGAACATCACAACAAATAAATAAATAAATGTTATGAGGATCTCATACAAGTAATTTTAGAAATCATTAAATGACAAAATTTCCACATAATGAGTATTCCAGAAGGCTAAGAGACTGATAAAGTCATAGAAAATCTCATTTATGAAATACGATCTGAAAACTTTGCAAATCTAGAGAGATATATAGACATCCAGCTCTAGGATATTCAAAGAACACCAAAGAGATTCAACATGAGAAGATTCTCCCCATGGTATATTATAGCCAAACTGGCAAAGGTCAAAGACAAAAAACAATACTCTAAAAATAGCAAGAGAAAAACATCAAATTACTTACAAAGTAACCAACTAACCTCAAACTAACCAACCTCGAACCTCTCAACAGAAAAAACACCGGCAAGAAAAGAGTGGGAAGAGGGACCAGCAGTTAGCGTAATGGCTATGTCACTGGACTCCCACGTAGTCGACCACGGTTCGTGTCCCAGACCCAGTGGCTTGAAACTCACGCCGGGCGCGTGTGCGTGCGTGCCCAAGATCCCAAAAGGAGAATGGAGGAGAAGGGACTGCGGCGTGGCCATCCCACCTGGGGGGTGATTTTTCGCTTTCTATCTCTCTGTCTCTCTCTGTCTGGCTGGCGAGCGCACGTGTCCTATAGCAAAAACCTCTCCAAAAAAAAATTTAAAAAAGAGTGGGAAGACATATTTAGAGCTATGAAAGAAAAAAAAAAGGTCAAGATTATCATTCGAACGGAATGGAGAAATAAAATCATTCCCAGGTAAACAAACACTGAAACATTCAACATTAGAACACTCTTCAAGCTTCAAGAAATACTTAAGGTCATACTACATCAGGAAAACTAAAAGGAGAAAAATAGAAATAAGATACCAGTAAACAACTAAGAAATTGACTAATGGGCCTAGCAGGTGGCATCATGGTTAAGGACACTGGACTCCCACATGACCGACCGTGGTTCAAGTCCTGGACCTGGCGGTTTGCTTTCTCACTTTCTTTCTCTCTCTCTCTCTCTCCCCCCCACCCCACTCCCTCCCTTCTTCCCTCCCTCTCTGGTCAAATTGAAAGAAAGGAAGGAAGAAGGGGAGAAGGGGGAAAGGGAGGAAGGGAAGAAAGAGTGAGAAAGAAAGAAAGAAAGAAAGAGAGAGAGAGAGAGAGAGAGAGAGAGAGTTAGATAGTTAGTTAGTTAGTTAAAATAATTTAAAAGAGAAAATGACTAACAAAATGGCCGGGGTAAGGCCGCACATGTCAATAATAACATTCAATGTTAGTGGATTGAATTCCCCAATTGAAAGACACAGATGACTCAATGGATAATAAACAGAAACCTTTTATGTGTTATTTATAAGAAACACACCTCACTGATAAAGACTGAAAGTCAACAGGCTGGGAAAAGGCATTTCATGCAAACAGAAACCAAAAGAAAAGGCTGGAGTGCAATAGTGATCTGAAAAAATAGACTTTACGCAAAAAAAAACTGTAAAAAGAGACAAAGAAAGACACTATACTGTACTAAAAGGATTAATTCACCAAGAAGACATAACGATTATAAATGTCTATGTACCCAACACTTGGAGCACTCAAATTCATACAAAAAAGATTTCGAGATCTAAAAAGATAGACTGCAACACACTAATTGTTGAAGATTTCAACACCCCACTGTCACCACTGAATAGCTTGTCTAGACAGAAAATAAACAGAGAGACACAGGAGCTAAATGATACCATAAACCAAATGGACCTGACAGATATTTATAGACTATTTTACCCAATAACTACTAAACATATATTTTTTTCATCCCCACATGAAACATTTTCAAAGATTGTTCACATAATAGGATATAAAACAAGTCTTTACAAATTTAAAAGTACAGAAACTGTAGCTAGTATATTTTCCAACCACAGTGAAATTAAATCTGAAATCAACAACATAATAAAGAGCCTTCAAAAATGCAAAAATACATGAAAAATAAACAATTTACTCCTGAATGATTTCAAAGCTACTGAAGAAATCAAGGTTGAAATTTTTAAAATTAGCCTTGAGACAAATGAAAACTAAGACAGAACACTCTATAATACGTGAGACATAGCAAAAGCTCTCCTAAAAGGACAACTACTGCTCACAAGAGGCGGGAAAAATGGAAAGATGGCAAATAAATAAACTACCAACACGTCTCAAGGAATTGGAAAAGCAACAACAAAATCCCAAAAGGAGAAGAAATAATAGAGATTAGAGTAGAAAAAAATTAAACAGAGTATAAAATAAAATAACTTGTTCCTTGAGAAGATAAAATTGACAAACCATTAGCTATACTGATGAAGACAAACAGAGTAAGGCACCAGATAAATAAAATCAGTAATGAAACAGACAATATTACAGCAAATATCACAGAAATACAAAGCATCATTAAAAAAAAAAAAAAAGAAAAAAAAAAACTATGTACAACTTTTACCAACAAACTAGAAAGCTTAGATAAAATGGACATACTTCGGGACACATACCATATTCCTAGGCTGAATCAAGAAGAAATAGAAACTCTAAACAGACCAATAACAAGTACTGAGATAGAATCAGTAATAAATAGTCTCCTAACAATGAAAACCCAGGTCTGGATGGCTTCACTTCTGAATTCTACAAAACTTTAGGAGAATAAGTAATTCTAAGTCTCCTCAAACTATACCAGAAGATTGAAACAGAACCATCCCAACATCATTCTAGGAAGCCTCCATCACCCTACCGCCAAAAGCAGGCAAGGACGTGCCAAAAAAAGAAAACTACAGGTCAATATTCCTGATGAATACTGATGCAAAAAAATCCTCAACATAATACTAGCAAATTGAACCCAACAACACCTTTAACCAATCGCTTTATTCCAGAGGTGGAAGGATGGTTCAACATATGCAAAACAATACATGTAATACATTGGTTAACAGAAAATGAAAAACATATGACATTAACTGATGCAGAAAAAGCATTCAATAAAATATTCCTTCATGATTAAGACTCTCAACAAAATAGGCATACAAGGTTCATTTCTCAACACAATAAATATGATATATGACAAATTCACAAACCCATAGCTAACATCATATTGAATGGGGAAAAGATGAAAGCTTTCCCACTAAAAACTGACACTAAACAAGGCTGTCCACTTTCTCCATTCCTTTTCAACATAGTATTGGAATGCTTAGCCAATGCAATCAGACAAAAGAATAAAATAAAAGGCATTAAAATAGGAAAGGAAGAAGTGAAATTGTCCCTATACTCGGATGTCATGATCATATACATTGAAAAAAAATCCATGAAAAAAAAACCCTATTAATAGTAAATGAATGTGGTAAATTTGCAGAAAGCAAAGTCAATATACAAAAACCTATAGCACTTTTATACACAAAAATCAACAGCCTGAGGCAGGACTGAAGAAAATAATTCCATTTACAATACACACACACACACACACACACATTAATTAATTAAATTAAAATAAGGTATCCTAGAATAAATCTAACCAAAATGAAGGACCTCTACAGAAAAAAAAAAATAAGAAAAAATCTGAAAAAATAAATTTAATACCATCCAAATAAATGGAAAGACAGGTTTTGTTCTTGGATTAGAAGAACCAATATAAATAGGGCGGCTGTAGGAGAAGATTGCGGTCTCCACAGACAAATTATGAAAACAGGATATAGTGCCTTAAAGTAAAATGTGGGCCTAAATACCCAGAAGCTCCTCCATCAGTTAAATTTGTAACAAAAATTACTATGAATGGAATAAATAATTCCAGTTGGATGGTGGATGCACGGAGCATACCAGTGTCAGCAAAATGCAAAACTCTTATAGCATTAAAGTTGTCCTTCAAGAGCTGCAATGTCTAATGATGTCCAAAGAAAAAAAGAAGCTTTCACAGCCACCAGAAAGACGAAAACAGAACAATTCATTTCAGAGGATCTCAAATTTGTCTTAAATCAACAACCTTCTACTCATATAAATGTCCTGATTAAATATCACACTGCAAATACCCACACATTAAGTGAAAGAATTCCAGCTGGTAAACGTGACTGGACATTTGTAAGAATACATTTAATATATGTACATCCATTATGTTTTCAGGTAACAATAGGAAAAATGCAGCATAATTTGTTTTTCTCTTGTTAAGACACTGTCATTTGAATGTAGGCCTGGGATACTCAAAATAGAATTCGAGTTTTCAAGATGAAAGTATGGCAAGAAGTGTCAGATGACAGTGGCATAAGCATGTGTGGTTCTGCAAAGTAAAACATCTCAAGAAAGAAAAACAGAAATGGCATGCTTTATCCATCTCACTTAGTGAAAGAGCTGCAGTTGAAATTGTTTAAGGTAGCAGGTACAATAAATATTGTTATCAACTGTGTTAATTTTTGAAGCAGTGTGGGTGCTGACTACTAGTAATACCAAAAATATATTCAGGATTGTTTTGATACCTGTGTTTAAAATTTAAAAAGTGTTGGGGGGGGGGGGGGGGGATAATAACAATGACTTTCTGCTAAAAGCTGTTCCTGTGTGTTACATGTAACAGACATGGTAAATATTTGTTCACAGTTTTGTTTAATAAACCATGCACTTAATTTGAAGTCAAAAAAAACGAAATAGGTTTATGGATATGTGATTTTGAGATTAAAGTTAGCTTTAAAGTGTAAATGAAATGTGGAACATGTCCAGGGGCGGGGGAAGAATCAATATAAATAGAACATCAATTCTACTCAAATTCATTTACAAATTCAGTACAATCCTGATCAAACTACAGTGGCATTCTTCACAGAAATGGAAAACAAAAATGATAAAAATTTGTCTTGAATTATAAAAGATATCATATTGCCAAGACAATACTGTACAAAAAGAATAAACTAGGAAGCATTTCACTATCCGACCTCGAAATAGATTACAGAGCTGTGATAACCAAAACAGTCTGGTACTGGCACAAAAACAAACGTGTGGACCAATGGGACAGAATAGAAAATCCAGGGCCAGACTGTGGTGTGGTCATTAAAGCAGCTGGATCCCACATAGCCAACTGAAGAACTGAAATTCCAGACCCAGCAACTTGGAAAACACAGCAGGCATGTGTGCATGTATGTCCTACATCCCAAAAGAAAATAAAAATGAAGGTGCTGTTGTATGGCCATCCCCCATCCCTCCCCGAGAGGGGTGATTTCTCACTTTTCCTTTCTCTCCGTCTCTCTCTGGGTCTCTCTGACAAGAGTGCACACCCTATATCAAAAAGTAAATAATTAAATAATAGAAAATCTAGAAATCCACCCCATAACATACAGCAAAAGACGATCTTATAGAGAAAAAAAGATATTTTCAACAAATGATGCCAGAAAACTAGACATTTATCTGCAGAAAATGAAACTGGACCCCCATCTTTCGCTATTAGCAGAAATCAACTCAAAATGAACCAAAGATCTAAGTTTAAAACCTCAAACTATAAAACTACTAGTGGAAAACACAGGGGAAACACTTGAAAACATTGGAGTAGACAGATATTTCTTTTTTTTTTTTTTTTTTTTTTGAGAGGTTTTTGCTACAGGGCGCGTGCGCTCGCCAGACAGACAGAGAGAGACAGAGAGATAGAAAGCGAGAAATCACCCCCCAGGGGGGATGGCCACGCCGCAATCCCTTCTCCTCCATTCTCCTCTCAGGATCTTGGGCACGCACGCACACGCGCCCGACGTGAGTTTAAGCCACCGGGTCCGGGACTCGAACCACGGTCAACTACGTGGGAGTCCAGCGACATAGCCATTACGCTAACTGCTGGTCCCTAGACAGATATTTCTTAAATAAGACTCCTAAAGGATAAGCAACAACCCCAAAAATATACAAGTAGGAATACATGAAGCTAAAAAGCTTCTGCACGTCAAAATACAATAAATAGAGTGAAAGACAACCTACAGAATGGGAGAAAAACTGCAAACTGCCTCAAATCAGGGTTTGATAACCAAAATATATAAGGAACTCAAAACAGCTCAACCAGAGAAAAACTAATAATCCAACTTTAAAACAGGCAACCAAGGGGCCGGCAGGTGGCATGGAGGTTAAGGGTACTGGACTCCCACATGGCCAACCATGGTTTGAGTCCTGGACCTGGTGGCGCGCTCTCTCTCTCTCTCTCTCCCCCCCCTTCACACACACACACACATACACACACACACTCTTTGTCACTCTCTGGTCAAATTAAAACAAAAAATAAATGGATAAAGTTAAATAAAATAATTATTTTTAAAGAAAAAGTAAAAGGGCAACCAAGCTAAACACACAACTTTCAAAGGAAGACATAAGACTGGCCAAAAAGCAAGTGAAAAAACGTTCAATGTCATTAAGGGAAATGCAAATCAAAACCACAATGATATATCACTTAACCCTATTCAGAATGGCTATAATAAAAATAAATAACTGAGAATGACAAGTGTCATTGAGGCAGTGGTGAAGTGAACCCTCCTCCACTGCTGATGGGAATGTATCTTAGTATACGCACTGTGAAAAACTATAGGGATGTTCCTCTAAAATTTACAAATGTAACTACCATATGACCCAGTAATCCCACTTCTTGGTATTTACCCAAAGACAAGAAAACACCCAGTGGGAAAGACACTTGACATCCATGTTTACTACACCATTATTCACAATTGCTAAGACATGGAAACAACCTAAGTGTCCAACAACTGATAAACAGAATATTTAAATGTTAACACGTACACACAATGGAATATAAAACTCAGACATAAAGAATGAGACTGTCATTCAATACAAAGTGGATGAATCTAGAAGACTTTATTGCTAAGTAAATCCTAAATAAACCAATCTACGAGAGACAAACAGTATGTCCCTGCTCAAAAGATACCATATTTCTGCACTCTATGGAAGAAATTAAAAGATTCAAACACATAATAGTAGGGAAAACAAGAGTAAATACCAGAGACTATATGGGAGGGGGACGGATTGTAGAAGGCAGGTGAGCTCAGCAAAACATTTAACAGACACAAGAATGTAAGGTTCTTTGTTGAAAACCAAGTATATAAGTAATATCCTTGATTTGATTATCATACCATGTATGCTTTGAAAAAACATATTGTATGCCATAAAGATTTATGACAATTAAATGTAAATAAGATAACATAAAATTTAAAAAAAAATCCTGAGCAGATAGATAAATGAAGGGGAAGGGATTGTAGCATGACCATGCCCCATTGTGGGGGGGGGCGGGCATGCTTTCTATCTCTCACTCTCTCTGGTGCTTTCTTCTTGTCTCTCTCTCTCTCTCTCTCTCTCTCTCTCTCTCTCTCTCTCTCTCTTTGGTGAGCATATGCACCCTCTGGCAGTCAAAAAAAAAAAAAAAAAAAAAAAGAAGAAGCAGAGCAGAGAAAAAAATCCATTCTCTTTAGGCATTCAAAGGAGTTCAAATGAAGAAATCTCATTGGCAAAGAACAAAGGGGAAAAAATAGCATGTGTGATTCCTAATTATTATTACTAATATTATTTTTAGTAGAAAATGAGAGGAACCTTTTCAAAAATACTTCCAAATGATACTGTTTCTTGGACTTCTTAACCTTTCATTCCCTGCCTTAAAAATCTACTGATTAATTTGGAGTCTGACAAGGAGAAGAGTCTCCTCTGTCTTGGAATCCAAATTCTCTGTAATACATTCAAGTGTTGTCATCTGCAAATTAAGGTCATGTGTGAGATCATAGTTTTAACTGAGTAATGGTTATGTCTTCTGTTCTGTGAACAGAAAGAGCTTTTAAGTTGAAACACAGTTTGGCAGCTTAAGAGTACTTCCCTGTTATGTTTTCACTGTTTTTGCAATCGGTAAAAATCCTCTCCAAAAATTTAAAGTGAAAGGACATTTTATCCATTAACTAACTGGGAATGGCCTAAGGCACAGTCTTCATTTATAACTTCATAAAAGTCATATATAAAATTCTTGCACCCATCATCACAACCATAGAATCAGGTCCTAGAACTAGAAATTGCCAACGAAGGAAATATCTCAACTTTCTTAACAAAAAATTGAGAAAAAAAGGAAAGATCAAACCAGACACCTCCTCTCCCTTTATGTGTAGACTCCTCCCCCTTGGTTCAACTATTTCAGCCATAGTAGCTTCCTGGAGGAAGCATCTGCATGCCAGGGATGCACCTGTTTCAAGAACTTTGGACTGTCTCCTGTGCCTAGAACTCTCTCTCTCAACATTCACACTTTTTTTCCTTGCTTCCTTTAGGTCTTTATCAAAAGCTACCTTCTCAGCAACTGATCACCTCTTACTGACTGATGGTCTACCAGAAAACATGAACTCATTAACAACAGGGATTATTATCTGATTTTTTCCTTTTGTTAGCACCAGATTTCTTTCATTTAGAAGTAATGAATTCACTAGTCAAAACTCTAACAAAATTTCAATGAAGAACCACAGATATCAAAATACTACAAATGTTAAAACATAACACTCTCATGAATCCATTTATTACCGTATATTAAAATTTTTTTCCCAGGGATCAGCAGGTGGCATGGTGGTTAAGGTGTTGGACTCCTACTTGGTTGACCAGGTTCAACTCCCAGACCTGGCAGCTTGAAAATCATGCTGGGCACTTGTGCATTGAGTGCCCAAAATCCCAGGAGGAGAATGGAGAAGAGATTGCAGCACAGTCATTCCTCCAGGATATAATTTCCTCATTTTCTCTCTCACTGTCTTTCTGTCTTTTTCACCAAATGCATGCACCCTACAGCAAAAACCTTAAAAAAAAAAGTCTTTCAACGGGGCTAGCAGGTTGTGTGGTAGTTATGGTGCTAGATTCCCACATGGCCAACCACTGTTCAAGTCCTGGACCTGGTAGCTTGAGAATCACACCTGGTGCATGTGTGTGCATGCCCAAAATCCCAAGAGGAGAATGGAGAAAAAGGGACTGCGGTGTGGCATAGGGATAATTTCTCACTTTCCCTCTCTCTGGCAAGCACATACACCCTATGGCAAAAACCTACAGATACACACACACACACACACACACACACACACACGTATGTGTATGTCGTTCAAGCATAAAATGGACTAGGTGTTCCTTACTAGGGTGACTAAATATGTCTATTGTACTAAAGTGGACAACTGGCTTCATTTTTAGTAGGTACCCTAAAAATCAAAGAGAAAGGCAGAGAAACTAGTGGAACGGTAAGAGAAATGTTGCATCTCCGTGCCTCCTATGCTGTGGGGACATCAAGGTGAGAGCTAGAAAGCATGCCACTGGATACTCCAGTTAAAAGCAGGGCTGTAACAAAAAAGGATGGGAATGGAACATACCAGGGAGCCAAGGAAAGCTGAGGGTTTAGGTGAAATTAGCAAGGGGAGATCGTAGATGCTGCTCTCTGAAAGCACTATCTTAGAAGGAAAACTGGACTATAAGTCACCAACTGCAGGTTTCAGCATATGGTGACAAAGGACATCACCACAAAAACAAGAACTAAAAGGCAATTCAAGATATCCATGAAGAGGTGAGGGTTGCTCCCTTCACAGTAAACCCAGGCACTCCTGAGAGAAAAAGGGGTGGGAGAGCAGGTATCTAAGGGATTGTACAAGTTTGTCTTAGAGATCCAGGGCAATAACACTTAAAAAGAACTATTTATAATTTTAATAAGACTAATTTTAAATGTATAGTATTAAAGTACCTGTTCTACTACCAAGCAAAATACCAGTATGTATCAGATTATATACAAACAAAAAAAATACCTTCTTCACACATCTGAGTTATAATGTCAATAAATATAAAACACCATAAGAAAAGCAACAGCAAATATCTGATCACAATGAAAAAGAATTTCATAGGCATAAAAGCAATGGTAAAAAAATCATTGAGAGATTAGATTATATAACATTTAAAACTATAGTATATTAAAAACAAACACAAAATTAAAAGCAACATTTTTAAAAGCAGGAAAATTACATCAAATTAAGTAGACTGACTGTGAATATCCTCAACACACATAAACATGTGAAAGTTGATCAAGCAATGTAATAAAAAAATAGCAAATTAAAACACACAAATCAAAAAGGGCAATTAATAAATATCTGAAAAATTGTCCAGTCACATTAGTAATCAATAAAATTAAAATTTTTAAACTATCACTTTTAATATAAAACAAGACAAATTTTTAAAACTGTGTTGTCAGAGTAGAACATATTCTAAGATTTAGTATAAAGTTTAATGTAATGGGGTAACACATTTTTTTTTAGCCCCAATACCTGATAGTAGTCTATCCTAGGAAAATTATCAGGGATGTGAACAGATTTGTTACATAAAGATTGTTACTGTAGTATTATTTATTTATTGATGGGGCCAGCTGGTGGCCTAGAGGTTAAGGTAACAGGATCACACATGTCATTCGCAGTTTGAGTCCCAGACCCAGAAGCTTGAAAAACACTCTGAGCATGTGTGTGTGTGTGTGTGTGTGTGTGTGTGTGTGTGTGTATGCCCAAAATCCCTGAGAGAAGCATAGGAGAAGGGACTGCAGCGTGGCCATCCCTCCTGGGGAGTGATTTCTCAACCTCCCCTCTGTCAAGTGCACATGCCCTATAGCAAAGGGAAAACAAAATTAAAAAAAAAAAAAAAAAAAAAAAGCAACATTGATGGACCTCAAAACAAGAGAACTATTACAGTCATGTCTCTTCACAACAGAGATACTTTCTGAAAAATGTGCTTTAAGCAATTTCACTGTTATGCAAACATCATAGACTGTACTTACACAACTGGAGATGGTACAGACTAGTATATACTACGTTATATTGTTTAATCTTATGGGATCACCACTGTATATACATGGTCCAGCACTGACCGAAAACATCATTAAGCAGCACATGACTGTACACAAGGTGAAAAAAGCCAGACAGAGTAAACACTGCACAAATCTATTTATATGAAGTCCCACAACTAGCAAAACTAATCTATGGTGATATAATAGTGGTTACTTTTGGGAAATAGGTGCGCCAAGTGTAAAGAGGTCTCAGGAAACTCTCAAGGATGATGGGAACGCTCTGAATCTTGATCTGAGTGGTGATCACATGAGGATATACATATGTAAAAAATGACCAGATGAAGTATAAATACCTATATACATAAATAAAGGTGTAAAATAAGTCATCAGGCGTACACTTAAGATGTGTACACTTTACCACAGGTGTAGTACACCTTCATAAAGTCTTAAAGAAATTGCATATAAAGGACAACTTAGATGTGTTCACAGACAAAGAAAAAAAATGCAAAGTGCATCCAAGTATTGAAGGTGGCTCATTCTGGGATTGAAAAGTATTCTCTCCAACAAATTTTCTACAAATTTCAAACACCCATGTATATGAATTTATTCAGACAAATCAAGAACACCAAGCTCTGTTTGGTGAATGGATGAGAAAGTCAACTGCCAAGTCAGCACTGTAAGCTGTGGAATGACTTTAAAATTTGGTCCTGTCTACGACAAATACAGGGCTCTCATTACCAAATAAAAATGGGTCTTAAACACTCTTTGTGAGCCTGCCTTATATAAATTCCATGCAAATGCTCAAGGTAAACTGTATTTACAATGAAAATATCCACTGAGTTTCAAAAATTTTTACAAATATGCATAAAATATTAAATAAGAACGAAACCAAAGAAGACATACAAACCTCTGATTGTACATGCCCCGAAAGTTGTAATTAGCTCTATAATTTGGGAATGGCTTTGGATCTAATGGCCTGTAGATGGCAGGCTCTCCCCTTTTCATAGCAAGCCCATTCAGTTCCACAGTTGGAGTTATACTGCCTGTTTAAAAAAAATATTAAAGGCACACAAGTGAAATATTTCCAAAATAATTAATACAAGTCATATTTATACCACATTTAATTATGATGAAAGAAGGTGAGCGTGATGGCCCATCTGTATGATTTTCTAAGTAAAAAAAAAAAAAATCAAGAAGATGGTTTCTAATGAAATCTCTTTGGGATTTCTGATACATTTCCTATACATTCATGACCAAATATACAACTGTGTGGTCTTACTATTTAAAGTAAGATAAACACATGATGCTTAGATGCTTAGTTTGGATTTTAAGTACTGAACTTCAACATTACTTACCCTAGAGAGTTTACATGTATTTAATCATTAAGAACATCACCTGTGAATATTTTAAATTATACTTTCGTAATCAAGCAACTAAACATCAACAATACAGGTCATCATTAGTTCTAAGACTTATCTAATGAAAAACCATGTTTTGAGTTTTTTCTATAACTAACAAGACAAAGTAAATGTAAGTGACCTTCTCTGTGGTTAGTATTTCCTGAAACTAAAATGTCGTCTATTTCTTACAAATATTAAATATATATATATACAAGCAGCACTATCAGTAAAAGCAAAAGACAGGAAACAACTAAGCAACCATCAATGTGGTACCAATTATACAAATATCCATACTATAAAATATTACACAGCAGTACAAAGAAGAAGAACAAAACACACTTTGCTTTTTTTTTTTACTTAATGGTTTACCTTGAAGGTTACACCTGAGCACTACCGAGCATATTGTTAAATTTAAAAAAGCATCAAATAGTGTATATTTTACATGGCCTTTTACATAAGACAGGTGAAGTATAAATACATATTGGCTTATTTTTTAAAAAAGGATAAGCCCAAAACTCAAAGGAGGAGGAGGAAAAAGTTATTTAAAGGGAGAAGGCCAAACAGAGAAGAAGACTAGAAGGTTCTCTGAATATACAGTTATATAGAAGTACTTTTTATACTGAAAATGTTAATGCTTTTATAGAAGTATAAAAAACAAGCTTCTATCAAAATAGTGAGGAAGAACAATCCCTAAAATCAAAAGAAAAATAAAACCGAACTGAATATAAATTGAGTTGGTGACTTGACCACAAAAAATTGTTTCAAATAATTTTAAACACTGTAAAGTACTCATGAGATATATCCTAAAGAGAAAAAAAGCAAATAAGTCTTAAACTATTTAGGAACATGATTTTAACCACTAATACAATTTTAATTCAAGCAAAAGGTGACTTTAAAACATAATAAAATACCTGTATGTCTTAAAGAAAAAACTTAGAAATAAATCATAAACTGTTTTCAGTAATTATTTCATTTATTATGAAATTATGTCTCTATAGATAAGCATAAAATGCATTAAGAAAATAAATGTATTAATGTTAGAAACCTAAGTTTTTTGGCATGAAAGGAGATACAAATATAAATTAAATACATTAAGTAAGGGGGCTGGCAGGTGGCATGGTGGTTAAGGCACTGGACTCCCACGAGGCCTACCACAATTTGAGTCCTGGACCTGGTAGCTTGCTTTCTCACTTTCGCTCTCTGTGTCTCTCTCTGGTCAAATTATAAAATAATCATAATAAATAAAATTAAATAAATAGTACTAAAAAATGCATTAAGTAAAATCCCAAAGTCTTACATTTAAATTTAAAATACAGTATGAATTCATGATTTATTTTCTCTTTACAAATAAAAAAAGAGTAAGGTATTTCTTAGCTCTGTCCACTTTAGTGCCTTAAAGCAATGACTAATCCACTAGTAGTAAGGAAAGCCAACATTCAGAGTTTGGTTTATAACTATTACTTCCCAATTTAAAAAAATATTTCTTTGACATCCTAGATCTGGACAGAATGCTGATAAATAATAGGAAAAATCCAAGCATTTATCTTGCCTTTCCTAATAAACTATTCTCAGAGCAAACAAATGATGAGGGTAAAGTTCACATATTAGCTACTAAAATGCAGAAGGAATGACCCCTTTCCCTGCCCAGAAAAAAAATCACCATTTACAACTCCTGGTAAAAGAATGGGTCTTCTAGGCAATGAATGTCCAGCAGCCGCTACAACCATTAAGTCGAATGTTGCTGGGGAACTTGATAATGTCTGAACCAGGCTAATAATAACTCAATGCACTAATCAATCTTAAAATCACAAAATAAAGACAGTAAGAAATTAAGTGCCTTCTGATGTAGCGCAATAGGAAGTAGATGAAATTACCTATAAAACAGCCTTGCCCAGCAAACCAAATTGGAATCTACATAGCTTCTAGGTTCTTAGTTTATAGAGTCACCCAAACAAGCTGTACAACACCACAGGCATGTAATCAACAAAACCAAGAATGGGGGAAATTCTAGAGGACCAGTGACCCCATTCCTTCAACAAACAATCTGTATGGAAAAATAAACCAAGAAGGAGAATTCTATATCATAAACGATACTAAAGAAACAATATCAACTAAATGCAGTAAATGGATGTTTCTATGAAAGAAAACAAGAGACAATAAACGGCTATCTGATTTGGAGACCCTTTCTTTAGGTTTTTGTCATAGGGCGCATACAGAAAGAGGGAAAGTGAGAAATCATCCCCTGGGGGGATGGCCACACCACAATCCCTTCTCTCTCCTCTAGGGAATTTGTGCATGCACGAACACAGGCCTGGCATGAGTTTCAACAAGCTGGATCCAGCACTCAAACCACAGTAGGCTGTGTGGGAGTCTAGCACCTTAACCTCTACACCACCTGCTGGCCCCTGGAACCAGTTTTTAATGTTAAGGAATTATTAACCTGTTTGCTTCATCAGGTTACTGTGGTTAGTTTTTAACAGTCCTTTTCTTGGGCAAGCCCCATAGCCTAGTGAGTAAAGGGAGCAGGATCTCACTTGGTCAATCATGTGGTGAATCTCAGTGGCTAAAAACACACACAGGGCACAGGTGCATGCATGCCCAAAATCCTAACAGAGAAATGGAGGAGATAGGATTGCAGTGTCACCATGCTCTTTCAGGGGGTGTTTTCTCTTTCCCTCTCCCCTTCTTCTCCTTCTCCTTCTCCTTCTCTTTCTTCTTCTTTTCTTCTCCTTCCTCTCCTTCCTCTCCTTCCTCTCCTTCCTCTCCTTCTTTCTCTCTCTCTCCCCCCCTCTCTCTCTCCAGAAGAAGGTTTAAAAAGCATCTTTATTTTAAAATTCAGTATGCAGCAGGACCAGCAGATAGCATACTGGTCACATTGCTAGACTCCCACATGGCCAACCGCGGTTCAGTTCCCAGACCTGGCAGCTTGCTTTCCCACTTTCTCGCTCTCTCTCATTCTGTCCCTCTCTGGTCAAATTAAGATAGACAGATAGATTGGGGCCAGCAGGTGGCACAGTGGTTAAGGTGCTGGACTCCCACATGGCCAACCACAGTTCAATTCTTGGACCTGGCGGCTTCCTTTCTCACTTTCCCTTTCTCTGTTTCTCTCCAGCCAAATTAATAATATCAAATAAAATAAAATAAATAATTCTTTTTAAAAAGATAGGTAGATAGATAAAGTTAAATAAAACAATTCTTTAAGAAAAAGTCAAGCATAAAAGGCTTCCCTTTTTTTCCTCCACATTATTTTATTGAGGAATAAGTAAAATGCACAAACCTTAAGCACTTGCTCAGTGAACTATTACACACATAAACATTCATATGACAGGTATTCAGATCAAACTATGACCATCTTCATTACCCCGAAGTTCCTTCAGTCTCTTATCAGTCGCCACCTCCCCGAGTACCCCATTCAGACTTCCGTCGTCACAGATTTGTCTGCTTTTCTATGAACTATTTCCTGCCTCACTTCTTCCACCCAACTTAACTTTTTTCCATACATTTTAAATATTTTATCACTGAACAGTATTTCACTGAATGAACATAAAACAATTCATTTATACTGGTGTTGATGAAGTACCTGGCTTGTTTCCAGTTCGGGGCTATTATGAATAAAGTCACCTTGAACATTGCTGAGTATGTATTAGACATACACTCTTCATATACATTTCTCTTGGATATAGACCTAGCAGTGGAATTGCTGGGTCATAGGATAGGTTTACAATTACCTTTATCAGACTCTACCTAAAAGTTTTCCTAAGAGGTTTTTAACACCAGAGTAGTCTATATTTTCAAAGGTTTACATTTTAAGTTCCATAAAGACTTTGGTTTAATAATTAACATTTTAATAAACTGTCCAAAATTTATGTCACTTTGAATTCTACTTTGCAATAACCACACGGCCACAAATAGCATAAGATTCAAATGGGGAAAATTTTGTTTTGAAAGTTTGAAGGACTTTTTCCTTTAAGTTAGGCAACAAATAAGAACCTCATATGTCTGAAAAATCACCAGTGAAATGATTTGAATGCACGGGTAGGATGCACTGTGTCTGCCATTCGTGTCATAGATTGGATTTTAAAATAGATAAAAGTGTTGTATTCATATCATTTAAACAAATAGGTAATGTTATACAACTTCCTCATTTGAAAATAAAACTACAATGTACTCTCTTCACAGAAATGTTAGAAACTGTTTTTGTGAAGGAAATTTAAAGAGAAACAGAAAACCACAAATCATGCTAAAAAATATTTTCACTCTTAGAACAAAGTATCTCCATCTTTTACATAAAACTAAACTTGACACCCTCCACAGGTGCACAACCTCCGACCTGCACCCTCAAGTTCGCACTGTCTGTACCTACACTGGAATGCTTCCATAGAAACACTACGGAATCCCTCCAGGGAATGCTAAGTCCTGCTATTTTCTGTGTGTGAGAATTAGAGCTAAGATGCATAAAGATGACTGTGACCCTGGGCATGTCTCATGTATTTTAAGTCCACAGAGTTGATACCATATAGATATCATCAACCTATGATTAGTTATACAAATGTATGCAAAACAGTTTTTACATTCTTATAGGTGATAAATAAAAAATGTATGTAACAACAGTTTTACATTCTTATAGGTGATAGATAAATAAAAAAATGCTGCAAGTAGTTTTCAAGGAGCAATATATTAATAACACTTGAAATAAATTTGGAAGAAGTCAGAAAAGTCCCTGGAACACAGTAAATATCTGTTGAATAAATATTAATAAATATCTGTTGAATAAATGAATGGACTAATTGAATACCAGGGCTCCACAGAGAAATGACTGACTACAGGTATTGGACAAGAAAAATACACGATAACCCAAGAATATCTTATGCCAGAAAGTACAAAATGCCCACAGGATGATGGGGAACTATCAGAGAACACAGAGTCAGGTTGGAAGAGCCAGATCACTGGCCAAACTTGGGTTACTTTGTGCATTAAAACAGGTCATGACAGATTATAAATCTGTAATAGGAATCCAAGAATCTACAGTGATATAAATAATGAAACAAAAAAAAAAAAAGAGAGAAATCTCTACCATTGGTTACAATTCCAAGTAATAAATTGAAAAAGAAAATTGAAATTTAAAAAAATCAGTAAACGTCAGGGTCATATTTGATTCAGATAAGTGTTATCAATGTATGCTAACTCTGGTAAGGAAAGAAAATTTGATGAGGAGCGAAAAATTTGATAAGGAGGAGGACAAAATATGTCCTCAAAAAATGTTTACTAATTACTTACTATTTGATAACAACACATAGTCAACTAGCTTTACAGTGGAGAAGCATGGCAGACATCATCTTCGCTACATGATAAAAGCCATTACTAATAAAGGACCAGTACATAGCCTAATGGTTATGTCACTAGACTCCCATGTGGTCAACTGTGGTTCAAGTCCCGACCTGGTGGCTTAAATTCACACTGGGCATGTGTGTGTGCATGCCCAAAATCCCAAGAAGAGAATGGAGAAGAAACTGTAGTGTGGCCATCCCCCTCGGGGGGGGGGGGGGGTGCTTTCTCACTTTCTGTCTCTGTCTCTCTGGCAAGCACACATACCCTCTATTGTAAAAATCTCTCTTAGAAAAATTTTTTGAAGTCATTACTAATGAAACAAATCAATGATATGAAACAAATCTCCTGATATGGAACCCCGAGAGGATCACTTCTGTGATATTCATGGTAAAAGTGCATAAATCACGATGAAACACTAGACAAACTTGATTGAGGGACAATCAACAAACTGCTTTTCAAAGCAAAAATGTGTCATGACTTTTCCAATGACCCAATATATGGTCCTGTACACTTCACAAATGTCAAGGTTATAAATGGTAAGACAGAGGAACTGTTCCCGATCAAAGTGGGAAATGAAGAGAAATATAATGGTACTTGTTACAGGTGATCTTGATAAAGGACATTTTTGGGGGCCTGCAGGTGGCATGCAGTTCGAGTCCCAGACCTGGCAGCTTTACTTTCTCACTTTCCCTTTCTCTCTGTCTTTCTCTAGACAAATTAAAAAACAATAATAAAAATAATAAATGGAATTAAATAAATAATTTATTATTTTTTTAAAAGGACATTCTTGGTACAATTGCTGAAATCTGAATGAAGTACATGTGTCACCCTCCTGATAGGACAGTGCCAGTGTACTTAAAAAATATACATTGATAGGGGGACCAGCAGTTAGCGTAATGACTATGTTGCTGGACTCCCATGTAGCCAACCACGGTTCAAGTCCCGGACCTGGTGGCTTAAACTCATGCCGGGCGTGTGTGCATGTGTGCCCGAGATCTCGAAAGGAGAATGGAGGAGAAGGGATTGCAGCATGGCCAGCCCCCCTAGGGGGTGATTTCTCACTTTTTGTCTCTCTCTCTGTCTTTCTGGCGAGCGCACACACCCTATAGCAAAAACCTCTCCAAAAAAAAAAATTAAAAAAAAAAATACACACACACACACACACACACACACACACACACACACACTGATTGGGGTGATGAGACAGCATGTCTACAACTTATTCCCAAATGGTTCAAAAATGATAAAAATGGGGAATCAGGACAAAGGTTACATGGAAGCTCTACTTACTATTTTTATAAATTTTATATAAATCTAAAATTATTTTTAAAGTTAAAAAAAAGTAAAAGGAGGCCAGCCTGTGGCATGGTCAATGCAGCTGGATCCCACATGGCTGACTGCACAGTTCAAGCCCCAAACCTAGCGTCTTGAAAAACGAGTTGGGCATGAGTAGTGCATGTCCAAAACCCTGAGAGGAAAACGGAGAAGGAACTGCAGTGTAGCCATCCCCCTTGAGGGATGCTTTCTCATTTTCTCTCTCTTTGTCTCTGTCTCTTTGTCTCTCGTCAGCAAGTGCACACGCAAATTATAAATAAATAGGTAAGTAAATAATGAAAGAAAGAAGGAAGCAAAATAGTTTCATGATGTACTCCTAATTAGCAGCTCAAACCACTGTAAATAAACTTCACTCCTCCCTGTGATATAATCAGTACTTAAGACACACCTACTCACCAGGGAATCCAGACTGAATCTCTCCTCCTCCATAGACCCCTTACTCTTCAATCCTGAGTTAGTCACCTATTTTACAATAAAGGTGCCACTGGAGTGCACAAGGAAACGGACCATCTTTTCAATAAATGGTTCTGGGTTAACTGTCCATATATCATCACCTATTTTACAATAAAGGTGCCACTGGAGTGCACAAGGAAACGGACCATCTTTTCAATAAATGGTTCTGGGTTAACTGTCCATATATCAAATAGTTTTGAACTCTACCTATACCAGACTTAATTCCTGACAGACTGTAGATCTAAATTTGAAAGACAAAATAACAAAGCTTCTAAAAATAATACGAGGTTGTCTTCCTAACCAATAGGAGACAAAGATCACTTTTAATGTACACACAAAAAAAGCCCTAGCCATAAAGAAAAAAGACCTAATAAATTAGCCTCCATTAAAATAAAGCATTTCTAGGACCAGCAGGTGGCGTGGAAGATAGAGGAGCTGGATTCCCAAATGGCTGACCACAGTTTGAGTCCCAGACCTGGTGGCTTGCTTCCTCAACTTCCCTTTCTCTCTTTTTCTGGTCAAATTAAAAAGAATAATAATAACAAATGAAACTAGATAAGTAAGTAAATAAATATTTAAAAAATTAAATAAATAAAGCATTTCTATTCACCAAAATACATCATTAGATGTACAGAAAGACATTAGCAATATACACATCTGACAAAGGATATAAATATATTAACAGGAATATGTAAATACTCTACAAGTCAATAAGAAAAATAATTTCAAAAACAGAAAATACAAATTTTTTTAAATGGAAAAAATTTTCCAACTGTACTTAAAAAGAGATTAGCCTAATGCCAATAGACATATAAAAAGATGCTCACTTTCATTCGTTATTAGGGAAGTGCACATTAAAACCACAATGGAGGCCAGTAGCTGGTGTGGTGGATAAAGGTACTGGATTCCCACATGGCCGACTGCAGTTCTAGTCCTGGACCTGGTGGCTTGCTTTCTCACTTCCTCTCCCTCTCTCTCTGGTGAAACTGAAAATTAACAATAACAAATGGAATCAAATAAATAAATAATTCTTGAAAAACACACACACATACACAATAAATTGTTACTATACTCCCTAGCAAAAATTAAAATTTTGAAAACTGAAGATATCAAATGTTGATGAGGATGTAGAGAGCTCTCTTACCCTGCTGGTAGGAGGGTAAATTGAAAATGTTTGACATTAAGTAGTAATAGTGAACACATATATAACCTATAACCCAACAGCTTCAATCCTAGGTACATTCTCCCAACAGAAATGTATGCATACAAAAATGTTCATAACAGTATCATTTCTAATGGCCCCAAACTGGAAACATCCAAATATCTATCAATAGTATAATAAATAAATAAATTATAATATATTCATGCAATAGAATACCATGTAGTAATGAAATACTATACTATTAAGCACAATACCAAATCACACACGCATAATATTGAGAAAAACAAGCTGTCACAAAAGCCTAGTGTATGATTCCAACAAGCAGGTACAACCAATCTGGCAGAAATCAGAATATTGATTTCCTCTGAAGTTGTTTAGCCAATTGAAGGGTACATGAAGGAGGACGCTTTTTCCCCAAGTTTTTGCCCTAGGGCGCATGCGCTCACTAGAGTCAGAGAGAAGGTAAGTGAGAAATTACTCTCCAGGGCGGATAGCCACACTACAATCCCTTCTCCTTCACTCTCCTCTTAGGATTTTGGGCATGTCCATGCAAAGGAAACTTTTTTGGTTTTAGTTTGCCAGAGAAGGTATGCACTCACCAGACACAGAAAGGTAGAGAGAGAGAGAGGGAGAAAGTATACCCCCAGTGGGACATGGTTACAGTGCAATCCTGCTGGGATTTGGGTATGCATGCACACACACCAGGCTTGTTTTTCAAGCCCTCCAGGGTCAGTATTTAAACTACACAGTCAGCAGTGTAGTACCCAACTCCCTTAACCCCAGGCCAGGAGGCCAGCTACTAAAGGAGGCTTCTGTGGCAGTAGTAAAGCCTTTGGTGAAGTGTTCACAGTGTAAATATTCATCAAAGCTCTCCAACTATAATTTGTGCACTTGCCTGTATGTATTTACTATAAAAGTTTTTTTTAATTTACTTTTAAGTTATGTATTATTACTGTTTTTATTTTTTTTTAATTTGTTATGAGCACATGTGCTCATCAGAAAGATACAGAGAAAGAGAGAGGGAAGGTGAAAAAGCAAGCAGCCAGGTCCAGGACTTGAACCACAGTCAGCCATGTGGGTGTCCAGTGCCCCAACCACCATGCCACCTGCCGGCCCCTCTTTACTATAAAAGTTTACCCAAAATTAATCCATTCATTCATTCACTTCAACATCCAACAGTAAGAATTTATCTTGGGGCCAGCAGGTAGGGAGAGTGGTTATAGTACTGGATTCCCACATGGCTGACTGTGGTTCAAGTCCTGAAGCCAGTGGCTTGAAAATCACACCATGTTCATGTGCCTTCATGCCCAAAATCCCAGGAGAATGGAGAAGAAGAGATTATAGCCTGGCCATTCTCTCCCGGTGATAATTTCTTATTTTCTCTCTCACAATCTCTCTCTGGCAAGCACACACGCCCTGTGGCAAAAACATTAAAAAAAATAATATCAATCAATCTCTACTGGCCTTTGAGATACTCTGTGTTTTCTTCTTCTGACTCTTGCTGGTTTACTTCCTGCTATAATCCTCTAAATGCTAACTTAACCAGAGCTGACCACAGAAGTGCTCTAGCTTTGCAGCATGTCTTGGAGGGCGAGCTCCTCTGTTCCATCCCAAATGCCCCTCCCTGCCCTCTTGCAGAGTGAGGGGCATATAGGACTGAGTGCACGAGCGTTTCTTTTCCTTTTTTCACTCATAAACTATGGCGACAGTTTCCTGACTAATCTTTTTGCTTTCAGTATCTTCTGCCTTCTATTATACATCAAACTGAACTTCCTAACAAACTATTTTAAATGAACATCCTCTTACTCATAATTACCAATTCTCCCAAATTACAGATAAATTTAATCTTGTAAAGTTGGTGTTTGTGTCTATCACAATCCACTGAGAGAGAGAGAGGTAGAAAGCTCCCCCCAATGGGTCATGGTTACGTTGCAATCCACTTAATCACATCTCTTACTTACCTGCTCCAATTAAAAACCATCTATCAGGACCAGCAGATGGCGTAATAGTTAGGTCTCTAGACTCCCACATAGTGGACAGCAGTTCATGTCCCACACCCAGCAGCTTAAACTCACGCTGGGTGCATGCGTGTGCCCAAGATCCCAAGAGAAGAATGAAGAAGAAAGGATTGCAGCGTAGCCATCCCTCCTAGGGAGTGATTTCTCACTTCCTGTCTCTGTCTCCCTCTGTCTTTCGAGCAAGCACACGTTCCCTATAGCAAAAATCTCTCTTAATTTTTTTTTTTTAAAACCATCTATCAATACAATTTTTTGAGCTAAATTCAGTGCCCATATTTCTACTCCCTTCCTCTCCGCCTGTGGGATGTCCTCAGTCTACAGTATTCTCTTCTCCCCTATTTGCCTACGCTTCATTCAAGGCCTATCTTAACTTTCATTACTTCAGTCCATGTCTATCATCACCTATAAATACTGATTGCTGTTATTAGTCACTTGGCACTTACCCTGATCATTAAGCTATGTGTTTATGTATAAGACAGTAAGATCCTCACAAAAACAATGTTTTACACTTCCTAGATATATAAAAGCACTGTTTAATAATGGTAGTGACACATTACGAATGATCAACCAGTAATTTGAAGGTTTAAAAAAATTTCTTTAAGTAGACAGTCTTTATCAACTTCAAAATGAGTTTAACTTTTTCCCCCTTATTATAATGGAATTATGGCTTAAGCTCACTTAATAAATTCTACAATCACTTGAACAGAAGCAAAAGGACTAGGAATAGGACGGCCCTGAAGTTCTGCAAGAGCAGGCTTCAGAAGCACACATTCCATCTACCTAGCACAGGCCACAGGAGAAAGAACAGCGTCTATGTGATCCGATATGAAAATAAGATTGAGGACTGCAATCACATAGATTATGGAGTCACTGTTGGTAGATTTTTGTATTTTTTTTTCAATTCTACCCCAAAAGCACCTGAGGAAATATTAATAGGGATCAGAAGGTAACCACTTGAATTCATAAGTTAACAAATCAATGAGTAAATAGACGTATGACTGGCACAACACTTAACAGAACTTCATTCACTGAATGTTATCAATGAGTACACTGATTCCAATACAGGTTTGCCACTTTACAATACATAACTGGACATATAATGATTCTGATATACAACCGATAATTTTTTCAATTATTGTTAGGAGCTTACACTTAGAAGTCATTTACTTAGAGACATTTTGCACATAGGTGGTTTTTGAATTTGTGAGTTTCTAAATAAACTTCATATAAATGTTTTAAACTGAATACAACAATTTCTAAAATTTTACACCAAGATGTAAAATAATAAGACCACTTAGGACTAATTTGATAACTTTTTTATTAAATTAAAATAAGTAACAATTTCTTAAGTATTGAAACTGCTAATTATATATCTAAAAAGAGAAATTGTTCTGGTCAGCCTATGGCCTGGTGATTAAGGTAGCTGGATACCGCATGGCTGATCATGTGATTCAAGGCCCAAATCTAGCATATTAAAAATATGCTAGGGCAAGGCTGGCAGGTGGCATGGTGGTTAAAGGCACTGGATTCCCACATAGCTGACCGTGGTTCGTGTCCCAGACCTGGCAGCTCACTTGCACTTGCACTCTCTCCCCCCGCCCCTGGTCAAATTGAAATAAACAAATGAATAAATACATAAATAAAGTTAAATAAAGTAATTTAAAAAACAAATGCTGGGGAGGGCTGGCAGGTGGCATGGTGGTTAAAGACACTGGACTCCCACATGGTCAACCGAGGTTCAACCCCTGACTTGCTTTCTCATTTTTCCTCTCTCTTCCTCTCTCTCTCTCTCTCTCTCTGTCCCTCTCTGATCAAAATTTAAAAATAAAAATAAATAAAGTTAAATAAAATAATTCTTAGAAAAAAAATTTCATTTAAAAATACTCTGGGCATGTGTGTATACATTCCTAAAATCCCAAAAAGGGGGAAGAACTGGAGGAGAAGGGATTGCAGCGTGACCATTCTGCATTGGGGGTGCTTTCTCACTTTCTGTGCGTGCTCTCTCTCTCTCTCTCTCTCTCATTCTGTCTCTCTTTTGTGAGCACATGTGCTCTCTGGTAAAATTTAAAAAGGAGAGACTGAGGAAAAGAAAGAGATAAAATGATAGTTTTTATCTTTACTTTAGGGAAAAAAACTCAAGTCAAATTTCCTGTACTTTGTATACAAATGTTTTTGCCAACATTTAAAAAGTACATAATGTACCTTTATAGTATCCACTAAAAAAACTTTTAAAAATATTTACTACTGCCTTCTTCATTCTCTTGCCTTTGGCTGTTATTCAGCTGTTATTTGTGTGTGCATGGGCACTATTAATATTTGTTAACTGTGCAACTGGCCTCTTATAAATGAAACACACAGAGAACAGTACATACAGCATACAAAAACACAACCGAAAGAAACGAGTCCTGGCCATACCTGGGTTATTATTAACATTACTTTTGGGTGGTTTCTGAACTGGTTTGGGAAGTGTAGATTCAGCCAAAGCTTTACTAGCAACAGCTTGTTGGGCCTTCTTTATACTGCTCCCTTCGGATTCCCATGTCTGCTCACCGAGGCTCAGCTGCACTGAGAACATCTTAGAAAAACACAAAGAAACAAAGAAAACATTACAAATTTTTTCAGAAAATGAAACGGGTACCTGGGAGCAAAATAAATATACCACAGAATCACAATTTTAGAGCTAGACGTGAACTTAAGATATCATTCCCAACAAAAATCTTAGGCTACCTAGCGGAAGACCCAAGAGATTGCACCAAATCCTGTTCAACCCTATCCAAAGGCAGTTCTAAGTGAACATTTTGGATAGGATAGATAAAGAACAAATCTTTTCCCTAAATAAAATCACATCATTAACATCATTCAAATAGTCCTCGAAAAAGTAGTACAAAGAATATGAGAAACTGTAAGAAAGGCCAAAAAGCCCTGACTCTTCAACACTATAAAATCTAATTCCTTAAAAGTTATACTTAGTATTGGGGCCAGCAGGTGGTGTGGTAGATAATGCACCAGATTTCCACATGGCTGACAGCAGTTCGAGTTCCAGGCGCTGCCGCTTGAAAATAACACCAGCTGCATGTGCATGCATGGCCAAATCCCAAGAAGAGAATGGAGAAGAAGGGACTGCAGTGTGGCCATCCCCCGCCCACAGAGGGTGATATCTCTCTCTCTCTCTCTCTCTCTCTCTCTCTGAAGAACATGCACTCTATGGCAAAAACCTGAAAAAAAAAAAAAGTAAATTTAGTACAATCTGTCCATGACAGTCAGGCAACCCAATTAAATACTGTATCAACAAGAAATTCTCAGTCCCAACAACAAACATTTAGCCAGTCACCAAATTCTATCCATTTTAATCACATAAAGATTTCTCAAATTTTCCTCCTCTCTCTGCCCATGAAATGACACTGAATCCAGTCTTTCATCATCTTCAGCTTAGATGTCATAATCTCCCCAATGACTGATGATGCTAAAACTGTCTTTCTGACATTCAAATCCAATTGCATCACTTTCACCAACACCAGGTTAAAATCTTCCAATGTTCCCATTTTAGCGTGGCACAAGAATTTGACCTGTCCATCCTAATTTCACAAACGCCCTCTCTTACACATCCTGTATTCCATTCATGACTTATTCCCACAGGAGTTCACTTTAAGGCTTAGTGATCAAGTTACAGAACATGCACACAATCGGTTTTGCTCCAGACTGCATACTACTTTGTAAGAATATAAATATTATTAACCCAACAGTATTTACTTACTACAAAGAAATAACAACTATTTTTGCAGAAAGGAAGTCAGTTAAAAAGTGTCCTAAATTAGCATCACTAACATAAAAATTTGACACGGTGGGCCTTTTGGTATGGTCCAAGGTGAAACCCATCAACAACTATGTACTATGCTTAGCTGAAAATATTCTGCCTGAATCTAATCATAAGAAACAATCATACGGACCTAGAGTATGTAATATTCTATAAGACAAATGGCTTAGACTCTAAAAATGTTGATGTCATGGAAGGAAAAAGGAAAATGAATGAACGCAGGGGAGCTGTTACAGATTAAATGACACTAAAGAGTTATGAAAAGACACAATACGATATAACACATGTCCTAGGAGAGGCTTGTAATGGGAAGAAAAGTTACATTGGACAACTAGAGGACAAACGGAAAATTTAACTATAGATATTGTTAAGTTATTTAGAGGCCAGGAAGTGGCATGGTGGTTAAGGCACTGGACTCTCACAAGGCCAACTGCAGTTCGAATCCCAAATCTGGGGGCTTGTTTTCTCACTCACTTTCTCTCTCTCTTTCTCTGGTGAGCACACATGCCCTATAGCAAATTAATAATAATAACAATAAATTTAATAATTCTTTAAAAAATAATTTGTTTGTCAAGGTTAAATTTCTTGAATGATCATAGTATCATAGTTATGCAAAAGAATGTCTTATAAGACAGATAAGTGTTTAAGAGTGAAATGTCCTGATAGCTGTAATTCATTTCCAAATGTACAATGAAGAAGTACGCCTACACACAAGGAGCAAGAAGTAATGTTTTATATATATTTATTTATACAGACACATACACACACACACACACACACACACACACACACACACACACAGAGTTGTTGTTTTAGTTTGCTACAGAGCACAGGTACTTGCCAGAGACAAAGAGAAAATGAGAAATCACCCCTGAGGTGGGATGGTTACACCAGGATCCCTTCACCTCCAGGAATTTGGGGCATGCATACACAAATGCCCAGAATGTTTTTCAAAGGGCCGGGTCCAGGATTCAAACCACGAAGCTAGCCATATGGGATCAGTCACCTTTTTTTTTTTCCTTTATTTTTTTAATTAATTAATTTATATTCATTCACTGAGCATTGTCACTGCGTACAAAATGTAATTTCCCATCTAAAAGATGCTGCATAGTAGTTTAATCATACATGTTATTGTCAATAATTTTCCATTTCTAGTTTCATATATATATTTTTTTCCCCCTATTTCTCACCCTCTGCCATTTCCCACCCTCCTCCCACACTATCTCAGGTGTCCACATTCCTTTTTACCCCCCACATTTTATTGATTCACAACATTTCTTAAATAATCTAACTACTTTCAATAGCAAGCTCTGCTGATAAATACGTATCTATGAATACATGTCTGACTTAAGGCATGAAACTCGGAGTAGAATGAATACACTATAAGGTAGCAGCTAGCTGATGCTATGTAGTATACTACAGTCATTAATTATGTATTTTTACTATATTTTTAAATTTCGAGAAAAGCAGATTTAGCTTTAATAAATTAAAGAAATGCTAAGGAAATATGCTTAAAACTTAAAGCCAGGAAACAAGTTGGGATTCTGTTCAAATAGTGGGTACGTGAACCTATCAGCAGCTCAAGACAAGACAAAAATCCATAAAATCAGAAAATAAAGCCTAGAAAAAAAATCAACAATGTTTTAGTAAAAGTCTTAACCTCCACATCACCTGCTGGCCCACAAATACATTAATGATAGTGCATCTGAAAGATTACCTGTCTATTGTACTACTCTTTCAGTTTTTTCTATAGGTCTCCAATTTTTCAAAATAGAGTTAAAAAATACCCTCATCTGACATTCAAAATACATATGTACCTGTCAAAAATAATCATTTTTCTCTTAATCCGATTCACTTTAAAATATATATCCAAAACATATCTTTAATAAATTTATCTGATTTTAAAACAATTTTTCAATGACTAGCTCTTTTTTTTTTTCAAAGTCTGACATTTAATGTAAAACTTTGCCACAAGCTTAAGAAAGCTTAAAGTTTACATTTTATACACACACGTGCGCACACACTTCAATTATAAATTATACACATATATATATATATATAAAAATATATATAATGTATATATAATATGCTTAAAAACAGAAACAGCCAGGATCGGCAGATGGTGTAATGATTACATCGCTGGACTCCCATGTAGTTGTTGCGATTCCAGTCCCAGACTCACGCTGGGTGTGTATGCATTTGTGCCCAAAATCCCAAGAGGAAAAATGGAGGAGAAGGGATTACAGCATGGCCATCTCCCCGGAGGTGATTCCTCACTTTTTCTCTCGCTGTCTCTCCTACAAGCACACGTGTCCTCTCGTAAAAATCTCTATAAAAACACCAGAAACAGCAATATGATTATTAGACCTTAAGATTCTTTTTTTTTTTTTTAAAGAGGTCTTTGCCTTAGGGAACATGTACTTGCCAGAGAGAGAGAAAAACAGTGAGAGGTTAAGTGAGAAATCACCCCCGCCCCCCGCTCAGTGAGGGATGGCCATGCCACAATCCCTTCTCCTTCCTTCTCCTGGGATCTTGGGCACACACACATACACACGCAGCCTGAGTTTCAAGCCACCGAGTCTGGGACTCAAACTGCCGTCAGCCATGTGGAAGTCCAACGACGTAACCACTACGCCATCTGCTGACCCCGGGACCTTAAGATTTTTGATACCATCAGAAAAGTATATTAAAATTATTCTACCTGTCTCCAAATCCGACCTCCCCTAAAGAACAATCATACAACTCTAATTGCCCAAGGTATATTTCTACAAACTTAGGAGGTACGAAGTCAAATAAAAGATCATCTCCACTCCACCCCTCCAACTCAATTCAACTCCAGAATGTTCCACCCATCAAGTCCCACTGCCCAACCTCCTATGAGGGGAGGCTAGAGACTGAGTTAACAAATGCTCTTGTCTATATGATGAAGCTGCCATAAAAATCCCTAGAAAGTGGGGTTTGACAATCTTCCAGGTGGGTGACTACACTGAGGTGCAGAGAGGGTGGCACACCTGGACGCAGCTTAGAAGCTCCATTTCCCTTCCCACATTCCTTCCCCTATGGACATCTTCATCTATAGGCTTTAGAATATCCTTTAAAATAAACTGGCAAAACGTTAAGTAAACATTCTGTGAACTGTTACAACAAATATCAAACCCAAGGACAGGGAACTTCCAATTTATAGCTGGTTGGTCGGAAGTTTAGGAGACTCAGACTTGAAATTGGAACCTGAAAAGGTCGTCTTGTGAGGTTGGACCCTTACCTGGTAAAATCTGTATTAATTTGGGCAGTGTCAGAATGGTTAAATCATAGTACATCCAGCATTTGCCAGAAGGTGGAGAACTGGTTGGTGTGAAAAATTTTGCCACCTATTTCGGGTCAGAAGTGATGCACTAAGAGCATATGAAAACAAATGTTTTTTTTACTGTCCCAATTGAACAACTGTCCTAATTCAAACTATCCTTCTGACCACCATCAACAGGAACATTCTGTAAAATAAAAATGTCTCCAAATCAATCCTCTGCTTTTCTAAAACCTCTCTTAAGACTCCCACTACTATAAAATGCTTAATAGTTTTAAGAAAGAATTCTGGAGACCCACTGTTTACGAGCCAAGTCTGGCTCCACCATTTATTACATGCAACATGGGGAAGTAATTATTCTCCCTAACTCAGTTTTCTCACCCTTCATGGAACACGGCTAATAAGAACACAGGATAGTTGTAAAACTTAAAACAAAATGATGTTAATGGATATATTTGAAAAGGAAGAGCCTGTCAAACTGGATAAAAAAGCAAAATTCAACTACATGCTTCGTATAAAAAAATACATTCCAAATGTAGAGACATGTAATAACTTAAAAGTAATAGAAAAATATGGCATGTTAGCATAAATCAATGAAAACTTAGAATGGTTATGTTAATAACACACAAAGCAGATTTCAGAGTAAATACTATTACTGATGGTAATGAAAGTTATTTCACAAGGATAGCAGGGCCAATTAATCAAGAATCCTAAACATTTAGGAACCTAATAACATGGCTTTAAAGTAAATGAAGCAAAATCTGAAGGAAATACAAAAGAAAATAGAGGGGGCCGGGCGGCCCAAGGCGCAGGGCTCTGCTTCATGTGCTGGCCGGGCTTGCGCAGCCCGGCCTGTGCAGCCAGGACTCTGCTTTGCGTGCCGGCCTGGCCGGGGCTCTGCTCCACGTGCCGCGGCCCGGACCACCCGGCCCCCGCTGCCTCTCCGGCGCTGGGTGTGTCCCGCACTTGGCGCCGACGCAGGCCAGCGGCGCAGATCGGCCAAGGCCGCCGTCCTTCCTTTATTTGGCTGGGCGGATGGGCGGGAGGTGGCGCAGGGACCCGTGCGCTGGGACCCGGTGCATTCACGCGCTGGGGGCTGGCATGTGGCTGCTGGGGTGGCGTGTGGCCACCAGGCCGGCGCCTGCGCACAGCAGCTGGGTTGTCCCTGCGTGCGGCCGCCAGGCCTGAGCGCAGTCGCCGGGCCGGCGTGTGGCCCCCAGGCCGGCGCGGGGCCGCCGGGCCGGCGCATGGCCCCAGGTCTGCACGTGGCTGCCAGGTCTGAGCGTGGCCGCTGGGCCTGAGCGTGGCCCCCAGGCCTGTGCATGGCCACCGGGCCTGCGTGTGGCTGCCGGGCCTGCGCCTGCACGTGGCCACCGGGCCTGTGCGTGGCCGCTGGGCCTGCGCCTGTGCGTGGCCGCCGGGCCTGCGCGTGGCCGCCGGGCCTGCGCCTGTGCGTGGCCGCCGGGCCTGCACGTGGCCCCGGACCTGCGCGTGGCAGTCGGGCCTACGCCTGCGAGTGGCCGCCGGGCCTGTGCCTGTGCGTGGCCACCGGGCCTGCGCGTGGCCCTCGGACCTGCGCATGGCAGCCGGGCCTATGCCTGCGAGTGGCCACCGGGCCTGAGCGTGGCTGCCGGGCCTGTGTGTGGCTGCCAGGCCTGTGCTTGCGCGTGGCCGCCAGGCTTGCGCGTGGCCGCCGGTCCTGCAGGTGGTTGCCGGGCCCGAGCGTGGCCGCCGGGCCCGCGCGTGGCCGCCGGGCCTGAGCGTGGCTGCCGGGCCTGCACCTGCACGTGGCCCCCGGACCTGTGCATGGCAGCCGGGCTTGCGCCTGCGAGTGACTGCCGTGCCTGAGCGTGGCTGCTGGGCCTGTACGTGGCCGCCGGGCCAGCGCGTGACCGCCGGGCCTGCGCGTGACTGCCGGGCCTGTGCCTGCGCGTGGCCGCCGGCTGCGGGCGGCAAGCTGAAGCCAAAAACAAGGATTAAGAACTTGCAACTATAAGCAACAGAAAGAAACTTAAGCTGTCTTAAACCAATTGAGAAATATATTGTATGGGAGGATTGTCTCTGCCTATGGACAGTGAGAGGATGATGGTTGCCAGCCCTGCATTACCTCAGGGAAGATCAGGAACTATTCTGCCATTCTTGGGGAGGCCAGATGCCCGAGGATGACTCGCGTTGCAGATCCCCACAGCACCATTCCCGGTGGTCACAGGTTGGATGCCGTGCCGCATCAACTGATAACCATCTCTGCTTAACAGAGCCGCTTTCCTGAAACTGTGTTCCGTGGAGACTCACCTGCAGTTGCGGAACTGCACGGGACCCACCTTTAATCCAACCCTGAATAGAATCTGTGTTCCCTGTTTTTGAAGACTGTATGAGCTGATAATTGAAAAAAAAAAAAAAAGAAGAAAAGAAAAAACTGAGGGAACTGGAGGGTATGGTGGCAGGGATGGCAGCTGCAGATGCTGGAGACAGTGTGGGAGAGGTGATGGGGGTGAGTGATGGAGGGCGGAGGGGAGGGATTCAGGGAGCAAACAACACACTTAATAGACACAAAAATGAGAAGTTGTCTGTTGATAATGTATGTGGTAATATTGTCTTGACTGACGTGCACTGTACTCATGATGGGAAAAACCATGTTGTACACTGTAAAGATGTGCAATGATAAAACAAAAAAAAAAAAGTCAGCACTCTGGCAAAGGGAGAAAGATCTGAAGATATGACAGTGGAAAGGATGAATGTGGATGCCAGAGGCTGCAGGGGGGGAGTGGGTGGTGGAGAGTGGGCGTGAGGGGCAAAGGGAAGAAACATTTAACACCAAAAAAATGTAGAGTTCTCTGTTGAAAACTATATATATATATATATATATATATATATGTATATATATATATATATATGGATATTGTATACATCATAATGGGGACTTTATGTAAAATGTGAATTTAATTGATCTGAGAAAGAAAAATAAAAGATAAAAATAAAAATAATAAATTAATTAAAAAAAAAAAATAGAGGGGACCAGCAGTTAGCGTAATGGCTATGTCATTGGACTCCCACGTAGTGGACTGCGGTTTGCGTCCTGGACCCGGTGGCTTAAAACTCACGCCGGGCGCGTGTGCATGTGTGCCCAAGATCCCGAGAGGAGAATGGAGGAGAAGGGATTGTGGCATGGCCATCCCCCCTGGAGGGTGATTTCTCGCTTTCTATCTCTCTGTCTCTCTCTCTCTGTCTGGAAAGCACACGCGCCCTATGGTAAAAACCTCTAAAAAAAAAAGAAAGAAAGAAAGAAAGAAAACAGAGATCCCACAATTCACGTCAGAGATTTAATACCTCCTCTCAATAACTGATATACATAAGCAAAAAATCACAAAGAATATAGTAGACTGAACAAGAGTATCAACCAACAGAATCTGATTGACATTTTTAGAACACTCCAACCCAGAAAAGTAGAATCTATATTTGTTCTCAACTTCACAGAACATTTACCAAAATATACTATATTCATAGCCATAAAACAAGCCTCAATAAATACAAAAGAGTCAAGTCATGCAAGGAATATTCTATGACCAAAACAGAGTAAAATTATAAACCAAGAGCAGAAAGATCTCTGGAAAATCCCCAAGTATCTGAAAACTAAACACCACATTTTAGAATAATCATTGGGTTAAAGAAGAAATCAAAAAGGAAACTATAAAGTATTTGTGTGGCATAATATTGTGGAAGAAAAATTAAGAACTGTAAAGCATCTAAAATTTATTAGGTTCTCAGAAATGCATATATAAAGAATCTACTATACTAGTCATAACTTATTTGAAAAATGTAAAAGGTACTTTTCCAGACTAAGTGAGTTTAAGCTATGAATTAACCTGCGAGTTTTGTTAAAATGTCATAAGCACTGGTTGTATAAGATACTAGTTCTGGTTGTTCAGGGAATATAAACATAACTGATAAGAGAAGCTATAAACAAAGAATAGCTTATGTTGAAAGTAACACGTAGGTCCCAGCAGGTGGTAGATTCCCATGTGGCCAACCAGACCCAGTGGCTTGAAACTTCTAATGGCTGTGTGTGCATGCATGCTCAAAATCCCAAGAGGAGAATGGAGGAGAAGGAACTGTGTCATGGCCATCTCTCCTGGGGGGTGATTTCTCGCTTTCTGTCTCTATTTTTCTCTGTCTCTCCGGAGTGCACATGTGCCCCATAGCAAAAATCTCTAAAAAAAAAAAAAAAAACAAACAAAGAAAATGACAACCAAAGTTAACTCTTCTTTAAACTCTTATAACCCTCACATCTCCCTGCTCTTTCTATAAAATTAACCATGGGAGACAACCAGGTGGCATGGTAGTTAAGGCACTGGACTCCCACATGGCCAACTACAGTTCAAGTCCCAAACCTGGTGGCTTGCTTTCTCACTTTCCCTCTCTGTCTCTCTCTGGTCAAATTAAAAATTACAATAATAAACTGGGACCACCAGATGGCATAACAACTATGTCACTGGGCTCCCACACAGTCAACCGCAGTTCAAGTTCCAGACCTGGTAGCTTGAAATTTGCACTGGGCGCATGTGTGTGCATGCCCAAAAATCCTGAGAGGAGAATGGAAGAGAAAGGATTGCAGTGTGGCCATCTCCCTTGGGGAGGTGATTTCTTGTTTTCTGTCTCTCTGTCTCTTCAGCAAGTATACATGCCCTATAGCAAAAATCTCTCTTTAAAAATAATAATAATAATAATATTAATTAATTTTTTTTAAATGAACCTTGGGAACCAGCAATTGGCGTAATGGCTATGTCGCTGGACTCCCACGTAGGTGACCGCGGTTCAGGTCCTGGACCCGGTGGCTTAAACTCAGGCTGGGGGCATGTGCATGCGTGCCCAAGATCTCGAGAGGAGAATGGAGGAGAAGGGATTACGGTGGGGCCATCCTCCACCCCCCCGGGGGGTGATTTCTCGCTTTCTGTCTCTGTCTTTCTGGCAAGCGCACATGCCCTATAGCAAAAACCTCTCAAAAAAAAATAAAAATGAACCTTGGACTCACCATTTTGGAGACACTCGCTACCAATAACTGAGGCTTTGTTCTGTTACTGGATGGGGAAACTGGGCTGCACTGTGTGAACTACTCAGTCTCTGGGTTCTCAGGCATCTAAGGTTAGAGACCCATCCTGAGATGAAGAATAAAGCCACAAACACAAAAAGGAAGGAAAGAGAACTGTATGATTAAAAAGTAAATATTTTAACAGAAAAATACACCTACTCCTAAAAGGCATGGGCAGGCAGCTGCCTGAGGACAACTGTACCGGAAATAGGATTAGGTGTTGCTTTTACAGTGGGGTCTTGTAGTGAATATTTAGAAAGGAAGGTCTGTCATTGTAGCCTGCTCCTTTGATTGAATTCACAGGCTTTTTGCTGTGCTTGAGTTCTTCTCATCATGTAAGGGAATTTGATTGCCCAGTTACACATGCCCAGTGTGGACTTAGATGGTCTGAACATCACATAGGGATTATTCTGCCCATATCAGTTTACTGCTCTGAGTTGGAGGTAGGATGTTGACCAAGCTTCCCTGCAGGAAGAGCAAGAGGGAAGACAGCAACCTTCCCTAAGTTCTTTGAAAAAAAACTTGGGTAACAAAAAAAGTTTTTTAATGAGATAAGCATTCTCTTCCCTGCTCCCAAGTACAATTACATCCCCTGATAAGCTGTGATTGATGAGAGAGATATCCTTCTGCCATTATCTCAGGGCTGCCTGCTCATATCTGGCTATTCCTCCAGATGGCTGGCCTCACAGTTTGGGCTTGAATAAACCTTCTCATTCATTAAATTAACTTTGGTGGGACCTTTTCTATTTTAGGTCGAACATGAGAAATTTCACCTGTCACAGGGTCTTAAACTCTTACAATTTCCTGATGGGGTGTCTTTTGTTATTCATAATGAATCCCTTTGATAACTCCAGAGTTTATACTCATGAGGGTACTTACGGTGAGGCCTCTAGAAAAGCTCAGAAAGGTCTGTCACCAGAAAGACCAAATGATTAGCATCAGATGGCTGGATCAGACCCATCCATTCATCTGGGGAAGGTGTAGGGGGCTGGACATGAAGCTCTATGAGAACTTTTGAGGGACCAGCCTATGTGTGGCACACAGTGGTTCAAGTGGATATATCCCACATGGTCAATCCTGCAGTTCAAGTCCTGGACACAGCAGCTTGAGAAACAAGCCAGGCATGTGCCCCAAATCCTGACAGGTAGGAGAAATGAAGAAGAGATTACAGCATGACCATTCCCCATGGGGGTGGGGGAATGGTCTCTTTCTCTGTCTCCCTCTCTCTCTGGCAAGCATCCCTGTCCTCTGACAAATTGAGAGGAAAAAAAAAAAAAAAAAAGACACTTCAGCAAGAGCTAATGAGCTTCCAGGCTGCTAAGTACCCGGAGGTGCTAGGAGGACGGCGTGCCCAGAAAGGGCATGGAAGCTACACGCCTTCTCCCAATACCCAGCACTAACCTCCTCTTCTTCTGCCTTTTCCTTTGTATGCTTTGTAATACCCTTTATAATAAGTCAGTAAACTGAAGCAAATTGTTTTCCTTAGTTCTGTCAGCCATCCTAGCAAAGTAACAGAACCTAATGAAGAAGTAGAGGTGATAACCTACTACTTGGGCCTGGTGTCTGAAGTGCAGGCAGTCTTGTAGGACTGAGCCTTCAATCTGTGGGATCTGCCACTATGTCCATGTAGACAATGTCATAATTAAACGGAATTATAAGATACCCAAGTGATGTCCCTTGGAGAATTGGCTGATGTGGGGAAAAAAAAAACCACACACATCTGGCTACACAAGTATTTTGTGTTGAGTTTGAGAGCAGAGAGAAAAATGTTTGGTTTTTTAATTCTTGTAATTTTAAAATAAATAAAAATGAAAATATAAGATCTCAGAAGATGCCACTAAAACAATAACTTGGGGAAATTTATGGCCCTAAGTGTTCATAGTGGAAAAGAAAAAAGCTCTCAAACTCAAAACAGAAAAAAAGTAAAATAATAAAGATCAAAGGAGATGCTAATAAAATAGAAAACAAAAAGAGAGAGAGAGAGAGAAATAAATAAGACCAAAAGCTTGTTACCTGAAAATAGTCAATAAAATTGATAAAGCTCTAACCAGACTAATTATGGAAAAAGTTAAGACACAAATTACTAAAATCAGGAATAAGAGGTGACATCACTACAGATTCTACAAATACTAAGATGATAATAAGAGTATTTTTTTTAACAATTCCATGCTAATAAACTCAGTTACTTGAATTCCTTGAAAGACACAAATTAACCAAAGCTCATCAAGAAGGAACAGGTAACCTGAATAGCCATATATGTCTGTTAAAGAAATAGGACATGTAGTTAGAAAACCTTTCTGCAAAAAAACCTGCAGATCCAAATAGTTCAACAGTAAATCCTGTCAAATATGTAAGAAAGAAAGAATACCAATTTTCAAAAACTTCCCAAAAGTTGAAAGACGAGGAGCACTACCTAACTTATTATTCTATGAACTCAGCATTTCCCTGATGACAAAATCAGAATAAGATATTGTTAGGGAATGTAGAGTAAAGCAAAAACAAACTATAGACCAATATCCTTCATGAAAATAAAGTATGAATTCCTAAAAAAAAAATTAACAACATATATCAGCATAGAAAGAAGATAATACATTATAACCATGTGCTTTATTTCAGAAATGCAGAGTAGGGACCAGCAGTTGGTGTAATGGCTATGTTGCTAGACTCCCATGTAGACGACCGCAGTTCAAGTCCTGGACCTGGTGGCTTAAACTCACGCCGGGCGTGTGTACATGGTGTGCCGAAGATCCCGAGATGAGAAAGGAGGAGAAGGAATTGCAGCATGGCCATCCCTCCTGGGGGTGAATTCTCACTTTCTGTCTCTCTTTCTCTTTCTTGAGAGCACACACATCTTATAGCAAAAACCTCTCAAAAAAAAAAAAATGCAGGTAAATTTTATTGACATTTAAAAATCAATGAATTTAATCTCAGTCAAGAGATTAAAAGTAGAAAAACCATATTACCAGGTGTAGAAGCAGATGGTATGGTGCTTGGAGTGCTGGATTTCCACACAGCTAACCACAGTTCGAGTTCCACACCTGGTGGTTTGCTTTCTCACTTCTCTCTGTCTCTCTCTCTAGTCAAATTTTTTTAAATTATGAATAAATAAAATTAAATAAATAATTTTTTTTCTTTTAAAAAAAGAAAAACTGTATGACCATCTCAATCAACATTAAAGAATCACATAACAAAAAGCAGTATCTATTCATATTAAATACTCTACACATGGGGCCGGCAAGTGGTGTGGTGGATAAGGGCACTGGATTCCCACATGGCCAACCACGGTTAGAGTTTCAGACCTGGTGGCTTGCTTTCTCACTTTCCCTCTCTCACTCTCTCTCTCTCTCTCTGTGTGTCTTTTGATCAAATTAAAAAATAAATAAAATGAATGAATAAATAAAATTAAATAATTCTTAAAAAAAAAAAAAAAAAAACTCTACACATGGGACCAGTAGTCGGCATAATGGCTATGTCACTGGACTCCCATGTAACCAACCACAGTTTGAGTCCCAGATCCGGTGGTTTAATCTCACACTGTGCACGTGTGCGTGCCCAAGATCCCGAGAGGAGAATGGAGAAGGGACTGCGGCATGGCCATCCTGCCTGGGGAGGGGTGACTTCTCATTTTCTGTCAGTCTTTGTCTCTCTGGCAAGTGCATGTGCACCTAAATCTCTTTAAAAAAAAAAGGGTGGGGCTGGAATTCTTTCAACAAATATTTAGAAACACATCCTTCGTTGAACTATAACTTAAGATTTAGGCCAAGTTCTTAAAAGGAAACATGACAGGGACCAGCAGATGACATAATGGTTATGTCGCTGGACCACAGTTTGAATCCCAGACCCGGTGGCTTGAAACTCATGCCAGGGGTGTGTGTGTGTGCCCAAAATCCCAAGAAGAGAGTGGAGAAGAAGGGACTGTGGTGTGGCCATCCCCCCTGGGGGGTGACTTCTTGCTTTGTCTCTCTGTCTCTCTGGTGAGCACGTGCACCCTATAGCAAAAATTCCTCTCAAAAAAAAAAAGAAAAGAAAGAAAGCATGATAACAGTGAGCATTTCTTTGAAAGGATAAGCATCATACTTATTGTCTTTCAATGTACAGTCATGTGTCACACAACAATGTCTTGGTCAATGGACCACACATACAATGTCTCATAAAGAGCACATAGGCTATGTCACATAATCTAGGTATGTAGTAGGCTATACCACCTACGTCTGTGTATGTACTCTGTGATGTTCACACATGACAAAATCTCCTAACACCACATTTCTCAGAACAGATCCTTGCCATTATACAACACATGACTACATAAGCCAAATTCTTCTAACACATCCTAGTTTGCTGCTTTTAATTTGTATGTGAGAACATACAATTCTAGGCAAGCTAGCGGTAGTTAAGGTAGCTGAATCATACATACATGGCCAACTCCGTGGTTCAAGTCCCAGACCCAGTAGCTTGAAAAACACACCAAGTCAGGACTAGTAGTTGGCGTAATGGCTATGTTCACTAGACTCCCATGTATTCGACAGCGGTTGGAGTCCCGGACCCAGTGGCTTAAACTCACACCAGGCACATGTGCGTGCGTGCCCAAGATCCTGAGAGGAGAATGGAGGAGAAGGGATTGTGGCGTGGCCATCCCCTCTAGGGGGGTGATTTCTCGCTTTCTATCTCTCTGTCTCTCTTTCTGGCAAGCTCATGCGCCCTATACAAAAAAAAACTCTCCAAAAAAAAGAAAAACACACCAGGTAAACGTACGTGCCCAAAAATCCCAAAAGGAAGGAGAAATGGAGAAGAGACTGCAGCCAGATCATGCCCCATGGGAGATTCTATCTCTTGTTCTCTCTCTCTCTATGGTGAACATGTACACCCTCTAGCAAATTTTTTAAAAATTATCCTATTCATTACTCATCTTTACTTTTAATCTATAGAGCAATGTCAAGAACATTTAAAAGAACTATTTGAAATACCAAAAATCCTACTGCCAAAATATTAATAGCAATCTGTCACAAAGTCCTAAAACAATTCTTTAATAATAATGATGGGGCCAGCAGGTGACATGGTGGGTAAAGTGTTGGATTCCCACATGGCTGACCGCAGTTTGAGTCCCAGACCCAAAGGCTTGAAAATCACGCCAGGCGCATATGAATGCATCCCAAAAATCCCACTGTGGGATGATTTCTCATTTTCCCTCTCTGTCTCTCTCTGTCAAGTACACACACCAAATGACAAAAATCTAAACAATAATAATAATGATGATGATGATAATAATTTGATACACTCTTAATAAGTAAATCCAAAGTAAAACATTATTAAAGCAGAATAACTGAAGTAGAGTCAAGAAATAAAATGTTTGATAGAGACATACTCTTTTAGGTTTTTTTAAAGAGACTTTTGCCTTACGTCAAGTGTGCTCACCAGAGAGAGAGAAAGACACAGAGACAGTGAGAGGGAAAGTGAAAAAATCATCTCCCAGGGCAGATAGCCATACCACAATCCCTTCTCCTCCATTCTCCTCCCAGAATTTTGGGCAACCACACACATACACCCAGCATGATTTTCAAGCCACCATGTCCAGGACTCAAACTGTGGTCAGCCATGTGGGAGTACAACAACATAACCATGTAACCACTATGCCATCTGGTAGTCCCACAGATACATATTCTTAGAGGCATAGTTTGGAAATGAGAAAAAAGCAACAGTAATAACATGGCCACCCCCCAACACAGGGGGTGATTTCTTGCTTTCTCTCTCTCTGTTCAGCAAGCACACACATCCTATAGCAAAAATGTCTTGGGGGGGGGGGCAACAATAAAGTTATCAAGCATTTTTCTTCTTCTTAAGTTCATTATCCATTAATATATTCAGAACAATGGGGAAAAAAAACAATTTGAACAAGAAACCCACTTCAAATAAAGTCTCCATAGGGGATAAATTTAGTTCTGCTTTTCTTTTCCTTTCTAATAGGGTTTTTGTTTTTTGTTTGTTTGTTTGTTTTGTTGTTGTTACTGCTGTTCAGGTACATGAGAGAAACACAAGACCTGGTCATACTACAATCTCCTTTCCCCATTTGGCCAGTTCACCAGGATCCTCGGCACACATGCACATATGTGGTGTATTTCGGGCCAACAGGGCTGGGGATTGAAACCCTAGTTGGCGTGTGGCTTCCAGTTCTGCACTGGGGCTTGCAACTGAGAGTACCACAAAGGCTGAGCCTGGTTCTGTTTTTCTAGGTACACTGTTTTACCTTTATACGTTACTCAAGTTATCAAGTTATAGGGAGAGGAAAAAAAAAAAAAAAAAAAAAAAACCTTTATCCCTCTCACCCCTTTATGTTTCAGAAAATCTCACTTGTTGATAGAGGTAACTTAGTTTTTCATTGTTTATTCACTCATTCATCAACAGTCACTTACTCATTGGCTACTATGTATGCCATTCTAGTCAGGAAATACAGCACTGACCTAACAACAATAAAACCCCTGCACTCACAGAGTTTACATTACTGCTAGGGGACATAAACAGTCAAATATGGGACCAGCAGATGGCATTAACGGTTACATTGCTGGAATGCCACACAGCCTACCACAGTTCGAGTCCTGGACTCAGCAACTTGAAACTCACTCCAGGCACATGTGTATGTGTGCCCAAAATTCCAAGAAGAGAATGGAGAAGAGATCACGGCACGGTCATCCCCCAGGGGACAATTTTTCACCTTCTGTCTCTCTCTCTGACAAGCACATGTGCCATATAGCAAAAATCTCTCTGTAAAAAAAGAAAAAAAATTAAAGTGGTGTGATTGAGAAAAAGCTGTGTATGACAGAGATCAGGTATTCAGTTTACATGTGCTCTGCTTAAGATGTAATATCAGACAACCAAGTAAAGATGATCAGTAGTCAGTTAAATATATAGTAGTCATGGGGGGCCAGCAGGTGACACGGTGGTTAAGGTGCTGGACACTCCCACATGGTCAACCACAGTTCAAGTCCTGGACCTGGTGGCTTGCTTTCTCACTTTCCTTCTCTGTCTGTCTCTCTCTCTCTCTCTCTCTCTCTCTCTCTCTCTCTTGCTCTCTCTCTCTGGTCAAATTAAAATAAATGAATGAATAAATAAAGAATAATTCTTTAAAATATATCTATATATCTATATCTGTGATTCCATTCTTCATGATTTCAGTTATCAGAGGCTAATCATAGTCCAAAAATAGGTTATTATAGTAAGGTACAACAAGGTATGCTGGGAAAGAGAAAGAGACTACAGTCACATACCTTTTATGACAATATATTGATATAATTGTTCTATTTAAACATTATTATTAATCTCTTACTGTGCTTAATGTATCAATTAAACTTTTATCATAGGTATGTATGTTTGGGAAAAAAACACAATTCATACAGAGTGCACTACCAACCACTGCTGGAAGCAGTCAGTGAGGGTCTTGGAATGTACCCCACATGCATAAGGAGGAGCTACCACACATTTCTATAGTGTAACAATTCTATAGTGTAAAGAAGAGCTCTGAGCTGGAAGCATAAATTTGAACACTGTCAGCATGCAGATGTTATTTAAAGTATGAGGCTACATGATATCACTAGGGAGTAAGTCAAGACAGAAAGAAGAGGCCCGGGACCAGCAGTTAGCGTAATGGCTATGTCGCTGGACTCCCACGTAGTCGACCGCGGTTTGAGTCCCGGACCCGGTGGCTTAAACTCACGCCGGGCACGTGTGCGTGCATGCCCAAGATCCCGAGAGGAAAATGGAGGAGAAGGGATTGCGGCGTGGCCATCCCCCCTGGGGGGTGATTTCCTGCTTTCTATCTCTCTGTCTCTCTCTGTCTGTCTGGCGAGCGCACGCGCCCTATAGCAAAAACCTCTCCAAAAAAAGAAAAAAAAAAAAAGAAAGAAAGAAGAGGCCCAATGTGTGAACACTGGGGCTCTACAACATTAAAAGGTCTCTACAACATCAAAAGGGGGGGAAAAAAACTAAAGAAACCTTAAAAATGTGGCCCCTGAGATCATTGGAAAAACAGAAAAAAGTGTCATGGAAGCCAAATGAACAAAACATTTCAACGTGGACTGATCACCTGTACCGAACACCGCTGACAGGTCAAGGAAGGTCAGGATTGGGAATTAGGCCTGGTATCAAACAAGGTTGCTGGTGACCGTCCTTGGACCAATTCTGAATGGTGGAAGTGATGGGAGGAAATCCTGACTAAGGGGGAAAGGGAAGATTTAGAAAAAGCTAGCACAGACAATTCTTTCAGGGAGTTTCGCTGTAAAGGGGAGGAGAAATGAGGTTAAAAATGGAGAAGGATGGGAAGCCAAGAGTTTTTTCTGTTTTTTTGTTTTTAATGAGAAAAATAATAGCATGTCTGTAGAATGATGGGAATGAGTCACTCAGAGAGAATACTAACAACATAACCAAAGAAAGGGAGTAAGATAAAAGAGCAGGCTCAGTGAAGTTGGAGAAATGGCCTTGATGAATAAAGTAAAAGGGGCTGGGATCTAGCACACAAAGAGAGAGGGTGGCCTCTAGAGGCAGTTCTTCCATAATTCAGAAGGGAAGGCAAAGTTCAGATTAGGGGTTGGATTTTGGTATTTCTAACAAAGATACAAGAAAGTTGAGGGCATATTTATGTAAGTGGTACAGAATCAAAGCTGGTAAGGAGCTAGGTGAGGACCGAGAGAAGTGAGGAATTATAAAAAGGCAGTAGAGGGACCAGCAGTTACCGTAATGGCTATGTCGCTGGACTCCCATGCAGTCGACCACAGTTCAAGTCCCGGACCTAGTGGCTTAAACTCACGCTGGGCGCGTGTGCATGCGTGCCCAAGATCCCAAGAAGAGAATAAAGGAGAAGGGATTGCAGCGTGGCCATCCCCCCTGGGGGGGGAGTGATTTCCCACTTTCTATCTCACTGTCTCTCTCTTTCTGGCGAGCACACACACCCTACACCAAAACCTCTCCCAAAAAAACGCAGTAAAATTCACTTACCGTATGGAAGAACTGTTGACGTTAAGTCACCAGAGAGCATGATGTAGAAAATTTGGAAGTTAAATGTCAGAGATGAATGCTTGAAATTAAAATTATAGAGGGTCTCACAAGTACTGGTAATAAGGTCAAGACTGTGATTACAGGAATGAATGGCTGGAAGTGTGGAGGGCAGGATAATTAGAGGAACTCAAAGAACTGGAAAGCCACCATGGAAGAACTCATCTATTCAGATACTGAAATCACCAAAAATTTAGATAGAGAAATATAGAAAAGAGTGAAAGCAGGCCATAAGAAATGTGATGGAATCACCCAAAGGTCAGGACAACACTATCCTGAGGGGATGTGAGAAGTTGGCCTAATAATATGAAATTCAAAACTGGGAGATTATCTCACAGAACTCCTGGAATTGGCAACAAGGAATAGAGAAGGACAAATACTAGGACAGCCCAAAAAAATGTAGAAAAATAAAATATGTTTCTTAAATAAACTCCATCTAGCACAAAAGTAATGATCACTATATTATCACCAAACTACAACACAGTAATGATGACACCTGAGAACTCCAGGTCCTGCTGGAGGCCCAGTGGGGGCTCACGGAAGATTTCGAAAAGGTTTCAAAGAGATAAGTGAGCTGAGTGTTCAAAAATGATTTAATGGCAAAAAAAGACCTTCAAGGCCCAAAGACTCTGTAACACGGTCAAGGGCAAAGAAATGTGAAAAGAACATGAACCATTCTAAAAAGTACAAACTGGGGACCAGCAGTTAGTGTAATGGCTATGTCGCTGGACTCCCATGTAGCCGACCATGGTTCGAGTCCCGGACCTGGTGGCTTAAACTCACTCTGGGCACGTGTGCGTGTGTGCCTAAGATCCCGAGAGGAGAATGGAGGAGAAGGGATTGAGGCATGGCCATTCCCCCTGGGGGGGTGATTTCTCGCTTTCTGTCTCTCTGTCTCTGTCTGTCTCTCTGGCGAGCGCACGCGCCCTATAGCAAAAACCTCTCCAAAAATAAAAAATAAAAGTACAAACTGGTCAATGTGATTAAGGGTGCAAAGAAGTTGAGAGTGAGTCAGGTTATATGGCTGACAGGTAGACCAAGGCCACAACAATTTTCTCCACTAATGCAAGAATTAGAGATATTATGGACTGATTGTTTACAATTGCCAATAAATCCTCTATAAAAGCCTTTATTCAGGAACAAAAGTAACAGATTTCAATTCCATCATATTTTCCTTACTTTGAGAGAGAGTCTACCAAATAATCAAATAATCCAAAAGCCCGTCGCTTTATGAAAATTAACCAACTCTCGGGCCAGCAGGTGGCATGGTGGTTAAGGTGCTGGAATTCCCACATGGCCGACCGCAGTTCGAGTCCCAAACCTGGTGGCTTGCTTCTCACTCACCCACCCACCCCCTCTCTCTCTCTCTCTCTCTCTCTCTCTCTCTCTTTCTCTGGCAAAACTCATGTGAAAAATAAGTTAAAAAAAAAAATTAACCAACTCTCAGAGAATCAATTACCTCCATACTATATACATACATATATATATATATATATATATATATATATATATATCAGTTGCTTCCATGTTGTATATAATGATTAGTATCATTCTCTCTAAAATCCAAGATTTAAAATATACCAAGAGAAAATTATGCACAACTGAGTTTTCTTAAAAAGCTGAAATGAACAGACTTCAGACACTCACGTACTACTTGTAGATTTCTTTGTAACATGTACACACATGAACATGCATATGTGCATGTAATTATATATAGGCATGTATGTAAACATGTGTATGTGGATATATAGAAATACAAATTGCTTTTCCATTTAAAATAATAACATTATAAGTAAATGCATAGATAACAATAATACTGGTATACACAACTTTTTGAAATGATTTCTCTTGGAATTAGACATCACATTGGAAAGGATGTCTCACCGTTGCTATATTGGTTCTGTCTCTATTTTTCCTTCAGCAGTTGTGACTAATGGAAAGAGCACTGTACTTGGAAGCCAAAGGACACATATTCAAGTGCTGGCACTGACTCTTACAAACTATTAAGGAAGTCACAACTTTCTGGTTCCTAAGTTCTTAATTTACAAAATGGAAATTCAAGGCCTATATTTCATAAGGTTTGGTTATGGCTTTTGTGAAGTGCGGCATCTTAAAGAGTTTCATAAACCAAAATGAGCTACAAAATTGTTTACGAACTTCAAAATACTATTAACATAGAATTAAAAAGTCCTTAGGACATCCACCACCCCCACTCTAAAAAACAGAGCAAATGAAAGCCTAAGATACAAATGTGATAGTTTCATAAGTACGTCTCACCACCTCTCTTCATAACCTTACCTTCGAGTGAGCAGGCCCTCTTTCATTCAGGAGTTTATACTGGGGTTGGACTCTATTGAAACGGGCTAACTCATTTACCAGACACATTGGAGTTTTCTCTTTAGGGTTTGCCATTTTATCTTGGAGAGAAGCTGTAAATAAAAAGGCTGTAAAGTTTTTGTGAAGAATGACTTTACAAAATGGAAGAAAAACTAGTTTTGATTTTTTTAAGATCAAAGTTAGATTTATATTTGGATTAAATTATTTTTTCATGATTTTTTTAATTCAAATCATCTGTCTTCCATTACATGCAACAGAAATATGTATCACATTTTAAACAAAATTAACTTTTTTTCCTAAGTACCTAAGCCACTCTGTATTTACATATAGTAATAGCATGCTTAAAGATTTTAAAGTAAGATTTTAATCATTTTTAATTCCCTATAAAATGTCCTTCCTCTCAAAAAATTTAACCATAAACACATACGCCTCTGGATTCTTATTACTCTAAAGCTAAATTCTGTCTACCTTTCTTATCCTCTCATCTTGATGGTTTTCCTTCTCCTTTTGATGCAGCATGTTAGTAGCAAAAGCACTAAACCTGGGTATCAAGTCCAGCTATTCCAACTGATACTTTTTGTATTCCTAAGCAAATTAAACTCCCTTTTCATTTTTTAAAGAAAGTTTGAAAGAAGCAAAAAGAATAATTTAACAAATGCCCATGTATCTATCACTCAGAACTGAGATTGTTATCATCTTCCATGTTTACATTGAGTCTTATTTAAACTTTTTTTAAAAGCAGTTATTAAATTTCAGTTAAGTTCCCATTAGCTTTTCTATGGACTATCCAGAGAATATATTCCTCTAGGATGTTTTAAAATATATATGCATACATATATTTTTATGAAAAAATACATAATCTTGGTATATGGTTTTACATTTATATAAATAGTATTACAATAAATATATCATGTTCACGATTTATTATTTTCACCTATCATAATATTGTAGCAAGTATTTTTATCCACTCCTTCACTAAAAGAGATTTAGGTGGTTTCCAACTCTTCTTTTTTTTAATTTTGCCAGAAGGCACATTAGCTTACCAGAGAGAAAGAGAGAGAAACAATTCAAGAAAGCAACCTTCGTGGGACATGGTCACACTGGAAACCCTTCTTCCATTTATCCTTTCAGGATTTTGGGCATGCATGCACAAGCACACTGTATGTTTTTCAAGCCACCAGATCTGGGATTCAGACTGCAAAGTCAGCAAACCACTTTAACTACCACGGGCTGGCCCCAATTCTTCTTTCTTACTCACTAAAACACATTACCAAACAGCCCTCAGAATGACTGTACTAAATTATCTTCCTTTGGCCATATAAGAATTACCGTTTCTCTTCAAGCTTGAAAACAAGGGCGTATGGTCAGCTATTTTAATTTTTGGTAATCTGATGTTGGATGAGTGTTATCTCATTAGTGTTTTCTGGGTATTTTTCCCCCAATATTTTAATCTCTGTTTCCAGATTACTAGTAAGACTAACCATCTGCCCTAATAAGCCTTCTGGATTTCTTCTTCTAAGAATTGCTCTGTCATCTTTTTTATTATTTTATCTATTATTGTTAGCAATCTTTCCTTTCATAGTTTGTCCTTTTTAATGCCTTGTTTAAGAAACCCTTCACTAACCTTCAAGGTCTTTATGATTTTACTTAAACTTACTAAGCCTTCTAACTTTCTGTAAAATGAGGGTAAGAAATTGATCCTACTTAATTCACAGGCTGGTAGGAGGTTAAGATTTTAAAATACAATAGGATGAGGGCAAGCAAGTGGCATGGTGAAGACACTGGACTCCCATTGGCGGTTCAAGTCCCTGGATCCAGAGGCTTGAAATTCATAACAGGTGTCTATATATACATGCCCATGATCCCTGGAGCAGAATGGAGGAGAAGGGATTGATGGTCATCACCAGGAGGAGTGGGAGAAATTTCTCACTTTCCCTCTCACTGTCTCTCTCTAGTGTGCACAGACATCCCATGGCCAAAACCTAAAACACAACAAAACAAACAAACAAAATGCATGGGATGAGTGGTTTTATAAACTACACTGCAAAAATAAGGTAATACAGTTTCAGAATATTTTCCTAATACTATATTAAGTAAATTTATCCTGTATACTTCTAAGATAGGAACAAAGTTAAAAAATGGAAGCAGATAAAGGGTATAGAGTGTCTGCCTATGTGGCTACATGAAAAAACTGGTCAGAGCAGAAAATTTCCTGCCAAAGGTAATATAGGTAGGAGATTAGTAAGACGTCTAGCTGATTAAGGCACATTTGATATAGTCAATGAGATGAATCAGTGGGCCCAGCCACATTTGATGAAGCCAATGAGATACATCAATGGGCCCAGCAACATTTGATATAGCCAATGAGATAAATCAATGGACCCAGCAATGTTTGATACAGCCAATGAGATAAATCAATGGGCCATGTTTGACAGAGTCAACTAGCCATGTTAGAGCCAATGAGATGAGAACCACCAGTGAGCCCAGCCAATGACCAATTGACATGATCTAGAAAAAATTATAATCCTCACAGACTGTAACTGCTGGGCCCTAGAGCCACTCTCCCTCTCTCCCCACCGACCTGCTCCTACCTCTTGGGAGTGTACTTTTGCTTTTACTCAAAAAACTACTCTTTGCTTTCATTTTTGGCATGTTTTGTTCAGTTCTTTGAAACACCAAGAGCCTGGACATCACTGAAGTCATCCCACAAACCTTACTTTGTCTCATTTACAGATCCATTTAACTGCTTTTTAGTTTTTCTTCCATCTGCTATTAGGCAGTGTCAAAAATTACTTGAAAATATAAGAACAAAACCTGGGGCCAGCAGTTGGCATGGTAGTTAAGGGCACTGGACTCCCATATGGTCGACCATGGTTCAAGTCCTGGACCTCATGGCCTGGTTTCTCACTTTCCGTCTCTCTCTCTTTCTCTCTCACTCTGTCCCTCTCAGGTCAAATTAAAAATTACAAAATTAAATAAAATAATTCTTTAAAAAAAGAATCTAAGTATAAAACATGCAAGTGGATTATTTTCTGCTCAAACTATAGTGACAACGTACGGAGACTACAGTAAAATAAATGAAAATGACTAGTTTTAAGAACTTCATCTACAAATTTTCTACAGCATTAGATAAAAAATAATGGCCTTTTACATTTCTAATATTCCTCAGTGGCCCAGTAATTTAGTACAATGAGTTGAACATGATTATTGTGATTAAGAAACCATTTCACAAGAAAACGATATAAATACCTAGCAGGGCATAAGTAGAAAGAAAATTTAAGCAACCAATTATAGGACTAATACAGCTGACAGTTAATTCTACAATTAAACTATTCTAAGTGACTTGCAAACCCAAAAAGAAAATCCTATTCATTATACCTTTTGGGACAATACATAAAAGACAATGAAATCAAGAGAGGTTTGAAGACATTTGCATTTTACTTACACCACTGTATATCTGGAAAGGTCCTCTTTAATTCATAGAGTCAGTCATAGAAAATAAAATGGGACTTAAGACTAAAATGATTTTTTCTTTCTTTGCCATAGGGCCCATGTGCTCATGGAGAGAGAAAGACAGAGGGAAAGTGAGAAATCACTCTCGGGGGAATGGCTATGCTGCAATCCCTTCTCCTCATTCTTCTCTTGGGACTTTGGGCATGCACACCTGGCATGATTTTCAAGCCTCCAGGTCCAGGAATTGAACTGCGGTCAGATTTTGGTTCTTGTATACTGTGTTGTGAAATACTCAAGTGCAACAGATCACACAGCTATTTGAATATCAAAAAGCAAAACCAAAAGCAAATGACAATTTATTAAAAATAAGAAATTGTTAACGTCTGGTAAAAATCAGCCAATTTTGCATAATGCTGACATAGCTACTATTAGACTATTACTGTCAATATTCATAATTCAGTAATGCACCTTCATCTGTTAATGATACAAAAAATACTAGGGGCATATCAAGCACTATGTGAAAATTTTACAGCATGAACATTTTAATAGCATAAGTTTTAAATACATTAAAAATTAGTTAAAATGGTACATTTATGGTTATGTGAACCCTGCTTGGTAAGAAAACCTGATCTAAGGAAAAGTGCTAACTAATTAACATGGCATAGAACTTATATTCCATTAAATTGGACTCCCTGTTTCATAAAAGTAATATGAATCCAATAAAACATTTTAATGTGCGACTGAAGTTTTGGTGTAAGAGGTTTGCAAGACTGTACTTTGATAAAGTTTCATAATTTAAAATCCAAACATTTATAGTTGACAAATTAAAAAACAATTAGACATGGTTTTAATGTTTTCTTTTTTCTAAAGGCAGGATCTCACTGTGTTGTAATTCTCCTTTTTCAGTCTCTGAAGTAACTGGGACCACAGGTGTTTATCACCATGCCTGGCTTTTAAGGTGGGTCAGGAATCAAACCTGGGCCTTCCATGTGACCTCAGCCTGTCAAGCAGCAACATCTGTAAGTACAGGCTACCATGGCTGGGCCTGCAATATTTTCTTTTATAAACTTTATAAAACTTTATTTTTGTTTTTTTGGTTTTTTTCTAGTTTTTACTACAGGGCATGTATACTCGCCTGAGAGAAAGAGAGAGAGAGGGAAAGTGAGAAATCACCACTCAGGGCAAAGGCCTCCCACAATCCCTTCTCCTCCATTCTCCTCTCAGAGTTTGGAGCATGACACACACACGCACGCACGCACCAGGTGTGATTTTCAAGCTGCCAGGTCCAGGACTCAAACCACACAGTCAACTATGTGAGATCCAGCCACCTTAATGGCTACCCCACCAGGGAGCCCTTTTGTTTTAATTTTAATGAAAGAGAAAGAGAGAAAGAAGCATTTTGACAGTCTTGCGAAGTCAGAATGCTCCTTCCTCAGCCTCCAAGTTAGTTAGGACTACCGGCATAGGCCACCACACCTGAACTATTTAAGCTGGGCCAGGAACGAAGCACAAGCCCTATGTGTGGCCTCTGCCTCAGGCACCAGCACTCTACTACTCGAACTACTGTGTCTGGATCCTATACACAAGAGACTTTTAAAAATTTGTTGAAAAACAAAATTAAACTATAAGTTTATTTTGGTGCAAAAAAATTTGAAATCCATGTGTAGTTTTTTTCATAATACATATTATTCATGAACTTTCTGAAAGCTCTCATATAACTTTTTAGAAGAATCCTAGTCCAAAACTGAGAGCCAGCAGGTAGAACAGAGGTTAAGGCAGCTGGATCCCACATGGCTGGCTGCCCAGTTCAAGTCCTAAACCCATTGGTTTGTAAAACACACTGGGCACATGTGCATATATGCCCAAAATCCTGAAAGGAGAAGGGATTGCTGTATGGACATCCCCCGTGGGGAGTGTTTCCTCACTTTCCCTCATTTCTCCAAAGAGTTTGTGCACCCTATAGTAAACTAAAAATAATAATAATAATAATAATAATAAAATATTTTTTAATTCAATTTTAATTTTTTTAAAAATTTTTATAAATGAGACATATAATGTTACCTTGGTATACATTTTCAAGGCCTAAAAATGTCATCGCTGACAATATTTTGAAGTAGGCTTCAAGTCAATATGGTGGCTTAAGTACCAGGAGCCTACCTAAAAGTATAGAAAGCTGGGCCAGCCAGCTCTATAGGCTAGTGTTGAAGAGAGCCAGATTCCACAAGGCCAGTTTTGATCCCAAATCCAGTGGCTTGAAAGACATGCTGGGTATGTGTGTGTGCATGCCCAAAACTCTCAATAGGATGGTGAAAAGGAGAAGGGACTGCAGTATGACTATACTCCATTATGGGTGTGTTTTTGTTCTCTCTCTCTCTCTCTCTCTCTCCCCCCCCTTCCCCCCCAACCCGGTGAACATACATGCTATCTGGCAATTTAAAAAAATTAATATGTAAATGAAGTTAACGATAAAGGATTTCACAATCCAAGACTCTGCCATCTGGAGAGAGCAAACATCACGATAGTTAAAAGACTGTTTAGGATATGTCAGCCACTTACTGATATATGTGACCTTGAAAAAGTACTTAAATCTTGAGACCAGCAGATGGCATAGGGTTACACTACTGAACTCCCACGTAGTGGACTGTGGTCAGAGTCCTAGACCTGGTGGCTTCAAACTCATGCCAAGCACGTGTGCGTGCATGCCCAAAATCCCGAGAGAAGAATAGAAGAGAAGGAACTGTGGCGTGGTCAACCCTCTGGGGGTGATTCTCTCTCTCTCTCTGGTGAGCACATGCGCCCTATAGCAAAAATCTCTCTCAAAAGCAAAAAAGAAGGTACTTAAATCTCACTTCTTTTCTGAACAGTAAAATAGAGGTAATAGTTGTTATTTCATTGGATGGCTGCATAGATTGAGATGATACAGACCCTGTTAACAAGATTAAGAATTTATTATTATTCTCATTATAAACAACTTTTTGTTAAAACACCCTACTGTCAAATATTAAAACAATGATTTCACTTTTTAAAGTATTATTTTATCTAACTTTATTTATTATTATTTTCCAGTCTGAACAGAGAGACAGAGAAAGAAAGAGAAAGTGAGAAAGGAAGTCACCAAGTCTGAGACTTGAACTGCGGTCTGCCACGTGGGAGTCCAGTGCCTTTAACTATCACATCACCTGCCAGTTCCATGATTTTACTTTATAAACTGCATTTCATGGTGCTCTAAGTAAAAATATTCTCAGTTAAAATATTCTGTTAGGAGGACTAGCAAATGGCATAAAGGTTATGTTGCTGGATTCCCACATAGTTGACCACAGTTCGAGTCCCAGACCCAGCGGCTTACACTCACACCAGGCACATGTGTGTGCATGCCTAGAATCCCAAGAGGAGAATGGAGGAGAAGGGATTGTGGAATCACCATCCTACCTGGAGGGGATGAGGGGGGATTTCTTGCTTTCTGTCTCTCTGTCTCTCCAGTGAGTACATGCACCCTTTAACAAAAATCTCTCTTAAAAAAAAAATGTTGTTAGGATAAGTTGATTTTATTCACACAAATGTATTTCTTTAGTATTCTCTGAAAAGTTTGTATTTTTAATTTTTCCATTGACTTCCATAATTTTGTTTCTACTATAAAATTCTCCAAGTGTGATACTGAGTCAGGAGAAAGGTAGAAAATGAAAACAAGAAAGTAGACTAGAGCATCTGCCTATGTGGCTAAATAAAAAAATTTAAAAAAATAAAAATACAGGGCAGAAAATTCCCTGCCCAAGATAATCTAGGCAGGAGATTACTAAGGAATGTCTAGCTGATTAAGCCACACTTGACATAGCCAATAAGAAATCAGTGGGTTCAGCCACATTTGATAAGAACAATCAGTGGGTCCAGCCAATGATCACGCAGCATGACCTAGATTAAGAAATTAAAAATTTCAGGGCCAGTAGGTGGTGTGGTGGTCAAGGGCACTGGACTCCCACATGTTCAGCTGCAGTTCAAGTCCCAGATGGCTTGCTTTCTCACTTTCTTTCTCTCTCTCTCTCTCTCTCTCTCTCTCTCTCTCTCTCTCTCTCTCTCCCCCCTCTCTCTCCACCCCCCCCTCCTTCTCTCCCTCCCTCCTTCCCTCCCTTTCTGGTCAAATTAAAATAAATAAACAAATGAAGTTAAATAAAATCATCCTTTTTAAAAAAAATTATAAACCTCACAGAATATAACTGCTGGGACCTTTGAGGCTCTCTCTGTCCACTCAGACCCACTCCTACTTCTCAGGAGTATACTATCGCTTTTCTTTTACTTACATAAGCTCCCTTTTCCTCTCGCTATCAGCATGCTTCATTCAATTCTTTGTCTAAAACACAAGAACCTGGATATCATTGCAGAAGCCAGCTGACAGCGTTACGAGTCACTGACACGTTCTCCTCTGTGTGTCAGTGTTATCAGAGGGAAAGCTGGGGAGTGCTGTGATGGCATCTCGGTTCTTGGGCCCAGATCTCTACGATTAGACCTGTCCTGTGATACAAAGGAAGCCAGGCCCTTGAGAAAACTACGAAAAACTGAAGTTTTACTCAGTACACTCAGGAGAGGCCAGAGCAAACAAGTTGCCAGGGGACAACTGCACCCAGAACCGGGTTAAGGTATTACTGTCATGGTGGGATCTTGTCACGAATACTTAAGAGGGGAGGGCTATCACTACAGCCTGCTCGATCATTCATTTTTTACACGTTTTGCTGCACTTGTGCACTTCTTGCCTGATGATGGGAACTCAAGTGCCTAGCAGGGGAAGTTCTATGCATGCCAGAGTGGACTTTGAAGGTGTGAGCGTGTACACAGCAACTATTTTGCCCATCCTGGTCTGACACCTCCAGAGGAAGGTGAAATGCTGGTCAAACAGCTGGGAGGGTTGGGAACCAGCAGTTAGCGTAATGGCTATGTCGCTGGACTCCCACGTAGTCGACCGCGGTTCGCGTCTCGGACCCGGTGGCTTACAACTCACGCCGGGCGCGTGTGCGTGCGTGCCCAAGATCCCGAGAGGAGAATGGAGGAGAAGGGATTGCGGCGTGACCATCCCCCCTGGGGGGTGATTTCTCGCTTTCTGTCTCTATGTCTCTCTCTGTCTGTCTGGCGAGCGCACGCGCCCTATAGCAAAAAACCTCTCCAAAAAAAAAAAAAAAAAAAAAAAAAAAAAACAGCTGGGAGGGTATCTGCGGGCACATGCACTGTTGCAGGAGGGGAAGAAAGTTATGTTCTCCAGGTCCTCTAATGGCAGTTTAGGCAGTAAAAGACAGATAAGCTTTCCTTACTGGCTCAGGGGTCTGGCTGTGACCCGATGATGAGTGATGTGATGTGCCGGCACCCCGGACGCTGGAGTCTCAGGACTTCCTGCTCATATCTGACTACCTGTAACATGAGGAAATATGCTATCTTCGTTGATATGAACCTTGTTTACATATGCCAATAGCTCACCATAACTCTGATAAGAAACAGTAATAAAATATTTATAATATCTGCATATGAAACATGGATTCCTTAGGCAAAGGGGTGTGAAAAGATAGATTTTAAGTAGTGATTAGGGATCAGCAGATGGAGTAATGGTTATGTCACTGGACTCCCACAGTCAGTACTAATCTCTGACTGAGCAGCTTAAAACTCACATGGGGGGGGTGGGGGGGCAGCAGGTGGCGTGATGGTTAAGGGCGCTGGACTCTCACATGGTCGACTGCAGTTCAAGTCCCAGATCTGAAGGCTTACTTCCTCATTTTCTTTCTCTCTCTTTCTCTCTCTCTCTCTGGTCAATTTTAAATAAATAAATAAAGATAAATAAAATAATTCTTAAAAAAAAAAAAAAAATCAACAGGTACGTGTGTGTACATGCCCAAAATCTCAAGAGAAGAATGGAAGAGAAGGGATTGTGGCATGGCCATCCCCCTGGGGGGGAGGGGGGAAATTTCTCATTTTCTGTCTATCTGTGAGCACATGTGCCCTAAAGCAAAAATCTCTCTCAAAATAAATAAATAAATTATTGGATTAGTTGAGCAAAGAATGTAAGAAAAGAAGACAAGAGAAAGCCCAAGCTGTTCAAAATGCAGGGAAAGGCACCCCACTGTAGGCAAATGTGAACAGACAACTAGCATGGATGGAAATAGCAGGAAACAAAATTACCTAATTGAAACTCAATAAAACATTAAAAAAGGTTCCTGTATAAGAATTTAGAGTAACAAACATTTTTAGGGTACTTATATTCCAGCCAGAACTGTTGCTAATAGAGTCAGCCTATCTTACCTGGAATGGCAAATCTCTTTACAGAAGAATCTGATTCATCTATGATCCTAAAAATGATTTGGACAGTTTATATGTCTCTGTCTTGACTCCTCTTTCCCTAATTCTCTAATACTGAAGAGATCTCATCTTAATTCCCAAGTAAAATAAAAAGAAAGAAAAAAGTCAAGAGTAAAGGAATTCATCTTCTAGGTGAAATCTATTTGTGCATTGTTACAAATAAAACAAACCATTTAACTTTATATTGGACCCTCACCTGAGGCTGTCTAAGCAAAATCACTAGTCAACTACCCAGTCACTGAACTCCCTATATTAACTGTCTATCCATTAGGAAGAAATTTAAGTTCTTATTTCAAAAAAGAAACTGAGTAGAACCCCCTAAAATGGGATGGGCCCTTGGTTTACGCTTCTGTTAAGAAACAAGTGAAAATCCCCCAACTGAAAAATCAATAAGCACTGAACTGAAAATAAAATGCTTTTGGGCCAGTAGGCACGGTGGTTAAGGTACTGGATCCCACATGGCTGACTGGAGTTCCAGTCCTGGACCTGGTGGCTTAATCAACACAGCTCAGGAAACAGCAGGTGGTATGGTACTTAAGGTAATGGACTCCCAACATGGCTGACCATGGTTCGAGTCCTAGACCTGGTGGCTTGCTTCCTCTCTTTCTCTCTCTCTCTCTCTCTCTCTCTCTCTCTCTAGTGAATGCATGTGCCCTGTAGTAAACAGAAAAATAACAATAAATAGAATTAAATAAGTAATTTTTGTTTAAAGAAAAATGCAGGGCACCTACGTACATGTGCCCAAAATCCCAGGACAAGGGAACCAGCAGTTAGCATAATGGTTATGTCACTGGACTCCCATGTAGTCGACCACGGTTCGCGTCCCGGACCCAGTGGCTTAAAACTCACGCCGGGCGTGTGTGTGTGCATGCCCAAGATCCCGAGAGGAGAATGGAGGAGAAGGGATTGCGGCGTGGCCATCCCCCCTGGGGGGTGATTTCTCGCTTTCTATCTCTCTCTCTCTCTCTGTCTGTCTGGCGAGCGCACGCGCCCTATAGCAAAAACCTCTCCAAAAAAAAAGAATTATTTTATTTATTCATTCATATATCTTAATTTGACCAGAGAGAGAGAGACAGACTGAGAGAGAGAGAAAGTGAAAAAGAAACTACCAGGTTTAGGACTCAAACCGTGGTTGGCCATGTGGGAGTGTCCAGCACTTTAATCACCACACCACCCGCTGGCCCCAAGGGAAGATAAAGTTTTAACTACAATATTTAAGATGTTTTACAGAATGGAAACCGCTGGCTGTGAGCACACAGACTCCAGGTTGAATGATGCCAGAAACCTGGACAGAAACTAAGGACTCCCCAATCAAGAAAGCCCACAATTAATCACTGAACTGATCACATGCCTGGGGCCCCACCCCCACCTCCCCACACAGAACATTAATTTTGCCCTTCAAAACCTATATAGGTAACTCCTCAGGGAGACCAGGCCTTTTCAGCATGAGCTGCCCACTCTCCTTGCTTTGCACATTGCAATAAAGCAGTACTTTCCTTCATCGCACCATACGCGTACAGTTTGGTTTGTAGTGCTTGGGTAAACGACCAGCTAGCTAAAATATGGTGGGCATACAGGAACATACCCAAGATCCAACAGACTGGAGGAAGTAAGTCAAGGGCCTGATCAGCCCTTGCGGAGGGTACTCAATTCTCTTTCTTTCTCTCTCGTACACTTGCATATGCCCTATCGTGAGTGAAGAAAAACAATTTTAAATTTTTTTATTAGATTAAAACCACATGGTCAGCCATGTGGGAAACCAGTTGTTTTTTGTTTTTTTTTTTTTTTTTGTGAGAGGTTTTTGGTATAGGGTGTGTGCGCTCACCAGAAAGACAGAGAGACACAGAGAGACAGAAAATGAGAAATCACCCCCCAGGGGAGATGGCCACGCCACAATCCCTTCTCCATCCCTTCTCCTCCATTCTCCTCTAGGAATCTTGGGTATGCACGCACACATGCCAGGCATGAGTTTAAGTTACCAGGTCCGGGACTCAAACCATGGTTGACTACATGGGAGTTCAGCGAAGTAGCCATTACACCATCTGCTGGTCCCTAGGACCCAGCTCTGTTAACCAGCACACCAATGAGCCAGGCCAAAACAGTATTTTTTTTTTTTTTAAGAGACAGGTTTTTGCTATAGGACATCTGTACTTGTCAGAGAGAGAGAGAGAGAGAGAGAAACAGAAAGCGAGAAATCAGCCCCCGCCCCCCTGGGGGTAGTGGCCACGCTGCAGTCTCTTCACCTCTATTCTCTTTTTGGGATTTTGGGCATGCGTGCACATATGTCTAGTGTGTCTTAAGTTGTCAGGTCCAGGACTCAAACCACAGTCGACTGCATGGGAGTCCAACACTATAACCATTATGCCATCTGCTGGTCCTATTTTTTTTTTTTAAACGAGAGGTTTTTTTGTTTTGTTTTGTTTTGTTTTGCTGGGGCCAGCAGGTGGCATGGCGTTGGACTCCCACGTGTCAACCACATTTTGAGTCTCGGACCTGGCAACTTGCTTTCTTGCTTTCCCTCTCTCCCTTTCTCTCCCTCTGTCCTTCTTTGGTCAAATTAAAATAAAGGTAAATAAAGTAATTTTTTTAAAAAAGAGAGATTTTTGCAATAGGACACGTGCGCTTGCTGGAGAAACAGAAACGAGAGACAGAAAGCAAGAAATCTGAGGGGACGGCCACACCAAAATCCCTTCTCCTCCATTCTCCTATCGGGATTTGGGGCATGCAGATACACACACCCAGCATGAGTTTTTAGCCGTCAGGTCTGGGACTCAAACAGCAGTAGACTACGTGGGAGTCCAGCAAGACGACCATTACGCCATCTGGTGGCCCCCAAAACAGCATTTTTTACTTCCATTGCTGACTGCTCCTTGCTAATGTATAGAAACAGATTTTTGTATATTACTCTTAATGAAGTACTTTTAAAAATTTGCAGAAAATGGAATTAAAGTATTAGTTTCAGTTCAAAAACAAATGTGAAATCCATGCATAGCTTTTTCTTAAGAATGCATTTTCCATTAATTTTAGACCTCGTATATTCAATAACCTTGCTACACTCATTCATTAGTCTTTCTACACAATCAGGTCACCTGTGAAAAGGACAGCTTTTTGTTTTTTGTTTTTTGGAGTTTTTTTTGAGAGTTTTTTTTTTTTTTTTTTTTTGCTATAGGGCGCATGCCCTCGCCAGACAGAGAGAGACAGAGAGAGAGAGAAAGCGAGAAATCACCCCCAGGGGGGATGGCCACGCCGCAATCCCTTCTCCTCCATTCTCCTCTCGGGCTCTTGGGCATGCACGCGCACTCAGATGTGCCCGGCATGAGTTTAAGCCACCAGGTCCGGGACACAAACCTCAGTCGACTACATGGGAGTCCAGTGACATAGCCATTACGCTAACTGCTGGTCCCGAAAAGGACAGTTTTATTCCTTCCTTTCAAATCTGAATACCATTTATTTCCTTCTCTTTCTTGATTACGCTGTCTAGAACTCCCAGAGCAATGCTGAAGAGGACTGTAGTGGACATTTCTGTCTTTTTTAAGTGGTAAGTTTTCTTTAACATGTACAAGACCACTTAGAGGTTTTTATAGATGCACATTATCAGATTTTAAAAGTTCACTTCTATTCCCAGGTTGCAGAGGGTTTTTTCAATAAAGATGATACTAGGACTGACCCCATAGCATAGTGGATATGTGCTGCACAGAGAAAGGCAAATCTCATATGGCCATCCAGGGTTCAAGTCCCAGCCCTGACAGCTTGAAAAACATACCAGGCACGAGCCTGTGTTCCCAGGATCAGGATGGAATGGACAACTGGAGGACAAAGAATTACAATGTGGTCAGGCTCTGTTGGCGGGTTCTCTCTCACACATACACATGCATGCCTAAGTGTACCCTTAAGATTTCTGGCAGGTGGGACCAGCAGTTGGCATAATGGCTATGTGTCGCTGGACTCCCATGTAGTTGACTGCGGTTCAAGTCCCGGACCCGGTGGTTTAAACTCACGCCGGACACATGTGTGTGCATGCCCAAGATCCTGAGAAGAGAATGGAGGAGAAGGGATTGCGGCATGGCCATCCCCCCTAGGGTGTGGTTTCTCGCTTTCTGTCTCTCTGTCTCTGTCTTTCTGGCGTGCACATGCCCCCTATAGCAAAAACCTCTGGGGGGGGGGGGGGAGAAAATGATAAAGATTTTGGGCAGGTTCAAGTCCCACACCTGGTGGCCTAAAACTCACACCAGGCACATGTATATGTGTGCCCAAAATCCTCAGAGAATAGAGGAGAAGAAACTGTGGCATGGCCATCCACCCTGAGGGTGACTTCTCACCCTCACTTTCTGTCTCTGTCTTTCTGGCAAGGGCTCATGCCCTACAGGGGGAAAAAAGAAGATCTTAAAAAAATGATATTAGATTTTATTAAATAGTTTGTCTGGATCTACTGAGATGATCATGTGATTAACACATGAATTGCACTGATTGATTTTTTTGAATGTTAAACCAACCTGCATTCCCGGGATATAGCATAGTTATAACATCATTAGAATTTTAGTATACACATAGTACCCAACTTAAGATGGTTTGGCTTAGAATTTTGGGACTTTATGGTGGTGCAAAAGCAATAAAAGTTCGTAGAAACTGTATTTGTAGTGCCCATATTAACACTGTTAACACTGTTTTCCACTTTCAGTACAGAAGTCTATAAATTACCTGAGATATAAAATGAACATTGTGTTGAAAGGTTTTGCCCTACTGAAGCTAACCCAAGTGTTCTAAGCACATTTAAGATAGCCCAGGCTAAGTTATGATGTTCAATAGGTTAGGTTTATTACACGTATTTTTGATTTGCGGTATTTCCCATTGATGGTGGGTTTATTGGGAAGTAAACCCTACTCTATGTCAAGGAGTATCTGCACTGTTGAATTATATTTGCTAAAACTTCATTTAGATTTTCATAACTATATTTTGTAATAAGTATTGGTCTACAGTAATTTTTATAATGCCTTCATCTGGCTCTGGTACCCCAGTAATGCTAGTATCATAAACTTTGAAAAGGATATCCTCCATTTCAGTATTTTTTTTTTTTTTTTGAGAGAGATTTTTGTTATAGGTTGTGTGCACTTGCCAGAGAGACAGAGAGACAGAAAATGAGAAATCACCCCCCGGGGCGATGGCCATGCCACAATCCCTTCTCTTCCATTCTCCTCTCAGGATCTTGGGCATGCACATACATACATGTGTCTGGCATGGGTTTAAAGTCGCTCGGTCCAGGACTTGAACTGCAGTTGACTACGTGGGAGTCCAGCGACATAGCCATTACACTAACTGCTGGTTCCCAAGACCATTCTTTTTATGGCTTGAATCCTTTTGAATTTATTGAGCCTTGTTTTATGGCCCAGAATATAGTTTATCTTAGTAAAACTTCTTTGTGACTTTGTGAACAAATGTGTGTTCCACTGTCCTTAGTGGAGTGGTCTATAAACATCATCAGGTCAGGCTGAGTAACAGTGCTATTCAAGCCTACTAAATCTTCAGTGATATCCATTTGTTGTATCAATTATTGAGAGGGATTACTGAAATCTCCAATAATAACTGCAGATTTCTCAATTTTTCTTTCCATTTTTATTAGCTTTTGCTTCATGTGTCTTGAAGTTCTGTAAATAGGTTCATAGGGACTTAGTGTTGCTATCTTCTCTTAATTAACTGACCCCTTTATCACCGAGAATTAAATGACCTTTTCTGTGCATGGTAATATTCCTTGCTCTGGAATCTCCTTTACCTGATATTAAATAACCACTCCAAGTTTCTTTTTGGATTACCATGTGACCATTTTTTTTTTCATTCTTTTACACTTAACTTATTTGTGTTTATATTTAAACTATCTTATAGGCAAGAATAGTTGAATCTTACTTTTCTATGCAATCTGACAACCTTAGCCTTTAAGTGCACATTTAATGTGATGATTCACAGTCAATGTGATCATTCATACGTGCCTGTGCATTTGGTTAGATTTGAGTCTAACATCTTGCTATTGTTTTACATTTGTCTCATTAGAGTTTTGTTCCTTTTTATCTTTTCTTGCTTTCTATTTGATTAATTAATCTGTGTAATTTCATTTTATCTCCCCCTTTTTTGGCTTACTAGTTATAATTGTTTTGCTATTTTAGTGACTGCTCTAGAATTTGAAACATACCCTTAACTTTTCACGGTGTACCTTCAAGTAATATTAAACCACCTCATTTACAGTATAAGACCCTTACGGGACCAGCAGATGGCGTAATGGTTAAATCACTGGACTCTCACATGGCCAATCATGGTTCAAGTCCCAGACCCAGCACCTTGAAACTCACACTTGGTGCATGTGCATATGTGCCCAAAATCCTGAGAGGAGAATAGAGGAGAAGGGACTGTGGCATGGCCATCCCCCCTAGGGGGTGATTTCTCATTTTGTTTCTCTGGCAAACGCATGTGCCCTATAGCAAAAATCTCTTAAAAAAAAAAAAAAAAAAAAAACCTTACAATAGTATAATTCCATTTCTCCCTCTCTATTTTCAAGATATGGTTGTCATGCATTTTACTTCTTTTTTTTTTTTTTTTGGAGAGGTTTTTGCTATAGGGCGCGTGCGCTCGCCAGACAGACAGAGAGAGACATAGAGACAGAAAGCGAGAAATCACTCCCCAGGGGGGATGGTCACGCCGCAATCCCTTCTCCTCCATTCTCCTCTCGGGATCTTGGGCACGCACACACACGCACCCTGAATTTTAAGCCACCAAGTCTGGGACACGAACCGCGGTCGACTACGTGGGAGTCCAGCGACATAGCCATTACGCTAACTGCTGGTTCCCCATGCATTTTACTTCTATGTATATTATAAACCCCACAAGAGCTTGTTAGTGCTTTCAGTTTAAACGATTATCTTTTTGTACAAACATTATTTAATTTTTTAAAATAAATCATGGTTTTGCCTTAGGCACGTGCAATCACCAGAGAGAGAGAGAGACAGTGAGAAACAAAGTGAGAAATTATCCCCAAAAGGACGACCACACCGCAATCCCTTCTCTTTCATTCTCCTCCCAGGATCTTGGACATGCGTATACATGTGCCCGGCATGATTTTCAAGCCACTGGATCTGGGATTCGAACCACAGTCAGCCATGTGGAAGTCCAGTGACATAACCACTATGCCATCTGCAGCCCCTAATTATTTATTTAAGTTTATTTACCATTCTTTAAAGAATTATTTTATTTAACTTTATTTATTTATTTTAATTTGTCCAGAGAGGGACAGAATGAGAGAGGGAGACAGGAAAAGTGAAAAAGTAAGCCACCAGGTCTGGGACTCAAACTGCAGTCAGCCATATGAGAGTCCAGCGCCTTTAACCACCATGCCACCTGCCAGCCCCCACCCCATTATTATTATTTTATAATTTGCTACAGGGCACATGCAGTCACCAGAAACATAGAGAGAAAGAGAAGAAGAGAAAGAAAGTGTGAAAGCAAGCCACCTGGTCCAGGGCTCAAACTGTGATGGGTCATGTGGGAGTCCAGCACCTTACCACCATACCACCTGCTGTGCTTTTTGTTTTTTTAGTTTTTTGGGTTTTTTTTCCCAAGAGATTTTTGCTATAGGGAACATGCACCACCAGAGAGAGAAAGAGAAACAGACAGAAAGCAAGAAGTCACCCCTCGGGGGAACGACCTCGCTTCAATCCATTCTCCTCTCAGGATTTTCGGCACACATACACGTGCCTGGGGTGAGTCTTAGGTCTCTACATCTGGGACTCAAACCACAGTCAGCCACGTGGGAATCCAGCACTACACTACCTGCTGGCCCCGTTTTTTATGTTTTTATACTCTTTTTCTCTGTTTCATTCTGGTTAGTTTCTATTGTTATGCCGTAATCATTTTTTCTATAATGTCTAATTTGTCTCACCCAATATATTTCTCATCTCAGATGCAGTTTTCATACTTGTAAGTTTAATATGGGTCTTTCTGAATCTTCTGTATCTCTATGAACAGAGAGAGTACAGTTATAACAACTGGTTTTAATCTCCTTTGCTCATTCTCACATTTAAAACAGTGCTGTGCCAATCTGTATTATTATCCTAATTGTGAGTCATATTTTCATGCCTCTTTACATACATAGTAATCTTCAACTGAATGACATACATTTTTAATTGTACCTTGTTGTGTGCTGAATACTTTTCATTCCTACAAATCCTGAATTTTTCTGATGTACAGTTAAGTAATTTGAAAGCAGCCTGTTCAAGTCTTGCTTTTATTTTATTTATTTTAAGCTTGCTAGAGGGTACATACACTTGCTAGAGACAGAGAAAGGAAGAGAGAGACAGACAGAGAAAGTGAGAAAGCACTCCCCAGAAAGGATGACCACTCTATAATCCCTTCTCTTCCACTCTCCTCTCGGGATTCTGGGAATGCACACACATGGACCCACCATGTTTTTCAAACTGCTGGGTCCAGTACTCAAACCATGCAGCTGACCATGTGGAATCTAGCTGCCTTACCCACCCTACACCCTTGCTGGACCTCAAGTCTTGTTTTTGTAATTTGCTAAGTTGTTCCAGAGTAGCAACATCCCTCAACTCAAGGGATCTGGCAGGATCCACATTCCAGTTTTCACTTCTAATGCCACATTCTGGAAAATCACTCAAAGCAGTAGGCTGGAGCAAATGTAATGGTCACCTTATGTTTCTCACCTCCTACACATCTTTACTTCCTGATATCTAATGTCTTAAGAACTACTGTTTCCATGTATTTTTGGGGGAGAAGGATGGAACTTTTCCAAGAGAAAGACATATATAATCCTTTACTCTGTATGGACAGATGCAGAAGTCCCCACCCATCTTTGCATGTTTAATCTCTCTTCCTATTTAAAGTAAGTTTCTTGAAAACAAGGCTGGGTGGGGATGGCAGGTGGCAGGTGGCATGATTGTTAAAGGCACTGGATTCTTCCATGGACAATCACAGTTCAAGTACCGGACCTGGGGACTTGCTTTCTCCTTTTCCCTTTCCTTCTCTTTCTATGTGTGTGTGTGTGTGTGTGTGTGTGTGCGCGCGCGCGCGCGCGCCTGTTCAAATTAAAAAATAATAACAAATGTAAGTAAATAAATAAATAATTGTTTAAAAAGAAAAAAAAAAAGACTTGGGTTTTGCTTTTCTATCTAACCTGACAATCTCTGCCTTTAGTTAAAGTGTTTAGATCATTAATATTTAATGAAATTATCAATATGCTTAGACTTAAGTCTACTGTTTTGCAATCTTTTGACCCATCCATTATTTTCTTTTTCATCTTTATCTTCCTTAATTTGGACTGATTATTTTTAGTATTCCATTTTATCTCCTCTATAGACTTATTAAAAAAATTTTCCTTATTTTGTTTTATAGCAATTGCTCTAAAATATATACAGCTCATTTTCAAATATATCATACCGCTTCATGCATTGTATAGGCCCATAACAATTCTATACTTCCTCTCCTGACCTATTTTTTATACTACTGACATCAATTTATTTCTATATAATGTTATAGCCCCCAGGGCACTGTAAATATTTTTGCTTTAGTCCTTTATCTCTTAAAGAGTTTAACAATGAAGAAAATTGTAATATTTACCTCATATTTTATCACTTTTTTCCCAAGATCCAAATTTCCATTCTAAGTATATTTTTTCTACCTAAAGAACTTCCTTTAACAAATCTTTTTTTTTTTTTCTGTATTTGCCAGAGGGTACATGTACTCACCAGAGAAAGAGAGACAGCAAGACAAAGTCAGAGGGGGGGAAAAAAGAGATAGCAACCCCCCAACAGGGCAAGGTCATGCTGCGATCCCATCTCCCTTTCTCCATCTTGTCAGGATTTTAGGCACACACACACATGGCCTTAACCACCATGCAACGTGCTGGCCACAAGCACTGAAATTTTCCAGTATTCCTTCCACCACCGCTTTCCAACGTCACTTCGGTATAGTTGGAGAAGATACTTTGTAGGACTGTAATTGCTTAAAATGTATTGAAACCTGTTTTGTGGCCTAACAATCCTGTGAATGTTTTAGGTATACTTGAGAAGAATGTGTATTCTGCTATTACTGGGTGTACTGCTTATGACTATAAGGTCTAGTCAGCTTATACTGCCATTCAAGTTCTCTACTGCCTTACTATCTTCTGTCTCATTGTTCTATCCACTACTGAAGGTGACACAAGTATTTTAATCTTTGATTGAATGACAAAAAGTGTGTATTTTACATTGTTGGGTCCTAAATTGTATTTCTCTAAATAGTGTTCTGATGCCATTACATTACCTGGAATCACTTGGATCTTCCCAGTGTCCCATGAATTACAAGGTCTTTCACTCTGAGTTACAGAAACAAGAACTACTTCTAGCCTTTTGTTAAGCTTGTGTAAGAAAATTGTTTTTCTTACTGCTTTCCAGTAGTTTCTTCTCTGGTTTTGGGTAGGTCCAGTCATGCATCTACAAATCAAAACTCAGCCAGAGACTAAAGAACCCTCTGCAGGGACCAGCAGTTAGCGTAATGGCTATGTCGCTGAACTCCCATGTGGCCGACCACGGTTCGAGTCCCAGACCTGGTGGCTTAACCTCACGCCAGGAGCATGTGCGTGCATGCCCAAGATCCAGAGAGGAGAATGGAGGAGAAGGGATTGCGGTGTGGCCAACCCCCCTGGGGAGTGATTTCTCACTTTCTATCTTTCTGGCGAGCACACGCACCCTATAGCAAAAACCTCTCCAAAAAAAAAAAAAAAAAACTCTCCAAAAAGAACCCTCTGCAGAACTCCAGAATGCATGCATACTTACACATGTTCTCTTGCTTTTGACGTGTTCTCTCTACTGCCCTCTACCCACCCCTAGATCCTCTTTCTCTGGTACTCTGCCCTGCAATTGTAACCAGACCTTGGTTTATCTTTGTCTCCTTATCTCAATAAGACTACTGGCTCTACTTTGGTTCTTCCTCCTTGCCCTGTGCAGTAAACTGCCTCTAGGCTCTACAGCAAAATGATTCAGCTGATGGGCTTTAGTTTATTGGCTTCCATTCCCTCAGGGATTATAGTCTGATTCTGCCACCAGATTGTGTCTAAAAACCATTGTCTACATATTTTGTGTTCTCAAGCTATTTAAAGAGGAACAGTATATTTTTGCTTCATAATAAATTATCCCAATTTATTGGCTTTAAAAAAACAAACAAGTATTTTTTTTTCCACACAATTTATCAGGATTGGAAATCAGGAAACAGTTTAGCTGAATGGTTCTGGCTCAGGATCTCTCCTGAGAATGCAATCAACATGTCACTGGGGCAACAGTCTGGAAGTTTGTCTAGGGCTGGAAGATCGGCTTCCAAGAAGGCTCACTCACATGCTACTGGCTAGAGGCCTCAGTTCCTTGTTGGCTGTTGGTAGGAGGCTGGAATTTCTCACCAAATGGGTTTTTTCACTGGGCTGATCACAATATGACAGCTAACTATTCTCAGAGGGAGCAAGCAGAGAGAGAGAGACAAGGAATACAAGCAAAAATGCAGAAGCCACAATGTGTTTTATAACCATTCCTTAGAAAGGATTCATCATTTCTGCCATGTTCTGTTGGTGACACAGACCAACAAGCGTGCAAGAGGATTACACAATGGTGGAAATATCAGAATGCAGGCATCATTAGGGGCTGACTTAGAAGGCACCCCACACATAGGATGAATCCAGTCCCTATTACGCCAATAGAGGAAAGAAAAAGTCCTTCTTACATGTTTTAGCCTCCATATGTTTAACTGTATTTTATGGCTCTAAGAGAAATGGGCAGGGGCCAGCAGGTGGCATGATGGTTAAGATGCTAGACTCTTACATGGGTGACTCCAGATCGAGTCACAGACCTGCCAGCTTGAAAATCATGCTGGACGTGTGTGCACATGTGCTCAAAATCCCAGGACAAAAATGGAGGCAAAGGGACTGCAGCCTGGACATCCCCCTCCGGGGAGTGATTTCTAACTTTCCCTCTCTCTGTCTCTCTCCTGTGAGCACATGTACACTATGGCAAAAACCTTAGCAAAGAGAGAGAGACAGGCAGGCAGGTTGTTGATTTTACACCGCCTTGAAGAAAAAAGTAACACAAGTAAGTAGCTGTAACTTTTAAGAGAAAAGAATAAAGTTCCTGGTGTCTGTGGCAAGAAAGAGGAGAGTACTTAAAGTCAATCTAGTCTTGAGAAAGTACCCAAGTACTTCCTTCCTCCAAATACTTAACTCAATCATCTGCCTAAATGTCCGCCCTCTGCCCTCCCTTTCCACCACTCCCCAGAGTTATGCAGCAATAGCAACGTTAATAGTAAAATTAATAGCAGTAGCGGTGATACCAGGACAAAGCTAAGCATTTTGCCTTTATTAATCTCAATAACACCTCACAACAAGCCTTTGCTTCTTGATAACTGAGTCCTAGCTTTATAATATACATTTTACTATCAACTTCCTAACACCTGGCTCCCTCTTGGCTGGCAGGGTCTTCCTATTCCTCTGGTGCTGAAGTTGTTTCATACGACCTGCCTTCCCATTCCACTCCAGCCACACCTTAAAGCTTCCTCTCAGCTTCCATGTTCCCTGTAACTACTACCAACCTCTGTAAAAAGAACCATCAGACTATTTAGCTCTCGAGTATCTGGATGCCAGGGGCAGGGGTGGGAGCGCACCTCTCTTGATGCTACACCTTCTTAATACTGACTTCTCCAACCCTTGACAATGGCCTGTCAAGTCTGCCTCGCAGGCTAATTCCCCAAAATTGGCCCTATTTCAGCCACTCATTTTAAAATATTACCTCACAACACATGTGCCATCTTAATCTATATTTGCTACAACTTAACGTTGAAATGAATTTTTCCCCTATGACTTAACTAATCATCAGAGAGAAAGGCTGAAAATTATATTATAGCAAACCCCTACCTACTATGGTACCCTGGAAACTAGTATATTCCTATTAGTTATTTGTTGACTAATGAATGAAAAGCATAAAAGAATGATTATAAATACTAGTTCAGAAAATTTTCCAGGGGTATAATCCAAATAATGTTATGTACTAATAAAAAAGGAAAAATGACAATGGACACATATAAGCACTCATATCATACAAAACACAAAGGAACAACAAACAGAAGCAAATCATAGAAATACAAACTAAAATACCACTTTTTGTCAGACAGATTGGCAAAGACTGAAAAATTTCTCAAGAAACTAAGGAAACAGGCATTGTCGTATACTTCCTGTGGACACAGTTTTTGTATTTCGGGTCTTTATGCATCCAATAGCTTTAGAATCCATATACCCTTTGACCAGTATTTTATTTCTAACCATTAATTAAAAGAAACTAATTGGAAAAATAAATGTATGTTCACAATGTCATTGTAGCACTACTGTAATACAAAAAATCTGCCCAGGGACCAGCAGATGGCATAATGGTGATGTCACTGAATTTCCACACAATCTACTATGGTTCCAGTCCCGGACCCAGTGTCTTAAACCTCACACCGGGCGCATGTGCGTGCATGCCCAAAATCCTGAGAGGAAAAGAGACTGCAGTGTGGCCATGCCCCCAGGGGTGATTTCTCACTTTCTGTCTCTCCAATAAGCACATGCGCCCTATAGCAAAAATCCTTAAAAAAAAAAAAAAAAAATCTGTCTAACAATAAGGGCTTGGTTAAACAAATTCTAGTATTTCAAACTAAAAAGTATTATTAAATCACTTCAGAACATTACATATCACATAGTCCCAATATTTAAATGACATACATTCACAAAAAAACATACCTGCATAGAAAAAAATCTAGAAGTATACACCCCAAAATGTTAGCAGTGATTATCTCTGTAAAAGAACAGTGGAATTTCCTTGTGATTTTTCTTCCATTTTTGCTTATTTCAACCACCTAATTTTTCTACAGCAAGCAGGGGCTGCACATGGACAATGAAATATTCATAAAAGGCAAAGCAAAAATGAAGGTCACAATTTAAAGGTGGGAAAGTACCATTATCTAAACAGAATGTTCTTATGTTTTGTAATAATAATGTCAGGCAAGGTTAATATCAAATAATTTAGTATTCAATAGCCTAATTTTCTAATTAGTTTTAGGAATGCACACACAGAAGAATCTTTTAGGAAAAGGAAAGAGAGTAACTCAGGCATTGTAAGCAAAGCAAAGATCTCCCAAACTAAAATGTGGACTTAATTCTAGTCTCAGTGTTGAAAAATCACATAGTAAAAATCTCAGTGGTTTCAAGTTGAAGATCAGCTTAAATCTTTGTTTTATGTTTTTACACATTTATTTGAGAACCTTCTCTCTCATGAGAAAGCAATCACTGTGAAAATTTTAAGAAATAAAAATCAGGGACCAGCAGTTAGCGTAATGGCTATGTCACTGGACTCCCATGTAGTCAACCACGGTTCGAGTCCCGGACCCGGTGGCTTAAACTCACACCGGGCACATCTGAGTGCACGTGTGTGCCCAAGATCCCGAGAGGAGAATGGAAGAGAAGGGATTGCGGCATTGCCATCCCCCCTGGGGGGTGATTTCTCGCTTTCTGTCTCATTGTCTCCTCTCTGTCTCTCCGGCGAGCGCACGCTCCCTGTAGCAAAAACCTCTAAAAAAAAAAAAAAGAAAGAAAGAAAGAAAAGAAATAAAAATCGTAAGTTTAAGAATTCAACTTTATATTTGGCTGAAGAGAAAGTCTTTATAGATTCTACTATTTCAAATTATGTTAACATTTCCCCTCAGGCTGGAATATTTGAGGAAATAAAACTAAAAGACAACAAAAAGGGGGGATTCTTAAGGGATTCCAGGACTACCTATCTAGTACAAGCTAGTATCTGTATCTCCAGGCACTGTTTACCATTTCTAGCCAAGGCTGGAAGAACTGATTGTGGCTGGGAAGAATATCACCTAGGAATCATTTGCAATGCCTGATTCAACATCACCTGCAACAGAGCTGGCTAGGAAATTCCCATTAGGACTAATCCATAAACTGTAATTTTCCATGAAGTTGGCTGGCGTAAAACAAGTGATCATTTCCATCTCTCTATGGCAGACTATTGAAACAAACTATTCTAACTGTGCCCATGTCATTGAAAGTCTTTTAGTGGCGCCTTCACACCCACACCACAGGTGCAAGTCAAGTTTCATAAAGCACCACTGATGCTTCCAATAGGATTCAGGAGCAGCCGTCAGTGTGCAGGAAGCACGGAGCACAGTACGATTCCTGTAAGCCAGTATTAGTAATGTCTTTGATTAAAAACTTTTTTTTTTTTGGCACAAATAAGTTTTCTAGTACAGGACAAAAAGAACAACTTTGCATAAGAGAGATTTGTTAACGGCATTCATGCAACACAGGCATCGTATAATACCAAAACGTACAACACAATTATGTGGTAACTATTGAAAAGAATGGAAACGTCCTCGCTTTAGTGACAACCCTGGCATCAATTTCATGCACTCATCCAGCAAACACACAGAAACTATTTATGTTATTTACTCTAGCACCTAGGGATATGAGAGTTAAAAAGCAAAGTCACTGTTTTCATAGAGCATATCATCTAACAAGGAAGACAGATATTAAACAAATAACACAGCTGACTCTAACTACAACTGTCATTATATCATTAAATAAAAGGGCAGGCGTTATGAGAGCCTATCTGCAGCTTGGACAAGTGAGTCAACCAGAGGGGACGGTAAGAGGGTCCAAGTAAAGAAAATCTATGTACAGCCTTTGCAGCTGGAACAAGCTTGTTTAATCTAGGAACTGAAACTCAAGTCCAGTCTGACTGAAACATTCAGGTTATTTCTTGCGCATGTACTAAGTCTGCAATGTATGGATATCCAAGTTAAGAGATTAAGCTGGTAACTGCTACATAAATCTGGAGCTCAAAAATGAAGTCTAGACCAGGCATAAACTTAGAAGTCACTGGCTTAGAGATGGTATGTGATACACAGAAGCCAGAAGAGATTTCTTAGGCAGAGTGAGTGGGACTGTGCATTGGAGGGAGGGTGGGATTAATTTCTCAAAGAAAAAAAATATCAATTATTTTTCTCTTAATCTGCAATCAAGGGACCAGCAGCTGGTGTAATGGCTATGTCACTGGACTCCCACGTAGTCCACCATGGTTCGAGTCCCAGACCCAGTGGCTTAAACTCACGCTGGGTGTGTGTGCGTGGGTGCCCAAGATCCCGAGAGGAGAGGGGATGAAAAGGGACTGTGGCATGGCCATCCCCCCCGGGGGGTGATTTCTCACTTTCTGTCTCTCTGTCTCTGTCTTTCTGGCGAATGTACACACCTTATAGAAAAACCTCTCCAAAAAAAAAAAAAAGAAAAGGTAAAATTAAATGTATAAAATTATTGGAGAAATGCCAAGACCTAAGAAAAATACTTCTTTCAGTGAGTCTGACATACTATATGCTGTAGTTTATTCAGCAGAGCACTTTTTTCTAGCATTTTCTGTGCCCTAGAAAAGGAACCTTTTTTTAACACACTGATACAACTACTTCCTAAGACTTGTCACTAGAAATGCTTTGAGCCTGCAGAACTGCCACCAACCAAAGCGACATCACAATCGCAGGCATTGTGAACACGCCAGTAAGTTTCTGGAGGGATGTGACATCGAGAACAGACACACTTTGTGCTCTGCACACTCAGCAATTATCAACTTCCAGGACTACCACTGCAGTCATTAAGCAACCTGCCCTGTACAACCTCCAGTGATGATTGCAGAGTAAGGAATTGCTCTGTGAAGTGGTGTTCAGGTTATGGTTACAGAAAAGCTGAGTTAAAATGTTTCACAATTTACAGCCAATGCACCAGTCGCTAGGACATGCCTTAACACAAACTCACCTGATTTATTTGAAGCATGTTAAGACAATATTGACCAAACTGCTGTATCTCTCACAGCTCCAAAAACTGAAAAATGAAGAAATAAAGTTCAAGTTAGTTAGTAACCTCAATGACTGGTATTGTAAATACATGTCGTTGATCAAAATCAAATATAAAATGGAGATGGTCCAGAGCAACATAGAGCATTCTGCAATGATGAAATGTTCTATGTTTGCTCTGTCTAATCCAATAGCCACTGGCCACATATGGCTACGGAGCACCTGAAACACGGCTAGTGCAACGAAGAAAGTCAATGTCCAGGGCTAGCCCTGCAGCCTAGTAGCTAAGGGAGCTGGATCCCACATGGCAGACCACAGCTCCAGTTCCAGCCCTGGTGACTTTAGAAATATACCAGGCAAATGTGCATGTATGCCCCAAAGTCGACAGGACAGAAAAACAGAGACCAGCATGACCACGCCCCACTAAGGGTGCCTTCTCCCTGCCTCTGTCTCTTTCTAGTAAGCACATGTACCCTCCAGCAATTGTTTTAAAAATAAGGAAAGAGGGAGCCAGCAGATGACGTGGTGGTTAAGGCACTAGACTCCCACATGACCAACATGGTTCAAGTCCCAAACCTGGTGACTTGCTATCTCTCTTTCCTCCCCCACTCCCATCTTTCTCCAGTCAAATTTTTAAAATAATAACAAAATAAAATAAAATATTTAAAAAAAAAAAAAAAAACCGAGGGAAAGGGGACCAGCAGTTAGCGTAGTGGCTATGTCGCTGGACTCCCATGTAGTCGACCACCGTTCATGTCCCAGAACCCAGTGGCTTAAAACTTACACCGGGTGCATGTGCGTGCGTGCCCAAGATCCCGAGAGGAGAATGGAGGAGAAGGGATTGTGGCATGGCCATCCCCCCTGGGGGGTGATTTGTCACTTTCTGTCTCTCTGTCTGGCAAGCACACGCACCCTATAGCAAAAAATAAAAAAATTAAAAATTAAAAATAAAAACTCTCAAAAAAAAAAAAAAAAACGAGGAAAGAAATGGAAAGTGTTTAATTCTCTATAATGTTAGAAAATTACGCTGGGCACGTATATGTTTGTGCCCCAATTGCCCCAAATCCCAGAAGAATGGAGGAGGGGATTGAGGAGTGGCCATCTCCCCTGGAGGGCCATTTCTCACTTTCCTTCTCACCGTCTCTCTCCTGGCAAGTGCACTCACCTACGCCAAAGACCTTGGAGAAAAAAATGGGAGTAGGGGCTAGAGGGTGGGGGATAGTGAAACTTTTAAGGACAAATGTAAAAGTTTCAGTTTAATACTTAATGTCAGCTCCCCTTGTTACAGTTATGTTCTAAACAGCTTTGTTCCCATCCTCTATATGATTAATTAATCCAAAACATGAAGTAACACGCACAAGTAGTCCCTTGGGGTTGTGGAAAAAGAGTACACAGTAAGATTTCCTAGCTGGGTATTTTCTTTTGTTTGCCATTTTTGTTCACTATCGTCAGTATAAAAATAATACACATAGGGACCAGCAGATGGCGGTAATGGCTACATCATTGGAATCCCACGCGGTCAACTGCAGTTCAAATCCTGAACCCAGAGGCTTGAAACTCATGCCCAGGGAATGTGCGTGCATGCCCGAAACCCCGAGAGGAGAATGGAAAAGAAGGGACTGCAATGTGGCCATTCCCCAGGGCCTGATTGATTTCTTGCTTTCTGTCTCTTTGGTGAGCGCACACACCCTAAAGAAAAATTTCTCTTAAAAAAATAATAAAAAATTTCTCTTAAAAAAATAATAAACATAAATTTTCACATAAAATGTTGTAAAAAAAAATGTTACCATCACAACACATCTCATTGTTACATTTGGGTTTGCTTCCACTTGGCGCTATTTCTTTTGATGGAGTATATCTCTTCTAAACTTAACTTAGAAATAGGTACCAAAGAGGTACAAGAAAATCCAAATTTAAAAACAGTTAAGTCAGAGGGCCAGCATGTAACATAGTGGTAGGGTGCTAGACTTGACATGGCCAACTGGGGTTCAAGTCCTGGACCTGGCAGTTTGCGCTCTCTCTCTCTCTCTCTCGCTTTCTCTCTCTCTCTGACTCTCTCTGGTGAACACGTGCCCCACAGTAAATTAAGATAATAACAATAATAATAATACATTAACTACATAAATAGTTCTTTAAAAAATAAAATTAAGTTGGCCTCACAGCTCAGCAATTAAGAGGATCCCACAAGGCTGATTACAGTACAAATCCCTGCCCCAGAGGCTTGAAAAATACAGTGCTGGGGCCTGTAGGTGGCATGGTGGTTAAAGGTGCTGGACTCCCACCTGGCTGACCGCAGTTCAAGTCCTGGACCCAGAGGTTTGCTTTCTCACTTTCTTCCTCTCTCTCACTCTGTCCCTCTCTGGTCAAATTAAAATAAAAAGTGAATAAAGTTAAAAAAAATAATTCTTAAAAAAAAAAGTGTCCACCCAAAAGCTGAACAGAATGGAAAAAGGAGAAAAAGGACTGCAGCATGACCACGCCCCATTGGCAGGTAGCCCCCGTCCCTGTTCCCCTTACCAATCACACAAGCCTTCTGGCAACAAAAAAGATAAAAAACAAAAGATGAGGTTATTAAAAAGTGTAGTAATAGTCTAAAATATACTATTACTAAAAGTACAAACTCAATCTTTTTTTTTTATTGAAAACAATTCATTTGGAAGGTAAAGTAAGTCTCCAAAAGCATCTCAGTGATTTAGTGTTCCTGACTTTCTAGAAATTAGCATTATTTTATTAAGCACTCCCAACTTGGAGAAAGACTATATTGTTTTTATTTAGCGTAAATCTCTAAAGTTACAGCCGTGGGGGCCAGCAGGTGGTGTGGTGATTAAAGCGCTGGACACTCCTCCACATGGCCAACCATGATTTAACTCCTAGACCTCTTGGCTTGCTTTCTCAGTTTCCCTCTGTGTGTGTGTGTGTGTGTGTCTCTCTAGTCAAATTAAAATAAATGGATGAATAAATAAAAATTAAATACTTATTTTTTTTTTTAGGTTACAACTGTTTATCTACATACCTTTATGTATTTCTTTCACATTAGTGTTTAGTAACACTGGTGTCTGATTCTAAAAAGTAGGCACAGTAAGCTATTGGGGTACATTTTTTTTTAAAAGTTCTATCCAAAAGTATCTTACGAAAAAACAAATGACAACACCTATTCGCTTTAAAAAATATATACAAGGGACCAGCAGATGGCGTAAGGGTTATGTTACTGGACTCCCACATAGTTAACCAGTTAACCGCAGTTCAAATACTGGACCCAGGGCTTAAAACTCATGCCAGGCACGTGTGTGCGCGCGTGCAAGCCTCAAATCCCGAAACAAAAATGCAGGAGAATGGGCTGCAGCATGGCCATTCCCCTCTGGGGAGTGATTTATCACTTTGTTTCTCTGTCTCTGTCTGTCTCTCTGTCTCTTTAGGGAGTGCACATGCCCTATAACAATACTTACCTAAAAAAAAAAAAAAAAAAAAAAAAAGAATATACAGCATTTTATAAGCTAGTTCTTCATAATTACAAAATAGTAGTTAGCATAATGGCTATGTCGCTGGACTTCCACATAGCTGACCGTGGTTCGCGTCCCGGACCCGGTGGCTTAGAACTCACGCCAGGTGTGTGTGCGTGCGTGCCCAAGATCCTGAGAGGAGAATGGAGGAGAAGGGATTGTGGCGTGACCATCCCCCCTGGGGGGCGATTTCTCGCTTTCTGTCTCTACATCTATCTCTGTCTGTCTGGCGAGCGCACGCGCCCTATAGCGAAAACCTCTAAATTAATTAATTAATTAATTAATTTTAAAAAGCTGCATAATTTAAAACATAGGCAATGAGACCAGCAGACCAGCAGATGCCATAATGGTTACATCACTGGATTCCCACATAGTGAACCGCAGTTCCAGTCCTGGACCTGGCAGTTTAAACCTCATGCCAGCACAAGTTCATGCCAGCCTAAAATCCCAAGAGAATGGAAAAGGGACTGCGGCATGGCCATCCCCTCAGGAGGTGATAGCTCGTTTTCCATCTCTTTGTCTCTCTCTCTGGTGAGCACATGCACCCTATAGCAAAAAAATCTCTCTAAAAAATAAATAAATCAAATAAAACATGGGCAGCTAGTATACACTCTTAACAATACTCTGAAAGGGGCACCACAGGTGGCTTGGTGGTTAAGGCGCTGGACTCCTACATGATCAACCTTGGTTAAAGTCCCTGACTTGGTGGCTTGCTTTCTCACTTTTCCTTTCTCTCTTTGTGTGTCATCTCTGGTCAAATTAAAAAATAATAGCAAATAAAATTAAATTAAATAATTATTTAAAAAAAAAAACAACAATACTCTGAGACACCTGGATAACATCCAGAAAATACACTTTTTCATCCCAGAGGTTCTATTAGTTTCAGATAATCTGCAACTGTACTACGGACAATCTGGAATGCCAATAGCGGACTAGGTCTTTAAGTCTGTTTTTTCTTTAAAGACGTGACCAGTCTACTGTCCTATATTTTAAATAAAATATCAAAACTATGGGAAGACTTGCTGCCTGGGAAGAATTAAAGCCCTACCTGCATCTGCAATGTGCCTGCTGCTATAACCCACCACTTTATTCACTACGGTTTGCCCATCTCATAACTTACAGAAGTATAAAAGTAAATCTATACAATCCTCAATAATTAAACACTGCTTTAAAAAAAATAGCAGTTACTCAGGACCAGCAGCTGGTGTAATGGCTATGTCACTAGACTCCCACGTAGTCGACCACGGTTCGAGTCCCGTACCTGGTGGCTTAAGCTCACACTGAGCGCATGTGCGTGCGTGCCCAAGATCCCGAGAGGAGAATGGAGGAGAAGGGATTGAGGCCATCCCCCCTGGGGGGTGATTTCTTGCTTTCTGTCTGACATGTGTCCTATAGCAAAAATCTCTCCCCCCCCCCAAAAAAGAGGCACTTACTAAATTACTAGCTATACATTTTTTATATCTGCACCCATCCCTCAAATGATGGGCAACTGTCACATAAACATGATGTAACAATACAAAAAGCAGAAACATCTACTATCTCAATGCTTTCACTACAAACTACAAAACTAAATATCAATTCTAAGCTTTTCACTCTAAAAAATGCATGGAGTCCTTTTAAATATATCTTTCATTTTAATTTTATAAAGTAGGTAAAGTAGGTACCCCAAAAAGCTGCTTTTGTAAAAAAAATCATTCAGTGTAAGTGTGAATACATTCTAAGGCCCTAAGAATAAGAAAGACTGACTATATGGAAGGTTTACTCCATGAACTATTCCAGTGAAAAACTGCACAGAAGCCAAGAAGGGGAAAAAAAAAGAATGCTAATTTCTTTAGACACCTCTTTTATATGCAGGTGCCATATTTTGCTATTTTTTACATAAACTCACTTAATCCTCACCACCTTGGCATTTTAGATGTTAGTGCCATTTTTCTAGAGATTGGATTATTTGCCCAGAGTCACACTGGTAAGATTAAAATCCAGTTCAGCCTGGCTCAAAGTCTTCCTCTCTTCACTATACACTAAATTATAAAAGATTTTTGCCATCTTAAAAAGTTTCCGGGAACCAGCAGTTAGCGTAATGGCTATGTCGCTGGACTCCCACGTAGTCGACCGCGGTTCACGTCTCGGACCCGGTGGCTTAAAACTCACGCCGGGCGCGTGTGCGTGCGTGCCCAAGATCCCGAGAGGAGAATGGAGGAGAAGGGATTGCGGCGTGACCATCCCCCCTGGGGGGTGATTTCTCGCTTTCTGTCTCTATGTCTCTCTCTGTCTGTCTGGCGAGCGCACGCGCCCTATAGCGAAAAACCTCTCCAAAAAAAAAAAAAAAAAAGTTTCCTATATGGGGGACCAGCAGTTAGCGTAGTGGCTATGTCACTGGACTCTCATATAGTCGACCTCGGTTCGAGTCCTGGACCCAATGGCTTAAACTCACGCCGGGCACGTGTGCGTGTGTGCCCAAGATCCCGAGAAGAGAATGGAGGAGAAGAGATTGCGGCGTGGCCATTCCCCTGTGGGGTGATTTCTCACTGTCTCTCTTTCTCTGTCTTTCTGGCGAGCACATGAGCCCTATAGCAAAAAAAAAAAAAAAAAACCTCTCCCAAAGAAAAAAGTTTCCTGTATGGGGCCAGCAGGAGGTGGTGTGGTGGTAGGGCACTGGACTCCCACATGGCTGACTGCGGTTTGAGTCCTGGACTTGGAGGCTGGCTTTCTCTCTCTCTCTCACTCTCGCACTCTGTCCCTCTCTGGTCAAATTAAAATAAATAAAGTTAAATTTTAAAAATTTCCTGTAACAGGGCCAGCCCAAGACACTGTGGTTAAGGAAGCTGGATCCCACATGACTGACTGACTGACTGAAGTCCCAGACCCAGTGGCTTGAAAAACACACGAGGTGTGTGTGTGAATGGCCAAAATCCCAAGAAGAGAATGGAGAAGGGATTGTGGCGTGGCCATCTCCCCTGAGGTGCTTTTTTGCTTTTCCTATCTCTATGTCTGTTTCCCTCTCCTGGAGGGAGTACATGCACCCTCCAGCAGACTTAAAAAAAAAAAAAAAAAAAAAAAAAAAAAAAAAACACCTTGTGTAACAAAACCAAGAGCTCAACCTCTAGAACAACATAATAGCAAGATTTCTATATATAACTTTCGGGGATGGGGGTTGGGCAGTATTCAAATTCAAACCATACATACATAAATATAAATATTATGGATTTTAGACACTTATCCCATATTTTCTTCGGTACTAAGAGAGACACAAAGATATCTATATGAAATTAATCATACTGTGCACGTCTCAAATTATCCAATCTAGTATTAACAGAGTACAACTTTGCAGTATCTAGGTGTGTCCTTCCCTTTATTGTGCTTTTTATACATAAATAATCAGGTACCAAACACTCATAGGGTACCACAAAAAAAAAAAAAAAAAGGAGAAAGAGAACAGGTGCAAATAGAAAAACCTAACATGGTAGCCAACTCTATCTTCCACAATAAAACAGCAAACCAAACGGCCTCACTTTTTGTATTATTTATAAAAGTTTGATGACTGGGACCAACAGGTGGCATAGTGGTTGAGGTGCTGGATTCCCACATGCCCAACCATGGTTTGAGTCCCAGACCTGGCAGCTTGCTTTCTCACTCTCTCGCACGTAAATGCACACGTGCCCTACAACAAATTTTAAAATAATGATGAATAAAGATAAATTTAAAAAACGTTTGATGACTACAACTATGTTGTTTTGTTGTGTATTGTTTTTTGAGACAGGGTCTTACCATATTGCCCATGCTGGCTGGCCTCAAACCTAAGATCCTCCTGCCTCACCCTCCCAAGCAGCTAGGGTTACAGGTATGTGCCACTGGGTTAGGCTAGGTTGCTTTTTTATTTTTGTTTTTAATGTATTTTATTTCTTTCATGTGCAAGAGAGACATAAATTTAAAAAAAGGGAAAGACAGACAAAGAAAGTGGCCAATGGAGTCCTGACACTGTGATTTGCCTCCAGTCTGTCAGGCCCAGATCAGGGATACACGTGTCCAGCATCCTCAGAGGTCTCCACACTTGAACAGTGAACTTCCCACATGGGATTGCCTCACAGAGCATGGTATTTTACCACTGTACCACCAACTGGCCTCTAATTATTTTTTTCTTTAGCAAGAGATTGTTGCTATAGGGGTGCATGCACTCACCAGAGAGAAAGTTGAGAAATCCCTCCAGGAGGGATGGCCACCTTGCAATCCCTTCTCATCCATTCCCCGACAGCATGTTGGGCACACATACACACACGCCCAGCATTTGTGAGTTTCAAGCCACCAGGTCTGAGACTCAGATGGCAGTCAGCCACAAGGAAGTCCAGCACTCCAACCACCACGCCACCTGCTGGCCCCTGGCCTCTATATTCTTTTTTTTTTTTTAAGTAGACCAAGCTACTCTTTCCTAGAACTTCATTCCAGACCAGCAAAGCAAGCTAAAATGTAAAATTCATACTGCTTCCTATGCTAAAGTATTTAGGAGTAAAAGGCCATTCATACGTGTAACTTACCCTTTTGAGGTCTAAGAAAAACATATTTTGTATGTGTGATAAAGAGCAAATGGCAGGACAGGCAGTGGCATGGTGGTTACGGCAGCTGGACCCCACATGGCTGGCTGTGCTGTTTGAGTCCCGTACTTCACAGCTTAACGAACCTACCAGGTACATGTGCACATATGCACAAAATCCCAAGGAAAAAAAATGAAAGAGAAGATATTGTAGCATTGCCATACGCACTGGGTAGGCATGCTTTCTCACTTTCCCTTGGTCTCTCTCTTTAGGGAGAACATGTGCCCTATAGAAAACTTAAAGGAAAAAAATAAAAAAGAACAAATGATGGGCCAGCCACATAGCCTAGCCGTTGAGAGAGCCAGATCCCACATGGACCACCTTGGCCACTTCGGCTTGAAAAAGACACAAGGTGTGTACGCATGTATGCCCCAAATCCCAACAGAAGGGAGAAATGGAGAAGGGACTGTTGCCCATTGGGGTATTTTCCCCCTTTCCACTCTCTCACTGACCAGCACAAGTACCCTCTAGCAATAACATAAAAAGATAAATGATATGTAAAACAGTAACAACTCAATCTGAGCAAAGGTTACTAGAAAGTTCTTTGTTATTCTTGCAACTTTTCTGAAAAACTGAAATGATCTCCAAATTAAAAAGTAAAAACTTACAAATTGCTTAGTATTCTACTTGAAATTAACGCTACATACTTGGATTATACTGCAACATTTTAATTTTTACAAAGACCAAAAACTAGTGTTGATGGAAACATGCACTGATTTGTGAGAAACATGCACCATATCCTACCTAATGGGCACTGAGGAGTACATTTCAAACTGCACTGCCAGGTAATGAATTGTGGCAATGGTGTTGAATGAAGTTGAAACCCTAACAGGAAGGAAAAAAGCACACACACCACGTAGTTTGGCACAACTGCTTCATGAATTTAATACAGACCTGCTGCAAAATGCAGCAAATCTACAATTCATGTGATATGTGATAGCTCTGGTTTGCAAAAAAACATAGACACACTGGAACAATGAAAAACTTGCCGTAGTACAACCCAATCAAGATGCAGAGTTAAGTCTCGGTTTTGGTGATTTTTATTAAGTAAGATTGTCCCACTGCAGCTCAGCTCACAACAGCGTATCTGAATTGTCTGAAGCAGCCAGGGACGAGGAAGAAATCTCTTTGGGGAGAAATGTTACAATGTTTTCCCCTACAAGGTTACTATCATCCTGCTTCCTTCTCACAACCTGGATTAGAAGTACCCACACCATGCTTCCCTAAGCATCAGGACGCATCAGAAGCCAGGACAAGCTGAGTCTCAATTCACAGAAATTATGGAATCAAACATTAAATTAGAAAGGCTCTCGGTTAACAGTGAAATACCTTTAAAGAACCACCTCTATTATTTCTGCAGGAACCACCCACTTTAAAATCCTTTAGTAAATTCCCAGGTCTACCCTAATTGGATGCTCCATCTCTACCCATGTATAATAGTTCTTAATCTGTTGAGGAGGGGGTATTTACCAGGTCACAGCAGGTATGGACCCCTTGCAAAGAAAATTACTCACAATGCAAAATTCTGCACATATTTCCAGGGACTTCCAGAACCCCATAGCCATCATCCCCGCCCCCTCCCTAGAATCCCAGCTCTGCGTCCTCCCTACTGCCTCTGCGGAACCCCCCTGGCCCCTGGCCCGGCTGGCCCCTGGGGAGGCTGGAGTCCCTGCCCTCACCCAGCGGGCTCTGTAACTGAGCTTCGTCTCTTCGCCCAACTCCCTTCACCCCGGCAAGGTCACTACTGCCAACTACCCCTTTAAGCCCAGCCATCACCGTAGGAGTTGGTCCGGGCCACAGAACTTGCCTGTCATAGGATATATTTTGTCCCCTCGGCCCCACCTACCATCCCAGTTCCGGCGAGTTACGTCTTTAACCACTTGCCCATTCTACAGAAATAGCCGCCGCCGCCCCCCGGCCCCGCCGCTCCGCCTCCAGCGCCCCAGGCCCATTTCCCGCAGACCCCCCGGGGCCTCCACCTCCCCGCCCTCTCCCGGCCCTCCCGCTCCTCCCGCTCCGGTGCTCCCGCCGCCGCCGCTCTCGCCGTCCCTTCTTCCGGCCGTCCCCCCCGCCGGCCCGCGACCCCCACCCTCTAGCCTCCCCCGACCCCCCGCACCCCCACTAGGGCCGGCCCCTCGCCCTCCCTCCGGCTCCTCCCCTCAGGACACCTGTGTCGTCCCACCCCCTCCACACACGCCCCCCCAATTCATCCGCCCCTCCCGGGCGGCCCAGCCCCCCGGCTCCCCTCCCCCGCGCCGGCCCCCGGGAGCCCGCGGAGGGAGGGGAGGCCGCGAAGGGGGCCGCTCTTCTCGGGGCGCGCCGCGCCGCGGACCTGCAGGGCTCCCCAGCGCCCTCTGCCTCCTCCGCCAGCGGGGCGGAAGTCGGGGCCTCCCGGGCGCCCCCAACCAGGGCATTTACCTTCTTGCCGGGGACGCTTTGCAGACGGCTCCAACATTGGCAAACACTACCGAGAACTGACCCCGCTCGGCCGCCGCCGCCGCCGGCTTCCACCCCTCGGGCTCCCCACCCCCCTCCTCCCCCGCCTCCCCTGCGCTCCCGCCGCGCCCTCCCGGGCCCGCGCCGCGCGCCCCCGCCTGCGCAGCCGCTCCCGCCCCTGCACGCCCGGCCCGCGCGCGCCCGGCGCGGCCCTCCCTCCTCTCCACCTCCCGCCCGTGGCCGAGCGCGGCCATTGTTCGCGACGCCACTCCCGCCCCCTGGCGGCCGCGCGGCCCCCCGCAGCTGCCGAGCCGCGGTGCAGGCGCCGGCGGGCTGCGCCCCCGGGCGAGGGCCGCGCCCCGGCGCCGTGGGAGCCCAGGCGAGTGAGAGCGCGGAGAGCGCGCCCGTCCGCAGTCCCATCGTCCCTGGCGCGGCTCCCTGCCCCTCGGCCACAGAGGGTGGGCCTGGAGCTGCCTCTTCCACACCTGCGCTCGGCAACTTCATCCTCCGCCCCGCGGACCCTCTGCTCTTTCCAGACGGCTGCCGGTGCCCGGGTTCCTTGCGCTTACCTGCCCCAGGCTCCCTGGCTGCCCCCTCTGCTGCGCTGGGGACGCGCGACCATCCCGCGTCTGCTGCGGCCGCCGCTGTGCGACGCACGGTTTAGCGGATCCTGCACCTTTCCAGACTGGGGGAGGGGGTTAGTTCTCCTTCCAGCCCACAAACACTACAGAGCCGTGATCACCTGCTCGCTGAGGCTGGCGGCGTGCCAGACATCCCTCCCGACCAAACAGACCCTATTTGGTCACGTGTAAAAGAAACCCTTGGAACCAGAAATGAGCCCATCTTAAAGCAGTGCCTTAGATTATAGGTTGCCAAAAAAAAAAAAAAAAAAACAACTCAAATTACTTCTCGATTCGCCCTTATGTTGGTTACTTATGTCCAGGTACCTTAAACCCCGTGAATCCTAACGAAATTCAACATTTCGTTTAATGAATGGCACCAAAAATAATCTGATACTAAAAGAAGTCTGGAAATAGATCTATCCGTGTGTTTTCATAAACGTATCCATTTGCATATTATACCCACGGTTACCTGACAGAAATGTCTACCAGGCCTGTGATCTCAATCATTCTCTAAAACCAATAGTTCTCTTTTTCTATAACTGGAAAAGCAGTGGTTAAAAGCAAAAGCTGGTCCACCCTAGGCAGTCCATTCAAACGTCCACAGTGTTGGAAGCCACATGACCAACACTGGTTGGGATACCCAGATGAACTTGGAAACAATCTTCAGTAGAAAGGGAATCCTAGCTTGAGGAGACCATACCCAAGGGGCCTCTCTTTTTCTCTCTCGTGCAATGCTCGCTCTCTCATGGATATAAAATACTCTTAATTTTTTTGAACCATAAATATACAACAAGATCTAAAAAAGTGCCTTGTTTATAATTATTTACATTTCCTTGCAGTCTAAATAAACGTGTGACACCCCTGCACACTGCCAAAGGAGGAAGGGGAGGGTCTATGGAGATGGGGAAGGAGGGCAGGCATTGCTTCTTCAAAATTCAGTGACCTGGTGGTTAAGAGCACTGGATTCTCACACGGCCAACTGCGGTTTAAGTCCTAGACCCCGCGGCTTGTTTTCTCACTATCTCTCTTTCTCTGTCTCTCTCTGGTCAAATTAAAAAATATAATAATAAAGTTAAATGAAAAATTTATTTTAAAAAGCAAGTTTCAGTGACTTCTTCAAACACTTTTTTTAAGAATTAGTTTATTTAACTTTATCTATCTATTTATTTATTTATTTAAATTTGACCAGAGCCACCAGGTCCAGGACACAAACTGTGACTGTCCAGCGCTCTTAACCACCACGCCTCCTGCCAGCCCCATCTTTAAACACTTTTTAATTGTGACTATTTTGACAGGCATCATCTTAGCAATCACCTCTCCATCTTTCTTTTCCCTAATGATCCTCCTTTTCAAAAGACGTTATTATTAACCATAAAACATTCTTTTCCCCTTCCCATTTATAAAGGAAGAAAAAAATGGAAAATTCCAGCTTTTTCTACCTTCTCATTTCCTCTCTCTGATAATTGTCAATGGCATTCTTAATTGGTGATATTGTTATACTTTGCATAATGGTTTATTCCACCAAACATCATGTTTTCAAATTTGGTCTTAGTGGGCAGTGATTAGATGTCCCCCAGAAATTCCTGTGAGGATTTGATTGTACTGTGAAGGTGTTAAGTGGAAGTTTAATCCCTTCATGGTATCCCAGGGTATGATAAGAGTTTGAGTATGAGGGACCAGCAGTTAGCATAATGGCTATGTCGCTGGACTCCTATGTAGTCGACCGCAGTTCGAGTCCTGGACCCGGCAGCTTAAACTCACGCTGGGCATGTGTGCGTGTGTGCCCAAGATCCCGAGAGGAGAATGGAGGAGAAGGGATTACGGCGTGGCCATCCCCCCTAGGGGGTAATTTCTCGCTTTTTGTCTCTCTGTCTCTCTGGCAAGCACACGCGTCCTACAGCAAAAAAAAACCTCTCCAAAAAAAGAGTTTGGGTATGATAAGGTCATTAGGGAGACGTACTTAGAACTGAGGCCTGGTGGCTTATAAGCAAAGGGATGAGATCAGGACAAGAGAAAGAAACTCATGGATACAGACACGTTCTGCCCTGCTGAAAATTCTCCCTCCGTCAGTTTGTAATGCTTCTAATTCCAAGCCACCAGAGTGATAACTTTTACAAATAAGTCTTTATTTTCTTTTTTTTTTGGAGAGGTTTTTTGCTATAGGGCGTGTGCACTCACAAGAAAGACAGAGACAGAAAGCAAGAAATCATGCCCCACCCCACCCAGGGAAGATGGCCAAACCACAATCCCTTCTCTTTCATTCTCCTTTCAGGATCTTGGGCACACACGCACACCACGCGCCCGGCATGAGTTTAAGCCACCGGGTCCGGAACTCGAACCACGGTCAACTACATGGGAATCCAGCAGCATAGCCATTACGCCAACTGCTGGTCCCAATAAGTTTTTTGTTTTCTTTATAAATCACCCAGTCCTAGGTATTTTTCTTAGCAATGCAAGAACAGTCTAAATGTAATATACTTCCTCAAGATTTAGTGGCTCGAAATTTACCTAGTTCAGCCAGAGTCCAATATCTTGTCTGTGCTCCATGTAGTATCAGCTGGAGCACCCCAAAAGCTGAGAGCCCAAATCATGGAGCCCCCTTGCTCCAACCTGTGATTGATGCTGGTTATCAGCTGGCATGGCAACTGGGGCTGCCAGCCAGAACACCTACCTGTGGCCTCTCTTTGTAGCTATTTGGCTCCCTCGCAACTTGGTGGCTGGGTTCCAAGAAATGAGAGGTACAAGCCACCAGTTTATTAAGGCCTGGGCCCAGAAACTGGCACAAAAATGCTGTGAATTCTGCCATATTCTATTAGTCACGTAGTCACAGGGCATAAGTCCAAGAGGAGGAAGTTGATCCTCTCCGTGGAAGGCATGTCCAAGGATTTAAAGGTCACACATAATACTCCACACTTTCTTCGAAAACACCTTTTCACTGTATTGCGCCCGCATTACTATAAAGGTGACTTTGGGACCAGCAGCTAGCATAATGGCTATGTCGCTGGACTCCCATGTAGTTGAACACGGTTCGAGTCCTGGACCCGGCAGCTTAAACTCATGCTGGGCGCGTGTGTGTGCGTGTGCCCAAGATCCCAAGAGGAGACTGGAGGAGAAGGGATTGCGGTGTGGCCATCCCCCCTGGGGGGTGATTTCTCGCTTTCTGTCTCTCTGTCTCTGTCTTTCTGGTGAGCGCACGCGCCCTATAGCAAAAAACCTCTCCAAAAAAAGGAAAAAAAAAGGCGACTTTGATCATTTCTTTCCTGTATCTGCGTGAATCACAGCAGCTGACTTGGTTCATCCAACACCTTCACTGACCATTGAAGACAGTTGCAATACCTGAACAACAGAGATGGCAAAAACCACACTCAAGAGGAACAGGGCTTCACTCACTTTTCTGGCGTCCTCTTCTCCAGGGCAATGGGCACATTAGGGCAGTCGGCAGTTGCAGCAGCAGGAGCGATAAAGGGCTGAGCTGGTCGCCAGAGGAAACTCCCCAGCAGTACTAGGCGATGTGTAACATTTAATCACGCTCTGTTTCTGGGACATGCTGCAGTTGGAAGTGAGCCATGATGCCAGTGGGAGGTGAGAATGGCCAAGGGAGGAGCCAAAAGAAGGCAGTCAGACAAGGTCAGGCCAGGCTGGTCATATCAAAGTGCTCGCCACCCAGAGACAGGGCTGTTCCTTCCTCCTCCAGCCCCACACCCACATCACTTGCAGGCTTGAGACATTCATTCATTCACTCATTCACACATTCACCGTACGTAGCTGCCAGGATAGTGAGGCCAGCTGGTGTGTTAAATCCTCTGCTGTCTGTCTGTATCACGGCGCTGTGGCCAGTCTACCTGTCTGCGGCTTCAGCCCAAGTCCCTGGTATTGCCGTTCTCCCCATCCTGCCGATTGCCCTCCAAAACACACACACACACCATTTCTTTTTCTTTCTTTCTTTTTCTTCTTTCTTCCTTCCTTTCTTTCCTTCTTTCTTTTTCCTTTTTCACACAAGGTGTGTGTGCTCACCAGAGAAAGCAGAGAGGGAGACAGAGAAAGGGAGATAAGGAGAAATCATCCCTCATGGGGCGTGGTCACACTGCAATCCCTTCTCCCCGTTTCTTTACCATGTCAGGATTGGGGACGCATGTGCACATACACTAGAGTGTTTTTCAAGACATGGGGGGGCTAGGATTCAAACTGCACAGTTGGCCATGTGGGATCCAGTTCCCTTAACCATTAGGCTATAGGACTGGCCCCATATGCCATTTCTTGTACCTGATAAACAACTTTTCCCTATCTGGTGCAGTAGGCTCTCCTCCTAAACACAGTGTTGCTTTCCATGGTTTAAGTTACCTGTGGTCAACCACGGTCTGAAAATAAGTGAGCACTGTGCAATGAGATACACTATGAGAGAGCGAGAGAGGCCACATTCATAAAACTTCTGTTATAATACAGTGTTATAAGTGTCTTATTTTATTATGAGTTATTATTGGGAGCAGAAGACGCACTATTGTATTTTCTTTCCTACTTGCCTGCTATGGTTTGAATATATTTATCTCCAAAACTGATGAGTCAGAACCTAATACCCAATGTGATAGTATTAAGAAATGAGACCTGGGACCAGCAGATGGTGTAATGGTTACGTCACCGGACTCCCACATAGTTAACCATGGTTTCAGTCCTGGACCCGGCGGCTTAAAACTCACACCAGGTGTGTATGCGTGCCCAAAATCCCAAGAGGAGAATGGAGGAGAAGGGATTCCGGTATGGCCATCCTCCCTGGGGGGTTATTTCTTTCTTTCTGTCTCTCTGTCTCTTTCTGTCTCTCCAGTGAGCACACATGCCCTATAGCAAAATTCTCTCTGAAAAAAGAAAATTAAGAAAAAGATATGAAACCTTTCAGGAGGTGATTAGGTCTGCAGACTCAATTCTTATAAGCGGAATTAATGCTGTTCTAAAAGGCTTCATGGTCTGCCCATGGCCTGGTGGGTAAGGTGGCTGGATCTCATAGGGCTGACCATATGGCCTGAGTCCCAGAGTCAGCAGTTTGAGATGCACACTAGGTACATGTGCAGGTGTGCCCAAGTCTCAAAAGAAGTGAGAAATGGAGAAGCGATTGTGATATGACCATGTACTATAGGGAGTATTTCATTACTCTCTTTCTCTCCAGCAAGGGCATGTGACCCATGGATTTTTTTTTTTTTTTCCAAATTTAAAAAAAGATGTTTCGGATGGCCAGCAGGTGGCATGATATTTAAGGAGCTAGACTCCCACTGGCCAAATTCAGTTCAAGTCCAAGACTCAGCTGCTTGAAAATCACATTGAGCATATGTGTGGACATTTCCTAAATCCCAAGAAGAGAATGGAGGAGAAGGAATTGTGGTGTGGCCATCCACTCAGAGGGTGATTTCTCACTTTCCCTCTCTCTGTCTCTCTCTGGCAAGAGAGAGAAAAAGAAGCTTCAGAAAGCTGCCTTTCCGTTCGCCCTTCCACTCTCCTGCTATGTGAAGATACAGCAAAGAGGCCGTCTCCAGACACTGAATCTGCTGGTATTGAACTTGGACTTCCCAGCCTCCAGAACTGTAAGAAATAAATTTCTCCTCTTTATAAATACTCAGTCGAAGGTATTTTGTCTTAGTAAGCCTGCACTTATGAAGACATGGCTGGATTTTTGTGAATGAATGGCTGAAAGCTAAGTATACTATCTGAGCATATTATCTTGGGGCTGTCAAGGTCCGTCATTTCCCTTACGCTAGCTGATGGCTTAGTCAATACCCTTAGCTCAGAAATGGTCTAGCCCTTCCTGTTCCACCCTCATCTTAATGCCATTTTCCACTTATTTCCAGTGAATAAGTGTCTGTCTGCTCCTTCTTATAAACAAAAGAAATGAAAATACTGGCCTCTCGATCCTATGAGGTCACAATTTCCCCAGGACTTCTTTCAGTGGCAGGCTCAATGAATACTGACAAAATCATCTTTGGGTCCTCTAAGAGCAGGGCGCAAAGCCAAAACCAGTCTAAAGACAGGCAAAGACATTCTCGATCTATGAATTTTCAAATTCCCGAGCATAAATAGGACGAATTCAGAAAATCATGTACCATCATTTCATGGAATCATCATACTGGACACTGATAGATATTATGTTAGTAAAGGCTTCTTTGATTTAACACACCTAAGAATCAGTGAGTTCAGGACCAGCAAATTGCATAATGGTTACCTTGCTGGATTCTCACGTAGTTGACTGCTGTTCAAGTCCTGGACCCGGCCACTTAAAACTCATGCCAGGTGCATGAGTGTGTGTGCCCAAGATCCCAAGTGGAGGATGGACGATAAGGGATTGTGGCATGGCCATTCCATAACACGAGAGGGGGGAAGGTCAGTGCGTGCATGCAAAGAGAGAGACCTGAGGGTGGCCAATTTGCTTTTGTTTTGTTTTGTTTTGTTTTGTTTTGTTTTGTTTTGTTTTGTTTTTTAGAGATTTCTTTTTGCTATAGGGTTCATTCGCTCCCCAGAGAGACACAGAGAAACAGAGAGACAGGAAGCAAGAAATCACCCCCCAGGGGAGATGGACATGCCACAGTCCTGTCTCCTCCATTCTCTTCCCAGGATTCTGTGCATGCACACATATGCACCTGGCGTGAGTCTCAAGCCTCCGGGTCCAGGACTCAAACTGCAGTCAGTCATGTGGGAGTCCATTTCGCCATCTGCCGATCCTGGCCAATTTGCTTTTGATGCAATCCACTGACATGGGAAGTAAGCAGGGAAAATGAAGATGCCCTTAATTGGGGCTGGCAGGTGGCGTGGCGGTTAAGAGTGCTGGACTCCCACGTGACCAACCACGATTTGGATCATGGACCTGGCAGCTTGCTTTCTCACTTTCCCTCTCTCTCTCTCTCTCTCTCTCTCTCTCTCTCTCTCTCCCCGTCTCTGGTCAAATAAAAATAAATAAATAATTAATTATTAAACAAACAAACAAAAAAAAACGATGGCCTTAATCTATTTATGAGGAATCTGCCCTGATGTCCCAGACACCTCCTGGAGTTAAGGTGCTGGGTCCCACGTGGGCAGCTTCACAGTTCAAGTCCCAGATCCTGTGGCTTGAGAATCACACTGGGTGTGTGTGCAAGGATGCCCAAAATCCCAAGAGGAGAGTAGAGAAGGGATTGTGGTGTGGCCATCTCTCCTGGAGGGTAATTTCTCAGGTTTCCTTTCTCTCTTGCACAGCCATGGCAAAAGCAAAACAAAATCCCACCTCCCTCTAGACCCCACTTCCCAGCCCTGCCACACTGGGTGTCAGGTTACAGTATCAGGTGTCTCTCTCTCTCTGTCTCTGTGGGAAAGCAACACTCAAACCACAGCAAGGTGTTAGTTCAGTGTTCAGTACCGTGTCTTTTTCATAGTCATATTTCAATGAATTTGCTTATTTAAGCTTACAATAGTGTGATTGAGTCTGTTATGTGCTTTTAGCCATCTCTGTATAATCTGAAGGGTTTCTTTTCCCTTTTCTTTGAAAGCTCTTTTTCCACATATAAACTTCACTCCTAAATGTGAAAGACATATGGAAAACGTTTTTTTAAATTGGCACTTCTGGTTAAAAATGGCACACTGAATGCATCCATTCATCTCTCATTCCTCCCAAATCCCATTATAATCAAGTCAAAGAATTCAAAAGGCATAGGCCCATAAAAATGAGTACAAGGAACAACAGTCAATTTCAAATATTTAAAAGAATTGAGGGGGCCGCCAGGTGGCATGGTGTTTAAGATGCTAGACTCCCGCTTGGTCAACCATGGTTGAGTCCCAGACCTTGCAGCTTGCTTTCTCACTTCCTTTCTCTCTCTCTCTCTGTCTCTCTCTGGTCTAATCTAAAAATAATAATAATAGTTTTTTAAAAAGAAATAACATTGAGAATATGTAAACTGAATGAGCTGAGGAAGCTGAAGCCTATCTAATGATTAAAAACGAGTTGACTGTTCAGAAAGAATCCTGGCAAAGCTGAGAACAGAGGCCCCAGATAGTGCTTTAGAGTGGGTAAGGCATTAGGCTTACAACTTAGGAACTGATTGAAAACTCTATATAAAGAGTCATTAAATTCATTTTGGCCCCCACAACAAGTAGTTTTGCAACTCTCTTTTGCTCAGATGCCCAAGAAAATGGAAGGTCTATTTTCGGGGAAACTGACATCCCCCAAAAAACCCAGGCCTCAGGAATACCAGGCAGAGTGTGGACAACAGGAAAGGGCTGACTACGGGAACTCATTGGAAGTGAAAGACACCTGGTGGATGCACCAAACCCTTGTCCCACGCTGGCCAATGGCCCGTTGTCCACCAAACTTCAACCCGTGTCTTCCACGATAACGAGGTCCTAACTGGGCATGTGGACGTCCAGCGGGGAGCACACGTCCAGCCACTGCAGCCAAGTGTGACTGTGCTCAGAGGAGTATGCCCTTTCCTGACCAGAAGTGCACCTTGCTCTTCCTCCTTCCTCAGGCTGAAACATGCTGGTCTGAGACCTTGTTTCTCCCACAAGGAGAGGAAAATGCCCTGGGGCAGTGACCCTTTCATCTTTTTTTTTTTTTTTTTTTTTTTTTTTTTTTTGCTATAGGGCGAGTGTGCGCTCACCAGAGAGACAGAGAGAGAAAGCAAGAAATCACCCCCCAGGGGGGATGGCCACACCGCAATTCCTTCTCCTCCATTCTCCTCTCAGGATCCTGGGCACGCACACACACACACGCCCGGCGTGAGCATACACCACCGGCTCTGGGAGTCAAACTGCGGTCGACTACATGGGAGTTCAGCGACATAGCCATTGTGCTAACTGCTCGTCCCATGATCCTTTAATCTTGACACAGATCAAAATTAACTTACGACATGCTAGCCCCACCTACAGAAGTTTTGATTCAGTATGTTTGAATTTCTTTGTTTTGCTTCTCTCTTTCTTGCTAGAGAGCACTTGCACTAGCCAGAGAGAGATGGAGGGACAGAGAGAGAGAGAGAGAGAGGAGAAAACACTTCCCTGGGGCCTGGTTACGCTACAACCCCTTCTCCTGTGTTTCTCCTCCTTTCGGGAGTTTGGGGCATGCACACACACACGTGGAGTCTTTATCATGCCGGTGGTGGTCCTAGACTCGAACCACACAGTTGGCCATGTGGGATCCAGCCAGCTCAACTGCCGCACCATAGGAGCTGGCCCAAATTTCTAACAATATTCTCGGTGATACCGGTGCTGTTGGTCCAGGTACTTTGAGAATCAAGGAAACCAGATCCCTGAATGACCAGGTAAAGAGTAGTCTGTTTATTATTTGTTTTAAGAAATATTTTATTGGGGCCAGCAGGTGGCATGGTGGTTAAGGCATTGGACACTCCCACATGGCCAACCAGGGTTCGAGTCTTGGACCTGGTGGCTTGCTTCCTCACTTTCCCTCTCTTTCTCTCTGTATCTCTCTCTGGTCAGATTAAAAAAAATAAATGAATAAATAAAATTAATTTAAAAAAAAGAAAAATTTTATTTAACTTTATTGACTTACCGATTTATTTCATTTTGACCAGAGAGGGACAGAGAGAGAGAGAGAAAGTGAGAAAGCAAGACGCCAGGTCTGAGACTTGAACCAGGATTGGCCATGTGGGAGTCCAGTGCCCCCACTTACCACGCCAGCTACCAGCCCAAGAGTAATCCATTTATAATTTAAGAGAATGGAGGTTTATTCAGCTCACTTTGGAGGCCCAAGATCCAGGAGCTACACCGGTAAGAATTTTCCTGTCGGTGGCATCCCAAGGTTATGCAGGGGAGGTGTCACGTCATGCGAAAACAGGAGCGCATGCCTGTATCTTGTCATCCATGGGTGTCCCCTGGTCTCGTTCTCTCTCTAAACCCACCAGGAGACAATCACGGGCCCCTGCCCTAGTCATTCATCTCTCCCAAAGGTCCCTCCTGTCAAAGCAGTGAAGATACTTAAGTTTCCTTTTAATATCTTCACAACTAAATCTCAACACATGCATTTCTCAGGGACACCAACCCCAAGTACTCTGTGAATTATATCTCAATTTTTAAAATACAAGGAGAGGACTGGCTCCAAGGCCTGGTGTTTAAGGCAGCCCCATCCCACATGGCCACTGCATGGTTCAAGTCCCAAACCCAGTTACTTGAGAAACATGCCAGGCATGTGCTCGTGTGTGCCCAAAATCCTGAAACAAGAGAGAGTGGAAAAGAAGGGATTGAGGTTTGAGTATGCCTCATGGTTGGTGCTTTCTCCTCTCCCTCCTTCTCTGTCTCTCTGTATCTCTCTGATTAGTGCACACGCTCTCTAGGAAAAAATGAAACAAAATACCTGGAGATAAGTAACAGTAAACACAGCTGAAGAAGGTGAGAGTGATAGCTTCAGGAAAGCCAAACACAGAAAAAGATGCCGCTGATAACTACGCTTGTTTCTTGTCATTTAGTATGTTTGACATTTTAAGCTACATGCATACATTGCTTTGATAAAAATAAACCTTACTCTTGAAATTCATTATCTCAAATTTATCCAAGCCTTAGTGGTGTCCAAGGCTAGAATTAAAATGTGGTGGGTGGGACCAGCAGTTAGCGTAATGGCTGTGTCACTGGACTCCCATGTAGTCGACCGTGGTTCGAGTCCCGGACCCGGTAGCTTAAAACTCAAGCCAGGCGCGTGCGCATGCGTGTCCAAGATCCCAAGAGGAGAATGGAGGAGAAGGGATTGCGGCGTGGCCATCCCCCCTGGGGGGTGATTTCTCGCTTTCTGTCTCTATGTCTCTCTCTGTCTATCTGGCGAGCGCATGCGCCCTATAGCAAAAACCTCTCCAAAAAAAAAAAAAAAAACATGGTGGGTGATAAACCAGCAGATGGCGTAGTGGTTATATCACTGGACTCCCACATGGTCCACCTCAGTTTGAGTCCTAGACTCAGAAGCTTGAGAATCATGCTGGGTGCATGTGCTTGTGAGTTCAAGATCCCAGGGGGAAAATGTAGGAGAAGGGATTGCAGTGTGGCCATCCCCCACGGGGGGTGATTTCTCACTTTCCCTCTCACTGCATCTGTCACTCTCTCTCTCTCTCACTCCCCTCCTCACTACAAGCACATGAGCCCTAGGGTAAAAAAAACTCTGAAAAAAAATAATTGGGGACCAGCAAGTGGCATGGTGGTTAAGGCACTGAACACTCCCACATGGCAGACCACGATTCGAGTCCCAGACTTGGTGGCTTTCTTTCTCACTTTCCCTCTCTCTCTCTCTCTTTGTGTCTCTCTCTGGTCAAATTAAAATAAACGAATGAATAAATAAAAATTAAATACATAATTTTTAAAAATCGTAAAAAAAAAATTGTTGGTGAATTTTGCAACTCTTTTAAACAAAAAATAGCTTTTTACTTTTAGATTAGAAATGGAATCTACTGGGAACCAGCAGTTAGCGTAATGGCTATGTCGCTGGACTCCCACGTAGTCGACCACGGTTCGTGTCCCGGACCCGGTGGCTTAAAACTCACGCCAGGCGCGTGTGCATGAGTGCCCAAGATCCCGAGAGGAGAATGGAGGAGAAGGGATTGCGGCGTGACCATCCCCCCTGGGGGTGATTTCTCACTTTCTGTCTCTATGTCTCTCTCTGTCTGTCTGGCGAGCACACACGCCTTATAGCGAAAATCTCTCCAAAAAAAAGAAAGAAAGAAAGCAATGGAATCTACTTTCTTGCCTGCACTATCCTTTCCTGAATTTAAGATCTAGGAAGGTTTAAGGAAAAAGGAACCAAAATAAAAGTGACATTGGTTAAATTGAAGCCAATGAAAAACTAAATCAAGGGAAAATTTAAGTGAGCCAAGAGCTTTCTTTTATTAAATTGGTTTAAACACTTATGTTTGAAAATGAAGTCAAGAAAAGAAAACTATTGAGGCCAGCAGGTGGTGTGGTGGATAAGGGTGCTGGACTCCCTCATGACTGACTGTGGTTTGAGTCCCGGACCTGGCAGCTTGCCTTCTCGCTTTCTCTCTCTCACTCTGTCCCTTTCTGGTCAAATGAAAATAAATAAATAAATAAATAGTTGAAGTCAAATAAAATAATTCCTTAGGAAAAAAAAAAAGGAAACTATTAAATTGTAAAATATCTGTACTTACCAAATGAAAACAAGAATATTCTGACTGAATATGCAATCAGAAATAAAGTGGGCTGGCCCTGTTCCCGCTGGTTAAGGGAGCCAGATTTTACCTGGCCAACTGTGCAGTTCAAGTCCCAGCTCTGGCAGCTTGAAAAACATGCCCGATGTGCGCATGTGTATGTCTGCGTGTGTGCATGTGTGTGTGTGTGCCTAAAATCCCAAAAGGAGGGAGAGATGGAGGAGAAGGTATTTGGCATGACCATGTCCTATTGGGGGAGGAGAGTCTTTTCTCCCACTCCCTCTCTGTCTCTCTCTCTGTCTCCCTCCAGAGAGTGCACATGTCCTCTGGGAAATTAAAAGGAAAAAAAAAGGAAAAACTGGTTCATATATTGGTACAGAACTGTGGACCAACTTCGAGAAACACACCTCTAGAAACTGTGTGGAACCAGATCTTGAAACTGTAAATCTTTTTTTTTTTTTTTTTTCTTTTTTTGGAGAGGTTTTCGCTATAGGGCGTGTGCGCTCGCCAGACAGACAGAGAGAGACAGAGAGACAGAAAGCGAGAAATCACCCCCCGGGGGGATGGCCACGCTTCAATCCCTTCTCCTCCATTCTCCTCTTGGGATCTTGGGCACACACGCACGCACGCACACATGCCCGGCATGAGTTTAAGCCGCTGGGTCCAGGACTCGAACTGTGGTCGACTACATGGGAGTCCAGCGACATAGCCATTATGCTAACTGCTAGTCCCAAAACTGTAAATCTTAAAACAGTTTCAGAGGCAAGAGGCTACTAAGAACATTAATGTCAAACAGCAATCACCCCAGAAAAATAAATCTGTCTGGGAACCAGCAGTTAGCATAATGGCTATGTCGCTGGACTCCCACGTAGTCGACCGCGGTTTGCGTCCTGGACCCGGTGGCTTAAAACTCACGCCGGGCACGTGTGCGTGCGTGCCCAAGATCCCAGGAGGAGAATGGAGGAGAAGGGATTGTGGCGTGGCCATCCCCCCGGGGGGTGATTCCTCACTTTCTGTCTCTCTGTCTCTGTCTGTCTGTCTGGCGAATGCACGCGCCCTATAGCAAAAACCTATTAAAAAAAAAAAGGGTAGAAAAATACTGAAAAAATATGTACCAGATTGTTTCCCTTCACTACCCTTAGAAGCTGGAAGGAAAAAAGAAAGTAACCCATTTTTCATTTATTTATTTTTAATTATTCATTTTATTTTATTTATTTTTCACTTTGGTATAGGGTACATGTGCTCACCAGAGGCAGAGAGAAAGTGAAAAGGCAAGTGAGAAAGCAAGCCACCAGGTCTGGGACTCGAACAGTGGTTGACCATGTGGGAGTCCAGTGCTCCAACCACCACATCACCCTGAAACTCACTTTTTACATTCATTGTAGTTCATTCATTCGACAAGCATAAACAGAGCACCAACTGTCCTAGGACAGAAGAACACAATGATGACAGACAATAAACAAGAAAACAAAGAACGTGAAAAGAAAGCATATCGTTAGGCAGGAAGAGAAGAGGGGACAGGAAGCAGAAAGGGAGTAAAGCAAGTTCCGGCACAGTAGATGCTGTTTATTAATAGTCCCATTCGTGAGAGGGTGGGCCCGCTGTGTGTGTGTGTGTGCGTATGTGTGTGTGCTTTAAAGGTTTTTTCTTTTTCTTTCTCCCATAAGCAAGAGAGACAGAGAGAATGACAGAGACAGATTCCCGATAGGGTCCTCACTCCACAGTGCACTCCCAGCTTCAATCAGTACCAGATTGAAGGTTTCCAGACAAGACCTGGGCCCCCTCTCGTGTGGGTCAGCCTCGCAGAGCATCGCCTTACCTGCTGCGCCATTGTCCAGCCACATACATATATAAGCTCACACACACATACGCACACACTCATAGGAGGAAGAAAGGTGTGTGGGAGAAGCAGGGAGGAGTGGGAAGAGTTGAAGGTAAAGGGAGGCTGGGAGTCGGGCCAGGGCCAGGTAGCGGTGTTAGTCAGTACCATCTGAGAATATGGCGCTGGAGCTCAGACATGAATGGGACGAGCACTGGGAAGCGTGGTCTATGTGCCAGCATCCACACACCTGTTTGATACTTTTAGCAAGTACCTATTACTATTGTTTTTGTTTGTTTTGTTTTTTATGTCAGAGGGTATGTGCCTATGCAAGAGAAAAAAGAGAGTGAGCGACAAGAGACTCTTTCTGTCTTTCTCTAGTGACAGACACACAGAAGAGAAAGAGGCAATGTGAATACAGAGGCAGAGGTTGGAGTGATGGGCCACAGCCAAAGATTGCACGAGAGAGAGAGAGAGACAGAGAGAGAGAGCGTGGGTTGACAGAGAGAGAGAGAGGAGTTCCCTCCCCAGGGTATGGTCATGCTGTGATTCCCTTTCTCCCTTCCTTCAGCCCTTCGGATCTTGGGTACTTGCACACATGCCCGGCATGTTTCTGGCTAACCCAGCTAGGGATTCAAACCCCAGTCACCTGGTGCGATCTGGCTTTGGAGCAGCGCATTAGTGCTGCACCACAGAACTGGCCAGAATTCTATTGTTTTTGTTTTTTTTTTTTTTGAGAGGTTTTTTCGCTATAGGGCGCGTGCGCTCGCCAGACAGAAAGAGACATAGAGACAGAAAGCGAGAAATCACCCCCCAGGGGGGATGCTCACGCCGCAATCCCTTCTCCTCCATTCTCCTCTCGGGATCTTGGGCACGCACGCACACGCGCCCGACATGAGTTGTAAGCCACCGGGTCCGAGACACGAACTGCGGTCGACTATGTGGGAGTCCAGCGACATAGCCATTACGCTAACTGCTGGTTCCCCAGAATTCTACTGTTTTAATCCACTGAGTTTGTGGGAATTTGTGACAACAGACACAGGAAATTAATGCACTGTAATTACAGTGAAATTAAAATACTAAAACCAAAAATGAATACAATTGAATGAGAAATGTTTTATTCATGCTAATTGAGTATTGGGAGAGAAGCATGTTTAATCAATGATGGCTAACATCTATAGCCGCTTTTTTTAAGGTTTTGCCGTAGGTACGTGCACCTGCTGGAGACAGTGAAAGGGAAAGTGAGAAATTACCCCCCCACCACCCCCGGGGAGGATAGCCATGTTGCAATCCCTTCTTCATTCTTCTCCGGGGATTTTGGGCATGTACATACACGTGCCCAGCATGATTTTTACACCACCAGGCCTGGGACTCAAACCATGTTTAGCCATGTGGGAATCAGCACCTTAGACATTACACCACCTGCTGGCCCTGTAAACAACTTTTAAAATTTTGCTATAGGGTGCATACACTTTCCAGAGAGAGAAAGAAAGAAAGAAATCACCCCCAAGGTGGATGGCCACACCTCAACCCCTTTTTATTCATTCTCCTCTCGGGATTTTGGGCATGTTTTTAAAGCTGCCAGTTTCAGGACTTGAACCACACAGTGAGCCATGTGAGATACAGCCGCCTTAATTACCATGCCACCAGCTGTTCTTATAAACAATTTACTGTAAGTGCTTTCATGTGTTAGCCCATTTACTTCTTCTAACAGTCCTATGAAGTAAGCACTCTCTTGTCAGTACCTAGAAAGAAAAGAACAAGGTGCAGAGGTTAAGTAATGTCTGCGAACATCTCACACAGCCATGATGTGGAAGGGCCGGGATCTGAACTCCTGCAGCCTGACCTGAGTCTATCACTCTCTGATGCTACCTGCAGAGAACTTTTTTCCTTTTTTTTTTTTTTTTTTTTTTTTTTTTTTTTTTGGTGACTCCAGTACTTGCAAGTGTTTTAGAGTTAATAGCACTGAAGAAAGAAAAAAAAAATCAATAGACTATTTTTTAGAGTAATTTTATGTTTACAGAAAAATTGAGCAGCAATTAGAGTTCCCATATGCCTCCTCCTCCCCCCCTCCCAGGTTAACATCCCGCATTTAATGTGCACATTTGTTAAAATCGGTGAGCCAATGTGGATGGATTATCTCTATTTAGAATCTGTAGTTTATCTTCGGGTTCATGCTTGGTGTTTGGTGCTGTACATTCTTTTTTTTTTTTCCTAGAAGGCTCATGCACTCATCAGAGAAAGACAGAGAGAGGGAGAATAGGAAGCCCCGCCATGGGGGAATGGTCAAACTGCAATCTCTTCTCCATCTCTCCACTCTGTTGGGATTTGGGGCTGGCATACACATGTGCCCAGTGTTTCTCAAGCCTCTGAGCCTGGGACTCTAATCATGCAGCTGATCATTTGGCATCCAGTTGTCTTAACCACCAGGCCCTAGAACCAGCCCAGATGGGGTACTTTCTATGAGTTTTGGCACATGTACTATGAAATGCACCTACCATTACAATATTATACACAGACCTTTCACTGTCCTAAAAATCCTGCGTTCCACTCATTTATTTGTTTTGCCTATTCTAGAAAGTCATACGGTTGAAATGACACATTGTAGCCTTGGCAGATTGGCTTCTTTCTATTCATAATAAGCATTTACTCCCCTTCTTTTCCTGGCTCGATAGTCTATTTCTTTTTAGTGGTGAATAATATCCCATTGCCTGGATGTTCCACAGTTTACTTTTCCATTCATCTATCGAAGGACAAATTGGTTGTTATAAGTTTTGGAAGTTATAAAGCTGCTATAAACATTTGTATGCAGATTTCTGTGTGGACATAAACTTTCAACTCATTTGGGGTACGTACCAAGGAATGTGTGATTGCTGGCTCGTACAGGAAGAGCAAGTTTTAGTTTTGTAAGAAACTGTCAAACTGTCTTCCAAAGCATCTTCCCCATTTTGCATTCCCACCGGCCGTGACTGAGAGTTCCTGTTGCTCCACATCTTTGCCAGCATTTGGTGTTGTCAGTGCTCTGGATTTCAGCTAATTTAAGTGTGTAGTTGTAGTTCATTGTTGTTTTAATTTGTAATTCCCTACTGACAGATGATGTTGAATCACACTGCTTTTTTATGCTTGATTTCAATCCAGTACTAAATTCATATGTAGAGTTATATATAAATATGTGCCTTTATATTAAGCTTATAAGATTATCTCTGAGAAGTAGAATTACGGGCAGTGTTTACGGTCTTTATCGTTATCTGAAATTCACTCTCATGTACTTGAAGCACTTTACGTGCTTTATTGAATTTATTATTTTCCCTATTTTTTTTTTTTTTGAGAGGTTTTCGCTATAGGGCGCGTGCGCTTGCCAGACAGAGAGAGAGAGACATAGAGACAGAAAGCGAGAAATCACCCCCCAGGGGGGATGGTCACGCCACAATCCCTTCTCCATTCTCCTCTTGGGATCTTGGGCATGTATGCACATGCGCCCGGCGTGAGTTTTAAGCCACCGGGTCCGGGACACGAACCGCGGTCGACTACGTGGGAGTCCAGCGACATAGCCATTACACTAACTGCTGGTTCCCTTGAGTTTATTATTTTTCAGACTTGTGACATGATTTTTTCCTTACTGAGTAGCTGCTCTGTTATTTTTTCTTTATAAAAATTGATATGGGGAAGGGCTGGCAGGTGGCATGGTGGTTAAGGGTGCTGGACTCCCACATGGCCTACTATAGTTCGAGTCCTAAATCTGGTGGCTTGCTTTCTTACTTTCCTTCTCTCTTTTGCTCTGCCCCTCTCTGGTGAAATTTTTTAAATGAATAAATAAATTTAAAAAATCAAGTTCAACAAAATAATTCTAAAAGAAAATTGATATGGAGGGCACCACTAGATGACATAATAGTTACATCACTGGACTCCCATGTAGTCAACTGGTGTTTGAGTCCTGGGCCTAGAGGATTAAAACTCACACCAGGCATGTGTGTATGTGTGCCGAAAATTTTGAGAGGAGAATGGAGGAGAAGGGATTGCATCGTGGCCATCCACCGGGGGCGGAGGGGGGGAGGGTGATTTCTTGCTTTCAGGCTCCTGGTGAGCACACACGCCCTATAGCAAAAAATCTCTTTTAAAAAACACAAACCGATATGAGTGCCAGAGGTGGCGTGGTGAATAAGGTGTTGTGGACTCCCACATGGTTGACCACAGTTAAAGTCCCAGACCCAAAGGCTTGAAAATTATGCTGGGTGCAAGAGTGCATGTGCCCAAAATCCCGGGAGAGGAATGGAGAAGAGATTGCAGCACAGCTATTCACCCTGGGAAGGTAACTTCTCACTCTCCCTCTCACTATCTCTCTCTGGGGTGTGCACAGGCTTTATGATGAAAAACTTAAAACAAAAAATTGATATGGGCCAGCCTCACGGTCCAGTGGTTAAGGAGTTATATCCCACATGGCTGACTGTGGTTCAAATCCTGGCCCCTGCTTTCTATGCGTAACACTTAACTACTGCACCACAGAGCCTACGCTCTTCTGGTATTTTTACCAACGCACGTGCTAAGTGAATAATAATGCAAAATTTAAATAACTTCAATTATCCTAAGTAGCATTTTGAAAGTTATTTCTACTTCGCTAATTTTAGCACCCATCCTGTCATTTAGTCTATTGCTTATAAAACACGGGTTGACACCAAGAATAAAATAGTCCACAAGTAATGTCTGGTCTGTCATCTACGGCACAACTATAGTACACTTTGTATAAACTCTATGCATCTGCATACATTTAATGATACATAAGTTCCAAGTAGCATCCTGTATTCCATCTATACTGTCTAAGGTTTATTGTAAAATGGCAAAAATATAAGAATGCCCTTGACTTAGCTTTCAGGAGCATCTTTGTAGATTTACCTGAATGCTGGATGCTTTGCCCTCAGCCCTTTGTCTTCGAATTCTTAGGTCTTGGAAATTACTCCATGGTCACTGACATGTCATCCTTTATTTATTTTCTTTTAATAATTCTTTCATTTAACTTTATTTATTTATTTAAATTTGAACAGAGACAGAGAGAGAGGGAAAGCAAGCCGCCAGGTCTGGGACTTGAACCGCAGTTGGCCATGTGAAAGTCCAGCGCCCTTAACCACCACACCACCTGCTGGTCCTGCAAGTTGGTTATGTTGCTTTTGGTTTTGGGGTTTTTTTTGAGAGGTTTTTGCTATCGGGCATGTGCGCTTGCTAGAAAGACAGAGAGAGACAGAGACAGAAAGTGAGAAGTCACCTCCCAGGGGGGATGGTCATGCTGCAATCCCTTCTCCTCCATTCTCTTCTCTGGATCTTGGGCATGCACGCACATGTGCCCAGTGTGAGTTTAAGCCACCAGGTCCGGGACTCTAACTGTGGTCAACTACATGGGAGTTCAGCGACATACCCATTACGCTAACTGCTGGTCCCAAGTTGATTATGTTTTTGTCCACTTCCTCATACCCTTTTTCAGGGTATCTTGTCTCGTTTTCATTACTTAAAGCCTTCTGTTTTAAGATCTACAGTCAACTACAAATATTTAAAGTGTATATTTGATAAACTTAATAAATGTATACAAATGTGATACCAAGATAATCAAAGTGATAAGCACACACGTCACCCCCAAAAGTTTATTCATGCCTCTATGTAATCTCCCCTTCCTACCACCCTGTTTTCTCAGGCAAACACTTACCTGATTTGTCACTTTAAGCTTGCATTTTCTAGAATTTAATGTCAGTAATATAGGATGTATCCTGTTTGGTTTGTCTTAAACCATTCAGTATAATCGAGGTTTATCAATGCTGTTGCATTTATAGTGGCTTCTTTGTTAATGCTGAGTAGTATTCCATGCTATGCATACTCTGCCTATCCATTTGCCTATTGGTGGATATTTGGAATGTTTCCAGCTTGGGTATATTACAAAGTTGATATAAACGATTGTAGAGACCAGCAGATGGTGTAATGGTTACGTTGCTGGACTCCCTCATGGCTAACCAGTTTAAGTCCCGGACCTGGAGGCTTGAAACTCACGTCAGTTGTATGTGCCCAAAATCCCAAGAGGAGATTGGAGAAGGGATGGTGGGGTGGCCATCCCCTGGGGGGGGGGGGGGGATTTCTCGTTTTCTTTCTTTCTGTCTCTCTCTGTCTCTCTGGAAAGCACATGTGCCCTATAGCAAAAACCTGTTTAAAAAAATTGTATACAAGCCTTTGTGTGGATACAATTTCTTTTCTCTTGGGTAAGTATCTAGGGTGAGATGGCTGATTTGTATACTATGGACATGCAAAACTTTCATAGAAACTGACATACTATTTTCTAAAGTGGTTACACAATTCTAAATCCCCACCAATGTGTAGGAGAGCCCTCACTGCTCCACATAAAACTTCATATAGTCAATGTAGTGGATGTGCTTTCTTATCATTCTTTTAATTTCCCTAATGACTAATGATGTTGAGCAGCATTTTATGTACTTATTTGCCACCCTTATATCTCCTCAGTTAAGTATCAGTTCAAGGGGGAAAAAGCCCATTCATTAAATGGGTTCTTTTGGGTTTTGTTATTACTTTTTTTTTTTTTTTTTTTTTTTGAGAGAGATTTTTGCTATAGGGCCTATTCACTTGCCAGAGAGTCAGAGATACAGAAAGTGAAAAATCACTCCCCAGGGGGGATAGGATACCGCAATCCTTACTTCTCCATTTTCCTCCTGGGATTTAGGGCATGCATGCACATGTACCCTGCATGCCTTTCAAGGCACTGGATCCAGGACTCGAATTGCAGTTAACTAAGTGGGAGTCAGCGCCTTAACCACTATGTCACCTGCTGGCCTCCATTTTTAAGTTTTTTAAAATTCTCAATACAAGAGAGACCAGCAAATAGCATAATGGTTACATCCTAGACTCCCACGTAGTTGACCTCAATTTGAGTCCCAGACCCAGTGGCTTAAAACTCACACTGACGCATATACATGTGTGCTCAAGATTCCGAGAGGAAAACAGAGAAGGGACTGCAATGTGGCTGGTTTATTCGCTGATCTAAGAGCTGTAGCCCTGCTACGTTCTAGCTTTAATTTAGCTTTGGATGGTTGCAATGTTGCTGTAGTTGTCAGACTCTGCTCTGGGTATATCCTGGGCTTCGTTTTCTGGGTAGCTTTCCCTGCAATATTGCCCACACAGGCTTAGATACATAGCTATTTCCTCTCAACTTCATAAACGCCCTGAAGACAGAACAACTCTTAAGTGGGCTCATCTGTCTGGTAGTGGAAACTGAAGGATCAAATAACCTCAATTTTATCTTCACAACGACCCATATGTAGTCCCTGTTTTTTTTCCAAAAGTACCCTGTGTCTTCTCCCCCCACCCCCCCCCCCACCCCCTGGCTCTTCACTCCCTATCTACAATTTTTCTTTTCTTTGGGGGGGGGGGTGTTTGTGCGTGCACTCGCCAGAAAGAGAGAAAGCGAGAAATCACCCCCGAGGGGGGATGGCCACGCCACAATCCCTTCATTCTCCTCTCGGGATCTTGGGCATGCATGCACACATGCCTGGTGTGAGTTTAAGCCACCGGGTCCGGGACTCGAACCACGTTTGACTACATGGGAGTCCAGCAACATAGCCATTAGGCTAACTGCTGGTCCCAGTTTACAATTTTCAAGCCATGACAATACTTTTAGTAAATGGCTTATTTCTGTGATAATCAGAAACTGCTATTTTACCAATACTTTTTAGGGCTCAACATTTTTGTACACTTTTTCTACTGTATTCCGTATTGCATAGGCCCTTTGAAGATATTTGCCTTCTTTTATCTGCCACATCTCTTGGTATATAACAGGTACTAAGTATTTGCTTAATGTCTGTTTTAACCCGTATGAGCATCAAATTTGCCTCTAAGAGCACATGACTCCTCAGATTTAGTTTAAAACAATTACATTCATTACATTCTTTTTTAAGATTTAATTAATCATTATTTAATTTGCTATAGGGCATATGTATGAGAAAGAGAGAGAGAAAGAGAGAGAAAGAGAAAGTGAGAAAGCAAGCCGCTAGGTCCAGGACTCAAACCGTGGTCGGCCATGTAGGAGTCCAGTGCCTTAACCACCATGCAACTGCTGGCCCCAAAACAAATACATTCTTAATTTGTGAATATACTGAAGACAAGCAATTTTCCCCCAGAAAATAAGGTAAGAATATGAGAAAAAAAAGAAGACAAAAATCAATGAATGGATTAGTGATTTATTTAAAAGTAACTTCTTTAAGCTCTCAGGGACAGGAACAGTAGGATGTTCTGCTGTAATATTTCATTCAGATGGTGGTCTGGATGGATGTTCAAAACAGAAAGCACCTAAATAATGAGCTTCTGGGGCCAGCAGATGGCATAGTGGTTACATTGCTGGACTCCACATGGCTGACCACAGTTCAAGTCCTGGACCCAGGGCCTTGAAATCACACTGGGCGCATGTGCATGCATGCTCCAGATCCCAGGAGAAGAGATTGTGATGTGGCCATCCCCTCTGGGGGTGATTTCTCACTTTTTCACTGACCATGTCTGTTTCTCTCTCCCTGGAGAATGCACATGCCCTATGGCAAAAATCTCTTTAAAAAAGTTTCCTTGAAAAAACTAGGATAAAAAAATACAAGTAAATCAAATTAATTTGACACATATTTATTAAAAGTCTATATGCTAGGTACTGTGTGCTATGTACCAGGGACACAAATACAACTGCGATGCTGTTCCTATCACTGAATTTAGAGCAGATGATTGGTGGTGGGGATGGGGCAGGGAGCGTTGAGGGAAGAGGAGACAAAGATGATAACCTTTGGGACCAGCAGTTGGCGTAATGGCTGTGTCACTGGACTCCCATGTAGTCGACCGCGGTTTGAGTCCCAGACCCGGTGGCTTAAACTCATGCTGGGCACATGTGCGTGCGTGCCCAAGATCCTGAGAGAATGGAGGAGAAGGGATTGTGGCATTGGCCATCCTCCCTGGGGGATGATTTCTTGCTTTCTCTCTCTCTCTGTCTCTGTCTTTCTTGCGAGCGCACGAGCCCTATAGCAAAAACCTCTTAAAAAAAAAAAAAAAAAAAAAAAAAAAAAAAAAAAGATGATAACCGTTAAGCAAATTAGAACTGGTTTTCAGGGAGAAAAGTGGAGGAACATCCCAGGCACAAGAAAGGACACTGGCAAGGTGCACTGCAGCCTTGTATTGCTACTACTTATGAAACAAGTTTTGCGGATGCTAAAGAGCAGCCTGGGAACATGGAGGCCAGGTAGTGAAAGGCCATAATAGCGAGGGGACTGAAGAGGCGAGATATTACAGAGATAGCTTAAACAGACTCAGATGGGAGACCAGCAGGTGGCATAATGGTCTCGTATCTGTACTCCCACGTAGTCGACCAGTTTGAGTCCTGGACCCAGCAGCCTAAAATGCATGTCAGGCGCATGTGCATGAGTGCCCGAAATCCCAAAAGGAGAATGGAGAAGGGATTACAGTGTGGCCATCCCCACAAGGGGGTGATTTCTCACTTTCTATCTCTCTGGCAAGAGCACACTCCCTATAGTAAAACTCTCTAAAAAAAAAAATTAAAAACTCAAACTTGAGAACTGTGAGAGGGAGATGACTAGTAAAGTGTCAGATTTTTTGAGTAACTGGTTAGTTGAGGATGCCATTAAAGACAGATAGGAAATACAAAGGGAATATGCATCTATTGGGTGAGAGTGGAGATAGAGATAAACATTTTTAATGTGGCCTTGGATGTCTTACCCATGTCACATTTTAATTTTTTTAGATATATATTTAAGCTATTTAGGTCCTTGAAGGCCAGGTAGACATGAGAAAATATGAGGAGACTTCCAAGTTCACTAAAAAATGAAGTGAAATATAAATTTACTTTGGTGCAAATAATTTTGAAATACATACATGGTTCATACTACATTTTCCATGAACTTTTTTTTTTTTTTGAGAAGTTTTCGCTATAGGGCGCGTGCGCTCTCCAAACAGACAGAGAGACATAGAGACAGAAAGCGAGAAATCACCCCCCCAGGGGGGATGGTCACGCCACAATCCCTTCTCCTCCATTCTCCTCTCGGGATCTTGGGCACTAACGCACACGCGCCCAGCGTGAGTTTTAAGCCACCGGGTCCGGGACACGAACCGCAGTCGACTACGTGGGAGTCCAGTGACATAGCCATTATGCTAACTGCTGGTTCCCTCCATGAACTTTTTTTAAAGCATCCATTTGCTCTTTTCCTTTTCTAATTTGATCACAGAGAGACAGAGACAGACAGAAAGCGAGAAGGCAAGCCACCAGGTCCAGGACTCAAACCACGATCGATCATGTGAGTCCAGCGCCGTTAACCACCGTGCCACCTGCCGTCCCCTTCCATGAACTTTTGGAAAACTTCCCTCGTATTTCATATTTTTCTTTGGATGTTTCTGCCTTAGTGTGCATTGTGCTTGCAGGAGAGCGAGAGGGAAAGTGAGAAATCACCCCTCAGGGAGCGTGGCCACATGCCATATTTCCTTCTTCTCCATTTTCCTCCTAGGGATTTTGGGAACCCACACTGGGTGTATTTCAAGCCACCGGGTCTGGGACTTGAGCTGCAGTCAGCTGTGTGGGAGTCCAGCAACATGACTGCCACTGGCCCTCTATCATAGTTTCTTTCTTTTTTTTTTTTTTAAAGAAGTATTTATTAAATTTTTTTTATTATTATTTTTCAATTTGACCAGGGGAGAAGAGAGAGAAGTGAGAAAGCAAGCAGCCAGATCCAGGACTCAAACCAGTCGGCCATGTGGGAATCCAGCACCTTAACCACACACCACCTATCAGCCCCTCTACCCTACTTTTCTATTTTAACTTCCTTATTAAATATTTCTGGGGCCAGCCAGTGGCATAGTGGCTAAGGCAGCAGACCTCATATGGCTGCCCATACAGTTAGAAGTCCCTGGTCAGCGACCTAAGAAACACGGTGAGTGTGTGCATGTGCCTGTGTGCTCAGAATCCTGAAAAGGAGGGAGAAACGGAGAAGGGACTGTGCCCTGACCATTCCCCATAGGGGGTGCTTTCTCACTTTCTTTGGGGAATGTATAAGCCCTCTGACAAAATTTTTAAAATAAAGAAAGAAAAGTATTTCCACACTTCACTGAACTGTAAAGGGCACACAGATACTCCCGCTTTAGCATAAATCAGGCAAACAATCAAAAAGTCTTGGTAATTTTAAAAAACATTGAGACGTTCCCAACAGGACTGATAAAGAATCACTGTGGCTCTGAGCCTTATCCAAGTATGCAAAACCAGTTCTCCAATTCAGCTCATGTTTATCTTTGTTATGTGTTAACATTAGTACAGAATCACTTCTCCACAGTAGCTTACTAGTGGAGAAGTCTTGCAAATGACACAAGGAAAGAGCGTTGTCAAAGTACAAAGAAAAATGGCCTTGTGTATATCTAGCCATCTACCAGTCTTAACACCTAACGCTCAGAAGAACTTGTTGAGATACGGTAGTTGATACGGTAGTTTTTACGGTAGCACGGCTGCCCCACGGAGGACTAGGGTGCTCCTGGGGCAAGCTGGTCCCCTGTGGAAAAGAAAACTCGTACCAACAGAGCATATGTCATTTCTTCCTGCCAGGAACAACACATGCAGAGATACCCCTTTCTTCTGCTTATCTTCTTCTCCCTTCTTGCAGCTCCAAGAGATTCATTTAAAAGCTTCCAGAAATTCTTTTCAGTATGTTATTAGTTGCACAATTTGAAGTTCAAAAACATCCAGGCTCAGGTTAACAATAAGCAAAGTGCTCGGGTCTCACTTTGTCTTCTCTGAAAATGCCCAATCTTCAATCAGGACTGACTGACTTAACGCATAAAGAACTACTCAAAGAAACTAGCTATGCTATTAAGTAAAGCTGACCTATTAAGTAAATAAGCTTTAGTGACCATCTTCATTCTCTTGCCATTTTGGAAATAGATGTTACTGTTCTCATAATACTTTAAAAGAGCAGATCTTTGTAAGAGGAACTACTGTACTGCACAAATAAAGTTTTGTTATTATAAACGAATGAGATCTATCTATCCAATTTAGTATTCAAGTCTACAGAAAAAAAAATCAGATGACAACTTTTATTATTAAAAGTTACTGAATTCCATAAACCACAAAAAGTAATCTATAATCAACTAACAAAAGTTTGATACATGTATTTAAAAATATATAACATAGATTTTCTGTCTTAACATTTATATTCTATTTAAAAAGCTTTACATATTTTGCAACTTGAATTTTAAAAATATATACATTCATTCTCTTGACATTTTCAAGCATGAGCTTCCATTCCTATGAATAAAATGTACAATCTATATCCCTGAATACAGAGAAAAGAGTACCAACTAAAATGAACACACTTATTTTACCTGAACATGCAACTTCGTCTTGGCTACTGGATAATTAATCAAACAATCCATTCAAACAACTTTTTTTTTTTTATCTCAAGCTGGGTAATTTGTATTTATATAAACAATTTATGGTTAACTACAAAGAGATTTGTATGTTTATGGTATCCGACACAATCTACCAAGCCCCTTGCAAATCTTGTTTCAGCCTTGATGTGATGTTGCACTTAAGTAAAAGCTCAGTAAGTTTTTTTTTTTTCTTTTTTTGGAGAGGTTTTTCGCTATAGGGCGCGTGCGCTCGCCAGACAGACAGAGAGAGACATAGAGACAGAAAGCGAGAAATCACCCCCCAGGGGGGATGGTCACGCCGCAATCCCTTCTCCTCCATTCTCCTCTCGGGATCTTGGGCACGCACACACACGCGCCCGGTGTGAGTTGTAAGCCACCGGGTCCGAGACGCGAACCGCGGTCGACTACGTGGGAGTCCAGCGACATAGCCATTACGCTAACTGCTGGTTCCCAAAGCTCAGTAAGTAAGTTTTGAAATCATGCCTTTTGCCTTTGAAAAAATAGAATTACTGTAGGGTAAACCTTTTCTTAAAAGCCAGACAGTATATATGTCAAGAAATTGACATAGGTGACCTTCCCAATCAACTTTTTTTTTTTAAAGAGTTATTTGACTTTATTTATTTTAATTTGACCGGAGAGGGTCAGAATGAGAGACGAGGGGGGGGAGTGAGAAAGCAAGCCAGCAGATCTGGGACTCAAACCGCGGTCACCCATGTGGGAGTCCAGCACCCTATCCACCTCACTACCTGCCAGCTCCCCTAGTCCACACTTCACTCAGTATGTAATATTGGAGTTCTTGAAGTATGCTAAGAGAGACTAGCTTCTGTTCAGGTATTCCTTCTACATATTTTAAAAAGCTTGAGATATTATTTTAATAACAAAAATTGTTTTGTAAAAAAAAAAAAAGCCAGGGGGACTAGCAGATGCATAATGGTCACGTTGCTGGACTCCCACATAGTCGAATGTGGTTCAAGTCCCAGACCCGGTGGATTAAAACTCATTCTGGGCGCATGTGTGTGTGTGTGTCCAAAATCCCGAGAGGAGAATGGAGAAGGGATTTTCAGTGTGGCCATTCCCCCACCCCCGGGGGGGATGATTTCTCGCTTTCTGTCTTTCTCTGTCTCTGTGATGAGTGCACTATAGCAAAAACCTCTCTTAAAAAAAAAAAAAAAAAAAAAAAAAAGATAGCCAGGGCCAGCAGCAGGTGGCATGGTGGTTAAAGGCTCAAAGGCATCCCCCTTTGAGTTAACTCTATCGTTCGAGCCCTGGATCCACGGGCTTGAAAAATCATGCCGGGTGCATGTGTGTGCCCAAAATCCAAAGAGGAGAAGGCACTGTGGTATGGCCATCCTCTCTGGGAGGGGGTGTGTGATTTCTCACTTTTCCCCTCTTTCACTCTGTCTCTCTCTGGTAAGCGTATGCACCCTACGGTAAAAACCTAAAAACAACAACAACAACAACAAAAGATAGCCATATAATCATTCTGGTGATTTGTCACCTAATATAATCCTTAGTATTGACATTTGAAAATTGAAGTTAAATCACATATCAAGATCATGATCAGGACAATAATGTCAACTTTCAGTACAGACAGCTAAGTTAGAAGGACATGTTTAAATTCCACATACCTCTAATGATAATAATGGATACAAGTCTATCTTTAAATTAATGCACAATTTATGTTGAGAAAGTAAAAGCCTCTACCAATTACAAAAAATTTTTGCACCTGAAGATGGCTTAGAAATTTAAAAGGAAAAATAATTTACTTCATCTGGGCAATAATTAGGTTTTGGGAGAGTCCCCATCCAAAAAGTAAATAAAACCCCCTCCAGATTAGTAATGAAGAACTAAATTATAGTTAATAGTTAATTTATCAAGCAGTCAATTATTCAGTAATTATTTACTGATGAACTAAAATTAGGTATTAGAAATTTTATTTATTTATTTTTTTTTTACTTATAGGAAAATAATCTTTATAAAATTAAAAAGAAAATCTCTAATGTACTTTTAATGGTATTCCTTCTCTGGTTTTCCTAACCTAAAAATAAATGAGGAAAGTAGGAACGGTGAAAGAAAAACTTAGAAAATATCTAAAGACCAACATACTAGACATCTGTGAGAAGAGATGGTTAGGAAGAAATTTTAAAATATAAGAAACGGACTGCAGAGAGGATTGGTACGAGTAGGTGCCGATTACCAGACACCGTCTTCACAAATCTCAACCGTGCAAAGCATGAAAGGCATTAGTGTCGCACAGAACAGTGTGGTGGTAGATGGATAATGAATCCACAGAAAGAAAAACTATGGTTAAAGTCTCAGTTCGTTTTGTAAACCAAGTTACATACACAATTATAAATTTGAAGCATTCAGTTAAAATGTGTAGAAAAATTAATAAAGTGAGATCAAGAAATATAACCAGCAGTAACCATAAAGGCTTAGAACTAGTGACACTGAATTCTTTATTTAAAAAAATTTTTGAACACACAGTACCTCCTCTTCTCTTCTATTTTTAGGAAGAAGTTTAACAAGTTTTAAATATCTCAATTCTCAAAAACAATATGCTTTTTTAAAAATAAGACTTGATTACCAGAAACATGTAATATGTAGTTACACACCATTCTCATATCACTATTCATTTCCATTATTTGTCAATTCATCTTTGATGCAATCTGGGAACAATTAAGCAGTCACTAGATACCTGTTTTAGAATCTAAAGAAATTACCTACCACAGGAATCTAATGACATATATATGTGCATGTATTTAAAATTTCAAAAAGAAAAAGTAATAAACTATCCTAGTTATTTTATACCAAATATGTTTATATCTACTCAAAATGATTAAGATTTTTCTCCAGTTGAATTGTTGACTATATAAAAGCTATTTTCAGCACTTTCTTCTGGGGATTAAAAATGCTTTATCTCCCTGCTGGCTAAATGGAGGAATTACTCATTACAAGTAAATACTTGTAATAAGTGAGTATTAATCCTAAGAGAACAGTCATAAAATATATGTTTAAAAAGTTCTTTTTAAAAACTGAAAACAATCCTCTAATTGTAATAATCTACAACCTATGACATTAATTCCTACTTGACAAAAGAAAAATATTTGGGAAGAGGGTACCAAGTTCATGATCTAAGCATGCATAAATAAGGAATTGTGTCTATCACTGACTTAGGAGAATTTGGCAAACCAGAAGAATGGCCTAAAATAAATAAATAAATAAATAAGAGAGAGTACATATCTTCTAAATATGAGAGTATAATTCTGTAGACCTATGCACCAAATAGCGCCCCATGAAGGAAATGCCGAAGAGGGAAGTAGCAAGTTCCTATGTACATTTTCTTGGTATTCTCGTTTTTGCAACGTGTTACAAATAAATATTCTTTTTATTATTACAAGGTCATTAATTGCCCTCTGTAGAGCAATGACTCAGATAAATGTCTTAGGACTTTTAATAATGTAACTTACATATAAAAGTAATTTAATTAAATCTAAGTGCAAAGGAGTTTTCGATAATTCCTAAATTCAAGGGAGTAATGTTACTCTGATTCTGAATTTTGAATGGTTGGTACTCCTATACTTTAGAATATTTCATCTCATTTTCTTCCCTTTAAGTCATAAAACGCACCAAAATTATTATTTGGTTTTCTTCAACTTTCCTCTGCTTCATTTTTTAAATGGTAACTATAGGTAGAGATAGAGGTATGTTAAAATACTGTTATAAAAAAAGTAATGGAGACTATATATGACCTATTAATTTATAGTATAGTTTGTTGATCTTTGACCTGGCATATTAATTCCTTTGGTGAATAAATCTCACAGGTCATTTCTTTATAAAAGGATTTTAGTAAGAGGACCAGCAATACCAAGAGATTTCTCCCTAACCCCTTGGAAAAAGATCAACCTAATCAGTAGTTTAGGGCAGTTAAGTAAAATATGAAAATACATCATTTACAGCTACAATTTTCATATTAAAAGTGGTAAAAACTAAGAGATATTCAAAGACTTTGTCTTGATTAAACAGGTCAACTAATAAAACTGAGAGAGATCACCATGAGAACTTAGGTATATCTAGTCATGATAAAACAAAAATGTTTAGTTTTTAGAAGTGGTAGTTGTAACCAGCAGTATAAACAGTGTCCACAATTTGGTAGCTGGCCATAGCTTTAATTTTTTTTTTTCAAGTTATATCTACAGCAGACATATTTTTGAAGTCTACCCACCCCTGAGTTCAATAATTATACTTTTAGTGTAAAATTATATGCCCTTAATTAACAACATGTACAAAGCTACAAAATGTTATCTATACAGAGATTAAAAACAATTTTTAAAATATTCTTAACCAATTACTGATTGGATGGTTTTACTGGGGTACACATTTCAAACCTTTTAGCCAACTGGCTTTCTTATTTTAAGCCCAAATTGATTCAAATATTTCACTGCAGGATATTTCAAAAAGAGTGCAACAATAAGGCATTAGTAAAAATAACATTGTAGTAGAAACAGATTTTGCATATGTGAAAAGGTAATTTATAAAATACATTAATCACGTTTTAAAAAGAGAACCTAGTTGTAATATCATTAACTTACATGGTACTGAGAATTGGACCTTTCAACAGCTTTTTTCTATAGAAAAATTTTATCTACCTGTAAGCAAAGTCTTTTCCACAACAAGAAAATAAAACAAATCCCTCCAGGAAAAATGGTATGTTGTGTGAGACAAATAAGAAAACATACTATTTTATAGTGTACTTTTGCCTAAATCTTAAAATAAAAATGTCCACACTCTTTTGTTAAAACATTAAGCCTCTGTCAAAAATGTATTTCTTATTTTAGGGTACAGGATTGAAGTACAAGATGATACTTACAAGTAAAGAAAATTTACAAGAAAAAACTTGACAAAAGTTTTTCAAAGTATTGTAACATTCAAACTTGACTTAAAACATAACAAAGGAAATAAGATTACAAACAAAAATGTTTATGGATTTCCAAACATAAATAAATGAAATAGTGTTTAGGCAGTAGGGCTCATGCTGATGGCTAGCAGGAAGTAACAGAGTGTAATCTACTTGGAAAAAAAATCTTTAATGTACAAAGAACAAGCCCAAATTACGGACTGCAGCAATTTAATCATGACTGCCATTTCTCTTACTTCCAAAATAAAGCCTTGATTAAACCATTCATATCCTATATTATTCATACCTTTACTTCAGAGATTGAGGAACTATGTACAACTAATGAATTTATTTTCACCATAGGGATAACATATTGTACCTCTCTGCCAATGTTACTTGAAAACCTTCCATGTCAAAACAATTTGACAGCAGATATAAACAATTAAATAAATACGCAATGATCTTTCATTACAGTCCTTTAAAGATGCATGTTAATTCATGCCGTTAACCTTAGGATCACAGTGCATAGAATCCAAATATAAACAGTTGGGGCAACGTTTAAAGTAATGTTGGATCCCTCACTTTTATTTATAATCCCATTATAACCAATAAGTTCATTTCATAGGCCCTATCATGCATTAATCATTGAGTGGCAGGAGTTAATGAAAACTTTTCCTGTTACAACGTCCATTGCCGGCAATGAACGCTCCAAAACCGCCAAGGAAGTCATTGTTATTGCACAATACATGAGGACCTGGAACTTCTCCAAAAGCTTAAAAAAATAAAAATAAAAAATGGAATTATATTTGACATTTCCTGACACCTGCATTAATACTGTATGACTAATAAAAGCATGTCAGTTGCCTGGACTGAACCAGCGATCAACATGCGCCCAGAATGCACACGAGTAAAAATGCAGTAAAAGGAAGTAGTCTTCATTGCCTATAGGTCACTTCCAGTCAAAGGTTAAAGTTCAAAGACTGAATGATCAAAGTGCTCATTTTCTCAGTAGGACTATCTTCTGCTAGGAGGATGATAACAGTGGCATCAACAAGTATCGTCTTTAAGAAAAAAAGAAAAAAGATAATTAAAAAGTCAAATATACATAAGTAAAAACTACAAGTTAGTCTAATATACAAAAAGTTTCAAGTATTAACAAACAAATCAAATTTTTCTTTCTGGGAAATAGTTCACACAAACTTCAAAAATGATGACTTATTAGGACGTCAGTCCTATTTACAATAATAAATTGATATGGTATGTAACACACAGATTATAGTCATCTTAGAAAACTCTTTCATGGGCAACAATTTAAAACTATAATGAGACAAGTAAACTCCTGATGAACACCGACTTGCTCTTTAATACAGAATAAAACATGTCACGGGCCAGTCTCTGATGTAGAGGGTAAGGAAACCAGATCTTATATGGCTGACCACAGTTCAAATCCTAGCCCTGGCAGCTTGAAAAACAAGCTGGCCTGTGTCCCCGACGAAGATGGAAAAATGGAGGAGTAGGCATTGCGCTATAATTGTGCCCCAGTGGGTGCTTTCTCTCTCCTTTCCCCTTGCAGCTCTCTCTGGTGAGCAGGCGCCTTCTAAAGTCGTATTTATTTGGACTACAAAGTGAAGTAACTCTTCTTTACCAACGATATACAGTCTCCAAATCAAAGAAAATTAATGTTATTAATTTCCCTTTAGAAAATAAACTTTCAACAGGTATAGATATACATACAAAAGGGGTCATTCAGAAACCCACAGTTACTTAGTTACACCTTCTGAAAGCCTCAGCACGTCACAGCTATTTAACAGACAATTTTTTGAGTTCATGCCTCATCTTACAAAATTTATTTCAAAAAATGTTCGGCTGTCGAAAAGTCATAACACATTCTTGCACAGGAAAACAGAAAAATACATCATGACTTTTATGATAACTCAATATAGCTGAAGGATTTAATTGAGGACTGGTCATTCTTTTTTTTGGAGAGGTTTTTCGTTATAGGGCGCGTGCGCTTGCCAGACAGACAGAGAGAGACATAGAGACAGAAAGTGAGAAATCACCCCCCAGGGGGGATGGTCACACCGCAATCCCTTCTCCTCCATTCTCCTCTCGGGATCTTGGGCATGCACGCACACGCGCCCGGCGTGAGTTTTAAGCCACCGGGTCCGGGACGCGAACCGCGGTCGACTACGTGGGAGTCCAACGACATAGCCATTATGCTAACTGCTGGTTCCCAGGACTGGTTATTCTTTAGAAAGAGTCATCAGGAAGAAATAAAGACTATTGTTGGGACCAAAAGGTGGCGTGGTGGTTAAGACGCCGGACACTCCCACATGGCCGACCACAGTTCGAATTCTGGACCTGGTGGCTTGCTTTCTCACTTTCCTCCCCCTCTCTCTCTCTCTCTCTCTCTCTCTCTCTGGTCAAATTAAAAAAAATGAATGAATGAATGAATGAATGAATAAATCTTAAAAAAAAAAAAGAAATAAGACTATTGGCGACTATTAGGAGTTGTGGAAGTTCTTATGTAGAAAATTCTGAAATACTGGCCAAAATATTTTAAAATTAATCCATTTTATGATTGATAATTAAATATATATTTTTAAAAGCATTATTTATTTATTTAATTACATTTGTTATTATTTTTTAAAGAATTATTATTATTTTTTTTTTTGGAGAGGTTTTTGCTATAGGGCGCGTGCACTCGCCAGACAGAGAGAGACAGAGAGATAGAAAGCGAGAAATCACCCCCCAGAGGGGATGGCCACGCCGCAATCCCTTCTCCTCCATTCTCCTCTCGGGATCTTGGGCACACACGCACACGTGCCCGGCGTGAGTTTAAGCCACCGGGTCCGGGACTCGAACCACGGTCGACTACGTGGGAGTCCAGCAACATAGCCATTACGCTAACTGCTGGTCCCTAAAGAATTATTTTAATTTAACTTGTATTTATTTATCTATTTTTTTTGAGAGGCTTTTGCTATAGGGTGTGTGTGCTCACCAGAGAGACAGAGAGACAGAAAGCGAGAAATCACCCCTCAGGGGGGATGGCCATGCCGCAATCCCTCCTCCTCCATTCTCTTCTTGGGATCTTGGGCATGCACCCGGCGTGAGTTTAAGCTGCCGGGTCCAGGACTTGAACCGCGGTCGACTACATGGGAGTCCAGCGACATAGCCATTATGCTAACTGCTGGTCTTAGAAAGCAAGCCGCCAGGTTTGGGACTTGAACCGTAGTCAGCCACATGGGTGTCCAGCTCCTCAACCACCTCAACCACCACACCACCTGCTGGCCTCCTCTATTTATTTTTGATTTGACCAGAGAGAGAGAGAAAGAGAGAGAGGGGGAAAGCAAGAAGGGAAGTCACCAGGTCCGAGATTCGAACTCAGTTGGCCATGTGGGAGTCCAGCGCCCTTAACCACCATGCCACCTGCTGACCCCAATATTATTATCATCATTATCATTATTATTTTTAATTTGACTAGAGAGAAGAGAGAAAAAGGGAAAGCGAGAAAGCAAGCTGCCAGGTACAGGACTCGAATCACAGTCGGCCATGTAGGTGGGATTCCAGCACCTTTAACCACAATGCCACCTGCCAGCCCTAGATTGGTAAATATCTTTAAGAATAAACCAAGTGACAGTTTACGTTTCACATCTGTTCCTTAAATTACTGTGGAACTTTGAATACAAGACACATATTTATTATGGATGTAGAACAAACTTAGATAAAGAAGTTTCTTAAAACATCACTTCTTCACTATTGGTTCCCTGAAATTAATACCAAAACCACTGACACTAAAATTTCTAAACTAAAAGATGACACTAAATTCTAACTAGTACATCAAATAAGGAAGAATAAATTTTAGGATGATACCAGGTGACAATGTACACAATAAGAAAAGTGACAGAGAGGCCAGCAGGTGGTGTGGTGGTTAAGGGTGCTAGACTCCCACATGGCTGACCGTGATTTGAGTCCCAGACCAGGCAGCCTGCTTTCTCACTTTCCCTCTCTCTTTCACTCTGTCCCTCTCTGGTTTAAATTAATGAATGAATTAATGAAAAAATATTTTTTTTGGTTGACAGACTTTTGCTATAGGGTGCGTGTGCTCACCGGGGAGACAAAGTAAGAAATCACTCCCTGCCCCAGGGGGGATGGCCACTCCACAATCCCTTCTCCTCCAGTCTCCTCTTGGGATTTTGGGCATGCATGTACATGTACGCAGCGTGAGTTTCAAGTTGCCGGGTCCGGGACTCAAACCACGATCTACTATGTGGGAGTCCAGCAATGTAACCATTATGTCATTTGCTGATCCCAATAAAATAATTAAGAAAAAAAAATGGAAAGTGACAGATAAAACTCAATTTGAGGGCTGATACTGTGGCCTACTGATTAAGGGAGTAGGATCCCACATAGCCAACCCTGGTTTAAAATCCTGGCCCTGGAAGGTTGAAACACGTATCAGATGCATGTGTGTGTGCACCTCAAAATCAACAGAATGGAGAAATGGAAGAGGAGGGATTGTAACGTGAACATGTCACATTGGGCATGCTTTCTCCCTTTCTCTCTCTCTCTGGGGAGTGTGCATGCCCTCTGGCAATTAAAAAAAATTCAATTTGAACATAATACATTTAGTAACCACCAAGAAGCTTGTATCTACAAAGACATACTATCTTTGACAGGTAGAAACATAAAAATCTGTGTTTTATTTTATTAGATTTTTCATTATAGCAAGCTTCGAATGTGCTATACAAAATGGTTAAGAAATCCGTGTGAACCTATTGTCCGTGGTCTAATCCATTTGGGTCAAACGTTAAAATGAAATTTAGGACTGATATGATACTACCCGCCATCAATACCCTAGTATATACGCTCCAGAGACAAACATAGTAAGTTCTGAAGAGTTCAATGTCTTGACCCACTGGCCTTGCAGTATTACAAATCCATGACAGCTATGTAATCAAGGGTGTACAAGTAGAATGTAATTACATAGAAAGGTATGAGTCAAAGCCATGGCTACTCTTCCTAAACAACAGGATATAACTAAGAAACAAAAATACCCTCATTAATAGAACATAGCTGACTAGCCAGAAGATAAATTATTAGATACTAGGTCTGACTTACAAAAGAAAAGTTAAATAAATATGTGGCAAGATAATGGCTTGAAAAACTCTCATATTAATCTTGTAAATTTTTTCTGAAACTGCAGAATATCTACTAAAATTCTCTCAAATATGGGAACCAGCAGTTAGCATAATGGCTATGTTGCTGGACTCCCACGTAGTCGACCGCGGTTCGCGTCGACTTAAAACGACGGGTGGCTTAAAACTCACGCCGGGCGCGTGTGCCCAAGATCCCAAGAGGAGAATGGAGAAGGGATTGCGGCGTGGCCATCCCCCCTGGGGGGTGATTTCTCGCTTTCTATCTCTATGTCTCTCTCTGTCTGGCGAGCGCATGCGCCCTATAGTGAAAATCTCTCAAAAAAAAAAATTACTCTCAAATATAATAATACCAGTTCCAAAGAGCTCACATGATACCCCATAGCTAACTTCATAGGGCTTCTGGAAAATTGTGAATGACAGACAAATATAGTATAGGAAAGTCATTTAGTTTTCCTCATAGCATAAAAACGATCATATCAATACTGGAAACCATCTCCCAAGAGAACCTCAGGGACAGAAGACTAGAAGAAAAGAACATAGTAACTTAGGTCAATAAATGTGAAGTGAGATGCTACCTCCAAGAAACACACAATATCTACATTTAAGCTTTGTCTCTCAATAGTTTAGGGAATTGAATGTAAGTTTAAATGCAGAATTTAGTTAAGTGGTTTTGTAACCCAGAAGGGTAATACAAATAAAAGGCTCACAACTAACATGGTAAATCTATGAATGACAGCTATGATACAGGAATTAGTTTGGTACTATTAATCTGAGATAACTTTATGTTTCATCCTCTTATAATCTTTAAAATTGTTCAGGAACGTTCAAGATGAATAGAACCAGAAGAAAGCCTGTGGTTTTCATTTAAATCTTCATTAAAGAAGATATTCTTCTACCCCTCACCAAATTACAGCCTCTTCAGTTTGTTGAATATGCCATCTAATCACTATGCTGGTTTATTTCCTTAAACCTAGGTTTCTGAAGACAATGCTCAATAACAACCTTAACCCATAGTTTATAAGGGACCACTGTTCAGTTTTCTATCACATGAAGGACAACGATTCAAGAACCACAAATCTGATCTCTGTGGAGAGCCATCATTTCTGATACTTAAGTTGTATGTACTTAACACTAACCTGAGGAAATAAACAGATAACATTTTTTTCCCAAAATTACTTATTTAATTTTATTGCTTATTATTATTTTAAAATTTTTCCAGAAGAGAGACAAGGAAAGTGAGAAAACAAGTCACCAGGACCAGGACTTGAACCACGGTCAGTCATGTGTGAGTCCAGCGCCTTAACCACCACACCACTACATTACTGAAATATTTTTATGCTCTCACAAAAAAAAAAAAAAAAACTTTGCAACTTTTCTTAGGACAATTATTATGTCTGTTTGATAATACACAACTTGGGAGCCTCATCATTCACTCATTTGTACAGTGAACTGGATGTAGGTCTGTCTACCGAGGAACATGATAGCCTTCAATCACAGGCAAATTCCTCATCTTGTCTATATGCTGAGGTGAAATGTGTACTTCACAAACCTATTTTGGTTAGGCTCCTTAATTTTTTTTAAATACTATTCTTTCTGTTTAATAGACTTTATCTGCTTCAAAATTTTTCCCTTTATTCATGAGAGCATGCGCACACATGAATGTGTGCATGTGTGAGATCGGACAGACAGAGAGATGAACACCCTCCACAGAGTCTGGCCATTCCGTGGTTCCTTCCTCCAGGCCTCTGGATCTTGGGCACTCATGTGTGCCCAGTGTTTCAGGATGACTGACAGGGGATCTAAAACACAGTCTCCATGTGGGATGCAGCTTCTCTAGAACAGTGCGTTACTGCTGCACCACAGAACCAGGCCTCAACTGATTGTTCAATGCATAGTAGCCACGTATTATAGGAGGCTTCTGCCTTAACAACGTGGTGTATTTTCACAATGACAGTCAACTTCAAGCAACAGTAAGAAATGTGTATTCACATACGAAGTCTTCAAAAAGTTTATGGAAGGTGTGTATTACAAAAACTATGCTTGGATTTCAAAAATAATTTTTACACCAAAATAAATTCATACTTCAATTTTCCATAATCTTTCAAAAATTCTTGTACCAATAAAACTTTTATATCCAATGACCTCTAAATACTAATGGGGTGAACTTTTACACTTGAATAATATTAATTATTGTGTACTAAGAAATCTATGTCAGATCTGATGTACACAGAGTAATAGTAAAATAGCAGTGACAGGCTTAATTCTTAAGATATAGTAGTAACAATTAATGTGAAAGATCACAAATTTAAGCTAATAAGTTTTTTTTTCCAAGAACCTAATACTGGTATCAGCAGCTCTGCTCTGGCCTGTCAGCCGAAGACTCTTATAAAACCAGGAGATGAAGTAAATTTCTTGTTTTTCAATACAAGTCCCTCACCATCCTTTATCTAGGAAGCTCCCCTTGATGTACACACATTAACAGCAACCTAAACCAAAACCTCTCACCTTTCTGCTTACATCTGACAAGCACTCTACTTTGACCCAAATATGTGGGCTAGCACCACATAGGAGGGCTATCGGGCTTGACATCTAAGGAATACAATTCCACTTGGTTTCTAAAAAACTGAAATAGTAAGTATTTCAGAGAGTTTATATAATTCCAAGTAAGCCTTTGTTCAGTCTCCAATCTTTCTGTTTAACTTTGCAGGTCACATAAAGAAAACTGGTCTGTTCTGTCATCCTCTGAGAATTTATAGACAATGTTAAGAAATAACAAAAATGTGCCAGCACCATGGCCTGGTGGTTAAGGCAGCTGGATTCCACATGGCTGACTGTGGGGTTTGAGTTTCGAACCCCAAGGCTGGAGCAACAAGAGTTGGGCATATGTGTGTGCATGCCCCAAATCCAGACAAGAGAAATGGAGGAGAAAGGATTGCAGTGTGAACATTCCCAAAGGGAAGTGTTTTCTCCCTCTCTTTCTAATTCTCTAGTGAGTGCTGGATCCCTCTGGCAAAAATTAAAAAAAAAAAAAAAAAAAAAAAGAACAAGAGTAGTTCTTGGTAACTTGGTGTTATAATGAGAATATGATCAATGAAGATTTTCTGGAATTCTAGAAGCTAAGCAGGAAAAAGATAAGCGGACATGTTTTATGAGTATGACTGCCTTCCAAATTCAACTATAAAGCTGAGATGAGCTACTATCCACATTGCCTCTAAGTGCGATTCTGTTATCTATAATGGAGAAGACAGTAGGTATTACACAGTTAAATGCTTTAGCTATTGTTATCTCTTTGAGAGAAAGAGGAAGCGAGAGAAATAGGCTGTTTTAACAGGGTCTCACCATGTTGGGATCCTTCTGCCCTAGCCTCCCAGCTAGCTAGGACTACAGGTGTGCCTCACTGTGCTTGGCCTGTTTAGGTTCACAGAGAACTGAACTTGGGTATCTCATGTATCCTCAGCCTTCAAAAGCAGCATGTTAGCAGCATGGCCCAAATGCTTTAGCTTTTTCAAGGGGATGGCAATGCTTAAGGAAGACAGTCTCTGCAGCCATGCTGGCTGGACAACAGAGCGGCTGCTGTTCCATCTTGGTGTATACAAACTACCTATGCTTGCTTGACTGCCTCAGCAACAAAGTCGTCCCTTAAGGGGAAGGAGGAGCATGATCCAGGCATCCAGGCTTCCTAAAGGATAGAAAATATATTAAGGATGGAACCAGCAGATGGCGTAATGGTTACATAGCTGGACTCTCACATAGTTAACCCCCGTGGTCCAAGTCCCGGACCCAGCCAGGGCATGTGCGTGCACGCTCAAAATCCGAAGAGGAGAACAGAGGAGAAGGGATTGTGGCATGGCCATCCCCACTGGGGGGCTGATTTCTCACCTTTTGTCTTTCTCTGTCTCTCTGGTCAGCACATGCGCCCTATAGCAAAAAATCTCTTAAGAAAGAAAATATATTAAGGATAAGAATAGGGTTGATCCTGTAGCCAGTCGTTAAGGGTGCTAAATCCCACATGGCCAATTGCATGGTTTAAACCCTGGCAACTCAAAAAACATGCTGGGCATGCAAACATGCATGCCCCAAATCCTGAAAGGGTAGAGTAATGGAAGAGATTACAGCATGACCATGTCCTACTGAGGGTGACACTGCCCCACCCCTCCCTCTCTTTGACCAGCACTCATGCCCTCTGGCAACTATTTTTAAAAAGAGAGAGGATAATTATTACAAGTCTAAGATGTTTTTAAATAGAATTGTCTGTGAATGAAAAAAATGTATCTGTACCCAACATTGGAATTAGGACTAGGTATCATGATTCAGGTGAAATAAAATCCCGTGCTTTTAAAAACTGGCTAACATGGGGCTGGCAGGTGGCGTGGTGGTTAAGGGCACTGGACTCCCACATGGTCAACCATAGTTTGAATCCCAGACCTGGAAACTTGCTTTCTCACTTGCCCTCTCTCTCTTGCACTGTCCCTCTCTGGTCAAATAAAAAGTAAATTAAATAATTCTTTCATTTATTTATTTATTGAGAGGTTTTTGCTATAGGGCGCGTGCGCTTGCCAGACAGAGAGAGAGAGAGAGACAGAGAGACAGAAAGCGAGAAATCACTCCCCGGGGGGATGGTCATGCTGCAATCCCTTCTTCTCCATTCTCCTCTCGGGATCTTGGGCACACACGCACACGCGCCCAGCATGAGTTTAAGCCACCAGGTCTGGAATGCGAACCACAGTCGACTACATGGGAGTCCAGCAACATAGTCATTACGCTAACTACTGGTCCCATAAATTAAATAATTCTTCAAAAAATATTAAAAAATAATAACTGGCTAATTTAGAGCCAGCTCATGGAGTGGTGATTGGGATAGCTGGATTCTACCTGGCCAGCTATGTGTTCAACTCCTGGACCTGGTGGCTTGAAGACAGATCAGATGCATGTAGGTGTGTGCCCCAAAGCCCAAAGGTAGGGGAAATGGAGGAGAAGGGATTAGGGTGGGGTGCTTTTTCACTTTCCTTCTCTCTCTCTTCTTCTCTCTCTCCAGCAAGCACATGTACCCTCTGGCTGAAAAAAAAAGAAAGCTAATTTGAATTGGGAAAAAAACAGGAGGCTATCTTTAATCTATTAAATATAGGAGGCCATATTTAATGAGAAAATAAATTCCTATACAAGGTTCGGATTTATTTCACATGTCATGAGTTAATTTAGTTTGAAAAGGATTTCTTTTCTTTTCTTTTTTTTGGAGAGGTTTTTGCTATAGGGCACGTGCACTCGCCAGACAGAGAGAGACATAGAAACAGAAAGCGAGAAATCACCCCCCAGAGGGGATGGGCACGCACGCACACACACCCGGTGTGAGATTTAAGCCATCGGGTCCGGGACGCGAACCGCGGTCGACTACATGGGAGTCCAGCGACATAGCCATTATGCTAACTGCTGGTTCCCACATCTGAAAATTTTTAACCTACTTTTGAATAAGAAGTGGGGGGAGGGGATCAGCAAGTGGCATAGAGGTTAAGGTGTCTGGATCCTGCATGAATGACTACACAGTTCAAATCCTGGACCCAGCAGCTTGAAAGTCACACTGGGTAGTGTACATGTGTGCCCAAAATCCTGAGAAGAGAATGGAGAAGAAGAGACTGTAGTGGCCATCCCCCAAGGAATGATTCCTGACTTTCCCTTTCTCAATTTCTCTTCGGCAAGTGTACAAGTACTGTAGCAAACTAAAGAAAAAGAAAAAAAAGAAATGGTGAAAGGTCTTATAGTAAAACCAGGAATATAAGAATTAATTATCTGTGTTGGGGGAGGGGGGAGGTGGGGGGGATGGCCACACTGCAATCACTTCTCCTCCATTTTCCTCTTGGGATTTTGGGCATGTATTTATATGAACCCAGCATTATTTTCAACCCGCCGGGTCTGGGATTCAAATCATGGTTGGCCACGTGGGAGTCAGTGGCTTAACCTACACGCCACCTGCTGGCCCCCAGAAGAGACTGAATCTCAAACAGTGTGACTATTTCTTAAGAACTGTGACCCCTTTAAAATTTGTTTGTGATGTTTGTCAATAATCTTGGTTAGCTAATCCTAAATTTTAATGAATCTGAGAATGTACTACAAAACAGAAAAGGAACAGAGTGAAAAAGCAGTTTGGTGTCTCATCCTAAAATGCAAGAGGATACAAAAAAGACTGAAAAGCTAGCAATGTGAAATGAAGTAAAAAGCTATTTAATTAAAGTGGGGCCTTATTAAAAATTTTTTTTTTTGGAGAGGTTTTCACTATAGGGCACGTGCGCTCGCCAGACAGACAGAGACGGACATGGAGACAGAAAGCGAGAAATCACCCCCCAGGGGGGATGGCCATGCCGCAATCCCTTCTCCTCCATTCTCCTCTCGGGATCTTGGGCACACACGCACACGCGCCCGGCGTGAGTTTTAAGCCACCGGGTCCGGGACGCGAACTGCGGTCGACTACGTGGGAGTCCAGTGACATAGCCATTATGCTAACTGCTGGTTCCCCTTATTAAAAATTTTAAGGGACCCTCAGTACTCAGGAAGACTTCTTTAAGCCTGATTATTACTGAGTCTATTTGGAAACCGGTTTTGTCTAAAAATCCTTGTAACAGTAGTTATTAATGATTAATTCCAAAAAAATTAACTGGGGCTATCTTAAAAACTCAAACAAAACCAGCAATCCAGGCACAGAAACAACGTTTATTAGGTTCCTCTAAGGAAAGAGTACTCAACAAGGTTTGATGAAAAAGTTCCCAAGGAGACAGGTGTGGCCCAGCTGCAGTGGTGCAGCAGTAGTGCACTGCTCTGACATGCTGGAAGCCAGTGGAACATGGGAGTTTTTGTTCCCTGGTCGACCTGGGAACAGGAGAAAGGATTGCAGTGTGAGCATTCCCAAAGGGAAGTGTTTTCTCCCTCTCTTTTTATCTCTCTAGTGAGTGCATGAGCCCACTGGCGAAAATTAAAAAAAAAAAGAAAAAGAACAAGAGTATTTCTTGGTTAACTTTGTGTTACAATGAGAATATGATCAATGAAGATCTTCTGGAATTCTAGCAGCTAAGCAGAAAAAAGATAAGCAGACATGTTTTATAAGAAGTATGACTTGGGGCCGGCAGGTGGAGTGGTGGTTGAGGCGCTGGATTCCCACATGACCGACCACAGTTCAAGTCCTGGACCTGGAGGCTTGCTTTCTCACACTCCCTTTCTCTCTGTCTGTCTCTCTCTGGTCAAAATGGAAGAATAATGATAATAAATATAATTTAAAATAAATAAATCTTAAAAAAAAAAAGAAGTATGACTTATAAAACATGTATATTACCAGGACAATGTGTCCCTAAGATTCCTGGAAGGCTGGAGAAGAAATGCAACTTGAGACACTGTTATGAGTACTTGTCGAGGGACCAGCAGTTAGCATAATGGCTATGTTGCTGGACTCCCACGTAGTTGACCATGGTTCGAGTCCCCAACCTGGTGGCTTAAACTCATGCCGGGCACATGAATGTGTGCCCAAGATCCTGAGAGGAGAAGGGATTGTGGCGTGGCCATCCACCCCCCCCGGGGGGGGCTGTTTTTTACTTTCTGTGTCTCTGTCTCTTTGGCGAGCACACGCGCCCTATAGCCAAAAAAAAAAAAAAAAAAAAAAAAAAAAAAAAAAGAGTACTTGTCCTTCTCTCCCTCTCTCTCAGTCTTTCACATAAAAGAAATAAGTAAACTTAAAGGGGGGGGGGGTAGGCAGCAGGTGGCACAGTGGTTAAGGTGCTGGACTCCCACATGGCCAACCGCGGTTCAAGTCTTATACCAGGTGGCTTGAAACTAATGCAGGGCACTTGTGCATGCATACCCAAAACCCAGGGAGGAGAGGGGATTGAGGTGTGGCCATCCCTTCGGGAAGTGGGGGTGGATTTCTCACTTTCTCTCTGATCAGTGCACTGTCCTATAGCAAAAAAAAAAAAAAAAAAATCCCTCTCAAAAAATCTCCCACACAAAAAAAGAATAAATAAATAAAAGGGGACCAGCAGGTGGCATGGCAGCTAAGGTGCTGGACACTCCTACATGGCCCACCACAGTTTTGAGCCCTGAATCTGGTGGTTTGCTTTCTCGTTTCCTCTTTCTCTGGTCAAATGAAAAGTAATGGATGAATGAATAAATAAAATTGAATAAATAATTCTTTAAAAAAAAACTCTCACAAAAATAGTTTGTATAGGGGGCCGATAGGTGGCGTGGTGTTTAGGCCAGCTGGACTCCACATGGCTGACTGCGGTTCGAGTCCTAGACATGGTAGCTTGCTGTCTCACTTTCCTTCTCTCTCTCTCTCTCGCTATCTCTCTCTGGTCAACTTAAAAAAAAATAATGACAATGACTAAAATGAAATAATTCTTAATAAAAAATTAAAAAGCATGTGTAGGTGCCAACTCCATGTCCAGATCTACATGGCCAACTGTGGGGTTTCAATCCCAGACTCACTAGCCTGAGAAACATGCCAGGCACATATGAATGCATGTGCAAAATCCCAAAAGGATGTAGCAAAGGAAGAGAAGGGATTGCTGTGTGACCATCGCCCATGGGATGGTTCTTCCATCTAATCCCAATTTCCCCTTAACAATCCCCAATGAGTGCATGTGCCCTCTAGCAAAAAAAAAAAAAAAAGACAGACAGAAAGAAAGGAAAAGAAAAAAAAGTGTGTGGTGGAAGGATTCATTTCGGGCAAACAGCAAATATAAAGTCAGCAGATGGTGGAATAAGAAATAAAGTATGCATTATAAATAGGGCTCTGGTGAACATTTCACAAACAAAAATTTCTGGCATTAGATGGATTCTTAGAGGCTTAACTGAAACACAGGGTTTGATCTTGAACTTTACCTTTTTTTCTTTTGCAAAGAGAGAGATTCTTGCTATAGGGCGTGTGCAGTACTTGTCAGAGAGACAGAAAGTGAGAAATCACCTCCCAAGGGGGATAGCCATACTACAATCCCTTCTCAAACCACAGTTGACTACATGGGAAGAGTCCAGCAAAGTAACCATTATGCCACGTGCTAGTCCCAAACTTTAGCTTTTTAAACACTGCTAAACTGTTTACTTAAAGGATTACACTAACTTGCCGTCTAACATCAACAAAGTATGAAAAGTTTTAGTCTATTCTTTACTCGCCTTTAGTACTGCATTCATTTTATTCAACTGCTGACTCAACAATTACATTTCAAAATCTTAAACTGTATTTTTTTACTAAGGTGTTAATTATTTATTCTTTAGTAACTGACATAAAGGGTCTTCATTTTTTTCTTAAACTGATTGCCAAAGAACGCATGCGCTTATAAGAAAAGGGAGGGTTATAAAGTACTTCCACCAGGCCATACCGCAATAATTTTTTCCCTCATTTCACCATCCCGTCAAGATTTTGCATATGCATGCACAAGCACCTAGTCTTTTCTTCAAGCCTTTTGGCAGGTATTTGAACTGCAGTTGGTTACATTAAAAGTCAGGGTTTTTTTTTTTTGTTGTTCTCTAAGACAGCTTTTTTGCTATAGGGTGCATGTGCTCACAAGAGACACAGACACAGAGACAGAGAAAAAGTGAAAAAGAGAAAGTGAGAACGCGCACCCCACGGGGGATGACCATACTGCAATCCCTTCTCCTCTTAAGATTTAGGGCACATATGCACACGCATGAAAATGTTTTTCAAACTTCCAGTTCTAGGACTTGAATTGTGTGGTCAGCCATGTGGGATCCAGCCACCTTTACCTGCGTGACATTTGCTGGCCCCCAGAACCTCAAAAATTTTTAAAGGATAATAAACAAAGTAAGATGATATTTCTTTAATGGGGACTTTTAACTTAATATGGTTCCCTCTCCTTTACTGTTAATGATATTAGAACTAAAATCAGTATACAAGAAATTGAAATTTCTATTTTGAATAACAAGTTTCTCAATAGTCTAATTTGATCTAAAGATTATTAAGGACTGAGCTGACATCTTATGCTTTCAGGGTAAGAGCAATGACGATGTTCTGCTGAGAAGTCACCCTTGTAGAGTCCTCTCTGTCCTTTTCTCTGTGTGTGTCTCTCTCTCTCGCTCTCTTTTAAATTTTTAAGGTTATCTTTTTGACTCTGAAATCCTCCTTTATCTTGGTAATAATCTCCTCCTCTTTCCCACTCCCATCTAGGAAAGGCAAAAAGGGCAGGCCAGAAGACTGAATCCGCCATGAGAGCAGAGATCTAGTGCTTTCGCATAGCACGCTCACTCGTCGCACGGTTTTCATTTATTGTTTTAAAAAATTAACAAAATTTTTGTTTGTTATTTGCTTCTCCCTTTCTTCTCTTTTTTCTTTCTCTCTTTCTCTGTTTTCTTATCCTTTTTCTTTTACTTCATCACTTTGCTGCTAAGCTTCCACACACTGAGTGTCTAGATAGGTCTAAGTGAACAGTAGCCAAGCATCCAAATACTATTAGGGCCCTCATATTCCTCAATTCCTACTGAATCTGTGACACAAAGAGAGAAAAACACAATGCCAAAGAGTTTGCAGACCACCTCCTCCTGTGTACCCCTGATCACTCAGATTGAACTCCTAGAAATTAGGAAGAAACAACCCATCAGATGAATAGAAATCACTGGAGAGGAACAATAAATATGGGAAACCAAGAAAACACCTCTGTCCCAAGGAAAAGGAATAACTCCTTTTCATCCACAGACAGTACAATGGAACTCATAGAAATGTCTGATAAAGAATTTAGAATATTGGGACCAGCAGTTAGCGTAATGGCTCTGTCGCTGGACTCCCCATGTAGTCGACTGCGGTTCACGTCCCAAACCCGGTGGCTTAAAACTCACGCTGGGCACGTGTGCATGCGTGCCTAAGATCCTGAGAGGAGAATGGAGGAGAAGGGATTGCAGCGTGGCCATCCCCACTGGAGGTTGATTTCTCGCTTTCTCTCTCTCTCTCTCTCTCTCTCTCTCTCTCTCTCTCTCTGTCTGGCAAGCGCACGCGCCCTACAACAAAAACCTCTTTAAAAAAAAAAAAAAAAGAATTTAGAATATTCACAGTGACAAAGCTAATGGAGATGCAAGAGAAGAGAGACAATGAACACCAGAAGAAAAGAGCTGATGAGTTCCAGGAGGTGAGGAAGTTCTTGCAAGAGCTGGAGGAGGAAATACACACCATAAAAAGGAATCAAATTGAACTGTTAAAGATGAAGGCTACAATAAAGGAAGTCAAAACTTCCTTTGAAAGTATTAAAAGCAGACTACATCATACAAAAAATAGAATCTCAGATGTAGAAGGCAGAATTGCTAGACTAGTAAAATCTACCATGAAGACTGAGAAAATAGCCCAAAAAATGAGAACAATATACAATAAATATTGGATACATCCAAACATCTGGATAATTGGTATCCCAGACGGTGAAGAGACTAATAAGGGCATTGACAACCTATTCCATGAAATCCTTGAAGAAAACTTTCAAAACTTTGAGAGACATTCAAAGATCCAGGCCCACGAAATACAAAAGACCCCAAATAAGATCAACCCAAGAAGATCTTCTCCAAGACACATTATAGCCAGAATGACCAAAACCACAGATAAAAACATGATACTAAGATTGGCGAGAGAGAAATGTCAAGTTACCTACAAAGGATATCCCATCAGACTAATAGCAGACCTTTCATCGGAAACAATGTGAGCATGGAATGAATGGGAAAATATACTCAAAGTGCTGAGTGAAAAACAATTTCAACCAAAAATACTATATCCAGCAAGATTATCCTTCATATGGGAAGAGAAGACAAGAACATTCTCAGATTAAAAAAACCTGAAAGAATTTACCAACACCAGACCCGTTCTCTAAAAAGTTCTGAAGGAGTGCATGCCAGGAAAACTAAAGTCAGACACAAAGAAATAAGAGTTCTAAAACAACTAAGAAAATGGCCAGCTTAATAGTAGGGACAAGTCCAGAGTTGAACGTTATCTTCCAGAATTAAAACAGAAAGATCAAACCACAACAGAAGATAAAGTACATGAGTTTAAACTGGTGAAATAGAATTTTCTGACTTTTGACGTTACTGATTTTCTATGCTTTGTTTTCCAGAGTTAAGGATTTTGGGCTTCTCTTGAGTTGTGGACAGGTCCATGTACCTACTCTTCAAACAGAATCCTAACGTGTTTCCTGGCTTTAAGTACTAAGCAAAGTTCTCTTAATATTTTTAATTTTTGATTTATTAAAGCTAAAACTGCCTTTCTGGAAATTAAAAAATATATTTAAAAAATACCTATTTAATGACCACACTATATTGCCTTAAGTAGGTGCTACTTTATAGTATATTCACTCTACCCACAGAGTGTCATGCCTAAAGTCAACATGTGTTCACAGATATGTATATATCAGCTGAACTTACTATTGAAAGTACTTAGACTAATTAAGATATTTTGGGAATTAATGAAATGTGGGAAAGAATAAAAGAATGGAAAGCAACTACAGATACCAGAGATAGTGTGGGAGGAGGGTGAGAAATGGCAGAGGTTGAGAAATGGGGAAAAAATATATACAAAAAACAAGAAATGTAAAATTATTTGTTGACAATAACATGTATGATTAAGCCACTTAACGGTGTATTCTGGATGGGAAATCCCATTTTGTATGCTGTAGTGATTTTCAGTGAAAGAATGCAAAATAAATAATTTTAAAAAATTATTGGAACCAGCAGATGGCGTAATGGCTATGTCGCTGGACTCCCACGTAGTCGACTGTGGTTCGAGTCCCAGATCCGGTGGGCTTAAACTCACGCAGGGCATGTGTACGTACATACCCAAGATCCTGAGAGGAGAATGGATTGCAGTGTGGCCATCCCCCCAGGGGGTGATTTCTTTCTTGCTTTCTGCCTCTCTGTGTCTCTGTCTTTCTGGCAAGCACATGCGCCCTAGCAAAAATCTCTCAAAAAACAAGATTATTAAGGACTACATTTTGTAATATAGTGATATAGTCTCAGAATGTTAAAGTTCACTAGTATAATGATTATGATTTTGTTGTTCAATTCAAAAGCTAAAGGATCAGCCTGTGACATGGTGATTAAGGAAACTGGATCCCACACAGCCAAGTATGCGATTCAAGTCCTAAATGGTGGCTTGAAAATCAAGCTGGGCACGTGTCTGTGAGTGCCCAAAAGCCCGAGAGGAGAAGAAATTGTGGCATGGCCACCCCCATGGGGAGTGTTTTCTCACTTTCTCTCTTTCTCTGGCAACCTCATGTACCCTATCAATTTTCTTATTAAAAAAGAGCTAGACTGGGGCAGCAGGGGGTATGGTGGTTTAGGTGCCCACTCTCATATGGTTGCCTATGGTTCGAGTCCTGGACTCAGTGGCTTGCTTTCTCACTTACTCTCTTCCTCTCTCTGTCACTCTCTGGTGAGAACACATGCTGTACAGAAAATTAATTATAATAATAATAATAATAGGGACCAGCAGTAAGTGTAATGGCTATGTTGCTGGACTGCCCATGTAGTCGACTGTGGTTCAAGTCACAGACCCGGTGGCTTAAACTCACGCCGGGCGAGTGTACGTGCATGCCCAAGATCCCAAGAGGAGAATGGAGGAGAAGGGATTGTGGTGTGGCCATCCCCCTGGGGGGGTGATTTCTCGCTTTCTTGTCTCTCTCTTTCTGGCGAGCGCATGCACCCTATAGCAAAAAACCTCTCGCTCAAAAAAAAATTAAATTAAAATAATTCTTTTTTTAAAGAATTATTTTATTCAACTTTCTTTTCTTTTCTTTTTCTCTTTTTCCTTTCTTTCTTTGCCCTCCCTCCCTTTCTTTCGTTCTTTGATCAGAGAGGGACAGAGCGAGAAAGGGACCAAGAGTGAGTGAGTGAGAAAGCAAACTACCAGTTCTGGGACTTGAACTGTAATCAGTCATGTGGGAGTCCAGCGCCCTTAACTACCAAGTCCCCTTCTGGCCTCTAAAATAAAATAATTCTAAAAAAAAATTCTAACTTAGCAAGACTAACTTATCTATAAAACATCATTTTATACATACATACATACATACATATATATGTGTGTGTGTGTGTGTGTGTGCGTGTGTGTGTGTATATATATATATATATATATATATATATATATATATATATATAGTAAAGGTTGTTTCTTTTTTTCTGTCATAGGGCATGTACACTCACCAGAGAAAGACAGTCACGGAGAAAGTGAGAACTCACCCCCCAGAAGGATTGCCATGGCTCAATCCCTTCTCCATTTTCCTGACATTTGGGGCCTGCATGCACAGGTGCCTGGTGTGATTTTTAAGCTGCCAGGTCCAGGACTTGAACTGGGGTCAGCCATATGGGAATCCAGAACCTTAACCAATACACTATCTCCTAGACCTCATCATACATTTTAAAGAATTTCCACGTTACAAATACCATTTAACATCAATTTTATCTTTCTCCTTTTTCCCCCAAGCCTTAGCAAACATAAATTAATTTTTCAAACTACAATGCTAAAGATATCTTTTAAATTAAAACTGCTTACCATGATACCACCATTTTGTTTTCTTTGGATTCTTGTTACACGTTCTCACATAAAAAGAATTATCTGGTGGTCGTCTCTGAAACAAAAAGAGTTCAAACAGATAAATGCTGTAAAATAGGGAAACTAAGAGGTAGATAGTATAGATAAAAGTTTAAGCAAAACTGCTACAATATAAACACCAATTGTTAACTGAGAGAATACTATAAATGTATTTCCAGAAAATGTACACTATTAACACCTAAAAAAATTTTTTTTTAAAGAGAGGTGCTTGTGTATGGTCTGTGTTGTGCTCCAGTGAAATGACCAGAGAATGACTCAACTAAAAGTAGCAGCATTAAGTTGTAAAAAAATTCTAGTTTCATGTATCTTGCTATCACGTTAGATAGAATTTATTAGTTTTGTGAGCTAATTAAAACAGAGAAGTCTACCTAGGTAGGTTTGTCTACAAATCTATAGCAACATACAAACATTTTTAAAAAATTATTACTTTACTACATTATCATGAGGGTGAGATCAAAGGATTCAGTTTCTAAATAATATGTAAGAGAAAAAATATACACTGACATTTCTGCTACATACATGCCCTCACTAAAAAAATGAGAAACATATGGATGATCTATAAGGAGTTACGTCAAAAATAGGGATACTAATCTTAACACTGAAGACAGACTACAGAACATTTATCATGAAAATTATTATTTTCATTTTTTAAATTTGCTGGAGGACATACGTGCTGGGGGGGGGGGGGGCAGCACAAAGAGAAAGCACTCCTCCCCCATGGGGTGTGGTCATGCTGCAATCACTTCTCCTCCATTTCGGCTCCCTATCAGGGCTTTGGGCATGCACGTATACATGATGGCGTATTTCTCAAGCCAGCAAGAACAGGATTTTTTTTTTTTTTTGGAGAGGTTTTCGCTATAGGACAGAAAGTGAGAAATCACCCCCCAGAGGGGATGGTCACGCCGCAATCCCTTCTCCTCCATTCTCCTCTCGGGATCCCGGGCACGCACGCACACGCACCCGGCATGAGTTTTAAGCCACCGGGTCCAGGATGCGAACCGCGGTCGACTACGTGGGAGTCCAGCGACATAGCCATTACGCTAACTGCTGGTTCCCAAGAACAGGATTTTTGAATCATGTGGTTGGCCATGTGGGATCTGGCTCCCTTAACCACCAGGCCCCAAGGCCACAGCAAAAACATGTCACTTTCTACAAAGATCTAGAAACATGACACATTTATTAAAGCTACTGAAGGAAGGTTTATAGATACATACAACAGATATCTTTATACCTTAGTCTTTCTACCTACTTTCTGAACTATTATGACTGATAATCTGATTTTTTCCTACACTTAAATATTTTATAATGTTTATACAAGGTGTTTTTAGACTTAATTCTGTTTCTCTAACCTCATGAAGATGAGATATGAAGGGAATCCTTTCACCTACTTGTGCCTATTCAAAAGAAGTAGATTTTTAAAAAAATAATTATTTACTTGTTATTATTATTTTTTAAAATTTGACCAGAGGGAGATGAGAGAGGGAGAGAAAGGGAAGTCAGAAAGCCAGCCACCAGGTCTGGGACTTGAACCATGGTTGGTCATATGGAAGTCCAGCACCTTAACCACCATGCCACCTGCCAGCCTGAAGTAAATTTAAAAAAAAATTATTTTATTTAAATTTATTTATTTATTTAAATTTAAACGGGGGGGGGGGGGGACAAGAAAGCAAGCCACCAGATCCAGGACTCAAACCACACTCAGTCATGTGGGGTCCAGTGCCCCTAACCACCACGTCACCCGCCAGCCCCAAAGTAGATTTTTTCAGACATCATTTAAGTAACGTCCATCCACACGACAACTGTGAGTAGTAGTACTACTAGATAGCAGTAAGGAAAGCAGCTAGTCAGAATGACTAAGATTTAAAAAAAAGAAAAATGATAAGTGCTGGCGGGGGTGTGGTGAAAGGGGGACTCTCTTACACTGCTGGGGGAAATGGGGAATGTAAATTGGTCCAGCCACTGTGGAGAACAATTTGGAGATTACTCAAAAATCTACAAACAGAACTACCATATGATCCAGCAATCCCACTCCTTGGTATCTACCCAAAGGACAGAAGAATACTTAATCGGAAAAGTGCTTGCACATCGATGTTTATTGCGGCACTATTCACAATTGCTAAGTCATGGAAACAACTCAAATGCCCACGGACAGATGAACAGATAAAAAACTGTGGCAAATATACTCAATGGAATACTATTCAGCCCTAAAAAAAACCCAACAAAACCCTGGCTTTTGACAGGACGTGGATGAATATAGAAGACTTACTGATGAGTGAAGCAAGCCAGGCTATGAAGGAGAGGCATTGTATGTTCCCGCTTAATATATATATATATATACTGAGTGTCTGCACTCTATGACTGAAACTAATTCACTAAAGGATATAGAAACACAATAAATAGATGTAAATACCAGATATGGTATGTGTGCAAGAGGAGGTCTGAGGAAGGACATTTAGAAGTAAAATAGGGAGGCAAAGTATTGATGTCACAGGGAGGTGTGGTATTGTCTGTTGAGGATGTTTTGTGGTTTTGTCAACTGTGTTGGGGAGAGATGTTCACCTCTCTCTGTTGAAATATCCATTTTGTAAGACAAATAATAATGTGATTGAATGTATTAAAGAAAATGAAATGAAGCAGTTAGCGTAATGGCTATGTCACTGGACTCCCATGTAGTCGACCACAGTTCGAGTCCCAGACCTGGTGGCTTAAACTCACGCTGGGCACAAGTGCGTGCGTGCCGAAGATCCCAAGAGGAGAATGGAGGAGAAAGGATTGTGGTGTGGCCATCCCCTCTGGGGGGTGATTTCTTGCTTTCTGTCTCTCTGTCTCTGTCTTTCTGGCGAGCACACGCACCCTATAGCATGGTGATTAAGTGCTATTTGAAGAGAACTGGATGTATTTCGAATCTCAGCCTCAGAGGCTTGAAAACCACACTGGGTACATATGCATACATTCCTAGAACCTTAGTGGGATGGAGGAATGGAAAAAAAGGGATGTGGTGTGACTAAGCCCCACCAATAAAAGGCACTCTCTCTCTTTTTCTCTGATTCATGCATGTACGCTTTGGCATAAAAATAAATAAAAGAACACGGTGGTTAAGGTGGCTGGATCCCATATGGCTGACTGCATAGTTTGAATCCAGAATCCTGTCACTTGAGGAACATGCTGGGCAGATGTGCATGCATGTCCATGCCCCATTAGGGGGGACAGGGGTTGCTTCTTCATTTTCTCTCTCTCTCCCCCTTTCCTTCTCTGTCTCTTTCTGGTGAGTGCATGTGCCCTCTGGCAAAAAATTTAAAAGTAAATGAATAAATATTTAAGGAAGGAAAACACTTGGGCTGGCAGATGATGTGGTGGAGGCGCTGGACTCCCACATGGCCAACCACAGTTCAAGTCCAGGATCCGATTTCAACTGCCTTACTTTCTCACTTTCTTTCTCACTCTCTCGTCAAATTAAAACTAATAATAAACAAATAATTACACTAAAAAAAAAAAAAGAAAGAAAGAAAAAGAAAAACTCCTTCTATTTGCTTAAGTCAAGACTATCGCCAGGCTAGCCCAGAAGCCAATGGTTAAGACAACTGAATTCTACACATCTGACTGTGGTTTGGATCCTGGCCATGGCAGCTTGAAAAATATGTCAGGTGCATGTGTGTGGAGGCCCCCAAATCCTGAAAGGATGAAGAAATGATGAAGAAAGGACTGCAGTGAGACCACACCCCATTAGAGGGTGTTTTTTCCTCCTCTTTCTTCCTTGCTTTCTCCCTAATAAGTGCATGTGCCTTCTGGCAATTAAAAAAAGAACATAGCCAAACTGATAAGTGATCTTAGAAAAAAGAGCTATTACCTGGAGTACTTCAGAAAAGTCCTACCTTTTCTTTGCAGCTGGAGAGCATGCTAATAATGCTAAGACACACTGACTGCACTGAGAGCGCCGGGGACCAGTCTTCTGTCAGGATGGATAAACAGATATGACCATTGCTATAAACGTGAGGATGAACAGGAATATTTTCACCAGTAAACATGACCTGAGAAAAAAGAAAATTCCATTGTCACTCAAACAGTTTCTATTACCAAACACTAAAATATTCTGCCAGAGAACAAGTATTAATTTTTTTTTTTTTTGGAGAGGTTTTTGCTATAGGGCGTGTGCGCTCACCAGACAGACAGGGAGAGACATAGAGACAGAAAGCGAGAAATCACCCCCCAGGGGGGATGGTCATGCCGCAATCCCTTCTCCTCCATTCTCCTCCCGGGATCTTGGGCACGCATGCACACGCGCCCGGCGTGTTTTAAAACACCGGATCCGGGACGGAAACCGTGGTCGACTACGTGGGAGTCCAGCGACATAGCCATTACGCTAACTGCTGGTCCAAACAAGTATTACTTTTAAAAACAAACCAATCAAAGTCAGCATCAGGAATGAGACAAACTGCTTATTTGTGTGTTTTCATTAACTCAACAAGTATCATTTCCACTGTACAAATATCCATATAGTAGGAGGGAAAACCTAGATTATATTTCAGTTATTCATAAATTTCCTTAACAATTTCTAAATTTTTACTTATTTTTTCACTAGTGAAAGACATCTACATTTATAAGAATGGTTTTTCAAATTTTACTTAATCCGCTCTGTATATTCTAAACCAAAGTACTCAATTTTGAGACAAAATGTATTATACATGGTAAAAATACCCTCAAACACCTAGACCAGGGCTAGCATCTAAGGTACTATATATTGGGTTGTCAGAGAAGCCATGACATATTTTTTCTATGCAAAAACGAGTCATGACTTTTCTGACAACCCAATCAAAGGGATATGGACTGTATGCTATACTTCCCAACCCCCTCTAAACACACACACCATTAAGATGGGCAGAAACTGTTAGGTATTAATCAGCAAATAACTACGTCCAGACTAAAAAAAAAAAAAGTCAACTAAATATCCCAGTAGCATGTTTTTCTCTACTTTTTCTTTTATTTAACTTTCTAATAGTTATTTCTTTCCCCATCTTTCCTCTACACTATCTGGAAGTAGTAAATCTATTACTCTCTTCATTTGCTCTAATAACGCAACAAATATCCTAACACTAATATTTCTTAAACTTGTCAACCTAAGTATCCAAAGAGCTGGAGAATAAATTCATATATCCTGAGAAATCTACCTACAGGCATAGTCCAAAGTAGTTCAGTGAAAGCAAAAATCTTATATTTAAGAATGTAAATATGTTATTCTCCAGAAGCTTACATAAAATATATTTTATTGTTTATATTTGACATAATCCACTAATCTTTAGGTAAGCTGTATACTATAGCACTACATTTATTCTGTAATTTGGCATAATTCCTCATACCTGACCTTACCATTAAAAAATTAAAAAATGAGAACCAGCAGTTAGCGTAATGGCTATGTTGCTGGACTCCCATGTAGTCCACTGCGGTTCGCTTCCCGGACCCGGTGGCTTAAAACTCACGCCGGGCACGTGTGCGTGCGTGCCCAAGATCCCGAGAGGAGAATGGAGGAGAAGGGATTGCAGCGTGACCATCCCCCCTGGGGGGTGATTTCTCGCTTTCTGTCTCCATGTCTCTCTCTGTCTGTCTGGCGAGCGCCCTATAGCGAACATCTCTCTCAAAAAAAAAAAAAAAAAAAAAAAGAAAAAGAAAAAAGAAAAAAGAAAAAAAAATTTAAAAATCGGGGGCCGGCAGGTGGCATGGTGGATGAGGGCGCTGGACTCCCACATGGCTGATGGTGGTTTGAGTTCTTTACCTGGCAGCTTGATTTCTCACTTTCTCTCTCTTTCCCTTCCTCTATGATCACATTCAAATAAATAAATAAAGTTAAATAAAATAATTCTTTTTTTTTTTTGAGAGGTTTTGGTATAGGGTGTGTGCGCTCGCCAGATAGAGAGAGACATAGAGACAGAAAGCGAGAAATCACCCCCCGGGGGGGATGGCCATGCCGCAATCCCTTCTCCTACATTCTCCTCTCGGGATCTTGGGCACACATGCACGCACACACACGCGCCCGGTTTGCGTTTTATGCCACCGGGTCTGGGACGCGAACTGCGGTCGACTATGTGGGATCCAGTGACATAGCCATTACGCTAACTGCTGGTTCCCAATAAAATAATTCTTAAAAAAAATTTTAAAATCAAATGAAGACCTGGTTAGCAAGCAGGTGAGATGGAGGTTAAGGTGGTTGGATTTCCATAGCTGACTGAGTGATTCTAGTCCTGGACCCAGGAGTTTGGTAAACAAACTCGGTGCACGTGTGTGTATGCCCAAAATCCATACAGAAGGGGTTTCAGTGTGGCTATCACTCCAGCAAGAGATTTCTCTCTCTCTCTTCAGCAAGCACACACACCCTATAGCAAAGTTAAAAGAAAAAAAAGTAATTGTATATATAATAAATACAACTTTAAACTCCAGAATGCAACTTTCAGATTCTGATTCAGTAGGTATCATGAGATTTTTATAAAGTTCATCGATCTAAACCAATAATTCCCAAATTAATATGCAGCATCTTTCAGTCCTGCAAACTAGCTCTCATCCAAGTACAGAAGAATAGCAGTAAGAAAAAAAATCCTGCTTTAAGTTACAACAGAATCTGATGAAATATATATTGCTCTAGGCATACCTTCTTCTTTTCTTTACACAGCAGAGGTAAGTATAGCTACAATAGTGTAGTATAAGTGTGGCTAGGATAAGATATACTATATAGTTCAATACAGAATATGCCTTGTCAAATTATCATAAGCTAAGGATCTGTAAGTATTTTAATATCAACCTACAAATCTGATTTTATTACAATTTTGCTAATATTTACATTTTTTAAGAAAGTGGACTAATTATTTTCTTTAAAGAATTATTTTTTAATTTAACCTTACCTATTTATTTTAATTTGACCAGAGAAGGAAAGAGATAAAGACAGAGAGAGAGGAAGTGAGAAAGAAAGCAAGCCAGCAGGTCCAGGACTCAAACCACGGTCAGCCATGTGGGAATCCAGCACCCTTAACCACCACGCCACCTGCTGCCCCCACTAATATTTACATTTTAACAAAGCACTATTTCATACAAGTAGGATTCTTCTAATATTTCAAACATACTAACATATGGGACTCATTTTCTTGGCTCAAGCTAATATAAGACAGCAGAAGGAATTTTCTTCAAAGGAATGAGTTTCCATGCTTATATACAATTCTTTTTCTTTAAATTTTGACTTTCCACCCTCTATTCCAGCTAAAATAAAGCAGAAAAATTAAACCCTCAAATTAAGGAAAATCAAGTTACTTGTATAGTCCAGTTGCAGAAGATCCCCTGAAAGGACTCTGATGTTGGAAAGGCTGTGTGATAAACATGCCATTTATCTCAACCACATCAGTACTAGTGCTCTCTGTCAACACTCTTTGCTAAAAAAGTACTGCTCTCGTAAGGAAGCAGTACTGCTTAAGTGGCCGTGTACTTCCATACTTTAAGTCTGCCCACATAACTTTTTAATGAAATTTTATTTTTTATGAATGTGAATAGTTTATTATGTTATATGCATTTGATATTCCCAGAATGTGTTATGGATGACCAGAACAGGGCTTTACAATCTTACAGAAAACGCATCTGCTTCGGGTTGTTTTGCTACAAAAAGCCACTCGATCAGTAAGAAATTTTCATTAAGAACACAGGTAATGCCTGAGTTGATTCCCAGGCCACGAGGATATTTTCCTTACCAGTAAGGTCTCTTTATCAAGAGTCCATGGGACCAGTAGTTAGCATAATGGCTATGTTGCTGAACTCCCATGTAGTTGACCGCGGTTCGAGTCCCAGACCCAATGGCTTAAACTCACGCCGGGTGCATGTGCGTGCGTGTCCAAGATCCCAAGAGGAGAATGGAGGAGAAGGGATTGTGGTGTGGCTACCCCGCCCCGGGGGGTGATTTCTCGCTTTCTGTCTCTCTGTCTCTCGCTGTCTTTCTAGTGAGTGCACGCACCCTATAGCAAAAACCTCTAAAAAAAAAAAGGGGAAAAAAAAAAGAGTCCAGTAGAGCAGTGCTCAGGCAGTGCCAAAAGATGAAGACCTGACAATTTATCAGCAACTATCAAGGACAATTCATGGACAGAAAAACACAAAGGTTACTACAACATGCTTTGACTGGCCAATTCTGAGCAGAAGGAAAGTAGTCTTCTTGGGGAGAACTGGTTATAATTACATCACATGGACTGAGAGCCAAGATGTGTATGTGAACCAAGAGAAAATCACAGAGGAGGAAGACAAGGGATGAGTGGCAGTAAAAGACACCAACAGCAGAAGCAGCAGACGTTCTACAAAAAGGAGAGCCAGAAATCCAGAAGACAGAAATAGCTGTGAAGTCAGGGAAATGGAAATAAAAATAAATCAGATCTCATTAATCCTTAAATAAAAAAGGTTATTTATAAAGGGCTTTAAGTATGCTGCATGTAGGGCAAATACAATCACTCTGAAGTTTTAGCGACCAAAAATAGAGGTCTGCACATGTTACAGGTAACCCCGGGGCCTAACCTGCCAGATACAGAACTTTAGAAGTTTGTCTAAACATGGAAAGGCTGGGTTTACATGTCAGAGATGATTTCTTAAAATAAAAGAAAAAAATATTTTCAACAGTTTATTCATGTAAAACACTTTACAATTTCCACAGTTTTAATGTAAACTTTGCTACTCTGGTTCTCTACTTGATATTAAGGGAAGAATAACCAATGCTGAATTTCTTTAAGTGCATAATGTTAAACATCCTTAATTAGTTAATACCCAGCACAAGACAATGCAGAAAATGAACATTTCAAGAGCTTTTTTTTTTTTTTTAATTTCTTTAAAATGCAGCAAGTATGTCCTGAAAACTGAAAAGATTTTGTTTCTAGAGTTCAGGAAACATTTTTGCAGTCCCAAATAGCTACACCTGATGTGACAATACATCTTAATACATATTATGGCTTTGACATCGTAAGAACTTACCACATTTGATTTTAAGCAGGCCAACATCTGGCTAACTTCTGGGTACTATGAATACAGTTCAAAAAACAAACTAAAATATTCTAAAAAAAGCTGCCACAGTGATAACAATCTAGCATAAGAATGAATACCACTCAAATGTAAAAGTCTGAGAAGAGTTCAGACAGTTCCCAGTATTTACAATGATATAATTAAAACACTGATTAATGACTGAAACTAGGCCTGAAATTGTACACTTTCATATGTTTTTTTTTTTTTCTTTCTTTCTTTTAAGTTTTCTGCTATAGGGCATGTGCACTTACCAAAAGAGACAGAGAAAGAAAGGGAAAGTGAGAAATCATCCCCCTGGGAGGATGGCCACACCACAATCCCTTTTCTTCCCTACCAGTTTCCTTGAGATTTTGGACACACATGCACAGATGCCAGGGATAATTCAAGCTTCCAGGTCTGGGACTTGAACCATGTGCCCAGCCAGGTGGAATCCAGTGCCTTAACCTCCATACCACTTTCTGTCCACACTTACATATGTTTATATAGTTTCTCAAAAACCTTTACATTAGTGCTAAGAATAAAATAAAAGATGGGGATTAAGTAACTTCCTAATGTAAAATTCAAGAATTTCCACACAGTGAGCCCACTACTGAATGAACTCAAATTGAGAGCTTATTGGGTTCAAATCAGTGGTGCAGAGGTAGTTAGAAATCAGTCACCTGGGCCCAGCAGGTGCCACAGTGGTTAAAGCGCTGACTCCCACATAGCCAGCCATTGTTTGAGTCTCAGACCCAGTGACTTAAAACACACACCCAAGTGCATGTGATGTATGCCCAAAATCCCAAGAAGAATGGAGAAGGGAATGCAGCGTGGCCATCCCCCCTAGGTAGTGATTTCTCGCTTTCTGTCTCCTTGGCATGTGCACAGCCCTATAGCAAAATACTCTCTTAAAAAAAAAAAAAAAAAAAAAAAGTGGGACCAGCAGTTAGTGTAATGGCTATGTCGCTGGACTCCCACATAGTCGACTGCGGTTCGAGTCCCAGATCCAGTGGTTTAAACTCATGCCGGGCGCGTGTGCGTGCGTGCCCAAGATCCCGAGAGGAGAATGGAGGAGAAGGGACTGCGGTGTGGCCATCCTCCCTGGGGGTGATTTCTCACTTTCTGTTTCTCTGTTTCTGTCTGGCGAGCGCACGTGCCCTATAGCATAAACCTCTCCACACACACACAAACACACACAAAAAAGTCCATCATTTAATATAGTGGTATCAAGCTCAGTCAAAACACACTACGTACACAATAAACAGTACCAAACCGGCTGAAATTATAAAAGCCAATCCAAATGCAGTACCAAGGTTTCTCCAGAAAATGTTTTCTCTGATTAAAACGATAGACAGATAATAGTATTTAATAGGCAATTACAAAACCTGAACATACAAGCAGAAAGACTGTAACAAAAACTAAGTTGGATATTCATTCATTTGTATTTTTTGGAAAGATTTTTGTTATAGGGTGTATGCGCTCCCCGAAGAGACAGAAGGTGAGAAATCACACCCCAAGATGGATGGTCACACCACAATTCCTTCTCCTTCATTCTCCTCTTGGGATCTTGGGCATGTACGCACACGCACCTGGTGTGAGTTTAAGCCACCGGGTCCGGGACTTGAACCACGTTCGACTACATGGGAGTCCAGTGACATAGCCATTATGTCAACCTTTTGGTTATTTAATTATATATATATATATATATATGATATAGGTAGCTTTGTATAAATGGTGGCGAGTTTTTATTTTTAGACAGTCTAACGATTGTGCCAAGGTCAACCTCCAGCTTGTAGTCTTCCTAATTCAGCCTCCCTGGATTGCTGAGATTACAGATGCACATCTGGTCTTTCGGGTGGACCAGAAATCAAATGTAGGCCTCCTCTGTGATCCCATCTTACCAAACACACAGTCTAACCAGCACATTCCACAGTACCTGAGCCAATGGTAAATAGTTGGCAACAATGACCGGGAACTGGAGTTTTAGCAGAGTTTCCAATTAAATTCTCCCATTTCAGTCCTCTACTACGTATCAGCAGTATCAATATTAATAGTTTTCCTTGGTATTCCTAATTACCACTACTATGCTTCTGGACATATATTGCAAAGACAAAATTCTTGGGCACAACAAAACTAAACTTGGATTCCATTAGATGGTAACTTCTCTTCCCTTTTACTCTATGATCTTCTAGCCCCCCTGTGTTCTCTTCTCTCTGCTTTACCCCAAGCCTCAATGGATAGCATCTCTTCTTTGTCAGGGGTCCTAGATGCTAGACAATTTAAGGCAATAAACTTCGGAAAGTTTGATCACCATCGCATGAAAAAAACAGGAAAAATCAGACCAAGAATAAAAAGAAAGGATGAAGACACCATAAAAATAAGTTCTGGATCTTTGCAATGAATAAATTTTGAGCAACAGAAGAAAAAGGTCTGTGTTAAAGCAGCATGTATGGGGAAGAGAATGAGAATGAGGGGGAAAAGTGATTACTTTTGCCCTAATATTTCCAAGGCAAGTATATTTACAGCACTACTCCTACTATCAATCTTGTTTTGGGGTCAAAAGACAGTGTTTCCTTCCCTCTAAAACAATTTCTATCCTATTCTAAAATACTTACAATTTCCTCAACAAAAACTACAGTTGAAAAGCCTAAAAATAAGTATAACTGGGACATTTACAAGGTAATACAGATACATTTCAGATTTGTTTCATTCAAATACAATGTTTTGACAGAGGAAGGAGTTTTAAATAGTAGATATTGGAAAAAAAGGGACAGCCCCTAATTATGAGGGAAGAGGTAGAATGGGAAAGAAGTCGAACAGTAAGCGCTATCATAGTACGGCACTAAGCTTGAGGACTTCATCCTTTGGATGGAGACTGACCATGCCTCCTAATGTTTATGAGATAAACCTCCAACTTTCGCATTGGAAGATCTTCTTGTATTAGCCCCAAAATATCCTTACACTCTCTACCTGCTGGTATAGCCCTCCATGCAGCTACACGTAAAACTTTTTTCATAAAGCAAATATTCACAAATCTCAGAAGAGATAAAGTCCTTTCATGCCTTTCCCCACACTTTTCCCATAAATTCTCTTTTGCTTTGAAGGACTAGTTCAACCAGATCAAACATGCGGTCAAACTTTGTCCACTTACTCTAAATCAGTCAGTTGCTGCTTTCCTTTTCACTCTCAAAGCACACGATTATTTTTAAAAACTGCTAGAGAGTGCACGTGATCGCCAGAGAGGGCTAGAGAGAGAGAGCACGAGCACCACCCATACTGTGGTGTGACCATGCTGCAACCCTTTTCTCCTCCATTTCTCTGTCCTCTCGGGCAGGACTCTGGGAAGGCAAGTACAGATGCACAGCGTGTTTTTCAAGCTGCAAGGGATTTGAACTGCAATTGGCCATGTGGGCTCTTGCTCCCTTAATCACTAGGCAACCAGGCCAGCCTCAATTTGTTCTTTAATTTATCCAGTTACACTGGCAAAAACTCAGGACGTGTTCTTTGATTTCTCTCCTTAACTCAAACTCCACATCAATCCATTTGCATACCCTCTTATCTAAACTACTTTTTTTTTTTTTTTTTTTAATTTGCCAGTGGGCACATGTGCTCACCAGAAGGATATAGAGCAACAGTGAGAGCAAGAGCAAGTGAGAAAGTACCTCCCAGGGGAGATGGTCACTGCGATCCCTTCTCCATTCTCCTTTCGGGATATTAGGTATGTACACACACAAGCCTGGCATGTTTTCCAAACTGCCGGGTCTAGCACTCAAACCGAGCTGTCAGCCATATGGGATCCAGCCACCTTAAACACTACACTACTGGCTGGGTCCCTCAACCTTTAAAATAGGTCCAAAGTTTGGTGACTTTCCAAAGCCTCCACTGCAACATTTTTTTTTTTTTTAGAGAGGTTTTTGCTATAGGGCATGTGCGCTCACCACAGAGAGACAGAGAGACAGAAAGCGAGAAATCACCCCCCCCGGGGGGATGGCCATGCCACCATTCCTTCTCCTCCATTCTCCTCTCGCAATCTTGGGCACGCACGCACATGCGTGTGAGTTTAAGCCACTGGGTCTGGGACTTGAACCCCAGTCGAATACATTGGAGTTCAACGATGTAGTCATTATGCTAACTGCTGGTCCCTCCACTGCAACACTTTTGATGCATGTAGCTATCATCTCTCACCTGAGTTACTACAAAAGCCTGTTTGGTTTCCCTGTACCCTTGTGCCCTCAATACACACACAACAGCTGGATTTTCTTCCTACTTTTAAATAGGATCATCTCAAAAGCTTCCAAAGGCTTCCCATCTCAGAATAAAAGCTGGAATGTCCTATACAACAGATGATTGATCCTCCAGCCCTAATTATATCTCTGACCTGTGTCCTACACTCCTCCCTTTTGCTTACACAGAACTTCAAGGACCCACTCTATGTGCTCCAAATACAGGACTTTGCATTTGTTCCTTCTCTCTGGTCTAGAAATGTCCTACAAAATCCTTCGAGTCATCAGGAAAGTCATGATGTGTTTTTCTATGCAGAATGCATCCTGACTTTCCTGATGACCTAATACGATGGACCTTCCAGCCCATATTATATCTCTGACCTATGCCCTATGCTCTTCCCGTCTGCTTATACACCACTCCAGGCACGTACTCTGTGTGCTCCAAATACAGGCCTCTGCGTTCTGTTCTTGCCTGTTCCTCCTCTCCAGTCTTCTGCATGGCTCACCTCTTTTAGTTCACTCTTCAAATGTCACCTTCTCAGTGTAATATTTCCCAATCACTCTATCCAGCACTTTAACAGCCTTATTCCTCTTTTCTCTATTTTTTCTCCCACCGTCTTCCACACCCCATGTGTATTACTTAGGGTTTGCTGTCTCTTCTCCACAAGAATGCAAACTCCACATCAGGATGATTTCTTTTGTTGTTGTACTTTGGTAACCAATGAATCACCTCTACCTAGGCAGAGTCTGACCTGCGATATGTGCCAAATAAATGCTTAGGGAACAAATGAGTAAATATCTACCTATCTAAACACTTAACAGATTGTAAGCTGTTTAATGGCAGGCCCAATGCCGTTTCAAGTATTTGAACTTTCTCCCATCTCTCAAGTACAAAGAACAATATCCGGTATACAATACATCCTCAATACAAGTTGAATTAGCTAACCATTTACCTCCATCTAAACACAGGAAAGTCATGATATGTTTTTCTATGCAAAAATTTGGCATAACTCTCCCAACAACCCAAGAGAATATATAAAGATATTTTCTGTATGGCTGACAGTAAAGATATATTAGTAAAAAAACACTGATGAAAAGTTATCTCATCCGTGTTCTCAACAGTAACAAAGAAAAACCCTTTTTGCTATTGTTCCTTCTTTTAAACTAAATAACTGAACCAAACATACTTTAGATAGGTGGATTTTTTCTTTCCTTCCTTCCTTCCTTCCTTCCTTCCTTCCTTTCTTTCTTTTTGGAGAGGTTTCTTCTATAGGGCGCACGCACTCACCAGAAAGACAGAGAGAGACAGAGAGACAGAAAGCGAGAAATCACCCCCCAGGGGGGATGGTCACACCATGATCCCTTCTCCTCCGTTCTCCTCTCAGGATCTTGGGCACGCATGAACACGCACATAGCGCGAGTTTAAGCCACTGGGTCCAGGACTTGAACCACAGTTGAATACATGGGAATCTAGTGACATAGCCATTATGCCAACTGCTGGTCCCATTAGCTTTTTTCAACGTAAAGCGAGACACATGAGAAATCCTAACTGGTAGGAAGAAAAAGAAAACTGTAATGTATATAATGTCTTACAAATCTCATTTACAAGAATGAAAGCAGTGAGACCAGCCATTGGCATAATGGCTATGTTGCTGGACTCCCATGTAGTCAGTCACAGTTTGAGTTCCGGATCCGGCGGCTTAAACTTACGCCAGGCGCATGTGCGTGCGTGCCCAAGATCCTGAGGAGAATGGAGGAGAAGGCACTGCAGCATGGCCATCCCCCCTGGGGGGTGATTTCTCACTTTCTGTCTCTCTGGTGAGCACACATGCCCTATAGCAAAAACCACTCAAAAAAAAAAAAAAAAAAAAAAAAAAAAGAATGAAAGCAGCAATTTCACAAGACTAGTATATTTGAGAGTTATTTCTCAAACTTTATTCTTGTAAGTAGTGATGATTCAGTACTGCTTTAAAAAAAAAAAAGAAAGAAAGAAAGAATTATTTTATTTAAACTTTATTTATTTAATTTGACCAGAGAGGGACAGAACGAGAGAGAGGGAGAGGGGGAGAGAGAGAAAGTAAGCCACTAGGTCCAGGACTCACACGGCAGTAGGTCATGTGGGAATCCAGCACCCCTAACCACCACACTACCTGCCGGCCCCCAGTACTGCTTATTGAGTAGGAATATAAGACTGATTGACCTAACAAATGCCTATGCTCTGGTTTCATCTAATAAAATTTTTAGTGAATGAGGAATAAAAATTTTTACTGCCCCAGAGGAGTGGTTTCAATCAATGTTTCAAAGCAATGGACCTCTGAGAAGTTTTTGTTTTTAAAATTTTGCTATAAGATGTGTGTTCAAGGCGACAGAGAGGGAGAGAGAAAGTAAGAAAGCACCCTCCCTCGGGGAGAGGGCCACACCACAATCCCTTCTTCTCCACTCTTTTCTCAGAATTTCGGGCAAGCACGCACACTCTCCCGGTATGTTTTTCAAACCACCAGGTCCAAGACTTGAATTATGCGGTTGGCCATGTGAATCCAACTGCCTTAACCATCATATCACCTGGCTGGTCCAGCCTGTGGAAAGTTCTTATTGGAAAAAAAGCTCAACATCTATATTCTTGTCACACATTGTTTGATGGACCCATTATAATTATACAGATGATGTGATTGATAAAAAATTTAAACTGTCAGTTCTGTTATTTTTTCCCCCTCAATCAACAGATGTTAGACTGTACACGTTCTATGACATGGGCAGGACTACGAAATTAACTGTTGTTAAAAAGGAATTCCTGGGGCCAGCAGGTGATTAAGGATGCTGGACTCCCACATGGCAGGCCATGGTCTCTCTCTCTCTCTCTCTCACTTTGTACCTCTCTGGTCAAATTAAAAATGCATAAATAAATAGTTAAATAAAATCGGTTTAAAAAATTATATATAAAAAAACGAATTCCCATATTCCAAAAAGAGAACATCTGCTGTAGAGCTTATGAAGGTATCATTCTACATGTCATCTTTCCGTTTCAGAGAGAAAACTACTACATGGATAAACAGGCATTTCCCCCACACGTCATTTACATACAGTTTTACTCAAACACAATTAGCAGTATGGCATAATTAAAGAAAAGAACTGGGTTCTGAGGATTGACTGTTCTCTTGACTAGCTAATAAACCATGGACAAGACACTTCATGCCTTAAAAGAAACCTAGTGGCACTGTGAAAGGACATACAGGAGTAGAAAGAACTGGAAACTATGTAACAGTCCGACTGAGGGGCCAGCCCATGGCCTGGTAGTTAAGGGAGCTGGATCCCATAGCTGACTGCGTGGCTTAAATCTTGGACCCAGTGGCTGGAAACACACTAGGAGTATGTATGTGCATGCCCCAAAATTCTAGAAGAGAGAAAAATGTAAAAGGAAGAACTATAGAGTGACGATGTTGAACAGGGAGTGCTTTTTCTCTTTCCCTCTCTCTGGCTAGCACACACGCACTCTGGCAAACAAAGATAAAAACTTGAACTACTCCACTGATATTAAGATAAAGAAAGGAGTGAACTGACTAAAGCACTGCGAAAGGACCTGGAAAACCACATGTTTAACACTGAGGGAAGGGAAATAATTTCACACAAAGGATGTAAGTGGCCAGTAATCCAAGATAAAAAAAAAATCTTTCTCCTGACTTTGTTACTGGAATAAGGTGAGTTTAAATGTGTTAAATTTGAGTCCGCAGGTACTCAAGTCGATATACCCAAAAAGAATGTGAAATTAGGGACCAGCAGATGGCACAGTGGTTACGTTGCTGCACATGGCTGACCGCAGTTTGCAGTCCCTGACCCAGTGGCTTCTAACTTATGCCAGGTTCGTGCCCAAGATACCAGGAAGAGAATGGAGGAGAAGGGATTAGACATGGCCATCGCTCTTGGAGGGTGATTTCTAACTTTCCCTCTCACTGTCTCTCTCTCTCTCTGGTGAGCTCATACACCCTAAAGCAAAAACCTCCTTAAACAAAAGAGAATGTGAAATTAAACCTTAGCAAGAAGATGTGTACCTAAATCTGTAGATCTAGAAGTTATTTGCGTAAGCTACACTTTAGATGAAAGAAGAATAAAGGCTAACTAAAGATTCTAGAAACAGACCAGCAGATGGCATAATGGACTTCCATGTAGTTGACGATAGTTCGAGCTCTACACTAAGAGGTTTAAACTCACACCAGGCATGGTGTGCGTGCGTGCCCAAGATCCCAAGAAAGAATGGAGGAGAAGGGAGTGCAGAGTGGCCATCCGCCCAGGGGGTGATTTCTCACTGTCTGTCTGTCTCTCTGTCTTTCCAGCAAGCGCACGTACTCTACAGCAAAAACCTCTTTAGGAAAAAAAGATTCTTGAGACCAGCAAGCGGCCTGGTGGTTAAGACACTGAACACTCTCACATGGCTGACCACGGTTCGAGTCCCAGACCTGGTGACTTGCTTTCTCACTTCCCCTCCCTCTCTCTCTCTCTGTCACAATAAAAATAAATTAATGAATAAGTAAAATTAAATGATTATTCAAAAAAAAAAGATTCTAGACAACACCAAAATCAGAATCGTGGGTAAATGGCCCAGCTTCAGTGGCACAGTCCGTAGTGTGTTGAATTGCAATGTGGAAGGCCACATGGCCAACTTAGGGTTCAGATCCCTGGCCCCCAGACCTAAAACGCAGTATGTGCACACATATCTAGGTTTCTGACAAGCTAGAAGGAAAACACTGCATGACAAAAGCCTGTCAAGGGTACTTCTCTGTCTCTCTTACCCTTGTATGTGTGCACGTACTCTCTTTCATAAACAAAATAACCTTTAAAAAAAAAAAAAAAAAGAGTAAGGTGGCACCAGCAGATGGTGTAATGATTATGTTGCTGGACTGCCATGTAGTTGACAGTGTTCAAGTCCCGGATCCGGTAGCTTAAACTCACGCCAGGCGCATGCGGGTGCGTGTCCAAGATCCTGAGAGGAGCATATAAGAGAAGGGATTGCTACATGCCCACCCCCCTGGGGGGCATTTCTCAGCAAGAACATGCGTGCCATACAGCAAAAATTTCAAAAAATAAAAGAAGACCAAGTAGAAGTGAAATTAGAGAATGAATTAGAGAACAGAACAGAAAGAATTTAAAGTAAGATGAAAGGATGAATTTATTACAAATTCTGTAACTTAGAGAAATATTAAAGATAAAATTCAAAATATTTAAGTTTGATATTTGATTTAGAATTAAATACTCAGGAGGGAACATAGAGAACATTTTTAAAACTTGGTTTCATATTTCTACAGATATTATTTTGTGATGAAAAATATGTAAAATGCCAGCGTAAACCTTCTTCAAAATCCCCCTAGACAAAAGCTTCTGTTCCAAAAAAAAAAGGGAACCAGCTGTTAGCGTAATGGCTATGTCGCTGGACTCCCACGTAGTCGACTGCGGTTCGCGTCTCGGACCCGGTGGCTTAAAACTCACGCCGGGCGCGTGTGCATGCGTGCCCAAGATCCCGAGAGGAGAATGGAGAAGGGATTGCGGCGTGACCATCCCTCCTGGGGGGTGATTTCTCTCTTTCTGTCTCTATGTCTCTGTCTGGCGAGCTCACGCGCCCTATAGCGAAAAAACCTCTCAAAAAAAAAAAAAAAAGCTTCTGAGTTGTGCATGCTGTACTTTCTTCATATACCTTCAATAAACTTAGGTGAATAAATAACTGAACGTGATGGAGGGATGAATACTAGACAGAAATGATGCTGACAAGTCAAAAGTGAAGATAATTCTCTGAAGTCAAGTTTGCTTTGGCATTTGATAACAGTCTGTAGATATTTCTTGTGGACACCTGGAGGTCATGATAGTACATACCCATTCATTTTAATTTTATGAAAAAGGAAAAAAGGGCCCCCCCCCCACCCTGGGTCAGCAGGTGGCATGGTAGTTAAGGTGCTAGACTCCGACATGGCTGACCACGGTTCAAGTCCCTGACCCAGTGATCTGAAACTCACACTGGGTGCGTGTACATGAGTGCCAAGAATTTCAAGAGGAGAATAAAAGAAAAGGGACTGTAACATGGCCATCTCCCCTGGGGGGCTGATTTCTCACTTTCTGTCTCTGTCTCTGGTGAGCACACATGCCCTAAAGAAAAAAAAATCTCTTAAAAAAAAAAAAAAAAAAGTATCAGTAGATAGTGTAATCATTATGTCGCTGGACTCTCACGTAGTTGACCCTGGTTTGAGTCCTAGGCCCGGCAGCTTAAAACTCACTCCCCAGCTTATGTGCACGCATCCTCAAAATCCCAAGAGGAGAATGGAATAGAATGATTGGTGGTGTGGCCATTCCCCCTTGGGGGGTGATTTCTCACTTTCTCTCTGGTGAGCACACACACCCTATAGCAAAAATCTCTCTTAAAAAAAGTAGGAGTCCTCGCTGTAAGTCTTTCTCCACACATGAAAACTTTAGAACTGAAGGAATCAGTATTCATTTAATCCTATGCTTTAAAACAATTATCTCTATCTACAGGATAAAACAATAGTTGATTCCCATATGTTCTCCTACACAGCCAAGAAAAGATTGAGTTATGTTTGGTATGCTATTTAAAGTGTCAATGAAATATGACTTTCCTCAAAATGGCATATTTTATTTAGCACCTAACAAATTGATTTTAAGTATGTGGAGAATATTTTAGGTATTTTGTTCATTTTCCAGACCCTCTCATTAGCTAGCAATATTAGAGAAAGTTGGCATTATGTCTTATCATTGTAGCCAACAGATCTTGAAAATATTAAAGATTAAATACTTAGTTATAATAATTTTTTGAAGAATAAGTCATTCTAGTAACTCATTTATCCATCTTATGAAGCCAGAAACCTGGAAGTCTTCCTACAGTCTCCCCTTCTCTTAACCTCCAATTAATCATTTATGACAGTTACATAGCTCTCAAGGAATGTTCCTTCACCACCATTATCCCTGTCTAACTATTAAGCCATTAACTAAACTGACTGTGTCTCAAATTACAATGATCAGATGTGGGGCTACTGTCTAGATACTTAACATCTGGTAATGTACTCTGCATTGGCAGTACTAAACGGTGCAAAGACAGCATGTCAATGCAGAATCAAATGAGCACTCCTTCCAACAGAGCGCTCGCCTCCACACCATGTCACCCTGTCATCTGATCTAGGAAGCAATGCCTGCAGTTATTCTAAGTGCTCACTTCTGGAACAACCCAGAGTCCTGGTTAGACTTCCACCCCCCTTTCTGCTAACATTTATGGATAAAGAACAACCTTAAGTTCTTAGAAACACAAAAAGCAACAAATCCCTAACCTCAGTAAAAGTAAAATGTTTGTACGATTAGTTTGATTACATTATAAATAAGACAATGACAGAATATATCTGTTTACATATTTTCAATAAATTTCCTTTATTATTTTTATTTTATTAAAAATCACTAACTTAGCATTTTGCTATAATCTAAAAATATAAGTAAATATTTAAAAGCAAAACAATTACCTGAGGAGAGTCAAAAGGATATCGACTACTAAATTTAAATAGAAGTTGAAATTTTTCCCCTTCATATAAGGTACCTGGTGCACCTTCCATGTCTACGATCCACCTAGAATAGAAAAAAAAATTTAAAACTTAAGAGAAAATGGATTGGGTGAGAGGGAGAAAAGGGAACGTCAACTTCTTCCTCTATGCCAGGCAACTAGGCCAGGAATCATGTAACATCACATTTCATACTCCCAACGACTCCTGAGTGGCTAAAACACTCCGTGCCCTAGCCCCTTCTCTGACACTCAGGGGTTAAATAACCTGATCAAAGTTATATGGCAAGCAAAGGACAGAGTCAAATTGTACCCAGATATGAAATAAAGCACAACATAAAAACCCAAACGTGGGTGTACTGATACCAAAGCCTGTGCTTGTCCTACCTGATTCATATTTTTCTAATGACTGATAAAATTTTATAGATTATATTAAACTAGTCAATCGCCTTTCTTTTTATCTTTTTAAGAATTATTTTATTTAACTTTATTTATTTATTTTTAATCTGACCAGAAAGGGACAGTGGAGGGGGAGATTTAGAAAGCAAGCTGAAAGGTCCAGGACTCAAACCACAGTTGGTTATATGGGAGTCCAGTGCCCTTAACCATCATGCTACCTGCTAGCCTTTCTGATCAAGGAAAGGGAGGAGTAGGTGTAAACAACGACTACAGAGCGGTCAGACCTATTTTCTCACCAGCATTTAAGGAAAGACTAAATAGGAAAAAGGATGCTAGGCTGACATCAGTCTATATACTCTGATGACTAAGCAGGGTACTATACTGCTTTTCCCTCTCTTACTGTGTTCTGTTTAATAAAGTACAGGGCAGATTTCTAAAGCATCTATGTATACCAATTTTTTTTTTTTTTTTTTTTTGGAGAGGTTTTTCGCTATAGGGCGTGTGCGCTCGCCAGACAGAGAGAGACATAGAGACAGAAAGCGAGAAATCATCCCCCAGGGGGGATGGGCACGCTGCAACCCCTTCTCCTCCATTCTCCTCTTGGGATCTTGGGCACGCAAGCACATGCGCCCGGCGTGAGTTTTAAGCCACCGGGTCTGGGACGCGAACCGCGGTCGACTACGTGGGAGTCCAGCGACATAGCCATTATGCTAACTGCTGGTTCCCTGCCAACTTTGTTTTCATCCACAGATTGAGTATCTCTTATCTGGATTGCCTGGGACCAGAAAAAAATATTCTAAATGTTGGATGTGTTCAGGTTTGGAAATATTTGTATATACATAATGAGACCCAAGGGACTTGAAGACGTTTGTGGGAAAATGGAATTAAAGTGTATGCTTATTAGGACTGGCAGTTAGCATAATGGCTATGTTGCTGGACTCCCACGTAGTCGACCGCGGTTCGCATCCCAGACCCGGTGACTTAAAACTCACGCCGGGCGCGTGTGCATGCGTGCCCAAGATCCCGAGAGGAGAATGGAGGAGAAGGGATTGCGGCATGGCCATCCCCCCTGGGGGGTGATTTCTCGCTTTCTGTCTCTCTGTCTCTCTCTGTCTCTCTGGCGAGCGCACGCGCCCTATGACAAAAACTTTTCCAAAAAAAAAAAAAAAAAAGTGTATGCTTATTTAGGGCAAAAAAGAGAAAAAATCTAATTCCATGCTAAATTTATCCATAATACACATTTTCCACAAACTTTTTGGGGCCAGCAGTTAGTGTAATGGCTATGTCACTGGACTCCCATGTTCGAGTCCCGGACCTGGCAGCCTCAACTCATGCTGTGCACATATGCATGCATGCCCAAGATCCCGAGAGGAGAATGGTGGAGAAGGAGTTGTGACATGGCCATCCCCCCTGGGGGGTGATTTTTTGCTTTCTGTCTCTCTGTCTCTCTGGCTAACACATGCGCCCTATAGCAAAAAACCTTAAAAAATAAAAAAATCAGTAGTTCCAAATTTTGTTTGGTGTAAATGGGAAATTGAGAATTCAACAATGTTTTTTATAGAGCTATAGATTTGTACTGTTTTTGATAGTTAATATATCCATTCAGTATATTCATTCTTAACATTCCTGTTTTTTAAACGAATTATTTATTCAATTTTACTTATTATTAGTAATATTTAATTAACCAGAGAGAGATGGAGAGAAAGGGAGAGAGCGGAAAAAGCAAAAGCAAGTCACCAGGTCCAGGACTTGAACTATATTTGGCCATGTGGGAGTCCAGTGCCTTAACCACCACGCCACCTGCTGGCCTCATTATTCCTGTTCTTAAAGCTCTGGGATCAGCAGGTGATGTGGTAGTTAAGGTGCTGGACTACCACATGGCCTAATGTAGTCAGAGTCCCAGACCTGGCAGCTTGCCTTCTCACTCACTCACCCTCCCTCCCCACCCCTACCCCCCCCCCCACCACATCCTTCTCTGGTCAAACTGAAGAATAATAATAAATAAATAAAAGAAAAGAATTCTAAATAAAAAAAAAAAAAAGCTTTGATCCTTGTCATAAGTACTTGACTCAAATGTCAAAGGTAACCAAAATGGTTTCTTCTGGGAATATTAAGTATTTCCCATTACATGAGTTTAGGTCACTTATTTTTTTTAAGAGAGATTTTTGCTACAGGGTACATGAGCTCATTGAAGAGACAGAGACACAGAAAAGAAGAAATCAGTCCCTCAGGGGGGTTGGCCACACCACAATCCCTTCTCATCCATTCTCCCTTGGTATTTTGGGCATGCATACACACATGATCGGCTGAATTTCAAGCCTCCAGGCTCAGGACTCAAACTTCGGTCAGCTATGTGGGAGTACAACAACGTAATCATTAGCCCATCTGCTGGTCCCTAAGTTTGGTCACTTTTACTTCCCGGAACTAGAATACAGCTAAATATATGAACTGGCTCCATTAGTCCCACGTGCTGCTTTATAGTCAATTTTTATTTTATTGGCTTCGTTTCTATGCTTTTGGAAATTCTTTTTTCTTTAAAGAAATATTTAATTTTATTTGTCGTTGTTATTACTATTTTTTTAATTTGCTACAGGGCACATGTGCTCACCAGAGAGAGAAAGGAAGGAAGAAAAGCAAACAAGCAAGCAAGCAAGCTGCCAGCTCTAAGACTCGAACTGCAGTCAACCATGTGGGAGTTCAGCACCTTCAGTACCTCGCCACCTGCTGGTCCCTGGATATTCTTTTTTAAGTGGAAGATTAATTATTTTAAATCCCTCTCCCATTTCAGAACATTTATTACTAACAAAATTATTAAATCAAAGGCATAGCAAGGATTGAAGCTATTGATTGTTGAGATCTCAGAGTAATACTCTAGAAAACACTTTCTTTTTATTTAAAGAAGTATTTTTATTTTTTAACTTTTATTTATTTATTTTAATTTGACCAGAGAGAGAGAGAAATAAAGTGAGAAAGCAAGCCACCACGCCTGGGACTCGAACCGCAGTCAGCCATGTGGGAGTCCAGCACCCCACACCACCTGCTGGTCCATCAAACACTCTTTTTTTTTTTTTGAGCTTTTGTCTCCCCTTATAGGGCACATGCCAGAGAGACAGAGATGGAGAGACAAAGAGACAGAGAAACAAAGTGAGAAATCACCCTCCAGGGGCAATGGCCACACTGCAATCCCTTTTACTCTCAGGATTTTGGGCATGTGCTCACACGTGCCCAGCCTGAATTTCAAGCCACCAAGTCAGGACTTGAAATGTAGCTGACCATATCGAAGTCCAACTCCTTAACCACTATGCCACCTGCTGGCCTCTCAAATGCTCATTTTTAAAGAAAGGGCACCCTTGGAGCCAGTAGGTGGTGTGGTGGACTCCCATATGGCCGACCATGAGTTCCTGGTTTGAGTCCCAGACCTCGCAGCTTGCTTTCTCAATTTGTCCCCACCCTCATGGTAAGTGCACATGCCCTACAGCAAGTAAAATAATAAACAACACAATTGAATAAGCAATTCTAAAAAATGTTTTTAAAAATATCCGAGAAGGGCCTTTGGCTCAACTTTGAGGAAAGAGCTGAATTGGAAAGAACACTTATGTGTCTACCTATTTCTATTTTTTTTTTTTTTTTTTTTGGGAGAGGTTTTTGCTATAGGGCATGTGTGCTCGCCAGAAAGAGAGACAGAAAGCAAGAAATCACCCCTCAGAAGGGATGCCCACATCACAATTCTTTCTCCTCCATTATCTTCTCGGGATCTTGGGCACACATGCACATGTGCCTGGCGTGAGTTTAAGCCACTGAATCTGGAACTCGAACCATGGTTGTGTGTCTATTTCTACTCCTCCTTCACCTTTTCATCCTTATTAGAAATTTTCCTTTCTTTCTTTTTTTTTTTTTGGAGAGGTTTTTGCTATAGGGCGTGTACACTCACCAGAAAGACAGAGAGAGACAGACAGACAGAAAGTGAGAAATCACCCCCTCAGGGAAGATAGCCATATTGCAATTCCTTCTCCTCCATTCTCCTCTCAGGATCTTGGGCACACACGCACAGATGCCTAGCATGAGTTTAAGCCACCAGGTCCAGGACTCGAACCGCAGTCGACTACATGGGAGTCCAGTGACATAGCCTTTACGCCATCTGCTGGTCCTGAAACTTTCCTTTCTTTCTTGCACTTTTTTTTTTTTTAAAGATTGTTATCATAAGGTACATGTGTTTCACCAGAGATTTATAAAGGGAAAGTGAGAAATCACGGGAGGAGGGAGCATGCCCTTCTTCTCCATTTTCCTCTGGAATTTTGGGCATGCACGCACACATGTCTGGAGTGATTTCAAGCCTCGAATCACGGTTGATCATGTAGGAATTCAGCACCTTAACCACCATGCCACAAACTGGCCCCAAACTTTCTTTTTAATGAGACTGGTGAGAGTTCGGCTTTCAAGACATCCTGTAGTGGATGCAAGTAATACAGTAAGGAAATGGGATACCCTTTGACTGTAACTCTCTTTAATGTCCTAATTTTTAATTAGATAACCTCACACTAAACTGCACTATTGTATATGAGAATCAATTCAGAAACAAAGTCAGACAGTTTATTTATTTATCTATATAGGTTTCTGCCATAGGGTGTGTGTGTTTGCCAGAGAGAGACAGAGAGAGAGAAAGTGAGAAATCATCCCCCCGGGGGATGGCCACCTCTCCATCCCTTCTCCTCCAGCCCCCTCTTGGGATTTTGAGCACACAAGCACAACACGCCTGGCGTGATATTAAGCTGCCAGGCCCAGGACTCGAACTGTGGTCAATTATGTGGAAGTCAAGCACCTTAATCACAATGCCGCTTGCAAATCTCACACAAAAGTTTGTGAATGCTACCCTGTTAGCAAGAAACTTTTTAAAAACTTACTAATGAAAGACAGGGTTTTTAAAAAATATTTTATGGGGTCGGCAGGTAGTGTGGTGGTTAAGGCGCTGGGCTACCACATGGCCGATCACAGTTCGAGTCCTGGACCTGGGCACATGTGCACGTACTCTCTCTCTCTCTTCAAATTGAAGAATAATAAAAAATAAATAATATTAAATAAATAATTCTAAAAAATTGCTTTATGAATTATACAACAATGTGTATGATACAGTAATATAAAACAAGTATAAATATAAATGCATAAAATAAGGTATGTTTATTTTATTTACTTCTTAATGTACAACAATGAAGTATGAAAATAATTTTATATTTTCATTACATCAGTAACAAAAAAATAAAAGTACTTTAAAAATTAAATACTGGGGACCAGCAGTTAGCGTAATGGCTATGCTGCTGGACTCCCACGTAGTCGACCATGGTTCGAGTCCTAGACCCGGTGGCTTAAGCTCACGCCAGGCGCGTATGTGTGAATGCCCAAGACCCTGAGAGGAGAAAGGAGGAGAAGGGATTGTGGCATGGCCATCCCCCCTGGAGGGTGATTTCTTGCTTCCTGTCTCTATGTCTCTCACTCTTTCTGGCGAGCGCACACGCCCTATAGCAAAAACCTCTCAAAAAAAAAAAAAAATTAAATACTAGGACCAGCAGGAGGTGTGGTTGTTAAGGCGCTGGACACTCTGACATGGCTTACCATGGTTTGAGTCCTGGACCTGGTGGCTTGCTTTCTCACTTACCACCCCCCCCCCTTCCGCCCGTGTGTCTCTATCTGGTCAAATTAAAATAATGAATGAGGGAACCAGCAGTTAGCGTAATGGCTATGTCGCTGGACTCCCACGTAGCCGACCGTGGTTCGCATCCTGGACCCGGTGGCTTAAAACTCACGCCGGGTGCGTGTGCGTGCGTGCCCAAGATCCCGAGAGGAGAATGAAGGAGAAGGGATTGCAGCGTGACCATCCTCCCAGGGGGGTGATTTTTCGCTTTCTGTCTCTATCTCTCTCTCTGTCTGGCGAGCACACGCGCCCTATAGCAAAAACCTCTGGGGGGGGGGGGGAACTACCTATAGGGAACCAGCAGTTAGCGTAATGGCTATGTCGCTGGACTCCCACGTAGTCGACCGCGGTTCGTGTCCTGGACCTGGTGGCTTAAAACTCATGCCGGGCGCGTGTGCGTGCGTACCCAAGATCCCGAGAGGAGAATGGAGGAGAAGGGATTGCGGCGTGAACATCCCCTCTGGGGGGTGATTTCTCGCTGTCTCTATATCTCTGTCTGTCTGGCGAGCGCACGCGCCCTATAGCGAAAACCTCTCAAAAAAAAAAAAAAAAAAAAAAAGAATGAATAAAAATAAATAAATAATTCTTTAAAAATAAATAAATAGTAACAATTAAATACTTACTGTGTAATTGAATTTTGAACACTTTTTTCATTTAAAGTCATCCCAGGAGGTGGATCATTTTGCAAAGCCAACAGTTCTTTCTGAAGTCGTTTCTAGAAAAGAACATCAAGAGTAATTTGTACTTTTTCTTTTTTTATAGCATAATATCCTTTTTTTTCCCCTAAAGGTTTCTGCCATAGGTACAGGTGCTCACCAGAAAGGAGTTTTGAGATAGAGAGATACTGTGAGAAAGAAAGTGAGAAATCACCCCCCAGACAATTCCTTCTCTTCCATTCCCTTCCTGGGATTTTAGACACGCATGCACATGTACCCAGCAAAGTTTTTCAAGTCACCAGGTCTAGGACTCGAACCACGGTCAGCCATGGGGAATCCAGTGCCTTAATCACCATGCCACCTGCAGGCCTCCAGAAATCACTGAATAATCACCTCTAAATGCTGATACCTTTGCCTTTTATCTTTTATATTGTATATAATTCTCAAAAATTGATATATATATATCCTGTAATGCACAATCTATTGTTAAAACATTTCAACATTGTTGCTATAAAGTGGTTATGAAGAACAATCAATTATCTACCAAGCATCAAATTTCTTCAGGACTTCATAGCTACTCTACTGAGGTTATAGATCTTAACCTATAACTCACATGTACCCGGTGTAAGTTTCAAGCCGCCAGGTCCAGGAATCGAACCACGGTCGACTACATGGGAGTCTGGCAACATAACCATTATGCTATCTGCTGGTCCTTATATTTGTTTTCTTTTTTAAAAAAATATTTATTTAACTTTATTTGTTGCCATTATTTTTTTAATTTGACCAGAGAGAGAAAGAAAGGGAAAATGAAAAAGCAAGCTAGTAGGTCTAGGATTCTAACCACAGTTGGTCATGTGGGAGTCCAGCACCTTAACCACCATACCACCCGCCAGCCCCTGTATTTGGTTTTGGGTTTTTTTAAAGATTTATTTATTTTTAATTTTTATTATCATCATTCTTCATTTTTGACCAGAGACAGACAGATAGAAAGGGAGAGTGAGAAAGCAAGCCACCAGGTCTGGGATTTAAACTCCGGTCAGCAATGTGGGAGGGAGTCCAGCCTCTCAATCATCACGCTACCTGCCGACCCTGTATTTGTCTTAACTAAGATTGTCTGTACATAATCTAATCTTTCAAGGTTACTATCATGAACATAATTTATTGTACAACACAGCAGGGCCTGAGATGTGTAAGGTTGTTTTCCCACATTCTAGATGCCATAAATGGCTACATATTTTCCATTCTTAGTTGTACAGCTTTTACATTCCCTTCTTCCCTCATTAACTTCAGTGGACATTCCTTCCCAGTGTATAACAAAGCAAAACAAAACCAGAATAGCCTCTAATATATGGGTTTAAAACAAATCAAATAACCAGTGTTATTATAATTGCATACAAGATTGTAAAGTTGTTTTGTTTTGTTTTTGAGAGATTTTCCCTATAGGGCAAGTACAATAGCCAGAGAGACAGAAAGAGAAAAATCATCCCCTGGGGAGATGGCCATCCTGCAAGCCCTTCTCCGTTCTCCTCTCAGGATTTGGGGCACATGCACGAACACACACCCAGCGTGAGTTTCAAGCCACCAGGGACTTGAAACGCAGTCAATCAGTGGAAGTCAAACATCTTAACCACTACATCACCTGCTGGCCCTGTAAAGGTTCTTCATAAGCATCATGTTCTTGAAGTAAATAAGGTAAACACAGGTTTCTGGTTCATAACACAAGAGCTCAGCTTATAAACTGGTTTCAGGGGCCAGTCAGTTGGCACAGTGGTTAAGGCAGCTGAATCCCACTTGGCCGACCGTGCAGTTCAAGTCTCGGACCCAAAAGCTTGAAAAGCATGCCCAAAATCCTGAGAGGAAAATGAAGAAGGGATTGTGGTGCCGCCATGCCCCCTGGGGGCGGGGGGGGGGTGCTTTCTCATTTTTCCTCTCTGTCTCTGGTGGCACATGCACCCTATACCAAAACTAAAAAACAAAAACAAAACCAATTTCTGATATTGGGGGACAATGATACCAATATAGCAATGTTTTAGGTCTTTTAAATTCATGACATCATGACTGCGACCAAAGTAGGCAGCTGTGGGATGGTGGCCCTGGATTAGGGTCTGTGGCGGTAGGCGGGGACTCCGCTGCGGTGGCCACACGGCTGACGAAAAACTACTAAAGTTCCTGTAGAAACGCAAAGTAAAAGTTCATAAGAACACAATGGATGGAGAGAAGAAAACTTATGGTGGCTGTGAAGGCCCTGATGCCACGTATGTCAAATTGGTATCTTCTGATGGTCATGAATTTACTGTAAAAAGAGAACATGCACTAACATCAGGAACAATAAAAGCCATGCTGAGTGGCCCAGGTCAGTTTGCCGAGAACAAAACCAATGAAGTCAATTTTAGAGAGATTTTTTTTCACATGTGCTATCAAAAGTATGCATGTAATAGGGGCCAGAAGGTGGCGTGATGGTTAAGGGAGCTAGACTCCCACATGGCTGACCGTGGTTCAAATCCCAGACCTGGTGACTTGCTTTCTCACTTTCTCTTTCTCTCTCTCTCTCTCACTCTGTCCTTCTCTGGTCAAAATTTAAATAAATAAATGAATAAATAAATAAAGTTAAATAAAATAATTATTAGGGAACCAGCAGTTAGCGTAATGGCTATGTCTCTGGACTCCCACGTAGTCGACCGCGGTTTGCGTCCTGGACCTGGTGGCTTAAAACTCACGCCGGGCGCATGTGCATGCATGCCCAAGATCCCAAGAGGAGAATGGAGGAGAAGGGATTGCCGCATGACCATCCCCCCGGGGGGTGATTTCTCGCTTTCTGTCTCTATGTCTCTCTGCATGTCTGGCGAGCGCACGCGCCCTATAGTGAAAATCTCTCTCAAAAAAAAAAAAGTATGCATGTATTTTACCTACAAGGTTCGCTATACTAACAGCTCCACCAAGATTCCTGAATTCCCAATTGCACCTAAAATTGTACTGGAACTGCTGATGGCTGCGAACTTCCTGGACTGTCAAATAAAATTAATTATAATAAAAAAAATTCATGACATAGTTACGTAAGTTCAAAGTCATCTAACACCACTAGATTTAAAAACTCCTCTTTGCTATAAATTACTGTAATAGACTCAAAAATGTTATGAATTAAAATCTTTTCCTCAGATTCAGCAATATAATAGTTATAAAAAAATAAGATATTGTGGTTGAAATATCTTAGCAATGATTACATACAACTGCTGACTTCAGCTGCTCCCTAAAGTGCAAAATAATTAGAGACTAAAAATTAGTTAAGGACTTTAATTATTCAAGATATGAAAATAAATTTGCCTAAATAATTTGCTTTGAATGAAATTTGTTTACAACAAACTTCTACATCAGAGCAGGATTTTTTTGTTTTTTTTTTAAAGATTTTTGCCAAAAGATGTGCTTCACACACTGGAGACAGCAGGCAAGTGAGAAATCCCCCAGGGGAATGGCCATGCTACAACCCTTTTCTCCATCTCCTTCCAGGATTTTCGTATTTTTCAAGCTGCTGGGATCTGTAACTCGAACCACAGAGTTGGTTATGTAGGATCCAGCGCCTTAACTACCATACTACTTGCTGGCCCCTAGAACAGGGTTTTTAATTTGTTCTTCTGATTTTAACAAATGTAGATTCTGTAATCAAGAGAATCTTTTCTAAAAATTGGGATAAACAGAAACTTGTTTCTTCAACACAAGACTTCTCATAAACTTCTGATACACTAACTCACACAAAGATTCTCCAAGAAAAGGTGATATGAGGTTTCAAAAAATAATGGAACCCTTGGGACCAGCAGATGGCTCAGTAGTTAAGTTGCTGGACTCCTAGCTGCTGGCTGATCGTGGTTCAAATCCCAGCGTCTGTGCATGTGTACCCAAAAATCCTGAGAAGAGAAAGGAGGAGAAGGGATTGCAGGAGACTATCTTCCTGGGGGATGATTTCTGTCTCTGTCTTTCTCTGTCCATGTGATAAGCATATACACCAGGTGGCATGGGGTCAAGGTACTGGACTCTCACATGGACAACCACAGTTTGAGTCCCAAATCTGTTGGCTTGCTTTCTCACTTTCCGTCTTTCTCTCTCCCTGTCTCCCTCTCTAGTAAAATTGAAAATAACAATAAATAAAATAAAATACATGATTATGGAACCCTCTAAGTATAGAACATCTCAGAGAAGCCTTGTTTCAATGACCACATTTTGGGAACCTCTGCTCTAAAAATCCTCCTGATCTTGAGAACTTAACTAGCATAGGAAAGATAGCCCTTGTTCGTGGAGCGAGAATATAAATACAGAGCTACCAGCTGAAACAAGATGAGAGTTTTACTGGGGCCAGCAGGTAGCATGGTGGTTAAAGGAGCCAGATCCCAGTCAACTACGTGGTTCAAGTCCTGAGCCTAACTGTGTGAGAAACATGAATATGTGCACAACTACATGTATGGCCAAATCCCAATGGAATGGAGACACAGAAGAGAAGAGATTGCAATGTGACCACACCCCAGCAGGCAGTGCTATCTCTTCTCTCTCTCATCTGGCAAGTGTATATGCCCTCTGTCAAAATTTTAGAAAAAGAAAAAAAAAAAAGAAAGGAAAACCTTTCTTCCTACATTGAAACTACTTTTATGTTTCATAATGGGATCTGTAGTAGCCAACTTCCAAAAGCATTCCCAGTTAACTCTGCTTCTTGGCATTAACACTATTGTGCTGTTTCTTCCCACACTGTACCAGAGTATGGTCTGTGTGACCACTGGAATACAGCAGAAGTGATGGTCTGTCACTCCCAAAATTACGCTATAAAAAACGATGGCTTCCAGACCAGCAGATGGCGTAATGGCTACGCTGCTGGACTCCCATGTACTCGACCGCAGTTCCAGTCCTGGACCCAGTGACACACGTCAGGCACATGTGAGTGCATGCCCAAGATCCCGAGAGGAGAATGGAGGGAGAAGGGATTGTGGCGTGGCCATCCCCCTTGGGGGGTGATTTCTCGATTTCTGTCTCTCTTTCTGGTAAGCGCACGTGCTTATAGCAAAAACCTCTTAAAAACAAAACAAAAAAGGGACCAGCAGTTAGCATAATGGCTATGTTGCTGGACTCCCATGTAGTCAACTGCGGTTCACGTCCCAGACCCGGTGGCTTAAAACTCACGCCAGAAACGTATGCGTGCATGCCCAAGATCCTGAGAGAATGGAGGAGAAGGGATTGTGGCGTGGCCATCCCCCCTGGGGGGGTGATTTCTTGCTTTCTGTCTCTCTGTCTCTCTCTGTCTGTCTGGTGAGCGCACGCACCCTATAGCAAAAACCTCTCCAAAAAAAAAAAAAGAAGAAGAAAAGAAAAACAAAACGATGGCTTCCATCTTGATCAGTCTCTCAGGTTACTTGCTATGGAGGATTCTATCACGTTATGAGCAGACTAATTCAGAGGCCCACATCATAAGGAATTGAAGTCGCCTGCCAATAAACATGCGAGTCATTTGGAAGCGAATCCTCCAACTGAAGTCAAGCTAACAGATGTAGACCTGGACAATACCTGCCTGCAAGCTCAAGAGACACTGCGGGCCAGTCAATGGCAACGCTGGCTAAGGTGGCTGGGCCTCACACGGCCAGCTGGGATGTTTAAGTCCTGGCCTCAGCAGCCTGAAAAAACACACTGCGCATGCGTGTCCAAAATCTGAGCGCAGAATAGAGGAGCGATTAGGGCATGCCCACTCCTCTAGGGGGTACTTTCTTTTTCTTCCCCCTAAAATTATTTTAATTAATGATTATTAGTAGTATTTTTTTTTTTAATTTGTCCAGAGAGAGACAGACAGAGAGGAAAAGTAAGAAAGCAAGTTGCCAGGTTTGTACCCAAACTCCGGTCTGCCATGTGGGTGTCCAGCACCTTAACCACCATATCACCTGCCAGTCCCCGGGGGTACTTTTTCACTTTCTCTGTCTCTCTCTGGGGAGCACAAGTGCCTATAGCAAATTTAAAAAAAAGAAAGAAAGAAAAGAAACTTTAAGCCAGAACCATCCAACTAAGCCACTCTGATTCTTAACTCTTCATACTGTGTTAGATGATGGATGTTCAGTAAATTGCTAGAGCTGTGGGTTACCCAGAATTAAATCATACAAATAGGACCTCTGCTCCATCTACCCTCCATAGGAGACTACCAGAGACTGGTTCATTTCAGTATAGCCAAGTCAGAATCCAAGACATTCAATGGAACATGTTTTTTTTTGTTTTTTTTGGTTTTTTTTTTGTTTTGTGCACACTTAACTTTTTGTTTTCATATTATTTATTATTTTTTTTTGTATATACTTTCAATCATATTTTTTCACGGAGGTGGTGGAGTCATTACATTAAAATGACAATTCAGGTGAGCCCCAGGCTGTTAACTCCTAGGGAGTAGGATATCTTGGACAGCCACATCCCTTGCAAGAAAGAGAAAGCAAAGTGAGCATTTTGGGGATTAATGAGCAATAAGCTCACTAATAAAATCAGTAACTATTTACTACTAAGATAGTTTTTAAAAAGATACAAAGTCAAACAATGTATCTGTTTGGCCTCTTCACAAGAACAGAGTTCACCCTTAAGTGTATATACTTTCTGGAACAATAGCTCAGTAGAGGGCAGGAAAAATCTTGAAGTAAATTATTAGGCCCAAGAGGGTCCTCTGGCTCTTCCAAGAAACTAATTCCTGGTTCTCTGTGGACATAGAACTAGAAAAGAAGGAATCAAAGAGTGAAATGTAAAGATAAATGAAAATTCATATTCCTTTGAAGATCCATAGAACTAGTATAGCTCTTAGAGGTCACGGTCAACTGGAAGATATAATCACAAGAGGAGGCATTCACCTTCTAACCGTGAAGGGTGAGTATCCACAAAAGTATCTGAGAAACTCTAGTGTCAGGACAAATACCAGCAAAAGCAATGATACTCCCCTACCCCTTACAGAAACACCACAGCCATACTGGCCTGCTTTCCCAGATCGTAGAAAAATAGCAGCTATAGGCTGAGGTAACCACAAAATGGAAAACAGCTCTAGAAGGTAACTCCTATAACTAAAGCAGCAGAAGCACCAAAAAAACATAGGGGGCAAAGGGGAGAGAACATGAAAAACTAGAGTTCCAGTAGTCACAACCAAGTATCACCCTGGTCTGTCCCTACACTGGAGAAGTACAGGAATGTTAATTACAAATGTACCACTGCCCTCTGCATCTGAGACACAACTGTAAAATGCTTCATTATTTTATACAACACTAGGAAAGAAGAACTGTTGCCAATTAGACAACATACCATTGATAACACACATTCTGATTTAAAAAGATGTTAAGATATTTAAAAAAGTGTTTCTAGGGGCTGGCAAGTGGTATGGTAGTTAAGGTGCTGGACTCCTACATGGCTAACCACAGTTCGAGTCCTGGACTTGGTGGCTTGCTTTCTCACTTTCCTTCTCTCTTTCTCTGTCTCTGCCTCTCTGGTGAATGCATGTGCACTATAGCAAACAAAATAATAATAATGAAAAAAATAAAGAAGTAATCATTTTTAAAAAGATACACTTAAAAAAGTGGTTTTTAAAAATATGTGAAATATAGTTTTACAGTTTAATTTTCCTAACCCTAAAGTACCAGAATTAGTTGAAAAACACAATTTCATTAAGTTTCTGAATAAATTTAATATTAGTAAAATGACTCATCTCAGGATTTAACACCTACCCCAAAATACATGACTTTATAACCTCAGAATCTGTATAGTAGTACACAAAACACCCATTCTCCCAGGCAAAAGGCCTAAGAATACTAGAGATAAAATTTCTTTTTTATTTTTTCCTCCACTCATCAATCAAAATGGCCAAGCTCAGAATGTAAATATTTTGAATCATCTCAAAGCTAGAGTAAACCGGAAAACTCTACCTAGGCCTCATCTCATGTTGCCTCAAGTCTGGAAAGCTCACAGGAATTTGAGCTCTTCTAAGAGAACTAAAACGGTTTACACATTCAGTAAGAAAGATCCTGCTACATGCAACTACCATGAGAGATAAAAGATTAAACACTTTCACAACTAGCTTGGCTTTTCAGTGGCTCTGTAGTCCAGCCAGTGTCTTACTTTCTCTCCTCCTTCATTATACAAATAAATAAAAGTGATACAAAATCTTGCTAATTCAATATTTTTTCCACTTAAAAAAAAACTATTGAAAAAAAGCTTTTACTGTTAGGAGTTTTTGTTTTGTAAATTGCCATAAGGTGTGTGCTCCCGCCAGTGAAATAGACAGAAAACACTCTGACAGGGCACAGTAACTTTGCAATCCTTTTTCCTCCATTCCTTCTTCCTATCAAGATTTGGGGCATACAAGTGCCCAGATGGTTTTTAAGCCACCAGGGCCAGGATTCAAACCACAGGTGGCCATGTAGGATCTGCCTCCTTTAAGCAATGCACTACCAAACCGGCCTCCACTGCCAAATTCTGCAATGAACTATTACCAATGACAAAGTTATCAGGACACACCACAAAATGGAACGACAATCTAGCATACTATACCACTTGGGTTCAATGTTGAATTTCTCTACTCTATGGGACAGTCATGTGACACCACATTCAGGAGGCTGAGGCGACATGGAAGGACTGGCTTTAATTCTTGGCCCACCCTAAAAAGCAAGGTGCAGAGGTGTGCACCCAAAGTCCTAGGTACTCAAGAGGCTGAGGCAGGAAAAACAGCAAAATAGCAAGACTCTATAATTTAAAAAGGAAAAAAAAAATACAGACAAAACAAAAATACCCTGCTACTGAGCCACCCACCAGGTGACGTAGAGGTTACGGCAGCTGGATCCCACATGGTCAATTGTACAGTTTGAGTACCAGACCTGGCGGCTTGAAAATCATGCCAGGAACGTGTGTGTGCATGCTTAAAATCCTCAGAGAAGAATGGAGAAGAGTCTGAAGAGTGGCCTTCCCCACTGGGGAAGATTTCTCACTTTCGCTCTGTCTCTCGCTCTCTTCAAGCCCACTCACCCTATAGAAAAACAAATCCAAACCCTGTATTTTAGACCACTGCAACAGCCTAGGATGTATGCCTGTCCTTAAAAGTGACACCAGCTTCAGTCCTAAAACATTTTCCATCTCACTGCACATAAGGTATTATTCCTGACACTCTCTCCTATGACTGGAGCTTGCTATAGGGGCTGAGGAGATAACTTATTAATATGAAAAGGTTGCTCAGATTAATATACCCTTTTCTCCTTATCTTCCACTGTCACCTCTCCAAGAGTCACTGTAGTACTTGCTTTATACCAAAGGTAAACACGAGAAGGTTAACATAGTAAATATACACATATTCTTTTTTTTTTTTTTGAGAGGTTTTTGCTATAGGGTGTGTGCGCTTGCCAGAAAGACAGAGAGAGACAAAGAGACAGAAAGCGAGAAATCACCCCCCGGGGGGATGGCCACACTGCAATCCCTTCTCCTCCATTCTCCTCTTGGGATCTTGGGCACGCACACACATGCGCCCAGTGTGAGTTTAAGCCACCGGGTCCGGGGCTTGAACCATGGTTGACTACACGGGAGTTCAGCGACATAGCCATTACACTAACTGCTGGTCCCAATATACACATATTATTAGGATGTGGGAGAGTCATGCCTTATTTTTCTATGCAAAAATGCATCATGACTTTCCTGATGAGCCAGTATTACTCTTAGGCTCATAAAATTTAAAACCCTTGGAAAGCTAAAGCTACAGTTTATGTACAAGAGGAAAACAATGTAAAAAGTAATCAATTTGGAGATCAGTAGATGGCATAATGGTTATGTCGCTGGACTCTCATGTAGTCAGCCCAAGTTTAAGTCCTGAACTCAGTGGCTTTAAACTCACACTGGGCATGCACGTGTATGCCAGTGCCCAAAACTCTAAGAGAAGAATGGAGAAGGGATTTCAGGGTGGCCACCCTCCCTGGGGGGGTGATATCTCCCTTTCTGTCTCTTTGTCACTATCTCTCCAGTGAGCGCATGTGCCCTATAGCAAAAATTTCTCTTTAAAAGAAAAAAGTCATCAATTTTAAAATGTTGGGCCAGCTGGTGGCATGGTGATTAAGGTGGTAGGATCTCACATGGCTGACTAAATGGTTTGCATCCCAGAACCAAAGGCTTGAAAAATACACCAGGTGAGTGTACCTGTTTGCCCAAAATTCTGAGAGGTGAATGTTAGTAAATTCTAATCACTCTTGCCCTCTTTTTTTTTATTATTATTTTTTTTTCTTTCATAAAAACGAGAGACAGAAAGACAAGCATCCCCAAGAGGGTCCCATACCACAATCCTGTCGCCCCCAGACCCAGTCGGCCAGCCATGGTGCTCATGCTCAGCGTGTACAGGATGACCAAGGAACAGAACCCACCATCTTCGATACAGGCCCAGCACTGATGGAGCAGCATGACACTACTGTACCACTCGCTGATTCTTTCTTTCCCCTCTTTTTCTCTCCTTTACCTGCTGTCTCCCCTTTTCCAACTCCCTTCCCACATTACTTAATGGTTGGATTTATTTATCTGAGTGAATAAATCACAGTATTTTGATGTAACAAATCCCATCTCATTTTCCGGCTGGCATTAGTACTGGTTCACATTTATTGCTTTATAGGCTCTTTAGCTATACTGGCTCACTCAAACCAGAGAAATTACCAACACATCTGCTACAATTTGGATGTGTCCCCCAGATATGTTGAAATTTGGTGAGCCACTGCACTGGTGTAAGAGGAAGAAACTTACCTGATTAAGGAGTCGCAAGATGGGGCCCCCAGGAGTTTATGGGGTTGGATAAGGACATCAAGGGGAGCATCAAATGAAATGCTCCTAATTAAAGCCAGTATTTTAGGGCCAGCTCCACAGCCTAGTAACTAAGGAAGCCAGAGTGACTCCTTGTAGCTTATTTTAAAAAGCAGATACATGGGGGACCAGCAGTTAGCGTAATGGCTATGTCGCTGGACTCCCATGTAGTCAACCGCAGTTCGAGTCCCGGACCCGGTGGCTTAAACTCACGCCAGGCGCGTGTGCGTGCATGCCCAAGATCCCGAGAGGAGAATGGAGAAGAAGGGATTGCGGCGTGGCCATCCCCCCTGGGGGTGATTTCTCGCTTTCTATCTCTCTGTCTCTCTCTGCCTGTCTGGCGAGCACATGCGCCCTATAGCAAAAAAAAAAAAAAAAAAAAAAAAAAGTAGATACATGGGGCTTGCGTGTGATGCCCTACGCTGCCTCAGAACTCTACAGAGTCCCCACCAAGAAGATCCTCACCAGATGTAGATCCCTGAACATGGAACTCCTAAAGCATGAACTAAATAAACTTCTATTCTTTATAAGTTACTCAGATTTAGGTATTCAGAGGCAGGCGGCAGAAAAGCACACTAAAATAGCAGTACCCAAGACATAAAATGAAGAGTACAGTCAGTAACGGGTCCATAGACCGCAGTGAGTAGCACAGTGCTAAACAACTGAGGCCGTCTTTGACTTACCTCCTAAAGATTTTCAATGGCTATGTTTACATATTAGTTTTGAGTTTTTTGCTGTTTCAGAGAGCTGAGAATGATAGGTATGTCAGTATAGAAAAAGCATTATTACTGTTTTTTAATGGTGGACACTATTATTTATTTATCTTTTAATTGTTAGAGAGCAGGTGTGATTGCCAAAGACAAAGAATGAGAGAGAGAAAAAAGGGGAGGAAGCCTCTCTGAATTTGTGTGGTCATGTCGCAATCCCTTCTCCTTCGCTTCTCCCTTCCATCGGTTAGGACTTGGAGCGTGCGCAGGCAAGCACCTGGTGTTTTGTTCAGGCAGGGGCCAGGATCAAAACCATGGTTAGCTAAGTGTGATCCAATCCCATTAACCACTACACTACAGAACTGGACCTGAACATTACTACTTAGATTGAAAAAGACACTACATCACATGAAATGTTACTAATTAAAGTCAATATTTTAGGGCCAGCTCCATAGTCTAGTAGTTAAGGGAGTTAGATACCACACTGCCAACTGCACAGTTGGAGTCGTAGCCCCAGCAGCTTGAAAAATATGCCAGGCCTGTGCACATGTGTGCCTAAACTCCCCACAGGATGGAGAAATGGAGGAGAAGGGATTGCAGTGTGACCATGTCCCACTAGAGGGTGCTTTCTACCTCTTCTCTCTGACAAGTGCATGTGCCCTCTGGCAATTAAAAATTTCACAGATGACAGGGGCCAGGCAGTGGAGTAGTGGTTAAGGTGGGTGGATCCCAAATGGCCAACTGAGCATTTCAAGTCTAGGACTCAGAGGCTTGAAAAACGTGCATGTGTGGGACCAGCAGTTAGCGTAATGGATATGTCGCTGGACTCCCACGTAGTCGACAGCGGTTCGAGGCCCGGACCCGGTGGCTTAAACTCACGCCGGGCACGTGTGCGTGCGTGCCCAAGATCCCGAGAGGAGAATGGAGGAGAAGGGATTGCGGCGTGGCCATCCCCCCTGGGGGGGGGGTGATTTCTTGCTTTCTGTCTCTCTGTCTCTTTCTGGCGAGTGCACGTGCCCTATAGCAAAAACCTCTCAAAAAAAGAAAAACGTGCATGTGTGACCAAAATCCTGAGAGGAGAATGGAGGAGAAGGGAGTGTGGTATGGTCATCCTCCATGGGGGATGATTTATCACTTTCCCTCATTTTTCCCTTTCTCTGTCTCTCTCTGGCATGCAACGTATAATAAATTCACAGATGACAAAAAGAAGGAAAAAAGGACATAAAATGACTATCCTAAAAGTTTACCATAACCGGGACCAGCAGTTAGCATAATGGCTATGTCGCTGGACTTCCATGTAGTCGACCGCGGTTCGCGTCCCGGACCCAGTGGCTTGAAACTCACGCCAGGTGTGTGTGTGCGTGCGTGCCCAAGATCCCTAGAGGAGAATGGAGGAAAAGGGATTGCGGCGTGGCCATCCCGTCTGGGGGGTGATTTCTCGCTTTCTGTCTCTCTGACTCTCTCTGTCTGGCAAGCGCATGCGCCCTATAGCAAAAACCTCTCCCCCACCAAAAAAAAAAAAAAAAAAAAAAAAAAAAAAAAAGTTTACCATAATCGATTTTATAAGAAAGCAAAAAAAAAAAAATCTAAGCCTGTATCAGTTTTTGTTCTGGGAGATGGCACACACATATTCATATAAATATATATACACACGTATAAATACATACATATAAAGCTTATTTAATGAGAGAAGAAAAACACACACCCACACACACGAACAAGTACCTGAAACAGGGTCTCATGCTGTAACCACCCCGAAGCCTTCTCAGCCAGCTAGAATCTTGGACATGTACACATGCTACCCTGCATGCAGACGAGGAAACTGAACTGTGATCGTCTATATGGTTCCAGCATTGTTTGAGCAAAGTGTTACTGCTGTTCTAAGTTAGCCATGGGGAAATATTTTCAAATAACAAATTTCAGCTTTTCTCTCAGCTAAAATACCTAAAATTCATCCCAAGTGTTCTAGATAGTCTCCAAAGTACTTTAATGAAAACATTTCTTTTAAGCAACAATTCCAAATATGGAATGGCAGCGAACTGCCAACTTGTTCCCCCATTTTTAGCCAATAATTCAACCACCACCACTCTATCCATATGGTCACTCTCCAGTTTCTCCCTTGAGAGTTTCCTCAAAATCCTATTTCTCTTTTCTGTAACTCGTCTTATCAACTCATTGAAGATCCTAGTCTCTTAATTATCCATTTGGTTTCTAACAAATTCATCCTTTCTCATTCCATAACCTCTGCCTATTGCTTATCAAATGGATCTTCTCTAGCTCCAAACAAAATCACTAGTTTTTGGTTTTTGTTTTGTTTGATGACCAGTGCATTCACCAGAGAGACAGAGTAAGAGAGGGAGAAGAGAAAGTGCCCCCAATGGGAAATAGCCATGCTCCAATCCTTTCTCCTCCATCTCCCTCTCCTTTCTGGACATTGGGCATGCACACAAATGTGCCCAGCATGTTTCTCAAACAGCTGGATCTGGTAGTCAAACCATGTGGTCATCCAGGGAGATCCAGATGCCCCATCCACCAAGCCAAGGAGACGGCCTGTCATTGTGTACCTCCTATCTCCCTCTATTTCTACACCCCCTTTTGTGGTCCAACTTGCCAAGCTCAGCCAACATCTCCTGCCTCTACCTCTTCTCTAATGGTCACTTAAGCTCCATCATCCCACAAGCTTTTCAAGGTTCAATCCACTTGCATTTAATTACGGGGTCTTATTTCAATGACTTATCACTTATCTTTCATACACTGGCCTGGCCTCTGGTTCTATTATACCAAATTTGGCTATCTTATTTCTGCTATTCTATTTTACTTGTTAGCCCCTCTTTTTTATAGGTACCTCAAAGCAAAATAGTCTTCTACCTTTTTTTGGTGAGCTGCTTCTCCGTGACTCTTTTTTTTTTTCTTTTTTTCTTTTTTTTTAGGTTTTTGCTATAGGGTACATGAGCTTGTCAGAGAATGACAGAAAGAAGGAAAGTGAGAAATCACCTCCCATCCCCAGGGGGATGGCCACATTGCAATCCCTTCTCCATTCTCCTCTTGGGATTTTGGGCATGCACATACAGGCATCTGGTGTGATTTTCAAGCCGCCAGGTCTGGGACTCAAACCATGGTCCGCCATGTGGCAGTACAACACCTTAACCACCACTCCATCTGCTGGCCCCTAGTTTACACTGATTTTTAAATGACTGTTTCCTTATCCAACACAATTCTTTTAGTTCCTTTAATTGGGCCAGGACACAAGCAAGAGAGAGGCATCAATGGAATCAGAGATAAGGCAAGAGGGAATACATCCAACTGTGTTTTCTATGACTTCTGACCTATTTTGAAAACATTATTTACCTGAGTCTCAGAAAAATATTTTAGTGCTTATTGCCAATAAATAGAGAATTGCCCTCACTGAGTTAAAAATCTAATAATGACCAAGTATCTTTATAAGAACTAAAAAGAAGTGAAAAACCCTACAAAGGAGGTAAAACGCGCTATGGGAGCACATGAAGTAAGGAAAAAATGTGCGTAGCTGTGACGAGAGAGGCTAAGTTTCATGAATTCTTACGTGAGGTTCAAAGCTGTAAAGAACTAAAGTGGGGCCAGCAGATAGCATGGTGGTTAGGGGTGCTGGACTCCCACATGGCTGACCGCGGTTCAAGTCCTGGACTAGCAGCTTGCTTTCCTACTTTCTCTCTCTCTCTCTGTCCTTCTCGGGTCAAATTAAAATAGAGACAAATAAAATAATTATTTTGAAAAAAGAACTAAAATAGATTTTGAGTAAAAAGCTGAATTCAAAGACCAGCAGTTGGCATAATGGCTATGTCGCTGGACTCCCATGTAGTCGACCGCAGTTCGAGTCCCGGACCTGGTGGCTTAAACTCATGCCAGGTGCGTGTGCATGTGTGCCCAAGATCCTGAGAGAAGAATGGAGAAGGGATTGTGGTGTGATCATCCCCCCTGGGATGGCCCTATGGCAAAAACCTCTCCAAAAAACAAACAAACAAACAAAAAGCTGAATTCAGATAATACCAAGAGTGGAAGGGCTAACTATATAATGACAAGTAAATTTTGTTTGTTTGTTTTGTTTTTTGGACAGATTTTTTTGCTATAGGGCACATGCGCTCACCTGGAGAGACAGAGAGAGACAGAAAGTGAGAAATCACCCCCGGAGGGGATGGCTACTCTGCAATCCCTTCTCCTCCATTCTCCTCTCGGGATTTTGGGCATACATGCACATGTGCCCAACAAGAGTGTCAAGCTGCTAGGTCCAGGACTCGAACCATGGTTGATTATGTGGGAGTCCAGCAATGTAACCATCATGCCATCTGCTGGTCCTAACCAGTAAATTTTTTAAATCTAAGAACAATGAAAACACAAGAAAGGGAACTCAGCCCAGAGCTGAAAATAAAGTGATTATAAAGAGTTGTTTATTACTCCTAGCAAGTAAAAGGACACTTACAGAATTTACACATTTGCAGTAATGCCCTTCAAACTAAGGCAGTTCAGGGCCCTGAGCTGTAGACACCCTGGCATGCTTTATAAGTCACTGAGTCTGGGACTTAAACAACAGTTGGCAACATGGGAGTCCAACACCTTAACTACTGCGAGGCCCCTGCACTATTCATTTTTAAATAGAGCTCCTGAGATTATTTTTAAATGACATTTTCACTTATATTCAACTCCAAAGACGTATAAATAATCTTTAAGTTTACCTATTTATACACTACTGAGATGAAAGAAGAATCACTCAGCTCATAACCGGGCCTTATGGGAATATCCAGCAGTCAAACCTTAACATATTTATTATGTTGTCAAGAAAGTTATGATGTATTTTTCTATGCAAAAGTGCGTTAGGACTTTACAGACAACCTAACAGTTCTCTAATCCTGCTCCACAAAGAACCTTCATGGCAAATGATACTTTGTTTCTTTATATAAAATAGCCATTGAACAATAAAAATCCCTAAAGTTGATAAGAGAGTTAACAAATGCTATGATAGGCACAGGAAATAGTCTTTCATAAATCTATACACAGAGAGCCAGTAAGATGGATAAGCATTCCTAGTCTGGGGCCAGCAGATAGCGTAGTGGTTAAGGCGCTAGATTGCCACATGGTGGAACACAGTTCTCAAGTCCTGGACCTTGTGGCTGGCTTTCTCACTTTCCCTCTCTCTCTGGTCAAATTTAAATAATAATAATAATAAATAAAATTTAAAAAAAATTCCTAGTCCATGGGATCAGCAGATGGTATAATGATGATGTCACTGGACTTCCATGTAGTCCGGTTCACATGGTTTGAATCCCAGCCCCGGCAGCTTAAAACTCATGCTGGGTGCATGTACATGCATGCCCAAAATCCCAAGAGGAGAATGGAGGAGAAAGGACTGTGGCACAGTCATCCCCCTGGCGGGGGGGGGGGGGGGGGGGGTGATTTCTCACTTTCTGTCTCTTGTCTCTTTAGTGAGCACATGCACCCTATAACAAACTCTCTCTTTAAAAAAAAAAAATTTAAAAAAAAGGTCCAAATTGGATTCTAAAGGTCGCTCCAGAGAATTAAACTCTGAATGTCTACAGTCTCCTGAACTCTAAATAAGCTCCAAAAGATGTAGACAAGTATTCAATTTACACATCTGGCACACTTAAATTCTCACACAGTAGTGAAAACTAATCATCAGTGTAGGTTGCCCAGGAGAACTGGTTAAGAAACTAAGAAAAAATTCCAGTACTCAAAATGCATACCAGATCAATAAATCATACTCAGGGGATAGTATTTTTTTGGGGGGGAGAGGTTTTCGCTATAGGGTGCGTGCGCTTACCAGAAAGACAGAGATGGACAGACAGACAGCGAGAAATCACCACGGGCGGGGGGGGGGGGGGGGGGGGGGGGGGGGGGAGGGGGAGATGGCCACACTGCAATCCCTTCTCCTCCATTCTCCTCTTGGGATCTTGGGCACGCACGCACATGCACCCAGTGTGAGTTTAAGCCGCTGGGTCCGGGACCTGAACCACAGTCCACTACATGGGAGTCCAGAGACATAGCCATTACACTAACTGCTGGTCCCTCAGGGGATAGTATTTTTAAGACTCCCAGGTGATTTCAAAATGATGCCAAAGTTAAAAACATCTGATCTGAATTACGTAGGTCAACTCGCAAAAAAAACTGGGGGCAAGTGCTGACCTACAACAGAAAATGAAATGAGGAGTCAAAAAAAAAAAAAAAAAGGAATGCAGCTACATTATCGTTATAGATTTTACCAGTTTTAATCCAGCATCAATACTTTTAAGTCAAAATACAATATACTTTTATTATTTATGATAGTTAGAATCTTTATAAAGTCACAGCAAACAATGAATTAGGAAATAACAAAACCAGTGCTCCTAGAGGAAGTTTAGGTTAGGTTAGGTTCCAGCAAGCCTTTGGTCACACTGTTATCAATCAGTAATTACCTCGTTTTGTGTTTAAAGCCCCCTTATTTACTATGTATCACGACTCATTAACACTGAGTTTGTATCAACAGCACTATAATTCACACCTGAGCATCAGCACTATAATTTCACACTTACCTCATACGCTTATTTCCTCCATAATGCACATCACAACCTTCATGTATTTAGACACTAGACAGCTCACCAGTAGTATGCCCAGGGGACATCTTAAACAGTGAAATTAACCATGAAAAGCAAAAAATGCAAAAAAAAAAAAAAAAAAAAAAAAAAGGTAGCACAGAATAGACTTCAGACAGGACACTTGTTTATAGTACAAGCTGAAAAAGATAGCAGAGGATCATAGACTTGTTTGATCCACAGCCATGAAGTGTGCACAATACCTCAAATTCCTCCTGCACTGCACGTATGTAAATGGCCAAAAAATAAAACCCACTGTAAATATCAATTCTAGAGTTATGAATTAATTTTACTAATTACAGGCATAACCTGAAGCCACTGCAGGCTTAGTTACAGACCACCCTAACACATATAGCAATAAAGTGAGTCACATCAATTTTTTTTTGCTGTCAGTACACATGTAGTTATGTTGGTGAGCCATCCGGTGGTGTAGTGATGAGGCAGCTGAACCCCAAATGGCTGACTGCACAGCGTGAGTCCCAGATCTAGCAGCCTGAAAAACATACCAGGCTCATGTGCATGAGTGCCCAAAATCCCAAGAGAAGAATGGAAAAAGAATTGCAGGCAAGGGAACCAGCAGTTAGCATAATGGCTATGTCGTTGGACTCCCACGTAGTTGACCGCAGTTCGAGTCCCGGAACCGGTGGCTTAGAACTCACGCCAGGCGCGTGTGCGTGCATGCCCAAGATCCCGAGACGAGAATGGAGGAGAAGGGATTGCGGCGTGACCATCCCCCCTGGGGGGTGATTTCTCATTTTCTGTCTCTCTCTGTCTGTCTGTGGCGAGCACACGCGCCCTATAGCGAAAACCTCTCAAAAAAAAAAAAAAAACAACAAGAATTGCAGGCATGGCCATTCCCCCATGGAGGGATGATTTTCACTTTCTCTCTTGTTCTCTGTCTGTCTCTGATAAGTGCACGTGCTCTACAGCAAACCAAGCAGAAGAGATTTTTTGCTACTAGGAATGCACACTTGCCAGAGAGAAAAAATATGAGAAATCACCCCCAAGGGGGAATAGCCACACTACAATCCCCTTTCCTCTCAGGATTTTGGGCACACATGCCCAGTGTCAGTTTCTTTCTTTCTTTTTTTTTTTTTTGGAGAGGTTTTTATGCTATAGGGCGCGTGCGCTCGCCAGACAGAGACAGAAAGCGAGAAATCACCCCCCCAGAGGGGATGGCCACGCCGCAATCCCTTCTCCTCCATTCTCCTCTCGGGATCTTGGGGACGCATGCACACGCGCCCGGCCTGAGTTTTAAGCCACCGGGTCCGGGACTCGAACCGCAGTCGACTACGTGGGAGTCCAGCAACATAGCCATTACGCTAACTGCTGGTCCCCCTGGTGTCAGTTTCAAGCCACCGTGTCCAGCTCTCGAACCCTGGGCCATGTGGAAGTCCAGTTCCTCAGCCACTACACCACCTGTTGGCCCTAATAATAATCATGTAAAAAATAAATAAATAAATAAAATAAAGTTATGTTGGGAACCAGTTACATGGTATGATGGTTAAAGCATTCAGATCCCACGTGGCCAGCCACAAGGATCAACTTTCAGACCCGGCAGCCTGAGAAACATGCTGGGCATGTGTGCCCAAAATTCCAAAAGGAAGAAAAATGAATGAGAAGAGATTAAGGCATGCCTGCTCATCATATGGGCATGCTGTCTCCTTCTCCCTCTGGAAAGCGCACATGCCCTCTGATGAATAAGGGGAAAAAAGTGTGTTTTCTGCTGGGCCCATGCATGGGTGCTCAAGATCTTGAGGAACTAGAGGACTGCAGAAAGAAAATCATGGTATGATAAAACCCTGTCAAAGGTTCTCGCTTTATCCCTTGTGTGTGTACATGCACTATCATAAAAAGAAGTTATATTTACAATATACTGTAGTTTATTAAATGTGTAACAGCACATCGCCTAAAAGTGCAATATATGGGGACCAGCAGTTGGTGTAATGGCTATGTTGCTGGACTCCCATGTATTCGACCACGGTTCGAGTCCCGGACTCGGTGGCTTAAACTCATGCAGAGTGCGTGTGCGAGAGTGCCCAGGATTCTGAGAGGAGGATGGAGGAGAAGTGATTGTGGCATGGCCATCCCCCCTGGGGGGTGATTTCTCGCTTTCTGTCTCTCTCTTTCTGGCGAGCATATGCACCCGTATAGCAAAATCTCTCCCCAAAACAAAACAAGTGCAATGTATGTACTTTAATTATAAAGTACTTTATTAACAAACTACACTAAAAATTGGGGCCAGCAGGTGACGTGGTGGTTAGGAGCTCTGGATTCCCACACGGCTAACTGTGCTTCAAGTCCCGGACCCAGCGGCTTGCTCTTTCTCTATTTCTCTCACGCTCACTCTCACTCTGTCCCTTCCAGTCAAATTTAAATAAATAAATAGTTCAATAAAATAATTCTTTAAAAAACTATATACATGGGACCAGCAGTTAACGTAATGGCTATGTCGCTGGACTCCCACGTAGTGGACCACGGTTCGAGTCCCGGACCGGTGGCTTAAATTCACGCCGGGCGCGTGTGCGTGCGTACCCAAGATCCCGAGCGTAGAATGGAGGAGAAGGGATTGTGGCGTGGCCATCCCTCCTGGGGGGTGATTTCCTGCTTTCTGTCTCTCTGTCTCTGTCTGTCTGGCGAGCGCATGCGCCCTATAGCAAAAACCTCTCCAAAAATAAATAAATAAATAAATAAATAAATAAATAAATAAATAAACTATATACTAACAACATATGGTCTTGCTTCCATAGTGGTGACTGCTGACTCATCAGGGTGGTGGTTGATGTTTGAAGGTGGAACAGTCAAAATACACTTTATTAAGTTTGTCTTATATGGGTGTGGTAAGTGGAATCTCAAAACAATCACAATAGAACAAAGATCACTGATCAAATCACCATAACAAAGACTAATAACGAAAAAGCTTGAAAAGACCTAACATTTTTTCTCATACCAACTATATATTAAATAATCTATACACTTAACTGTTTTTTTTATGAAGTTTTAGCCATAAGGAGTGTGTGCTCACCACAGACAGAGAGAAGGAGAGTGAGAAATCACCACTCACGGGGATGGGCACAGCACAATCCCTTCTCCATTCTCCTCTTGGGATTTTGGGCAGGCAGGCACATGCACCTAGCATGATTTTTCAAGCCACAATGTCCAGGACTTATACCGTGGTCAGTCATGTGGGAATCCAGCACCTTGTCTACCACCCCACCTGCTGGTACTTGATTGCTTTTTTTTTTTTAAGAGAGATTTTTGCTATAGGGAATGTATGCTTGCCAAAAAGACAGAGAGAGAGAGAGAGAGAAAAAAAGTGACAAATCACCCCCCCCCCCCGTGGGAAAGGCCAGGCCGCAATGGCTTCTTCTCTACTTTCCTCTCAGGATCTTGGACACACATGCACATGTACCTGGCTTGAGTTTTAAGCCACCCGATCTGAGACTCAAACCACAGCTGGCCATCTGAGAGCCCTGCAATGTTAACTGTTACACCATCTGCTGACCCCCAGAAGACAGATGACTTCTAAAATTCCCTATGGCTCAAAGATTTTATAAGTCTGGGACCAGCAGTTAGCTTAATGGCTATGTCACCGAACTCCCATGTAGTCGACCGCAGTTCGAGTCCCGGACCTGGTGGCGTGTCCAAGATCCCGAGAGGAGAATGGGGGGGGGAGGATTGCAGCGAGGCCATCCCCCCCTGGGGGGGTGATTTCTTGCTTTCTATCTCTCTGTCTCTCTCTGGCAAGCGCATACGTCCTATAGCAAAAACATCTCAAAAAAAAAAAGATTTTATAAGTCTAAAAATTAAAGTTAGCATGCCACCTTTATTTACAATAAAGGGTGATGTATGGATACATGAATAATACCTATAACAGGTTACTATGATTACAGTAACATTTTTAGCAGTAGAGCTGCAACATAAAGTTCTCATCTGAAAAACAGCTCTCCACTCACCTAGAAATAACTTGAATTCAGCTTGATACCATCAAATCTGACGGGAACCTCAGCTTAGACCTACACAACTTCAAAGGAGAACAAACTGCCATTTCAGTACTATACACCTAAAAATGGCTTACCCATAATTCAAAAATTAACTCAAAATGAATCAAAGACCTAAATGTAAAAGCTAAAACTATTCACATCCAGAAGAAAACAATGATATAAATCTTCATGACCTTGAATTAAGTGATGATTTCTTAGATACATTTCTTAGATATGACACCAATTACACAAATAAAAGAAAAAAAAACAGATAATAAGACTTCATCAAAATTAACAATTTTTATGCTTCAAATGATACCGTCAAGGAAAACAGAACTATTGGCCTAGAGGTCAAGGGAGCTGGATACCACAAAACTGACTGTGCAGTTCAAGTCCCGGCTCCTGTAGCTTGAAAAACATCTGGGTGCATGTGTGTACATGGCCAAAACCACAACCAGAGGGGCTAATGAGGTGGCGAGGTGGTTGAGGCAGCTGAATCCCACATGGCCAACTGCACAATTCAAGTCCTGGAACTGATGGCTTGAAAAATCACACTAGGGGGACCAACAGTTGGCGTAACGGTTGTCGCTGGACTCCCATGTAGTCGAAATCAGTTCGAGTCCTGGACCCAGTAGCTTAAACTCACTCCGGATGTATGTGCGCAAAATCCCAAGAAGAGAATGAAGGAGAAGGGACTGCAGAGTGGCCATCCCCCCTGGGGGGAGATTTCTCACTTTCTGTCTCTCTCTGTCTTTCTGGCAAATGCATGCGCCCCATAGCAAAAACCTCTCCAAAAAAAATAAAGAAAAGAAAAATCACACTGGGCATGTGTGCGTGTATGCCCAAAGTCCCAAGGGGATAATAGAGGACAGGGAATTACAGCATGGCCATCCCTGCTGCAGGGGGTGGGGGAGATTTCTCACTTTCTCCCCCACCACCTTCCATGCCTCCTTGGCTCTGGCAAGAGCACAAGTCCTATAGCAAACAAACAAAAACAAACAAAAAAAACCCCAATAGGATGGAGAAATGGAGAAGAAAATTGCAGCGTAACCTGCCTCATGGTGGGGGGGGGGGGCATTTTCCCTTCTGAGAGTGTTCTCTTTCTCACTTTCCTTCTTTCTTTCTCTCTCTGTACCTCTCTGGTCAAATTTAAATAAGTAAATAAATAAAGTTAAATAAAATAATTCTTAAAGAAAAAAAATAGGGCCAGCAGGTGGCATGGTGATTAAGGGCACTGGACTCCCACATGTCCAATCGCGGTTCGAGTCCTGAACCTGGTGGCTTGCTTTCTCACTTTCCTTCTCTCTCTCACTCTGTTCCTCTCTGGTCAAATTAAAATAAATAAAGTTAAATCAAATAATATAAAAAATATTTTTAAAACACAGTAATGAAAACTGGCCAGAATATATAAAAATGGGAACCCATACACACTAATGGTAGGAATGTAAATGGTGCATCTGCTGTGGAAAAGTCTGGCAGTTCCTTAGTGTGGTATTGAAATTTATGAAATATGTATTTGGTCTTTGCCCAGTGTCCTGGCACACAACTCCTAAAGCCTTTGGAATCTTGGAAGTGTCTTTTTGTAAACTAGTGAGATAACGGGCCTGCAACAGTCTCTGGACGGGGAAATATTTGCCAGAAGTCTATCGATGTGGTTAGAGAACTGGAACTTCCAGTCTCACAGGCCTCAACCTCCAAGGGAGGAGGAGGGAGGGGCTTAAGGGTGAATTTAATCAGTCGTGCCTAGGTAAAGTAGTCTTCGTAAAAATCCAAAAGGGCAAGCTTTGGAAAGCTTCTGAATTTGGTGAATAAGAACACATCCATGTGCCAAGTGTGGCACACTCTAACTCCACGCAAACAGAAACTCCTCTGGCTAGGACCTCTCTGAACCTCTCCCTATGAATAGCTGTGTCTAGTAGTTAGTTTGCATCCTTTAAAACATGCTTTTGTGAGTACACTGTTTTCCTGGGCTCTGTTAGCCAATCTTGCAAATTATCAAATCAGAGAAGGGGGTTATAGAAACCTCCAATTTATAGCCACATTGGCCAGACATTGCCCAGTAACCTGGGAACTTCCTATTGGAGACTGGTGTCGAGCATGGGGGTTGGTCCCGCAGACAAAGTCCTTAACCTGTGCGACCTGTGCTAAGTCTGCTCAGTGTCAGAACTGAACTGTAGGACATCCAGCTGGTGTTAGAGAATTGCTTGGTATGTGGGAAAAAACACATAGCTGGTGTTGGAAGTGAAGTATGAAGTTTTGTGAGTAAGTACAGGATTGGAGAAAACAGTTGTGTTATTTTTCTTTATAGACTTAGAAAGTTAAAACATAGTTACCACATCGCCCAGCAATCCAACCCCACACCTAAAACAAAGTAAACATATACCTACATGAAAGCTGCACATGAATGTTCATAGCTCACAGCAACATTATTCATAATAATGAAAAAGTGAAAACAATTGGAATTGTCCATCAACAGATGAATGGGAACAGGAAACAATGTAAATATCAATTGACAAATAGATAAATAAACTGTGGTGTAACCATAAAGTGGGCTAGTATTTGGCCACAAAAAGGAATAAAGTACTGATATAAGCCACAACATGGATGAATCTCAAAAACATGCTAAGTGAAAAGAGTCAGTCACGAAAGGTCACACACTGCATGAGTTTACATACACAAAATGCTCGGAATAGACAAGCTCATAGTGACAGAAAACACTGGGTCAGCGGAAAAGTCATGAGTTATTTTTGCATAGAAAAATACATGGGACCAGCAGTTAGCGTAATGGCTATGTCGCTGGACTCCCACGTAGTCGACCGCGGTTCGAGTCCCGGACCCGGCGGCTTAAACTCACGCCGGGCGCGTGTGCGTGCGTGCCCAAGATCCCGAGAGGAGAATGGAGGAGAAGGGATTGCGGCGTGGCCATCCCCCCTGGGGGGTGATTTCCTGCTTTCTATCTCTCTGTCTCTCTCTGTCTGTCTGGCGAGCGCACGCGCCCTATAGCAAAAACCTCTCCAAAAAAAAAAAAGGAAAAAAAAAAAAAATACATTATGACTTTTCCAATGACCCACTACTGGTTTCCAGAGGCTGGAAGGAGGGAAAAATTGGAAGTGACTACTAAGGGACAAGGCACTCCTTTTACAGGTGATGAAAATGTTTGGGAAACAGTGGTGTTGATTGTGAAAATATGAAAACCAACTGAAATTTTTAAAATTATTTTATTTAACTTTATTCATTTATTCATTTTTTTTAATTTTAATTTGACCAGAGAGGGACACAGAGAGAGAGCTTCCAGGTTCAGGACTTGAACCATGGTTGGCCATGTGGGAGTCCAGCACCCTTAACCACCACACCACCTGCTGGCCCCAAAACCAACTGAATTTAAGTGTAACATTTACACTTTAAAAGAGTAAATGTTACGACATGTAAATTATACTCCTTTTTTTCCTAATTTGTTGGAGGGCATGTGCATTCCCAGAGAAGGGATGTTGGGAGAAAATACCCAAACCCACAGTAAATGATCACATTGCAATCCCTTCTCCAACTCTCCTTTCTTTTGGGATTTTGGGCACACGCACGCGCACACACACACACCTGGCTTATTTCTCAAGTCACCAGGTCTGAGATTCCAAGTGCATGGTTGACCATGTGGGATCCAGCTCCCTTAAACACCAGGCCACAGGCTTGGCCCTGGGAATTATATTTCAATTGGTGAAGGGGGAAAAAAGGTGCCTTTAAAATGGATATAAAAGGCTCACAAATTTACTTGGCTAATTCTCAAATGTTGAAAAAGATTTATAAAGAACACATGCTAACTGGAAGCCATGCTTCTGCCCTCCTTCCAGTAGTATGAAAATATTATTACAAGGAGAGACCTCATATTATACATGATCATAAAGGTAATCTGCTATTTTCTCAATTCACAGACAACATGGGGACCAGGAATCAGAAAAATAGGAAAAATGTGCATCTGGTAGGGGTAATTTAAAATAAGAGGCCTATCACATAGTAAGATACAACTCACGAAAAACTTCCAACAATTTCTGAAATGAAATAAACTGCAATTTTGCCCCATATGATTGTCTTATGATGAACAAAGAACTTAGCAGGGTAAGAATTACTAGTGCTGGGGTGCAGGCTATCTTATGTTGGGTGAAAGGGCTATTTTATGTTGGGTGGTCTGGGTTGGTCTCTCTGAAAAACTGGTATCTGAGTAAAAAAAGGAAGTGAGCCATCCAAATATGTAAGAACATTCCAAGCAGAAGAAATAACAAAGCAAAGGTCCCGAGGCAGGAATAGCAAGGCATAAAATAAAGTTATAGAGAAATAAGAACCTGAGAGAGGTTAAGGCCATAAATTTGGGGCTGTATTCTGAGGAAAACAGGGAAGCCATAGTATGGCTGTGAGTGAAGCACTTGATGTTTGTGTTTTGAGAAAAGACAATACAGGAACAAGGGCAGAGAAACCAGTCATAAAGATATTGATATACTCCAAGCAAATAATGAAGATGATTTACTTCCAGAACAAATTTAGAAAAGACAAATGATTAAATCCTGGAAATATTCTGAAGGTAGAGTTGACGGAATTTGCCGATGGTGTGACAGTGGGATGGGATGAAACAAAGAGTTCTGGTTGATAAAATGGAAGGACGAAGTTGCTGTGCACCAACACTGGGAACACTATAGAAAATAGATTCAGAGAAGAGAAATCAAAAAAGTAGTTTTAGGCCCAGCCCTGGTAGCACATGCTGGATGCTGCTGCTTCGCAGGTGAACACCATGGAAGTCTAGCTGCAATCTCCAGCCCGCCCTAAGAAGCCTGTGGCCCGGTGGTGCATACCTGTAGTCCCAGCTACTCCGAAAGCTGAGGCAGGAAGACCACAACACAGCTAGATCCTATCTAAAACACCACAGCCACACCCACACACGAACACCACACACACACAGGAAAAAAGAAAACACAGTTTCGTAACTTCACCTCTATGCTAATAAGCTTTTTTATTTTTTTTAAAGAATTATTTTATTTAACTTTATTTATTATTATTATCATTATTATTTTCCAGTTTGATCAGAGACACAGAGAGAGAGAGAGTCAGAGACACAGAGAGAGAGAGAGGAAGTGAGAAAGCAAGCCACCAGGTCCGAGACTTGAACCGTGGTCGGCCATGTGGGAGTCCAGTGCCTTTAACCACCATGCCACTTGCCGGCCCCTGCTAATAAGCTTTTTTAAAGAACTGTTTCCTTTATTTTATTTATCATTATTGTTATCATTATTTTTTTTAATTTGACCAGAGTGAAAGAGAGAGAGAGAGAGAGAGAGAGAGAGAGAGAGAGAGAGAGAGAAAGCAGGAAAGCCAGCCACCAAGTCTGAGATTCAAACCATCCTGGTCGGTCATGTGGGAGTCCAGGGTCCCTAACCACCACACCACTTACCAGCCCCTCTATGTTAACATGCTTTTTATCTTCACCATTACATACTATTTCTGTGCAAAATAGCTTTACTTAGTAGTGATACAGAATGTGACTGAGTCTTTTGTGTCTAGATCCTTCCTGTGTTCCTCAATGCTAATGAAGTTTTTATAAAGGCAACTGAATAACATTAGTTTTTTTTCTCAGAATAAAACAGCTCAATGGCATATACTATTTGTTGGTGATCCAAAAGCTACATTCACAATTACAAAGGTTATCAAACTAGGAAAACCTTTAAACATCTAACATGGATGCGTATTTTGCAGGTAATATTCATAATAAACCAGACAGCAGTGATAAACGATGTGATAAAATTTGGCCCACTCTCAGTAGCACAAGGTGGTGCAGTCCAAACTGAAGTGCTAGGACCCAAATGGCCAACTGTGGGTTCAGATGTCAGGCTGACCTAACATGCCAGGTCCACACACCCAAGATCCTGGAGAGCTGGAGGGCTGGTGTGCTGGAAAAAGAGGACTGCAGTGCGATGTGACAAGGTTTTGCAGAGGGTGATCCCCCCTTTCCTGATTCTCTCCATCACAAGATACATTTTTAAAAAGAAATTTTTAAAAAAGATAATAAAATTCATCTAGCATAATGATTAAGGCATCTGGCTCCCACATGGCCAACTGTGCAGTTTGAGTCCAGGACCTGGAAGCCCAAAAAACATGCCAGGCATGGGTGCATGCGTGCTCAATTTAGGCAAATACTAAACAGACAAGTATTTTCAAAAAGATTCCAGATTACCCCACTTTTAAAGTTCTGCTTGCTAATGAAGATTATTTTAGAAAATGTTACTCAATATACAGTACACACATAAACATTCCTTTAAAACTTTGACCCAGGGACCAGCAGATGGTGTAGCCAGTTACGTTGCTGGACTCCCACATGACCAATTGCAGTTTGTGTCCCGGACCTGGTGGCTTGAAAATCAGGTCAGGAAGCCCGCACATGCATGCCCAAGATACAGGGAGGAAAATGGAGAAGACACTGCAGCATGGCATGGTCATCTGCCCTAGGGGGTGATTTCTCACTTTCCCTCTCACTGTCTCCGTGTCTCTCTCTGGCAAGTTCACATGCCTGAAGGCAAAAACCTCTCATTAAAAAAACAAAACAAAAAAAATCCTTTGATCCATGAAGTAACTTTATATTTAAAACTCTAAGGAACATTTCCTTTCATTTACTTTGCTAGAGAAGCTACAAAATAATAGCCTTAGTAAATGCTTAATTATTGATTGAAAAGTTTAAAAATTATCCAATGATTTCTATACAATGCCAAACTTGTTAATATGTTCATTACTATGACATCACCACATGAGCAGATTACAGAGCTTGATTTCCAATCCCAGTTTCACTACTGTTACCATGTGATTCTGAGTCAATTACTTATCCCAGTAAGTATTTACCAAAGTTCACATTCTGTGTCTCAGTTGAATGATATAAAACTTTCTGACTCTCCTTTTATAAAGTTACGATAAGGGCCAGACATGTGGGATGACGGTTAAGGCATCTGCCTCCCACATGGCCAACTGTACAGTTTGAGTCCCAGACCCAGATGCTTGGAAAACATGCCAGGCATATGTGTGTGCATGCCCAAAATCCAAAAGGAAAATGGAGAAAACTGCAGTGTTGTCATCTCCCCAGAGAGTACTCTCTCTCTCTTTCTCCTCTCCCTGGCAAGCACACACACCCTATAGCAGAATAAATACATACATACATTTTTTAAAGGAAAAAAACAACAAAGAATGGGACCAGCAGTTGGTGTAATGACTATGTTGCTGGACTCCCATGTAGTTGACCGTGGTTCGAGTCCCAGACCTGGTAGCTTAAACTCACATTGGGTGCGCGTGCGTGCATGCCCAAGATGCCAGGAGAATGGAGAAGGGATGGCAGCGTGGCCATCCCCCCAGGGGATGATTTCTCACTTTCTCTATGTCTTTCTGATGAGCGTATGTGCCCTATAGCAAAAACCTCTCCAAAAGAAAAAAGAGAGAGAAAAAAACAACAAAAATATCCAGACAAAATATAAAAATATTCTGAAAAACATTAAAGTTATGGCAACACATAAATTAACAAAATAAATCTTTTGGGCATATATACATACATATACACACATATATGTGTGTGTGTGTGTGTGTGTGTGTGTGTGTGTGTGTATATATATGTATGTTATTCCTTTATAGCTACTTGACCTTACCATTACAGAATTTCTTGACAGATTTCCCTGAAATAAATAAACTAATACAAATTTGCTACCAAGGAGTACTTTCTGAAGTGTCAGATGATGGGCAAATGCTTACTGTAATCACTATGTGCACATTTAAGGGACAGAGGAAAAGTGTTTCTTCCCAGCTTCATGAAGTCTATGGCCCAGGGAAGTTAATAAAGTTAAATTAAAAAAAAACCAAAATGGTGGGGCTGGCAGGTAACTTGGTGGATAAAGGCGCTGAATTCCCACATAGCTGACCACAGTTCGAGTCCTGGACTGGTGGCTTGCTTTCTTGCTTTCCCTTTCTCTCTCTCTCTCTGTCTGATCAAATTGGAAAATAACAACAACAAATGGAATTAAGTAAATACATATTAAAAATAAAAAATGAAATGAACCTAGCCACAGTGGTGCAGGCAGTAAGGTGCTGCTATGCAATACTAGGGTCTTATGGAAGCCCCAGGTTTGAGTCCTGAGTCAACCTGAACACCCATGGGCACACACGTGATTTTGCTGGCTGGACAGTGGGGGCAAGGAGTAATCCTGCCTTGCAGGAATCTCTAGAGGATACCTGTTTCTCACACGCATTCTCACAAAAGAAACAGATGAACAAAATAAGACCAGCTCTAAAGTGCAGTGTTTAAGGAAGCCAGATCCCACATGGCTGACCACAGTTCGAATGCAGGCTCTGACAGCTTAAAATATGTGCTGAGTATGTTTGTGTATACACAAAATCCTGATGGGAAGGGAGAGTGGGAGAAGGAGGATGGCGTGATGACCATATCCCATTGAGGGACACTTTCTCTCTTTCTCCTTTTCTCTGTAATGAGTATGTGCACCCTCTGGTAATAAAAAAAATAATAAAAATAAAATATAAACAAGACGCTTTAAAACAAAGGATCTCATGAAGTAATAATTAAATAAAAGCAAAAAGAGGGGAGAACCAGTGGGTGATAGGGTGGTTGAGGCACTGGACCCCACATTGCCTACTCCACTGTTCGAATCCCAGACCCAGTGACTAGCTGCATGTACATAAGTGTTCATAGCCCCAAGAGAAGAATGGAGAAGGAATTGCAGTGTGGCCATCCTCTCTGGGGAGTGACTTCTCACTTTCTCTTCTCTCTCTGGCAAACACACACAAGCACAATGACACCCCCCTCCCCCCCAAAAAAAGGGCTAGCACCATAGCCTAGTGGTTAAGGGAGGAGATCCCACAGGCCAACCACAGGTTCAAATTTGGGCTCTCGCAGTTTGAAAAATACACCAAGCTTGTATGTGTGCATGCCCCAGATCCCGATATGATGGAGAGAGGAGGAGAAGGGGTTGTGCCCCGGCCACACCCCACTAAAGGTGTTTTCTCTCTCTCTCCCTGTTTTTCTCCCTGGCCAGTGCACAAACCCGGAGCAATAAGGAAAGAAGAAAGAAAGAGAGAAAGAAAGAGAGAAAGAAAAGAAAAGAAAAGAAAAGAAAAGAAAAGAAAAGAAAAGAAAAGAAAAGAAAGATGCCGCAGTGTCTGCTTCTAGAGTTAAGAGATGATTACCACATCTCTGTGCTTTTGCTGTCATATGGTCTACCATGTACTAATGTCTACTTTACCCACAGAACATGCTCTATGCTGTTCCCCTTTTCCCTTGGCCCTTGCTCCAATAGCTGACAGTCCTATTCCTAGTCAGAGACTCTAGCCAACCTACTCAGACATTCTAATTCTAGCCACACTCCACAAAATTCCAACGATTAGTGAGCCTCAACAGCCAAGATGACAGTCAATTTTCTAACGTTTGATTAGGTGGTTAACTCTTCATAATAACGTAAACAAACAAATGGGATGTGGTTGCTAATTGTCAAGGCAACATGACTACTGTAATAGCAATGTAAGAGCCCATATTCCACCTCTCAGTCACTACAGTCAATTACTTGAGTAAAGAAAAATGAAGAGCTATGAATAATCCAAGATAATTATTTCTAAATCATCTGAAAATAAGTACACATTCATACTCTATCTCCTGTTACTAAATCTCAACCACCTTCCATCCAACCAAATCAATAGTCACTAGTATAAGACACAGTTAGGTAAGAGAGAGGAAAAAATTCCAGAAAATTCACAAAAAAATAATTCAATTGACCATTTCTTTCAAGTATTGATAAGCATGATTTTTAGAACTAACACATCACTTTTTTTTTTTTTTTTTTTTTGGAAAGGTTTTTGATATAGGGCATGTGCGCTCGCCAGAGAGACAGAAAATGAGAAATCACCCCCCGGGGGGATGGCCTCGCTGCAATCCCTTTTTCTCCATTCTCCTCTTGGGATCTTGGGCATGCGCACACACGCGTCCGGTATGAGTTTAAGCCATCAGGTCCAGGACTCAAACAGCAGTTGGCTACATGGGAGTTCAGCGACATAGCCATTACCCTAACTGCTGGTCCCTAAACAGACAGACTCTTGGACTGGTGGTTTTTTTGGTTTTTTTTGTTTTTCTTTTGGAGCGGTTTTTCAATATAGGGCGTGTGGGCTCGCCAGACAGAGACAGACATAGAGACAGAAAGCGAGAAATCACCCCCTGGGGGGATGGTCACGCCGCAATCCCTTCTCCTCCATTCTCCTCTCGGGATCTTGGGCATGCACGCACACGCGCCTGGCTTGAGATTTTTAAGCCACCGGGTCCGGGACGCAAACTGCGGTCGACTATGTGGGAGTCCAGCGACATAGTCATTACGCTAACTGCTGGTTCCCATGGTGGTTTACATCTGTAACTTCATTCGACTGTAGTGCTTGCTTCATCCCCAGTAGCTTTTCTAATACTACTATTTTCATCATGAAGTTCCATGAGTTTTCCCAATTCAAACTTGGGCTTCTTTAATATTTTTACTTTTCTGATGAACATATCATAGAGAAGATAGACTGGCAAACGTTTTCTATGTCCTTTTTGTTTGCACCTCCGAAATCATGATTTCCATCATCATCTTCCTGATTTGGCAGACCTACTGATGCTGAGTGAGCCTAATAGGGCTTCTGTATCTGATGGTTGTGTTTTCTTTAGTAAAACCAACACAGAAAAGATGAAGCAAATAACCAGTAGTCTTGACAACAGAAGCTTTAATCAAGGTCTGCAATTTTTGACCATGAAACACATTGTTATGCATAAAATCCTTGTCATGGAAGTTAGTCAGGCAGTTTTCACCTGAACATCCTCAGTAATTTGTTGGACTATCCTAAATGAGACTTTGTGCAAGGCTCACTTCAAACACAAGGGCTTTCAGGCCATTAAATACGATTTTGATTCCTTGAGTCCTGGTAACTAGTGTTTTCCCAGTATTTTTTTTTCCTTTTTTGAGGGGAAAGGATTTTGCTATAGGGCGCGTGCACTCGCCAGAGACGGAGAGACAGAAAGTGAGAAATCACCCCCCAGGGGGGATGGTCACGCAGCAATCCCTTCTCCTCCATTCTCCTCTTAGGATCTTAGGCACGCACACACGCACGAGGCGTGAGTTTAAGCCACCGGGTCTAGGACTCGAACCACGGTAGACTACATGGAAGTCCAGCGACATAGCCATTACACTAACTGCTGGTCCCCCAGTATTTCTTACATTAAACATAGCAGGTGCTTTCAAGTCAGATCCATCTTTTTTAGAAAATACATCAACCTCTTCTTGGCTCCCTTTCTGCTGCCTTTTGAAAGGCACTTGTTCTTACCCATCCCCACGGAGCTATTCAGAGAGCCAAAAGGCCCAAATATCACCTACTCTGTACTGACTTTCTTAGACTAAGAAACAAGGAAAATGAGTTTATATTTAAAATCAATAAATCTAAAATGCTAAATTAGAAAAGTTTATCATGTACACTTCTGACTTAAGAGTCTGAATAAAGCAGCTAAATTCAGGACCAGCAGGTGGTGTGGTGGTTAAGGGTGCCGGACAGTCCCACATAGCCAACCAAGGTTTGAGTCCCAGACTTGGTGGCTTGCTTTCTCACTTTCCCTCTTTCTCTGTATCTCTCTCTGATTGAATTAAAATAAATGAACAAATAAATATAATAATTACTTTTTAAAAAGCTACACTTTTAAAATATTTTTAGAATCAAATAAAAATTCACTTCAGGGACCAGTAGATGGCATAATGGCTACATCACTGGACTCCCATGTAGTAGATCACGGTCCAAGTCCCGGACCCAGTGGCTTAAACTCACGCTGGGTGTGTGTGCGTGTGTGCCCAAGATCCCGGGAGGAGAATGGAGGAGAAGGGATTTCGGCATGGTCATCCCCCCTCGGGGGTGATTTCTCGCTTTCTGTCTCTCTGTCTCTGACTTTCTGGCAAGCGTAAGCACCCTTTAGTAAAAACCTCTCTCAAAAAAAAATTTCAATTCAATGGAGCCAGCAGTTGGTGTGGTGGTTAAGGGCACTGGACTCCCACATGGCGTACTTGTGGTTCAAGTCTTGGACCTAGCGGTTTGCTTTCTCACTTTCTCTTTCTCTCCCCCTCCCTCTCTCACTCACTCTGTCCCTCTCTGTCCAAATTAAAATAAAGTTTTTTAAAAAATTCACATCAATGAAATAATGCTTCTATCATTTGAGATAAAGTTTATACCAACTAATCAGAGTCCCTTAAGTACTATAACTAAAAATTTGCTACAGCTTTCCACTAATATTTAAAGACCTCTAGAATTATCAAAATTATATAAATTTCTTTACTGTAACATCTGCTAATATAACTATTACCATGAGTGTACCATCCTTTTAAGAATAGTTTCCTGGTACTGGATCCATGGCCTAGTGATTAAGGAACCTGGATCCCATGTGACCAACTGTAGTTCAAATATGGGCTCAGAGGCTTGAAAAAACACACTAGGTACAAGTGCATGCACACTCTTCATCTTGCTCCCAACATTATAGAGAAATGGAAGAAAAGGCATTGAGGTGGGACCACACACCATGTGTGGAGGCAACCTTTCTCCTTCTCCCTATCTGTTTCTCTCTGGCAACTGGGTGGGGGGGAGGGATATTTTCTTGGGCTGGCCTTGGTTCAAATCCTGCTCCTGGTAACTTGAAAAACAAGCTGGGTATATTTGCATCTGTATCCAAAATCTTGACAAAGAGTAATGAAGGAAAAGGTACTGCAGTATGCTGGAAGGGTGCTTTCTTGCCTTTTCTCTCCAGCAATGAGAAAAAAAACTTAAAAAAATATTTAAGAAGAAATGATTTTAATTGCCAGAAAGCACACACGCTCACTAGGTAAAGAGAGAAAGAAAGAGAAAGCACCCTCCAATTGGGTTTGGTCATGCTGCAATCCCTTCTCCTCCATTTCTCTATCCTGAGGATTCTGGGCATATGCACCCACATGTGACCAGTGTGTTTTTCAAGACACCAGGGCCAGGAATCAAACTGTAGTCAGCCACATGGGAACCAGCTCCCTTAACTGCTAGGCTGTGGACCAATCCAAGAATGGTTTCTTCTTTTTTTAAAAAAGAGGTTTTTGCTACAAGGCACATGCACTTGCCAGAGAGACAAAGTGAGAAATCACTCCCTGGACATATGGCTACACCACAATCCCCTCTCCTGCAGTCTCCTCTCGGGATTCTGGGCATTCACGCATACATGCCTGGCATGAGTTTCAAGTCACTGGGTCCAGGACTCGAACCATGGTCGACTACGTGGGAATCCAGTGACTTGGTGGCTTGCTTTCCCACTTTCCTTCTCTCTCTGTATCTCTCTCTGGTCAAATTAAAATAAATGAACAAATCAAATCAAATTAAATAATTATTTTTTAAAAAACAGCTAAATTTTAAAATTAGGAAATATATCCATGGAAAAGGAGGAGGAAAAAGAGACTGTAAAATGAAAAAAGAGACACGGGACCAGCAGTTAGCGTAATGGCTATGTCGCTGGACTCCCACGTAGTCGACCGCGGTTCGAGTCCCGGACCCGGTGGCTTAAACTCACGCCGGGCGCGTGTGCGTGCGTGCCCAAGATCCCGAGAGGAGAATGGAGGAGAAGGGATTGCGGCGTGGCCATCCCCCCTGGGGGGTGATTTCCTGCTTTCTGTCTCTCTGTCTCTCTCTGTCTGTCTGGCGAGCGCACGCGCCCTATAGCAAAAAAAACCTCTCCAAAAAAAAGAAAAAAAAAAAAAAAAAAAAGAGACACAACATAAAAAAATACAAATTTATAGTTTAGCTGGAAACAAAACACCTCAGAACACTTTCATTTAATTACACCATCTGTTGGTCCCCAAGAATGTTTTTTTTTTTTTTTTTTTTCTTTTGGAGAGGTGTTTGCTATAGGGGGCATGGGCTTGCCAGAAAGACAGAGAGACAGAGAGAGAAAGCGAAAAATCATTTCCCAGGGAGGATGCTAACAGCGCAGTTCCTTTTCCATTCTCCTCGCAGTATCTTGGGCACACACGCATATGCGCCCAACGTGAGTTTAAGCCTCCAGATCCGGTAGACCACGTGGGAGTCCAGTGACTTAGCTATCACGCTAACTGTTGGTCTCCCAAGAATGGTTTCTTAAAACTGAGGACAAAAGTCTGACTGCTTTTTCCTATTTTCCAAAATCCTTTCAAAAGGGCCTACGGGGAGTCACGCCTACAAACATTAACAGACCATGTTTTCTATTAACAGAATTCTTCCTACATCCTGTCCCTGCTACAGTTACCTCTGAGATATATATTCAACAGATTACAGCATATTCTTTTGCTTATCTCTTCCCAAGACAAAGAACTTCCCTTCTTCCTTGAGATGTAGATTAAGCATTCTTTCACTAATCTCTTCCCAAGACACAGATATTCCTTTCCAATCACCAACCTAAAAATTATGGAACCCACCTATAACCTACAAGCCCCCACTTCCACATGTCCGCCCTTTGGGGCCTGACCAATGGAAATCTCTTCACTAATATTGCCTCTCACTCTCAAAGTCAAATAAAAAGAACCCGTGTACCTGATCACCCCAAGAAAGGCATGTTTGCTTCTTCTCCGAGCCTAGGTCACTCATATTCTGCTTAGAAATAAACTGCATTAATTATTAAGTTTTTACAATTGGTTATTTTTCGTCAAGAAAACATAATATAACTGTAATCTCACTTGGTGATTTGTAACTCTGTACTAGGAAGAAAGAGTAGAAAGAAAAACGGAATGACTGTCAATGGGCTCACGTCTGAAAACCACTACAGGTTGAGCACCCCTAATCCAAATATGCAAAATGCTCCAAAATCCAAAACTTTCTGAGTACAGACATGATGCCAAAGTAGAAAATTCCACACGTGACCTCCTCTGATAATTGCAGTCAAAATGCTGTAATACAAAAATATATAGTATTACCTTCAGGATATGTATATGAGGTGCACTGTTGTCTTATAAAAGTTCATGAAATATTACCAAAACACGATGCATGAATTTCAAAACTTTTTTACACCAAAATCAACTTGTATTTTAATTCCATTCTTGCCATGAAGTTTCTTTTTTTTTTTTTCTTTGCTATAGGGCATGTGCACTCACCAGAAAGACAGAGAGATAGAGAGAGAGAGAGAGAGAGAAAGTGAGAAATCACTCCCTGGTGGGGTGGCCACGAAGCAACCCCTCCTCCATTCTCCTCTCAAGATCCTGGGCACGTGCGCACACACATCCAGCATGAGTTTAGGCCACCGGGTACAGGACTCAAACCGCCATCAACCACATGGGAGTCCAGCGACATAGCCATTACGCCAACTGCTGGTCTTGTTGCCACAAACTTTCTGAAATACCCTTGTATATAAAACATAAAATGAATTTCATATTTAGACTTGGGTCCTTCTTCAAGATGCAAATATATACTCAAAATTAAAAAAAAAAAAAAAAAATCCAATCCAAGCATTTCAACTATGAATACTCAACCTGTACCGTGAACCATATACTGAAAAATCCCTTATTAGAAAACAAGCCACCAACAAACTCATTCATCTTAGTATACTATCAAAAATTATTTTCTTTTTTTGTATTTTTGAAAGATTTTGTTACAGACAGACAGAGATAGAGAGCCAGAAAGCAAGAAATTACTTCCCAGAGGGGATGACCACACAGCAATCCCTTCTCCAGTCTCCTCTCGGGATTTTGGGCACACACACACTCCTGGCATGAGTTTTAAGCCACTGGGTCTGGGACTCAAACTGCGGTCGACCACATGAGAGCCCAATGACATAACTATTAGGCCATCTGCTGGTCCCCCAAAATTATTTTCTATGTGTAACACAAGCTGAAAGACTGGGAAGCACTGACAGAATTATATTAAAGCAGTGACAACCAGAACTTTGAAATACATACTCTTTGGGCCAGAAGGTGAGGTGGAGGTTAAGGAGGCTGGATCCCATATGACCTACTGCAATTCAAGTAAATCACACCAGGTGCCTGCTCAGGTGGCCATGGGGGGGGGGGGGGGGATTTCTCATTCTCTCTTTCTTTCTCTCTCTCCGAGCAAGCCCACATGCCCTGTAACAAATCTATGTATACATACACACACACACACACACACACACACTTTTCAATAAAAAATTCAATGTCTACCCTTAATTGATTTTATTCCATTAATCCTAAAGACTACTTACTTCCTGTTTATCAGGTAATCAAATTCCAGGTTCTATTTATTTAATAGCTCATGTACTTTTTAAAATACAGGTCCTCATACAGCTGGCATAACCTCTTCTTCATCAGAAGTAATATTCTGGTATGGGTAAGAAATCTCCTAAAAACTTTTTAGATAAGGACATGATCGGGGCAGCATCCCATGTTGTAGCATACATTTCTTCTAATCACTCTGCAATCCCCAAAATACCAAATTTCCTCCTCCTCCTCACAGCTTTATCACTTCCTAACATAAAGCATGATTAACTTAAACATTTTGCTCTTATCTACACTCCCCAAATAGAGTATTAAATCCACAAGGTCACAAATCTTGTCTGCTTTTATTCCTCACTGTATCCCCAGCTCCTAGGTAAGTATACACACAGTGGACTCCCACAAAGTTCCTGGGTGAATGAACAAACCTGATAATTTGGCTATGACTTCATATATAGTTCAGTCATTTTGAAGAGCGCTAAACTTTGCTATTAAGATGGTCAAAAAATAAATTTTGGGGACCAGCAGTTAGCGTAATGGCTATGTCCCTGGACTCCCATGTAGTCGACCACGGTTGGAGTACAGGGCCTGGTGGCTTAAACTCACGCCGAGTGTGTGCGTGCATGCCCAAGATCCCGGGAGAAGAATGGACAAGGGACTGCGGCGTGGCCATCCCCCCTAGGGGGTGATTTCTTGCTTTCTATCTCTCTGTCTCTGTCTTTCTGGTGAGCGCATGCGCCCTATAGCAAAAACCTCCCCCAAAATAAATAAATAAATAAATAAATAAATTTGGTACAACAAAGACACAGAATAATCACACAGAAAGTAGTTACTTCAAAAAACTTGATTTGGGACCAGCAGTTAGCGTAATGGCTATGTCGCTGGACTCCCACGTAGTCGACCGCGGTTCGAGTCCCGGACCCGGCGGCTTAAACTCACGCCGGGCGCGTGTGCGTGCGTGCCCAAGATCCCGAGAGGAGAATGGAGGAGAAGGGATTGCGGCGTGGCCATCCCCCCTGGGGGGTGATTTCCTGCTTTCTATCTCTCTGTCTCTCTCTGTCTGTCTGGCGAGCGCACGCGCCCTATAGCAAAAACCTCTCCAAAAAAAAAAAAAACAAAACAAAACAAAAAAACTTGATTTATCTACATGAAATGTTTTTAGAGATACTACCAGAAGATCTGTATCATATATTTCTAAATACAAATCAAAGGGAAAGATTTCATTTAATTTCAATTAAAATAGGAAGCATCAGTTTTCCACTCCTCTAATCAAAAGACCCAGGAGAGGGAACCAGCAGTTAGCGTAATGGCTATGTCGCTGGACTCCCACGTAGTCGACCGCGGTTCGCGTCTCGGACCCGGTGGCTTACAACTCACGCCGGGCGCGTGTGCGTGCGTGCCCAAGATCCCGAGAGGAGAATGGAGGAGAAGGGATTGCGGCGTGACCATCCCCCCTGGGGGGTGATTTCTCGCTTTCTGTCTCTATGTCTCTCTCTGTCTGTCTGGCGAGCGCACGCGCCCTATAGCAAAAAACCTCTCCAAAAAAAAAAAAAAAAAAAAAAAAAGACCCAGGAGAATAAAGAAGAATAAGACACTTCCAGGTAGTATTTAGGGCACAGAAAAAGACACTATTCCACTGGCAAGTATTTTTTTCCATTGCTTATGTCACCATGTAAAATTCAAGATTATCGACATCTCCCTTAAAAACAAATCTGTCAGGACCAGCAGTTGGCGTAATGGCTATGTCACTGGACTGCTAAGTAGTGGACTGTGGTTCAAGTCCTGGACCTGGTGGCTTAAACTCGCGCCAGGTGCATGTGCATGCGTCCCCAAGATCCTGAGAGGAGAACGGAGGAGAAGGGACTGCAGTGTGGCCATCCCCTCGAGGTGATTTCTCGCTTTCTGTCTCTCTGTCTCTCTCTGTCTTTCTGGCGAGCACAGGCGCCCTATAGCAAAAACCTCTCAAAAATAAATAAATAAATAAACAAACTGTCTTTTCTAGATACTTGAAGTCTTAATCTAAATAGCTCACACCAGGAACTCTGAACTCTTGTCAAATAAAATCACAATGTAGCAGATCTTAATCTTTAGTCTTAAACGTGTTAATTTTAATATAGGTAACCAAACTAGTTCTAACAAATAATGTTTTAGTCTCAAGACAGATAAAAATCTTAAAGTAGTCATGTAGACCATCTACTGTTCAAGTAAGGTTCCACAGTTCCTTTTTTGGCCTCAAATGACGAAACTGCTTTAACGTCTCTGGGGAGACTAGCGTATAGTGTTTCCTGAAATTGTTCCTGTTTTACCCCTGCACCATTTCGTGACATCTCTTTAACTAGCAGTGTTATACACAACTTTTCTCTTCCGAGAAGGGTCCAGAGGGAGAAACAAAAATAAAGAGACAATTATAAAGAAAAGTTTGAAAGAGGAGAGCACAGAAGTAAATGTGAAGCAAAGAAATACACAAGAGAAAGAACATACAGAAAAGAAGGAAAAACACTTCTAGCATAGAAAAGGGGCAACTCGGACAGGGACAGGCTTGCTTATTCTTCCAGAAACAAAAGCAAAAAATCCTTCTAAGAAAAAAAAAGTGTCTCTTTCTTTACTTAAGGAGCTGTTTGTAAAACTCTAAAAGGTGTTCAGGCAACACCCTTAATAAAAGTTCTACCTTTTCTATGTGCTATGATAACCACTCGTCTTCACAGATGAACTTAATGCACAATCGGTCTCTACAAAACTACAATTGTGGTTGCCATCTTTGCCCGGAAAAAAAAAAAAAATTCCTGTATTGGGGGGAGAAAAGGAGTAAACGAAGTGGGAAAGCCAGAAAAGCATGCATTGCCGAGTCAGGGATATGACACACAGAACAAACGCCTATCAAACTGAAGTTCCACCAAAGGTCTGGGGAAGAAGCGCAAAGAGATGAAGCCTGATCGCGACCGCAAGGGTGGGGCATCGTAAGAAAAAAGAAAAAAAAAAGAGAGAGAAGACGAACTACCCCAGAGGCTTAGGGGGTTAGTGACTCGGCTCTTGAGAGACTGCCTGTTAGGCGGCAAATGATGTTGGTGGGCCAAGGGCAGCGTTGGCAGCGAGGAAGCGGCTGCGGGAGGAGCGTGCCTGAGAGTGCGGAGACTGACAGAGGAGGTACCCACCGGGCAAGCGGCTGGGAGTCCAAGGGGAGCGAGCGAAGGGGCCGCGCAGTCCGGAGGCCGAGCGTGGGAGGCCGGCGTAGAGGCCGCTGAGCACTGGCTGCAGAAGCCGCCTTCTCTTCTCAGCTCCTACACGCTCGGCCCCTCTCTGGGCCGCCCCAGCCCCGGCGACAACGACGGGCGCAGCTGTTTCCGCCGAGCCGGAGACCGCGGGGAAAAAGGCATCCCTGGGGCTGGCAGCCAGGCCAACAGCGGCCGTCTGTGTGTGCGGAGACACCATTCCGAGATCACCTCCGCGGAGCCCACGCCAAACTTCGCCCTTCCTTCCCCCTTCGCCGTCTTTATCCTCCAACTTCCCAGCTGGCTGGTGTCCGCTTCGACCGACCAAGACCCCCCCAACACCCGCCCTTCCTCTGGCCGCCGCTCACCCCTCCCCGACGCCCTGGAGCTGGGGCAAGACCGGCCACCACGGCCCCTCCCAGCCAGCCCGGGTGTCCGCGAGTCCCGGACGCCACCCCGGCCCGAATGCCCGCACCCTCTCGGCGGCTCCCTCGCCCGCCCAGATGCAGCAAACTCCTCTTACCTGCATTGACGCCATGATGGAACCATCCCCCCAAGGCCGGCGAGGCCAGAGACGCAGGGGGCGGAGCTGCCGTGCTCGCGTCACGCCGCGGGGGCCCAACATCCCGGGCGCGGGGGGTGGGGCCTCTGCTGGGAAGGGGACGGCGCGAGGTGATTGGCTGGCCGCGGGGCGCCCGGGGGGTGGGGCGCGGGGGCGGGGCTCGGTGGAGGGTGCTGTAGGTACCCTCGTTCATAGCCGCGTCCCAAGAGTCGGCGTCGGGCGGTCTTAGCCTCGCCCCCGCATCTAAGGACCGGCTCCGGGTTTCACCTGACAGTGGTTGCTGATTTTTCTGTCTCTACTGCGAGATCCTGATGATGTCTGTATCTGCGCTTTTTTGTATCTGTTTTGTTTTTCCAACCAAGGGTGTGCGGCTCACCTATTTTTCCTTTTGATGTCTTTTCTACACCACCAAGCCCACTTTCACATCCCCGCCCAGGGCTTGATGCAACTTTCTGCGCTTCTGCTTTCTGGTCTTTGTGGATCTGGCAGCCTCCTCATACTCCTAATTTGGGAAGAGAGACACAGGTTTCCTTGTACAGTGGGGTGAGAATTGAAAGCAGAACAACTTAAGATATTTTAAAGGCCAAGGGTATTTATTTTTTTATTTCGGCTTTTTCTTATAGGACAGTGTGCTTGCAGGAAAGAGAAGGAAAGTGAGAAATCGTCACCCCACGGGGGCTGGCCATGTCTCAATCCCCTCCTCCATTCTCTTGGGACCCTGGGCATGCACTCGCATGTGACCAGTGTGATTTTCAAGCCTCGGGGTCTCGGACCTGAATGGCTAAGACGGCCACGTGGAATTCAGCCGCCTTAGCCTCTGGCCACTTGCTGTCTTGCAAGAGTATTTGTTTTATTAATTTTGCTATAGGGCGCGTATGTACACCAGAGAGACAGAAAGAAAGAGGTGAAGTAGGAAAGCATCTCTTAGGGGTGGCCATACTGTAATCTCTTCATTCCCCTTTCCAGATTTTGGGCACCCACTCATAAACATACACCCAGCCTATTTGTTTTTCAAGCTGCTGGGTCCCTGACTGGGACGGGGAAGTTGGCCATGTGGGATCAAGCTGCCTTAACCACACCAAGAGCTGACCCAAAAGCAATGTATTTATATTTGTAAAGCTGAAATATGGCCTGAAAGGGAAGAGGAAATTTTGAGGTTTTTCTTTTGTGCGCCATTTCTGCCCCTTACATTAGCCCCTCAGTTATACACATCACATTGAGTAATAGTTTTTATTGTTACAACAGTTTAAATTTTACTCAGTTTTACACAGGGCCTGTATTTTTTTTTTTTTAAATATACCAGTGTCCTGGGGGAACAGCAAGTGGTGTGGTGATTAAGACGCTGGACACTCCCATATGGCCGACCAATGTTCCCATTGTGGAACTGCAAGCCATGGCCGACCAAGGTTCCCATCGTGGAACTGCTGGCTTGCTTTCTCACTTTCATTTTCTGTCTCTCTCTGATGAATAAATCAAATTAAATTTTTAAAACTTAAAAAAAAAATCTGGCATTAAAAAAATAACAGTGTTTCATTGTAAACTTATACTTTCTATTAAGTCCAGACTTCTCTTCTCCTTATTTTGTGATTGACAGTTTAATGGTCACCTGACCTAGGGATGAATTTGGGTAGGGAGTGCTGAGCATACAGAATTTATTCTAGGAATGCACCAGTTCTGCCAGCATTTATCAGAAATCACGTTATTAAAAGCTATCCCAGAATTGAAGATGTCATTGGTTATAGGAGGAAAACAGAAGCCAAAATCTTGCACCTCATTTTCTATCTCTAAAAAATTCAGGTGGCTGACACATTGAGTACAAGACTTTTACTTCCCCACAATGACTGCTTAAAATCTGTCATTTTATTGACTCTGCTTTCTTTTTAGAAATTTCTCTAAGATATAAATATAACAGCAATGTAGGATATCATTCTTCACACTCTTAAGATAGATCATTATGTTCTCTGGGAATTTCCATAATGTGAAATGTGTTCAAAAAGGAAAAAGATCTTTAAAATATGCCAATTATTCTATGGTGTAATATTAAACACAACAGTTCTTCATCATTAGAGAAGTCACATTGGTGTACTTTTCCTTCTCTCAGACTTCTACCTTACTACCAGAAATGAGCTGGCTTTCCTTTTGTTGTGCAAAACCACTGTGTCCTTGAGGAATGTTTGGATGCTCCTGGCAACCAGGAAGCATATGACAACATAATTGTCAACATTACAACAATGAGTAAAGCCCTTATACTCCAAAGAAAGAGGAAAGTTTATGGAAAATTCACTTTGTTTCAAAGTTGATTCTTGCTAAAGATATGAGTGACATCCGATGACTCCACAAACAAAGCATTATGGCATCATCAGAACAATCAACCTGCCAAGACAGATAATAACAAGAAGGAAAAGTGGTTGCAGGGACTCTGCACTCCTCACAGGGACTCTGACACTCCTCACAGTGGACCAATATCAGGTCCCTTTGGGAGTTTTAACCATGTGTCTTTTGTCTCTTTTTTTTTAATGTATTTTAAAAATAATTATTTATTTTACTTTATTTGTTATTATTACTTCTTTTTAATTTGACCAGAGAGAGAAGAGAGAGAAGGGAAAGGGAAAAATCAAGCTGCCAGGTCCTGGACTTGAACCGCAGTCAACCCTGTGGGAGTCTAGCACCACAAGTCTTAAAAGTATCTTCATAGGAGGGAAAAGCCAATATCAGTCATGTCTTCCCTAGGAAATACTAGGTAGTACATAATTAAGTACTTATGTTCTTTTTTTTTTTTTTTTTGAGAGGTTTTTGCTATAGGGTATGTGCGCTCTCCAGACAGACAGAAAGACAGAGAGACAAAAAGTGAGAAATCACCCCCAGGGGGGATGGCCACACTACAATCCCTTCTCCTCCATTCTCCTCTCGGGATCTTGGGCACGCACACACACGCGCCTGGCGTGAGTTTTAAGCCACCGGGTCCGGGACACGAACCGCAGTCGACTACATGGGAGTCCAGCGACATAGCCATTCCACTAACTGCTGGTCCCCAGTATTTATGTTCTTCACTCTTTCATTAATACATAATAGATCCTGACATACTCAGAATAAAACAGTGACTTTCAAATGGGAATATATAAGTATCCCCAATGAGCATGAAACATGTATACCTAAACACTTGATTTACAATGTTTGAAGACTGATTCAAATCTCATTTCTTTACAGAGTGGGGCTTACCATCAGGTAGGTAAAAGTCAAGCTATCTGACAGTACTGACTGACCCCCAAGAGCAGTGATCAAGCTGTGCAGGGGAAGCTGGATCCCATATGGCCACCCTCAGTTCAAATCCCAATCCCGAATCCTTACGGGATGGAGAACTGGAGAAAAATGAGCGGTGGCTTTACCAGTTTACTGGCTTACTGGCCTCATTAGATGGTCTCTCTTCCTCTCTCTGGCATGCACAAAGGCCTTCTGGCATTTAACAAGAAAAAAGTCTGACAATACCAAAAAAGGGAGAGGAAATAGAGCTCTCATAAACTCTATAGAAGTGAAATCTGTGCACATACTTTGGAAAAGAGTTTAACAGTAATGAAGTTAAAATTTTCCATATTCTTTTTTTAAAAGGAAGTATTTAATTTTATTTGTTATTATTATTATCATTTAGAGAAATTTTTGCTATAAGGAATGTGTGCTTGCCAGAGAGACAGAGAGAGACAGAAAGCTAGAAATAACCCCCCCAGGGGGATGACCACGCCACAATCCCTTTGCCTCCATTCTCCTCTCGGGATTTTGGGCACACATGCACACATGCCCAGTGTGAATTTAAGCTGCCAGATCCAGAATTTGAATTGCAGTGGACTATGTGGGAGTCCAGTGACGTAACATTACAACTATTTTTTTTTTTATGAATTATTTTATTGGGGCCGGCAGGTGGTGTGATGGTTAAGGGTGCTGGACTCCCACATGGCCAACTGTGGTTTGGGTTCCGGACCTGGCAGCTTACTTTCTCACTTTCTCTCTCTCTTGCTCTGTCCCTCTCTGGTCAAATTTAAATAAATAAATTAAATAAAGTTACTTAACTTTATTTAATTTATTATTTTTTTATTTTTAATTCTACTAGAAAGGGACAGAGAGAGAGAGAGAGAGAGAGAGAGAAAAGTGAGAAAGCAAGCCGCCAGGTCCAGGACCCAAACCACAGTCGCCCATGTGGGAGTCTAGCACCCTTAACCATCATGCCACCTGCCAGCCTCAGAATCTTTTTTTTTTTTTTTTTTTTTTTTGGAGAGGTTTTTCGCTATAGGGCGCGTGCGCTCGCCAGACAGACAGAGAGAGACATAGAGACAGAAAGCGAGAAATCACCCCCCAGGGGGGATGGTCACGCCGCAATCCCTTCTCCTCCATTCTCCTCTCGGGATCTTGGGCACGCACGCACACGCGCCCGGCGTGAGTTGTAAGCCACCGGGTCCGAGACGCGAACCACGGTCGACTACGTGGGAGTCCAGCGACATAGCCATTACGCTAACTGCTGGTTCCCAGAATCTTTTTAATAGCATCATGTGTAATGAAATATTAAAAGTCATTAAACAAATGCAATATGTTAATCTTGCTTGAATCCTAATTCAAACTAACTGCAAAAAAAAGATACTTTTGAGATGTCTGAGGGAAATTTAACATAACATAGATATTAGATGATAAGTAGTAAATGCTACAATATTGACAATGTAATGGAATTTATGAGTGTTTTTATTCTAGCCATCACCAAACTCTAAAGGCAATAGCAGTCCTGTGAGGATTTGCTTGTAGGAGCATGAAGAAGCTGAGTACACAAGTCCTTGCTTAACTTCATATCCCCACCTAGTAACTTTGTTCTTAGTCTCCAAGTAGTCGATCTCAACAGGAAAATAGAGAGAATTCAGCCACCAGCAGCTTATTTGTCAGGTGTTGGAAAAGGCACAGAACTAGGAATCCAAGGCTTGCATTCTTATCATAGGTCTGTCATTAGCAAGCTTGGCCAAGGCTCTTAATCCCTGGATTTATTTCCTGATCAATTAAATCAACAAGTCGGGGGGCCAGCAGGTGGTAGGGTGGTTAAGGTGCTAGACTCCCACGTGGTCGACCATGGTTCAAGTTCCAGACCTGGCATCTTAAAACTCACACCAGGCTCGTGTGTGAGTGCCCCAAATCCCGAAAGAATACAAGAGAAAGGATTGAGGTGTGGCCATCACCCCTGGGAGGTAATTTCTCACTTTCTGTCTCTCTGTTTCTCCAGCGAGCACATGTGCCCTATAGCAAAAAATCTCCCTAAAAAAAAAAAAAAAGAAAGAAACAAAAGAAGAAAGTGAGGTTGAATATTTTTACTTCTTCCAGATTTTAGGTACTATGCATCTATTAAAGAGAATCCAATTTTAAAAAGATTTGTCTAAAATATCATGTTAAAAGGTCTAAGACAAAATGTGATGAAAATGATGTAGTATTTTGAGTTTAGAAATCACTTCTGGGGGCTGGCTCCAAAAGGAGATGAAAGGAGATGCATCCCACATGGCCACACAGAGTCTCTATCCCAGCCACAGTAGCTTGAAAAACATGCCAGGCACTTGAGCATGGGTGCCCCAAATCCTGACAAAATAGAGAAATGGGAGGGGGCAGATTATGGCACGACCATGCTCCATTGGACACGTCTCTCTGTCTCTCTCTGGCAAGTACACATGCCCTCGGACAAATTAAAAAAAAAAAAAAGTCATCTTTGTAGGGGCTGAACACTGTCACAGCAATAAGACATGACACTCTGACCAACATGACTAGGTTCAAGTTCATGAGCACACAACTCTCTGAGTACACCAAATAAGAATGTGCCCCTCATCTGGGGCTGGGAATGAATATTAAGACTCTGTTGAGGGTTCTATCTTTCCCCGCACCCCCATCTTTTTCATTAATGGAAAAGATAGATAAACTTTTTTTTTTTAGAGATTTTTGCTATAGAGCTTGAGCACTCACCAGAGACAGAAAGCGAGAAATCACCCCCAGGTGGATGGCCGTGCCACAATTCCTTCTCCTCCATTTTCCTCTCGAGACTTTGGACAAGCATGCACATGTGCCTGCAATGAGTTTTAAGCCACAGGGTCCAGGACTCAAACCATGGTTGACTACGTGGAGTCCCGTGATGTAACCATTACTCCAACTGCTGGTCCCAATTGACTTATACACATATCTGCTTTGCAGATAAAACTGTGAATCAGGAACTTTTACTTTATTCCCTTTTACTACTCCCCTTTTAAAAAGTTTTCCAGAAGGAATGTGAATTAGCCAGAGAGAGACAGAGAAAGAGAGAGGGAAGAAGTAACTCCCATGAAGAATGGTCACCCTAAAATCCCTTCTCCTTTTCTGTCTCCTTTGAGGATCTTGGGCAAGTGCACATACACATGTGGCCTGTGTATCTTTCTTTCTTTTTCATTTAAAGAATTATTTTTTTGAATTTTTTTTTTTGAAGAGGTTTTTTGCTATAGGGTGCGTACACTCGCCAGACAGACAGACAGAGACAGAGAGATAGAAAGCGAGAAATCACCCCCCAGAGAGGATGGTCACACCACAATCCCTTCTCCTCCATTCTCCTCTCGGATCTTGGGCACGCACACACACACACCTGGCGTGAGTTTAAGCCACCGGGTCTGGGACTCGAACTGCAGTCGACTACGTGGGAGTCCAGCAACATAGCCATTATGCTAACTGCTGGTCCCCAAGAATTATTTTATTGAACTTTATTTATTTACTTATTGTAATTTGACCATAGAGGGACAGAGAGAAAGGGAAAGTGAGAAAGCAAGCCTCCATGTCCGGGACTCGAAATGCAGTTGGCCATGTGAGAGTCCAGTGCTCTTAACTACCATGCCACCTCTTGGCCCCAATGTCCAGTGTATTTTTCTTTTTCTTTTTTTGGATAGGTTTTTGCTATAGGGCACATGCGCTCACCAGAAAGACAGAGAGAGACAGAAAGTGAGAAATCACCCCCCAGGAGGGATGGCCACACCACAATCTCTTCTCCTCCATTCTCCTCTCGAGATCTTGGGCATGCATGCATATGCACCCGGGGTGAGTTTAAGCTACCAGGTCCAGGACTCAAACTGTGGTCAACTACATAGGAGTCCAGCGACATAGCCATTATGCCAACTGCTGGTCCCCAGTGTATTTTTCAAGCTGCCTGCTCTGGGACTCCAATCATATGGTCGCCTGCCAGCTCTTTACTATAAGCTGGCCCTCTCTAACCCTTTCAGCAAGAGTTCTTTTACCCAAATCTGCAGTCTTTAAGCATATTTTTCTGTTATTTCTTCCCTATAACGTTTACCAAACATGTTCTTAACAATTCATTACTTGAGAAAGCTGTGGTTCCTTCCTTTTGAAATTTTTGTTTCCTTTTTTCCCTCCTCATGGACCCATTTATAAAGCAAATGCATGCCAATCTGTGGTGTGGTGGTTAGGGTGGCAGGATTTCACATAGCTGACCTCTCAGTTTGTGTCTCACATCAACAGATTCAGAAACATGTTGGGTCTGTGTTTGTGTGTGCCCAAAATCCTGAAAGGAGGGGGAAATGGAGGAGAACCGATTGCTGGTAACCATTCCCCATGGGGATGCTTTTTCATTTCCCTCTCTCTGTCTCTCTCCAGCAAGCACATGTAACCTCTGGCAAATTAAAAGGAGGGAAAAAAGGAAATGAAAGCCATGAACTCACTCTACAAATGAAATGCCCATACCCATGAAGTTTTGTGTTTCAAGAAATTACTTGACCTTCAGGAGTTCATCTATTGGCAGCAGTGTGTGAACCTCAAGATAAGAACACCTTGGGAACCAGCAGTTAGCGTAATGGCTATGTCGTTGGACTCCCATGTAGTCGACCGCGGTTTGCATCCCAGACCCGGTGGCTTAAAACTCACGCCAGGCGCGTGTGCGTGCGTGCCCAAGATCCCGGGAGGAGAATGGAGGAGAAGGGATTGCGGCGTGACCATCCCCCCGGGGGGGTAATTTCTCACTTTCTGTCTTTGTGTCTTCTCTCTGTCTGTCTGGCGAGTGCATGCGCCCTATAGCGAAAAAACCTCTCCAAAAAAAAAAAAAAAAAAAGATAAGAACACCTTAATTAAAGAGTGAACATAGATACCAGTTCAGTCTCTTGCCCTTCCAAAATTTGTCTTTATTTAAAAAAAAAGAATTATTTTTACTTAACTTTATTTATTTAGTTAGTTTTATTTTTAAATTTGACCAGAGAAGGACAGAGTGAGAGAGAGAGGGAGAGAGAAAGTGAGAAAGCAGGCCGCAAGGTCTGGACTCGAACTATTGTCGGCCATGTGGAGGGTCCAGTGCCCTTAACCACCATGCCACTTTCTGGCCCCAAATTTGTCTTTTTTTATAGACATAATTTTACAACATTGTTTTCTTTTTGTTCACTTATTTTTTCTAGTCTTCCTAATAAGTAAGATGCTGTGTAAAGAGCTCTGAACCAGAAGAGTCCCCAATCAAGAGCTGACTTCCATCCCTCTTAGGGTTGATACTGAATTCATTCATTTATGGAGAGGTTTTTGATATAGGGCACGTGCGCTCGCCAGAAGACAGACAGAGAGAGACAGAGAGATAGAAAGCAAGAAATCACCCCCCAAGGGGGATGGCCATGCCACAATCCCTTCTCTTCCATTCTCCTCTTGGGATCTTGGGCGCACGCGCACACACACACACACACACACACACACACGCCCGGCGTGAGTTTAAGCCACCAGGTCTGGGACCCGAACTGCGGTCGGCTACATGGGAGTTCAGTGACATAGCCATTATGCTAACTGCTGGTCTCAAAACCGAACTTTTTTTTTTTTTTCTTTTCTTTTTTTTTTTTTTTTTTTTTGAGAGGTTTTTGCTATAGGGCACGTGCGCTCGCCAAACAGGCAGAGAGAGACAGAGAGACAGAAAGCGAGAAATCACTCCCCCAGGGAGGATGGCCACGCCGCAATCCCTTCTCCTCCATTATCCTCTCAGGATCTTGGGCACACACGTACATGCACCCGGCGTGAGTTTAAGCCACCGGGTCCAGGACGTGAACCGCGGTCAACTACATGGGAGTCCAGCGACATAGCCATTACACTAACTGCTGGTCCCAATACTGAACTTATTTAATGACAGGTATGGCACAAATATGAACCGGTCAGAACACAGGCTGCCTATTGCTGGGGCAGCATTCTGTAAACTATTTGCAAAGTGGGCCTGGTATCCTTTTTTTTTTAAGAGATATTTGTTTGCTATAGGGCATATGCGCTTGCTGGTAAGACAGAGACAGAGACAGAAGGCGAGAAATCACCTCCCAGGGGAGATGGCCACACTTCAATCCCTTCTCCTTCCCTCAGGATCTTTTTTTTTTTTTTTTCGCTATAGGGCGCGTGCGCTCGCCAGACAGAGAGAGAGAGACATAGAGACAGAAAGCGAGAAATCACCCCCCAGGGGGGATGGTCACGCCGCAATCCCTTCTCCTCCATTCTCCTCTCAGGATCTTGGGCACGCACGCACACGCGCCCGGCGTGAGTTTTAAGCCACCGGGTCTGGGACATGAACCGCGGTTGATTACATGGGAGTCCAGCGACATAGCCATTACGCTAACTGCTGGTTCCCCTTCCCTCAGGATCTTGAGCACATATGCACATGTGCCCAGTGTGAGTTTAAGCCACCAGGTCTAGGACTCGAACTGCTGTCGACTATGTGGGAGTCCAGCGATGTAAAAATTATACCATTTGCTGGTCCCGGGCCTAGTATTTTTTTTTTTTTGGCCTCTTGTTTTTTTTCTTTTTTTTTAATTTTTCTTTCTCAGATTAAATTCACATTCCACACAAAGTCCCCACCATGATGCACACAACATACATACACATATACAGTTTTCAACAGAGAACTCCACATTTTTCTGGTGCTAAATGTTTCCTCCCCCCGCCCCCCAAGCCCACTCTCCACCACCCACTCCCCTCCCTTACAGCCTCTGGCATCCACATTCAACCTTTCCACTATCATATCTTCAGATTTTCTCCCTTTGCCAGAGTGCTAATACATATATATTTTTTTATCATTGCACATCTTTACAGTGTACAACATGGTTTTTCCCAGCATGAGTACAGTGTACATTAGTCAAGACAATGACATTACCATATACATTATCATCAACAGACAACTTTTCATTTTTGTGTCTATTAAGTGTGTTGTTTGTTCCCTGAATCCCTCCCTTCTGCCCTCTATTACTCATTCCCATTACCTCTCCCATACTGTCTCTAGTATCTGCAGTTGCCATCCCTGCTATCATACCCTCCAGTTCTTTCGTTTTTTTTTTTTTTTTTTTTTTTTTTCAATTATCAGCTCATAAAGTTTTCAACAATAGGGAACACAGATTCTATTCAGGGTTGGATTAAGGGTGGGTCTCGTGCAGTTCCGCAATTGTAGGTGGGTCTCCATGGAATACAGTTTCAGGAAAGCGGTTCTGGTGAGCAGAGGTGGTTATCAGTTGATGCGGCAAGGCATCCATCTTGTGATTACCGGGAATGGTGTTGTGGGGATCTGCAACGTGAGTCATCCTCGGGTATCTGGCTTCCTTAAGTATGGTAGAGTAGTTCTTGTTTTTCCCTGAGGTAATGCAGGGCTGGTAACCATCATCTTCTCACTGACCATAGGCAGAGAAAATCCTCCTATACAATATATTTCTCAATTGGCCCAAGACAGCTAAAGTTTCTGTTGCTTATAGTTGCAAGTTCTTAATCCTTGTTTTCGACTTCAGTTTGCCGCCCGCGGCCGGCGGCCATGCACAGGCGCAGGCGCAGGCCCGGCTGCAATGCGTAGGTCCGGGGGCCACGTGGAGGTGCAGGCCCAGCGGCCACGTGCAAGCCCGGCGGCCACGTGCAGGCGCAGGCCCGGCAGCCATGCGCAGGCCCGGCGGCCACTCGCAGGCTCGGGGACCACGTGCAGGCCTGGCGGCCACGTGCAAGCACAGGCCCAGGGGCCACGCACAGGCCCGGCGGCCACGCGCAGGCCCGGCGACCATGCGCAGGCCCGGCAGCCACGCGCAGGCACAGGCCCGGCGGCCACGCACTGGCCCAGCGGCCACGCGCAGGCCCGGCGGCCACGCGCAGGCTCAGGCCCGGGGGCCACACGTGGGCCCAGCGGCCACGCACAGGCGCCTGGGCCTAGTATCTTTAGTTAGATCATGAGGAGGTCTAGGGGGATTCAGAGGCCTGGAAGATAAGTTCTTCTAGAGGGTTGAGGTTAAGTATTTTCTTTTGGGGGGGTGATGGAAATATTCTGAAACTAAAATTGCGGTGATGGTTAACCAACTGTATAAACTTATTAAAAAATACAGAACTCAGGACCAGCAGTTAGTGTAATGGCTATGTCTCTGGACTCCCATGTAGTTGACCGCAGTTTGAGTCCTGGACCTGGTGGCTTAAACTCACGCCGAGTGTGTGTGCGTGCATGCCCAAGATCCCATGGAGGAGAAGGGATTGTGGTGTGGCCATCCCTCCTTGGGAGTGATTTCTTGCTTTCTGTCTCTCTGTCTTTCTGGTGAGCACATGTGCCCTATAGCAAAAACCTCTCCAAAAAAAAGAAAAAAAAAAAAAAAAAAGGAAAACCAGAACACTATACTCACTGGGTGAAGTCTATGGTATGTAAATTATACCTCAAAACTGTGTGGTTCTTGTTTGTTTGTTTGTTTGTTTGTTTGGTATAGGGTAAACTTGCCAGAGAGAGAGAGACAAAGAGGGAAAGTGAGAAATCACTCCCTATGGCCATACCACAATCCCTCCTCCTCAAGTCTCCTCTCAGGATTTTGGGCATGCATACACAAGCACCTGCATGACTTTCTTTTCTTTTTTCTTTTCTTTCTTTCTTTCTTTCTTTCTTTCTTTCTTTCTTTCTTTCTTTCTTTCTTTCTTTCTTTCTCTCCTTCCTTCCTTCCTTCCTTCCTTCCTTCCTTCCTTCCTTCCTTCTTTCTTTCTTTCTTTCTTTCTTTCTTTCTTTCTTTCTTCTTTTCTTTCTATCTTTTCTTTTTTTTGGAGAGTTTTTTTGCTGTAGGACACATGTGCTCACCAGAAAGAGACAGACAGACAGAAAGCGAGAAATCATGCCCTCCCCTCCCCTGGGAGGATGGCCACACCACAACCCTTTCTTCTCCATTCTCCTGAAGGGATCTTGGGCATGCAAGCATACGCACCTGGTGTGAGTTCAAGCCATCAGGTCCAGGACTCGAACCATGGTGGACTACCTGGGAGTCAAGCAACACAGCCATTGCACCAACTGCTGGTCCCAACACCTGGCATGATTTCCAAGTTGTCGGGTCTGGGACTCGAACTGTGGAGTCAGCCATGTGAGATCCAGCACCTTAACCACCATCTCACTTGCTGACCCTCAAGTTATTTAAAAATAAGAAGCATTTCAATATTATAACACGGCTGTAACAGTGAATACTGACTGGCCTTCAGTCTGGCTCTCCCATTAGTGGGATGAGACTTTGGGCTACTCAGGCATCTCTGTTCATGTGGATTTCTTCCTCTATAAAATGGAGAGTTGGGGCCGGCAGGAGGCTGGTGGTTAGGGCTCTGGACTCCCACATGGCCGACCGCAATTCGAGCCGGACCTGGCAGCTTGCTTTCTCACCACCTATCTCTCTCTCTCTCTCTCTCTCTCGCATTCTGTGCCTCTCTGGTCAAATTAAAATAAATAAATACATAAATAAAATAAATAAAGTTTAATAAAATAATTCTTTAAATATCTAAATAAATAATAAAATGGAGAGTTGAGGGACTGGCAGGAGGAATGATGGTTAAGGGTATAGGACTCCCACATGGCTGACTGCAGTTCAGGTCCCAGACCTGGCGGCTTGCTTTCTCACCCCCACCCCAAGTCCCTCTCTGGTTAAATTAAAATTAATTAATTAAGTTAAAGTAAAATAATTCTTTATAAAAAATGGAGCGTTGGGGCTGGCAGGTGGCATGGTGGTTAAGGGCCCTGGACTCCCACATTGCTGACTGCAGTTCAAGTCCCAGACCTGGTGACTTGCTTTCTCATTTCTCTCTCTCTCTCTCTGTCCCGTTCTGGTCAAATTTAAATAAATAAATAAATACATAACGTTAAATAACGTAATTCTTTTTTTAAAAAAAATGGAGAGTTGATCATTTCTTTATAGCTTTCCAAGTATACTCTTTTTAAAAAATGTTTTATTTTCAAAACTTTTTTCTCATGAATTATTTTATTTAACTTTTATTTACTCATTTATTTATTTAGTTGGTTACTTTATTTGACCAGGAAGGAAAGGGCGAGAGAGCAAGAGAGATAGAAAGGGAAAATGAGAAAGCAAGCTGCCAGGTCTGGGACTCAAACCACAGTCGGCCATGTGGGAGTCCAGCACCCTTAACCACCACACCACCTGCCAGCTCCCAGATACACTCTTTTTCTTGTCAAAAAATTCCTTAATTTACCACCACAATTCCTATTGTCCACTTTTCACCTGCTGACAAGGTCTTCACTGCTCACATCCTTCCTTTGCTCCTTGGAAGTGATGGCAGCCCTGGAGATCTTCATCCTTGCCATCCAGGTCTTTCTTACACTGTGACCTTACCTACTTTCCCATCCATTTAATGGGCCTCCATTTGCCTGATCTCTACTTGTGTCAGGAAAGACACAAAACTTGCAATCAAAAAGCATAGCTTGGAATCTCAGCTTACTAGCTCTGTGACCTGGAGTTAATCATTGAACTCTAATCCTTCCCTTCCTCATTTGTAAAATGAGAAGAAAAATCCAAACCCTGGGCCAGCCCATGGCTGGGTGGTTGTGTGAACTGGATCCCACATAAACAACCATGCAGTTCAAGTCCCAGACCTGGGAACTTGAGAAACACGCTGGGCATGTGTGAATGTGTACTCTTGGAAGGAGAGAGAGATGGAGAAGGGATTGCTGGGTGACCATTCCCCACAGAGGGTGCTTTCTTGCTTTCCTTCTTTTTGTCTCTCTCTGACAACTGCACACACTCTCTAGTAAATTAAAAAAAGAAAAAAAGAAAATCCAAACCCCCAATTTGTGGTGGAGTCTAAATGAGGACATGGGTGAAGGAGCTTTTGAATTGCACAGAACCACATGGATACGAGGCAATTTCTAGTTCTTCCTTATTACTTTATGTTCTCTGTTCAGTCAGTAGGTAAGTCAGTGAGAGACTGACTAGAGTAAGGAGTCGAGTATATTGTGGTAAATAAGAAATATTCCTGCCAAGGTTCCCATTTTTTAAAGAAGGATGTGTATTCTTTTATTATTATTTATTTAACATTATTATTATTATCATTATTATTTTCCAGTTTAATCAAAGAGAGAGAGAGAGAGAAAGTGAGAAAACAAGCCACCAGGTCTGAGACAGTCGACCATGTGAGAGCTCAGTGCCTTTAACCACCTCGTCTCCTGCCAGCCCCCAAGGTTCCCAAATTTTATACCACTCGTGTACATGGAAGAGTCTGGGCAGACACTATGTACTATTGTTTGAATGTTTATCCCTTCCAAATTCATATGTTGAAATCCTAAGCCCCAAGGTGATGGTGCTAGGAAGTGAGGCCTTTGGGAAGTGTTTAGGTCATGAGGATAGAGCACTCTTGAATGGGATCAGTGACCACAGAGAGACCCTCCACACAGCAGAAAAGATGACTGGGCAGGAACCAATAAGCAGGCCCTCACCTAATATTGAATCAGCTGGCACCTTGAATCTGAACTTCCCAACCTCCAGAACTATGAGAAATTAATTTCTGTTGTTTAGAAGATACCCAGTTTATGATATTTTGCTATAGTGGCCCAAATGGACTTAGGCACTCTGCTCTGAACAGAGCCTGTTTACAGGACAAAATTTCAAGGTTGGGATGTTGCCTCCCCATGCCCAACCCATGTGCAAAGGTGGCTTTGTGATTACCCCACCCTTCCCACATGTGGCATTTTCCAGAATTGCCTTTATTCTGGACAGTAATCATAACAGATGCCTTCGGTTCAAAATTTATATATGCTGGGGTTAGCAGGCGGCATGGTGTTTAAGGGCATTGGACTCCCACATGGCTGACCATGGTTTGAGTCCTGGACCTGGCGGCTTACTTTCCCTTTTTTTGTGTGTGTTTTTGTTTTTGTTTTTTGGAGAGGGTTTCGCTATAGGGCGCGTGCACTCGCCAGACAGTCAGAGAGAGACAGAGAGACAGAAAGCGAGAAATCACCCCCCAGGGGGGATGGTCACGCCACAATCCCTTCTCCTCCATTCTCCTCTCGGGATCTTGGGCACGCACGCACACGCACCCGGCGTGAGTTTTAAGCCACCAGGTCCGGGAAGCGAACCGCGGTCGACAACGTGGGAGTCCAGCGACATAGCCATTACGCTAACTGCTGGTCCCTACTTTCCTTTTTTTTTTCTCTCTCCCTCTCTGGTCAAGTTAAAATAAGTAAATAAAGTTAAATAAAATACTTCTTTAGGGAAAAAAATTATATAGGCCACATGGGTACTGTGAGGGCACTTTGCATTTTCTGTGTAGGGATGAAAAATTGCTTCCTTCTACCCTTGTATGTTCTTTGGCTGGTCTACAAATTAAATTGACATAAGCAGATTAACAGGAGAAAAACCAATTTAATTATGCATATACACGAATAAGAGTCCTACAAAAACAGACTCAAAGAAGTGACCAGATGATTGGGTTTATGGAGCATTGTGAACTACAAAAAAGAAAAGGGTCAGGGAGGTTGTAAGGGTAGAGCCAAGTTACAAGAGCATGAGGGGAGGAACAATATGGTGAAAAAAATATTATCTTGCTATGTAGGTGAATTCTCAGGTGACAAAAGTTATCCTAGAGAAGCTCTCTTACTTGTACAGCTATTTTACTAATGAAAATTTTATTTATAAATGTATATCAGCCAGTATATCTGCAATTTCTCAAAATAACCAGCTCAAAATAATCAATATGCTAAGAAGGCATATTTTAGGGAGGTATATTCTGTTCTTCTATAGTGATATTTTAGGTAGCATATCCTGAGTCCCATCACTTTATCTTTTTTTTTTATTGTCAGCAAATAATTTTCCATTTCTTGTTTCCTGTATGTTTTATTTTTTTTCCCCCATCCTTGATTCCCTATCTCTTACCCTCTGCCATCTCCTACTCTGCCCCCACACTGCCTCTGGTATCTATGTTTACTTTCTATACTGTTTTCCCCCGACATTTTATTTATTACTAAAGATCTTAATTAATCTAAATATTTTCATAGCAAACACAGCTGATATATACATTTCCATGAACACAAGTCTAACTTTAGGCATCCTATTAAGTAGCACCTGGCTGGGGCCACACATCCCACTGCAGTCATTGAATAGATTTTTTTTTCCTGAAAATTCCCTTTTTGTAATTTAGTTTACATTCCTGCCCCAAGCATCATCACAGCATACAAAATGCAATTTCCCATCCAGAATACACTGCATAGTGACTCAACCATGCATATCATTATCAAAAATTTTCTATTTCTAGTTCCTAGAATTTTTTTTACCCCTCTTTCTGACCCCCTGTCTTTCCCCACCCTCCTCTCACTCTATCTCTAGTGTCTACAATTGTCTTCCATTCCTTTCTCCCCACATTGCATTGATCACACAACCTCCCAAATAATCCAACTACTTTCAATGGTAAGTTCACTTGGTACTATTAAGAAAACCAGTTTTAACTTAAATCAAAGAAATGCCAAGGTACTTTGCTTAAAGCCAGGAAACAGGTTAGGATTCTGCTCAAATGGCAGGTGCACGAACCCATCAGTCTCATGTACTTTATCTTCTGTTCTGGTTCAGTTTTCCCGATTAAATTCTGGGATATAATATTCAGCTCCAGACTTGTCCCTATGATTAAGTTGGCCACTTTCTTAGTTTTTGAACTCTTATTTCTGTGTGTCTGTATTTAATTTTCCTGACATAGCACACCCTTGAGAACTTCTTGGAGATCTGGTCTGGTGCTGGTAAATTCTTTCAGGTCTTGTTTATCTGAGAATGTTTTTGTCTTTTCTTCCCACATGAAAGATAATCTTGCCAGGTACAGTATTCTTGGCTGAAATTGCTTTTCTCTTAACACTTCGAATATAATTTTCCATTCTTTCCTCGCTCGCATTGTTTCCGATGAGAGATCTGCTGTTAGCCTGATGGGATGTCCTTTGTAGGTAACTTGATATTTTTCTCTTGCCAATCTTAGTATCTTGTCTTTGTCTGTGTTTTGGTCAACCTGGCTATAACGTGTCTCTTCTTGGGTTGATTCTATTTGGGGTCCTTTGTATTTCTTGGGACTGGATCTTTGAATGCCTCTCTAGGTTTGGAAAGTTTTCTTGCAGGATTTCATGGAATAGATTATCAATGCCCTTATGGATCTCTTCACCTTCTGGAATGCCAATTATCTGGATGTTTGGACGTTTGATGGTATCTAGTACTTCTCGTATATTATTCTCAAATTTTTGGGCCATTTTCTCAGTCTTCATGGTGGATTTTTCCAGGCTAGCAATTTTCTCTTCTACATCTGAGATTCTGTTTTCTGTATGATCTAGTCTGCTTTTAATACTTTCAAGGGAGATTTTGACTTCCTGTATTATAGACTTCATTTCTAACAGTTCCATTTGATTCTTTTGTTAAGTGTGTAATTCCTCCTTTAGATCTTGCAAGAATTTCCTCACCTCCTGGAACTCGTCAACTTCTTTCTCCTTTCTCTTTAGCAGTTCATTATCTCTCTTCTCTTCCATCTCGGTTAGCTTTGCCATTATGAATGTTCTAAATTCTTTATCAGACATTTCCATTATTTTCATTGAACTGCTTGTGGATGAAGAGGAGTTATTCTTTTCCCTTGGAGGAGAGGTATTATCTTGCTTTCCCATATTTCTTGTGGTCCTGCAGTGATTTCTTGTCATCTGATGGATGGTGTGTTTCTTTGTAATACCTGAAGTTCAATCTGAATGCTCAGAAGCAAGCAGAAAGAGGTGATCTGGAATCTCTTTGCCATTTTGTTGTGATCGCTGGTGCAGCAGATTCAGTAGATTATTGAGGAATATATTAACCCTAATAGTATTTGGATGTTTAGCTACAGTGCCCTTAGATCCATCTAGAAACATATTGAATGGATATTGAAGAGTGGAGAAACAAGAAAAATGAAAAAGAGAGAGAGAGGGGGCCAGCAGGTGGCGTGGTGTTTAAGTTGCTGGACACTCCCACATGGCTGACCACGGTTTGAGTCCCGGACCTGGTGGCTTGCTTTCTCACTTTCCTTCTCGCTGTGTGTCTTTCTCTGGTCAAGTGAAAATAAATAAATGAATGAATGAATAAATAAAAATAAATAAATAACTCTTAAAAAAAGGAAACTTATTAAAAAGAGAGAGAGAGAGAGAAACAACAACAAAGAAAGAGGAAAAAAAGACGGAAAAAGAAAAACAAAAAAATTGTAATTATTGTTTTTCTTTAAAAAAAAAAGCACAAAATAGAAAACCGCGCAGCGCACTTACCCACCGCGTGAACTGACTAGTTCGCAGGAGCCATGAGAAATCTTGTTCTGAAGGCCTCGCCTCTCCTGCCTGTGGGAGGACCAGAGGAGATTATTAACAAGACAAAAGGGGGAGCTGAGAGCAAGAGAAAAACTTTACCTTTAAAAAAATCGTGAAAAGGAAAAATTACAAAAAAATGAGAAGACAGAAGCAGGGAGACACAGAGACAGAGACGCAAAGACAGAGATAAAAGGCCAGAGGGGCTCCCTACCATGCTAGCTTGCTTGCTGAAGGCTGAATTATCAGTAGAAAATCTTTATTTCTCTTGTACCCTGAACTGACTAGTTCGCAGGAGCCATGAGGAATCTTCTTCTGAAGGCCTCGCCTCTCCTGCCACGCTAGCTTGTTTTCTGGAGGCTGAATTATCAGTAGAAAATCTTCATTTCTCTTGTACCCTGAACTGACTAGTTCACAGGAACCCACTTTATTATTTTTTTAAACTTTATTTATTTTATTGTTTATTTTGACCACAGAGGGACAGATAGAGAGAGAGAGAGAGAGGGAGGGAAAGTGACAAAGCAAGCTACCAGGTCCAGGACTTGAACCGTGTTGGCCATGTGGGAGTCCAGCACCCTTAATCACCAAGCCACCTGCCGGCACCCCCATTACTTTATTTATTTATTTTTTTAAACTTTATTTATTTAAATTTGACCCAAGAGGGATGGAATGACAGAGAGAGAGAAAGCAAGAAAGCAAGCCACCAGGTCTGGGATTCGAACCACGATTGGCCATGTGGGAGCCCAGTGCTCTTAACCACCATGTCATCTGCTGGCCCCACTATCACTTTATCTTTAAAAACGGCATTAGGAGGTACATAAAATGATACTCTCTTTTTAATTTGCTGGAGGGTGTGTGTGCTTGCTGGAGAGAGAGGGAAAGTGAGGAAGCACCCTTTACGAGGGATGGTCATACCACAATCTCTTCTCCATCTCTCCTTCCCTCAGGAGTTTGCTTACACATGCATATGTACATGGTGTGTTTTTCAAGCCACTGGGTCTGTGAACCTTGAACCTTGAAGAAAGCCACATGTGATCCAGATGCCTTAACCACCACACCATGAACTAGCCCACGATTTTCATTTTATAGGTATAGGCGTTAATTAAAGAGGGTAAGTAATTTGCCGAAGTCATCCAGCTTATGAATAGAAGAAAAGAGAAACTGTACCTTAGGAATTCTAACTCTATGACTCTAGGGACTAAATTCTTTTTTGTTGTTGTTTAGAGAGATTTTTGTTATAGGGCATGTGTGCTTGCCAGAGAGACAGAGAGAGACACAGACAGAAAGTGAGAAATAATCTCCCAGCGGGGATGGCTGCGCTTCAATCCCTTCTCCATTCTCCTCTCAGGATCTTGGGCATGCACGCACATGCGCCCGGCGTGAGTTTAAGCCACCAGGTCCAGAACTCGAACTGCAGTCAAGTCCAACGACATAGCCATTATGCTAACTGCTGGTCCTCTAGAAGCATTGCTTTAAACCTTTCTGATATTGCTAGTGTAGAGGTTTTTGGCTTTGGGTGTGTGCACTCACCTGGAGAGAGAAAGAGACACAGAGACAGAGAGAGGGAAAGTGAGAAATTCTTTTTTGAGAGGGATGGCCATGCCACAATCCCTTCTCCTTCATTTTTCTCCTGGGATTTGGGTACTTAGACACATGTGCACGGTGTGATTTTCTAGCCACTGGGTCTGGGAAACCATGTGAAAGTTAAGCAAGGTAATCACTATCCCATCTGCCGTCTCCCTTTTTTATTTCATTTGGCTCAGCTAATTAAAAAAAAAAAAAAAAAGAGCCTGGGGCCAGCAGGTGGTGTGGTGGTTAAATTGCTGGACACTCCCACATGACTGACTGGGTCTTGGACCTGGTGGCCTGCTTTCACGCTTTCCTTCTCTCTCTCTCTCCCTGTGTCTCTCTCTGGTCAAATTAAAATAAATACATGAATAAATAAAATTAAATAAATAATTCTTTTAGAAAAAGAGAGAGAAAAAGGAGCCAGCCACAGGATGAAGATTTTTAAAATTACTTATTTAATTAATTTTATTATTATTATTTTAATTTTCTATAGGGCACATGTGCTTGCCAGAGAAAGACAGACAGAGAGAAAGAGAGAGAGAGGAAGTGGGAAAGCAAGCTGCCAGGTCCAGGACTCAAACCATAGTTGACCATGTGGGAGTCCAGTACATTAACCTGCTGACCCAACAGGATGAAATACTCCACTAAAATAATATTTTTTAGAGAGATTTTTGTTCTAGGATGTGTGCACTCATCGGAGAGACAGAGGGAGACAGAGAGACAGAAAGTGAGAAATCACTCCCCAGGGGGGATGGCCATGCCACAACCCTTCTCCTCATTCTGCTCTTGAGATTTGGGGCATGCACACACATGTGCCTGGTGAGTTTTAAGCTGCTAGGTCCAGGTCTCAAACCGCAGTCAATTATGTGGGAGTCCAGCGACGTATCCATTATACCACCTGCTGGTCCCTCCACTAAAGGAATTTTAAGCATGAATTTGAATCCCAAGGAGTCTGGAGAACATTCTGTTTTAGCCTATATTGTATTTTAGGAGCCATGTCCCTTGGTCTCATAATATTATTTTGTAAAATGCTATTAAGAGATCTCCTTGGAACCAGCAGGTGGTGTAGTGGTTAAGATGCTGGACATGGTCAGCCCCATGTCAAGTCCCGGATTCGGTGGCTTGAAATTCATGCTGGGCGCATGTGTGGGTGTGGCCAAAATCCTATGAGGAGAATGAAGGAGAAGGGATTGCAATATGGCCATCCCCCTTGGGGGGTGAGGGTGGTGGGGGTGGATTTCTCGCTTTCTGTATCTCTGTCTCTCTCTTTCTCTTCATTGAGCATATACATCCTATAGCAAAAATCTATTTAAAAAGAGTCCTTCTCGGGGCCACCAGTTGATGTGGTGGTTAAGGTGTTGAATTCTCACATGGCTGACCGCAGTTCAAGTCCTGGATCCAAAAGCTTGAAAATCATGCCGGGAGCATGTGCTTGTGTGTATCTAAAACTGCAAAGGAGAATAGAGGAGAAAGGATTGTGGACTGGCCATCCCCATGGGGATTGATTTCTCACTTTCCTTCTCTGTTTTCTCTCTATGTCTCTATGACAAGTACACATAACATATGGCAAGAAAAACAGAGTCCTCCTCTACATCAGAACCAAATATATTAATGCAACATCCACACAGCCTCCCTCTTTAACCGTCTAGAATTTCAGACACCTACACTCTCTCCTGTGGCCTTTGACCTCTCTTTGTGTTGATTTCCTTTAGCCAATAAAAATGTCCAAATCTCTTCCTGAAACAAACAAACAAACAAACAAACAAACAAAAACCTTGGGGGCTGGCAGGTGACAAGATAGTTAAAGGCACTGGATTCTCACATGACCAACTGCAGTTCAAGTCCTGGACCTGGCAGCTTGCTTTCTTGGTTTCCCTTTCTTTCTTTGTCTGTCTCTGGTCAAATTAAAGAAATAATAATAATAAATGGAATTAAAAATAAATAAATATGCTTAAAAAAAGGAACTTTCCCTAATCTTAATCTTACTTTTGTCCCAAGTAGTCTTTTTTTTTTTTTTTTTTTTTTTTCAGCTTGCCAAAAGGTGTGCTCTCACTGGAGAGGGAAAGAGAGAGAAAGTGAGAAAGCACTCCTAAAAGGATATGATCACACCACACTCCCTTCTCCTCCATTCTCCTGTCAGGATATTGGGCGTGCATGCACACATACCTGGCATATTTTTCTTTTTTTTTTTTTTTTTTCTTTTTTTGGAGAGGCTTTTGCTATAGGGCACGTGCGCTTGCCAGACAGACAGAGAGAGACAGAGAGACAGAAAGCAAGAAATCACCCCCCAGGGGGTGATGGCCACGCCGCAATCCCTTCTCCTCCATTCTCCTCTCGGGATCTTGGGTACGCATGCACACGCGCCCAGCGTTGAGTTTAAGCCACCAGGTCCGGGACGTGAACCGCAGTTGGCTACGTGGGAGTCCAGCGACATAGCCATTACGCTAACTGCTGGTCCCTAAAAAGACATTTCTGAGACAACAGGAGAAATTTAAATATAGATAGAATGGGTATAGTTTTTAAAAACAGATTTAAAAAACATTAGAAAGGAAAAGATAAGGAAGTCATAAAAGTACCATTATATAAATAGGCATAGTTGAGGTTCCTTAAGATAAAAAATAACAGAAAAAATTAAAAGATGTATAGAATCTGGGCCAACAAGTGGCATAGTGGTTAACATGCTGGACTCCCACATGACCAACCATGATTTGAGTCCTGGACCTGGTGACTTGAAACTCTCTCTCTCTCAAAAAAAAAAAGTGTGTGTGTGTGTATGTGTGTGTGTGTGTGTGTGTGTGTGTGTATATATATAAATATGCATAATGGGAAATGTCTTGGGCCTTGGTTCTTAACTCAGAGATCCTAAACTTTTGTACTTTTTGAGGTGCTAGGAGAATCTTTTTTTTTTTTTCCTTCAAGGTTTTAAACATTATTTATTCATTTATTTTACTTTGACCAGGCTGGGGGAGGGGAGAGGGGAAGTAAGCCACCAAGTCCTGAACTTGAACCATGGTCGGCCAGGTAGGAATGTCTAGTGCCCTAACCATACTACCTGCTGGCCCCGGGAAAGGTCAGTTTGACTATTTCAGGTGGCATGGTGGTTAAGGCACCTGGATCCCACAAGCCCAACTGCAGTTCCAGTCCTTGACCCAGTAGCTTGAAAACACGCCAGGCACATGAGCATGCATGCCCCAAATCCAAAGAATGGTGATGGGATTGATCATGGCCATCTCTAAGAGGGGCTGATTTCTCACTGTCTCCAAGGAACACACAAACCCACAGCAATAAAAAAAAAAAAAATTAAAAAAAAGCAGCACCACCCTGTGAAAAAAAAATCTAAACTAAATGTTAGCTTATGCAAAAGTATCTTAGGGTATTCTGGACTTTTCAAGCTTACAAAATGAGTATAAAAACATACTTTTATTTAGAACTGCTTTCTCTTGAATTCTGCATGGGCAGCTTCTCATCTTCCCAGGTCGTGGGCCCTGCATTACATCTTCATGTATCCCTAGGGAAGGCCCTAGGGTGGGTGGAGGCTCATTGCCAATGGCTGCAGTGGCTAGTCAGAGCCCCAGGACAGAGACCCGTAGGAGAGCTGAGCTCTCCAAGCCCCTGATTCCCGACTCCTTGATGCTTCTAGCACTTCTCCCTCCTTCCCAGCTCCAGTTCACTAGCTGAGGGCCAGGAGAACCTGTGTAAGGAGAGGCTGTGCCAGAGTAAAGGGGCCCTGAGAACATGGGAGTGCAGTGGGGCAAGGCTTGCTTGGACATAGTTCTGCACTCGGGATTGAGGCAGGAGACATTAACTGTGTGGCCTTGGCCAAATCACGAACGTTCTCTGGGCCTCTATCCTGCAGCTCAAGAAATCCTTTGCAGATAAGCCCCCTTGACCTGCCTCCCTAATCTGCTATCATGAAAGACACAGCCTGACACCTGAAGGGTCAGGTGAGTGCTTGACCAGGGCGCTCTCATCCTCTTCATTTATTAAGTCCAGTGGAGGGTTGGGCCCCACAGCACAGCGGTTAAGGGAGTCAGACCCCATGCAGCCGATCATAGTTCAAATCTCAGCCTCAGAGGCTAAGCCAGGAGGGAGCAAGTGTGAGCCCAGGACTATGGTGGGAAGGAAACACGAGGAAAGAAGACTGCATGGGATCACAAGGATGAAGCTGAGGGTTTATCTCTCACTGCAGCACACATTACGCTCCAAGAGTAAAAGTCAATCAATCCAGTGGCCTTCATTCCACCCCTCAGCTCCCTGGTGCTCTGGCAGTGGCCTCCCCCTTTCTGAAGCCTGCTGGGAGCCCTGGTTGGTCTGTTTGACAGTCCAGCTGTTAAAAGCAAAGTTGGGCCAGCAGGTAGCATGGTGATTAAGGGCGTTGGACTCCCACATGGCCGGTCGTAATTCAAGTCCTGGACCTGGCAGCTTGCTTTCTCACTCTGTCTCTCTCTGGTAAAATTAAAATAAAAAATTAAATAATTCTTTAAAAAAATAAAAGGACAGATGAAGGGACCAGCTGGTGGTATAATGGTTACATTGTTCGACTCCCATATAGTTGACCATGGTTTGAGTCCTGGATCCATCGACTTAAAACTCACACCAGGCACGTGTGTGTGTGTCCCAAATCCCAAGAGAATGGAAAGGATTGTGGGGTGATTAGCACATGCGCCCTATAGCAAAAATCTCCTGATATGGCACTGGTGAATCAGCACCTGGGCATGGTGGAAGGACTTGGCCAGGCCCACCTTGAAGACCGGGTCTGCAGGCGCCTCTCCAAGAAATCCTCGATCTTCAGGCCCAGGATGTAATCCGGTTTCACTTTGCTCTCATCCAGAGCACCCTAATGCGCATGAGGCGCTGTAGCAGGGCGTTGCCTTGGAACAGACGCCGAGGGTCCTTCACGTCCAGCGACAGCAGCTGGCGGGCAGCCTTGCAGATCTTGGCCAGAGTAAATTTGACTCTCCACACCTCGCGTTCCTTCCGGAGCCCATACTCGCTGATCAGCTTCAGCTCTTGGTCAAGGCGAGATTTCCCGAAGGGTCTCTGCGGGGGTCACATAGGTTTTGTGACAAACCCAGTTGCGGAAGCCCAGGCACCGGCAAAGAGCGAGAATCTTTTGTTTTGATGGTGTGACTCTTGGGCAGGCCCCTTGATGGCTTGAAGGTGGGGCTTGGTGACCAGAATGACCAGAACTTGATTAAAATCCTGGATTATCGTTCTCCCCTACTCCAACCTCCTGGGAAAGGAGAGGAATTGGCGACTGAGTTAATAATTATCATGCCTACACAACCCCCCCATAAAAAGCCCTAAGGAGGGACCAGCAGATGGCATAATGGTTTACATTATGGACGCCCATGGAGTTGGCTGTGGTTCGGTCCGGACCTTGCAGCTTGAAACTCATGCCGAGTGCATGTGCGTGCGTGCCTGTGATCCCAAGAGATGAATGGAGGAGAAGCGATTGCAGCATAGCCATTCCCCCCAGGTGTGATTTCTCGCTTTCTCTCTCTCTGTCTCTCTGAAGAGCACACACACCCTTTAGCAAAAATCAATGTCTCTAAAATAAAAAATTAAAAAAGCCATAAAGGAAGGGGTTCAGAGAGAGCTTCCATGTTTGTGAACACAGCCACGTGCTGGGAGAGGGGCACATCCCATATCCACAGGACAGAAGCCCCTGTGCACTGAATCTTCCAGACCCCATGAATTTTCCAGACCTCGTGAATCTTCCAGACGTTATGAATCCCCCAGACCTCTTTATCTGGCTGTTCATTTGTATCCTTTACAATGTCCTTTATAATAACTTGGTAAAGATAAGTAAAGCATATTCTGAGTTCTGTGAGCCATTCTAGCAAATTATCAAATCTCAAGAGGGGGGTCATGGGAGTCCCTGATTTATAGCCAGTTGGTTAGAAGTATAGGAGGCCTGAGCTTGTGTTTGAAGCAAATGCATTCTTGTGGGACTGAGACTAATATGTGAAGCCCAAACTAACTCAGGGTAGTTAGTATCAAAATTGAATTGTTGAGCACTCAGTTGGGGCTCAGAGAATGAGATAATTGTCTATCAAAGTCAGAAAACACCCCAGAGAGAACATAAAAATGATATATGTGTCAGTCATAAAAACAACATCTTAATGAATACAGAAATACTAGAGGGAGTCCCATGAAGATCACAAGTAGACAAAAGATGCTTTGGGGCCAGCAGGTGGTGTGGTGGCTGGGGGCACTGGATTCCCACATGACAGACTGAGGTTCAAGTCCCGGACCTGGCAGCTTGCTTTCTCACTTTTTTTTTTTTTTTTTTTCTCTCTCTGTCCCTCTCTGGTCAAATCAAAATAAACAAATAAGTGAAGTTGGGTAAAATGACTCTTTTTTTTTTTTTTTTTTTTTTGAGAGGTTTTTGCTATAGGGCACGTGCACTTGCCAGATAGACAGAGACAGAGAGACAGAAAGCAGGAAATCACCCCCCCGGGGGGGATGGCCATGCCGCAATCCCTTCTCCTCCATTCTCCTCTCGGGATCTTGGGTACGCACGCACACGCGCCCGGTGTGAGTTTAAGCCTCCGGGTCCAGGACTCGAACCGCGGTCGACTACGTGGGAGTCCAGCGACATAGCCACTACACTAACTGCTGGCCCCGGTAAAATAAATCTTTAAAAAAAAAAGATGCCTCTTATCCCCTTATCCAGTAATACTTAACAATGCATTTGAGACATTAGCCAATCAATCAGACAAGAAACCAATTCTAATAATTTAATTTTGCATAATAGTTGGTAGGAAAAAAATTTAAATCTCTATTTGTAGATTACATGATGACATCTGACAAGATAATTCAATGTAAAAACAGAATAAAATAATTTTGTAAGATTAGAAGAATAAAACCTCAACATATAACTATCAAGAACTTAATTTATACAAAAAATAACTAGAAAACTATGGAAAACAGTATGACAGTTTTAGTAAATTAAAAATAGAATTGGGGGCTGGCAGGCAGCATGGTGGTTAAAGGTGCTGGATTCCCACATGGCCGACTGTGGTTCGAGTCCCAGACCTGGCGGCTTGCTTTCTCACTTTCTCTCTCTCTCACTCTGTCCCTCTCTGGTCAAAAATTGAAATAAATGGGACCAGCAGTTAGCGTAATGGCTATGTTGCTGGACTCCCATGTAGTCGACCGTGATTCGAGTCCTGGACCTGGCGGCTTAAACTCACGCTGGATGCGTGTGCGTGTGTGCCCAAGATCTCGAGAGGAGAATGGAGGAGAAGGAATTGCAGCGTGGCCATCCCCCGTGGGCGGTGGTTTTCTGCTTTCTGTCTCTGTCTCTCTCTGTCTTTCTGGCGAGCGCACGTGCCCTATAGCAAAAACCTCTCCCAAAAAAAGAAGAAAAAATTGAAATAAATAAATGAGTAAAGTTAAATAAAATAATTCTTTAAAAAAATAGAATTGGTGGGCCAACAGATGGCATGGTGGACTGCAGTTTAGGTCTTGGACCTTGTGGCTTGCTTTTTCACTTTCCCTGTTTCTCTCTTTCTCTCTGTTGAGCTTACTTGCCTTGTAGAAAAATTGTGGAAAAAAAATTAATTAAATTAAATAAATATTGGGACTGGCAGTTGGTATAATGGCTATGTTGCTGGACTCCCATGTAGTCAACCGCGGTTCAAGTCTTGGACCTGGTGGCTTAAACTCATGCTGGGCATGTGTACGTGCATGCCCAGGATCTCAAGAAGAGAATGGAAGAGAAGGGATTGTGGTATGGCCATTCCCACTGGGGAGTGATTTCTCGCTTTCTGTCTCTCTCTGTCTTTCTGGTGAGCACATGTGCCCTATAGCAAAAACCTTGCAAAAAAAATTTAAATAAAATTTTTTAAAAGATAGAATTACTTGGGGCCAGCCGGTGGCATGGTGGTTAAGGTGTTGTGCTTCCATATGGAAAACTGCGGTTCAAGTCCTGGACTTGGCAGCTTGCTTTCTTACTTTCCCTCTCTTTCATTATCTTTCTCCGGTGAGTGCACATGCCCTGTGGCATATTTAAAAATAGTAATAATGGGACCAGCAGATAGCACAATGGTTACATCACTGGACTCTCACATGGCTGGCCATGTTTTGAGTCCCAGACCTGGTGATTTGAAACTCACGCCGGTGCATGTGTGAGTATGCCCAAGATTTCAGGAGGAGGATGGAGGAGAGGGGATTGCGGCATGGCCATCCCCCTGGAGCAGATGATTTCTTGCTTTTTGTCTGTCTCTCTCTGTGTCTTGTCCTATAGCAGGCACACTTGCCCTATAGCAAAATCTCTAAAGAAAATAATAATAATTAATCAAATTAAATAAATAATTCTAAATTTAAATAAAAACCGTATTGGGAACCAGCAGTTAGCGTAATGGCTATGTCGCTGGACTCCCACATAGTCGACTGCGGTTCATGTCCCGGACCCGGTGGCTTAAAACTCACGCCGGGCGCGTGTGCGTGCGTGCCCAAGATCCTGAGAAGAGAATGGAGGAGAAGGGATTGCATCGTGACCATCCCCCCTGGGGGGTGATTTCTTGCTTTCTGTCTCTATGTCTCTGTCTGTCTGTCTGGCAAGTGCACGCGTCCTATAGCAAAAACCTCTCCAAAAAAAAAACAAAACAGAACAAAAAAAAAAAAACCGTATTGGGGGGCCAACAGGTGACAAGGCAATGGACTTCCATATAGCTGACTGTGGTTCGAGTTCCACAGCTAGCAGCTTGCTTTCTCACTTTCTGTCTCTCTCTTTCTCTCTGTCTCTCTCTGGTGAGCACAGATGCCCTGTAGCAAAATTAGGGACATAAAAGATAAATAAAATAAAATAAAAAATTATTTTTTAAAAATAGAATTAAGGGCTGGGAACCAGCAGTTAGCGTAATGGCTATGTCGCTGGACTCCCACGTAGTCGACCACGGTTCGCGTCTTGGACCCGGTGGCTTAAAACTCACGCCGGGCGCGTGTGCGTGCGTGCCCAAGATCCCAAGAGGAGAATGGAGGAGAAGGGATTGCGGCGTGACCATCCCCCCTGGGGGGTGATTTCTCGCTTTCTGTCTCTATGTCTCTGTCTGTCTGTCTGGCAAGTGCACGCGCCCTATAGCAAAAACCTCTCCAAAAAAAAACAAAACAGAACAAAAAAAAAAACCATATTGGGGGGGCCAACAGGTGACAAGGCAATGGACTTCCATATAGCTGACTGTGGTTCGAGTTCCACAGCTAGCAGCTTGCTTTCTCACTTTCTGTCTCTCTCTTTCTCTCTGTCTCTCTCTGGTGAGCACAGATGCCCTGTAGCAAAATTAGGGGCATAAAAGATAAATAAAATAAAATAAAAAATTATTTTTTAAAAATAGAATTAAGGGCTGGGAACCAGCAGTTAGCGTAATGGCTATGTCGCTGGACTCCCACGTAGTCGACCGCGGTTCGCGTCTCGGACCCGGTGGCTTACAACTCACGCCGGGCGCGTGTGCGTGCGTGCCCAAGATCCCAAGAGGAGAATGGAGGAGAAGGGATTGTGGCGTGACCATCCCCCCTGGGGGGTGATTTCTCGCTTTCTGTCTCTATGTCTCTGTCTGTCTGTCTGGCAAGTGCACGCGCCCTATAGCAAAAACCTCTCCAAAAAAAAACAAAAACAGAACAAAAAAAAAAAAACCGTATTGGGGGGCCAACAGGTGACAAGGCAATGGACTTCCATATAGCTGACTGTGGTTCGAGTTCCACAGCTAGCAGCTTGCTTTCTCACTTTCTGTCTCTCTCTTTCTCTCTGTCTCTCTCTGGTGAGCACAGATGCCCTGTAGCAAAATTAGGGACATAAAAGATAAATAAAATAAAATAAAAAATTATTTTTTAAAAATAGAATTAAGGGCTCGGAACCAGCAGTTAGCGTAATGGCTATGTCGCTGGACTCCCACGTAGTCGACCACGGTTCGCGTCTCGGACCCGGTGGCTTACAACTCACGCCGGGCGCGTGTGCGTGCGTGCCCAAGATCCCAAGAGGAGAATGGAGGAGAAGGGATTGCGGCGTGACCATCCCCCCTGGGGGGTGATTTCTCGCTTTCTGTCTCTATGTCTCTCTCTGTCTGTCTGGTGAGCGCACGCGCCCTATAGCGAAAAACCTCTCCAAAAAAAAGAAAAAAAAAAAAAATAGAATTAAGGGCCGGGCCAGCCAGTGGCCTGGTGGTTAAGGCGGCTAGATCACACATGGCTGACCCTGTGTTTCAAGCTCTGGACCTGGTGGCTTGAGAAACATCCAAAAGGATGGAGAGATGGAGGAGAGGAGATTACAGTGTGGCCATGCCCCATGAGGAGTGCTTTCTTGCTTGCTCTCTCTTTCTGTGTCTCTTCCTGGTGAGTGAATGTACCTTCTGCTAGAGACGGAGATAGAGCCTTGATGGCATCGTCTGTAGTAGACTGCACTGCAGTCCTGGAAGCCACAGGCTGATCGCTGGTTCAGACTCTTGTCCCAGTAGATCTGAAACATGTTGGGTGTGCGGGCATGTGCCCGAGATCTTGACCAGTTAGAGGGCTGGAGAAAGGGGATCACAGTGTGGTGAGAGACCATGTGGAGCGTATTAATTTTCTCTCTCTCTCTCCCTAAGGCCCATGCATGTGCTCTCTATCATGAATAAAATAAATACATTATAAAAAATTAAGCTGGACTGGCTCCATGATACAGTGGTAATATGCTGCTTGAGAGAAGCTGGACCCCACGTGGTGACCATGGTTGATATTCTCTGCCTAATGAGCCTGAAAAATGCTGGGTGTGCACATGTGTGCCCAGGATCTGATGGGCCGGAGAACTGAAGGAAGGAAATTTTGGTGTGACCAGATCTTGTGGAGGGTGCTCCTCTCTGTCCTGCTCTCGCTGTCTCACTGTCACATGTGTGTGCACCCAATCTATCAGGAATAAAGAACAGAAACTTAGGCAAGGTGACTGCAGATGACACGAGGTCATCCTGCTCCTGTGAGCATAGAATGCAGCTGACCACTGCCGTATAAGACTCCATGCTATCCCCCAGGCTGGTCACCACTTTTGCCTTTGAAATTATCCTAAAATCTGTAAGATAGCCCTCAGCACCCATTATTCAGGGCAATGTAGTAATCATAGCACTTGGGTGGGTGATCATCCTAACCATGGCCCAGATAAACCCTTGCTTTATTTATTTTGCCTCAGCATTTCTCTTAGTTTGGCACTCGCTTCCAGGAATTCTCACTAAAAAGTTGCCTATCCCCATATACAAAACAATTTCTACAGTGTTACTCATGGTGGCATTACTTGTACTACAAAAGTATTGAAAACAGTTTAAGTATCCATGCATACATAACAGGCTAATAAGTTATGGTGCAATTACATGAAGAGAGAAAGAGAGAAAGCACCCCCCAAGGGGAATGACCATGCTGCGATCCCTTCTCTTTCACTCTTCTCTTGGAAATTTGGACAAACACACACATGCCTCATGTGTTTTTATAAGCCTCCAGGTCTGGGACTTGAACCATGCTGTGGGCCATGTGGGATCCGACTGTCTTAGCTACCATTCCACCTGACTGGCCCATGTGTGGTGTTATGGTAGGGTTTTGTCATGTCCTGAGCTCCCTGGCTTAGAACATGGAGCTTAGACTCTGGAGAGTCTGAAACTACAGATCTATACCACCATTCCCAGGTTTTATGGTTGAGTAGGAATCAAATTTGGCTTCCCATGCAGCCTCAGTTTGTCTAAAAGTAGCATCCAGTGCATAATAACACATCTGAACTGGAAAGTTTTTTCTTACCGAAGAATATCAACTAAGGGGGCTAACAGGTGGCGTGGTGGTTAAGGCACTGAACTCCCACATGGCTGGTGGTGGTTTGAATCCTGAACCAGTGTCTTACTTTCTCACTTTCTCTCTCTCTATCTCTTTGGTGAGTGCACATGTCCTAGAGAAAACTAAAAAAAAAAAAAAAGAATGTGGGGATCAGCAGGTGGCATGGTCACTAAGGCACTGGACACTCCCCACATGGCCAAGCATGGTTCGAGTCCCAGACCTAGTGATTTGTTTTCCCACTTTCTTTCTCTCTCTTTATCTCTCTCTCTAGTCAAATTAAAATAAATGAAATAATAAATAAAATTAATTAAATAATTCTTTTTAAAAAATTGTGACCAGGGAATAGTGTAATGGCTATGACATTGGACTCCCACATTGTCAATTGCAGTTTAAGTCCCGGACCTGTTGGCTTCAAATTCAGGCTATGCATGTATGCATGTGTATCCAGAATCCTGAGGGGAGAATAGAGGAGAAGGGACTGCGGCATGACCATCCCCCATGGGGTGTGATTTCTTGCTTTCTATCTCTGTCTCTCGGGTGAGCACACTTGCCCTATACCAAAAATTTCTCCCAATATTAATAATAATAAATAAAATATATAATTCTTAAAAAAGAAGAATATTGGGGACCAGCAGTTAGCGTAATGGCTATGTCGCTAGACTCCCACATAGTCGACCGCAGTTTGCGTCTCAGACTCGGTGGCTTAAAACTCACGCCGGGCGCGTGTGCGTGCGTCCCCAAGATCCTGAGAGGAGAATGGAGGAGAAGGGATTGCGGCGTGACCATCCCCCCTGGGGGGTGATTTCTCACTTTCTGTCTCTCTGTCTCTCTCTGTCTGTCTGGCAAGCGCATGCGCCCTATAGCAAAAACCTCTCCAAAAAAAAAAAAAAGAAAAAAAAAAGAAGAAGAATATCAGCTAATAGATGAAAAAGTAATAACAGAAAAAAAAGAATTAGAAAATCATATTTGGCAACCATCAATGTATAATTGATCAAGGCAAGGATCATTAACGAACACTAATACCATTAGATGAATGTCAAGGAACAGAATAGTCACAAAGTATCAAAATATCAACTCTTAGATTATTTATTCACTTATCCTTTAATTGCGAAAGGGCACATGAATTTTCCAGAGGGACAGAGAGAAGCAGAGAGAGAGTGTGTAAGAAAGCACCCCAGTGATGTGTGGTTATGCCACAGTCCCTTTTCTTCCATTTCTCCATCTTGTCAGGGTTTGGGGCATGCAAGCAAATATGCTTGGTGTGTTTTTCAAGCTGTAGGGTCCAGGACCCAAACTGTACAGTTGGTCATGTGGGATCCAGTCCTCTTAACCATTATACCACAGCGGCTGGTCCAATTCTCAGATTATGTATAAATGTCACAAGTGAAAGCATATATTTAGTAATAGAGAGAACCGATGCAGACTGCATGACCCATGTGACCAAAGAAAACATCACTACTGAGGAGAAAATTATATTAGAGGCTCCTGATGGGATCTGATAGGAAATATGAGGAGACTTAAAAAAATCATAGAAAGGGAAGCAACAGTTAGGGTAATGGCTATGTCGCTGGACTCTCACGTAGTCGACCGCGGTTCGCGTCTTGGACCCGGTGGCTTACAACTCACGCCGGGCACGTGTGCGTGCATGCCCAAGATCCTGAGAGGAGAATGGAGGAGAAGGGATTGCGGCGTGACCATCCCCCCTGGGGGGTGATTTTTCGCTTTCTGTCTCTATGTCTCTCTCTGTCTGTCTGGCGAGCGCACGCGCCCTGTAGCGAAAAAACCTCTCCAAAAAAAAAAAAAAATCATAGAAAAATGGAACCAGCAGTTAGCGTAATGGCTATGTCGCTGGACTCCTATGCAGTCGACTGTGGTTCAAGTCCCAGACCTGGTGGCTTAAACTCATGCTGGGCGCGTGTGCGTGCGTGCCCTAGATCCCGAGAGGAGAATGGAGGAGAAGGGATTGTGGTGTGGCCATCCCCCCTGGGGGGGTGATTTCTTGCTTTCTGTGTCTCTGTCTCTCTCTGTGTTTCTGGTGAGCGCACGCACCCTATAGCAAAAACCTCTTCAAAAAAAAAAAAATCATAGAAAAATGGAATTAAAGTGTGAGTTTATTTTGGTGTAAAAATGCAAATTTGAACCTGATGGTGTGTGCATGTGTGTGTGTCCCAAATCCTGAGATGAGGAGTAAAAGAGAAGGGATTGCAGCGTGGTCGTCCCTCCAGGAAGGTGCTTTCTCACTTTCTCTAATGAGTGCATGTGCTCTGTAGCAAGTTTAAAAAAATTGAAACTGATGCATAATTTTTTCATGGTATGTATTTTTCATGAATTTTTCGAAGATCCCTCATTATCTTTTAAGTATTCTTTTGCTATATATCACTTCTGATAGACAGCCTGTGTACACACATGACAGGGAGAAAGAAAGAGAGAGAAAGCACCTTTGACAGAGTCTCACCCCACAATACCCCTTCTCCAGCTCCTCAGGATTCTAGGTACCAGCGTGTGCTCGCCATATTTTCGGGACAACCTAGTCTTGGCTCCCAGCCTTGTAGGACTCTTGTGTTATTGCACTGCAGTGGGCCTCTTTGTCTAAAATTTAAATCTAAATGTTAAGAAGGTCCAGTTAGTGGTGACATGGTGGTTATGGTGGCTGGATACCACATGACCAATGGTGTTCTTCAAGTCCTAGACCCAGAGGTTTGAAAAAACATGCCAGGTACATATTCCTGTGTGCCCAAAATCTTGAAAGGAGAAATGGAGAAGAGATTGTATATGACCATTCCCCCTTGTAGGGGTACTGTCTCAGCTTTCCTCTTTTTCTGTCTCTTTCCAGCAAGTGCATATACACTTCAGCAAATATTTTTAAAAAATGAAAAAAGTGAGGAGTTAGAAGCATCAACTGCGAGGATGGTGGTCACCAGGTCCGCCCGTTCTCAGGCTGCGAGGCACGCCATGTCACCTACACGCTGCCAGCAGAAGCGTACTGCTAAGGGGATTCCAGCACATCCAGAAAGCAAGAAGGAATCTGGGTCTAATGACCCAACCATGGCTGAACCACAAACAGCTGGGAAACAAAGTTCAATCCCGAGAGCTCCTAAGAGCAGAAACAAGAACAGAACTACAGGCTCATTGTCAGAGATGACTGAACCGTGTACTAATGGAGAGACCTCTGAAGCTGAGTCAAATTGTTCTGTGTCTGAGCCCCAGGATTCTATTTTCAGAGTAACAAAGAGAAGGCAGATCTTAATTGCATGTACCCCAAAGTCCAAAATTAGGAAAAGACTGAAAATAACTCCAATAAATGAGTCTCATACTGAAGAAGTTGTTTCTGAAACAGAATCTCAGGTTTCAGGTATTTCTAGAATTGTGTCTTCCCCAGAAATAACTACAATAACCAGAAGGAGTAAGGCTAAATCTCTAACAGAACCAAGCCAAGAATCATATACAGAAGCTGTTTCCGACACCAAGATAGTCCTCATGCTCAGACAGTTCATTTTCTGCCGTTGCAGCTAGGAGAAGAACCAGGAATATGCAAAGGAAATCACAAGCACACACCAAAAAGAAAGATGCTGGGACCAGCAGTTAGCGTAATGGCTATGTCACTGGACTCCCACGTAGTCGACTGCGGTTCGCGTCCCGGACCTGGTGGCTTAAAACTCACGCCAGGCATGTGTGCGTGCGTGCCCAATCCTGAGAGGAGAACGGAGGAGAAGGGATTGTGGCGTGACCATCCCCCCGGGGGGTGATTTCTCACTTTCTGTCTCTCTGTCTCTCTCTGTCTGTCTGGCGAGCGCATGCGCCCTATAGCGAAAACCTCTCCAAAAAAAAAAAAAAAAAAAGAAAAAAGAAAGAAAGATGCTAATATTTTACCAAGAAATCAAAAGCATATCACGGATACAACTGTGAGTTCAGAGGATTCAAACACCAGAGAGACTTCTGATTTACAAGCAAAATCTCTTTCTCAGATAAGTAAGTCAGATATTTATTATAATGAAATTTGTGATACTGATAGTGATTCCTCCCACTCGGAAAAAATACCAGCAATGCAAAAACATCAATTTTTTAATGTAAAAGAGGAAATATAGACAAGTGTGGCATCTTTTAAAGAAATAAAAAAGCAGAATTTGGATGAAGAGGCCAATGGAGTAACAGATGAGGAGAAAGAAATTAATGAGGAAAGTTCTCAGTTGAAGTGTCTTTCTGAGCTTCAGGGCACTAGCATTCAGCAGTGAGCTTCTGAAAGGTATCAACTCCCCAAAAGAACGAAACTACAGGGGACCAGCAGTTAGCGTAATGGCTATGTCACTGGACTCTCATGTAGTCAACCTCAGTTTGCATCCCGGACCCGGTGGCTAAAAACTTACTCTGGATGCGTGTGCGTGCACGCCCAAGATCCCGAGAGGAGAATGGAGGAGAAGGGATTGCGGCGTGGCCATCCCCCCTGGGGGGGTGATTTCTCGCTTTCTGTCTTTCTGTCTCTCTCTATCTGGCTGTCGAGAGTCCTCAAATCTGAACTGTGAGGCTATAATGAAATCATTAGCACAAACATTTGTGGTTGTGGAAGTGGACAGATGGGATGAGGAGAGAAAGAGCACTATACAAAATGATTTGACAAAGTTCGGTGACTGTGGTGATGATGATAATGAAAACTCCACAATTATCAGTGTCAGCGAAGACCACGGCGAAGGGAATGTAGATGCTGAGTGTGCTACCACACTATACAAATCTGAGATCAACACATGTCAGGATAAGGATGATTCTGTTTTATGAGTTCTCGGCAGTGATGAAAGCCAGCAATCTGAACACAATGAGGATGAAGAGGACACGTTGTGTTTTCTTGAAGATAGTGGCCAAAAGGAGGGAGTCTTTAAGTGGACACTCAGGAAATATGTCACATGACAATGCATTGTTTGTAATTGACACAACTCCTGGATTGAGTTCTGATAAAAATTTTTACTTGGAAGAGGAAGAAAAGGCAACTGAGAGTGCCACTGATGAAGAGGAGGAAGAGGATGAAAAAAGTGAAGAACCATCAGACCTTGACAGAAGTAAAGATGAGGTTAGTGATGATGAAGATGACTTACTAAATAACACAAAGTCTAAACTTCTGAAGTTGACAAGCAGCAGCATAGACCCTGGTCTGAGTGTCAAGCAGTTGGGTGGTTTATATATTAATTTCAGTGCAGACAAACTACAGTCTAAGAAGAGAACCCTAACACAGATCAAGGAGAAGAGGAAAAATGCACTTCTGCAGAAAGCCATCATTACCCCTGATTTTGAAAAAAATTTCTATGTCCCACCATAGAGTGAATCAAAGCATCAACTTCAGAAAAAATGCAGAAAGGAGCGACAAAAAATAGCTGGTGATGGCTGGTTTGGTATGAAAGCTCCAGAATTCACAGATGACCTGGTAAATGATCTCAAAGCACTGAAGATGAAAGCAAGCTTGGACCCAAAGAGGTTTTATAAGAAAAATGATAGAGATGGCTTCCCCAAGTACTTCCAGATTAGAACCATTGTTGATAATCCAGCTGACTTCTATATTCATGAGTTCCCAAGAAGCAAAGGAAAAGAACTATTGTGGAAGAACTGCTGGCTGATTCTGAGTTCAGAAGATACAACTCAAGGAAGTATGCACAGGTCATGCCTGAAAAAGCAGCAAATGCAGCAGGAAAAAAATTGTGAAAAAGAAATTTTGCAATTAAGATTCACCAAGCAAACCATAATATTTTATAAGTCCTGGTTACTAAAATTGTTTTGAAAACTAACACCATCACAAAAATTAATATAGCCTGGCCCTGTTTTTATAGGATTTCTGTTTGGAAGAAGTAGATTTGAGAGTCAGTTACATGCCCTTTAGAATAAAAATAGATGCGCAGGGACCACCAAAAAAAAGAAAAAGAAAAAGAAAAAAAGTAGACTTTTCAAAAATGAGTGCGATGAAATTAAAAAAGTGGAGGATTGCTCTAGAATTAAAGAAGATAGATAGATAGATAGATAGATAAATAAATAAATAAATAAATAAAAACAGGAGCCAGCAAGTGGCATGGTGGTTAAAACTGTAAGGAATGGGCTGACATGCGAGAAAATAGAAATGTAGAGCATTTATTGTGAGCGCTCCTGGGCGAGGTTCACTGGTCTGACAGAGAAAGAGAGAGGCGAAGATGGGCCAGAGAAGTCGTGCCCTAGGGCGGGGTTTAGCGATTTTTATAAGGGTATAGGGAGGAGTGTCTTAGTAGAAACAGTCCATGTATGGTAAAGATTTAGGGGGAGAGCAAACTACTGTGCCATGTAAGGTCTGGTGCCATGTGCAGAGTAGAACCCCATGTGCAGAGTAGAGCCTCATGTGCTACATCCGAGTTAGATCCAGGTGCAGCACAGGTCTGATGACAGACTAGATCCAGGTTGCATCAGCTGACTGAGGCGTGGCATTCAACCCCCAAGCTGCCCAGGCTTCCAGCCTAACCTCCTGACTGTTTTGGTGTTAAAGGACGCCATTTAATCATTAACTACTTCCTGCTGAGTTCAGGGGAAGAGGGGAAGTCAGGAACCCCAGGGACTCGGTGGGAACTTGTGTGTAGGGTTGGAGGAACATTTGGTTGACAGCCATCTGGGAAAGTTTTTGAATTTGGCTTTGGAGGAACCTGGTATAAACATGGTGTAAACATGAAGAGAAGGCAGATGAGAATTAATGGTCTAGACTCAAAAACAGGCTGTAAACATGAAGAGAAGGCAGATGAGAATTAATGGTCTTAAAATAGGGGCAATCCAGGTGTTGAAGATAGATTGACACCAGTCTGGGAAAAGAAGTGGGCTGGTAGGCAGAGTGTGAAATGGAGTTTTCCCAGGTGAAAGCAAATAGGAAGTAGGAACCTGAGTGGAAGAGGATGGTGAAAAAGGCATCCTTGAGGTCAAGGACTGTGAAGTGAGTGGTGTTTGGTGGAATGTGGGACAGGAGGGTGTATGGGTTGGGGACCACCAGATGTAGAGGAATGATCACCTCACTGATGAGGCGGAGGTCCGGAACTAGGCAATAGGCCCCCAATGGCTTGTGGGCTGGGAAGATAAGAGTGCTACCAGGGCCTGGGTTTGGAGTGCCACCTTGTGCTGAAGGCAGGCTTGGTGTTAGCCTCAGCCACTTCCTCCTGGCATTGTAAACCTTAAATGCCATTTTCACCAGATCATAGACAGGGGTCTCAGGACCATCCTCTGCCTGTTTAAGTTTTTTATGAATATCGGGCACTGACTGGGTAATAGAGTGAGATGCCAAAACTTGATGTGGGATCTAATTGTGTATAAAGGGTTAAGGCGTCTGTAAGGTGATTGGGGAACACAGCTGGGTTTTTGTCTGCCCCCTGGGTGATTTCCTGGAGTTTGTCAAAATTGACAATTTTGTTAGAGACACCCTGCATTCCAGCCAGGAGACACCGGATCATGTAGTCTCTGTTTTTTGGGCTAGAGTTTTTCTACCTGATAGTCCCATTGAAGGTTGGTAATACAAACAGCCGCTTGTCCGACTGGAATAGCAGGTCAACCAGGCAGGCTTGGTCGGCATGTTCTCAGGCTGCATCCTGGATTCGCTCTTTCTCATCCACAGTAAGGGTGAAGGACCGGATTACATAGAGGTCATGCCAAGTAAGATTATAGGCCTGAATAAGATAGTGGAACTTTTTGATAAAAGCTGTGGGATTACCAGAGCAAGACCCAAGTCTTTTTTGTTTGAGATAGATCTTGGAGAGAGAAGGAAATGTGGACCCTGACAATACTCTCTGTTACCACCACTTTCCAGAGAAAACAGAGAAGGTTAGCACTGGGGGAAGGGGTGGGAGGAGGGTGAGAGTGTGAGTGGGTATATAAACTAACTGGAGACGGGTAAGGAGGGGATGGGAGCAAAGGACATGGAGGGGAAGGAGGCCATGCTGGTGAAGGTGGGGGAGCGATCAGGGGCTGGGACTGGCAGCGCCAAAGAGGAACCAGGTTATGGTGGGGGTTGGGGGGGGGTGTGCTGGGAAGGAGGGGAGGTAAGAGTTTCGGATGGTTCGTCTATAGGAGAGAGACTGGTTTCTAAGAATAGTTTGGTCTTAGACTGTGAGGTTCTGGTTGTGAGAAGGACTTGGGTGGTTGCGCAGGAAGTACAGAAGGAGGGGTGGGAGTGCAGATCCCAAAAGGCTTGGGCACATGGAATCTCCGACATTTGCCTGCCCTTTGGCAATAGTTATCCAAATCAGTGAGGGTATTGTAATCAAAAGTCCCCTCAGGAGGCCATTTAGACCCATTGTCTAAAGCGCATTGTGACCAGGCCCCAGTGGAATAGAATATCAGCCGCTTGTGGCAGAGATCCTGAGGAGTCCTAATTTGGTGAAGTTATGGAGCAGGCAGCCCCGGGGTGTCTTTGGCTTGGTTAGGACTCAGTACTACCCATTGTGTGTGGGACTCGAGTGAGCGGAAAAGGGAGAGGCATCCCAAGTCTCTTTTTGCAATCATGGAGCAGAATGGGAGATGAGCAGCAGGGGATTGGGACGACTCCACAACCCCTGAGCTCTAGGAGTCAGAGGGGAACCAAACGCTGGTTTTCCAACAAGGAATCCGGAAGTTTGAGTCCCAGAAACCATGGGCAAGTGGACTTACCCTCAGAAGGCCAGGGCAGGTGGTTAGTCAATGGTTGGCAGATTGGTTCCTGGTTCAGGGGAGGAGAGGCCCTCACAGGGACTGTGGGACACAAAACTCCTTCCAGGTTTCAGAGCCAAATAAACAAAAGGCACTGGATTCCCACATGGTCTAACATGGTTCTGGTCCCAGACCTGGTAGTTTGCTTTTTAACTTTTCCTTTCTCTCTCTTTCTGCCTCTCTCTGGTCAAATTAAAAAATAATAATAATGGGACCAGCAGTTAGCGTAATGGCTATGTCGCTGGACTCCCATGTAGGCGACCGTGGTTTGCGTCCCGGACCCGGTGGCTTAAAACTCATGCCGGGTGTGTGTGCGTGCGTGCCCAGGATCCCGAGAGGAGAATGGAGGAGAAGGGATTGCGGCATGGCCATCCCCCCTCGGGGGTGATTTCTCGCTTTCTGTTTCTCTGTCTCTCTCTGTCTGGCGAGTGCACACACCCTATAGCAAAAACCTCTCCAAAATAATGATAATAATAATAATAATAACAACAAATGGAATTAAATAAATGATTTTTTTAAAAGAACAGAAAAGTTACTAAGTAATCTTCAGTAAATTCTAAATTAAAAAAATTATTGGTACTGAGGAAATTTGAGGGTTACAAAGTTAAATTGCTTATTGTACTAACAGTATTGTATTATAGTTGTAAAGCATAACCTAATTCTGGTCAAGCAAGTAGCAGCAACCACCAGCAAGTAGTGTGATGGTTTAGGCAGTTGGATCCCACGTGGCAAACAGAGGGGTCGGAGTCCTGGACCCGTGTGTGTGTGTGTGTGTGTGTGTGTGTGTGTGTGTGCCCAAATTCTGAAAGAGGAAGAGACTGTGGCATGACCATCCTCTCCAGGGGTACTTTCTCACTTTCTCTCCCTCTTTGTCTCTCTGCAGGGGCACACACATCCCATAGCAAAAACTAAAACAAACAAACAAACAAAAAATAGAATGTCCTTATTCCAGGCCAGCAGGTGGTGTGGTGATTAAGGGTGCTGGACTCCCACATGGTTGACTGCGGTTCTGATATATGGAGAGACCCTGAATTCATGAATAACTTGGGGCTGATAGCTGCCTGAGGTTTCTGTCCTCTGGCAAAGGTACTGCTCCTCCCCAGAGCTACAGGGTAATCTGAAACCTTGAATAGTTTAGACTTCCCGCTTCTCTGCCACTTCCATTTTAGGGCAGGTTCTAGGCCCTTTCCCCATTCCTAAAATCCTAAGATCTCCCCTCCCCAACTTCCATATAAAAGACTGTGTCCAGCCCCTAGTTGGGGCCAGCGATGCAGAGTGTTAACTCCTCCATGCCCACCAACATAGTAAAGAGTTCTCCTGGCTCTCCTGGGTGCTGCTTCCATTCCTTGGCATCCATTTTTCTGCAACAGTTCGAGTCCTGGACCTGGCAGTTTGCTTTCTCACTTTCTCTCTCTCACTCTATCCCTGTCTGGTCAAAATTTAAATAAATAAAGTTAAGTAAAATAATTTTTTTTAAATGTCCTAATTCCTAGGAGAAATATGTTGGAGCACTTAAGGGTGAAGTGTTAGGATTTCTGCAACTTTGTAACAACTTGTCAGTCAAAAACAAATTTATAAACACCCACATAAGTATGCATATTATCTACAATTAAAGGGAAATAGATATATGGGGAAGTATAGAGATAATTTCGATGGTTAATTTCATGTCAATTCAGCCAGGCTGTTAAGTACCCTGTAATTTAAATATTAAGCTAGGTGTTGCTGTGAAGGTTAACCACATTTTGTAAATGCATTTAACGCCTACAGCTCCTCTAAGTAAAGATTACTCTTGAAATCTTGATGGGGTCTCATCCAATCAGTTAAAAGCTTTCAGAGGAAAAAAAACAGGTTTTCCTGGAGAAAAATATCCTGCCTCACGATTGTCACATCACCTCCTGCCTGAATTGCCCGCCTGCCAGTCTTTCCTTCGGATTTCAAACCTGCCAGTCCCACACTGCATAAGCCAATTCCTAAAACAAGTAATGTACAGAATGAGAGAGATACAGGTAGATGACAGATGTATATACGTATGGATACCTCTTCTTGGCTCTGTTTTTCTGGAGAATCTTGACTTGTACAATTTTATACACACACACACTCACACTACGTGTATACACACACACACACACACACACACACACACACACACATTTTGTATATAAAAAGAAATAAAGCTAGGGCCCGCAAATGGCACGGTGGTTAAAGGCGCTGGACTCCCACATGGCCAACCACGGTTCAAATCTCGGACCTGGTGGCTTACTTTCTCACTTCCTTTCTCTCTCTGTGTCTCTCTCTGATCAAACTGGAAAATAATAATAATAAATAAAATTAAATAAAATAATTCTTTAAAAAAAAGAAATAAAGCAAAAGTGACCAAATGTCAACAACTGGTAAATCTAGATGAAGGTCATTGTCCTTCTTTTTCTTTTCTTTTTTTTTTTTTTAAACAAAAAGGTGTCAGAGGGCTCATGCACCTGCCAGAGAGAGAAAGTGAGAGAGATAAAGCACTCCGTGTGGGGCATGATCATGCTGCGACCCCTTTTCCTCCATTTCTCCAACCCATCAGGATTTGGGGCACCCATGTGCACACACCTGGAAGTTTTTCTTGCTTTCTCACTTTTCTTATATCTTTCTGTCTCTCTTTGGTGAGTGCACACACCAATTTATTTTATAAAGAGAGATTTTTGCCTTAGGGTGCATATGTTTGCCAGAAAGACAGAGAGAGACAGAAAGCAAGAAATCAAAACCTGGATGGCCACGGTGCAATCTCTTCTTCTCCATTCTCCTCTTGGGATTTTGGGCATGAATGCACACATGCCCAGCATGAGTTTTAAACCACCAGGTCTGAAACCAAGCAGGGACCCCCTAATATATTTTCCAAGGTTCTTAAAATATAAAGTCCATTTACATCGTAATGGCCCAGAGTAAGGGGTAAATCTTCAGGTTTCGGTTATGATAGTGAAACAACATTGACCATGAATAAGGGCCATTTGACCTCTAAAACTCTCACTTAAAGGAAAGATAAGGTTTTCATTTCAATAGGTAATTGTTTTATAGGTGTTAGGCTGGAGACCTGGGCACCTTGGCAGGTTGGATGCCACATCACAGTTGACTGATGCCACCCAGATCTAGTCTGCCATCAGACCTGCGCTGCACCTGGATCTAACCCAGATGTAGCACACGGAGCTCTACTCTGCACATGGTGTTCTACTCTGCACATGCAGCTCTACTCTGCACACGGCACTAGACCCTACCTGGCACAGTACTCTGCTCATCCCCTAAACCTTTACCATACATGAACTGTTTCTACCTCTAAGACTCCTCCTCCTCCCCACACCCTTATAAAAATCACTAAACCCTACCCTAGGGCATGACTTCTCTGGTCCCCACTCTTTTTCTCTGGCAGATCAGCAAACCTTGTCTGAGAGATTTCCCAATAAAGCCTCTACATTTCTATTTCTTGAGTGATTGGCCCATTCCTTACAATAGGATGGAAACTTCTGGCTGTGAGTGAAAAGACCCCAGGCTGAATGGCTCCAGAAGCCCGAACAGAAATTCGATTATCTAAGGCCTCACCAATCAAGAATGCCCATGAGATGATCATGTTCTCTTGACCCAATCACTGAACTGATCATGTGCCTGAGACCTCTGGCCCTCATTTTGCCCTTAAAAATGCATGCGGAGGGACCAGCGGATAGCATAATGGCTACATCACTGGACTCCCATGTAGTCGACCACGGTTCAAGTTTCAGATCCGGTGGCTTAAACTCACGCCGGGTGCATGTGCATGCATGCCCAAGATCCTGAGGAGAATGGAGGAGGGATTGCGGCATGGCCATCCCCCCGGGGGGGGGGGGGGCTGTGATTTCTCGCTTTCTACCTGTCTCTTTCTGTCTTTCTGATTAGCATACACACCTTATAGCAAAACTTCTCAAAAAAAGGAATTAAAAATGCATGCCGGGAACATCTCGGGGAGACCAGGTCTTTTTAGCACGAGCTGCCCACTCTCCTGGCTTTGGTTTTATAGCACTTAGGTAAGTGAATTTGATTTGAGTTCGGTAACAGGCCCAGGACTTGAACCATGGTCGACTATATGGCAGTTCGGCAACATAACCATTATGCTACCTGCTGGTCCCCCTCTGACAAATTAAAGAAAAAAAAAGTTATAATGAAGGGTTAGTTGTAAGGTGATACCTAATGTAGATAGAGTGGCCAAAGGAGGCAGCTGTGACTGAAATATTCAAGTGGAGACCTGAAGTTTGAGAGTGAGTCAGTGAAGAACCAGGTAAAAGAATCCTCTAGGTGGATGAGGACAGAAGTTTGACTGCTATTTCCTACTTTCCAAAATCCTTTCCAGAGGGCCTGGAGGAAGTCACACCCACAAACATTAACAGACCATTTTGACACATTGGGAACAGGATTCTTCCAGCATCCTGCCTCTGGCATAGTATCTTTGTGATGCATATTAAGCCTCCTTATCTCCGTTAAAGTACATTCTTTTCTGATCTCAGCAAGCTTTCTTTTCTAATTACCAGCCTAAAAACTGTAAATCTACCTATAACTTGCAAACAGCCCCCCATACACACACATGTCCTGCTTTTTTGGGTCAGATCAATGGAAAAACTCTTCACTAAATTCCAAACCCTGTCTCTCGTTCTCAAAATCAAATAAAAGGAACCCCTGTACCTGATCACCCAAAGAAAATCATGTTTTGCCTCCTCTCTGGACTTAGGTCACACATATTCTGCTTAGAAATAAACTCCATTAATTATTATTTTTACAGAGTTGTTTATTTTCCCTTGACAAGAAAACTGTAGCTAGCTCAGACAGAACTAGGACTCAACAGTGTGGGTAGCTTAAATAGGCAAAGAATGTAAATGCTATAGTCCAGCCTGGTAGAGGCGTCATAGCAACTTCAACTGTGGTCCTGGAAACCACGTGGCCAATGGTGGGTTCAGATCCCCAGGTTGGCTTGAAAACATATTGGGTGTGTGCATGTGTGCCCAAGATCCCAATGAGCTGGGGGACTGTGGGAAGAAGATCACAGCATGACAAGATCCTCTTGAGGGTGCTTTTCTGCCTACCTCCCTCTTGTGCATGCACACATGCTCTCTGTCATGAATAAAGTAAAATAAAACTTAAAAAAAATGTAAATGCTACTGACGCGGGAACGCAGGGGCGTGGGGTGATTGGGCCCACACTTTCAGGGAGACATGGGTTCTTGTTTTATACTTAGGAAGAATTAGAGTCGTGGACACAGAATAGGTACAGTAAAGCAGGGAATTTATTAACAAAGTGGGGATGGGACCAGCAGTTAGCGTAATGGCTATGTCGCTGGACTTCCACGTAGTCAACCGTGGTTCGCGTCCCAGACCCGGTGGTTTAAGCTCATGCCAGGCGTGTGTGCGTGTGTGCTCAAGATCCTGAGAGGAGAACGGAGGAGAAGGGATTATGGCGTGGCCATCCCCCTGGGAAGTGATTTCTTGCTTTCTGTCTCTCTGTCTCTCTCTGTCTGTCTGGTGAGCACATGCGCCTTATAGCAAACATCTCTCCAAACACACACACACACACACACACACACACACACAAACCCAACAAAGTGAGGAGTTCATTAAAGGAGAAGGAAGGAAAAGCAGAGCTCCCAAGAAGGGAAGGGGTCCCAGATAATGGGTTGCCAAGGAAGGACTGTGGTAAAGGTTTTTATTTGGGTCAGGAAGGGCTTTGCCTGGATTTAGGTTCTAGGTGGGGATTACGTATGTTTTTCCCTCATGGCAGAGAGGGGTGTTAGGCCGAGTTAGCATATGTTAGGCTGAGTTAGTATAGGCCGATTTCGCATAATCACTCATGCTAGGTAGGGCTGTTAGGCCAAGTTAGCATAGGCCAAGTTAGCGTATTCATCGCCATGACAGAACTTTGAGGATGGAGCCCGGGAATTCATGAGTAAACAGAAGACAGGAATTTGTAAATAAACAGAAGACAGGTGGGCCAGGTGGTGCCAGAACAAGGTTTACCTAACTTTAACTGAGAGTTCTTATCTAAATTCAAGCCGGCGATAGCAGCTAGACCCTAACTGCACATACCCCCTCCCTTGTGTGCTGCATACTATGGAAAGCTACTGACAGTATATCCTGTATTGCCTCCTGAGCTATAAAAGGCCCCTCTATCCTAGGTTCAGGGTACTTGTTGCAACCTGCATAAACTTGGACCCCAGCTAGATGGAAAAATAAATGCCTCTTATGCAGTTGCATTGTCGTGGTCTCCTCTGCATCGCCACTAGTTAAAGATCGGTCTTTGAACCCTACAAGGGGCACATGCTGTATGGGTCCAATTATTTTAATTTTGAAGGGAGTAACAAGGTCAGGAGATTCTTTGTCTTGAAACTTTGGACCATGAAAATCCTTATCTTCTTCCTTATTCTGCCCTCTGCAGAGGAATTTAAAAACCATTATCTTACCTTCTTCCTCACGTAAAGATCCCCATTCTCGAATTCTTGCTTGAGGTAGAATATAACAACTTCCAGAGCAATTGTGGTGATATGTCATTGAGTAGAAACAATTCACCTGCTTAACTATATACTGCTGGAAGCTCCTTGCTTATAGTTCTAGTTTCTCTTCAAATAATTATTTTATATGACATAGATCTTAAATTATATTTACTTCTGCTGTGTACATATATACTACTGGTATTAGAGATTAATATCTTTTCTTTTTCCCCCTTAGGCTTTTGCAATAGGGCGTGTGTACTTGCCGGAGACAGACAGAGAGGGAAAGTGAGAAAGCACCCCCTTAGGGGATGGCCACACCACAATCCTTTCTCCTCCATTCTCCTCTTGAGATTCTAGGCATGCACGTACACACTCCTGGCATGATTTTCAAGCTGTCAGGTCTGAGACTTGAACTGCAGTTGGCCATGTGGGAACCCACTGCCTTAACCAGCAGCTTTAAACTCTAGCACCTGCTGGTCTCCAGGTTAATATCTATCTCTATCTATCTATCTATCTATCTGTCTGTCTGTCTGTCTGTCTATCTATCTATCTATCTATCTATCTATCTATATCTATCTATCATCTATTTCTATCTATCATCTATCTATATCTATCATCATCTATTTATATCTATTTATTTATTTTGGGTTGGTATAGCAAAGCAGGGAATTTATTAGTAAAACAGTGAGTTTATTAAAGGAGAGCGAAGGAAAAACAGAGCTCCCAAAAAGGGAGGGGGGTCCCAGAAAATGGGTTGCCCTATTTTTATTTTGTTTAAAGCAGTTTTTGCCTTAGGGAATGTGTGCTTGCCAGGGAGAGAGACAGACTGAGAGAGAAAGTGAGAAATCAACGGCCACGCCACAATCCCTTCTCCATTGTCCTGCTGGGGTCTTGGGCATGCATGCACACATGCCCAGTATGATTTTTCTTAAAAGAAGTATTTATTTTGTTTTATTTGTTACTATTACTATTAATTTGACGAGAGAGAGGAAGAGAGAGAGAGAAAGGGAAAGTGAGAAAGCAAGCCTCCAGGTCCAGGACTTGAACTGAAACTGAGCAGGGACCCCCTAAGAGAATGAGTCCTCAGTTTCCTCTTCTGTTAAAGAAAAAGTGAGATTTTCCAAACTGAAAATAAATAAAAGCTGAATTAAAAGTAAAGTGTATTTTCTAGGTTATTGGAATGCAAGGTTTATTTAGAGGAAGGGGTGAGTCTTTAGATTTTGGTTATGATAGTGAAACAACATTGACCATGAATAAGGGCCATTTGACTTCTAAAACTCTCACTTAAAGGAAAGATAAGGTTTTCATTTCAATAGGTAAGATGTTTCCTAGGATGAAAATTGCTGCTTGTGAGTTCAAAGACCCCAGGCTGAATGACTCCAGAAACCTGAATAGAAATTTGATTATCTAAGCCTCACCAATCAAGAATGCCTACAAAATAATGATGTTTTCTTGGCCATCACTGAACTGATCTTGCGCCTGAGACCTCTGCCCCTCATTTCGCCCTTAAAAATGTACATGGAGAACATCTCAGGGAGACCTGGTCTTTTCAGTGTGAGCTGCTCACTCTCCTTGCTTTGTGCTCTGCAATAAAGCTGTACTTTCCTTCATCACACCATGTGCCTATGGTTTGGTTTCATAGTGCTCAGATGAGCGAGCCTGATTGGAGTTTGATAACAGAACCGTGGTCGGCCATGTGGGAGTCCAACGCCTTATCCACTGCGCCACCTGCTGGCCCCATCCCAGTATGATTTTTCAAGCCACCAGGTCTGGGATATGGGAGTCCAGCGACATAATCACTATGCCATCTGCTGGCCCCAAGAGGTTACTATCTTAAAAAAAGTATCTCTACTGTAATACTATTTGATAATTTTTAATAAAGACATGGAAAGTGATAGGGGTTTTTTGCACAAGGAATTTCTCAATCTTGGCTCAGCCCAGGCAGTGCAGTCTCCAGTGTACTGGACTGCAGTGCTGGAAGCCACATGCCAACTGTGGGTTTGGACTTGGGTTCCCGATAGACCTGAGAACATGGCAGGCACATGTATGGGCACCCAAGATTCTGAGGAGCTACAGGGCTGAGGAAAGGGGATTGCAGCATGACAGACACCACAGGAGTTTCTTCTCTTCCTCTCCTACTCTTGTGCCCACACACATACACACCCTATCATTAATTAAAAAAAAATTAAAAATAAATAAATGGGGCTGGTAGGTTAAAAGTGCTAGACTCCCACATGGCCTACTATGGTTTGAGTCCTGGACCTGGTGGCTTGCTTTTTCTTTTTTTTTCTTTTTTTTTTAGAGGTTTTTGCATGCGCTCGCCAGACAGACAGACAGAGACAGAGAGACAGAAAGTGAGAAATCACCCCCCAGGGGGGATGGCCACGCCACAATCCCTTCTCCTCCGTTCTCCTCTTGGGATCTTGGGCACACACACACACACGCGCCTGGCGTGAGTTTTAAGCCACTGGGTCCGGGACGCGAACCGTGGTCGACTACGTGGGAGTCCAGTGACATAGCCATTACGCTAACTGCTGGTCCCCCGTGGCTTGTTTTTCATTTCCCTCCTCTCTTTCACTCTGTCCCTCTCTGGTCAAAATAAAAATAAAATAAGCAAATAGATTTTTTTAAAAAAGAAATTATTTTATTTAACTTTATTTATTTATTTAGTTTAATTTGACCAGAGTTGGGGGAGGGGGTAATGAGAAGGCAAGCCGCCATGTCCAGGACTCGAACCACAGTCAGCCATGTGGGAGTCCAGCACCCCCAATCACCATGCCACCTGCTGGTCCCAATAAAATAATTCTTTTAAAAAATAAAAAATAAAATAAATGAGGCCAGTCCTGGGCCTGGTCATTAAGGGAGTCGGATCCTACATGGCTGGTCACCTGGCTTGAATACCAGCCCTAGTAGCTTGAGAAACACTCTGGGTGCATGTGCATGCATGTGTGCCCAAACTCCTGACAGGGTAGAGAAACAGAGAAGGGATTTGGGTGTGATCATGCCCCATTGAGCTGGAGGTGCTTCCTCCTTTTCTCCCTCTGTCTCTCTCTCTCTGGTAAGCACAGTGCCCTCTGGCAAATTTAATAAATAAATAAATAGGTAGAGAAATAGATACATAAATAAAGAGTTCTCATGTGTTCCACAATCTGAGAGAAACAGACAAATGCAATTGTAGAATTATAGATATAGTACTTATAATTACTTGTGATCTAAAGCTAGTTATGATACATGCAGAAATTGATACACAAAAATAAACAAGTGTGGGACCAGCAGATGGCATGATGGTTACGCTGCTGGACTCCCACTTAGTCAACCATGGTTTGAGTCCTGGACAGGGTGGCTTAAAACTCATGCAGGGACCGTGTGCACCCAAAATCTCAATAGGAGAAGAGAGGAGAAAGGATTGAGGCGTGACCATTTTCCTGGAGCGTGATTTCTTCCTTTCTGTCTCTCTGTTGATCACATATGCCCTGTAGCAAAAATCTCTCTCTTAAAAACAAACAAAACACACTCTCTCTTAAAAAAAGAAAAACAAAGAAAGAAAAGCAAGTGAGGGCCAGGTGCAATGGTGGTTAAGGTGGCTGGATAACACATGGCTGACCGTACGACTCAAGTCCCAGCTTGGAAACACTCCTAGTACACGTGTGTGCCTGCCGCAATCCCAAAAGAAGAGAGAAATGGAGGAAAAAGGATTGTGGTGTGACCATCCCTAATGAAAGAGGAGGTGCTTTCTCTCTCTGCCTCTCTCTGGTGAGCGCATGTACCCACTAGCAAACTTTAAAAAAAAAAAAAAAAAGTGAGAGATCAGAGATTAGGAAGGGGTTGATTTGAGGTAGGTCTTGAAGGAGAGGTAGAAATGTTCGGAAGGAAGGAAAATAACAGCATCTTTTCACAGAGATAGGGGAACAAGTGTTTGTAATTGATTACCAAGATGGCATGGCTACTTGTGAAGAATATGTAAAAAATGTAATATGGGCCAGCAGGTGGTGCAGAGGTTAGGCAGATGGATCCCACTTGGCCTACTGCGTGGTTGGAGTCCTAGACCCTGGGGCTTGAAAATCACACTGGGTGTATGTGTGTGTGTGTGCCCAAAATCCCAGTAGGAGAATGAAGGAGAAAGGACTGTGGTGTGGCCATCCCGTCAGAGGGTGATTTCACATTTTCCTCCTCTCTGTCTCTCTCTGGTGAGTGCTCACAACTTATTGCAATAACTAAAAAAATAAATAATAAAACCCAAACAAATAAGTTGTAATATATCCTATTTTGGTTATGAGGAAGGACAGAATAGGAGTGGTGGGCTGCAGAGAGAAGTAGAAAGGAAGGATAAAGGGGATCAGCAGATGGTGTAATGGTTACATTGCAGAACTCGGCGTTTGAGTCTCAGACCCAGCGGCTTAAAACTCAGGCCAAGCGTGTGTGTGCATGTCCAAGATCCTGAGAGGAAAATGGAGAAGGGATTGCTGCATGGCCACCCCCCACAGAATTTTATTTTATTTTATTTTATTTTGTGGGGGAGAGATTTTTGCTACAGGGCACGTGCGCTCGTCACAAAGACAGAGAGAGACAGAGAGACAGAAAGCGAGAAATCACCCCCCAGGGGGTATGGCCATGCTGCAATCCTTTCTTCTCCATTCTCTCTCGGGATCTTGGGCATGCACGCATATGCATCCGGTGTGAGTTTAAGCCACTGGGTCCGGGTCTCGAACCCCCAGTCGACTACATGGGAGTCCAGCGACAGCCATTACACTAACTGCTGGTCCCCCTCCCCCCACCCCCATGTGATTTCTTGCTTTTTGTCTCTCTGTATTTCTGGTGAGTGCACATGCCCTATAGCAAAAATCTCTCTCAAAAAAAAAAAAAGAAAAAAAAAAAAAAAGAAAAAAAAGAAAAGAAGGAGAAAGAAAAAAATGTGGGTCAGGGGCTACAGGAAATTGCTAGTTCTGGGCTGGCCTACAAATAAATGTTCATATGCAGGTGTGCTTGCAACTTCCTTGAGGGCACATGGCCTGGACTGGGTATGCCCATGGAGCCTGCGTTAGAAGGCAGGTACTGGGCCAGCAGATGGCGTAGTGATTATGTTGCTTGACTCCCATGTGGCCAGCAGCTGTTTGAGTTCCAAACCTGGTGGGTTGAAACTCACTGGTACCAGGTGCATGTGCATACATGCCAAAGATCCCAGGAGGAGGGTAGAGGAGAAGGGGTTGGAAGAAAAGGGATTTCAGCATGGCCATCCTCCCCTGGTGAGGGGGAGGAGAGGAGGGTGTGTGATTTCTCATTTTCTGTCTCGCTGTCTCTCTTTTTCTCTCAATCCCCCACCCACAGGAGCACATGTGCCATAAGGCAAAAAGAAAAAAAAAAAAAAAAAGAAAGAAAAAGAAAAGGCTGGTACCATGATTATATGTTTAGTCAACAGCTACAGGGGAATATTAGTAATTTAAGAAGTATTTGATTCAGATCCCATCTGATGATCGGAAGAGCTATGGAAATTTTTAGCCTCATGAAGAACATTTTGGCAAAATTCAGGCACAGTCATGCCACAATCTCTTCTCTCTGGCCAGTGCATGCAAAAGAAGAAAAAAAAATTAAAAAGGTTTTTTTGGATTATTGATCTGGTTTTTTTTTAAAAAAAAGAGGTTTTTGCCTTGGGGCATGTGGGCTTGCCCGAAGAGAAGGGAGGGAGAGGAGAGAAAGTGAGAAGTCACCTTCTGGGAGATTAGCCACACAGCAATCTTTTCTCCTCCATTCTCCTCCTGAAATGTTGGGCAAATATACGTATGTGCCCGGCATGATTTGCAAGGTCAGCCACATGGGAGTTCAGTGATGGAACTTCTACGCCATTCGCTGGCCCATTGGTCTACTCTTAATAGAAAATTGTGGGACCAGCAGTTAGCGTAATGGCTATGTCGCTGGACTCTCACGTAGTCAACCGTGGTTTGAGTCCGCACCCGGTGACTTAAACTCAGGCCAGGTGCGTGTGCGTGCGTGCCAAAGATCCCTAGAGGAGAATGGAGGAGAAGGGATTGTGGCGTGGCCATCCCCTCTGGGGGGGTGATTTCTCGCTTTCTGTCTCTCTGTCTCTCTCTGTCTGTCTGGTGAGCGTACGCGTCCTATAGCAAAAACCTCTCCAAAAAAAAAAAAAAGGAAAAGAAAATTGTGAAAAGCTTTTATCTTTTAGTGACTGGCCTAGGATACAAAGATTTTGTGTTTTATCCACACAATTTCTTTTTTTATTTAACATTTTTATTCATTTATTCATTTTTATTTATTTTTATTTATTTTAATTTGACCAAAGAGAGACAGAGTGAGAAAAAGAGAGAGAGAAAGCAAGCCACCAGGTTTAAGGGTTGAACCACGGTTGACCATGTTGGAGTCCAGCACCCTTAACCTCCATGGCACCTGCCAGCCCCCAGACAATTTCTTGTGCTTTACACTTTAAAAACAAAACAAAACAAAACAAAACAAAACAAAACAAAACAGGGTCTTGCTATGTTGTGGTCCTCCTGCCTCAGTCCTCTTGGGACTACAGGCATAATAGCATTGCTTTTAGGTTGAGTTGGGATTTGAACCTAGGCCTCAACCTACTGAGCAGCAGTGTCTACCTGCACTTGCCTCTGCACCTAGGCCTGTGCTGGTTTTTTATTATGTTTTTGATTCCTTAAGAAAAGTGAGTCTGGGGCCAGCAGGTGGTGTGGTTAAGGCAATGAGCTCCTGCAAGTCTTGGAGCTGGTGGCTTGCTCTCTCACTTTCCTTCTCTCTCTGTATGGTCAAATAAAATAATGATAAATAAAATAATTCTTTTTTTTTTTAATAGGTTTTTGCTATAGGGTGCATGCTCTTGCCAGAAAGAGAGACAGAAAGTGAAAAATCACTCCCCAGGGGGGAGTGATTTTTCCTCTATTCTCCTCTGAAGATCTTGGGCGCACGCACACACACACGCACACGCGCGCGCGCACACACACACACACACACACACACACAACACCTGGAGTAAGTTTAAGCCACTGGGTCAAGGACTCAAACCATAGTCGACTACATGGGAGTCCAGCTACATAGCCATTATGCCAACTGCTGGTCCCAATAAAATAATTCTTTTAAGGTAAAGTGAATCTTCTCATTATTAAAAAAGCTAAGTTTTTCTTCACAACTATGTACCATTCTGTATTTGTCTTTCATATTTTGAATGTCACCGACTAAATAGATAACCACAATTGTATTTAATTGTTTCAAGCCTTTTGATAGTAAATAATTATTTCTTTCTTTTACTTAATTTTATTTGTTATTATTATTTATTTTTAATTTTACCACAGAGAGACAGAGAGAGAGAGAAAGAATGAGAAAGCAAGACACCGGGTCCAGGACTCAAACTGTGATCAGACATGTGGGAGTCCAGCACCTCAACAACCATGCCACCTGCCAGCCCCAGCCTTTTGATATTTTGACACACTTCCAAAAATCAAATTCTATATTAAATATTTTTGACCTTAAATTAACCTTGGGACTTTCCAATGGGCCCCAAAGCCCAAATGTGAAAGAGAGCTATATTAAACTAATTAGGCTTATTTGATGTGCTAAATTATATGAGAAGTACTGTCACATAACAAATAATATTAATCTTTGAGTTATATTTATATGGATGTTATTAATATGTGCTCCAGAACTTAGCTGAGAACTAGTAATTTCAGAAAAAAAAAGAGAAATGAAGATTTTCTACTGATAATTCAGCCTCCAGGTCCCAATCTTGAGTGGTAGAGAGCCCCTCTATCCTTCTCTCTGCCTCTCTCTCTCTTCTCATTTTTTGGTAAGTTTTCCTTTTTTAAATTTTTTCAGGTTAAGTATTCTTTTGGCTTTCAGACCTTCCTTTATCTTGCTAACAATCCCTTCCCCCCTCCCCCTAGGAGAGGCAAGGGGTAGGCCTTTAGAAGAAGACTCTTCCATTGCTGCTGAAAGCTAGTGATTTTGTGCACCATGCAGTTTTTATTTTTTGCTTTACAAAAAAGAAAATAAGGGACCCAGCAGTTAGCGTAATGACTATGTTGCTGGACTCCCACGTAGTCGACCGCGGTTCACGTCCCCGACCCGGTGGCTTAAAACTCACGCCGGGCGCGTGTGCGTGCGTGTCCAAGATCCCGAGAGGAGAATGGAGGAGAAGGGATTGCGGCGTGACCATCCCCCCCTGGGGGGTGATTTCTCGCTTTCTGTCTCTATGTCTCTGTCTGTCTGTCTGGCGAGCGCACGCGCCCTATAGCAAAAATCTCTCCAAAAAAAAAATTTTTTTTTTTGGTTATTTTTTTCTTGGTTATTTTTTTTTTCTTCTCTCTCTCTCCTTTTCCCCCCTTCTCTGTTTTATTATTCTTTTTCTTTTACCTCATCACTTTGCTCCTCAGTCTCTATTCACTGAGTATCTAGACGAATATAAGGGAACCATAGCCAAATATCCAAATACTATTAGGGTTAACATATTCCTCAATACCCACTGAATCTGCTGCACAAAGGGATAAAAACAGAATGGCAAAGAGATTGCAGATCACCTCCTTCTGCACACTCCTGAACGCTCAGATTGAACTTCAAGAATTAGGAAGAAACACACCATCCATCAGATGACTAGAAATCACCAAAGGGTCACAAGAAATATGGGAAAGCAAGAAAATACCTCTCCTCCAAGGGAAATGAATAGCTCCTCTTCATCCACAGACAGTTCAATGGAAATCATGGATATGACTGATAAAGAATTTAGAACATTCATATTGACAAAGTTAACAGAGATGCAAGAGAAGAGAGACAATGAACTCCAGAAGAGGCAGGAGAATAGAGCTGAGGAGTTCCAGGAGGTGAGGAAGTTCTTGCACGATCTGAAAGAGGAAATACACACCGTAAAAAGAATCAAACAGAACTGTTAGAGAGGACGGCTGTAATACAGGAAATCAAAACCTCCCTTGAAAGTATTAAAAAGAGACTAGATCGGGCAAAAGCAGTAGGCATAATGGCTAGGTTGCTGGACTCCCATATAGTTGACCGCTGTTCAAGTCCTGGACCCAGTGGCTTAAACTCACGCCAGGCACGTGTGCCTGCATGCCCAAGATCTTGAGAGGAAAATGGAGGAGAAAGGATTGTAGTGTAGCACCCCGCCTGGGGGTAATTTCTAACTTTCTCTCTCTCTGTCTTTCTGCTGAGAGCATGTGCCCTATAGCAAAAACCTCTCCGAAAAATAAAAATAAAAAAAGTAAACTAGATCATACAGAGGATTGAATCTCAGATGTAGAAAACAGAATCGCTGGCCTAAAAAAAATCCACCACAAAGACTGAGAAAATAGTCCAAAAAAAAAATTGAGAAATACTAGATATCATCAAATGTCCAAACATCTAGATAATTGATACCCCAGAAGGCAAAGAGACTAATAAGGGCATTGATAATCTATTCCATGAAATCCTGGAAGAAAACTTTCCAAGCTTTGAGAGATATTCAAAGATCCAGACCCATGAAATACATAGGACCCCAAATAAAATCAACCCAAGATCTTTTTTTTTTGAGGTTGTGCAAAACTATTATATTTACAAAATGGCAAAAAAGTGAATTCAACAGTCAATGCACATGCGCACTTCATTCACATCTTTAACAATACAAGGTGTTCTAAGTCTACAGAACTGAGTAAGAACACTGGCTTCAACAGCAGCTGCTAAGCACTAGAGTCGCATAAATTACACCAGAATGGGCAAATATTGCCCAAGTAAAACACTACTGTTAATGCTGGAACAGGTTTAAGATCATTCAAGTTCAAGCACAGAAACACAAATCTCTCGGAGAGCCATCTATTTGTTTCTGAAGCATGTGACCTTCCTTCCAACGTGTGGTCTTAAACATCTGTTTTACAAAATTCCAAAGGAAAATACAGAAGAAATAAATAAAACAGAGATTAAGTTAAATAAACAGTAACATACAAAGCTGTAATTTAGATGAAGTAAAGAAAGCCAAAATACTAAAATCGTAAAACTTGCTTGTTACTTGTTGGAACCAGTCCTACACATGGAGTTAGGTAATATATTCAATTATTTTCAAGTAGATTACTTCTGTTGCTCTAACATGTTCTTTTCATCAGTGCACTGTTAAGCTAATCAAAATTCTACACACGTATATTCCCTTACAATAGCAGAACACACTACCGCTACCTGCAAAGCTGTCAGTTTCAAATGACTTAGTAAATGAAAAGAAATAAAAAGTGGGTTAGGTAACATATTAAAAGGAAATAATGGGAATTAGAAGATTCATGCAGTTCAGCTCTTTTAATCAGCCAGCCAGCTTGCTAGCAACAAGGGATGGTTTCCGTTGAGGAAGGTCCTGTGGAGTCGAAATGTGGTCACCAGTGACTTCTGTCTTATCCGGGGTGGCAGCAGGAAATTGTTTGTTCTTCATTTTTGCTTTGGCCATATTGTAATCCCCAGAATCAAAATATTTTTGCCCGTTTTGCAATCATTTCCTTAAGATATCTGAACCTCCAGGTTTTTGTCCCAGATAAGGATATCTTGCTTTTAATTTTGCTTCTTCAGATTTCTCTGGACTAGTCACTTTATCTTCCATTTCCTTCTGCTCCTCAGCGGACGCTGCCTCAGGGGTTCTGCAGACATAGCACTCCCTCAAACCCCCAACCCAAGATCTTCTCCAAGACACATTATAGCCAGATTGACCAAAACCACAGACAAAGACAAGATATTCAGACTGGCAAGAGAGAAACAACAAATTACCTACAAAGGATATCCCATCAGGCTAACAGCAGACCTCTCATCGGAAATAATGTGAGCAAGGAAAGAATGGGAAATATATTCAAAGTGATGAGTGAAAAACAATTTCAACCAAGAATACTATATCCAGCAAGATTATACTTCATATGGGAAGAGAAGACAAGAACACTCTCAGGTTGAAAAAAACCTGAAAGAATTTATCAACATTAGACCAGCTCTCCAAGAAGTTCTGAAGGGAGTGCTATCCCAGGAAAACTAAAGTCAGACACACAGAAATAAGAGTTCTACAACAGCTAAGAAAATGGCTAGCTTAATGGTAGGGACAAGTCCAGAGTTGAACGTTATCTTTCAGAATTTAAATGGAAAGATTGAATCACAACAGAAGATAAAGTACATGAGTTTGAACTGGTGAAATAGAATTGCATGACTTTTGACTAAAACATAACTGACCTCTTATGCTTTGTTTTCCAGTTTTAATGAGTTTTGTCTTCTCTCCAGTTGTGTACAGGTCCATATACCTACTATTCTAACAGAACCCTAACCTGTTTCCTGGTTTTAAGTATTAAGCAAAGTTCTCTTAACATTTTTTGATTTTGATTTATTAAAACTAAAACTGCCTTTAGTTTTAATAATGTATTTAGTTTAAATACATTAAAAAATGTATTTAAGAAATACCTATTCAGTGACCACAGTAAGCTATAGCCTCAGCTATGTGCCATTTTATAGTATATTCATTCTACCCATAGAATTTTCATGCCTAAAGTCAACTTTTGTGCACAGATATGTATATATCTGCTGAATTTACTGTTGAAAGTATTTACATTAATTAAGATATTTTGTGAATCAATACAATGTGGGAAAGAATAAAGGAGTGGAATGCAACTGCAGATACCAGAGACAGGATGGGAGGAGGATGGGAAATGGGGGAAAATTTTTTTTATTTGTTAATGATAACATGTATGATTTAGCCATTTTATAGTGTATTCTGGCTGGAAAATCACATTTTTAAAAAATAATTGTTTATTTTTTAATTTTATTTATTCATTCATTTATTTTAATTTGACCAGAAAGAGATACAGAGAGAGAAAGAGAATGAGAGAAAGCAAGCCACCAGGTCCAGTACTCGAACTGTGGTCAGCCATGTGGGAGTGTCCTGCGTCTTAACCACCATGCCACCTGCTGGTCCCGGAAAGTCACATTTTATATGCTGTAGTGATGTTCAATAAAAGTATGTAAAATAAATTTTTAAAAAACGAAAAAAATATGCTCCAGAACTTGCATATAATTCCTAGAAATCTGATGTTTTTATATAATGCTATCAGTCATATAGTTTCAGTGATTACATTAAAATGTCGTATGCTATTGAAGTGACCAAATTTCTTTATCGGGGACCAGCAGGTGGCATGGTGATTAAAGGCGCTGGACTCCTACATGGCCGACCGTAGTTCGAGTGGCTTGCTTTCTCACTTTCCCTCTCTCTGTCTCTCTCTCACCAAATTGGGAAATAATAATAATAAACAAAGTTAAATAAAAAAAATAGTTCTTGGGAACCAGCAGTTAGCGTAATGGCTATGTCGCTGGACTCCCATGTAGTCGACCGCGGTTCGCGTCTCAGACCCGGTGGCTTACAACTCACGCCGGGCGCGTGTGCGTGCGTGCCCAAGATCCCGAGAGGAGAATGGAGGAGAAGGGATTGCGGCGTGGCCATCCCCCCTGGGGGGTGATTTCCTGCTTTCTATCTCTCTGTCTCTCTCTGTCTGTCTGGCGAGCGCACGTGCCCTATAGCAAAAACCTCTCCAAAAAAAAAAAAAAAAATAGTTCTTTAAAAATGTTTATAATAAATTCTTATATTTTTTACTGCTGTTTATTATAAATTCTTAAATTTTTAATGATGGCCATTTTTAGTCTTGTTCACAGTAATTGCTTTATTCTGATTTTTTTTTCTGAAAACTTTTTTTTTTTTTTTTTTGGAGAGGTTTTTGCTATAGGGCGCGTGTGCTCACCAGAAAGACAGAGAGACAGAGAGACAGAGAGACAGAAAGCGAGAAATCACCCCCCAGGAGATGGCCACACCGCAATCCCTTCTCCTCCATTCTCCTCTTGGGATCTTGGGCATGCACGCACATGCGCCTGGGGCGAGTCCAAGCCGCCGGGTCCGGGACTCGAACCGTGGTCGACCACATGGGAGTCCAGTGACATAGTCATTGCACTAACTGCTGGTCCTTTTTTCTGAAAAGTTTTTGCAAGCAAGTATAATCCTAAAATTTTGCTTCTTAAGGAGGTCATTGGAAAGGACTCTGACAAGTACACATTTTTAATAACTTTAGTCACATATCAAGGCAGAAGAAAAAAAGGCGGGCCCATAGTGCAGTGGTTAGGTGCTGCACAGACATGAGATCCTGCATGGCTGAGAGCAGTTAGAAACCCAGTCCCTGTGACAGCACACTGAGTGAGACTGCCCAGGATCCTGATGGGACAGAAAACCCGAGGGAAAAGTTATGTGACCAGGTTCCAGTGGGAAGTGTTTTACTTGCTGCATGTACTTCTCAGGTGTACATCCTCTTACCCCAAAAAAGGATTGTATACCTTTGTACTGGGTAAGAGTTTACAGAGCTGTAATGAGCTTTTTTTTTTTAAAGAGAATTTTGCTATAGGGTGTGTACACTCATCAGAAAGGCAGAGACAGAGACAGAGAGCAAGAAATCACTCCCCAGGAAGATGGCCATGCCACAATCTTTTCTCCTCCATTTTCCTCTTGGGATTTTGGGCACGCACACACATGCGTCCTGTGTGAGTTTTAAGCCACCAGGTCTGGGACTCGAACTGTGAGAGTCCAATGACATAACCATTCTGCCATCTGTTGGTCCCACTAATGGCTTCTTGATTTGGTAACCAAGATAGGGCAAAATCAGAATAATTACATGGGATTGAATGAGCACACAAGGGTAATTTTAAAGTAATTTTTTATTTAAAACATTGCTAGTCTTTTTTATCTCTATGCTATAGAGTATATGGACACACATGAGGGAGGAGAGAGAGAAAAAAAAAATAGAGAGAGAGAGAGAGTACTCCCCCACACCAGGGTTTGGTCACACTGCAATAATTCTTCCTCCAATTCTCCATCCTTTCAGGATCCTGGGCACATGTATGTGCACCTGGGATGTTGCTGCCAGGGCTGGGATTCAAACACCAGTCAGCCATGTGGAATTTGACTTCCTCTGCACAGAACTTAACTGCTGTACTAAAGTTTTCCCCTTGCTGGTTCTTTTCAGGCTTTGTTTTCCTAAACTAAGAAAACTCCCCCCCCCCCCCCCGTCCCCTTTTAAGCACATGCTAGGCAATAGAAACCCCTTCCTGAGGGAAGAGGAGATTTCTAAAAAATTATTTTATTTTATTTTATTATTATTATTATTTTAAAAAATTTGACCAGAGAGAGACAGAGAAATGGAGAGAGAGAAAGTGAGAAAGCAAGCCACCAGGTCCAGGACTTGAATCATGGTTGGCCATGTGGGAGTCCAGCACCTTAACCTCCATGCCACCTGCTTGCCCCGAGATGGTTTTTGTAAAAAAGGGAAAATAGTTAACACATGTAAATAAATACACAGAGAACAGCACAGGAGAGGCTATGGAAGCAGAGGTTGTAAATGTCAGCTCTAAAATTGGCCGAAGGCTGAGGCAGGTTTTTACAATTTCCCTCTTCCACTACCATAGTTCTTTTGCCTTTGATCACTAAGCTCCTGGCTGAAGTTCTTTACCCAGAGGGGTGACCTCAACTTTTATTCCCGGGGAATCTGAGATCCTAGTGATACTACCTTCTTGGCCTTTCAGTAATTCTCCTTTAACTTTAGTGCCAGATCCAGGGGATCTCCAGGGTTTCACTTCTGTTCCAAGTCTGAAACAAGGACAATGGAGATGAGAATTAGCTCTCCCAGCAGGTAACTCCAGGAAAGAGAGTTCCTGCTATTTTACTCCAAGATGATGAGGGCAGATTTAGCGTTGAAGATAGTGGTTGGAGGTAAAGAAAATGATTCCCGTTTCATATGTTGGATTACCATTCTTTTCTCAATTAATGTCTGAAATTCTACATGGTGAGTACTGTCAACTCAACTGACATTTTCCTTTAGCAACTTATTAGACCAAACTTCAAGTTTGATTTTATAGTGATTAGAAAACTCTCTATGGCTGAAGAGTAATTTCTTTTGAGTATTCTGACTATGCTTTGCAATGAGACTTGGGAATTTGAGGTTCTTGTCTTTCTGTAATCTGTCCAGTACCATTAAAAACAACCATTCAAGGGCCATTGAGTGGCGTGATGGTCAAGTGGTGGACTCCCACCTGGTTGATCCCAGTTCAAGTTCCACCTGGTTGATCCCAGTTCAAGTTCCAGACCTGGAGGCTTGCTTTCTTGCTCTCTTGCTCTCTCTTTCTCTTTCTGGTGAGCTCATGTACTCTATAGCAAATTAAATGATGATGATGATGATGATGATGATGATGATAAATAGTTCTTTCCAAAAAAAAGCAACTGGGCCAGCAGGTGGCATGATGGTTAAGGTGCTGGACTCCCACATGGCTGACCAACGTTCAAGTTCCGGATCTGGCAGCTTGCTTTCTCATTTTCTCTCTCTCTCATATGTGCCCTATAGGAAATTTTAAAATAACAATAAATGAAAGTAAATAAATAATTCTGAAAAAAAAATTCCACTGCTCAGGCTACAAACTCACACTGTATATTCTTTCTTCTTTTTTTCTTTTCTTTCATTATTTATTTATTTTTAAATAGTTATTTTATTTAAATATTTATTTATTTATTTATTTATTTATCAGAGAGGGACAGAGCTGAGAGAGAGAGAGAGAGCAGACAGCTGGAGAGAGAGAGAGAGTCAGAAAGGAAGCTGCCAGGTCAGGGTCTCGAACTGTGGTTGGCCATGTGGGAGTCCAGTACCCTTATCATTACGCCACCTGCCAGCCTCTATTTTTTCTTTTTTTTTTTTTAGAGATTTTTTGCTATAAGGCATGTACACTTGCCAGAGATACACACACAGAGAGAGACAGAGAGACAGAAAATGAGAAATCACCCCTCAGGAGGGATGGCCATGCTATAATCCCTTTTCCATTCTCCTCTTGGCCTTTGGGCACACATGTACACATGCCTGGCATGAGTTTTAAGCTGTTGGGTCCAGGACTTGAACTGCGGTCAACTATATAGGAGAACAGCAACGTAATCATTACACCATCTGCTGGTTCCTTTTTTCCTCTTTCCTTTCCTTTCCTTTTCCCTTCCCTTCCCTTCCCTTCCCTTCCCTTCCCTTCCCTTCCTTTCCTTTCCTCTTTCCTTCCCTTTCCTTCCTTTCCCTTCCCTTCCCTCTCCCTTTTTCCTTTCCTCTTTCCTTTCCTCTTTCCTCTCCTCTCCTTTTGTATGCCAGAGGACATGTGTATGCTCATGAGAGAGAGAGAGAGGGAAACATCCAAACAGTCATGCCACAATTCTTTCCCCTAATTCTCTATCCTATCATGATCCTGGGATGCATGTGCACCCGATGACCTGACCAAGAACTGGACATGTGAGCTGTGAGGGCCAGGACTTCAACCTTGGTCAGCCATGTGGGATCCAACTTCCTCTTCACTGTTTTTAACCACTGCACTATGGTAGACCCTCACACTGTTAATTCTTCATGTCCATCCTGAGTTTTGATATAGTGCAAGCATCTAAACCCCTTCCCTAAATAGGAGCTATATTCCAAGAAATAAATAGCCAATTTTAGTCTTGTCCACGTAATTGGACAAGTTACTTAACATTCCTGAGCTCTTGCTATTCGAACTCCCACTTATGAACACTATGGAATTGCTACCACTTTCAGCCCAAGCTAGGTCAGGTTATCAAAATCAGATCACCCCTATTTTTCTGAGGGTTTACTGCCTGCAACCTACCCTCACTATCGGTTTCTCTAAGAGTCACAGTTCTCAACTGAAAATCACTGAAATCAACTGGAACTACCTAAGTAGGAAGAGAAAAAAGACAATGACTAGAGGAGGTGGAGGGCTCGCTGGTCCTATTCGCTGCCCTGGTAGTCAGGAGGCAGGGAAGACGTCTCCTTTTGGCTTCCGTAGCAGGATGTTGAGGCCCCTCCTTCATCCAGATTCAGATAATGGGTTATTTCCCAGATCTATGATGGGGATTTCTCAGATCCTCAGTGGGGATTTCTATACTGGGCAGCTCAGACAAAAACATTCCACAAACGTCTGCTACATTTTCTATTTCCTTTGTCTACATTTCAGGATTTTTTGGTTCACACTTTTGGGATTTTTCTGAGAGACACCACATTGCCTGCAGATATTTTTGTCTGTTCCTTGCCAATATTTATAAGGACTTTAAAAAATCACAACATTGTCTGGAGATTTCTCTTTTTTTCTTCTTTTCTTTCTTCCTTTTTTTTTTTTTTAAAGAGAAATTTTTGCTATAGGGTGCATGTGCTCACCAGAGAGACAGAGACAGAAAGTGAGAAATCACCAGCTGGAGGGGATGGCCACACCATAATCCCTTCTCCATTTTCCTCTTGGGATCTTGGGCATGCACGCACATGTGCCTGGCATGAGTTTTAAGTTGGTGGGTCTGGGACTTGATCCTTGGTTGACTATGTGGAAGTCCAGCGACATAACGATTGTGCCATCTGGTGGTCCCCATTGCCAGGAAATTTCTAAGAAATGCTAAATTGATTGCAAGTGTTCTAATGTTGGTCTTTATTATCATTTTTTTTTTTTTCATGAGAGAGGGAGAGAAATTGTTTTTTTTTTTTTTTGACAGGATTGCACCATGCTACGATCCCCCCCTGCCCCAGTCTCCCAGTTAGCTAGCATGCAGGCACACGCCACCTCTCCTAGCCTGTTCAGGTTGGTCCAGAAACTGAACCCGGGCCTTCCATGTGGTCCTGACCTCCCACAGTGGCACTTAGCATCTGCGCCATCTTCAGTTTTAATGAAAATGCCTTTTACAATTTTTTTAAACCTGACGTTTATTTTATTTTACTTTTTAAGAATTATTTTATATTTAACTTTATTTTATTTATTTATTTTAACTTGACCAGAGAGGGACAAAGAGAGAGAGAGAAAGTGAGCAAGCAAACCACCAGATCTGGGACTTGAACCACGGTCAGCCATGTGGGAGTCCAATGCCCTTAACCACCATACCTCCTACTGGCCCCTACAATTGTGAGTTAAGTGTTGGCTTGAGATTGTTTTAAAGTTATGTACGAAATATCCTATTCCTAGTGTACTAGTGTAAACTCAACAGTGGAGGGCCAACTTGCTCAGGGAGCCAGATCCCATAAGGATGGAGAAATAGGGGAAAAGGAATTGCATGTGACTACATCTCATGGGAGGGGGGCACCTCCTTAAAAAAAAAAAAAAAAAAAAAGAATTATTTATTCTTTAATTAATTAATTAATTTTTAAGAGAGTTTTGCTATAGGGTGCATGTGCTCTCCAGAGACAGAAAGAGAGAGACAGAGAGACAGAAACCGAGAAATCACTTTGCAGAGGAATGGCCACTCCGCAATCCCTTCTCCTCCATTCTCCTCTTGGGATCTTGGGCACGCACACACACAAGCCCAGCATGAATTTTAAGCCTCTGGGTCCAGGACTTGAATCGTGGTCACCTACGTGGGAGTCCAGTGATGTAATCATTATGCCATCTGCTGGTCCCATTTATTTTTTTTTATTTGACCAGAGAGAGAGATAAAGTGAGAAAGCAAGCCATCAGGTTCAGGACTCGAACAGTTGTCAAGCATGTGGGGGTGTCTAGTGCCTTAACCACCACACCATCTGCTGGTCTTGGGGGTGAGATTGGGGATATTTTCTTACTTTTCTAATCTCTAGTGAATGCATGTGCTCTCTGGCAAAACAAAACAAAACAAAAATAGTGGAGATTGTATTCTACCAAAATTTTTTAAAGAATTAATTAACTAATTTATTATTATTTATTTTTCACATAAATTTTGCCAGAGAAAGAGAGACAGAAGGCAGCTGCAGGTCTGGGACTCAAATTGCATTCAGCCATGTGGGAATTCCAGCACCTTAACCACTATGCCACCTGCTGGCCCCTCTACCAAATGGTTTTTATCTTTAAAATTTATTTATTTAGGAACCAGTAGTTGGCATAATGGCTACGTCGCTGGACTCCCACATAGCCGACCACGGTTTGAGTACTGGACTCAGCTTAAACTTACGCTGGGCACATGTGAGTGCATGCCCAAATTCTGAGAGGAGAATAGACGAGAAGGAATTGTGGCGTGGCCATCCCCACTGGGGGGGGGGGGTGATTTCTTGCTTTCTGTCTCTGTCTCTCTCTGTCTTTCTGGTGAGCACATGTGCCCTATAGTAAAAACCTCTCAAAAAATGTATTTATTTAATTTGCTACAGGGCATGTTTTAATTAATTAATAAATAATTTGCTATAGAGCACATGTGCTTGACAGAGAGAGACAGAGACAGAGAGGGAACGTGAGAAAGCACCAGGGGGATGGCCATGCTGCAATCCCTTCTCCACTCTCCTCTAGGATTTTTAGGCCTGTGCACACATGTACCTGGCGTGTTTTTCAAGCCACACTGGTCTGGGACTTGAACCATGTTGTTAGTCACGTGGGATCCAGCCACCTTAACCACCATGCCATCAGCTGGCCCACTGAATGACTTTTTTTTTTAAAAAAAGAATTGTTTATTTATTTATTTTCATTTGTTATTATTATTTTAAATTAACCAGAGAGACAGATTGAAAGAGAAAGGGAAATTGAGACGGTAAGCCACCAGATCCAGGATTTGAACTATAGTCAGCCATGTGGGAATCCAGCACCCCAACCACCATGCCACCTGCTGGCCCCTTGAATGGTTTGTTAAAAAGAATTCTTTCATTGGGATGAGCAGGTGGCATGGTGGTTAAGGCGCTGGTCACTCCCACATGGCTGACCACGGTTCGAGTCCTGGACCTGGTGGCTTGCTTTCTCACTTTTCCTCTCTCTCTCTGTGTCTCTCTCTGGTCAAATTAAAATGAATGAATAAACAAAATTAAAAAATAAAATTATCTTTATTTATTTATTTAAATTTGACCAGAGAGTAAGAGAGAGAGAGAGAGAGAGAAAGGGAGAGAGAGAGAGAGAAGGGAAAGTGAGAAAGCAAGCCACCAGGTCTGGAACTCAATCCATGGTCACCAGTGTGGGAGTCCAGTACCCTTTACCACCACACCACCTACCAGCTCATTTGAATGATTTTTAAACGTTGATTGGGATGATGTTTTCCTTTGGCAAGTCATATAATAGATATTTGTCTTAAACTATATTTGCTTTTTTATTTTAAGAGTTTTTTTGTTATAGGGCGTGTGCGCTCGCCAGAGAGACAGAGAGAGACAGAGGGACAGAAAGTGAGAAATCACCCCCCAAGGAGGATGGCCACACCGCAATCCCTTCTCCTCCATCCTCCTCTCAGGGTCTTGGGCACAAACGTCTGGCGTGAACCACAGTCGACTACATGGGAATCCAGCGACATAGCCATTACGCCACCTACTGGTCCCACCATAATTGCTTTCTTAAACAATTATGGTATAGTATTCCTTGACTACAGTCTGGATTTGATCTGCTTGTGTTTTATGCAGGTTGTTGCCTCTCTGTGTGTGAGCCTATGAGAGATGGTGTCCTTTCAGTTTGAAAGCACAATTATACTAGCTTTGCAACACTGACTTGGAAATTTGTCATCTTTCCTAAATGTTAGAAGTTTAGAATGAGAATTGTGTTCCTTGAACATTAAAAACTCGATCATTAAACAATCTGGTCTCCTGCCTTTTTGGAAGGAAACTCTTGACAACTACTTTACTATCTTTTATGGTTATTTTTGTCTGAGGCTAATTTTTATAATTAATATTTTCCTAGAAAATATTCCATTCAATCACAATTTTTGATATGGCATAATCAAAATTTGAGGGGGGCGGCAGATGGGATAGCAGTTATGTCACTGGACTCCCACATGCCAACCATGGTTCGAATCCTGGACCCAGTGCCATGAAACTCACATGGGCACATGAGCATACATGCCCAAGATCCCGGGAGAATGGAGAAGGGGTTGTGGCATGGCTATCTCCCCAGGGAGTGATTTGTCACTTTCCCTCTTATTGTCTCTAAGACAAAAACCTCTCAAAAAATTTTTTTGGGTACAGTATAAAGAACAACCTCTTATAATTTAAAAACTTCCCTCTGTTTTTGGGATTTCATAACAAATATTGAGCATTTTATCATGTCTATGCATTTTTGCTCTCATTTTTCTCTTATGTCCTACAAGCTCATTTTCTGTTTTGAGCCAGCTCTCTTACAAATGTTCTTCTAATTTCCTAATTCCTATTTTCATTTTCAAATTTTGCCAGAGGGCGTATACACTTAACGGAGAGAAAGAGAGGGAGGGAGGGAGAGGGAGGAGAAAGCACTGCCCAGCAGGGTGTGGTCACACTGCAATCCCTTCTCCATTTCTCCATCTTGTTGGGATTTTGTGCATGCACACCCTTGCACATGGTGGGCTTTTCAAACCACCAGGGTCAAGTTTCTAATATGACATGGTTGGCCATGTGGGATCTGATTCCCTAAACCACTAGCCCACAAGCCTCGTCCACTAATTTTTAGTTGCTTCTATTTTTTTTTTTAATGTTTATTTCTTCTGAGAAAGACAGAGAGAAGCACCCTCAAACAGGGTCTTTTTTTTTTTTTTTTTTTTTTTTTTTTTGAGAGGCTTTTGCTATAGGGCGTGTGCGCTCGCCAGACAGACAGACAGAGACATAGAGACAGAAAGCGAGAAATCACCTCCTGGGGGGATGGTCACGCCGCAATCCCTTCTCCTCCATTCTCCTCTCGGGATCTAGGACATGCACGCACACGCGCCCGGCGTGAGTTTTAAGCCACCGGGTCCGGGACGTGAACCGTGCGTGGTCGACTATGTGGGAGTCCAGTGACATAGCCATTACGCTAACTGCTGATCCCATCTCAAACAGGGTCTTGACAGCATAATTCATCCTCCAGCTTCAGCCAGCCCTTTATCATGGGCACATGCATGTCCAGTGTACTCAGGAACGTCTCTGGATGTGAACTCAGAACCTTTCCATGTAAGTCAGCCTCACAGAGTGTCATATTTAATGCTGCACCATACCCTGGCCCCTTGCTTTTATTTATTCTCCCCCCCCCCAGTAATTTTTAAAAAGAATTATTTAACTTTATTTATTTTTGACCATAAAGAGACAGTGCGTGTGTGAGAGAGAGAGAGAGAGAAAGCCGCTAGGTCCAAGACTCCAGCTGGGGTCAGCCACATGGGAGTCCAGTGCTCTTAACCACCATGCCACCTGCTGGCCTCTCCCCAATAATTTTTTACTTAATTTTATTTATTATTATTTTAAAATTTGCTATAGGGCACATGGGCTCACCAGAGACAGAAAGAAAGAGGGGAAAAGTGAGAAAGCAAGCCTCTAAGTCCAGGACTTAAACAGTGGTAGGCCATGTGAGAGTCTTGTGCCTTAACCATGCCACCTGCTGGCCCAGTTCATTCTCTTAAACCTACTTATCTTGGCATTTCCATCAAGTTTTTAAAAATTATTATTTAATTTTATTTCTTCCTTTTTAAAAATTTGAGCAGAGAGGGGAGCAGCAGGGGACCAGCAAGTGGTATAGTGGTTAAAGTCCTGGTCAAATTAAAATAAAATTGATGAATAAATAAAATTAAAATAGATAAGTCTTTTAAAAATTATCAGAGAAAAGGAAAATGGGATTTGAGCTGCAGTCAGCCATTTGGGAGACTAGTACCCCAACCAACATGTCACCTGCTAGCCCCTGTGCCCAAAATCTTGAAAGAATGGAGGATTGTGGTGTGGTCATCCCCTAGGGGGTGCTTTCTTACTCTCCCTCTCTGTCGAGCATATGTGTCCAATAACAAATTAAAAAAAAAACAAAAATTCAATGAAAGGTGAAAGATGTTAACAAGTGAAGGTCAGTGTAGTCTATTTGGCAACTCTATATTCTTGACTTTTCTGCAAATCTAAAACTGTTCTAAGAATAAAAGTGTGATAAAAATAATTAGAGGACTGGCAGGTTGAATAGTGGTTAAGGCATTGGATTCCCACACAGCTGACCACGGTTCAAGTCCTGGACCCAGTGACTTGAAAATCATGCCAGGTGCATGTGCATGTGTGCCCCAAGTCCCAAAAAGATAATGGGAGAAGAGACTGTGGTATGGCCATTTCCCTGGAAAAGAGGGGGATGATTTCTCACTTTTCTTTGCTCTCTCTCTCTGGTGAGTGCAAGCAATCTATGGCAAAAACATTAAAAACAAACAAACAAAACCTCTAATGGAGACTTTTGCGTTTCTACCTAGGAATGGACCTGCTGGATCATGAGGTAATTTATTTTTAAAGAAATGATAATCAGTTTATTAAAATAGTTGCCTTAGGGACCAGGAGGTGGCACGATAGTTATATCACTGGACTCCCACGTGGTCAACTGCAGTTTGAGTCCTTGACCTTGAAACTCACAACAGGTGCATGTGCATGCATGCCCAAGATCCCAAGAGGAAAATGGAAGAGAAGGGATTGTGGCATGGCCATCCCTTCTGAGGGGTGATTTTTTTTTTTTTTTTTTTTTTTTTGAGAGGTTTTTGCTATAGGTGCATGCGCTCGCCAGACAGAGACAGAGAGATAGAAAGTGAGAATTCACCCCCCAGGGGGGATGGCCACGCCGCAATCCCTTCTCCATTCTCCTCTCGGGATCTTGGGCACACATGCACACGTGCCCGGCGTGACTACGTGGGAGTCCAGCAGCATAGCCATTACGCTAACTGCCGGTCCCAAGAGGGGTGATTTTTAAGGTAGGACACAAGGGCCCTAAAAATGTAACAAGGGTATGGGCCCAAAATGGAATCACAAAATGGCTGTTTTGAGATGGAGACAAAGTAGCTCTGCTGCTTGTTCTTGAGAGCCCCCTTGCAGCTCAGTGATTAACCTAGGCAGCATGACCTAGACCTAAAATAAAGACTTTTTCCAGGTCCCACCACATTCCATAAAGGAGATAATGGTCTTCATGGCCCAAAGCTTCTAGACAAAGCACCTCCTGACGTTGGTACCCACTCCAAAATCAGAAGAGTTGGATCCATCCAGCATTTCCCCCTCCCCAGCAGGAGGGGGATGCATGCAGGAACCCCATCTAGATCAAGTCCGGGCAATGCCCTTTCAGATCCAAATAAGAGCCCTTTGCCACAGTTGTTCCTTGGCAACTTGTTTTCCGGGACCCCTCCCTTCTTGGGAGCTCTGTTTCTCCTTTCCTCTTTTAATAAACTTCTTGCTTTGCTATACCTATGCTGTGTCTGCGACTCTTAACTCTTCCTGAGCGTGGGAGAAGAACCCGTGTCTCACTACGAGTGTGAACCTGATCACTCCTACAGTCCCGTGTTCCTGTGTCAATTTCTTGCTCTGTCTCTGTCTCTCTGGTGAGCACACGAATTATATAGCAAAAATCTCTCTCTAAAAAAAAAAAATTGACTTAAGTATCTGCAATGATTTCATCTCAACTCCAGGTTCCATACTGATGGAAGGAATCTGTAAAAAAATAGTTAAAAAAATTACTATTAATGTTATTAAAAAAAAATCTGTTTCTGGGCCAGCTGATATGTGCAGCAGGCAGGGTTACCACAGATTTTTTAAAAAATTATTTGTATTATTTTAACATTTATCTTAATTTGACCAGAGAGGAACAGTGTGTGTGTGTGTGTGTGTGTGTGTGTGTGTGCGCACGCATGTGTTGAGAGAGCTGGCCAGGTCTGGGACTCCAACTGCAGTTGGCCATGTGGGAGTCCAGTGTCCTTAATCACCACGCACCTGCTGGCCCCACTGGAGTCTTTTTTTTTTGCGGGGGGGGGGGGGGGGCTACAGGGCACTGTACTTGTCAGATTGAGAGAGACAAATTACCCAAGGGGAAATGACCATGCCTCAATCCCTTCTCCATTCTCCTCTCAGGATTTTGGGCATGCATGCACATGTACCTGGCACATTTCCCAAGCCACCTGGTCTGGGAGTTGAACCATACCTTCAGCCATGTGGAACCTAACCGTCTCTATCATCATGCCACCTGGCTGGCCCTTCCCGCAAGCTTTTACTTCATGATGTAAAAGGAGACTCTGATGCAAAGATTTTAGAAATTCTGTATGAAATCACCAAATTTGAATTTTTGTTATCCTAATCTATCTTACATGCTTTCTAAAGCAATAGAGCCTATAATAGTCTTAGCATCTAAAATATATCTAGGTCAGATATAACAAAACTTTTTCACATTTTAACAACTGGAAGGCTGGGACCAGCAGATAGTGTAGCAGTTTTGTCACTGGATTACCACATAACTGTCCATGGTTTGAGTCCTGGACCCGGAGGCTTCAAACTCATATCAGGTGTGTGTGTGTGGTCCAAGATTCCGGGAGAGATGGATACAGAATTGTGGCGTGGCCATCCCCCTCAGCCCCCAGGGGGATTTTTGGCTTTCTGTCTCTCCCGAAAGCACATACGCCCTATAGCAAAAATCTCTCGGGGGGGGGGGGGGGGATCAACTGCAAGGCCCTGGCACGGTGGCCCGAAGCAGGAGGGTGCTGCTATGCAATGGCTGAGGCTACATGGGGGTCTTGGATGACTCCTGGCTGAACCTAAGCAAACCAGGCATGGTAGTATACGTCTGAAGTCCTAGCTTACCAGGAGGCTGAGCATGAGTGTGGGGGAATTGTGACACAAGATCCTGCCAAAATGACCTACTCCCTCCAGTGTATTCTTGTCTTTCACAGAAACAAAAACCAAAACTGCAAGCATGTAGTACTACTGAGAGTGGGAAAAAATCTAATCGTGATGGACCCAAGTCCTATAGGAGAATGACATATAAAATACAAAACTTATAGAACTTAATGTTAAAACCATGAGGTCTATCTCAAAACAACCTAAAAAAAGGTTCCCAATTTATATAATTCAGGGTAAGTTACTAGAGAGTGAAAGAAAAATGAGTCTCAGGTTGGCTTGGCACTAAATATACTGGTATAAAAACCACCGCACAGGGCCAGCCATGTGGGCCAGTGTTAAAGAAGTCAGATCCCACATGTCTGACCATCCAGTTTCAATCTCTGCCCTGGAGGTTTGAAAAATACACCAGGTATGTTGTGTGCATGCCTCAAATCCTGACAGGATGAAAATATGGAAAAGGAATTGTGTTGTGCCCCTGCCCCATTGCAGGGAGGGATGATTTCTCTGCCAAGCATACTCACTCACTGGCACACACACACAAATCACAGCACACCAATTTCCCCTCATATAAGCAATCATTGATAAACCTGAGTTAAAACCAGATTTCTCTATGTAACAGGCATTTAAAAAATTACAAGGAATCTAAGCTAGTTAATACATCTAATACTAGGACCACCAAATGGTGTAATGGTCACGCTGCCGGACTCCCATGTAATTGACTGCGGTTTGAGTTCTGGACCCAGCAACTTGAATCTCACACTGGGCGCATGTGCGCGTGTGCCCCAAATCCCAAGAACGGAGAAGGGATTGCGGAACGGCAATTCCCCCCTACCCCGCTCTCACTTTCTGTGTCGCTCTGTCGAGTGCATGCACCCTACAGTAAACACTCTCTCTAAAAATTATAACTATCTCATCTATCTATCTATGTCTCTATCTAATACTGATGTGTAGTATCTAATGTCTGATCCAGAAGCAGCAAAAAAAAAAAAAAAAACATTTTCTCTGTAGCTCATGATAATTCTAATCTGATCATCTATAATGCTATAATCCTGCATTTAAGCAACATCTACAAACACAATACAATGATAAGCATCACTCTATAGATGTATAAACTAGTTTCAGATGTGAAATTGAGGCCCAGGGATTTGCTGAAGGTCTTGCTAATTAGCACAAGATTCCAGACTTTCTATGTCCCAGGTTGATGCTCATTATAATACACCAAAGTAGTTCTAAGCTAATAAGATATTTGTTTAAACCAACAAACCATTATGTACAATGTTAAGAGTTTAGCTTAATAGGAATATAAAATCTTACAGATGTTATTGGCCTGAATTAAACCCAGACTTATATATTGCAAGTTAAATGCAATATATATATATATAATCCATATCTTCTGGTTATCAGGTCTTAAGCATTTTATCAAAGTTAGATATAGCCAGTCACAGGCTCAACTTGGCACTGCTAAATCTGGATACTTAAGCTTTGTTAATGTGTGTAAAATTTCCTCTATAGAGACAGAAATGACATGAGTAGACATTCTTCTCTCCAGCAATTTTATATTATTTCTCAGAATAAACTGTTTTGGAAGAATAATGGATAAGCTTAGCAAAATGACTAAGATGACAGCTGCCTGCAGAGCAAGATGTCTGTGAATGTATTTATTAGGAGCTAAAGTCACTGTGCATAAGTTTCATTTCTCAGTATCAAAAAATGTCATCAAAAGCAGGCAGACTATTACCTGTTGATAATAAGTACAGGAAACATAAGCAATCTAAAAAGCATAATCTAGACGGTACAAAATATTAATAAAATAAAATAAAATATCTGTGATGGGGCCAGCAGGTGGCGTGGTTTAAGGCGCCGGACTCCCATATAGCGGACCACAGTTCAAGTTCTGGATCTGGCAGCTTGCTTTCTCACTTTCCTGGTCAAATTTAAAAGTAATAAAAATAATGGGACTAGCAGATGGCATAATGGTTACATCGCTGGACTCCCATGTAGTCGACTGCGGTTTGAATCCTGAACCCAGCGGCTTAAAACTCACACTGGGCACGCATGTATGTGCCCAAAATCCCAAAGAAGAGAAGGGATCGTGGCGTAGCTATTCCCCGGGGGGGGGGGGGGGGGGGGGGGGGGATGATTTCTCACTTTCTGTATCTCTGGTGAGCACACATGCCCTATCACAAAAATCTCTCAAAAAAAAAAAAAATTCTTACAAATACAGAATTTGTGATATTTTCTGTGCAGGGGGAAAAAAAAACCTTCAGGAAGATTTGCACATGGTTTGAAAAATAAGCTACCAAGTGTCAGAAGACTGCTACAGAATTTACTAAATTTAACCAAATAAAAATTTTCACTGTTCAACCATTTAGCAAGATATCTTGAAGTAAAGTTCCATGAATCTTCAAAAAAAAAAAAAAAAAAGAAAGAAAGAAAGAAAAAAAGAAAAAAAGGCTAAAAAGATCAAACACCAGGTGTTCATCATACCTTTCAGTCACACAGCCTTTATTAACATGCAAGTATCATTTGCTGCAAGATATACAGGTTTCCCTAGTCTTTGTTTCAGTTTGATTTCAATGTCTTAAAAGTCACGTCTAGATATAACACATAAAGTAGCCTACAAAAACTTACCAAAGTTAAACTTTATTTCCAGCTATCAATTTTTGAAACATCATTTAGGTTTATAATTGGCGTTATCTGTCACCAAGTAGCAGAATACAATTCTTGTACTTGATAAATAGTCTTCTATACTAAAATACGTACCAGTATGTCTTAAGAAGTTACTAAAAATATGCAATTTATATTTAACTACTTTCAATAAGCTGGAAAGTACAATGTTTAAATTTTCTAAGAGGAAAAATTATTTGATGGTTTTTGCAGTTCCAGGAAAAACTGGTCCACAGTAAGCCAGTCTTGAAGAAATAAGCTGAAGATTACAGCCCCTACAATGATAGCTTTGTTCCATTTCTAAAATAGAGACGCTACTAATCCCAACTCCAGTGCTGCTTTTCCTATGCTTAAGCAGAGATGCTCTGCCAGTTTGTCAAATGCTTTCTGGCTGCTTAGTATAAAAGCTGAATGACTCCTTTACGGGTTTGATTTCAGGAGAAGACCAACTAGTTATCATTAAATCTACTGGGACATATTGAATTAACAGAAGATAATTAATGTATTTTATCTAAGGATATTATATAAGGTTTTCACAGCATCTCTCCATTTTTCAAAATAATATTCCAATTGGGTGGAGGAAGACTGTTCAAAAAGTCTAGTCTTTTAGACGTGGAAAAATTTATAGTGAGTCTTTTAAAACACATTTAAACAATCAGAAGTTTAATCACAACAAGGGACTATGATGGAAGAATGAAAATTGCAACTAAGCTTTATAGTCAATGAAGTACAGTACTTTGAAATGCCCCAAATGCACAATGCACAAGAACTCCTAAGCCATGTAGTTTCCTTACTGACCACATGGCTACAGTTCAAATTTACTGTTATGAAATCTTTACCTGGTAACCTTCCAGAATTGCTTTTAAATAAAGTTCTTAAGTTGTAGCAATAAACAAAAAGATACGTAAACAATACTGCAGTTTATCAAAAGACACATAAGAAATTTCAACTCTTGTTCTCTGAGAGTTATAAAAATCAATATTTTGGCTAAGTTATTAATATAAACATGTTTATAATGCAATTATTTGCATAACTCTAGTAATGCTAATAGTGGCTATAAGTTCAGAATAGGTTTTAAAAAAAACACTAGAAACATAAAAATACTTAGCCCCATTATTTACCTGTAGAACATGTTCATTTATACCTAAATTTCGGTATTTACTGTCATCACTGCTCTAATTTTAAAAGTTACATCCAAAGGATAAGGCAAAACCACCTACGAATTGGCATACTTGTTTATTTCTGTTTGTGAAAACGTCCTTGATGTAGCAAACAAATTCGACTCTGACTGCTATGCAAAGAAACAGAAGATAATCTGCTTTGCAATAAACTTTTATAGTTCAACTGCATACAGGCAACATGCTAAATATGAAAAAAATTACTAATTGAACTACAGGTATTAAATACTGAAAAAAGTTAACAGTTTATTATAATTTATTTTATTTAACAATCTAGGAAGTTCGCAGCCATCAGCAGTTCCAGTGCAATTTCAGGTGCAATTGGGAATTCAGGAATCTCGGTGGAGCTGTTAGTATAGCGAACCTTGTAGGTAAAATACATGCATACTTTTGATAGCACATGTGAAGGAATCTCTCTAAAATTAACCTCATTGGTTTCGTTCTCAGCAAACTGACCTGTAAAACAAAAGGATTATGTATGTTATATGCTAAATTGTCCTCCTCAAATTTTTTTAAAAAATTATTTTATTTCATTTATTATCATCATTATTATTTGTTTCTAATTTGACCAGAGAGAGACAGAAAAAGAGAGAGGAAGAGGGAGAAAGCAAGCTACAGGGCCAGGACTTGAACCAAGGTTGGCCATATGGGAGTCCAGTGCCTTAAACCACCACGCCACCTGCTGGCCCTCCCCAAATTCTTATGTTGCAGTTTTAACCCCTACACTTCAGAATGTGACTGTATTTGGAGAATGCCTTAAAAAATGTAACTACAATAAAATGAGATCATAAGGCTGGCAGTCCAATATGATGCGTGTCCAATAAAGAATGGAGATTAGGACACAGGTAAGCACTGAGGGAAGACATGAAGACACAAGAATAAAGTCAGGTACAAAGCAAGGAAAGAGGCCTCAGAAAAAACCAATTCTGCCACACTTTAATCTTCAAGTCCTATCTGCCAGAATTGTGAGAAAATAAATTTCTGTTGTTTAAGCAATCTAGTCTATAAGACTGTAATGGTAGTTCTAGCATACTAGTAAATGTTCTCCAATTAGCATCAAATTTATGGGAGCCCTGAGTATTTTATTAAGATAGCATTTGGGGGACCGGCAGTGGGCATAATGGCTATGTCGCTGGACTTCCATGTAGTTAACTGCAGTTCGAGTCCTGGACCCAGTGGCTTAAAATCAAGCTGGGAGTGTGCGTGCATGCCCAAGATCCCGAGAGAATGGAGAAGGGATTGTGGCATGGCCATCGCCCCCTGGGAGGTGTGTGATTTCTCGCTTTCTGTCTTTCCGGTGAGCTCAAGTGCCCTATAGCAAAAACCTCTCCAAAAAAAAAAAAAAAAGAAAAAAGACAGCATTTGGGCCAGCAGGTGGCATAGTGGTTAAGACAGTAGACTCTCACATGGTCAACCATGGTTCAAATTCTGGACCCAGTGGCCTGAAACTCAACCCAGGTATGTGTATGCGTGTGTTTGTGTGTGTGTGTGTGTGTGTGCGCGCCCAAAATCCTAAAAGAAGAAGGGATTGAGGCATGGTCATGCCCCCAGGGGGTTATTTTTCTGTCTCTCTGTTTTTCCAGCATGCTCATGCACCTTATAGCAAAAATCTCTCCTAAATAAATAAATAAATAGGGGCTGGCAAGTGGCTCCCTGATTAAGGGTGCTGGACTCCCACATGGCCGACTGAGGTTCGTGTCCTGGCCCTGATGGCTTGGTTTCTCGCCGTCTCTCTTTCTTGTTGTCCTTCTCTGGTCAAATTAAAATAAATAAATAAATAAATAAAGTTAAATAAATAAAAAAATAATTTTTTAAAAGAACATTTGAACTTCATCAAGACTACCTTTTAAAATTCTAATTCCTGGGGCTGGCATGTGGCGTGGTGGTTAAGACACTGGATTACCACATGTCCAACTGTGGATCGAGTTCTGGACCTGGTGGTTTGCTTTCTCACTTTTTTCTTTGGAAAGTTTTTTTTTGCTGTAGGGCGGTGTGCACTCGCCAGAAAGAGAGATAGAAAGCGAGAAATCACCTCCCCAGGGGGAACGGCCACGCCAGTCCTTTCTCCTCCATTCTCCTCTCGGGGTCTTGGGTACGTACGCACAAGCTCCTGGCGTGAGTTTAAGCCACCAGGTCTGGGACTTGAACCATGGTCGGCTACATGGGAGTTTAGCAACAGCCATTACACTCACTGCTGGTCCCTTGCTTTCTCACTTTTCCTCTTTCTGTCTCTTTCTCTGGTCAAATTAAAAATATAATTATATAAAATGAAATAAAATAATTCTAAAAATAAATAAAATAAACAAATAAAGTTAATTGTTTCCCTGTGGGTTAGATTCAATAGCTTAAGGATCTCAGTGGTGGGACCAGCAGTTGGTGTAATGGCTATGACGCTGGACTCCCATGTAGTTGACCGAGGTTCAAGTCCCAGACCTGGTGGCTTAAACCCACACTGGGCGCGTGTGCGTGCGTGCCCAAGATCCTGGGAAGAGACTGGGGGAGACGGGATTGTGGTGTGGCCATTCCCCTAAGGGGTGATTTCTAGCTTTCTGTCTCTTTCTGGCAAGAGCATGTGCCCTATAGCAAAAACTGCTCCAAAAAGAAAAAGAAAAAAAAACCCAAACAAACAAAAAGAAGAATCTCGGCATCATTACTAAAGGGTGAGCACAGGGAATCAAGTCTTCACAGATCACCAGGAACCCTGTGCTGTACTAAATAGCTATGTATAAATAAATTTAGGGCAAACAGATTTTCCGATTAGGCTTTTTGGGCAGTAAATGAATATATAAAGCACAAAATAATAAGAAAACTGCCATTAAGAAAATCTTCCACGGGGCCAGCAGGTGGTATAGTGGTTACGTCGCTGGACTCCCACGTAGTTGACCACAGTTTAGTCCCGGACCCAGAGGCTTAAAACTCACGCCAGGTGTGTGTGCGTGAATGCCCAAGATCCTGAGAGGAGAATGGAGAAGTGATTATGGCGTGGCCATCACTCCTGGGGGGTGATTTCTCATTTTCTGTCTCTGTCTTTCTGGCAAGTACATGCACTCTATAGCAAAAGTCTCTCTTTAAAAAAAAAAAAAAAAGAAAAAAGAAAATCTTCAGCCAGCCAGTGGTGGTGTATTTAAGGTGGCTGGATCTCACATGGCTGACTGCATGGTTCAAGCACTAAACCTGGTGGCTTGAACAACATGCCAGGCGTGTGTATATGTGCCCAAAATCCCGAAAGGAGAATTGAGAAGGGAGTGCAGTATGGCCATCCTCTTTGAGTGTGATTTCTCGCTCCCTTCACCTCCTGGCAAGTGTGTGCACCCTCTAGAAAAAACTTAAAAAAAAAAATTTCAGGAGAGGAAATCCCTTGTTGCTCCCCCTCCTTCCTTCATTTATTTATTCATTGTTTTAAATATAGATTTATTTTTATTTGTTGTTGCTGTTATTTATTTATTTATTTTTAATCTTCTGAGGGAGACAGAGAAAGGGAAAGTGAAAAAGCAAACCTCAAGGTCCAGATCTAAACTACAGCCGGACATCTGGGAGTCCAGTGCCTTAACCACCTCACAACCTGCCGGTCCTGATCCCTTTAATTTTAAAAATGTGATCATGTTAACAGAATCTCCTCATAAAACACTATCCTTCAATAACATTTTTTAAAAAAGAATTATTTTATTTAACTTGCTTTTTTTTGGGGAGGAGGGAGGTTTTGCTACGTGGCGCAAGCACTTGCCAGAGAGACAAAGAGAGACAGAGAGACAGAAATCGAGAAATCACCCCCCAGGGAGTATGGCCACACTGCAATCCCTTCTCCTCCATTCTCCTCTCGGGATCTTGGGCATGCATGCACATGCTCCCGGAATGAATTTAAGCCACCAGGTCCAGGACTTGAACCGCAGTCATGGGAGTTCAGCGACATAGCCATTTTGCTAACTGCTGGTCCCTTAACTTTATTTATTTATTTTAATTTGACCACAGAGGGACAGAGTAAGAGAGAGAGGGAAACTGAGAAACAAGCTGCCGGGTCTGGGACTCAAGCTTTGGTTGGCCATGTGGGAGTCCAGTGTCCTTAACCACTACGCACCTGCCGGCCTCTCAATAACATTTCATTAACAAAATTTTAGTCATTTATCAAAAAAAATTTTTTTTAAAAAATTGTGCTACAGGCGAGTACACTCTCAGGGTGGGGGATGGGTTGGGGGAGAGAGAGAATCACTCCCCAGGGAAAATGGCCATGCTAAAATCCCTCCTCTAGCCTCCTCTTGGGATTTTGGGTATACACACTTATGTGCCCAGTGTGATTTTTTTTTTTTTTTTTTTTTTTTACTACTATAGGGCGCGTGCACTCGCCAGAAAGAGACAGAGAGACAGAAAGCGAGAAATCACCTCCCGGGGGGATGGCCACGCCGCAATCCCTTCTCCTCTATTCTCTTCTCCTCTCTTGGGCATGCATGCACACACGCCCGGCGTTGAGTTTAAGCCCCTGGGTCCAGGACTTGAATCACGGTCGACTACATGAGAGTTCAGCGATATAGACATTATGCTAACTGCTGGTCCCCCCAGTGTGATTTTTAAGATGCAGGGTGCAGGACTGAACGCACAGCTGACCGTGGGGGATCTTACACCTTAACCTCCATGGGACCTGTTGGCCCGAAATACTAGTGTTTTTTAAGGGAAATTTATTTAACATAAAATTAACGAATTTATGGTGTTCAATTTCGTGGCATAAGTACATTAACAATATTGTGCAAACAGCCTTGCCTACCTCCAAGCAATTTCATTAGCTCAAAATAAAGCAGTATTGTCAATTTTCCTCAGCCTCAGGTGAATACCAATCTGCTTTCTGTCTATATAGTTTTCCTTTTTAGTCTGGTTTCTTCCACATGGTCTGTTCTGGAGGTGTACCCACACTACAGAATGTGACAGAACTTCATTCCTTTTTATGTAAACATTTGTTTTGGGCTCAACATTTTCCTGATCCTTCAAAAGATAAAACTTTTTAAAATTTTTTTTATATTTTGCTATAGGAGGCACATGTACTTGCCAAAGACAGAGATTGAGAGAGAGAAAGCAAAAAAATCACCCCCATGAAGCATGGTCATGCAACAATCCTTTTTCCTCCATTTCTCCTTTTGGGATTTTGGGCATGCATATACACACACCCACAGAATCTGAAACTCAAGTTGCACAGCTGGTCATGGCCATGTGGGGTTTCAGTCACCTTAACAACCACACCACCTGTTGACCCAAAACTTTTTGTTTTTTTTTTTGGGAGAGGTTTTAGCTATAGGGCGCGTGCACTCGCCAGACAGACAGAAAGAGAGACAGAGACAGAAAGTGAGAAATCAACCCCCTGGGGGATGGCCACGCCGCAATCTCTTCTCCTCCATTCTCCCCTTGGGATCTTGGGCACGAACGCACACGTGCCCAGCATGAGTTTTAAGCCACCGGGTCCGGGACGTGAACTGCAGTCGACTACATGGGAGTCCAGGAACATAGCCATTACGCTAACTGCTGGTCCCTTACACTCTTTGTTTTTGGAGAGGTTTTTCGCTATAGGGCGCATGCACTTGCCAGAAAGAGACAGACAGAAAAACAGAAAGCGAGAAATCACCCCCCAAGGGGATGGCCACGCCACAATCCCTACTCCTCTCAGGATCTTGGGCACGCACGCACAAACACCCGGCGTGAGTTTAAGCCACTGGGTCCAGGACTTGAACTGCGGTCGACTACGTGAGAGTCCAGCGACATAGCCATTACGCTAACTGCTGGTCCCCCAAAAATCTTTTTTTTAAGAGATTTTTGCTATAGGGTTTGTATACTTGCCACAAAGACAGAGAGAAAAAGTGAGAAATCACCCCCTGGGGTGATTTAATACCCCAGGGGTGAAGGCCATGCCACAATCCTGTCTCTTCCATTAGCCTCTAAAAGTTTTGGGCACATATGTACATAGGATCAATTTGAGTTTCAAGCCTTTGGGTCTGTGACTCGAAATGTGGTCAGCCATGTGGGATCCACTGTCTTAACCACCATGCCACCTTCTGGCCTCCCAAACTCATTTTTTTTTTTTAAGAGAGATTTTTGCTATAGGATGCGTGTGCTTGCTGGAGAGACAGAGAGACAGAAACCTCAGAGGCGGGGGATGGCCATGCTGCAATACCTTCTCCTCTCAAGATTTGGGGCACACAAGTACACATACCTGGTGTGAGTCTTAAACCACTAGGTCCAGGACTCCAACCACAGACAACTAAGTGGTAGTCCAATGATTAACTATTACACCCTCTGCTAGTCCCCAAAACTCTTGTTTTTAAACTAAAGGAGATCAAGCTTATGAAAAGCAAAGCAAAATTTTGTTGCCATTCTCTTCTTGGGATTTTGGGCATGCATGCACACATGCCTGGAATGTTTCCCAAGCCGCCAGCTCTGGGATTTGAACCACAGTCCGCCATGTGGAATTTGTCTGCTTTAATTATCACACCATTGTCTGGCCCCTTAAGATAAATATACTTGGGAACCAGCAGTTAGCGTAATGGCTATGTCGCTGGACTCCCACATCGTCGACCACGGTTCATGTCCCGGACCCGGTGGCTTAAAACTCACGCCGGGCACGTGTGCGTGCGTGCCCAAGATCCCGACAGGAGAATGGAGGAGAAGGGACTGCGGCGTGACCATCCCCCCGGGGGGTGATTTCTCGCTTTCTGTCTCTATGTCTCTCTCTGTCTGTCTGGCGAGCGCAGGTGCCCTATAGCAAAAACCTCAAAAAAAAAAAAAAAATATAAATATACTTAAAAGAATTGGTATCATAGACCAGTCTGTGGCATAATGATTAAGGTGGCTGGAGACCACATAGCAGACTGTGCTGTCTCAGTCCTGGATGAGGTGGCTTAAAAAGTATGTTGGATGAGGAGGAGAATGGATTGTGGCGTGAACATCCCCTACCTGGAGGGTGCTTTCTCCCTAGGTCTCCTGTGAGCACATGTACTCTAATGGGCAAAATGGGCAAAAAGCCCAGCCTCAGTGGCAGACACACAGATACTGCTGTTGCTTGGGAGGCTGGCAGCTGCAAGGGAAGTCTGGGTTTAGTTTCCAGGCCAACCTGAACAAACCCAGAGCAGCTGTACACATCTGTAATGCTAGCTGACTGGGAGGCCTGGGCAGGAGGATCATGAGACACTGAGACCCAGTCAAGAATATGTCTCTGGGACCAGCAGTTAGCGTAATGGCTATGTCGCTGGACTCCCACGTAGTCGACCGCGGTTCGAGTCCCGGACCCGGTGGCTTAAACTCACGCCGGGCGCGTGTGCGTGCGTGCCCAGGATCCCGAGAGGAGAATGGAGGAGAAGGGATTGCGGCGTGGCCATCCCCCCTGGGGGGTGATTTCCTGCTTTCTATCTCTCTGTCTCTCTCTGTCTGTCTGGCGAGCGCACGCGCCCTATAGCAAAAACCTCTCCAAAAAAAAGAAAAAAAAAAAAAAAAAAAAAAAAAAAAAAAGAATATGTCTCACAAGGGCAGCAGAGGGCATAGTGGTTAAGACGCTGGACTCCCACATGGCTAACCGTGGTCTGAGTCTCAGACTTGGCAGCTTGAAACTCATGCCCTGTGTATGTGCATGTCCAAAATCTGGGGAGGAGAAAAGAGAAGGGACTGTGTTGGGCTACAGCCTTCCAGGGGTGATTCCTCACTCACTCTCTCCAGAGAGCATATGTGCTGTACCCTATAGCAAAAATCTCTCCGAAAAGAAAAACAGCATGTCTCTCTGTTTCTCTCTCATATAAAGGCAGATGTGGGTAGGGGGAGGAGGTAAAAAGAAGAGAATAAAGGCAAAAGACTTGATGCTCAATATCATTAGGTATTTAGAAGATGCAAATCAAAACCACATGAGATATCACTTCATATCAAAGAGTTATAATCTAAAAGACAGACAATAACAAATGTTGGCCAGGATGTGTAAGAACTAGAACCCTAATACACTTTTGGTAGGAATGTAAAATGATTCAGCTACTATGGGAATAGTTTATGGTTCCTCCAAAAGTTAAACATAGACTTACCAATGATTAAGCAATTCCACTCCTATGTAAATGCCCAAAAGAACTGACAACAGGTATTCAAATAAATACTTAATACATAAATGTTCACAGCAGCACTACTCACGGTAGTCAAAAGGCAGAATGGCCCAGTCCGGGCCCTAGTGGCCAAGGTGGCTAGATCCCAAATGGCTGACTGAGTATTTCAAATCCTGGACTTGAAAACATGCTGGGTGTCTGTGCATAAAATCCTAACAGGAAGGAGAAATGAAGAGACTGTGGTGTGACTACACCTCAAAGGGGGTGCTTTCTTGCTTTCTCTCTCTGGTGAGCATATGTGCACTCTCGCAAACTGGAGAAAAAAGGTAGAAACCCAAATATTCACTACCTGATAAACAGATAAACAAAATATATCCACAAAATGGAGTATTATTTCTACCATAAAAAGGAATGAAGTACTGTACATGTTACCACATGGATGACTCTTGAAAGCAATATGAGAAGCGAGAAAAGCTGGACACAAAAGGTCACATGTTATATGATTCCATTCATATTCCCAGGATAAGCAAATCAAAAAGCAGATTGTGGCCATCAGACACTGGTGGTATTGAATGGGCAGGGAACGCTTAATGGGTAGAGGATTTCCTTGTGGAATGATATATTTTGTAACTAGACAGAGGTGATGGTCACACTGTGAATGCAGTAAGTGGTACTGAAATGTATACTTTAGAATAATTAATTATATATGACATTAATTTTACTTCCAGAAAAAAAAGTTAAGAATAGAGATTTGGGAGCTGATAACTTCGTTACATAAATTTTACACCTGGCTAGGAATTAGGAACACAAACTGTCACAATCTGTGGTTAAAAAAGTAAGCACAGGAACCAGCAGGTGGTATAGTGGTTAAGGCATTGGACTCCCACATGACCAACCATGGTTCAAGTCTGAGACTTGGCAGCATGAAACTCACACCAGGCACGTGTGTGTGTAATGCTTGAAATTCCAGAAGAACGAGCAAAAGGAACTGTGGTGTGGCCATCCCCTGGGGGGTTGATTTCTCACTTTCCCTCTCCCTCTGGCTAGCACATGCACCCATGGCAAAAACATTTAAAAAAAAAAAAAAGAAAGAAAGAAAAAGAAAGGAGGTAAGCACAGAAACTAATGGGAGAGGGAACCAGCAGTTAGCGTAATGGCTATGTCTTTGGACTCCCATGTAGTCGACCGCGGTTCGCGTCCCGGACCCGGCGGCTTAAAACTCGCGCTGGGCGCGTGTGTGTGCGTGCCCAAGATCCCGAGAGGAGAATGGAGGAGAAGGGATTGAGGCGTGACCATCCCCCTGGGGGGGGATTTCTCGCTTTCTGTCTCTATGTCTCTGTCTGGCGAGCGCATGCGCCCTATAGTGGAAAAACCTCTCCAAAAAAAAAAAAAAAAAAAAAAAAAAAAAAAGAAACTAATGGGAGAAAAATAACAAAATTCCTATTATGAAATAATCAATTCAAGTTTATTGACATTTATAGAGTAAATAACTAAAAATAGAAATGGGGGGGCTGGCAGGTGACGTGGTGGTTAGTGGCACTGGATCCCACATGGCCGACCATGGTTTGAGTCCTAGACCTGATGGCTTGCTTTTTCGCTTTCCCTTTCTCTCTCTGGTCAAATTAAAAAATAATAACAAATGGAATTAAATAAAGAAATAATTAAAAAAAAAAAGAAATGAAAGAAACTAATTTTTTCCCAATGCCACATTATTGTTCACAATGTACAAGAGTTACTCTTTCTGTCATAAAATGTTATGAGTTATTGAGACCAGCAGATGGTGTCATGGTTATGTCGCTGGATTCTGACATAGTTGACCACAGTTCGAGTCCTGGACTCGGGGGCTTAAATGCATGCTGGGCACGTGTGCATGCGTTCCCAAGGTCCTGAGAGAATGGAGAAGGGATTGTGGCGTGGCCATCCCTCCTGGGGAGTGACTTTTCACTTTCTGTTTTTCTGGCAAGCACACACACATTATAGCAAAAATTTCTCTTAAAAAAAAAAAAAAAAAAAAAGAGAAAAGAAATGTTGGTGGGGCTGGCAGGTGGCATGATGGTTAAAGGTGCTAGACTCCCACATGGCCGATTGTGGTTTGAATCCTGGACCAGGTGGCTTGCTTTCTCACTTTCTCTCTTTCTTTCACTCTGTCCCTCTCTGGTCAAATGAAAACAAACAAATTAATTAACTGAATTAAATAATTCTTAAAAAAAAGTTGGGGCCAGCAGGTGGAGTGGTGGTTAAGGGCAATGGACTCCCGCATGGCCAACCGCGGTTTGAGTCCCAGACCTGGTGGCTTGCTTCCCCCCCACCCTTGTTCGCTCTGCTCATCTCTGGTCAAATAAAAATAAAATAAATAAATAAAATTTAATAAAAAAATAATTCTTTTAAAATAAAAAGAAGTGGGATCAGCAGCTGGTGTAATGGCTATGTCACTAGACTCCCATGTAGTCAACTGTGGTTTGAGTCCCGGACCCGGTGGCTTAAACTCATGCTGGCACGTGTGCATGCATGCCCAAGATGCCGAGAGGAGAATGGAAGAGAAGGGACTGTGGTGTGGCCATCCCCCGGGTGATGATTTCTTGTTTTCTGTTTCTCTGTCTTTCTGGTGAGCGCACATGCCCTGTGGCAAAAACCTCTCCAAAAAAAAAAAAAAAAAATTTAAAATAAAAAAAAAGTATGAGTTATTTAATTTAACTTAAAAAGATATTTATCAGGGCTGGCCCTGTAACAGTGGTTAAGGGAGCTAGATCTCACATGGTCAACAGCAGTCTGAACCCCAGGCCCAGATGCTTGAAAAACACACCTGACTGAAAAACTTATCAGATGGGCATGTGCATGTGCCCTAAATCCTGACAGGATGAAGAAATAGAGAAGGTATGGTGATGTGTCCATGACCTGCTAGGGGATGCGCTACTCTGTGTGTCTCTCACAAGCACATACGCCTTCTGGCAATAATAAAAACAAAACAAAACAAAACACATCGATCAAATATTACAAGTACTGATAATATGAAGAAAAAGAAAGAACTGTACTTACCTGGGCCACTCAACATGGCTTTTATTGTTCCTGATGTTAGTGCATGTTCTCTTTTTACAATAAATTCGTGACCATCAGAAGATATCAATTTGACATACATGGCATCAGGGCCTTCACAGCCACCATAAGTTTTCTCCTCTCCATCTAAATAATTAAAACGATTGGGAAATTTTGAACATAGACTGCATTAGGAGACAAAAACTGAAGAATTTACATGTGAAGCATTTCTACATGTTTAACTAAATCTTAAAAAGCACACGTGTAAAACTGTGTGTGTATGTATTGAAGCATTGCTACATCACTATGAAATAATGACTTTCTAAATTAAAGGCTCTTTAAAAACAGTAGAAACATCACTTTGATATTTATGTTCTTTTTTCCTTTTTTTTTGAGAGATTTTTGCTATAGGGCGCATGTACGGGTCAGAGAAACAGAAAGAAAGAGAGACAAAAAATGAGAAATCCCCCCCCCCCCGTAATGGCCATGCCGCAATTCCCTTCTCTATTCTCTTGGGATTTTGGGTGCATATGCACATGTGCTTGAAGTGAGTTTCAAACCACTGGGTCTGGGAGTTGAACCATGGTCGACTACATGGGAGTCCAGCGTGTCAACCACTATGCCACCTACTGATTCCCATGCTGCTTCTTAAAAGTAAAAGATGAAAAGTCCCATGTGAAAGAAGCAAATCCTTATCCTTAAGGACAAGAAGTCAAGCCTGAGAGAATTCTGTATAGACCTTGTTTCAAAATAACTTTATTTTTTAAAGAATTTTTTAAATTTAAGTTTATTTATTTTTTAATTTGAATGGAGAGGGACAGAATGAGAGAGAGAGAGAGAGAGAAAGGGAGAAAGTAAGCCACCAGGTCCGGGACTAGAACCGTGGTTGGCCATGTGGGAGCCCAGCACCCCTAAACACCATGCCATGTGTCAGCCCCCAAAATAACTTTTATCTGTAAGACTTCTCACATAATTGAGTTGCTTCTTTACAACTTACTAAACTTTGCCCAAGTGAGTATATAAATAATGACTAACTGCTTCTTTGAGGTCTTCACTTCCTTACGAGACTCCCATGTTATGTAAAACCAGTATTAAATAAATGTGTATGCTTTACTCCTATTGATCTTTGTTATATCAATTTAATTCTTGGATCCAGCTGGGACCCTAAGATGATGGAGGTGGAATATAAACACACACACACACACACACACACACACACGGAAAGCAGGTGTGGCAAAACTTTAACAATTTGGTGAGAGCTATGCTATATTTTTCTTGCAATTTTTCCATAATAAAAGTTGGGGGACTCATAATAAAACAATAGCTTTTGCAAGCTAAACCATTCTTAGCTTTGTTAGAAAAGTCTCAAATTTCTTAAGGTACACTCACTCACTAGAAATCACAAACTGGACTGGAACAATACCATTACTGATCTGCCTTTCACGAAAATACAGTAAACATAAGCTGTTAATACAGACAACTAATTTCAATCTACCCTGACCATGTTCTTATTTGCATCACTGACCTTGAAGACTTAAAACTTCAGCTTCTATTATAGATGCTCTTTCATTTATGATGGGATTATGTTCTGATACACTTGTCACAAATTAAAAATATATTTCAGGGCCAGCTGGTGGTATGGTGGTTGGGCAGCTGAATCCCACATGGCTAACTGTGCCATTCGAGTACTGGACCCAGTGACCTGAAAAACACACTGGGTACACATGTGCATGCCCAGAATCATGAAGGGCAGAAGTGGAGGAAAAGAGACTGCAGTGTGACCATTCCCATGAGGTGCTTTCTTACTTTCTGTTTCTCTCTGGCGAGCTCAAACATACATTATCTGGCAAATTAAAAAAAAAAAAAAAAAAAAAAAAAAAAAGTTCTCAACTTTTTTGAAACTGGATGTTGAATGCCTGTCACTTTCACAATATTATAAAGTTGAAAAATTCAAAATCAAACCATCATAAATCAGGGAGCCATTTTTTTCTTTCTTTTTTTTTTTTAAAAAAAAGAATTATTTAATTTTAGGGACTGGCAGGCGACGTGGTGGTTAAGGGCACTGGACTCCACGTGGCAGACCATGGTTCTAGTCTTGGACCCGGCGGCTTGCTTCCTCTCACTCTTACTGTTCTTCTCTGGTCAAATAACGTCCTGACTCGGGGGACAGTCTAACAGGTTTCCTGAGGGAAGGAGTGAGAGATAGGACGAACGACGCAGTGTTACAGCACGGAGATGGTGTAGTGTTACAACTCTTCAGGGTCGTCCGTTTATTGTGGGCAGCATGGAGACGACACTTGTTACAACTCTTCAGGGTCGTCCGGAGACAATGCAGTGTCACAGCTCTTCAGGGTCTTCAGAGTTGTCTGGAGATTGTGGGCCAGGGATCGTGGTTAGATACATGTTGGTGGGCAGTGATTGGTTGAATGAAGGATTGTAAAAGGTGGGTTATGATTGGTTGCTTTTGTGGACCAATCATGAGGTGCCGGATATGCAAATCTGAGGGATTCTAAGCTCACCGATTTGCTATGGGAAGTGGCCAATCAGAGTATAGTTTTGAAGGTGAGGTTTTGAAGGGGAGCCAATCATGGCCTTTGGCATTGTGTAATTGTTTGCTCTCTGAGAAACTGGCGACATTCGCTGGTGCGCAGCCTCCCACAAAATAAAATAAATAAAGTTAAATAAAATAATTATTAAAAAAGAAATTATTTAATTTTAATCATTGTCATTATTTTATTTTTTGAAGTTGACCAGAGAAAGAGTGAGAGAGAGAGAGAAAGATGGTGAGAAAGCGAGTTGCCAAGTCTGGGATTCCAACTGTGGTCAGTCATGTAGGAGTCCAGCTGCCCTAACCACCATGCCACCAGCCAGCCCTGATTTTTTCTTTTTCTTTTTTTTTTTTTTTTAAGAGATTTTTGCTATAGGGCGCAATGCTCATTGGAGAGAGAGACAAAAAGCAAAAAATAACCTGTGGGGGAAATGGCAAACACCTCAATGCCTTCTCCTCCACTCTCCTCTTGGGATCTTGGGCACCCACGTACAGGCACCCGGCGCGAGTTTTAAGCTGCCAAGTTCAATGACCTTGAACTGTGGGAGTCCAGCGACATATCCATTACGCCATCTGGCCAAGTTAAATCATTTTTGACTGAAACAAAATTACCTTCATATTACTTACCCATTCTGTTCTTATGAACTCTTACTTTGCTTCCACAGGAACTTTAGTAGTTTTCTGAAAATGTAATAATACCATATTAAGTAAGATTAATATGCAATAGACATGTTGTCACCCACAGTTATCTGTCCTTGGTGTTTAGTTTAAGGGCTTTCTCTCTCTTCCTGGTAGGTAAGAGGTCAACATTACAACACAGCACCACCACCACATTTTTATGAATCAACTGAAAGAGTACGTAAATACTGTTTTTGAGAGGTTTTTGCTATAGGGCGTGTGTGCTTGCCAGAAAGACGGAGACAGAGAGACAGAAAGCGAGAAATCACCCCCCCCCCCCCCCAGCGGGGATGGCCATGCCGCAATCCCTTCTCCTCCATTCTCCTCTCGGGATCTTGGGCATGCACGACCACGCGCCCGGCGTGAGTTTAAGCCACCAGGTCTGGGACTCGAACCGTGGTTGGGAGTCCAGCGACATAGCCATTACGCTAACTGCTAGTCTCCATAAATACTGTGTGAGCTTGATCAGCTGGAGCTTCTGTATTGGAGCAAAGATTACTAGAAATATCATGATAGCCATTATAAATTAATTGGGGGAGGTGCTCAGGCGGTAGATTTGTGTTTTTGTTTTCTTTCCTTCAATGTTGCCAGAGAAAGGGAGAGAGAAAGAACCCCACAATGGGGCATGCACATATATCCAGTGTGATTTTTAAGCCACTGGGGCTGGCATTTGGACCATGGTCAGCCATGTGGGATCAAGCTTCCACTACCAAGCTATGCAGTAAGCCTGGAGAAGGGGGTTTAAAACATGTGGATGTGGAACCAGCAGGCAGTGTGATGTTTAAGGTGACGGATTCCTACACGGCTGACTGTGGTTCGAGTCCTGGACCTGGCGGCTTGCTTTCTCACTCCCCCCCAACCCTGCCACCTCTCTCTCTCTGATGAGCACACATGCCCTATAGCAAATTTAAAAATAAAGAAAGAAGTAAAATGTAAAAACTCTAAGTAAAACAGCATGTGGATGTGACATGTTAAAGAGTAACAGACAAGCAAAATCAAGTTCACTAGGGGTAGCCCCAGAGTACAGTGGTTAAGTGCTATGTGAAGGAAGCAGATGCCAGATGGCTAGCTGGGGTCTGGGTCTGGGTCCTGATGGCTTCAAGCCAAGCATGTGCATGCACACTTAGGATCCTGACTGGACGGAGAACTGGCGGATTAAAGAATTGTAGTATGACAAGATCCCCTCTGGGAGTGTTTTCCACCTACCCTCCCCATTTCTTCATCCTATCCTTTACCCTTTCATTCTGTCTCACATGTACCCTCTGACATTGGGGAAAAAAAAAAAAAAAAAGAATTTGGCTGGTCTTTGTCCCTGGTTTCTGGGAAATAGCCTCCAACCTTGAGGATTTCCCTAATGTAGGGTTTCTTTGTTTATTCATGGTGGATCCTAATACTTTATGCTAACCAGGTGACTGAGTGTACCTTAAACTAACAGGACTCAGGATGGAGAGCTTTGAGAACCTATCAGCATAGCCTTGGAGAGGAGCTGGCAACTGACCTTGTTAGCGTATGATTCCATCAATCACACTCACATAAAGGAGCCCCAGTAAAAGCCCTGGACACTTGACACTCAGGTGAGCTTTTGGGATTAACAATACTGTGAGCACTACTACACATCCATGAACTAGGAAGAGAAGGTGTCCTGATCGAATACTGTGAGGACACAGGAATCTCTGTATCCAGTGTCTACTAGGTAAGTGGTAGATGCCAAGCAAATATTTGCTTGAATGACATGACATAACCATGGACATGAAGTACACTCCATGAGGATGAAAAACGAGAATGCTTGCCCTCTACTTTTACAAGTGTGCAAATCTGTAATTTTAGTCTTCTGTCCCTTCTGCATACAGCCTACCAAACTGATTTTATCCTTTTCTTCCTTTTTTGGGGGGCTTTTAATTGTCAAAGGGTGCATGTGCTTGCCAGAGAGAAAGAGAAGAAAAGCACGCCCCAATGGGGTACAGTTACACCACAATCTTTTCTCCATTTCTCCATACTGTTGAGAATTTTGGCTATGGGTACACACATGCCTGTTGTGTCTTTTTTGAGCCACCAGGGCTGGAATTAGAATCTTGGCCGTGTGGGATCCAGCTCCCTTAACTACCAGGTTACAAGGCTGGCCCCAAACTACCATACTTTTGAAATTTAGCAATGAAGTGATAAAGCATTTTCATTTTTTTCTTCAAAGATTTATTTTATTTAACTTTATTTATTTAAATTTGACCAGAGAGGGACAAAGTGAGACAGGAAAAGTAAGAAAGCAAACCACTAGGTCCAGGACTCAACCTGTGGTTGGCCATGTGGGAGTCCAGTGCCCTTAACCACCACGCCACCTGCTAGGCCCAGTATTTTAATTTGTGAGAAATCTAGTTTTCAGCAATTTACACACACACACACACACACATATTTTTCAAAGTCATTTCTTTTATATATTTGTTTTAGGTGTTTTTTCGTTGTTGTTTGTTTCGGTTTTAGGGTATGTGTGCTCGCCAGAGAGTAAGAGAGACAGGAAAAGTGAGAAATCACCCTCAGAGGAATGGCCACACCACAGTCCCTTCTCTTCCATTTTCCTCTCAGGATTTTGGGTGCACACACATGCCCCACATTTTCTTAAGCTGCCGGGTCCGGGATGTGAACTGCATAGTCGGCCATGTGGGATCCAGCTGCCTAACCTCCATGTTACCTGCTGGTCCAGTAATTTATCTTTTTTTTTTTTTTTTTTTTTTTGAGGGAGGGTAAGGTTTTTGCCATAGAGTACATGTGCTCAAAGAGACAGAGACAGTGAGAGGGAAAGTGAGATATTACCCCCTAAGGGGGGTAGAAATGCTTCAATCCCTTCTCCTCTATTCTCCTCCTGGAGTTATGGGCATGCACACACTCACACACAGTGTGAGTTTCAAGCCGCCAGGTTGAGGACTTGAACAATGGCCAGCCATGTGGGAGTCCAGTACCATAACCACCTGCTGGCCCCATAACTTATCTTTTAACAACATAGTATTTCATTAACGGAGGATCTTATTTATTTATTTATTTATTTTTAAATATTTTAACTTTATTACTTATTATATTCCAATTTTACCTGAGAGAGACAGAGAGAGAGAAGGAAGGAAAGTGAGAAAGGAAGCCACCAGGTCCAGGACTTGAATTGTGGTTGGCCATGTGGGAGTCCAGCACCCTTAACCACCACACCACCTACTGGCCCCATTGGAGGATCTTATATAAATCAACATTCTCTTTTATGCTATTTGTAAGAAAATAACATATCTTAAATATCCTACTTTCTAAGAAATTCCTGATTAATGTTTAAATTCTAGCCTAAAGGGTGAAGAAAACGAACTAGGGACAGGCAGGTGGTACAGTAGTTAAAGCACAGGACTCCTACATGGCTGACTGTGGTTCAAGTTCCGGACCTGGCAGCTTGCTTTCTCACTTTCTCTCTCTATTTGGTGAGTGCAAGTGCCCTATAGCAAATTAAAAAAAAAAAAGTTCTAAATAAATAAATAAAAAGATGAAGGATTAGATAATTAAATGTCCAAGTTCCCTTCCTGCTCTAAAATGTTATTGTTCTTTTTCTTTTAAGAATTAAATAAAAAATAAACTATTATTAAATAAAAAAATAAAATAAAATAAATAATTCTTAAAAGAAAAAGGAGTGTTCAGGAAAGCTATGCTCTAAACCCATCTCCTAGACTCCTGAAATATTCAGACAAGAAGCCATTTTAAAGCTGAGGTGTGTCCTGGTGCGTTCAGGGAAGCCATGCTCAAAACACATCTCCTGAAATATTCAGACAAGGCCTAGGTCACATTAGCCAAGTTAAAGTCACTGAACCTCCTGCTTTAATGAAGAAATTTCTTTTTATCAATCTGAACTCCTAATCTTACTGTTGATACTGCATTGTGAAGCACTGTGAAGGAGAGATTTTGTGACAGAATGACCAGAAACAACCATAGAAGCACAAGAAACATGAGAAACCAAGAAAATATCTCTCCCCTAAGGGAAAAGAACAATCCCTCATCATCCACAGACAGTACAGTAGAATTCATGGAAATATCTGATAGAGACTTAAGAATATTCATTGTGACAAAACTAAACGAGATGCAAGGGCTGAGAGATAATGAACTCCAGAAGATGCAGTAGAAAAGAGACAATGAGTTCTAGGAGGTGTTCTTTCATGATCTGAAAGAGGAAATATATACCATCGGGACCAGCAGTTAGCGTAATGGCTATGTTGCTGGACTCCCATGTAGTCAACCGCGGTTTGAGTCCTGGACCCAGTGGCTTAAACTCACGCCGGGCATATGTGTGTGTGTGCCCAGGATCCCGAGAGGAGAATGGATTGCGGCGTGGCCATTCCCCCTCGGGGGTGATTTCTTGCTTTCTGTCTCTCTGTCTGTCTCTGTCTGGTAAGCGCATGCGCCCTATAGCAAAAACCTCTCCAAAAAAAAAAAAAAAAAAAAAAAAGAAAAAAAAGAGGAAATATATACCATAAAAATAATCAAATGGAACTGTTAAGAGATGAAGGCTGCCATTTAGGAAATCAAAACCTCCCTTGAAAGTATTAAAAACAGATTAGTCCTGGGGCCGGCAGATGGCGTGTGGTTAAGGGCACTGGATTCCCACGTGGGCCACCATGGTTCAAATCCTGACCTTGGTGGCTTGCTTTCTCACTTTCTCTCTCCCCCCCCCCCCCACCTCCCTCTCTGGTAAAATTAAAATTTAAAAATGTATAAATAAATAAAGTTAAATAAAATAATTCTTTAAAAACAAAACAGATTAGTCCACGCAGAAAATTGAATCTCGGATGTTGAAGGCAAAACCTCTGATCTAGAAAAAAAACGACCAAAAATACTGAGAAAATAACCCCCCAAAATGAGAATACTATATGAGAAATACTAGACAGTATTAAGCATCCAAACATCTGGATAATTGGTATCCCAGAAGGTGAGGAAACTAATAAGGGCATTGATAATCTATTCCATGAGATCTTAGAAGAAAACTTTCCAAATCTAGAGAGGCATTCAAATATCCAGACCCAAGAAATACAAAAGACCCCTAGTAGAATCAACCCAAGAAGATCTTCTCCAAGGCACATCATAACCAGACTGGTCCAATTTACAAAGGCAAGATACTAAAATTTGCAAGGAAGAAACGTCAGGTTACTTATAAAGGTTATCTAATCAGGCTAACCTCAGACCTCTCATCAGGAATAATGAGAGGAAGGAAAGAATGGGAACATATATTCAAAGTGTTAAGTGAAAAACAGTTTCAACCAAGAATACTATACCCGGCAAGATTATCCTTCATATGGAAAGAAAGGATAAAAACATTCTCAGATAAACAAGACCTGAAAGAATTTGCCAGTAGCACTCTTCAAGAATTATTTTTTTTTAAATATTTTTTTCAATTATTTTATTTTAATTTTTGGAGAGGTTTTTGCTATAGGGTGCGTGTGCTCACCAGAAAGACAGAGAGAGACAGAGAGATAGAAAGCGAGAAATCACCCCAAGGGGGGATGGCCACGCAGCAATCCCTTCTCCTCCACTCTCCTCTTAGGATGTTGGGCACGCACACACACGCACCTAGAGTGAGTTTAAGTCACCGGGTCCAGGACTCCAACCGTGATCAACTATGTGGGAGTCCAGCAACATAGCCATTACATCATCTGCTGGTCCTGTTCTTCTAGAAGTTCTGAAAGGAGTGCCTGACCAGGAAAACTAAACACACATACAGAAAGAATAGAACAAAAGGCAACCAAGAAAACAACCAATTTAATGCTAGGGACAAGAAATATCAATAACAATGCTGAACGTTAACTCCCAGGATTTAATCGGAAAAACTGGTCCACAGTAACTGCATATTCAACTGAAGAGAGTGTGAACATAAGACTGAAATAGAGAAATAGAATTTTATGACTTTTGAGTAAAACATTACTAATTTCTTTATTTTTTACTATGCTCTGTTTTCCCAATTTAAACATTTTACTTTCTTTGAGTTTTTGATAGGCTCAGCAATTTGTTAAAATACTTTTCTTGTTTGTTTCTTTTTTAATTTAATTTTTTTAAATTTCATTTTCTTCCATACATTCAATCACATTATTATTTGTCTTACAAAATGGATATTTCAACAGATGACCATTTCTTCCTAGTACTGTTGATAAAAACTATAAAATATCTTCAACAGATAATACCACACCTCTTTGTGCCATTAATGCTTTTCCTCCCTGTCCCTCCCCCAAATGTCCTTCCTCAGACCCTCCTCTTCCACACACACTATATCTGGTATTTACAACTATATACTGCATTTCTATATCCTTTAGACAATTAGTTTTAGTCATAGAGTGCAGACACTCGGTATATATTAAGTGGGGACATACAATGCCTCTTTAAATGGAAATATAAATTGTTCTTCCTTCCTGGAAAAAAAAAAAATCAGGGGACCAGTTGTTGGCGTAATGGCTATGTTACTGGACTCCCACGTAGCTGATTGCAGTTCGAGTCCTGGATCTGGTGGCTTAAACTCACGCTGGGCATGTGTGCCTCTCTTCCTGAGAGGGGAAGAGATTGCTGCATGGCTATCCCCTCCGGGGGGGGGGGGGGGGGGGGGGTTGTGATTTCTCGCTTTCTGTCTCTCTCTGCCTTTCTGGCGAGCATATGCACCCTATAGCAAACAAACAAACAAAAACCAAAAAAACAAGAAACAAATCAGGCCAGCAGGTAGTGTGGTGGGTAAGGCTCTAGCTAGATGCCACATGGGCAGCTCCACAGTTCAAGTCCTAAATCTGGAGAAACATACCAGGTCTGTATGCATGCATGCATGCCCAAACTCCTGAGAGGAGACTAGAGGAGAATGGACTGTGGCATGGCCATCCTCCCTAGGGGATGATTTCTCTCCCTCTCTGTCTCTCTTTGGCGAATACACATGCCTTATGGCAAAAATTTTATGGGAAAAAGAAAAGTCAATGTATATGGGACCAGCAGATGGCGTAATGGCTACGTTGCTGAACTCCCATGTATTCAACTGTGGTTCCAATCCTGGACCCGGTGGCTTAAACTCAGGCTGGGTGCGGGTGTGTGCGTGCCCAAGATCCCAAGAGGAGAATGGAGGAGTAGGGATTGTGGAGTGGCCATCCTCTGTAGGAAGTGATTTCTCGCTTTCTGTCTCTCTTGTCTAAGTCTTTCTGGTGAGCACAAGCACCCTATAACAACAACAACAAAAAATCAATGCATATAAAGGGTGAACGAGGGGCTAGCAGGTAGCATGGTGGTTAAAGTGCTGAACTACGACATGACTGACCACTGCTCAAGTCTTGGGTCCAGTGGCTTGAAAAATCATGCAGGACATGTATGCATGCGTGCTCAAAAATCCCACAATGAGAATGGATTGTGGCATAGCCATTCCACTTGGGGAGGGTGTGATTCTTCACTTTTGCTTTCTGTCTGTCTCTCATGAGTGTACATGCCCTGTGGCAAAACCCTGAAAAAAAATTTTTTGAATTATTTGTCCCAGCTAGTGACAGATCAGTAGAAACTGAATCCATCTTAGTCTAGAAAAGTCCTTAAGGTTGGAGTGATATATGCAAGGTGTAACTTCTTTTTTATTTTGGAGAGGTTTTCGCTATAGGGCGTGTGCGCTAGCCAGACACACAGAGAGAGACATAGAGACAGAAAGCGAGAAATCACCCCCCAGGGGGGATGGCCACGCCGCAATCCCTTTTCCTCCATTCTCCTCTGGGGATCTTGGGCACGCACACACACGCGCCCGGCGTGAGTTTTAAGCCACCGGGTCCGGGACATGAACCATGGTCGACTACGTGGGAGTCCAGCGACATAGCCATTACGCTAACTGCTGTTTCCCCAAAGTGTAACTTCTAATGTGAGATCAAAGTCTAGAAAAAGGGCATCTGTGGGAATGTAAAATTAGCAGTTTTTAAGCCTAAAAAGTAGTAAGCACTGCACTAAATATCTTTTTTAAGAAAAAAATTTATATTTCATTTATTATTATTTTAAAATTTTGTTATAGGGCATGTGTGCTCATCAGAGAGAGCGAGCGAGCGAGAGAGAGAGAGAAGGGATGTGAAAAAGCAAGTCGCCAGGTCCAGGACTCAAACCACAGTCAGCCACGTGGGAGTCCAGAGCTTTAACCACCATACCACTTGATGGCCCCTTACTGCACTAAATATCTCAAATACATTATTTTATTTAGAAACAACTTTTGGGGAGGCAGAAGGTGGCATGGTGGTTAGGGTGCTGGAATCCCACACAGCAAACTATGGTTCAAGTCCTGGACATGGCGGCTTGCTTTCTCACTTTCCCTCTCTCTCTAGTGAGCCTATGTACCGTACAGCAAGCTTTAAAATAACAACGGGGACCAGCAGTTAGTGTAATGGCTATGTCGCTGGACTCCCACGTAGTCGACCGTGGTTCGAGTCCCGGACCCAGTGGCTTAAACTCACGCAGGGCCTATGTGCGTGCATGCCCAAGATCCCGGGAGGAGAAGGGATTGCGGCGTGGCCATCCCCCCGGGGGGTGATTTCTCGCTTTCTATCTCTCTGTCTATCTTCGTCTTTCTGGCGAGCGCACGCGCCCTATAGCAAAAACCTCTCCAAAAAAAAAAAACCAAAACAAAACAACAACAAGAGGACATAATGGTAAAGTAAAAAAACAAAACAAAACAACGCCTGGTTGGGGCCATATTGTGGACTATCAAAACCACACAGCGGTTCGATTTGCAGCTTGAAAATCATGCCAGGGACTTAGGTGCATGCAAGCCCTAAACTCCTAGAGAAGAATAGAAGAGAGGGGATGGTGGTATGGCTACCACCCTTCTGCAGGGGGATATTATCACTTTCCCTCTCTTTCTGGCTAGCGCATGTAACCCATGGCAAAACAAAACTAAAAATAACTCTTTTGCAAGGAATAATTATTCCCATTTTAGAGGGAAGGAAACACAGAGGCTGCTACTTACTCAAAGTTCTACAGCCTAAGTAGCAGCATTAGCATTTAAACCTAGGTAGATCTGACTTCACAGCCCATACTCTACCCCTTCCATTATTTCATATTGCCATGATAAAAAATTCTGTCTTGGGGCCAGCAGATGGTTATAATGGTTATGCCGCTGGACTTCCACATAGTCAACCACAGTTCAAGCCCTGGACCTGGTGGCTTAAAACTCATGCCAGGCGTGTGTGTGTGTGCATGCCCAAAATCCCAAGAGGAGAATGGAGAATGGACTGCAGTGTTGCCATGCACCCTGGGAAGTGATTTCTTGCTTTCTCTCTCTCTCTCTCTCTCTCAGGTGAACACACATACCCTACAGCAAAAATCTCTCTCTCATAAAAAAAGAAAATTCGGTCTTGGGTTAGCCATGATGATGCAGTAGTACTGGGTTACTCTGCAATGCTAGAACAATATGGAAGACTTGGGGTTCGGGTTCTGGGTTGACCTGTGTACACCAAGTGTGCATACGGGTAACTCTATTCCTGGCTGACTGGAAAAGGTCAGGGGAAGGACTGTGGTGTGACACCTGTTGAGGGTGTCTGTCTTTCACTTGCTCTGTTTCTTGCTCTCATAAAAAAGTAAACTTAAATCCTGATATGATGGACAAACAGAGGAAAAAGGATTATGAGATGACTATGTCATGGGGGTACTTTCTCCCTTCCTTCTCTCTGTATCCCTTAGTGAGTACATCTGCCCTCTGATGATTAAAAAAATTCTGGCTGGGATCAGCAGAAAGCATAATCGCTACATTGCTGGACTCCCACATAATCTACTGCAATTCGAGTTCTGGACCCGGCGGCTTAAAAACTCACACTGGGCGAGCGTGCATCTGTGCCAAAACCCCGAGAGGAGAAGGGATTGTGGTGTAGAAAGCTCCATTGGGGAGTCATTTCTCGCTTTTTGTCTCTGTCTCTCCTGCAAGTGCATGTACTTACAGCAAAAAAACTCTCTAAAAAAAAAAAAAAAAAAAAAAAAAAAAAAAATTCTGGCTGGGGCCAGCATGTGGCTTTAGGATTAAGGCGCTGGATTCCTACATGGCTGACTATGGTTCGAGTCTGAGATCTGGCAGCTTGAAACTCACACGTGTGCCAATATCCTGAGAGGAGATTGGAGGAGAAGGAACTGCAGTGTGGCCATACCTGCTGGGCATGAATTTTCACTTTCCCTCTCTCTGTCTCCAGAGAGTGCACATACCCTATGGCAAAAATCTAAAAAAAAAATTCTAGTTTCAGTTAAATGTATTTTCCACTACTTCTGAGTGCTGCTGATATAAATCCTTAGGTAGGTCTGTACAAATTTTATATAGTGGGCAATTAAAAGTTCACCAAAGCTATTGTAATTTTTTCTCTTTACACTGCTTTTTAATTATCCTTTATAAAAACAAAAAGAGGAAAAAAATGTTAGAAATGCTTGACTTATAAGAATTTTAAGTGCCAATTTTTCTGTAATATTTGGAAAATCTCCAGAGTAGAACATCTGGGATATTTACTTAACTAGTGGTAGCTAAGCAACCATGCAAAGTCACATCTTACAAGCCCTTTGGGTAGCAGTAGTTTCTCTACAGTCTTAATATAGCAAATCAATTCTACTATTTGTACAATGGTGTAAGAGAAAGACCCACCACCATCAACAGAAAGAACAAACGAACACAGAAGGTTAAAATTTCTTAATTCTTATGCATAAGTTACAAATATTTAAGATATGATTAAGTCTGGATCTAACCCGTAACTTACCTATAGAAATCTAAGTTTGAGAGACAAAACTGAGTTTGAACATTTGATCATCTATACCATGATTGAGCTGCATTCTGGGAATATGATTTGGGCACATAAGATCCTGTGGTTGGAGAGTGGTGGGCTGAGAATAGATCTAGGCAGAAGAAAGAGCGTAAACAATGTCCTGAGATGTCACTGTGCTTTTTGAGCATTACAGATAAACATCATTCTTTCATAGTTCTTTTTAGTAACAAATATCAATAGTTAAAAAAATAGGTGAGGGACCAGCAGGTAGTGTGGTGGTTAAGGCACTGGACATTCCCACACGGCAGACCAGGGTTCTAGTCCTGAATCTGGTGGCTTGCTTTCTCACTTCTTCTCTCTCTCACTGTCAACCTCTGTTTCTCTCTGGTCAAATTAAAAACATAAATGAATAAATAAAATAAATAATTATTAAAAAAAAAAAACTAGGTGAGCCTAGAACCTACACTAAAATCAGTTTTTAATCTATCATCTCTGAACACTCAAGATACTGGATAGCCCATACTTTTTGATTGGAAATGTTACCTTCTACACTCTATTCTGTTCTGCTGATCCACAATATTAACAGCTGACCAATATCCCCATTATTGTAATTATATAAGTCCCCCACTGCATCATTACACATTTCCTCGGTTAGGTCTCCTTTTAGGTACTTTTTAAGATTCCATTATGAATGGGGACCTGTTTTCCTGTCATATTTTCTGAAAGATTACTGCTGGTATCATGAGCAGCTTTTTTTTTTTAAAAAGATTTTGTCTTAGAGGTTGGAGCTTGGGGTGAGAGCAGGGAGAAAGAAAGTGAGAAATCACTCTCCAAGTGAAATGGTCATGCCACAATCCCTTCACCTCCATTTTCTTCCCAAGACCTTTGGCATGCACACACGCGTGATTTTCAAGCCACTAGGTCCAGGACTCAAAGGTGGGCCATGTGGGAGTCCAGCGATGTAATTGCTATGCCATTTACTGGCCCAATATTCTGAAAAGCTTTTAAATTTTATAAGTTGATGTTGTTTTCTACCATTTTTCAGAACTGTTAGTATTTTTTCAATTGCTTTGTTCAAATTATCTAAATAGCAACTGCAGCAAATTTATTCTATTTTTTTGGAGAGGTTTTTGCTATAGGGCATGTCCTCAGGATCAAGCATTTTTATGCATGTATGTAAGCTACTTGTTTTTTTCTTCTACTATTTTTCCAGAGTTCAATTAGTATTTTTTACATTAGGTTCTTTAATCTGTAGTCTATTTTTGTGACTGATGTCATTTAGAGATCTAATCTTTATTTTTTAAGTAAATAGCTAATATAAAAACATAAATTGTGGGACCAGCAGATGGCATAATGGCTAGGTCGCTGGACTCCCATGTAGTTGACCGTAGTTCGAGTCCCAGACCCAGTGGCTTAAACTCATGCCGGGCGCGTGTGCATGCGTGCTCAAGATCCCGAGAGGAGAACAGAAGAGAAGGGATTGTGATGTGGCCTTCCCCCCTGGGGGGTGATTTCTCACTTTCTCTCTGTCTCTGTCTTTCTGGTTAAGTGCATGCGCCCTATAGCAAAAACAAACAAACAAACAAACAAAACCTTGATCCCAACAGTAATCAGAAAAATGCAAACTAAAACGGCAAAACTTGTTTTAAAAAAATCAAGAGTTGGGAGGTGAGTGGGTGATACTAAACAAATGGCATAAGTTGTTTGGAGGATGGGGTTGGCAGATGGTGTGGTGGTTAAAGTGCAGGACTCCCACATGGCTGTCCCAGACCTGGCAGCTTACTTTCTCATTTTCCCTTTTACTCTCTCCCTGTGTCTTTCTCTGGTCAAACTGAAACATGATAATAAAAAATAAAATTAAATAATCTAAAAAAAGTTTTGGAGGGTAACAGTCAGTTCAATCACATTTTAAACACACACCATTAGGAGGCTAGCAAATCAACTCTTGGCATTTAGAGAAATGATAGCAGTGCAGAAGGCTAAGATTATTTACTTTAATGTGTCTATGTGAAAAACTGAAAATACCTCAAACATTTACCAATTAGGAAATGAGCTAAATAAAATAATATTGTATTTATAAAATATTATCAGAGCAACATAATAAGAATTAAATGTAATAATACACAAAAACCATCAAGATAAACTTAATTGTTTGAAAAACAGGTTAAGGGCTATAGCTCGATGGTTAAGGGGGCCAGATCCCACAGGGTCGAATGCACAAACCCTGGCCCTGCAGCTTGAAAAACACATTAGGTGTATGAGTGAGCACACTAAAATCCCAATGGGATGGAGAAATGGAGGAAACTGGTTTGTGACGACCTTGCCCCACTAGGGGGTGGGGGGAGAGCTCCAGCATTTTGCCAAGAGCACATGCCCTCGGGCAATAAACAAACCAACGGATTAAAATTAGGCAAAAGAACTAAACAGACACACAACATTAAAAAGAGCTTGGGGAGACCAGCAGGTGGCATGGTGGTTAAAGTGCTGAACTTCCACACGGCCAACCACAGTTGAAGTCTTGGACCTGGCAGCTTGAAAATCACACCAGGTGCATGTGCATGCTTGCCCAAAATCCTGAGAGGAGAAGGGAATGTGGGATGGTCATTCCCCCAAGGGGGTGATTTCTCACTGTCTCTCCCCGGTGAGGATATATGCCATATGGTAAAGACCTGATAAAAGAAGTGTTTGGGGGCCAGCAGGTGATGTGGAGATCAAGGCATAATTATAAGGCCAACTGTGTGGCTTGAGTCCAAGACTCTGCAGCTTGAAAAACACGCCAGGTGCATGTGCCTGCATACCCAAAAGTCCAAGAGGAGAACGGAAAAGCGACTGAGGTGTGGCCATCTCAGAGGAGATCTTTTTCTCTCATCTTACATGGCAGATCATGTGGTTTAAATCCTGGCCCTGGTGGGTTGAAAAATGCACTAGTGGGTGTGCATGCGTGCTCAAAATTCCAACAGGATGAAGAAATGGAGAAGGTATTGCGGCATGACCATGCCCCCTGGGTAGTGCTTTCTCCTTCTCCCTCTTTCTCTCTCTGGCAAGCATACCCCCTGGCTTATAAACAAAGTGCTCAACATCATTAGTTATCAGTGAAATGAAAACTAAAACCAGAGAGAAATACAACCACACCCACTAGTTTGGCTAAAATGAAAGTCAACACTAAACCTTGGAGAGGATGTGGAGCAAACAAACTCTCATCACTACTGATGGGAATATAAAATGGTGCAATTACTTTGGAAAACTGGCAATTTCATAACATGTCTTTACCTTATGACCCAGCAAGTCCATTCCTAGGTATTTGTCCAAAAAATATGAAATATGAAATAATGTTTGCTTGAAATCTTGTACAAAATGCTCGCAACAGCTTTACTCATAAATAAACAGGAAACTCCCTAAGTGTCCATTACACTAGGAAAATGGAAAAATACTGTGATATATTCACACAGAGGAATACTATTCACAACGAAAGAGGCACAATCTACTGATATGCACAATACAGATGAATACTAAAAATAAGAACCGAATGAAAAAGTACACGCTGTGTTAATTATGAAATTACAAAGTAGAGTGGGGAAAAATGAATCTATGGTGATATATCAGTAGCTGCTTCTGAAGGAGGGGTGATTAGAAAGGGGCATAAAGCAACTTTCTGGAATGATAAGAATGTTCAGAGTCTTATACATATTTGTCAAAACTAAATGGTACAGTGAGCATTTACTGTATGTAGATTATATTTCAATTTAAGAAAATAAAACTAAAATAAAAAATTTAAAATCTATTGATGGCTTTTCTGAAGTTTAGACTTCTTAACAAGTATCATCAATCTAGAATGTTTTTCTGCCTGATTAACCTTTCAAAAAGTAGATTGAGGGGCTAGCAAGTGGCATGGTGGTTAAGGCTGACTCACATGGTCGACCACAGTTCGACTCCTGGACCCAGCAGCTTGCTTTCTCACTTTCTCTCTCTCTGTCCCTCTCTAGTCAAATTAAAATAAGTAAAGTTAAATAAAATAATTCTTAAAAAACAAGTACACTGAGGGGGGACCAGCAGTTAGCGTAATGGCTATGTCACTGGACTCCCACATAGTAGACCATGGTTTATGTCCCGGACCCAGTGGCTTAAAACTCACACCGGGCGTGTGTGTGTGCATGCCCAAGAATGGAGGAAAAGGGATTGTGGCGTGGCCATCTCCCCTGGGGGGTAATTTCTTGCTTTCTGTCTCTCTGTCTCTGTCTGTCTGGCGAGTGCACACGCCCTATAACAAAAACCAAACAAAGAAACAAAAAAAACAAAAAACAAAAACAAAACAAAAAAAACCCTCTAAAAAAATACACTGAGGGGCCAATGGGTAGTATAGTGGTTAAGGTACTGGATTCCTACATGGTTGACCATGGTTTGAGTCCGGGACCCAGTGGCTTGAAACTCATGACAAGTGTGTGTACATGTATGCCCAGAATCCCAAGAAAAGAGACTGCAGTGAGGTCATCCCCTGGGGGGTGATTTCTTACTTTCTTTCCCCCCCGTCTCTCCTGTACCCGCCCCATAGCAAAAATCTCTTTCTCTAAAAAAAGAACGAGGGAACCAGCAGTTAGCGTAATGGCTATGTCGCTGGACTCCCACGTAGTCGACCGCGGTTCGCGTCCTGGACCCGGTGGCTTAAAACTCATGCTGGGCACGTGTGCATACGTGCCCAAGATCCCGAGAGGAGAATGGAGAAGGGATTGCGGCGTGACCATCCCCCCTGGGGGGTGATTTCTCGCTTTCTGTCTCTATGTCTCTCTCTGTCTGTCTGGTGAGCGCACGCGCCCTATAGCAAAAATCTCTCAAAAAAAAAAAAAAAAAAAAAAAAAAAAAAAAAAAAAAAAAAAACAAAAAGGGGACCACCAGTTAACATAATGGCTATGTTGCTGGATTCCCGTGTAGTCGACCGCGGTTCGCATCCCGGACCCGGTGGCTTAAAACTCACGCCAGGCACATGTGAGTGCATGCCCGAGATCCTGAGAGGAGAAGAGATTGCGGCGTGGCCATCACCCCCAGGGGGTGATTTCTCGCTTTCTGTCTCTGTCTGCATGTCTGGTGAGTGTACACGCCCTATAGCAAAAAATTCTAAAAAAAAAAAAAGAACGAAAGGTACATTGATAAAATTAACCTGAATTTTGTGGATATGCAGATGCTAAAAGGAGAGTTAGAAGTTAGTTGTCCTGAAAAAGTAAATCTGGGGACCAACTTGTATTGTTAAGCCAAATAGCAAGGACGAGGGTGATCTATGCAAAGTAAATAGTATGAGCCAAGTCAGAGAGCTTAGGGATATACACAGTAACTCAGTGTTGTTAGAAACCGGTTTTAAAATTCATTCATTTAACAAATATTTACTGAGACTAATATGCCAGAAGTCATCCCCAGGACACACAAATGAACACAATTTCATGGGAAGGATGTTGGGGACAGAAAATCAAAAGGAAACAGTAGGTGAGATGGAAGAAGTGATAGAAGGAAAAATAGAGCAGGGTAAGATAGAGAAGGGGGAGAGAAAGCAAGATGGGGTTGCTCTTTCATACAGGATGGGGCAGAAAGGCCTCATTCACACTAGGCAAAAACCTGAACGGGGTGAGTCATGGGTAGCTGGGAAAGATACGGATAGCCTTTAAAAAAAAATTATTTATTTAATTTTATTATTTATTCATTCATTCATTTTAATTTGACCACGGAAAGACACACACGGGGGCAGGGCTGGGGAGAGAAAGTGAGAAAGCAAGCCACCAGGTCCAGGACTCGAACTGTGGTCAGCCATGTGGGAGTGTCCAGTGCCTTAACCACCATGCCACCTGCTGGTCCCCCTGAGAGTCTTTTTAAAGAGGGAGAATAGTAAGGAGATCAGTTTAGCCAGAGTCAAGGGAAGAGTGTAGGAAAAGAGGTGAGCAACCGGTTGGGGGTGGGGGTGGGGGTTTGTCGGCTGGACCTTATCAAACAAGAGAATAGTGATGGGTAAGGAAAATAAGTGGAGACGTGGATCAGGACATTGGTCTTGCATGCCTAGTACAATAAATAACATCAGGGAACGCAAAAGTTCCTTCTTTGTTACACTATCCTATTTCATTTCTCCTACCTACCCTTTCTTTTGGCGTTTTCTATCATTTGTGATACTTGATTTCAGCCCTCCATGGAAAAGTTTGTAGAAAATGCCTGTTATAAAGAAACTAGCATGGATTTCAAATTTTTTTGTAGCAAAACAAACTTGTATTTTAACCCACCCCTCCCCGTTTTCACAAAGTTTTTGAAATCCTCTCATAAAGCATGGTGTTTTAAAATCTCCTCTTGGTCAACTGGGGGACAATGCAGCACCTCTCTGTGTTGGAAAATAAGTCAATTTATATACAAAGCACTTGGAATGTAGTGCCTGGCACCTAGTATACAATACACAAAAACACTAGCTGCTATGATTCTATCTGTGAATTGGAGGTCTATCCCTATATGTACCAAGGCCCTACTGTGTGTCAGGCTCTGTATTTTGTGCTGGTGATAAATCTATGGAAGAAATAAAGAACCCTCCACCGTTGTGGAACTCACGTTTTAATGCAGGGGTCAGCAAATATTTTTCAGTAGAGGACTAGATGGTAAATACTTTATGCTTAGCAGGCTATAAAATCTCTCTCACAACTACTCCAATTCTGCCAGTGGAGTACAGAAGCAGTCACAAACAAGATGTAAACGAATGACTGTGGTTGTTCCAACAAAACTATTTATGAGTATGGAAATGTAAATTTCTTGTTATTTTCATGGCTTACAAAATATATTCTTCCTTTGACTTTTTGTTCAACCATTAGAAAATGCAAAAACCATTCTTAGGTTGTGGTCAGCACAAAACCAGGTGATTACCCTGTTAGCAGGTCTACATTAAGATGTATTGTCTCCTACTCCTAGAGGTTCACAGGTAAGAAGCAGTAGACTTCCAAGCTCCTGGGTCTGTATTTACATTTTTGTGCATATGTGCGGTTTGGGGTAAGAGGTGTGAGTGAAGCCCACAGCTTTCATCACATCTGCCAAGGGGTCTCCAACCATAAAGAAATGAAGAACTAGCCCTGTCTAATGCACCTCAAAGGCTACCTTATGTGGACCCAAACTCAAGTTTTGCACCTGAATTCCTATTCTCTATTGGACATTCCTAACGTGAAACCCAGGGAGATAAAGAGACAGGGCTGGGACCAGCAGATGGCATAATGGTTACGTTGCTAGATTTTCAATGTAGTTGACCACAGTTTCAGTCCCAGACCCGGTGGCTTAAAACTCACACCAGGTGCATGTGCATGCATGCCCAAGATCCAGAGAGGAGAATGGAGAAGGGATTACAGAGTGGCCCTCCCTCCAGGGGATGATTTCTCCCTTTCTGTCTGTCTCTCTGGCTAGCACGTGCACCCTACAGCAAAAAAATCTCTCAAGACAAAAAAAAAAAAAAAAAAAAGAGAGAGAGATACAGGACTTCTGTATCTCCATCTATCATCTGTTTCTCTTTAATATGCTCTGACCAGACTTTCGGCCCCACAGTACATTCAAGAGACTTTTATAAACCTCAACTATTTTTCTTGGTCACCTGTCAATATTCGATCTTCGACTAATTCTTAGTGTATTAGAGTTGCTCATTTTTTTCTATTATGAGAACAAGAGAAGAGAATGCAGGCGAGAAAGAGTAGAAAAAAAAGACACTATTAAAAAAAAGAAAAGAGGGACCAGCAGTTAGCGTAAGGGCTATGTCGCTGAACTCCCATGCAGCCGACCACGGTTCAAGTCCTGGACCCAGTGGCTTAAACTCACTCCAGGCACATGTGCGTGTGTGCCCAAGATCCTGAGAGGAGAATGGAGGAGAAGAGGTGGCCATCCCCCTGGGGGTGATATGTCTTGCTTTCTATCTCTCTCTCTCTGTCTTTCTGGCGAGTGAATATGCCCTATAGCAAAAACCTCTCTCAAAAAAAAAAAGAAAAAGAAAAGGAAAGGAAAGAAAAAGCCTCCCAGAACCAGTCATGGATAACCAATTTGCTTTCCACACATATCTTCTCAGCTGTTGAACAGTTATCAAACTTGGCAAGTCCCACGCAGAACTCTTGATATACCCGACAGAAACTAATTCTAGTCTTTCCCATTCCAATACATACTGTAGTACTACTAATCACCCAGATGCTTGGGCAAAAGTCAATTACTCAAAAAAAAAAAAATTTTTCCCCCCTCTTTTTCTAGTGTGAAAGCAAAACCCATTAGCTCCAGATTCAAATAACATTCCAATTCAGACCACTTATCACTAAGTTCCAATTTTATATTTGTAGTTCAAGCTACCATATCTCAAACTGGACTATAAAAACCTCCTTGAGGGACTAGCAGGTGGCATACCGATTATGTTGCTAGACACCAATATGGCTAACCACAGGCTGAGTCCCATACCCAGTGGCTTGCAAATCACACTGGGCGTTGTGTGTATGCAAGCCCAAGATCCCAGGAGAAGGAATTGTGGTGTGGCCATGCCCCTGGAGGGTAATTTCTCACTTTCCTTCTCACTGTATCAGTCTCTCTTTACCTGGCAAAAAATCTCAACAACAATAAAAAAGCCTTCTTAAGAGTCGGTATCCTGGGGAGCCAGCGGTGGCATGGTGGTTAAAGTGCTGGACTTCGACATGTGAGACTATAGTTCGATTCCTGGACCTGGTGGCTTTCTCACTTTCTATCTGCTGAGCATGTGTGCCCTGTTATCAAAATTAAAAATATATATATTGATAAATAAGATTAAATAAATAATTTTAAAAAATTTTAAAAAGAGCTAGTATCCTAGGCTAGCAGATGGGTGTGGTGGTTAAGGTGCTGGACTCCCATATGATGGACTGGTTTAAGTTCTGAACCTGGCAGTTTTAAAGTCATGCTGGGCACTTGTACATGCATGCCCCAAATCCCAGGAGAATAGAGACTGGATGGCAGGTGGCTATTCCCCTAAGGAGTGATTTCTCACTTTCCCTCTCATTGTCTTTCAGTCTCTCTCTGGAGAGTACATATGCCCTAGGCAAAACAAACAAACCTTAAAAAAAAAAAAAAAAAAAGAGCAGGTACTTTCACTATTCTCCCAGCTGGTCTGTTCTGGACCCAGCAACCTATCATCAAAAGTATAAATCACTTGTCATCTCCATGAATAAAAATCCTCTAATGGCTTCTCATTACATATAGGAAAAAAGGATGATAAGGCTCTATTTTGTGTACTTCCTTGCGTACCACTCTCATCTCCCACCAAACTTTCTTCACTCCAACTCCAGCCAAACTGGCATTCTTAGTATACCTCGAAGAGGTCAAGTTCATTACTACCTCAAGATCTTTGAACTAGTAGTAACTACTATCTAGAAAGCTCTTCCCTTAAGTCTTTTTTAAAGAATATTTTTATTTATTTAATTTGTTATTATTATTTATGTTTTAATTTTATCAGAAAAAGACAGAGAAAGAGATAAAGTGAGAAAGCAAGCCACCAGGTCTGGGACTCAAACGACAGTCAGCCATGTGGGAGTCTAGCACTTTAACCACACCACCTGCCAGCTCCCTCTTTAAATCTTTCTTATCATTTAAGTCTCCAGGTAAAACATCAATTCTTCAGCAAAGTCTTCTCTGATAACTCTATCAAAATTGGATACCTCCATCCCAGTCACTCTAATTCCTCATCTTGCTATATTATCCTTGCATTTATCACTACTTGAAATTATGGGAACCAGCAGTTAGCGTAATGGCTATGTCGCTGGACTCCCACGTAGCCAACTGTGGTTCGCGTCTCGGACCCGGTGGCTTGAAACTCACGCCGGGCACGTGTGCATGCGTGCCCAAGATCCCAAGAGGAGAATGGAGGAGAAGGGATTGCGGCGTGACCATCCCCCCTGGGGGGGATGATTTCTCGCTTTCTGTCGCTATGTCTCTGTCTGTCTGGCGAGCGCACGTGCCCTATAGAGAAAACCTCTCAAAAAAAAAAAAAAAAAAAGAAATTATAGCTGATTGTTTACATACATACATACATATATATACAGGTATATATGTATACACAAACACACATCTTCCATCTCTCATTCCTCCAGTTCTAGGAGCACAGGCCTAGAATACTGCTTGGGAGATATCTGATAAATATTTCTTGAGTGGATGTACTATCATTTCCCAATGTCTCAGGCTTAAAATTTTAGGCGTTGGGACCAGCAGTTGGTGCAATGGCTATGTCGCTGGACTCCCATGTAGTCGACCGTGGTTTAAGTCCTGGACCTGGTGGGTTAAACTCAGCCAGGCGCGTGTGCGTGCATGCCTAAGGTCCCAAGAGGAGAATGGAGAAGGGATTGCGGTGTGGCTATCCCCCCTGGGGGGTGACTTCTCACTTTCTATCTCTGTCTTTCTGGCGAGCCCATACGCCCTATAGTAAAAACCTTTCAAAAAAAAAATTTAGGCATCATTGGATAGGTGTTTTAATCCCCCCCCCCCCCCGCCCCCATTGCCAGTGTGCACATGCGCTTGCTGGAAAAAGATGGGGTGTGTCAGGACCAGCAGATGACGTAATGGTTACATCGCTGGACTGCCAGTCCTGAACCCTGCAGCTTAAACTCATGCCGGGCGTATGTGCCCCAGATCCCAAAAGAATGGAGTAGGGATTTGTGGCATGGCCATCCCTCTGGGAGGTGATTTCTCCCTTACTGTTTCTCTGGTGAGTACACGTACCCTATAGCAAAAACTTTTTTTTAAAGAAAAAAGAAAAGATGAATGTGTTTGTGTGTGAGAGAGAAAGCATCCCCCTCCTTCCCCCATGAAGAAAGATCATGTCCAATCCTTTTTCCTCCATTTCTCCTTCCTTTTGGGATTTTGGGCACACACACACACACACATACGCCCTGCAAGTTTTCCAACTGCCAGGTCCAGGACTTGGAACTGCATAGCCAGCCAGGTGGGATCCAGCTGCCTTAACCATCATGCTACTGGCTGGCTTGTTCTATTCTTAATAATGAAATGATAAAGTATTTAGGGCAGCAAGTTAGCTGAAATATGTTAACATATATGAATGTAAATTTAATGATTTTCCTGATTATTTCCCAGTACTGAAAATCTACAAAAAACAAAACAGAACAAAACACCAAGATAAGCATTTTAGAAGATTTAAATAATTATTTTAGAACTTGATATGTGAGGGGGCCTTCAAAAACGTTCATGGGAGGGGCTGGCAGGTGGCATGGTGGGTAAGGGCGCTGGACTCTCACATGGCCTACTGTGGTTTGAGTCCCAGACCTGGTGGCTTCCTTTCTCACTTTCCCTCTCTTTCTTTCTTAAAAAAAAAAAAAAAGTTCATGGGAATGCATGTCATGAAAAAACTGCATGGATTTCAGGTTGCACCCAAATAAACCAATACTTTCACTCCATTTTTCCTCCCCCCCCCCCCTTTTTTTTTTGTCAAAAGGCACATATACTTGCCAGAAAAAGAGAATGCACCACCGCCCACAGTGGTGTGGTCTGATGCAATCCCTTTTCCTCCTTTTCTCCATCTGGTCAGCATTTGGGCACGTGTGCACGCAGTGTGTTTTTCAGGCTAGAATTCAAACTGTGGTCAGCCTCCTTGTAGCTTCTTTGAGCACTAGAACATAGGGCCAGCCAGTTGTATTTTTGATGTCAGATGGGGTGCGTGAATGACCAAAAGGAAGAGTGAGAGAGAACACCTCCAATGGCATCTGTCACTCAGCAACCCACTGTCTTACAATTCTCCATCCCAGCAGTACCCTGTTGTGCCTAGGTTGTTTTCCATGCCCCCGCCCCCAGCGGGCTCTGACTCTAAGCCTGGAAACCTATGTGAGATCTTGCTTTCTCTGCTCAGTGCCCTATTCCCACAGTAAAAGGACCCTTCATGAACTTTCTGTAGCCTCTTATAAGGCTGACTATAACATCTGAGTTATTATCTGGTAAAGAAACCAGTTACCACCCTGTGAAAAAATTATTTGTGCATCAGTGTGCGTATTTGTTTGAAGGAACTTCACAAAGTTTGTGGTCAAGATCTACTTTTTAACATTTATTTATTATTATTTTCCAATTTGACCAGAGAGAGACAGAGAAAGTGAGAAAGGAAGTCACCAGGTCCGAGACTTGAACCATGGTTGGCCATGTGTGAGTCCAGTGCCTTCAACCACCAAGCCACCTTCTGGCCCCTGGAAAGATGTAACTAAATCACCAGCTTATTTATTTATTACAATTTTTTTTTTTTTAATTTGCCATAGGGCAGGTGTGATAGCTGGAGAGAGAAAATAAGAAAGCACCTTCCAGGGAGGATGACAATGCTGCAATTCCTTCCCTTGGGATCTTGGGCATGCATGCATGCATGCATGCATAAACACCCAGCATGTTTTTCAAGTCAAAGCATCCTGGACTTGAACTGTGCAGAAGCCATGCGGGATCCAGCTGCTTCCAACCACCCCAACCCTGGCTGGCCCACACCAGTTTATTTTGGTGCAAAGAAATGTGAAATCCATGAACAAGTACCACCTTGTAGCACAGTGGTTAAAGAAGCTAGATGCCACATAACTGATCACAGTTCAACTCCTGATCCAACAGCTTGAAAAACACTCCAAAACAGGTGTTCATACATGCCCCAAATCTCCACAGGATGGAGTAAGGGAGAAGGGATTGCACATGAGGGATGCCCATTAGGGGTGCTTTCTCTCCTCTGGCCACCACACTCTCTGGGGGGGAAAGAAAAAAGCCATGCATGCAGCTTTTTCATAATACACACTTCCCAAGAACTTCTTGAACACCTCTTATTTTTTCAATGATAGTTATTATACAACAGATAAATTTATTTAAGAAAAAAGAGAAAAATCATTTAAAAATTAAACAGAAGCCCCTAATCATCAGTGGCTATAAACTCAATAAATGTCCATTATGGCAGGATCTCAGCTATTTCCTTGCCACTGTGTTTACAGAACGAATAAATCCATGTGCAAACTGAAATGGTTCACCACCCATTATAAGGTAAAGGATATCAGAGATTTACCACTTAAAGACGCTTATAAGAAAAAGAAACAACTACTTGAGATCGAAAAGAAAATTGGGCAGTTTAAAAGGGAGGCTTTAAGATGAAAAGGGTTTCGGTGGCTACACTGCAAGCCAAGCAGAGTACAAATGCTCGTACTAAATGACACAAATTCCAATTATATGTTATTAAGGAAATTTCAGTTCCTTAAGAGAAATTCAATGGACAATGTAGTTGACACTAGATACCTCCTTTCAGACAAGACTGGGCGGTAGACACCCGAAAGCTCCAACCTGCCAAGCCCAAACTAATAGTTACCCTAGAAGGTTAACTTCTAGGGGGTCCCGCAGCTGTAAGGAAGGCCCTCTCCTGGGACTAGGGACTTCAAGAACGATGAATTTGAGAACGCATGATGAAAGCAGAAAGGAAAAGCGACAGGGCTGCCATGCTCCCAACTCCACCCTCCCCGCGCTCAGCCCAGGAAAGGCCCAGTCTCGCCGGCGGCCGCCCCTCCTTCCACCTCTTTCCAAGCCCCACCGAACCGCGCCAGGAAAGGTCCCACCGCCCGATTTTCCCCTCCCCCAAACCAGGAGCGCTGGGGAGGCCCGGGAGGTTAAGAGTTTCCGTCCCTTGCCCCCTCCCCCCCCCCCCCCTGGGAAGAAGGATTACCAAGGCGCCTTGCCCCGGCCTCCCAAGTCCTCCACGCGAACTCGCAGCTCCGTTCCCGCCCCAGCCCGAGACTCACTCGTCAGCCCTGGAGCCACCGAAGCGGAGTCCCCGCGTACCGCCACAGCCCCTAATCCAGGGCCACCCCCCCCACCCAGCTGCCTACCCCGGTGGGTTCCGGGGCAGCGGGAGGAACTACTTCCGCTGGGTCACAGACGATTTCTGGGAAGCGCGGGAGAGCAGTACCTGGTGAGGCGGGACGCGCACAGCCTCCTTCCGTCCGGGGGAAGCGCACAGTGCTCCCCTGCCGCAGTGGCATAGTCCAGTCACAGACCGGTCCCTGGCACACCTCGACCAATCCGATTCTAGGCTTCCAGACTCCCAGCATGCCGCGCCCAGCCTGATCGGATTTCTGTGAGAGAGGCGCTTGGTGGCGGCGCCGGGGGGGGGGGGGGGGGGGGGGGGGGGGGGCTCGAGGGAGCATTGCATCCTGGGATTTGTAGTTTCTCCAGTAGGCATCGTCGGTCCGAGCGCTGCATCTTGGGACTTGTGGTTTACCGTTCTGCGTATTAAGGTTGATCGTGGAGGTTGTCCCTGCACTCGTTTGGGGTACGCCTGGAGGTGGGAGACTGCAGAGGAGAGATGAAACCACGAGAGAGCGGTTTCTCTGTTACTTAGCTCGTGCTTTTTCTGAGGCAGCATCGGCCCATCATGAGAAGTTGCAGAGCACGCTGAAAAGCGTCTCATCAGCTCGCGCAATCGGCCGGCCTCATTTCCTCTCCTCTCGGTATCGTTAGATGTTTACTGAAAACTAACCACGCCCCCACTCGGGGGATCTTCCTCACTGCCATCTCCTGCCCCCAAGTTTGCCAGCTCTTTTCAAGTCTGAGTCAGGCTGGCGCACAGAGGGTCCAGGTCTCTGTCATCATTACTCAATTCTGGGACCGTGTGTTTCACTTCGTTACCCTACCCCACGCTCCGTCGCCCGCAACTTTTCTCCCTTTCTTTATATCAGCCTTTCTTTTTCACTCGATTCCTGTGGTTAGATGTTCAGGCATATTTCCAGGAAGGCAGAAACAGATAAAGTTCACCCGCCACTGTTTTCGGGAAGTGTGACAGAAGGAGGATGTTAGGGCCAAGACACTTAATCTTGCACGTTGCTCAACTAGGCACTGCTGTAAAACGAAGTCCAGAAAAGGAAAATACTGTTCAGGCGATCGAGACTTTGTTGTACTAATTAATGACTTTTGCCTGAAAGACTTTTTTAGTTGATTTGGCTGTTAAAAGGTATTGCCTTTTTAGAATTAATTCCAAGAATGGAACCGGCTATCCTGGTTTAACTTTTCAAAGCCTTTGCAGAAATCACAAAGGAATTTATTTATTTATTTTTGGCTGTAATGTAGTTCAAAGTAGTGAGAGGCTGTGACTCATTTTCTTTTTAAGGTTTTTTTAAAATTTTTTGTCATTGGTGTGTGCTGGCCAGACAGAAACAGAGATAGCAGAGGGAAAACACACACACACACACACACACACATACACACACGGCGTGATTTTCAGGCTGCTGGGTCCTGGACCCCAACCTCGATTGGCCACGTACAATCTAATGCCATAACCACTAGCCGCCTGCTGGCCCTGCTCCTTTTCAATTTATGTCTTCTCTTAGGTAAGAGAAAAAAAAGTATAATACTACAATAATGGTGGTGGTATTTTGATTTTTAAATATTGCTATAGGACTCATGGGTTGGGGAAGGTGGGAGTGAGTGAGAGAAAGTGAAAAAGTCACCCCCTCCCCACCATGGCCATGTTACAATCCCTCTTCCGTTTTCCTCTCAGAATTTTGGGCATACAAGTCTGGTGAATTTTTCAAGTCACTCCAGTAGTACAATTTTTAAAATCAGCTTTCCATATTTAAATGGACTCTTTCAGATGATATTTATGAAGAATCAAGGATTATTATTATTATTTTTTTTTTTGGAGAGGTTTTTTTCGCTATAGGGCGCGTGCGCTCGCCAGACAGACAGAGAGAGACATAGAGACAGAAAGCAAGAAATCACCCCCCAGGGGGGATGGTCACGCCGCAATCCCTTCTCCTCCATTCTCCTCTCGGGATCTTGGGCATGCACGCACACGTGCCTGGCGTGAGTTGTAAGCCACCGGGTCCGAGACGCGAACCGCGGTCGACTACGTGGGAATCCAGCGACATAGCCATTACGCTAACTGCTGGTTCCCAAGAATCAAGGATTATTTTAAAAAATAATCACCTTAGTTGTGATGAGACTGTGGGAAGGGCGCCTACCTTTTTCTCGCTTGCTATCATGAATAAAAATAAAAATAAACTTTAGGGAGAAAAAAGGGGCTTTAGAATCATTCTAAAATTCCTTTCAATAGTTTATATTCAAAAAATGTTCCCAAACTAAAATTGGAAACAAACTAGAGTAAGAAAATCCAGTTAAGCATAAACAATAATTCCATTTAATTCTACAGTGCAATTTTCAGAATATGATCTCACTTTAGCTGTCTATAAACCTTCAAAAGTAGACAAAGACATGTTATAATTTTCTTTATTTTAAAAGAATTATTTTATTGATTGATTGATTAATTGATTATAATTTGACCAAAGAGAAAGAGAGAGAGAGGGAAAGTGAGAAAGCAAACTCAAACCATGGTTGGCCATATGGGAGCCCAGTGCCCTTAACCATCATACTACCTGTTGGCCCCAACATGTAATAATTTTCACCTACTTACAGTATCCGTAGGAAGAAACTAAGCTTGACAGAAAATGAAAAATCCAGGTTCAGTATTTTATGGAAAAACATTCTTTATAGGAAAAGAAAATTTAAACAATATGTCAGCAAACTAAAGGATAATTGAGGTCATATGTAGTATGGATTACACTAAACCGAAGAGTTTTAAAGATGTAAGTAGAGAGACTGGCAGGTGGCATGGTGGTTAAAGGCACTAGTTTCTCATGTAGTCAGCCATGGTTTGAGTCCTGGACCTAGCAGCTTGATTTTTCCCTTTACTTTTCTGTCTCTGCCTGGTTAAATTTAAAAAAAAAAAAAAAAAGAAAGAAAAAAAGAATAATATTAACAAATGGTATTAAGTAAATAAATAATTCTTAAAAAAAAATGGAGGGCCAGCAGGTGGCGTGGTGCTTAAGGTGCTGGACACTCACTCCCACATAACCGACCAGTTCGAGTCCCGGACCTGCTGACTTCTTTTTTCACTTTCCCTCTCTCTCTTTCTCTGTGTCTCTCTCTGGCCAAATTAAAATAAATGAATGAATAAATCAAATTAAATAATAAAGAAAGAACTTGATCTTTTTTTAAAAAAAGAATGTAAGTAGTAATGTAAATAAGAGGGACTAACAGACGGTGTAATGGTTACGCCATTACACTCCCATGTACTCAACTGGGATTCAAGTTCCGGACTTGGCAGCTCAAAACTCACAAGAGGAGGGTGGGGCACATCGGCTGGTGTGGTGGTTAAAGGTGCTGGATTCCCACATGGCTGACCACAGTTTGAGTCCTGGACCTGGTGGCTTGCTTTCTCACTTTCCCTTTCTCTCTCTGTCTCTATCTCTCTCTGGTCAAATTAAAAAATGATAATAATAACAAATGGAATTAAATTAATAAATAAATATTTTAAAAACCCCCACAAAACAAAAAAACTCACACCAGTAAGTTGTGTGTGTGCCCAAGATCCTGTGAGAATAGAGGAGAAGGGATTGAGGCATGGCTATCTCCCCTGACGGGTGATTTTTCACTTTCTGTCTCTCTGGCAAGTGCATGTGCCTTAAAGCAAAAAAAACCAAACCAAACCAAACCCAAACAAAAAAACTCTCTTAAAAAAAGAGAAATGTAAGTAATAAAGTAAGGTTATTCCTAAAGGAAGCAATATTACTTTAACTTTTTAGAGCTCTTCCTACCACCCTAAGAACATAAAGAATATTTAGAATATGATATTATTCTATGTTATGAATTTGTTCCTTTTCTATGCAAATAACATGCCAAATCAAAAAGTCATAGTTCTGTAATAGTTGTAAGCAACTATTACAACAACTACTATAACTACTACTACTAGTCAGATGTTCATTCCCTTTTTTATTTTTTGGAGAGTGTTTTGCTATAGGGTGCGTGTGCTCACCAGAAAGACAGAGAGAGACAGAGAGATAGAAAGCAAGAAATCACACCCCGGGGGGGATGGCCACGCCGCAATCCCTTCTCTTCCATTCTCCTCTCAGGATCCTGGGCACACACGCACACGCGTCCGGCATGAGTTTAAGCCACTGGGCCCGGGACTTGAATAGCAGTTGATTACATGGGACATAGCCATTACACCAACTGCTGGTCCCTAGATGTTCATTCTCTAAGACTTAGCCAAATATGAAGTTGGTCTTTTTTTTTTTTTTTTTTTACATTTCAAATATTTTACTTTTACTCAGTCTAAACAAGACTAATACTGATGACTAGTACATTTACCAAGGCAAAAATTTCAGGTTATAGGCCTAGACAGAAAACAATGAAGTCCCTAAGTCATCAACCAGAAATTTGATGTGTGTACTGTTTTGGTTTTTCTCATGATTATTACTCACAGAAAAAAACAATTTATTCCTTCACAGGGGAAGACTAAAAGTATTTCTCCTCCCTTTAAATGAAAAATTACAGACCCTTTGAGGCTGGCAGGAGGCGTAGTGGTTAAGGGCACTGGACTCCCACATGGCTGACCGCAGTTTGAGTCCTGGATCTGGCAGCTTGTTTTCTCACTTTCTCTTGCTCTGTCCCTCTCTGGTCGAATTCAGATAAATACATAAGTAAATAAAAAGTTAAAATAAAAAATTAATTCTTTAAAAAAATTACCGAACCCAAGTCAAGTTTGCATTTCTCTTTTATTATATAAACTGCCAACAAGGTCCTGATCTAGGAATCAAAATTTAAATAAAATCTTGGAATTTAAGACCCTAAACACAAGCTGAATCACACACAATTCCTCATGAAGAAACTAATTTGGTAATACTACCCAAAAATTAAAAAACCTGTTCAATTAATCATCTTCTCATTTCAGAAAAGTGGTATCAAGCATTCAGGTCATAAGTTTATTTACAAACATATCTAGTATGCTGTGAATTTAACAGTTTGATCCATTTTTTCAGAGATTTTGACTGCACCTCTTAAAATGTTCTTCTACCTACTAAATGGGTGAATTAAAACATCCTTATTTCCTAAGCAGTTGGTGTCTTACTATAAAGGAGCAGCAAATCCAGATCCAAAGTACAAAGTCATCATAATGAGTAACCACCACTTGCTTTTCACTGAAAATGGCAGATTCTTTCCCAGACCCTTGTCATAGAGGCTTCTATGGACCACAGAGGTCATGAATCTCCAGGTGCTCTGTCCCAATGTGGCGCCATGGGAACCTCTCTGAGATGCGCTCTGAGTCCAAAGCTAAAGTTGGTCTTAAAGACAGTCTGAGGCTAAATTAGTCATGCTCTTCTTTGGATTTATGTAGCATTTTGTATACAGCAGTCCCCCTTATCCACTGCTTCACTGCCTCAGGTTTCATTTACCCATGGTCACCAGCTGTATGAAAATATTAAATAGAAAATTTCAGGGACTGGCAGGTGGCATGGTAGTTAAGGGTGCTGGACTCCTACATGGCCGACTGGTTTGAGTCCTAGACCTGGCGGCTTGCTTTCTCTCCCTCTCTCTCACTCTGTCCATTTCTGGTCAAATAAAAATAAATAAGTAAAGTTAAATAAAATAATTCTTTTAAAAAGAAAATTTCAGAAATAAACAATTTGCAAGCTTTACTCTGCCCACCATCCTAAGTAGCATGATGAAATCTGCCATTTTGCTATGTCCAACCCAGGAGGTGAATCATCCCTTTACGAAATATAGTCACGCTGTATATGTTACCTGCCCATTTGTCACTCAGTTATCAGATGGAGAAACTGCATATTGTAGATAGAGTTTGAGACTATCCTTGGATTCAGCATATTATTGGAGGTCTTCCAACATAACCTACTTGGATAAGGAGAGACTACTGTATTGGTATATACCAATTATATTACATTACATTCTGGCTCTTTTGTAGGTGTTTTCCCCACTATGTGTGTGCTGAGAATTCCCAGTATTCTCTATTCTAGTATCTTTGTGACCTCAGTTCTTAGCTTAGTCCTGGAAATGGGTGCCCAAGAGCTCTTTAAGGAGTAATGAACAAATGTACGTATGGATATGAATAGTTTCTAGAGACAGACTTGATATGCATCTTTTTAAAAGAATTATTTTATTTAACTTTATTTATTTTAATTTGACCAGAGAGGGACAGAGAGAGAGAGAGAGAGAGAGAGAAAGCAAGCTGCCAGGTATGGGACTCGAACCACTGTTAGCCATGTGGGAGTCCAGCACCCTTAACCACCATGCCATCTGCCGGCCCCCAGATTTGGTTAAGTATTAAAATTATGTGAATGAGTTCAAAGTGGCATTTATTTTGTTCAAATCGGGTATTCTTCCTGTGTCATTAAACTAGAAGCATTTCCCCAAAGGAAACAGTTTTTCGGACCTAGAAAATGACATCCACAAGAATGAAGGATTTAATACCCCCTACCCCAGCTTCCAGGCGTTGCCCTTCCACGTTATCATATCATATCATATCCAAACTCCAGGAAAGAGGACCCGCGTGCAAGGCTGGGGGAGTTTGCGGATCTCACGAGCGAGGCTCCGGTGCGGTCGCTGCTGGGAACGCACTGTAGCGGGGAAGGTTGAAGGCCGGCCTGATAATATGCGCACACGCCGTCAGCCAATCCCGCCCGGCGGGCTCCTAAGGGGCGGGGCGTGAGCCGCGCGTAGCAGCCGCAGTGGGTGAGTGGCAGTCGCAGGGCCGTGGGCCGCTTTTCACGTGCAGGATGCTGCTTTTGGCTCTGGGCGGCCAGTGGGCGGCTGGGCTGCGATTCCGCGGGAAGAGGACCGCGCTCTGGGCTGCCGCCACCCTCCAGCGCTCCAGAGCGGTCGTCTCGCGAGCGGCCTCCTGCAATCGGCCCGCGGGGCCAGTCGGCGGCTGGAGCTCGAGGTTGCAGGGAATCGCGCCCCTTCTCCGGCGTCGGGGTCGAACACAGGTCGGCAGTCCGAGGGCCCGCGGGCGGGAATAGGTCGCCGCGCAGCGTCGGGTTAGAGGAGCCCGGCAAAGCTCTCCGCATCCTGGTTGCTCCAGTGCGGAAGGCGCCCTTGATCAGCGACACTCGCCGAAGTAGCAGGCCGAGGCCTGGGGACTAGAGGGAGATCTCGGGTTCACAGTCACTCCAGTCTGCTACTACCGTGGGATAGCGGTTACTTTTCTGGGCAGTTGCAAACACTTTACAGGTGGTTCCAAATCCAGTGGGTTTGTGGCAACTCGAATTATGTTCTTTTCTACCGTGGGGCATAAGCTTTGAAGTGTTAATGTGCATAGAAATTGGATGCAGCACGTGTAGACAGATCCGAAATAATCCGGCTAATCTGACGTTTGAGTTTGCTGTATTTAATTAGGTGGTTAGGTGGTTCTATTTTTAGGTACCTTGGACCCTGAGAAAGGGGGAGATGTTGACATTAAGCCTTCATTTTAATCTGAATAAATTGTCTCCTCAATTTCGCCCTGTAAACATCAGGATTGGCAAGCGTGGTTGTAAGAGATGCCTAAAATGGAAATTGGAGTCAATTTAAGCATAAAGGAATCAGACTTGCCTTTTACATTTTGAAGTGGTAGCACTGTAACATTCATTTTTAGATGTTCTGGGAAATTGTTTCTGTGAAAATTAATGTAGGATTTCGAGTAAACTTTTTTTACTTGAAGGGGACAGGGGATACAAGACTTTAAAGGAAAGGATTGCAGGATTGCTCTCTCGTTTTTTTTTTTTTAAATTAATTTTATTATCATTTTATTATTATTATTTTTAAATTTGACCCGAGAGAGAGAAAGAGAGAGTGGAAAAGTGAAAAATCAAACCACCAGGTCCAGGACTTGAACTGCAGTGACCCTTGTGGGGAGTCCAGCATCTTAAGCACCATACCACCTGCTGGCCCCACTCTCTTTTTTAATACTAACTATAATATAAATATTTTAGAAGCATTGAGAAAGATCTTGGGACCAGTAGTTGGTGTAATGACCATGTTGCTGTACTCCCATGTAGTCGTCCGTTGTTCAAGTCCCGGACCCGATGGCTTAAACTCACACTGGGCATGTGTGCGTGCGTGCCCAAGATCCCAACAGGAGAATGGAGGAGAAAGGATTGCAGCGTGGCCATCCCCCCGGGAGTGATTTCTTGCTTTCTGTCTCTCTGTCTTTTTGGCGAGCACCCTGCCCTATAGCAAAAACCTCTCAAAAAAAGAGAGAGAAAGGTCTTATGCTTTAAGTGTAATCTGGATTTGCAGAGTGTTTTACTTATTGTTTTAAAGTTAGTTTTTGCTTATGCTTTGAAAAACTAATGCATTTAAGGAGTAAGAATGATATTTTTATTAACAGTAGAATAGAAGAAACCTTTCTGCTAATTTTTTTTTTCTTGTTCAGGGTCACACTAGGTCCAAACCTGGCAAACTGTAATTCAGCATGTTTCTATTTGTCATGGAGTTAGGGAAAGCCATTCTGTTAGCCAGTTTGATGTCTTAGTCTCTGGATTATTTGGAGAATTCTTTGTCATCTCATGTGGCAATATTATATTTTAAAAATATAAACTAAAATACTTAGGACTGTTTGTTTGAAGGCAGTTTACTCACTGTGTTCTCTGTTTAGATATCTGCTTGTTGGGAAGGATGTGTTAGATGCTTCAATACACAAGTTGACAAATCAGAAGACGGAAGGCTGATTTATACTGGAAATCTGGCCCGAGCAGTATTTGGTGAGTAATCAGAAGTGACAGTACTTTATTTATTTTTTGGTATTACTTGTAAAAAATTTTCTTTTTATATGTTACCTGTTGTTTTAGCGTCTCTTAGTTACAAGATATAATAAATTACAATTTTTTTTCATCTTGAGGCGTGTTGATAAGATGTAGAGATTGAGACCTTTGCATTTTTTATTAAAATAATTATTTTAAAAATATTTACTTATTTCTTTCATTGTATTTATTTTTATTATTGTTATTATTTTTTAATTTGACCAGAGAGAGACAGAGAGAGAAAGGAAAAGTGAGAAAGTAAGCCGCCAGGTCCAGGACTCAAACCATAGTCAGTTATGTGAGAGTCCAGTGCCTTAACCATCATGCCACTTCCTGGCCCCTAAAATAATTATTTTATTTAACTTTATTATTATTATTTATTATTATTATTTAGCTTGGCCAGAGAGAGAGAAAAAAGGGAAAGCATGAAAGCAAGCAACCAGGTCTGGGACTCAAACCGTGCTTGGCCATGTGGGAGTCTAGTGCCTCCAAACACCACACCACCTGCCAGCCCCAGAGACCTTTGCGTTTTTAGATTGTAAACGATTTTTGAGGCCAGTCTGTATCCTGATGGTTAAGGGAGCGAGATCCCACATGGCCCATTGCAGGTTTGAGTCTTCCCTGAGGTAGCTTGAAAAACACAAAGGGCATGCATGTGATTGTGTCTCCAGATCCCAACAGGATGGAGAAATAGAGGAGAAGGGATCGCAGTGTGACCATGCTCCCTTAGGGGCTGCTTTCTCTGTTTCTCTGGTGAATACACATGCCTTCTGGTATACATATAAACATATTTAGATATATAAACACATGTAAATATATATATGAGCATGTGTGTGTGTGTGTGTGTTTAAAAGTTATATTATGACTTTGTGATCTTATGGCTGGATATTCAACCTTTTAGTTTTTGGCCATGTCTTTGTTGGGGTTGTTTAACAACAAAAGAAAAGTGTGTGTGTAGGGACTAGCAGATGGCGTAATGGTTATGTTGCTGAATTCACACACGTAGTCCACTGCAGTTCAAGTCCTGAACCTGGTGGCTTTATTAAAACTCACACCGGGGGACCAGCAAGTGGCATGGTAGTTAAGACGTTGGACACTCTCACATGGCCGATCACAGTTCCAGTCCCGGAACTGGTGACTTGCTTTCTGACTTTCCCTCTCTCTCTCTCTCTCTCTTTGTGTGTGTGTGTGTGTGTGTGTGTGTGTGTGTGTGTCTGGTCAAATTTAAATAAATAATGAATATAGAAAAAAAAAAACCCTCACACTGGGCACTTGTGCGTGTGTGCCCCAAATCTCGAGAGTGGAGGAGAAGGGATTATGGTGTGACCATCTCCCTTTGGGGGAGAGTTCTTGCTTTCTGTCTCTTTGTTTCTGTCTTTTTGTCTCTCTGGTGAGCGCCTGAGCCTTACAGCAAAAATTTCTCTCTTTAAAAAAAATGTGTGTGTAGAGAAAAAATATGGACAAATACCTCTTCATTTTTGGATATGTGTGGGAAAGAAAGAGAGAGGGAGAGAGAACCCACCACAGGGTCTCATCACACCTAGATCCCCTTTCCTCAGCTCTCTAGCTTCTCAGGATCTTGGGTGCCTGCTGATATGTTTTTAGGTCACTCAGGATCTGCCATGTAGCTTCTAGCACTGCAGTCCTATATGCTATGGGCTGTGCTATCTAGGTTGGATAGAAGAATACCTCTTTTTTTAAAAAAATATATTTAATTTTATTTATTCATGAATTTATTTTAACTTGACCAGAGAGAGACACAGAGAGAAAGAGTGAGAGGGAAAGTGAGAAAGCAAGCCGCCAGGTCTGGGACTTGAACCATGGTTGGCTGTGTGGGAGTCCAGTGCCCTTAACCACCATGCCACCTGCCGGCCCAAACCAGCATGATTTTCAAGGCAGAAACACTTCAAAGCCAGAGAGAGAGAAAGCGTCCCTTGGTGAGGGGGCATGGTCACACCACTGTGGTCACACTGCAGTTCCTTCTCCATTTCTGTGGACTATTGAGACTTTAGACTTGCATGCATGTGCACCTGGTGTTTTTTTTTTTTTTTTTCTCCCCAAGCTGCCAGGGCTGGGATTTAGACCATTGTTGACCATATAGGATCTAGCTCCCTTAACCAATAAGCTACAAGCTGGCCATTTAAAGTATATCTTTTTCTTGGGTAAAAAATTATTTAAATTTATTTCTCTATTTTAATTTGACCAAGATGGGGGGGGAGAGAGAGGTAAAGTGAGAAAGCAAGCTGCCAGGTCCGGGACTTGAACTGTGGTCAGCCGTGTGAGAGTCCAGTGCCCTTAACCACCACGCCACCTGCCAGCCCCCTAAAGTATGTCTTTATTCTGTTCTGTATTTCAATATGCACCTGGGTTTATTTCTTGATTTTCTGTTTTGTTCTGTTGATCTGTTTATTAATGCACAGATCCACATGAACTAAATTATAGAGTTTTTTATTGTTATTATTTATTTATTTATATTTTTTACTATTTTATGGGAATGTTCACAGGAGAGCGAGAGAGACAGAGGGAAAGCAAGACATTACCCCTCCCCGGGGGGTGGGGGTGTATGCAGGATTGATCACACCTCAGTTCCTTCTCCTCCATCTCCTCTCAGGATTTTGGGCATGCATGCACATGTACCCATTGTGAGTTTCAAGCCACTGGGTCTGGGACTCAGACCACAGTCAGCCTTGTGGAAGTCTAACACTTTAACCACCACACTACATGCTGGCCCCCTATTATTGTTATTCTAAGAACCTTTGCCAGAGAGTGAGTTTACTTGCCAGAGAGGGAGAGAAAAAGAGAGAGAGATGGGACCAGCAGGTGGTATGGTGATTAAGGTGCTGGACACTCCCACATGGCTGATCATGTTTGAGTCCTGGACCTGGTGGCTTGCTTTTTCACTGCCTCTCTCTCTCTCTCTTTGTCTCTGTCTCTGTCTTTCTGGTTAAATTTTTGAAAATGAATGAATAAATAAATAATTATTTAAAAAAAGAGAAAGAGAGAGTAAGCACCCCCCTGTGGGACAAGGTGCAACTCCCTGTCTCCATTGAGATAAAGAGGGTACACACTCCCCCAATAGGACATGGAGACAGAGCATTCTCTTTTCCTCCATTTTTCCATCCTATGGGATTTTTGGACATATACACACCATTGTGGGTTTTTTTTTTTTTTTTTTTTTTTTTAAGAATTATTACTTTATTTCATTTGTTATTATTAGTACTTTTTTTAATAATTTGGCCAAAGAGAGAGGGTGGGTGGAAATAAGAAAGCAAACTACCAGGTCTAGGACTGGAACTACACTTGGCCATGTGGGAATCCAGTGCCCTAACCACCATGCCATGTGCTGGCCCCATCACCCTGTGTGTTTTTCAAGTGTCTGGGGCTGGGACTCATTCACACAGTTGGCATGTGAGATCTGGCACCCTCAACCATCAGGTCAGGGGGCTGACTTTTCTATTACTATTATTTTTGTTTATTTATTTATTTTTTGCCATAAAGTATGTGAGCTCACCTGAGAGAGAGAGACAGAGGAAAAGTGAGAAATTACTCCCCAGTGGGGGATGACCATACCAGTCTCTTCTCCTTCGTTCTCTTCTTGAGAGTTTGGTCATGCACACACACGGCCTAGCATGTTTTTCAAGCTGTTGGGTCTATAACTTGAACCAGCAGTCACCTTAACTACCATGTTGTCAGCCATCCCGCCTGGCCTGTTTTTCAAGCTTCTGAGTCTAGGACTCTTTTTTTTTTTTTGGAGAGGTTTTTTGCTATAGGGCGCGTGCGCTCGCCAGACACACAGAGAGAGACATAGAGACAGAAAGTGAGAAATCACCCCCCAGGGGGGATGGTCACGCCGCAATCCCTTCTCCTCCATTCTCCTCTCGGGATCTTGGGCACGCACGCACACGCGCCCGGCGTGAGTTGTAAGCCACCGGGTCCGAGACGCGAACCGCGGTCTACTACGTGGGAGTCCAGCGACATAGCCATTACGCTAACTGCTGGTTCCCCTGAGTCTAGGACTCTTAATGTGGAGTCTGCCATAATGGGACCCAGTGACTTTAACCACCACAGCATGTGCTGGCTCCTCTATTGTGTTTTATTTTTGAAAGAATTATTTATTTAATTTTTAAATTATTTATTTAATTTGCTATAGGGTACATGCACTCACATAGAGAAACAGAGAGAGAGAGAGAGAGAGAGAGAGAGAGAGAGAGAGAGAGAGAGAGAAAGAGTGAAGCAAGCCACCAGTTCTGGGACTTGAACCACAGTTGGTCATGGGGGACCTCCAGCACCTTAACCAGCATGCCATCTGCGGGCCCCTCCACTGTGTTTTAATATTTGGGAGGGCCAACTCTCCCTTTTCCTCCTTTTATTATTTTTTTTTGCATTTGTTTTTCCAAATAAACTTTGGAATCAATTTTTCGTTTTTAAAGACTTTTGCTATAGAGTGCGTGAGCTCGCCAGAAAGACAGAAAATGAGAAATCACTCGGGGGGATGGTCATGCTGCAATCCCTTCTCCATTTTCCTGTTGGGATCTTGGGCATGCATATACATGTGCCTGGCATGAATTTTAAGCCGACAGGTCTGGTACTCAAACCTGTGGTCTATTACATGGGAGTCCAGCAATGTAACTGTTATGCCATCTGCTGATCCCTATATTCAATTTGTTTAGGATATCAACTTTTCTATTTTCTGTACAGGTAATATTTTTATTAGGATCATATAAAGAGAAATTTACATTGCAAGTTTTTTTTGGTAGAGGTTTTTGCCTTAGGGCTTGTGTGCTTGCCACAGAGAGAGAGAGCCAGACAGAGAGAAAGTGAGAAATCACCCCCAACAAGGAATGGTCATGCTGCAATCCCTTCTCCTCCATTCTCTTCCTAGAGTCTTGGGCATGCACACACATGTGCCTGGTGTGTCTCAAGCTACCTGATCTGGGCCTTGAACTATGGTTCACAAAATCCCGAGAGGAGAATGGAGGAGAAAGGATTGGGGTGTGGCTACCCGCCCAGGGGGTGATATCTCTCTGTCTCTTGGTCTCTGTGTCTCTGGCAAGCTCATGTACCCGATAGCAAAAATACTTAAAAAAAAAAGCAAAAAGAATTATTTATTTTGGGTGGCATGGTGATTTAAAGCTCTGGACTCCCACATGGCTTACAGTGGTTTGAGTTCCAGACCTGGCAGCTTGCTTTTCCTTCCCTTTCTCTCTGTCTCTGGTGAGTGCACATGTCCTGTATAAAGTTAAAAAATAATAATAATGAGGGACCAGCAGTTAGCATAATGGCTATGTCGCTGGACTCCTACGTAGTCGACCGCGGTTCATGTCCCGGACCCGGTGGCTTAAAACTCACGCTGGGCGCGTGTGCGTGCGTGCCCAAGATCCTGAGAGGAGAATGGAGGAGAAGGGATTGCGGCGTGACCATCCCCCCTGGGGGGTGATTTCTCGCTTTCTGTCTCTCTGTCTCTCTCTGTCTGTCTGGTGAGCGCACGCGCCCTATAAGCGAAAACCTCTCAAAAAAAAAATGATTAAAGAAATAAATTATTCAAAAACAAATTTTTTTTTTTTTTTAAAGAAATTTTTGCTATAGGGCACATGTGCTCTTGAGACAGAGAGATAGAAAGTGAGAAATCACTCCCTAAGGGGATGCCACTCTGCAGTCTCTTCTCCTCTTGGGATTGTGGGTGCACATACACACATGCCTGGCGTGATTTTTAAGCTGTTGGGGTCCAGGACTCTAACTGTGGTCGACTATGTGGGGAGTCCAGAGACATAACCATTATTCTATTTGCTGGTCCCCAAAAAAGTTTTTTTAAAAAGAAATTCTTCATTTAATGCTATTTATTGTTATTACTATTTTATAATTTTCTACAGGGCACATTCACCAGAGAGAGAGAGAGAGGGAAAGAAAAGCAATCTGTCAGGTCTGGGACTCAAAACTTGGTTGACCATGTAGGAGTCCAGCACCTTAACACCATGTGACATGCTGGCTCCCTATATATATATATATTTTTTTTTTAAAGAATTACTTTGTTCAACTTTATTTATTCATTTTTAATTTGACTAGGGAGGACAGAGCAAGAGAGAGAGGAAGAGAGAGAAGGCAAGCCGTCATGTCCAGTATTCAAACTGTGGTTGGCCACGTGGGACTCCAGTGCCCTTAACCACCGTGCTACCTGCTAGCCCTGTCCTCCGTTTCATTATTTTTTTAAGAATTATTTTTTTTTTGGACAGGTTTTTGCTATAGGGCAGGCGTGCTCGCCAGAAAGACAGAGAGAGACAGAAAACGAGAAATCACCCCCCACGGGGGTTGGCCACGCCGAAATCTCTTCTCCTTCATTTTCCTCTCAGGATCTTGGGCATGCATGCATATACGCCTGGTGTGAGTGTAAACCACCAGGTCCAGGACTAGATCTGTGGTCGACTACATGGGAGTCCAGTGACATAGCCATTGCACCAACTGCTGGTCCCTTAAGAATTATTTTATTTGACTTTATTTATTTATTTTTATTTGACCAGAGAGGGACAGTGTGAGAGTGAGAGAGTGGGGGGAAAGTGAGAAAGCAAGACACTAGACCCGGGACTCAAGCCGTGGTCAGCCATGAGGGAGTCCAGCACCCTTAACCATCATGCCACCTGCCGGCTCCCCTCCATATATCTATTTTTTAACTTCATTTATTTATTTACTTATATATTAGACCAGAGAGGGACAAAATGAGCGAGAGAGGGAAAGTGAAAAAGCAAGCCACCAGGTCTGGGACTCGAACCACGGCCAGCCATGTAGGAGTCCAGTACCTTTAAGCACCATGCCACCTGCCGGCCCCTCTCCATGTGTTTTTTGTTTGTTTGTTTGTTTTCTTTTTTTTGGAGAGGTTTTTGCTATAGGGCGCGTGCGCTCGCCAGACAGACAGAGACAGAGAGATAGAAAGCGAGAAATCACCCCCCAGAGGGGATGGCCATGCCGTAGTCCCCTCTCCTCCATTCTCCTCTCAGGATCTTGGGCACGCACGCACACGTGCCCGGCGTGAGTTTTAAGCCACCGGATCCGGGACTCGAACCGCGGTCGACTACGTGGGAGTCCAGCGACATAGCCATTACGCTAACTGCTGGTCCCTCCATGTGTTTTTAACCAGTGATGTTATTTCTGTAGTGATTTGTTGTTTTAATCCTGGGTACCTAGCCTCATAGAATTCTCCATGTTTGAACATTTTGTTAACTTTGGAAGTGCTTGTTAATAGAGTTTGTTTTACTTGATAATCTGCTGTCTGAATCATCTTATATACTGTTAATAAGAGTCTTCACATGATGTTAGGTCTTTTATTTGGGAACTGAGGTAGAGGCTGTTTAGCCTAAAATACATTTCCTACATCGAAAGGCAGTAAATACATTGTAATAGTCAACGGCATGGTTTCTAGAATCAAATTGCCTGAATTTGAATCCCAGTTCTGCCATTTAGGTATCTATGCAGTGTGGCACACATGCCTCATTTTTCTAACTTTTTAAGTGGGGGTGATGAAGATAATTATATCTCTCTTTCATAAGGCTTTTCTATAGATTTTATGAATAAAATAATGTAAGGTGCTTAACACAGAGCCAGGCATGTAATCACCATTTTGACTTTGTTGTTTTGATAATGATACAGTAAGAAGAAAGGTGAAAGAATTATTAGGATAATTTGATTCTTTTACAAGATTTTAAGTATTGATCCTTTCTCATTTTTTTCCCATTTAGGTGTGAAATGTTTCTCTTATTCTACAAGCGTGATCAGCCTCGCATTTCTACCATATATTTTTGCACAAAATAACATTATATTTGGAAGTCTGCCATTGCAAATCTTATTTTATGGCACGATAGGAAGCTTTACAGTGATTACCCCAGCACTGCTCCACTTCATTACAAAAGGCTATGTCATTCGGTTGTACCATGAGGCCACAACAGACACTTATAAAGCTATTACTTACAATGTTGTGCTTTCAGAAACGAGCACAGTGTTTCATCAGAATGACGTGAAGATTCCAGACAGCACACACGTGTTTACCACATTTTATGCTAAAACAAAATCACTATTAGTTAATCCAGTTCTCTTTCCAAACCCTCAAGACTATAACCATCTAATGGGTTATGACAAACCATTCACTTTTGATATGGAAGAAGACAGTGAAAAGAAACAGATTAAGGATGAGAAATGAGACTATTTTTATGCTTGTGTTGCTTAAATGTGATTTATGTTTCAATGTATAATAATAAAATTGTCTTTACTTTTGTATTCTGTTAGTAACTGTTAATTTGAAGCTATCAAATAGCTTTTAATTAATTTTGAGAATGATGTTCCTTTATAATAAAGTAAGCTGTGTTTGAAAAACAAAGCATAGTATCTGTCATTTGTGTTTTTAAACGTGTGTGATGGGTTGACCCTGGCCTAGGGGTTAAGGAAGCTGGATACCACATGACTGTTTGTGGTTCTAATCTGGGCCCCAGTGGCTTGAATCTCACCCTCAGACATGTGCATGCATACCCCAAGTCCCCAGTAGGATGGAGACATGGAGGAAAAAGGGGCACGACCACATCCCACAGAGGAGTGCTTTCTCCCTCTTTGTCTATGTTGAGCATACATGCTCTCTAACAGTTGAAAAAAAAAAAGTGACTATGTGTACATGGTGATATATGCATGGATAATTTTACAACTATGTGGGACAGGTGGATGGCATAGTGGTTATATCACTGGACTCCCATGTAGTTGACTGTGGTTTGAGTCCCTGACCCAGTAGCTTAAAACTCACATCAGGAAAGTGTGTGTGCATACCCAAAATCCCAAGAGGAGAATGGAGGAGAAGGGATTGCAGTGTGACCATACACCCTAAGGGGAGATTTTTCACTTTCTGTCTCTCTGTCTCTGTCTCTTCAGCAAGTGCACTTAACATATAGCAAAAACCTCTCTCTCTCAAAAAAAAAAAAAAAAAAAAAAAAAAGGTTATAAGAATTGTGGTTGCCCCTAAATGAGATCAGATGTCAGATACAAATGGGAAGACTTTTTTTGCTATAGGGCGTGTGTGCTTGCTAGAGAGACAGAGACAGAGGAAAAGTGAGAAATCACCCCCCTAGCGGAGGGTAGAAGAGTTTACCACACTACAATCCTTTCTCCTCCATTCTCCTCGAGATCTTGGGCACACAGATGTGCCTAGCGTGTTTTAAACTGCCAGGTTTAGGACTACATGGGAGTCCAGTGATGTAACCATTATGCCATCTGCTGGTCCCTGTTTGGTTTCTTAACTTGTCAGAAGGCATGTACACTTGCTGGAGAGAGTGGGTGAAAATGCTTCCCCCGATGGGGCAAGGTGATGCCATGAAATCTCTTTTCTATTTCTCTCAGGATTTTGAGCATGCATGCACATGTGCCCAGCATATTTTTCAAGCTGTCAAGTCTGCAAATTGAACTGTGGACTTGACATATGGGCTCCAGCCCTCTTAACCTCTACATCACCAATTGGCCCAAACTATAGTCTTAAAACAATAATAATAAACATTCATGATATCTGTAGGTCTGGCATTGGGGAATGGCCATGCTCTCAAGAAGTTGGTCAGTATGTTAGCTGGTGCTGCTGTTTGAAGGCTGGAAGGGGGCAGGAGGAACTGCTTTCAGAATGACTGGGGGCCAGCAGGTGGCATGGTGGTTAAAGGGCACTGCACTCCCATATGGCTGACCATGGTTTGAGTCCTGAACCTGGTGGCTTGCTTTCTCACTTTCCTTCTCTCTTTCACTCTGTCCCTCTCTGGTCGAATTTAAATAGATAAGTAAATAAAGTTAAATAAAATAATTATTTTAAAAAATGGCCCACTCATGAATGATTATTTAGTGCTAGCTTTTTGTTAAGAAGCCTTACTTTCTTATTGCATGAATCTCTCTTAGGGCTTCTTGCTTCTGGAATGAATGATAAAAGAGCAAAGTGGAAGCTCCAGTGTCTTGCATGACCTGGGTAGAAGTCACACAGTCAGTGTGCTCTGCATTATTGGTTACACGGTGAACCTTACTTAGTGTTGGGGAATTCATAAGGACACACCGAGCGAGTAAACTGGGGGTCATCTCGAAGGCTGGCTACTGCAGTGTTCCTCCACTGTGAAGTACATAATGTCTTTTTGTCTCTTGTGATGTTAGCATTAATGTGTGATGCCTAAATCTACTAATTCATTAGGTGTTGCCAAATGGCTGTATTTTATTATTCATTTTCACTTATTAGCTGAGGTATCTAAAAGTAGAGATAAGAGTACAAGATGGCAAGAGAAGTGTGCCCATCTAAGTTTAGTTACTCTCAAACTTGTACAGAAAAGTTGAGATAAGTTGCTTGATTTTTTTTTCTCTATTTGCCAAGTTTTGCTTTGCTTTTTGCTATAGGGTGCATGTGCTTGCTAGAGAGAGAGAGAGAGAATGAGAAATCACTACCCAGTGGGACTGATCATACCACAAACCCTTCTCCACCCTCTTCTTGGGACATTGGGCATGTGTACACATGCACCTGGCAGGTCCAGGACTTGAACTGTTGTTGACCATGTGGGAATCCAGTGCCTTAACCACCATGCCATCTGCTGGGCTACCAGCAGTTTGAAAAATTGAGTTCTTTTCCTAGCGTCATCTAGTGATAAGTAGACATTAAAAAGTGTTATGGGCGGGGCTTAAACTGCTGACTGTGGTTCAAATCCTGGGCCTACTGGCTTGCTTTCTCACTTTCTCTCTCTGTCTCTCTTGCTTTCTCCCTCTCTGGTCAAATAAAAATAAATAAATAAAGTTAAATGAAATTATAGTTCATATACAAGTAGGCTAAATAATGGCACCACAAGATGGTCATGTCCTAATCGCTGGAAGCTGTGAATGTTCCCTTATATTCCACAGGGATTTTGCAGATGTGGTGATGTTATAGATTATGACTTCAGTTATCCTACATTATTCAGATGGGCCCATTGTAATCACAGTGATCCTTATTAAAACAATGCTGAATATCAGAGAAGACAGTGGAATGACAGAAGTGGAGATTTGAGTCATACACTTTGAAGTTAGAGAAATGCAAGGATTCTAGCACTAGAAACTGAAAAAGGAAACCTCCTCTCCCTAGAATTTCCAGTAGGAACTAGCTCTGCTGACATCTTTTTAGTCCAGTAAAACTGATTTTGGACTTCTGACCTCCAGAATTGTAAGAGAATAAATCTGTGTTATGTGTAGTTCAGTAGTTACCTGTGTTCCCATTGGTGCACAGTGGATCTCTAGAACACTTATTAATCCTGCAAATCTGGAACTCTTACCCATTCAACAACTACCATTTCCCTTTCCTGTCATGTTTTTTTTTTTTTTTTTTTTTTTTTTTTTTTTTTGCCTTTTTGAAAATGGAAGGGGGTGGGGCAGCAGGTGGCATGGTGGTTAAAGCACTGGACTCTCACATGACTGCTGACTGCTGTTTGAGTCTGGACCTGGTGGTTTGAAAACCTGCAGGGTGTGCATGCATGAATGCCCAAAATCCCAGAAGGAGAGTGGAGGAGAAGAGATTGCAGCATGGCTGTACCTCCTGGGTGGCGAGGAGGAATTGCTCACTTTCCCTCTCTCTGTCTCTGTCTCTCTCTGGCAAGTGCACACACCCTATGGCAAAAACCTAAAAATAAACCCAAAACCCAAAAAAGACCAACCAAAAAAAAAAAAAAAGAAAGGATGGGGCTTGTCCCTTAGCAGTTAAGCCCTCTACATAAAAAGCCAGACTCCACATGGCTAACTGGAGTTCAAGTCCTGGCCCCGATGGCTTGACAAATGCCAGGTACATGTGCTTGCATGCCTAAAGTCCTGATGGGATGGAGAGCTGGAGGAGAAGGGATTGCAGTGTGACCATACTGCATTGGGGTTTTCTTTCTCTGGTAATAAAAGCGCCCACTGGCAATAAAATAATATCATCATCATAAAGGAAGTTCTGTGTCTTAAATACATAATAGAAGGGTCAGTCCTATACTGCAGTGGTTCAGCCCTGTGTATGGAAAGCTGGAACCCATATGGCCAATCACAGTTTGAGACCTGGCCCTGGCAGCTTGAGAAACACACCGGGCCCATGTGTATCCAGGATCCTGGCAGGATGGGGAAGGTGCCCAGGATCCTGAGGGGTTGGAGGATAGAGGAAAGGGGAAAAGAGGAAAGGGCATGACCAGGCCCTATTGGCATGTACTTTTCTTTCTGTGTGGTGTGTACTCCATGTCCTCTAGCATTAAAAAAAAATGGGGGGGGGGTATGTGGAGTAGCACGGCTCTATAGTAAAACTTCTTACAAGCATAAAATTGATTACTTATATTTTCCTCTTCAGTGTACACACTTTTTATTTATTTATTGATTTTTTTTTTAGGTTTTTGTCATAGGGCACATGTGCTCACAGGAGAGAGACAGAGAGAGGGAAAGTGAGAAATCCTCTGTCACCCCGGGGAGGGGGAGCATCACACTTCAATCCCTCCTCCATTATCCTCTCAGCATTTTGGACATACATGCACGCGAACCCAGCATGATTTTCAAGCCTCCGGGTCCAGGACTCGAACTGTGATTGGCCATGTGGGAATCCAGTGTCTTAGCCATCATGCCACCTGCTGGAACCTCCATGTGCACATTTTTAAGCCCCAACTTCCTGCCATTTTTGGTTACTAACCCAAACTATAACCTATGAAAGATTTTAAATATTAAAGCATGTAAAGGAATAGCTGTTTTGATAAAATGAAGAGTTTTAAAATGAAGTAGGTATCACAACAAAATAATGACATTTCATTATTAGGACTCAAAATGTTCCTCAAGCTTTAGTTTTTTGTTTTGTAAGTAAGTGCATTCTCAAAGCCGTCTGGGGTCTTACCAAGCTCCACTCTATCCTGTGGCTGAACCTGTTGGTGAACAGAAACAGTTTGCGTGGGACTGTTCAGATCTAAATTAGTCCAGCTCTCTGGGTCTCGAGAAACTGCTGTACAAAAAGCTTGTGGGGACCAGCTTCAGGGCGCAGTGGTGACGTGCTGCTCAAGTGAAGCTGGATCTCTCATGGTTCTAATCTCCCACTTGGTCGCCAATGGACTGGAGGGAGGGGATGATGCATAACTGGACTTTGTGGAGGGTGCTCCTCTTCTCTCTCCCGTGTGTGTACCTACACAAACTCTATCACAAATGCAGAGAAAATAATTTAAAAACTGTCTGAGGACTTTGTGGAAGACAATAGCAATGTAAATGAAGAAGGACTGCCAGTCTGTTGAGACCCCAAAGGAGATGTACATACAGGCTGGTTTTGTTTCAGTTTTGTTATTACTGAGTGGACATGTCTTGTTTTTAAAGCACTAGTCACTGTCATTTGCATCCAGTGTTCAAAAAGACTGCATTCTAGTATCAGGCACATGGCCTAATGGCTAAGGAATTGCATCTCACATGGCTGACTGTGTTTTGAATCCTGGCCTCAGAGGCTTGAAAAACACACTAGATGTGTGTAGATGCACGCCCCGAATTCCAGCAGGGCAGAGAAATGGAGGAATTGTGGTGTAATCAGGCCCCCTTGTGGGAGTGCTTTCTCCCTCTCTCTCTTTCTCTTTTTCTCTCTCTAATGAGTGCACATTCTCTGTGGCAATTAAGGAGAAAAAAGAGAGAGAGTACATACTAAATAATTTTCCTCTCTCTCTGCAGGAGCTGCTAAACGTTAAACACACACACACACACACGCGCGCGCGTGTGCGAAAAGAGGAAATAGTTGGATAGAAACTTAGAAATCATGTGACTGATGACTCAGTTAAGCCTTTTCTGGTTACTCAAGGGGAAGAGACATGATTAGTTACTGAACTTCACTGCATCTTAAAGTTTTGGAGATATCGGGTCATGTTTTCATTTATGCTTTTTTCCACCTTGTTTTCTTTTATATTTACTGAGCCTGAGAAACAGCATTGGATCTGCAACTCCTCTGATGTGAGCATTTCCTACACCTACTGTGGTAAGTAGAACGGCAACAACAAATAATTAATTGTAGAGTCAACTATTCTGAGGATAAATTTTCGCAGGAGCCTCACGCTGCTGCCCGAGGGACACAGGAAATGTCTGTGTGTTCTAGTTGCTGTGGCTGCTACTGGCAGGAAAATGATTGCTGGCACTGCCCCGTGTGGGTCTTCTCAACTTCTCACAGAGCTCACGAGTCTCTAACCCCTGTCGTGCACTTCTGTTCTTCCTTAGAGTCAATGTCTAAAATTGTCTAAAATTTCAGTGGAACTGTTTGCTTCTGAGCTACTTCCTCAGCCCCGAGACTTGCTGGCTCTTCTTCCTGAGGAGATAGAGCAGTCCTAGCTGCTTCCCGGGGTTGACTTCTGCTCCAGGGTGTGATTTTTGAGGGCTCTTGGAATGATCTCCCCTATTGAGTATAAGCCTGATTCTGTCACCTACTAGCTGATTGGCCTTAAGCAAAGGATTGTATTTAGTCCCTTTTTGCCCCAGCTTTTTTAGCTGTAAAATGAAAGTGATTTTAGGACTTATATTATAAGGGTTGTTGTGAGGTAAAGCTTTTAGCTCAGGATCACATAGAAACAATAATATCAATTACTTTTTAAAAAACCAGTCAGATCATGGGGCCGGCAGGTAGTGTGGTGGTTAAGGCACTGGATTCCCACATGGCCAACCACAGTTCAAGTTCTGGACTTTTCCCACTCTCTCTCTGTCTCCAAAATCATTCAGATAACCCATTTTTTTTTTTTTTTTAAAGTTTTTGCTACAGGATACACATGCACTCACCAGAGAAAGTGAGAGAGACAGTGAGAGGGAAAGTGAGAAATCATCCCCGGGGGGTTGGCCACAGAGGAATCCCTTCTCCTCCATTCTCTTCTTGAGATTTTGGGCACGCACACACACATGCCTAGCATGATTTTCAAGCCACCAGGTCTGAGGCTCGGACCACGGTTGGTCATGTGGTAGTCCAGTGCCTTAGCCACCACGCCATTAGCTGACCCCAAAATTCATTTTTTTTTTCTTTTTCTTTTCTTTGGAGGTTTTTTTTTTTTTTTTTTTTTTTTTTTTGCTATAGGGTGTGTGCACTCACCAGACAGAGAGAGACAGAGAGACAGAAAGCGAGAAATCACCCTCCCAGGGGGGATGGCCACGCTGCAATCCCTTCTCCTCCATTCTCCTCTCGGGATCTTGGGCATGCACGCACACGCGCCCGGCGTGAGTTTAAGCCACTGGATCTGGGACTTGAACCATGGTTGACTACCTGGGAGTCCAGCGACATAGCTGCTGGTCCCCCAATTTTTTTTTAAAAGAGATTTTACCTTAGCTTGTGTACACGCGGATGGAGAGAGAGAGAGAGAGAGAGAAGAGAGAGACATAGACAGTGAGAGAGAAAGTGAGAGATCATCCCCTGGGGGGAATGCCACACTGCAATCCCTTGGATCTTGGGCACACATGCACATGCGCATGGCATGATTTTTAAGTCACTGTGTCTGGGACTTGTACCATGGTTGGCCATGTGGGAGTCCAGAGATGTAACTGCTACACCATCTGCTGGCCCCGGATCTTAATGTTTTTAACTAGTTGTAGGATTACCCCTCTCCCCCCAGCTTCATTAGCAAATGTTCCCTGGTTTGAAGACCACCTTTAGGGCTTGACAACTGTTTGGGTCTGGTACTTTCCACTGTGCTGCTCGATTGGTTGGCTGCCCATTTCTACACACTAGCAATATCAGAAAGGTTTAAAGCAATGCTTCTAGAGGACCAGCAGTTAGCATAATGGCTATGTCGTTGGACTCGACTGCAGTTTGAGTTCTGGACCTGGTGGCTTAAACTCACGCTGGGCGTGTGTGCGTGCATGCCCAAGATCCTGAGAGGAGAATGGAGAAGGGATTCTGGCGTGGCTATCCTCCCTGGGGGGTGATTACTCGCTTTCTGTCTCTATGTCTCTCTCTGTCTTTCTGGAGAGCACACGTGCCCTATAGGAAAAAGAGCCTCTAAAAAAATAAAGTGATGCTTCTGAAAACACTAGTTTCTAAAATTCTTTGGAGCAAAAAGGATCTATGGCTTAATCATTTAGGGGAAGCTTACAAATGTACTTTGAGTTCTGAGAAATTCTGCAAGAAAGTAACTTGTTAAACCATATATTTTTTTCTTTTTAAAATATTTTGTCAGAACACATGTGTGTTTGCTGGGGAGAAAGCAAGAGAAAGAGAGAGGGAAAGAGAGAGCCCCCCCTCTGTGGGATGGTCATGCCCTATGGGGAATGGTTCCCACTCCTCTACTCTTCCCTCTTTGAGATTTTTGGGCATATGTACGCACACACACACACACACACACACACACAGAGAATGTTTCTCAAGGCATGAAGTCTGGTATTTGAACCATGATGTTGGCTATGTGGGATCCATCCATCTTAACCATCACAACACAGGCTGGCCCAATCATCACATATATATATATATTTTTTTTTGGAGAGGTTTTTCGCTATAGGGCATGTGCACTCGCCAGACAGACAGAGAGAGACATAGAGACAGAAAGTGAGAAATCACACCCCAGGGGGTATGGTCACGCCGCAATCCCTTCTCCTCCATTCTCCTCTCGGGATCTTGGGCACGCACGCACACGCTCCCGGCGTGAGTTTTAAGCCACCGGGTCCGGGACATGAACCAGGGTCGACTACGTGGGAGTCCAGCGACATAGCCATTACGCTAACTGCTGGTTCCCAACACATATATTTTTTTTTATTGGTTTTGTCATAGGGTGCCTGAGGTCACCAGAGAGAGACAGAGAGAGAGAAGGTGAGAAATCATACCCCACAGGGAGGATAGCCATGCTGCAATCCTTTCTTCTCCAGTCTCCCCTCAGGACTTTGGGCATTTGCGCATACCTGCCCAGTATGATTTTTTTTCTTTTTTTCTATTTATTTATTTATATTAAAAAATACATTCAATCACATTATTTATCTTACAAAGTGAACATTTCAATATGTGAACATTTCTCTCCTGTCCAGTTGATCAAAATATAACAACACTACCACCTCCCTGTCCCGGCAATGCTCTGTCTCCGTATCCCTCCTCCAAATGTCCTTCCCCAGGCCCCACTCCTCCACACACACCACATCTGGCATTCACACCCATCTCTTGTGTTTGTACATCCTTTAGCCTGTCAGTTTCAGTCATAGAGTGCGGACACTCAGTATATATTAAGTGGGGACATACAATGTCTCTCCTTCATAGCCTGGCTTGCTTCACTCAGCAGTAAATCTTCCATATTCTTCCACTTTCTGTCAAAAGCCAGGGTTTTTTTTTTTTTTTTTTTTTTTTTTAATGGCTGAATAGTATTCCATAGAGTATATGTGCCACAGTTTTTCAATCCATTCATCTGTATGGGGGCATTTGGGTCGGTTTCATGTCTTGCAATCGTGAAAAGTGCCACAATAAACATCAATGTGCAAGCACTTTTCTAAAGAAGAATTCTTCTGTCCTTTGGGTAGATGCCAAGGAGTAGGATTGCTGGATCATATGGTAGTTCTATTTGTAGACTTTTGAGGAATCGCCAAATTGTTCTCCACAGTGGTTGGACTAATTTACATTCCCACCAGCAGTGTAAGAGAGTTCCCCTTTCACCCCACCCTCGCCAACACTTATTATTTTTTGTTTTTTTAATCTTAGACATTCTGACTGGGTCAGGTGGTATCTCGTTATTTTAATCTGCATTTCCCTTACGATGAGGGATGTTGAGCATTTTTTTATATGCCTTTTGGCTATTCATATGTCATCTTTAGTGACTGTTTTTTCAACTCCTTCTCCCATCTTTTTTTTTTAAGAATTATTTTATTTTAACTTTATTTATTATTATTATCATTATTATTTTCCAGTTTGATCAGAGAGAGACAGAGAGACAGAGAGAGAGGAAGTGAGAAAGCAAGCCACCAGGTCCGAGACTTGAACCGTGGTCAGCCATGTGGGAGTCCAGCGCCTTTAACCACCATGCCACTTGCTGGCCCCATTCTCCCGTCTTTTAATAGGGTTGATCATCTTTTTTCCAAATAGCTTCTTTAGTTCCTTGTGTATTCTGGTTATCAGTCCTTTATCTGATGCATAATTTACAAAAATATTTTCCCATTCTGAGGGCTGTCAATTCGCACTAATTACTGTGTCTTTTGCCATGCAGAAACTTCTTAGTCTGATGTAATTCCACTAGTCTATTTTGGGGCCCAGTGTGATTTTCAAGCCGCTGGGTCCGGGACTTGGTTGACCATATGGGAGTCCAGCACCTTAACCACCACACCACTTACTGGCCCCCACCCACATTTTGTTATAACTTTTTATTTTTGATTATTTATTTACTTTTATTAATTATTCTTATTATTTTAATTTGACCAGCAATAGACAGAAAGAGAGAGAGAGAGGGAGAGTGAGAAATCAAGCCACCAGGTCCAGGACTCGAACCATGGTTAACCACGTGGGAGTCCAGTGCCTCACCACCATGCCACTTGCTGGCCTCCCCCACCACATTTTAAATTAAATTTGATTTGTATTTTTTGGAATATGTGTTCTGAGAAACACGTTCTGGTCAATGCTAACACAAAGTTACTTCTGGGGTTTGAGGAATATTGCCAGGTATGAGAACAAGACTTATGTGTGTGACCAGTTGGACACTTGTGGCCTTTCTTCTGTTCATGGATTGTACTGAATTCCTCTCAGTTCCCCTCTGAAGTCTATCCATGCTCCAAGATCAGTTTTCATTCCCCTTTTCCAGAAAGGTTCGTTGGTCCTCTCAGCCCTCACTTCCCTCTGCTTCTTTGGCACTTTTGTATTATTTTGTCTTAGCCCATTTTCTCTTGTTATAATAGAATACCTAAGACTAGGTAATTTATAAAATACAGAAGTTTATTTGACTCACTGTTCTGAAGGGTGGGAAGTTCAAGAGCATGGGATTGGCATTTGGTGAGGGCCTTTCTGCTGTCATCTCATGGTAGAAGGCAAGCAAGTGTAGGAGAGAGGTAGGAGAGAGAGAAAAGGAGCTGAACTAAACCTTTTTTTCTCTTTTTTTAGTTTTTTGTCATAGGGTGTATGTACTCATAGGAGGGAGACAGTGACAGAAAGGGGGAAAGTGAGAAATCACCCCCTGAGGGCATGGCCATGCTGCAATCCCTTCTTCTCCATTCTCATCTCGGGATTTTGGGCATGCATGCACATACGCCCAGTGTGATTTTTCAAGCCACCAGGCCTAGGACCCGAACCACAGAGTTGACCGTGTGGGTGTTCAGCACCTTAACCACTACACCACCTGCCAGCCCCTGAACTCTTTCTTTCACCAGCAGCTCACTTCTGAGCCTTCATGACTTAACCATCTCTTAAAGGTTCCTCCTCTCAGGCCAGCCCTGTGTACTCATGGCTGGGTCATCCAGAGATGGGAACATCTCTGGTATGCTAGAGAGGCAGCAATGAGGCCAGTGTGGCAGTGATGGAGTGAGTCAGAGATGAGGTCAGAGACAGAAATGGGGGGTAACAGCTTTGCAGGTCTGAGGGATGACCTACAATTTTACTGAGAGCAAAGCTTGGTCTATTCTCTGCATTGGTAATAACCTATAAGAAGACAAGAATGGAAGCAGGAGACCTGTGAGGAGGTTCTTGCAATAATCCAGGTGAGAGATAATGAGTAGACCAACACGGTAGCAGTGCGGTTGGCGAGATTCTGGACATATCTGAAGATGGAGCCACAGAATTTGCTGACTGATTGGATGTGAAGTTGCAGCATGATCCTCCCTGATAAGCATGTATCCTGGCATCTGATGTGTTTCTTCAGTCCAAGCATGTCAGCTCTTTTACCAGTCTTTCAATTGTACTTTTTTTTTTTTTTAAGAGAGATTTTTGCTATAGGACATGTGTGCTTGCTGGAGAAACAGAGAGAGGCAGAGAGATAGAAAGTGAGAAATCACACCCCAGGGAGGATAGCCATGCCTCAATCCCTTCTCCATTTTCCTTTTGGGATTTTGGGCACGCACGCACACAGCATGAGTTTCAAGCCACTGGGTCCAGGACTTGAATTGTGTTCCACCACATGGGAGTCCAGCACCTTAATTGCTACTCCACCTCCATCTGCTAGTTCCTCAGTTGTATTTCTAATATTCCCTAATTGGAAAGATCCTCATCCATCCTTCTGTTTCACATAAACCTTTTGAGGTCCATCAAAAGTCTTACCTGTGCTACAGAGCCTGGACGAGTCAATTGGATTAAAGTCAGTTTAACAAGTTTTTATGAATAGCTATCAGGTTTAGTCATGATACCAAGGAAGAATGGGAATGCAAAGGTTATTTAAGATATAGCCTGTTTTTTCAAGGAACTTCTGGCTTTTGTTTTACTGATGTGTAGTAGGAGGGATGAGTGTACAAATCAACAGGATTAATTTATTTGTTCTACAAACTCAGGATGGCTGCTGGGACATGTAATAGCCATCTGGAGATAGACTTCTTTTCTTTTTTTTAAAGCATTTTTTTTAAGAATTATTTTTTATTTTAACTTTATTTATTTATTTGGAGAGGCTTTTCTTTTCCTTTTTTTTTTCTTTTTCTTGAGAAGTTTTTGCTGTAGGATGCGTATTCTCACCAGAAAGACAGAGAGAGACTGAGAGACAGAAAGCAAGAAATCACCCTGCAGGGTGGATGGCCACGCTGCAATCCCTTCTCCTCCATTCTCCTCTTTGGATCTTGCACATGCATGCACACGCACCCAGTGTAAGTTTAAGCCACCAGGTTCCAGGACTCGAACTGTGGTCGACTACATGGGAGTCCAGCAATGTAGCCATTATGTCATTTGCTGGTTCCTATTTATTTATTTTTAAAATAATTATTTATTTATTTATTTTATGTGATTATTTATTTTAATTTGATGAGAGAGAGAGAGAGAGAGAGCAAGCAAGTCACCAGGTCTGGGACTCTAACTGTGGTTGACCATGTGAGAATGTCCAGAGTCTTAGGCACCACGCCACCTGCTGGTCCCTATTTATTTATTTTTAACTTGATCAGAGAGGGACAGAGGGGGAGTGAGACAGAGAGAGGGAGAGGGAAAGTGAGAAAGCAAGCTGTACTTGAACGTCGGTTGGCCATGTGGGAGCCCAGTGTCCTTAACTGCCATGCCACCTGCCGGCTCCAAGATAGAGTTCTTAACCCTTTCTAAAACTGTTTTTTTTCTCTTCTTCCTCTCTCTCTCTTTCTCTCTTTCTTTCTTTTCTTTTTCTTTTTTTAAAATTCTTTATATTCATGACTGAGCTCCTGCACACACATGTGACAATGGGAGAGAGAAAAAGAGGAGCATCTTCCAGAGTCTGGTCATGCCATGACCCCCTTCCTGCAGTCCTGCAGCCTGTCAGGTCTTGGGTATTCACACCAGCACCTGGCATCCTTCAGGCTGTAAACTTGGCTTCTCCTGAGCAGCACATTGCCTCTGTGCCATGCAGCTAGCCCATAAAGCCGTTTCTTTCTAAGTGATCCCACCTCATCATCCACCTAATTCCTTAGGCCCAAGCCAGGATTTCATTATTTATCTTTCTCTCTCCTCTCACGTACAGTTTATCAGTATTCCTATTTCCATTGTCTCCAGAATATATTCTAGATTCCACATTGTGTCAGTGTCTTCTGCCACCAATCACACCACCTTCATCTATCTTCTGGCTTCTGCAAAACCTCTTAAATTGTCCTCTCTGCTTCTTGCTCCCAAACCATCTGTTCTCAGCACAGAGGCCAGACAGATCTTTTAAAAATGTAAATAAATGACATAATGTGACTCCCTCTCCTTAAACCCCTCCAGTGGCTTTTCAATAAAATTAGCATGTAATCCTAACTTTAAACTAAGACCTCCAAGACTCTTCAGGTGGGCCCTGAGCGCCTGTTTAATTCCTGTGAATCTCACCTCACCCCACTTATGATTTTCCATTCATACTTTTTTTTTTTTGGTCATAGAGCATAGGGCAGAAAGAGACAGTGAGAGGGAAAGTGAGAAATCACCCAGAGGGATGGCCATGCTGCAATCCCTTCTCCTCCATTTTCTTCTCAGGATTTTAGGCATGCATGCACACACATCTGACATGAATTTCAGGTCTCCAGGTCTGGGATTCAAACCACTGTTAGTCATAAGGGAGTCCAGAGCCTTAACTGCTATGCCATCTGTTGGCCCCACAAATTTTTTTTTTTTTGAGAGATTTTCGCTATAGGGCGCGTGCGCTCGCCAGGCAGACAGAGAGAGACATAGAGACAGAAAGCGAGAAATCCCCCCCCCAGGGGGGATGGTCACGCCGCAATCCCTTCTCCTCCATTCTCCTCTCGGGATCTTGGGCACGCACGCACACGTGCCCGGCGTGAGTTTTAAGCCACCGGGTCCGGGACGCGAACCGCGTCGACTACGTGGGAGTCCAGCGACATAGCCATTACGCTAACTGCTGGTTCCCTGGCCCCACAAATTTTTAAGTGTATAATACTTTATTGTTGACTACAGATATAATGCTGCATGGTACATTTCTTTCTTTCTTTCTTTTTTTTTTTTTGAGAAGTTTTTGCAATAGGGCATGTGTGCTTGCCAGAAAGACAGAGAGAGACAGAGAGACAGAAAGTGAGAAACCACCCCCCAGGGGAGATGGCCATGCCACAATCCCTTCTCCTCCATTCTCCTCTCGGGATCTTGGGTACGCACACACACGCGCCCAGTGTGAGTTTAAGTCACTGGGTTCGGGACTTGAACCGCAGTTGAGTACATGGGAGTCCAGCAACATAACCATTGCACCAACTGCTGGTCCCTATTTTAGTTGATTTTTATGTATGGTGTAAAATAAGTCCAATTCCACTGTTTTGCATGTGGATATCACGTGTTTCCAATACCATTTGTTGAAAAGGCTCTCCTTTGCCCGTTGAGTCGTCTTGGCCCCCCATTGTCAAAGATCAGTTGACCATGTATGTGTGGATTCATTTCTGGGCTCGCTATTCCTTCCCATTGTTTATATGTCTGTCTTTATGCTGGTAACATACCGTTTTGATTACTGTACTTTGTAATGCATTTTGAAAACAGGCAGTGTGATTCTTCAAGCTTTGTTCATTCTCAAAATTGATTCAGCTTTTCATGATTTTTTGTGGTTATTTAAAGTAGGAAAAACAATTTGTTTTCCCTTCTCTATTGCTATTGCTTTCACACTCAGCACTCAATTCTGCTAGTCCCCAAAATGTTTAGGTGTTTCCAATACTGAGAAATCCTCTGACAAGAGCTGGATGTCCTATAATTAAATTCTATCACTATCTTCCAGGAATTGGTCAGATTGCACTGGTTGAGGGGTTAATCCCACAGAACTGTCCCCTACTTCAGATGCCATTTACAAGCCCCAGGTTATCACCTGTACTTCTCACTGATAAGCTATAAATTAGAATCTCCCATGACCTCCTTATTGGGGTGCATGCACTGGTCAGAAAGCCAGAGAGAGAGAAAGTGAGAAATCACTCTCCATAGGAGTGTTCACTCCCTTCTCCATTCTCTTCTCAGGATCTTGGGCACACATGTACGTGTGTCTGGTGTGAGCTTTAAGCCCCTGGGTCCAGGACTTGAACTGCTGTCAACAATAGGGGAGTCCGGTGACATAATCATTACACCTTCTTCTGGTCCCAATTTCCAATATCTTACAAAGGACTTTGTGAATTTCTGTGTTTGTGAGGGCAAAGAGAATTCAGGGCTCTCTATCTCGTCATGTTACTGATGTCACTTCTCTGAGAAGATATTTTAAACTATTCCCAACCTCTATATACTTTTAATGAAAAAAAAATCTTTTGGGGACTGATATTTCGAATACCATACTTATACTTGGAAATACTTTATAAATATTTATTGATATTTTCTTTGTTTCATTTAGATAAAATGAAATACCCTATTTCCCTTAATATTATACCTTGTATAGAACTGGCGGGAACCAAAGGATTTTTGCATTTGTTCTACATTCCAAGTAAGTCTGAATTTTTGTTTTTGTAGATAAATTAAATGGCTAGACAAATAGCTGTGATAAACATTTCCAAATACACGTGTATTAGTTATCTATTGCCATGTATCAAATTACCACAAGTTTAGTGTTTTAACATAACATACTTTATCATATTATGGTCTCTGTAAGTCAGTAGTCTGTGACTTGTGTCACCATCAGCATCTTCCACAAGGTGTTGACCAGGACTAGGATCTCTTCTAAATGTTCGACTAGGAAAGGACGTCTGTCTAAGCTCATGTAGTTGTTGGCAGTACCCAGTTCCTTGGGGTTGCTGGCCATCCCTCAGCTCCACATGCACATTGTCAATATGACTACTTATTTCATCAAAGCCAGCCAGAGCAACAGTTAGCTAACAAGATGGAAGTCATACTTGCATGTAATATAATCATGCAAGTGGCACTCTGTCACGTATGCTGTATTCTATTGGTTAGAAGCAAGTCACTAAGTCAGCCCTGAGTAATGCAGAGGGAATTATATAAGGATGTGGGAGTGAGAATGAAAATAACCTGAAACTTCTAACAATTTGTTTATTTAATGATTTCTAGAAAGCTTTTTTTTTTTTTTTTTTTGCTATAGGGTGCATGTGCTCACTATAGAGACAGAGACAGAGAGATGGAAAGCGAGAAATTACTCCCCAGGGGGGATGACCCCACTGCAACCCCTTATCTTCCATTGTCTTCTTGAGATTTTGAGCATGCACTCATATGTACCCAGTGCCAGTTTCAAGCCTCGCTCCTTGAAGTGAGGGACTTGAACCATGGTCAACCATGTGTGAGTCCAGAGTCATAACAATTACACCATCTGCTCATCCCTTATTTATTTTTTTAAGAGGTTTCTGCTTTAGGGCATGTGTGCTTGCTGGGGGGAGAGAGACAGAGATAGAGACAGAGACAGAGGAAAGTGAGAAATCACCTCCAGGAGGGATAACCACACTGCAATACTTTGCCTTCATTTTCCTCCTGAGATCTTGGGCACACATGCACACATGCCTGGCATGATTTTCAAGCCACCAGTCCCGGACTTGAGCTGTGGTCAGCCATGTGGGAGTCCAGGGACATAACTGCTATGACATCTGCTGGCCCCAGACTTCTAACAATTGAATAGGTACATTCTAGGCCAATCCTGTAGCCTAGTGGTTAATGAGCCAAATCTTACATGGCTCACTACAGATCAAATTCTGGCCCCCATGACTTGAAAACATGCTAAATGTGTGCCCCCAAAATCCTGACAGAATGAAGAAACAGAGGAGAAGGAATTGCAGTGTGATCATGCCCTGTTGGGGGTGGGGTTACTTTCTTCCCCCTATCTCTATGTCTCTGTCTCTCTCTGGCAAGTACATGCACTCTCTGGCAATGAAAACAAACACAAAAATGGGCAAGCAAGTGGCTTGGCGGTTTAGTCACTGGATCCCACATGGCTGACTGTGCAGTTCGAGTCCTGGACCCAGCAGCTTGAAAACCACCACACTGGGAACCAGCAGTTAGCGTAATGGCTATGTCGCTGGACTCCCACGTAGTCGACCGCGGTTCACGTCCCGGACCCGGTGGCTTAGAACTCACGCCGGGTGCGTGTGCGTACGTGCCCAAGATCCCGAGAGGAGAATGGAGGAGAAGGGATTGCGGCGTGACCATCCCCTCTGGGGGGGTGATTTCTCGCTTTCTGTCTCTATGTCTCTCTCTGTCTGTCTGGCGAGCGCACGCGCCCTATAGCAAAAAACCTCTCAAAAAAAAAAAAAAAAAAAAAAAAAAAAAAAGAAAACCACCACACTACTGGCTGATCCAGTTCCTCTACCTTTTTTTTTTTTTTTAAGAACAAAGACCTAGTTTTTTATTTTTTTAAAAAAGGGGGTGGGAATCACCAAAAGAAATTCTATCTCAGAAAAAAAAAATATTCAAGTTGCTCAAGAGTCAAATTCCAATCTGAGACAGGTTACTTACACATATTTAAAAACAAACAAAGGCTTGGTGCTGGAAGAGCAATAAGCAGACTGTAAAAAGAAGAGGTTAGAGAGCTGGGTGAGGATAACAGAATAATGTGGGTGAGGGCAAGTAGAGTCCATAACCCATACACAGAATGTCTCAAAGAGCATGGCCCCAAATCCTGGATGTTTAAAAATCTCAGGGAGACAACGACTTTCTAAATATTACACTCATTATAGACGTCTGCCTTTGTGAAAATATTCCTTGTGCTGTTGATGTTTTCTTCGTCTTCTGAATTTTCTATCCATTTTTGGTTAAGATAGCAGAAATGGGTAATGAAGGTTTTCTTCATGCATGTCCGGGTTTTACTTTTTCAACGTGGAGTGAATGTTTGAAATGTAGTCATCATAATTTTCATGTCTTTGGATAAAGAAACCAGCTTTTTCAGCTAGATTGCAAAACTGGTGTAAAGCATTCCCTTGGCAGAAGTGAATACCATTGCTTTCCCCCTGCGCTGGAGTAATCTCTTTATTACATCAACAAAGCTGGCTCTGTACTGGTCCAGAAAGAGACAGAGTGAATACCAGGTACCTTTCTCATGGATTGCCTCATTAAACCTCACAGCATTCCTATGTGACAGTTTTTATTATATTACTGTCCACATTTTATGGCTAAGGGATCGAGGCATAGAGAGGTCTGGAGACCCACAGCTCTAAGTGTTGGGGCTGGGGTTCATGGCTGCACCATATGACTTAGGGTCTGTGTCTAGCCACTGTTCTATACTGCCTCCATCCAATCACCCCTGTGCATGAAAGAGGCACTGACAGATTTAGGTGGGAGAGGCGGGCCATTAGATGACTGGTGTTAGGCAAAGTGGGTCTGGTCTAGAAGGCCATCCCTGACTCTTGGCATCCATGGTGATCTCTCTCTTCCTTTTTCTGAGCTCAGCACCACCAGAGATGCATTCGGAGGTTCCCCTGGTTTCCTACATCCCAGAGATGGCCTCCCACCCCAACTCTAAGTTTCTTGAAGGCAGAGGATACCTCTCATATATCTTTGCCTCCTCCACACCACGTGAAAAAGAGTGAGAATGTGCCTGACTAGATGGCCACTTGCTCCCTGGGGAAGAACCCCAGTTCTCCTAATTTAATCATATTGTATGTAGTTTTACTGTGGAACATTCTAGCTGGTTACAATCTACTAGTTTCTTCTTGGAACTTTAGTTTTGTCTTTTTCAGGACAAGGATAACAATACCCACCTTATAGTAGCTGTAATGATAAAATAAAATAATGTAAGAAAATCATAGGGAACATTTTAAGATATTAATTAAGACATTAATTATTATATATAAAGAATATCTTGTTTGAAGGGCTAATGGGATATTCTTTTCTTTTTAAGGGAGAGACTTAAAAAAATTGTATTTTAATCTTTATATATCTGTCAACTCTATGAATCTTCCAAAGCGCAAAGAAGTGATTTGCCGAGGATCTGATGATGATTATTCTTTCTGCAAAGCTGTCAAGGGAGGTAAGCATTTGGTTCATATTATTATTTTTTCCTTTATTTTTATTATTTATACATTCAATCGCTATATGCCATTTAGATTGTAAACAGACTTTACCCAATATGATAATACATCTCACTCCAGTTGAGAATACTATACACATCCTCATCAACAGATAATAAATCATATCTGTATCCCACAAATATCTTACCTCTCCGTTTCTTCCCCCAAGTTATCTTTCCTGCACTCTTCCCCTCCCACACTTTCCTTCCACTTTGTCTCTAGTGTCCATTACAATTTTGAATGTTTTTATGTCCTCCAGTCTTTCAGTCTCTATCATAGAGTGTGGACAGTTGGTATATGTTAAATGGAGACATAGAATGTCTCGCTTACAAAGCCTGACTTGCTTCACTCAGCAACAAATCTTCCATATTTGTCCACTTTCTATCAAATTCCAGGGCCTTGTTATTTTTTTGTGGCTGAATAATATTCCATGAAGTATATGTGCCACACTTTTTCAGTCTATTTGTGGACATTAGGATTGGTTCCATGTCTTAGCAATTGTGAATAGTGCTGCAATAAATACAGTTGTACAAGCACTTTTCCTACTGAGCATTCTCCTTTGGGTAGATACCCAGGAGTGGAATTGCTGGATCATATGATAGTTCTATTTGAAGGTCTTTGAGGAACCTCCATATTGTTCTCCACAGTGGCTAGACCAATTTGAATTCCTACCAACAATGAAGGAGTATTCCCCTTTCACCACATCCCCACCAGCACTTATTATTTATTTATTTATTTATTTATTTATTTATTTATTTTTAATCTTTGCCATTCTGACTAGGGTTAGGTGGCATCTCGTTGTGCTTTTGATCTGCATCTCCCTTACAATGAGGGATGTTGAGCTTTTTTTTCATATGCTTTTTGGCTGTTTGTATGTCTTCCTTAGAGAGTTGTTTATTCAGTTCATTTTTCCATCTTTTAATTGGGTTAATAATTTTCTTCTGGTTAAGCCACTTGAGTTCTCTGTGTATTCTGGTTATCAGCCCCTTACCTGAGGCACAGTTAACAAATATTCTCTCCCTTTACGAGGGCTGTCAATTCACACTAATTACGGTGTCCTTTGCTGTGCAGAAACTTCTTAATCTGATGTAATCACCTGTCTATTTTGGGGATTATTGCCTGTGATTTGGGGGTCTTACTTAAGAAGTCTTTGTCTATCCCTATGTCTCCCAGAGTTTGCCCAGTGTTTTCTACCAGTAGTTTTATAGTTTGCAGTCTTAGGTTTAGATATTTGATTCATCTTGAGTAGATTTTTGTTAATGGTGACAGATAGGGGTTCAGATTCATCTTTCTGCAGGTGGATTCAGAACCATTTGCTAAGGAGGTTTTCCTTTTCCCACTGGACTGACTGGTACTCTTTGTCAAAAATCAGTTGGCTATATGTTTTGGGGTTTATTTCTGGGGTCTCTACTCTGTTCTATTGGTCCTCATGTCTGTTTTTGTGCCAATACCATGCTGTTTGGATTATCACAGCTTTGTAATATATTTTTGGGTCAGGAAGTGAGATGCCCCCACACTACTCTTCTTGCACAGGATGGCTTTGGCAATAGTCTTTTATGGTTCCAGACAAATTCTATAATTGTCTTTTCTAAATCTGTGAAGAATGTCTCTTGTAATTTTATAGGGATTGAATTAAATATGTATATTAATTTGGGAAGGATTGCCATTTTGATTATATTAATTCTGCCAATCCAGGAACATGGGCTGTCCTTCCACTTTTTTTTCTTTTTCTTTCTTTTTATTTTTGGAGAGGTTTTTGCTATAGGGTGTGTGTGCTCACCAGAAAGACAGAGAGAAACAGAGAGACAGACAGTGAGAAATCACCCCCAAGGGGGATGGCCACACTGCAACCCCTTCTCCTCCATTCTCCTCTCAGGATCTTGGGCACCTATGCACATGTGCCGGGCATGAGTTTAAGCCACCAGGTCCGGGACACGAACTGCAGTTGGCTACATGGGAGTCCAGCGACATAGCCATTACACCAACTGCTGGTCCCTGTATGAATTTATTACTTTGGGAAGTTTTCTTGTGGATACTATTGGGTGTTCTGTGTATGCTATCATATCATCTGCAAACAGAGATAATTTCAGCTCTTCTTTCCCTATTGGAATCTCATTTACTTCCTTCTCTTGTCTGATTGCATTGGCTAGGACTTCTGGTACTATGTTGAATAAGAGCAGAGAAAGTGGACAGCCTTGTCTTGTACCATTCAGTATAATGTTAGCTACAGGTTTTTCATAGATGGCTTTTATTATGCTGAGAAATGATCCTTCTATGCCAGTTTTCCTGAGAGTCTTATTCATAAAGGAATGTTGTATTTTGTCAAATGCTTTTTCCACAAATAGAAATGATCATGTGGTTTTAATATTTCTTTCTGTTAATATGGTGCATTACATTTATGGTTTTGCATATGTGGAACCACCCTTGAATCCCTGGAATAAAGCCTACTTGATTGTGATGAATAACCTTTTTTTTATATGCTGTTAAATACGGTTAGCAAGTATCTTGCTGAGAATTTTTGCATCTATAGTCATCAGAGATAAAGGTCTGTAGTTTTCCTTTTTTGTTGTATCCTTATCCATTTTGGGAATAAGGGTAATGGAGGTTTCATAGAATGACTTTGGAAGGGTTCCTTCCTTTTGGATCTCTAGGAACAGTGTGAGTAGAATGGGGGGTTACCTTTTCTTTAAAAGTTTTGTAAAATTCAGCAGTGAAGCCATTGGGACCTGGACTTTTCTTTGTTGGAAGGTTATTTATTACTGATTCAATCTCCTTGCTTGTTATAGGTCTTTCTATGTCCTCTTGTGTCAATCTTGGTAGATTATATGTGTCCATTTCATCCAAGTTTTCTTCTTTGTTAGCTCATAATATCCTCTAATGATGTTTTGTACTTCTATTATGTCTGTTGTAATGTTGCCTGATTCATTGCGAATTTGATGTATCTGGTTTCTTTCTCTCTTCTTCCTAATTTGTTTAGCTAATGGTTTGTCAATCTTATCTATCTTTTCAAAGAACCAGCTTTTGCTTTGATTTATTTTCTGTATAGTTCGCTTATTTTCTATTTCATCTATTTCTGCTTGAGTCTTTACTATTTCTTTTCTCCTGGGATTTTTTTTTTTTTTAATTTTTCTGTTGCTGTTTTTCCAATTCCCTGAAGCATGATGTTATGTTGTTCTTTTGCCACCTTTCCATCTTTTTCTTGTGTGCATTAATTGCTATGAACATCCCTCTTATGACTGCTTTTGTGGTGTCCCATAAATTATGGAAACTTATATACTCATTATCATTTGTTTCCATGAGTCTTTTGATTTCAGTCTTAATCTCTTCAGTAGTCATGAAGTCATTCAGAAGTAGGTTAGTTTCCATGAATTTGTATATTTTCAAGGGTTTTTCCTGAGATTCACATCAAGTGTAATTTCATCATGGTTGGAGAAAATGCTGGATATAGTTTCTATGCCTTTGACTCTGTAAAGGCTGGTTTTGTGTTCTATCATATGGTCAATCTTCAAGAAATTACCTTGTGGAGCTGAGGAAGATGTTTATTTTATTTATTTTATTTTATTTATTTTTTTTTTGGTGGAAAGTTCTATAGATGTCTATCAAGTCCACCTGATTTATTTAAGTCCAGAATCTCTTTGCTTATTTTTTTTGTCTCCTTTACCTGTCTAAAGGAGAAAATGGGGTGATGAGATCTCCAAAAATTATTGTGTTACAGTCTATCTCTCCTTTTAGATCTAGCAGTCTTTCTTTTACATATTTGGGTGCTCCTGAGTTGGGTACATAGATATTTATAAGCATTATATCTTCTTGGTGTATTAGTCCTTTTACTACTATATAATACCCCTTTTGTCTCTTCTTACCATGTTTGTCTTAAAGCCTATTTTGTCTGAAATCAGTATAGTGACTCTCGCTCTTTTTTGGTTTCCATTTGCATGGAATACCTTTTTCCAGCCCTTCACTTTCAGTCTACGTATGTCTTTATACATGAGATGGGTCTCTTGTAGGCAGCAGATGGAGGGTTTCTCATTTTTAATCCATTCAGCCAGTCTGTGTCTCTTGATTGGAGAATTTAATCCATTAACATTCAGTGTTATGATCGATATTTCCAGACTTGTCCCTACCATTAAGTTGGCCATATTCTTGGTTGTTTTTCTTATCTCTGTCAATCTGTCTTTAATTTTTTTGGTATAGTACTCCCTTCAGAATTTTTTTTTTTTTTTTGGCGAGGTTTTTGCTATCGGTCATGTGTGCTCGCCAGATAGAGAGAGACAGAGAGACAGAAAGTGAGAAATCACCCCCCAGGGAGGATGGCCATGTCACAATCCCTTCTCCTCCATTCTCCTCTCGGGATCTTGGGCACGCACGCACATGTGCCCGGCGTGAGTTTAAGCCACCGGGTCCGGGACTTGAACCACAGTCGACTATGTGGGAGTCCAGCGAGATAGCCATTACACTAACTGCTGGTCCACTCCTTTCAGAATTTTTTGAAGAGCTGGTCTGGAGTTGGTATATTCGTTCAGGTTTTGTTTTCTGAGAATTTTTTTTTTAATCTCATTTTCCCATATGAAGGATAATCTTGCCAGGTATAGTATTAGTGGTTGAAATTGTTTTTCATTTAACACTTTGAATGTATTTCCCCCTTCTTTCCTTGCTTGCATTGTATCTGATGAGAGGTTCGGTATTAGCCTGATGGGATAGCCTTTGTAAGTGATTCAATGTTTCTCTCTTGCCAATCTTAGGATCTTGTCTTTGTCTGTGGTTTTGGCCAATCTAGCTATGATGTGCCTTGGAGAAGATCTTCTTGGATTGATTCTACTTAGGGTTCTTTGTATTTCTTGGGTCTGGATGTTTGAGTGCCTCTCTAGACTTGGAAAGTTATCTTCCAGAAGAAGAATAGATTATTGTGTAATAGATTATCAATGCCCTTATCAGTTTCTTCACCTTCTGGGATACCAATTATTCAGATGTTTGGGCATTTCATGGTATCTAGTATTTCTTGTATATTATCCTCAGTTTTCTTGACTGTTTTCTCAGTATTTTTGCTAATTTTTTCTAGGTCACTGGTTTTGTCTTCTACTTCTGAGATTTGGCTTTCTGCATAGTCTAACCTGTTTTTAATACTTTTGAGGGAAGTTTTGATTTCCTGTATTATAGCCTTCATACCTAACAGTTCTGTTTGATTCTTTTTTATGGTGTTCAATTCTTCTTTCATATTGTGGAAGGACTTTCTCATCTCTTGGAGCTCAATGTCTCTTTTCTCTTTCATCTCATAGAATTTCATTATCATAAATGTTCTAAATTCTTTTTCTGACATTTCGGTAATATCCTTTAATTTTTCTCTACTTGGAGACAAGTTACAGTGGTCCCTTGCAGGTGCTGTATTACTTGAATCTCTCATACTTGAGGCTCTTTTCCGATTTTTAGTCACTCGTGATGTTTTCACTTTTGGCTACTTTGTTGGAGAAGGATTCTATAAGTGTGAGCTCCTGTGTTTCTCTTACTGTGAAATTATTTGGTGCTATTTTCTCCCTTCTACTATGTCCTCCAGTGTAAGAATTACAGGAGGAGTGTTGAAATTGGATTTATGAAGGAGGGTTTCCCTCTTTTTACAACAAGTATTCTGAGGGGCAAAGAATTCTCTAAAACATACAATATTTAGATGTTTAGTTACTATGCACCTAGTCTTCTCTAGGTAAGTGGGTAAAGGCTGGGTAATACAATAGGAGAATAAGGAAAAAGAGAGTAGGAAACCACAATAGGAAGAAAAAGGGAAGAACTATGAAGATAATGAAAGCAGAGGTGGGAAGAAAAAGTGAAGAAATAAGAAGAAAGAGAAGGAAAGAACTAGAATGAAAGGAGGAGAAAAAAACACATCACAGAAAAAAAGAAAGAAAAAAGAAAAAATAGGGTTAATTAATTAATTTATTTATTTGGAGAGGTTTTTGCTATAGGGCGTGTGCACTCTCTAGAAAGACAGAGAGAGAGAGAGAGACAGAAAGTGAGAAATCACCCCCGGGGGGATGGCCATGTCACAATTCCTTCTCCTCCATTCTCCTCTTGGGATCTTGGGCACGCACATACATGCGCCGGCGTGAGTTTAAGCCACCAGGCCTGGGCCTCGAGCCACGGTCGACTACATGGGAGTCCAGCGACATAGCCATTGTACCAACTGCTGGTCCCCCTCATAACTCTTAAGGTACAACTCTTGCACTATCACATGCTTTCTCTGAAGAGAATCTGGGATGGCTCTGTAACCTGGTGGTTAAGGGAGCAGATCCCATATGGCTGACTGCGTGGTTTGAGTCTCAAATCCAGAGGCTTGAGAAACATGACTCGTGTGTGTGTGAATATCCCCTCCCAAAGGAGTAGAGAAATGGAGGAGAAGGGATGCCAGTGTGACCACACCCAATTAGGGGGTGCTTTCTTTCTCTCTCTGTTAAGTGCATGTATCCTCTGGCTCACATTGCCAGGGCTGGAACTTGAACCCAATTTGATTTAGGTTCTGGTGATCCAGAGATGAATGTTCATGTCTCTTTTCTCAGAAAAGTGACTCTGTTCCTGGAAAGACAGTCATGGGAACAAAATGCTAATAGAATCGTGTGCATTATTTTTCTTCTTTATTGCCAGAGGGTTCATGCACTGGCCAGAAAGAGAGAAGGAGAGAAGCATCCCCAATAGGAGAGGGTCACACCACAACTCTTTTTCCTCCTTTTCTCCCTCCCTCAGGACTTTGAGCACACATGCACACATGTCCCACATTGCCAGGGCTGGGACTTGAACTGTAGTCACCTATGTGTGATCCAGCTCCCTATCACAGTGCTTAACCATGGCACTATGGGGTCAGCCCCTATGCTATTAGCTTTAACTATTTAGTTATCAACTAACTGTGACAGCGAAACTCTTCAGAGAGGTTTTTTTTTTTTTTTTTTTTTTTTTTTTTTTTTTATCAGAATCTTGAATCTGAAAAGATCAGTGAGTGAGGGCAAGAGCATTCCGTGGAGAGATAACTGCATATTGCAAGCACATCTATCCATGAAAGTGTATGTTTTCTTTGTAGAGTAGCTGTTTTGCAGCTGGGGCAGAGTGTTTGTAAACAATTGCTGGAGATGAACCTAGAAAAGGGGTCAGGGTAGGCACGTAAGTCCTGAAGAGAATATTGGCCTGGATCCTAGATCCAGGGATAATCCACTGAGATTTCTGCTTTTGCATGTAACTAGTGTCCATATGGAAGGAGGCAGGGGCTGGCTGAGTCAGGAAACTTGGGTGGAAGAAGCATGGCCAGGAGGCTGCACAAGAGACTACGAAAGCCGAACAAAGATGGTGGCCCTGAGAATAAAGGGAAGGAGTTGAGAGTATAATGGGAGACAGAGTTTGTAGCACGTACTGCTAGCTTGATGTGGCAGGCATGGATTAGGGAAAATAAAAAACCACTTGAGGGCTGGTGACTGGAGTGTCATTATTTGACCATTGTGTATTAAAAAAGGAGCAGATTTTTAAAAAAGAATTATTTATTTAATCTTGTTTACTATTATTATTAGTTTTAAGTCTGACCAGAAAGAGACAGAGAGAGGGAAAGTGAGAAAGTAAGTCACCAGGTCCAGGACCTGAAGTTGGCCATGTGGAAGTCCAGTGCCCTAACCACCACGCCACCCGCCAGTTGTAGGAGTAGTAGATTTTTAATGAGGACGATAATGAATTCTGCTTTGGGCATGCTGAGTGCTAGGTAATTTTGGAATAGTCAAATAAACAGGTCTATGTGGCACCTGAGTGTGTGGGCCCAGAGTTTAGGAATTCTGATTTAAGAAGCAGTGATGTATCAGGAGACCCTTGAAATTTGGAAGTCCCATTTGCAAGCACCGTACATATCTATATTTAAAGCAGCTTTCCCCTGTGTTGCTAGAAAAGCCATACATCTTTAGGATATGATATTTAGAAAACAGGGACGAGCAAAAAGAAAATAAAAATGATCTGTAATCTTACCTTTTTATTCACACACACATCTCTGTTCTTCTCAAAAACATATTTATAAATTAAAAAATGAATATTTCAAGACATCTTAAACATAATATGTCTGTTAACTCAGTCACCAGGATCCTGCTAGAACTGCTGTAACAAAGAATCACAACCTGGGTGGCTTAGAAGAACAGAAATGTCCAGCTAGTCTTAAAAACACGGTGACTGCCCTTTGCCACATACCCCTTTTGTCATCAGCTCTTCCTCCCTGTATTCCGTGTTAAGTCTTTACTCATCACTGTCATAATCCCAGTAGGTTACATTAAAGTTACTGTTAACTACCAAAATTCTGTCAATTAACTAACAGCATTTCTTTTCAAAGGAGTTTCTTCCATCTCTATCTGACAAGCTTCTGAAACATACTCCCTTTCTGAGTCGAGAAACTTTTTTTTCCCCTGTTTTGCTAGGCATGTTCCTTGGCCTAAAACTGAAAAAGAAACTTTTTTTTTCTTTAGTTTAAATAAACCAAATCATTTAAAATAATCAGTGGTAACAATTTAGTGACCCTTAGTAGATTAAAGGTTGCATTATTTATACTTGGGATATTTTTTTTTTCATGACCTCATTTTTTTTGTACTTTAAACTATGGAGGAAATACCACTGGTCTGTCAAGAAATAGCAGTAATTGTTACTGAATTATACAGAGAAGTCCAGTGGACCAGTCATTTCTTGTGTGAATAAAACTGCTGGTACTAATGTATATCATAAAAAAAAAAAAAAAAAAAAAGAAGAAGAAGAAGAAGAAGAAGAAGAAGAAGAAGAAGAAGAAGAAGAAGAAGAAGAAGAAGAAGAAGAAGAGAAATGTACTATCTAATAGGTCTGGAGGAGAGAAGTCTGAAATTAAGGTGGCAGGGCCATGTTCCCTCTGAAGGCACTAGGGAAGGATCTATTCCAGGCCTCTCTCCTAGCTTCTGGTGCTCCCACATACTTCTTTTATAGAATACTGTCTTGTTTCTCTTCATGTAGTCTTCTCTTCATGAGTATGTCTCTGTACAAAATTTCCTTTTTTTGGTAAGGACACCTTCACATTGGAATAGGGCCCATCCTAGAGATTTCATCTTAATTTGATTATCTGCAAAGGTCTTGTTTCTAAAAGAGGCCATGTTCACAGGCACTGGGGGGGTTAGGACTTCAACATATCCTTTTGGGGGATATAATTCAACCCATAATACCATCTGAGACATGGGTCTTGTAACCCTACAGTGTTGCCAGGAGAACCAGACCAGTGTGAGCTGCAGGGATACCTTCTGGGAAAAATAGAGAAGGGCTTAAGGACCAAACCACAGCGGTGACAGAGTTCCACTGTATGACGCTGAAATCACATGGAAGACCCAGGTCTGACTCCCAGACCAACCTACACACGCCAGACACAGCAATGCATGCCTATAATCCTAGCTTCCTGGGAGGCTCAGTGGGAAGATTGTGTCACAGCAAGACCCTGCCAAAAATTACTTATCAGCGTCTCTCTCTCTCTCTCTCCTTCACTCTTGCTCATAAAAAAGACAGAAAAAAAAAAATCTATACTGCCCCCGCCTTCATTCTCTCTTGGCTTCTTCAGTGTGAGAAGGCTTCAAGCTAACTTTCCGTAAGAATAGAATAAAAAATATAACCTAGCTACGAACCTTCCAAGAAAGACAAAACAATTGAAATAGAGGGCTACACAACAGAAGAGCTTCGTGCTCGTCCTCTCCATCTGGCTCACTGAGCATTTGAGCAGTCTCTCAGGGAGGTGTGCTTGGTTTCTTTCTCAGTTCCTCAAGTCTCTTCCACCTTTCTTTCTCTCTAGGCTGATAGGTTGGCTTCATGACCAGGGCCTTATACTCAGACGGGCTTCTCACTTGAGGTTTAGTACTCTGATTGAAGTCTTGAAATTGTTATTTCTTAAAAAATTTACCATAAGATGAGTGTTTTTGCCAGAGAGAAGGAGAGAGGGAAAGGGAAAAAGGAATCCTCCTCCCAGGGCCATGTCATGCCGCAATTCTTTCTCCTTCGTTCCTCCACCCTTTCAGGATTTTGGGCGCACATGCACGTGCACCCAGCATGTTTTTCAAGCTGCAGGATCCAGGACTCAAACTGCATGGTCGGCCAGGTGGAATCCAGCTCCCCTAGCCACCAGGCCGCAGGATAGCCCCTTGAAATTCTTAATAATGTGATCTTTGAGTGTGTATTTTGTAGGGAAAGTCTAATGAGACAATGGGGCACACACCCACCTCCCCTGAATCGGTTCTTGATTCCCCACTGCTCACTCCCCTGCTGGCATCTGGGACCTTGCCTGGCATCCTCTTCCCCACTCCCATCCATTGACACCACCCTTGGCCCCTGGTAGGGTCCTGGATGCAGGGAGGGTCAGAATCAGGCATGGGTGCCCTGCAGTGGACATAACATAACAATGGTCATCCCACCTGGGCTAGCAGCACCATGACACTGTCCAGTGGGCAACTAAGTGGGAGCACCCCCTCCACAGATGGCACGAGAGGTAGTGTGTAGAGAGTGCAATGCCCCTCAAGGTCATCTATGGAACAGTGGCCAGCAGGAAGGAAAATGCTTGATTTGACTTCCCCGTTCCATGCTGGCATCTGGTAGCTTATGGGAGGGAACCTAGCCAGGCAGCTGTTAGGCCCAAGTATGCGCAGGTTTCTCGAGGCATGAAGCAGCCTCAGGATACTGTGAACTACCTTCTGTGCTCCTTACTGAGGGAATGTTCCCTCAGGCTGTGTTGTGCTTAGAGGACCTTCTTTTCCTCTTTCCCAACGTCCTTGAGTATGACTTGTTTTAGTTCTCTCTGGCCAGCAAAAACTACTCTCTGGGGATGAGGGAGGGCGTACAACATGTGTAATTTCAGTGATTCTGTCTTGGAGTTAATTGCTTTGCTCTTTGTGTTTAAACGGGCATTGTACAATAAAAGATCATAATGAAGCAAGGAAATAAGAGAGAAAAGTGAAATAAGATTCAGTTTGTAATAATTCTGCCAAGGAAATCAGCAGGTTAACGAGATATACCTTATCATTATTATGCTAATATTATATAATATTGGGTTGTAGGAAAAATCATGATGTATTTTTTTCTATGCAAAAATGTTTCATGTCTTTTCTCAAAACTCAGTAATATACAATATAAAAAACACAGTGTTCGTATAATATTAATATGTTCACATATTAATATGAACACATTAAGATGATCGTAATTATTATTCACAAAATGTCATGGAAGAGAATCTAGAAAGGAGAATTTAATGAGCACTATATCCCAGGCATTGTTCTGAGCACTTAACATGTATTAATTTGTATTGTCCTAATAATTCAATGAAGTAGGTGTTTATTACCTTTCTCTATTTTGCTGAGGTACAGAAAAATTAAGTGACTTTTCCACAACAACATGATAATTTTACTAAGTTCAAGAAACATTTCACTCAATTAACATCCATAAGGATACTCCCAGAAGTAAATAATAAAGGATACATGCAGACATAATCTATTCATTTGCTTTAGCCAGTCCTGAGAACAATAACCACTATAGTTTTGTGCTTGACTATATTATTTAAATTATTTTTTGGGTGGCTGGCAGGTGGCGTGGTGGTTAAGGGCGCTGAACTCCCACATGGCCGATTGTAGTTTGAGTCCCGAACCTGGTGGCTTGCTTTCTCTCTCTCTCTCACACACTCTGTTCCTCTCTGGTCAAATTAAAATAGATAAATAAAGCTAAATAAAATAATTAAGAAATATTTTGGTTACTCTTGCTTTTGTTTGAGATTGAGAACATTTCTGTCCTTCTGTATTTACTCTCCAAGTTTATTGCTTTGTTGTTTTTGGCAAGACCAATGAGTAGAGTGTGATTTTTCCTGCATATCTAACTCCGCACTCCATGCTTCTGCAAGGTCAGGTCCATGGCTGTGCATTTAAACAGATGTTAACAACTTGGACTTCTCAGTGCTGTGACTGGAATGAGCTTTAGTATTATAGTTACATCTGAAATATCTCTCTTACCTTTATGAAGAGTCCTCTTTATTATACCCTGCTAAATGTGCAGCAATATCTCTAAAAGCTAGTTAAATATGCACCTATGTAACTTGAGATGAAACATATTTTCATTCATTTGTTATTGATACCAGTGGGCTTTAGAAGTTTGCATATTCTGGGCCAGCAGGTTGTGTGGTAGTTCAAGTGGTTGGATCCCACATAGCATACTGCATGGTTTGAGTCCCAAACTAATGCCTCGAAAATCATACTGCATGCACATGTGTGGGTACCCAAAATTCTGAGGGGAGGATGGAGGTGAAGTGTGATCATCCCCTGGGGTGGTGATTTCTCACTTTCCCTCTGTCTCTCTCTCTCTATCTCTTTCCAGCTAGTGTATGCTAGCACACTAGTGCTCGATAGCAAAACTAAACAAATAAACAAACAAAAAACCTTTGCATTTCCTAAGGAATGAGTTATGGGCTGATACAAAAAAAGGCTCTGGGGTAAATTGGGGCAAAGGAAGTAAAGGAGAATGGTAGCCAAGTTGTAAGGTTCATTATTTCTCTGTAATTTTGCTTGGGACTACCTCTGCCAGTAGTAAAGTATACTCTGTAAATGTACGTACTACCAAAATAAAATTACCTAATGATGACTTTTTGTAACTTGCATTTTTGTTTGCAGAGTCTATAAATACAACGATACCATTCTCCTTCAAGGGAATACGATTTCCTAAGGTATTGTTCAAGATTCATTTTGTACTTTCTTTTCACCCCCTGCCCCCATGTTAGAGCGTGGCCACGTGCAATTGAGAGATAGGTGGGGGAACACTCTCAGCAGGGTCCTGTCACATCACAATCCCTTTTCCTCACCCCTCTAGCTCCTTGGGATGCTGGGCACCTGCACGCTCCCCCAGCATACTTTCATAAATGGCGGGCACCTGAACCTGCTTATCTAGTCATGTGGCTTCCAGGCTTGTGGGCACTTGGCTACCACTGTACCACAGCTGCTGGGCCTACTTTGTGTGTGTGTGTGTGTGTGTGTGTGTGTGTGTGTGTGTGTATACACACAGTAACCATTTACAGTAACAGATGTGTTGAGAATTTGAAATAGGGAATGCACAACTTCTCAACATTGTGATTCAAGATTAAGATTCAAGAGTCAGCCATGGTATTATGGACTGGTTGATGTGGCTAGTTAGCAATGGGGAAACCAGCTTCAATTCCTGCCCACCCTAAAAGCTGCCATGGTGGCATGAACCTATAGTCCCAGCAATATTGGAGGCTGAGGCAAAAAGGATCACAATATAACCATAGCGTTTAAAAAAAATTAAGTATTGTCAGCAAAGATCATTTGCTGACAATAACATGTTTGTTGATGTGCTTGATTGAGACAATATATAGTGTACTTTGGATGGAAAATCTCATTTTGTATGCTGTAATGATGTTCAGAGAATGAATGCAAATAAATAAATTAAAAAAAAAAGAAAAAAAAATAAAATAAAATAAAATACAAAAAAAAAACAAAAACAAAAATAAATAAATAAATAAATAAATAAATTAAAAAAAAATTAAGTATTTTTTTATACTTTTATTTGTTATTAGGTATTTTGGTATTTTTTCCTTTTGTAGAATATGGAAAATTTGGGACCACAGATAGCATAATGGTTATGTTGTTGAACTCCCACGTAGTTTATCGTGGTTTGAGTCCTGGGCCCAGCAACTTAAAACATGCTGGGCTTGTGTGTGTGTATGCCCAAAATTCTGAGAAGAAAATGGAAGAGAAGGGACTGTGATATGGCCATCCCCCTGGGGGGTGATTTCTAGCTTTCTGTCCCTCTGTCTTTCAGGCAAGTGCACACACATTCCCTACAACAAAAATACCTCTCTAAAAAAAAAAAGGAGAGAAAGAGAAAAAGAATATGAAAAAATTGCACAAAAGAGAGTGCTGTTTTTCTTTTTTGTTTTTTTTGGGAGAGGTTTTTGCTATAGGGTGCGTGCGCTTGCCAGAAAGACAGTGAGAGACAGAAAGTGAGAAATCACCCCCCCCCGGGGGGATGTCAACACCTCAATCCCTTCTCCATTCTCCTCTCGGGATCTTGGGCACACATGCACACATGCCCGGCGTGAGTTTAAGCCACCAGGTCCGGGACTCGAACCACAGTCGACTACATGAGAGTCCAGCGACATAGCCATTATGCCAACTGCTGGTCCCAAAAAGAGAGTGCTTTCTATTTTTTATTTTTGCCTTCTAACATGCATGACTAAAAGTAATGCAAATGCTCATTATTAATCCGTTGCATAGTCTTCACATAAAAACACGGGAAAACCATTATGTATAAGTCAGCAAGTCTTAATAGCAATTAGTCTTATATACAAAGTATATAGTAAAAATTGTTTGGGAAGATTAAAATCACATAAATTATGGGCTTATTTTTTCTTGATTTTTTTTTTTTTTTTTTGAAATTTAGCCTGGATATTCTTCTTTTTTTCTTTTAAGTTTTTGCTATAGGGGACATGTGCTTGCTGGAGAGAGACAGAGAGAAGGAAAGTTAGAAATCACCTCTCTGGGAGAATGGCCATGTCACAATCTTTTCTCCTCCATTATCCTCCTGCGATTTTGGGCATGTATACATATGTGCCTGGTATGATTTTCAAGCAGCTGGGTCTGAGGCTCAACCCATGGTTGGTTATGTGTGAGTCCAGTGCCTTAACCACTACACCATCTACTGGACCCTAGCCTGGATATTCTGACCTTTGTAAAAATCACTAGTACAAAAAAGAAAAAAAAAATCACTAGTACCCTGATGAGTGATATCAGCGTAATATTGGATAGTTGGATTACATACCCAGAAATGAAATTTTACACATTTTATAAAATAAACCTTAATAATGCATATTCTTTAGTTTGTGAATGATATCTAATATTTGAAAACCTTATAGAGTTGGGAAAGAAATGGATTCTATGCTCACTGAATTTAAAGGCATGTAAATTTGAAATTCAATAGAAAACTAAGAAAATTGTAACCATTTAAATAGCCTCCTTTTAGTAGGGGAAGGTCCTTATAAAGATCTTTAAAATAGTAGCATCTGACATCTTATATGACTTGTGGTTCTTATTTTTTGTTTTAGGGACAATACAGTTGTGTTGCAGAAGCCATTGTTGGGAACACCGAAGAAATGCTCTTTTGTTTGAATTTTACCATCATATACCACCCTCATTTGAATTAGAATAAATTGAGTATATCTTTTATTTTTCAAAGGTGTAGCTCTTGTTTTAAGGTTACCCAGAGTTTTGTTTAATCAGATTTAGAAATCTAAATCCATATCTTTGGATTTAGATTTGGAAATGACTGCCATAGGGAAAGAAGTTTATTGTCACAGACCCCTAAAAACAGAAGACACCATGAAGAGCTATGTGAAGAAGCACCCCTAACCTCTAAGGGTGGGACTGGCCTTATTTAACACATTCTTGTCTCAGACATTTGCAGTCATGCTTCCCCGAGTATGGAATGTACAGATGTTCCTTGTCGCCATAACCCCATTGTAAGTTGAAAATATAGCAGAGAGAAAGGGGGACCAGCATGTGGTATGATGATTAAGGCTCTGGACTCTCCCACATGGTCAACCACGGTTTGAATCCAGGACCTGGTGGCTTGCTTTCTCACTTTCCCTCTCTCTCTCTCTGTCTCTGGTCAAATTAAAATAAATGAACAAATAAATAAAATTAAATATAATTCTTAAAATAAAAAGAAAATAGAGCAGATAGAAAGGATATTTAATGCACGGGGGACAAGCAGTTAGTGTAATGGCTATGTCGCTGAACTCTCATTTAGTCAACCATGGTTTGAGTCCTGGACTCCGTGGCTTAAACTCACACCAGGCGCGTGTGCGTGTGTGCCCAAGATCTCAAGAGGAGAATGGAGGAGAAGGGATTGTGGCGTGGCCATACCCCATGGGGGATTATTTCTTGCTTTCTGTCTCTCTGTCTCTCTCTATCTTTCTGGTGAGCGCACACGCCCTATAGCAAAAAACTCTCAAAATAAAAAAAAAAAAAGAAGAAGAAATACACGGAACCTATTGAACATTGTCTTAACTTTGTCTGCCTAAATGTGCTCAGAACACACACCTTTAACACAAAGCCTATTTTATAATAAAGTGTGGAGTAGCTCATGTAATTTATCGAATGCTGCACTAAAGTGTAAACCAGATGGTTGTATAGGTTTCCAAAAGAGTATTGTTTCTACTGAATGTGTATCACTTTTGCATCATTTTAAAGTCAAGAAATCATTACATTGAAATATTGTAAGTCAGGGGGCTATAGTTTTTTATTTTTTTTGTGCTCACATGTCACTTCTTCAAAGAGCTCCTTGTTACAACTAGTGTTACAAGATATGTAGCAGAGGCTTTAGTCAATAGAAGTTTATTTTTCTTGCATCCAGGACTGATATGGTGCCTTGAGGACCCAGGCATCTTCTTTCTGGCTTTGGTCTGAATGGTCCAGAATGTTCCAGAATGACTCCTGACTATGTCTATGACCCTTTAACACCACCACTGAAATGATACTTAAAATCAGATATTATTGTTTCCTAAAGTTTTTTTTTTTTTTTTTTCTTTTAAAGAGGCTTTTGCCATGTGCTCACTGGAAAGAGATAGAGACAGACATGGTGAGAGGGAATGTGAGAAATCACCCCTCAAGGTGGATGGTCATTCCACAATCCCTTCTCCTGGGATCTTAAGCATGTGCGCACATGTGCTCGGCGTGATTTTTAAGCCACCAGGTCCAGGACTGAAACCGTGGTTGGCCATGTGGGAGTCCAGCAACGTAATCACTATGCCACCTGCTGGCCCCTGAGTTTTAAAGTTTATTTTTTAGTTTCTTCCATGAGAAAGAGACCGAGAGAAAGTGAGCGAAAGCATCCCTAAGAGGATCTTGATGCTGTAATTCCCCTCCAGCCTCAGCCAGGCCTGGATCATGAGCTTGCTTATGCCTGGCACACTCAGGGGGGTCTCTAGAAGTGATTCCAGAACATTCTTATGTGAGTCAGCCTCAAAGATTTTTATTTTCTGTTATGCCACCATGTGACCCCCCCCAGACATGATCATTTTAAGTCTCACTTTCATTGCTCATAAAGACTTAATTGTAAAAATATTGCTTATATATTGGCCTTGTGTTCTTTCTCTTGGTATCACTAGGATTTTCTGCGCAATTGCTCTTCGAATTGCTTCCCTGTATTTACAGTATTCTGACTGGCTTGGTTGATCTCAGATTTTAATTTGTTCTATAAGATCTACTATTAAGAAAAAAATAAGTTTATAGAGCTGAACTTTTCCTTGCACCTGAACAATTCTGCAATCTCATATTTCTCCTACCAAACCTGCTCCCTCCTTTGGCAAATAACTGGTTTTATGATTCAACAAATTCCTTAAGCTTTATAAGAATTGCTGGGGATTTCCATGTTGCCTGTGGAAAAGTGAAGTTCTTTTTTTTTTTTTTTGGAGAGGTTTTTCGCTATAGGGCGCGTGCGCTCGCCAGACAGACAGAGAGAGACATAGAGACAGAAAGCGAGAAATCACCCCCCAGGGGGGATGGTCACGCCGCAATCCCTTCTCCTCCATTCTCCTCTCGGGATCTTGGGCACGCACGCACACGCGCCCGGCGTGAATTGTAAGCCACCGGGTCCGAGACGCGAACCGCGGTCGACTACGTGGGAGTCCAGCGACATAGCCATTACGCTAACTGCTGGTTCCCGAAAAGTGAAGTTCTTTTGAGTTATACAGTAATTAGTGACTGTTTCATTGTGTTAGCTTTCCAAACTCATTTACAAATTATACATTTTGTTATTCTTATTTTTTGTCTTTTCTCTAGTGAATAAGTAGAATTGTTTTTAGAAACTTCCCCTTGATCTGCAAATATAATTCAACTGAATCATAAAAAAAATCATAAGCTGTTCTTACATTTTGATGAGTTTGTGGCACCATCACAAGCACAATGGGGACAACTGTATGGTTTGTGGAAGCAGAATTTCCCCTCACCATTGATTTCTTGAAAAATTAAGAAAAAAAACATGGTTGTAATGGTTTACTTGTGTGTCTTGGACAGCTAAGGCTGACAGACTTATGACTCTGTATAAAGAAAGCTGAGGTGGCCAATTTTCACAAAAACTAGAAGGTCTAAATTAACAAAAACCAAAAGAGATCTAGAAGGTGGTCATTTTATTAGAGATCTCTTGAAGCTGGAAGGTTCAGGTCATTTTTGCAATTACTCTTGTAGAAGAGTAACAGAAATCTTTTCTTCTTTTCTTTCTTTCTTTTCTTTTCTTTTTTTGAGAGAGATTTTTGCTATAGGGTGTGTGTGCTTGCTGGAGAGACAGAGAGATAGAAAGCGAGAAATCACTCCCCAGGGGGGATAGCCATGCCGCAATCCTTTCTCCATTCGCTTGGGATTTTGGGCATGCACATACATGCACCTAGCAAGAGTTTCAGGCTGCTGGGTCTGGGACTCGAACAGTAGTTGATTATGTAGGAGTCTAGTGACATAACCATTATACCACTTGCTGGTTTCATCTCTTTCTTTCTTTCTTTCTTTCTTTCTTTCTTTCTTTCTTTCTTTCTTTCTTTCTTTTTCTTCCTTTCTTTCTTTCTTTCAAGAGATTTTTTTTTTTTTGGTATGGGACATGTGTGTTTGCCAGGCAGACAGAGAGAGAATGACGGAAACCCAAAAGTCACCCCCCAGGGAATGGCCATGCTGCAATCCCTTTTCTTCCATTCTTTTCTTGGAATTTTGGGTATGCATGCACATACACCTGACATGAGATTCAAGCGTCCAGGTCTGGGATTCAAAACATTGTCAGCCATGTGGGAGTCTAGCAACATAACTGTTATGCTATCTGCTGATCCTAACATAAACCTCTTCTGACATTATTATTATTTTTTTTGAGAGGTTTTTTCGCTATAGGGCTCGTGTGCTCGCCAGACAGACAGAGAGAGACATAGAGACAGAAAACGAGAAATCACCCCCCAGGGGGGATGGTAACGCCGCAATCCCTTCTCCTCCATTCTCCTCTCGGGATCTTGGGCATGCACGCACATGCGCCCGGCGTGAGTTTTAAGCCACCGGGTCTGGGATGCGAACCGCGGTCGACCACGTGGGAGTCCAGCGACATAGCCATTACGCTAACTGCTGGTTCCCTTCTGACATTATTTTAACATGAACATAATTGGAAGTTTTTATTATATTTTTAAATTTGGTATAATGTGTGTGTGCTTATAGGGTGGGATAAGGAGAGTGAAAAAGCACTCATCTGAGGGAATGGCCATGCTGCAATTCCTTCTCCTCTACGTTTTCTCAGGATTTTGGGGGCACACACACGTGCCCAATATGCTTTTCAGGCTGTCAGGTCTTGTACTCAAACCATGCAGTCGACCATGTGGGATCCAGTCATTGCACTGGCTGGTCCCTAGAAGGTTTTCAGATGGCTTATTTGCTTTTGTTTTTTAAATTTGAAATGGCTCTGTAGAGGGTGTCATCAAGTTTCAATGTTCTGTAAAGCAGTTCTAATTTAAAATTCTTTTTCTTTCTAAAATTATAATTCCTTTTCAGATTAAGAAACATTGTTGCTAGACTCTTAACTACAAAGTAGTGTATTTCATTGTTACAAATTCACATTGTACATATGTGCAAAGAGCAAGTAAAATCCTTCCTCCCATTTTTTTGTTTATGTATCTATTTCTTTTATGATAGAGAGAGAGAGAGAGAGCGAGAGCGAGCACTCCCTATGGAGGCCCTACACTGTGATCCGCCAGTCTTCAGCCAACTTGGACAATGGGCAAGTGTGTTCAGGGAGGACTCTGGACTTGAAGTGGGAATCTTCTCAAATGGGATTGCCTCGCTGAATGTTGGGTTCTACCACTACGCCATCGTCTGCCTACCCCTTTTTTCCTTTATTTTAAAAAATGTTTTGTTTATTTGGTTTTACTCAATTACATACTTCAATACAGACACTGTTACTGATTTTTAGATTCTTATATGGGATTTAAGAGCCTTTATAGATTCTTTTTTTGGTGGGAGATCAGATAGCGAGGTAACTCACCAGAGGGAGAAAGCACCCCCAATGAGGTGTAGTCATGCTATGATCCTTTCTCCTTCATTTCTCTGTCCTGTCATTATTTTGGGCACACGTGCACAAGTACCTGGTGTGTTTTTCAAGCTGCCAGGGTTGGGATTCAAACTGCCTTTTGCCATATGGAATCTATCTCACAATGCATAGTACTTAACTGATACTCTGCAGGGATGCCCCCTACTTTATACCACTCCTTGAAACCATTCTTTTTTTTTTTTTTTTTGGAGAGATTTTTTGCTATAGAGCACGTGTGCTCGCCAGACAGAGAGAGACAGAGAGATAGAAAGCGAGAAATCACCCCCCGGGGCGATGGCCACATCGCAATCCCTTCTCCTCCATTCTCCTCTCAGGATCTTGGGCACGCACGCACACGCGCCCGGCGTGAGTTTAAGTCACTGGGTCTGGGACTTGAACCGTGGTTGACTACGTGGGAGTCCAGTGACATAGCCATTACGCTAATTGTTGGTCCTGAAACCATTCTTAATAGTTTGGTATATGGCTTTTTAGACTTTTGTTTTATTTTGTGTGTGTGTGTGTGTGTATATATATATATATATATAAATATATATATATGTATGTGTATATATATAATGTTTTATTATATATTATATGTTAAATATAATATATAAAAATACATGTTTATTATATATATATAAAATATTTATCATACTATACATACTACCTTTATGTATATATGCACGTATAGGCATATGCACATTTTAAAAATAGAAATTATATTTAAAAAATTGAATTTGGGAAATATTTCTGTCTGTACATATATATACCTCATTATTATTTTTTAAAGAATTATTTATTTATTGGGACCAGCAGTTAGCATAATGGTTATGTCGCTGGACGCCCATATAGTCGACCATGGTTTGAGTCCTGGACCTGGTGGCTTGAACTCATGCCGGGCACGTTTGCGTGTGTGCCCAAGATTCCAAGAGAAGAATGGAAGAGAAGGGATTGCAAGGTGGCCATCCCCCTGGGAGGGGGTGATTTCTCGCTTCTTGTCTCTCTGTCTCTCTGGTGAGCCCATGCGCCCTATAGCAAAAACCTCTCCAAAAAAATTATTTATTTAATTCCGTTTGTTATTATTAATTTTAAAAAAAATTTATTAAATTAAATTAGTTAATTGTTATTAGTACTTTTTAACTTGCTATAGTCATCAGAGAGAGAGAGTGAGAGGGAAAGAGAGAAAACAAGCCACCAGGTTCAGGACTTGAACCATGGTCAGCCATGTGGGAGTCTGGCATCTTAACCACCATGCCACCTGCTAGCCTCTTGTTATTATTACTTTTTAATTTGATCAGAGAGAGGCACAAAAAGAGAGAAAAGGAAAGTGAGAAAGCAAGCCACCAGGTCCAGGACTCAAACTGTGGTCAGCCACGTGGGAGTCCAGCACCTTCACCACTATGCTACCTGCCAGCCCTGATTTCATTATTTTTTAATGGCTGTGTAAATTTCAATTGTTTGTCTAAACCATAATTTACTCATTTTCCTATACAATCTATAGTATATGAATAGTGCTAAACATTATACTAAGCATTATCTTGTTTACTTTTTAGGAATCTTTCAAGAGGTACATGCTATTGTATTCATTTTATAGGTGAGAAAACTAAGAGATATCGAGCAACTTGCCTATGGTAATACAGTAAGTAGAGGATATAGGATTTGATTTCTGTACCATAATTTTCCAAGATCTGTACTTCTGTACTATACTGCCTGCCATTTTGGTGTGATTATTTGTGCTTTAGATTTTTTTATTCCTGTATGTTCTCTGCCAACTGTTCTATAATAAAAATGTATTGATTTTTATTTCAGCTAAAATGACATTACAAAGATCATTTTGTTATTAATTACTTCAATCTATTGACTTATTTGAAATTAGAGAAGTGTTAAGTAATCCCAATCAAAAGCAGTGAAAACTAGGAAAAACACAAACGACAATTATATTGGAGAGTTCAAGATAAATCATGGTACCATTTATGTACATTACATAGCATTCTAAAAGAATGAGACAGGTATTATATACCAGTGTGGAAGAATCGCCAAGGAACATTTCCAAATTAAAAAGTTAAGCTGCAGGACCAGTGGTTCAGGTGTCTGCATCCCATGCAACTGAGTGGTTCAAGTTTTGGACCCGGTGGCTTGAAAATATACCAGGCGATATGGCAAGCCACTCATGGCCGGAAGGCTGTGTGGCAGAGTCTGTGGCTCATCCCCTCCCTTACTCACCTTTGAGCTCTCAGGTGTGTTGATTGGAACTTTCAGAAGACCTTGTGCCCCTCCGCACTCCACTGGGACATCTGTTCATGCAGGGAGACTGAGCTGCAAAGAGACTGTGGCTTATCCTCTGCCACATGCCTCTGAATTTGATCCCTTCTATCTTCCTCATTTAAAGCAGCTCAGCCCCAGACAAACTTGTTCTTTAGAATCTGGGAAGACTTTGAATCATCCAAGACCAGTGACAACAGTGCAGGCTGCTGGTGAGCATCAGGGAGGTAGAGCCGCAGAGAACTTACCAATCATTTACTCCTGCACACCTTTGAACATTCAGAATTAACTCAAAGAAATTAGGAAGGAATGTAAAAATCATCAGATTACTAGAAACCATTGCAGAGGCACAAGTAGTATGAGCAACCAAGAATATATTTGTCCCTGAAGGGAAAAGAAATTCATCATCATCCACAGACAAAACAATGGAACTTGAGGAAATGTCAGATAAACAATTCAGAATATTTATAATGACAAAACTAACTGAGATGTAAGAGAAAAGAGACAATGAGCTCCAGGAGATGAAGAAGTTATTTTATGATTTGAAAGAAGAAATAGACATCATCAAAAAGAATCAAATGGAATTGTTAGAGAGGAAGACTGTGCTACAGGAAATTATAACCTCCCTGGAAAGTATTAAAAGCAGATTAGATTATGCAGAAGATTTAATTTCAAATGTAGAAGACAAAGCCTGGACCTAGAAAAAATTATTAAAAAGACAGAAAATAACTAAAAAGAGTAAAGACAATATATGAGAAATATTGGATACCCCTAAGTGCCCAAACATCTGGATAATTGGTATCCCAGAAGGTGAAGAAAATAATAAGGGCATTGATTATCTATTTCATGAAATCCTGGAAGAAAACTTTCTAAACCTATAGAGGCATTCAAATATCCAGACCCAAGAAATACAAAGGACCCTCAAATAAAATCAACTCAAGAAAATCTTTTCCAATGCACATCAGAGACAGATGGGTCAAAAACACAAAGACAAGATACTATTGGCAAGAGAGAAACATCAAGTTACTTTCAAAGGTTATCCCATAGAGTTAACATGGGACCTCTCATTGGAAACAATGCAGACAAAGAAAGAATGGAGAAATATATTCAAAGTGTTAAATGAAAAACAATTGTGTGTGTGTGTGTGTGTGTGTGTGTGTGTGTGTGTGATGAAGAAAAGTCCAGCTTTATTGCAAAGCACAAAGCAAGGAGAGCGGGCAGCTCATGTTGAAAAGACCCAGTCTCCCTAAGATGTTCCCCAAATGCATTTTTAAGGGCAAAATTAGGGGCAGAGGTCCCAGGCACATGATCAGTTCAGTGATTGGTTCAAGAGGGCATGATCATCTCGTGGACATTCTTGATTGGTAAGGCCTTAGATAATCAAATTCCTCTTCAGGTGTCTGGAACCGTTCAGCCTGGAGTCTCTGAGCTCACAACCAGCAGTTTCCAGTCTACAAAACATCTTACGTATTGAAATGAAAACCTTCTTTCCTTTAAGTGAGAGTTTTAGAGGTTGAAAAACAATTTCAACCAACATTACTATACTGAGAAGATTAACCTTCATTTGGGAAAAAAAGATAAAAACATTCTCAGATAAACAAAACCTGAAAGAATTTACCAATTCCAGACCAGCTCTACAAGAAGTTCTGAAGGGAATACTATACCAGGAAAACTATTAAACTCAGACAGGCAGATGTGAGAACAAAAACAACCAAGAAAATGGCTCACTTAATGATAGGAACATGTCTGGAAATACCTATAATAATGTTGCACATTAATGGATTAAATTCTCCAATGAAGAGAAACAGACTGGCTGAATTAATAAAAACAAACAAAAAAATGAAACAAACAGAAACCCTCTACCTCTTGCCTATAAGAAACACAACTTAGGGACCAGCAGTTAGTGTAATGGCTGTCGCTGAACTCCCATGTAGTCAATTACGGTTCGAGTTCCAGACCCAGTGGCTTAACTCACGCAGACAGAACTTTCCACCCTAAGACTACAAAATATACATTTTTCTCACCTCCACATGGAATCTTTTCAAAGATTGATCATATGATAGGGAAAAATTAGCCCTTAGAGATTCAAAGGCATAGAAACTACATCCAGTGTCTACTCTGACCATGATGGAATTAAAATTGATATTAATTTCAGGAAAAATCCTCAAAAATACACAAACTCATGGACACTAAACAACCTACTTCTGAATGACTTCTCAATTACTGAAGCAATTAAATATGAAATAAAAAGATTTATGAAAAACAAATGATAATTATCACATGAGTTTTCATAATCTATGGGACACCGCAAAAGTATCGTAAGAAGAGAATTCATAGCAATTATTGCACATAAGAAAAAGATGGAAAGGCGGCAAATAGACAGCCTACCATCATGCTTCAGGGAATTGAATTCTACAAAACTTTTTATTTTTTTATTTTTTTTTATTTTTTTTTATTTTTTTTTTTTAATTCTACAAAACTTTTAAAGAAGAGTTAACACCCCCATTCTACTCAAATTATTTCTAAAGATCCAAAAGGAAGAAAACCTCCCAAACTCATTTTATGAAGCCTTCATAATCCTCACTCCCAAAACAGATGAACTCATGACAATAAAGGAAAACTACAGATTGATATATCTGATGAATATAGATGTACAAATTCTCAACGAGATGCTTACAAATAGTATCCAACAACATATAAAAAAGTTTATTCATCACAACCAGGTAGGCTTTATTCCAGGGATGCAAAGGTGGTTCAACTTACCCAAGACCATAAGCATAATACATTATATTAACAGAGAGATAAAAATCATATGATCATTTCAGTCAATGCAGAGAAAGGATTCAACAAAATACAACATTGCTTCGTGATTAAGACTCTTAGCAAGACAGGCATAGAAGGGTCATTTTTCAACACAATAAAAGCCATATATGAAAAACCTATAGCTAACATTATGCTGAATAGACAAGGTTAGTACTAGACAAGGTTGACCACTTGTTCCACTCCTTTTTAATATAATGCTTGAAATCTTAGCCAATGCAATCATAAAAGAGAATAATATGAAAGGCATCCAAATAGGCAAAGAAGAGTTGAAAATATATATATATATATATATATATATATATATATATATATATATATATTTTGCAGATGACATGATGGTATACTTAGAAAACCCAAAGGTTTCCAGAAAAACTTCTCAAATTAATAAGTGAATAAAGTGGCAGGATACAAAATCAACATTCAAAAATTCATTTCTATAAATGAACAACAGGCTGACCAAGGCAGAATTGAAGAAAGAAATTCCTTTTACCATAACCACAGAATGTATAAGATACCTAGGGATAAACCTAACTAAGGACATCAAAGACCTTTACAAAGAAACTATGAAAATCTTAAGATTTTGAAAAAGACACGGAAAAGTGGAAGGACATCCCATGTTCCTGGGTTGGAAGAATTAATATAATTAAAATGGCAGTTCTACCCAAATTAATCTACATACTTAGCACAATTCTAATCAAATTACCAGAGGCATTCTTCACAGATCTAAAAGACAATCATAGAATTTTTCTGGAATCATAAAAGACCTCATACTGCCAAAGCAGTTTGGTGCAAGAAGAGTGGAGTAGGCGGCATCTCACTCTCTGACTCCAAAATATACTATAAAACTGTGGTAATCAAAACAACATGGTATCGTCACAAAAACAGGCAGGTGGACCAATGGAACAGAATAGAGACCCCAGAAACAAACACCCAAACATACAGCCAACTGATTTTTGAAAAAGGATACCATCAATACAGTGGGAAAAGGAAAACCTCTTTAACAAATGGTGCTGGAAAAACTGGGTATCCACCTACAAAAGGATAAAACTGGATCCCCATTTCTCATCATTAACAAAAATCAACTCAAAATGGATAAAAGATCTAAACCTAAGACCTTAAACTATTGGAAAACACTGGGGAAACTCTAGAAGACATAGGGGTATGCAAAGACTTCTTAAAGAAGACCCCCAAAGCACAGGCAATAATCCTGAAAATAGACAAGTGAGATGACCTCAGATTAAGAAATTCCTGCACAGCAAAGGACACAGTAATTAGTGTAAATCAATAACCCTCAGAATGGGAGAACATTTTTGTACACTATACCTCAGATACGGGATTGATAACCAGAATACACAGGGAACTCAAGTGGTTTACCTGAAAAAAAAAAAAAGACATATAAACAGGCAAAAAGCATATGAGGAAATGCTTAACATCCCTCATCATAAGGGAGATGCAGACTAAAACCACAATGAAATACTACTTAAACCCTGTCAGAATGGTGAAGATTAAAAATACAAAAAATGTTAAGGGTTGGCAGGGTTGTTGTGAAAGGAGAACTCTCCTTCACTGTTGGTGGGAATGTAAATTGGTCTAGCCACTGTGGAAAACAATATGGAGTTTCCTCAAAAACCTACAAGCAGAACTCCCATATGATCCAGCAATTCTACTACTGGGTATCTACCTAAAGAACAGGAGAATGCTCAGAGAAGTGCTAGCACATCAATGTTTATTGAGGCATTATTCTTGATTGCTAAGATATGGAACCAACCCAAATGTCCATGAACAGATGAATGGATTGAAAAAGTGTGGCACATATACTCTGTGGAATACTATTCAGCCATAAAAAGCAAGAAGACCATGACATTTGATAGAAAGTGGTCAAATATGAAAGATTTATTGCTGAGTGAAGAAAGTCATGCTATGAAAGAGAGACAATGTATGTCTCCACTTATTATGTACTGACTGCGCTGTATGGTTGTGATTGAAAGACTGGAGGACATAAAAGCAGTGAAAATAGTTATGGATACTGGAGATATTGTGGAAGGAATATGGGAGAGGGGAAGAGTATATAGAAGGAAATCAGGGAGAAAAAATAGAGAGGCAAGACATTCGTGGGACACAGAAATTGTTTATTACCTGATGATAATGTGTATAATATTCTCACTTGGTCTGGTCTGAGGTGTATTTCATGCTGTGTAAATTCTCTTTACAAGCCAGATGATGTACAGTGATAGAATGTTTTAAAAATAAAAAGAATAATTTAAAAAATGAAAGAAAAAAGAATTAAAAAATTTAAAAAAAATCAAAAAAAGAAATCATGCCAGGCATGTGTGTGCATGCTCAAAATCCCAAGAAAAGAATGAAAGTGAAGAGATTGTGATGTGGCCATCCTCCCTGGGGATGATTTTTTTTTTTTTTTTTTTTTTTTTTTTACTTTTCCTTTCTCTGTATTTCTTTCTGTCTCTCTCTGGTGAGCACATGTTCACAATAGCAAGAAAGGAAAAACAAACAAACAAACAAACAAAAAACCAAACTAAGCTGAAAAATGCATCCTGAAATTCATGTGGAATTTCAAGGGTCCCCAAAATAGGCAAAACAATTTTGTAAAAAAGCAAAGTTGGAGGACTCACATTTTTTTAAATTTAAAACATAAATTTTTTTTAATTAAAAAAATTAAGAAATAAATTAAAATTTTATTTTTTAATTAAAAAAAAATCTCCCTCCTTTTGGGATTCTGGGCATGCATGCATGCACACATGCCCATTGTGTTTCTCAATACTCCAGGTCCAGGACTTGAACACACAGTCAGCCACATGGGATACAACTGCCTTAACCACTATCTCATGGGCTAGTCCCATTTCCTGATTTTAAAATGTATTACAAAGCTATAATAATTAAAACAGTGTAGTAGTAGCTTAAAGACAAATATACCAATGGAATAGAATAGAAAATCCAGAAGTAAGTCCTCTTGTATATTGTCAAATAATCTTTGATGGGACTAGCAGATGATGTAATGGTTATGTGACTGGACGCCCATGTAGTTGATTGCTATTTGAGTCCCAGACTCAGAGGTATGAAACTCACTCCAGGTGCAGAGGCATACATGAGCAAAATCCTGAGAGGAAATGGAAGAGAAGGGATGGCGGCAAGGCCATCCCCCCTTGGGGGGGGTGATATCTCACTTTCATCTCTCTTGTCTCTCTTTATCTCTCTGGCTAGTGCATGTGCCCTGTAGCAAAAATCTCCATAATCATCATCATCATCCTCCTTGACGAGAGTGCTAAGACCACTTAATAGGGGAAAGGACTAAGTCCTCAATACATAGTTTTGGGAAAACTGGATATCCACATGTAAAAGAATTTCATTGGACTTTTACCTTGCACATAAACAAAAATTATCATAAGGATTAAATACCTAAGTGTTAGGCTTAAAACTGAAAGACTATTAGAATAAAACATAGAGAAATCTTATGACATTGGACTTAATAATAGTTTCTTGGACATGACACCCAAAGCACAGGCAACAAAATAGAAAATAGACAAATGGCATTACCTCAAGGTAAAAACCTTTTGTGCATCAAAGGATACAATCAACAGCATGAAAGGTAACCTATAAAAAGGGAGAAAACATTTACAAATACATATCCGATAAGAGACTAATATTAAGACTACATAAAAAACTCTTACAACTCAACAATCAAAAGTAAAATAACCTGATAAAAAAAATGGATAAAGGACTTGAATAAACATTCTCCAAAGATGATATACAAATGACCAGAAGCATAGGAAAAGATGCTCAATCTCACTAACAGTCAGAGATTTACAAATCAACTATAATGAGATATCACTGCATATCCATTAGGATGCCCAGTATCAAAAAGAAAAAATATAAGAAGTATTGGCAATGATATAGAGAAATTAAAACCTTTGCATAGTTGTGGAGTTGGAGAATTGTGCAGCAACTTTGGAAAACAGTATGGAAGTTTCTCTAAAAATAGAGGGCTGAGCCCCATGGCCTGGTGATTAGAGAAACTGGATCCCACACATCTGACCAAGTGGCTCAAGTTCCGGCCCTAGAGTCTATTTTTTATTTTATAGACCACAGATTAGTTTATTTTTAACATGCATCATGCCATGAATTCATAGGGAATAGGTTCCAGTAGCTCAGGCTCCTTTCCATTGGTTCTCACAAAGTGTGCTTCTCTGGGTGGAGCAGGTTGGCGCTTTAGTTGAAGCCAGGTACCTTTCTCTTTGGCTTCTTTCTTTTTCTGGTCATTTTCCTTCACACGTTTTAGGAAGCTATCTCTGCATTAGAATGCTTAATATGCTCAATATGCACATTAATTCTCTTGGCAAGAATCTTGCCCTTAACTTGTTTGTTCACAACAATGCCAACAGCATGCTGGGTAACATTGTAGACTCTTCCAGTTTTGCCATGGTAACATTTGTGGGGCATTCCTTTTTGAACAGTACCCATTCCCTTAATATCTACAATATCACCTTTCTTGTAGATTCACATACATGTTGCCAAAGGAACCACTCCATGTTTTCTAAAAGGCCCAGAGAACATGTATCGGGTGCCTCTCCTCTTTCCCTTTGTGTTCGTCATTTTGATTAATTACTGGAAGATGGTGGTTCCAGCCAAAAGGCCCTAGAGTCTTGAATAGCAGGCTGGACATGTTGTGTGCATGCCCAAATCCTGACAGGATGGGGAAATGGAGCAGAAGGGATTAAGGTGTGAACATTCTCTCTGGGGGTGGTATTTTATCTCTTTCCGGCAAGCACACACACCCTCTGGCAAATAAGAGAAAATGCCATATAATCTAGCAATCTCACTTCTGGGTACATATCCAAAAGAATTGAAATCAGAATCAGGAAGAGATATTTTTCTTTCTTTTTCTTCTAATTTGACAGAGGCCATGTGTATTCACTGGAGGGAGGTGAGAGAGAGGGAGAAGGGAGAAAGCATCTCCCATGGGGAATGGCCACTCTGCAACCTTTTTTCTACCATCTCTTTCTTCTTTCAGTATTTTGGGCACTCACATGTACGTTCCTGGCCTGTTTCTCAAGCCACTGGTTCCAGGACTTGAATCACACAGCCAGCCATGTAGAATCCAGCCACCTTAACCTCCATGCCCTGGGCTGGCTTTATAAGAGATAGTTGTATACCCAGGTTCATAGCACCTTTACTCATGATAGCCCCAAACTGGAAGAAACCAAAATAGCGACTGATGGATGAATAAATAAACCAAGTGTGGTATATACATACAAAGGAATGCTATTCAGCCTAAGAGGGAAGTAAATCCTGTCATGTGCTACAACATGGATGAAACATGAGGACATGAAATAAAACAGCCACAAAAAGATGAATACTTAATGATTCTACTTATATGTGTTAGTAGTCAAGAAAAGAAAGAATGGTAGTTACAAGGAGATTAGGGAAGGCAGAAAGGGGGATTTATTTAATGGGTATAGTTTTAGATTTCCAAGATGAAACAATTCTGGAGACCTATTTCATAATTAAGTGAATATAATTAACACTATTGAACTGTACACTTAAAAAATGGTTAAGATCGGGTTGGCTCCGTGGCCTGATGATTAAGGCAGCTGGATCCCACATAGCCAATTGTGTGGTTCGAATCCTGGACATGATGACTTTAGAAACATGCTGGGCATGTGTGAGATGTGCCCAAAATCCCAAAAGGAGGGAGAGATGGAGAAGGGATTGTGCTATGAACGTTTCCATTAGTGCAGGAGTACTTTCTTCTTTCTCCATTTCTCTGTCTCTCTCTAGCAAGTGTATGCACTTTTGCACTTTTATTGCCTCTAGCCAAAAAAAAGGGGGGGGGATTTTTCTTATTCTTTTTAGTTTGTCAAAGGGCACACACATTTTCCAGAGACAGACAGAGAGAAAGAGAAGGAGAAGAAGGCACACACACATGCCTGGTATGTTTTTCAAGCCACTGAGGCTGGGACTTGAACCATGGTTCAAGTGGAATTGGATGGGTCATGTGGAATTGGACTTCCTTAACCATTAGGCCATGGAGCCAGCCCAAGATGGTAAAGTTTATGTGTGTTAACCACAGAAAGAAAGAAATGTATTAAAAAAACTCTGTTGGATTTTATATATATATATATATATATAATTTTTTTTGAGAGGTTTTTGCTATAGAGTGGGTGCTCTCGCCAGAAAGACAGAGAGACAGAGTCAGAAAAGTGAGAAATCACCCCCCCAGTGGGGGATGGCCACGCTGTGATCCCTTCTCCTCCATTCTCCTCTTGGGATCTTGGACATGTATGCACATGCACCCAGCGTGAGTTTAAGCTACTGGGTCCGGAACTTGAACCATGATCGACTATATGGGAGTCCAGAGACATAGCCATTATGCCAACTGCTGGTCCCACTCTGTTGGATTATAAATAGATAGAAGAGTAACATTTATTTTGTATACTATAACTTTCCAAAAAGAATTATTTATTTAATTAAATTAATTATTACTATTATTTTAAAATTTACTACAGGACACACATGCTAACTAGAGAGAGACAGAGAGAGAGAGAGAGAGAGAGAGAGAGAGAGAGAGAGAGACAGAAAGTGAGAAGAAAGCAAGCTACCAGGTTACCAGGTCCAGACTCAAACCTCAGTTGGCCATGTGGGAGTCCAGCGCCTTAACTGTCATGTCATCTATTGGCTCCTGTATACTATAATTTAAAACACTGAAAATATTGGGCATTAAAGTGTTTTATCTCTGTAAAAAAAAGAGTTGCAGATAGACATGTACAATATGGCACACTGAAAAAAGTAAAAGAAAAAATCAAAACCTCCCCAAGGATACAGTGCCCTTTTCACAGGGATGCATAGTCATATACAAAGGCATTACATAAGAACTGAGTATATACAGCAAAATGATCACAGTTGTTATCCTTGGGCAATGGAAAAGGGGACCAGGGTGTAGATTATATTAAAAGAGACTTACTCATAGTGAGTCAAGTTTATATGAAAAGAGTTTATATATAAATTATTTATATAGGGACCAGCAGTTAGCGTAATGGCTATGTAGCTGGACTTCCATGTAGTTGACTATGGTTTGAATCCCGGACCCAGTGGCTTAAACTCACGCTGGGTGTGTGTACGTGCGTGCCCAAGATCCCGAGAGGAGAATGGAGGAGAAGGGATTGTGGTGTGGCCATCCCCTCTGGGGGGTGATTTCTCGTTTTTTGTCTCTCTCTCTTTCTGGCAAGCACACGTGCCCTATAGCAAAAACCTCTCAAAAAAAAAAAAAATAAATAAAAGTAGTCTCTAGGGCCATAGGTGGTGTAGTGGTTGAGGTAGCTGGATCCCACATGGCTGACTCCATAGTTTGAGTCTAGGACCCAGCAACTTGAAAAACGTGCCAGGTGCATGCATGCCCAAAATCCCAGGAGGAGAGTAAAGACAGGATTGCAGTATGGTTGTCTCCCTGGGGGGTGCTTTCTCACTTTGCCTCTCTCTCTCTTTCTCTTTCTCTGTCTCTCTCCAGAGATTGCATGTGCCTTATAGCAAATTGAAAAAAAAGTAGCTTCTATTTTTGGGGAGCATGTGCTCACCAGAGAGAGAAAGAGGGAGAATGCACATTCTAATGGGGTGTGGTAATGCTAGAATCCTTTTTCCTCTATCTTTTCATCCTATTAGGATTTGGGGCATGCACACACATGCATCTACATGTTTTTCAAGCTGTTGGTGCCAGGATTTAACCTGTAATTGGCCATATGGGCTCCCAATGTACAGTGCTTGATTACTGTGCCATAGGGCCAGCGCCCCAATTAGCCTCTAAACACATGAAAAGATGTTCTACCTCACTCATGAAAAATCCAGACTAAAAAGCACTGAGATATCATTTTTCCTTCTTCAGCTTGGAAAGGATCAAAAGCTTTTCCGTCTTCAGACTGGAAAGGATCAAAAGCTTTATAATCTGTTGATAAGACTGTGAGGAAACGTCGTTTCTGAGAAGGCAAATGATACCACAGCTACAGAGGGGAATTTGGCGATATCTAACAAACCCAGCTACCTGCTTGTAGAAATTCACTGTGAATAATACCTCGGATGATAGAAAAATAAATTTACAAAGTGATTCATTGCACAATTATTTGGAATTGCATAATATTGGAAACAAGGTCAAGGCCCGAACATGGGAGATTGGTTGACTAAACTAATATACATACACAGTGGAGTTCTATGCAGAGTGATATTTTTTCAGAAGTATATGTATTGTAAGGTATCTTTGTGTAAGAGAGAAGAAGTTTTAAAAATGCATGTAATTTCACAAACTAAAAAATCTAATGAAATTGGTTACCTACAAGGCGTGTATATAGAGAAAACGTGGCAAACATAACAGGGCGAGTAATACTTCTCTATTATAACTTTTAACATAATTTTGACTTTTAGAATTATGCTAATATTCTAGATATTTTAAAATAAAAATAAATCAACAAGGATAAAAAAAAACCCTAAAGTGGAATGAAAATAGAAGTACATAAATCCAACTGTATTTTGTTTTTTTAAGAGTTATTTTATTTAACTTTATTTATTTATTCATTTTAATTTGACCAAATAGGGACAGAGTGAGAGAAAGAGAAAGAGAGAAGGAAAGCAAGAGAGCAAGCTGACAGGTGCAGGACTCGAACTGCAGTCGGCCACCATACCACCTGCCAGCCCCTGCCCAACTATATTTAAAAATACATATCATGATCACATTGAAGGAGGGAAAAATAAAAGAACTAATCAAGGCACTCTTGAATATGGCAAGTTGACTCTCTAGTTGTCTAAAAGAAAAAGAACTGCAAATCTTGAATTCTTCTTAGTAGTTTTCAATTTTTTTTCTTAGTAGTGTGCAAGTAGTAATTCTAAAGTTACACTGTATATGTTGTATGATTGAGCAAAGGAACCAATATGCTGATTTGTTAAGAACTAAGGCCCCACTATATAAGAAAGGAGATACAGAGGCTAGGTGGTGGCACAGTGGTGGATGTGACCCCCTTGGAAAAGGTCGTAGGTTTGTGTCCTGGGACCTCACAGAGTGCATGCCATGATCCAGGTCAGCTAAGACTGAGGACTGAGGCCTGAAGACCTTGATGGGAGCGCTTGTTTCTCTGGCTCTCCCTGTCATGGAAGAAGAAAAGAAATAAACTTAAAAAAAAGGACAATGTAGATGTAGGGAGCAGGGCAGCAAGGAAGACTTTGGTGGAACTGTTACTGGAATTGGTGTTAGTTCAAACGATGATTTCCAATATTTTCCAACTCTGCGCATTGAAAAGGCCGAGGAGCAGTGACAGCCCTGCAGAAATGAGTACGTTAGTTCACATGGTACAATTCCCCGTTGATAGGAATTAGCGCCTTACGTAATAGCTGACTTCAGAGTTGGGCAGGGGTGGTCCAAGACAAACCTAAAACAGCATGTTCTTCCAGAAAGAAAATGCTAAAAGAAAATGCAAAAAAAAAAAAAAAAAAAAAAAAAAAAAAAAAAAAAAAAAAAAGAAAAAGAAAAAAAGGCAACATATGAAAAACATTCAGAGGGCTAGCAGGTGGCATGGTAGTTAGAGTGCTGGACTCCCACATGGGTGACTATGGTTTGAGTCCTGGACCTGAAGGCTTGCTTTCTCACTTTTCCTCTCTCTCTGGTCACATTAAAAAAATGATAATATTAATAAATAAAATTAACTACATAATTCTAATAATAAATTACTAAAAAAAGGAAATACATTCAGAAGCTACTCACTGGTCAAAACCTATACAAGGTCTACATCAAAATATATAAGAGCAGTACTAGAATATCATTTCTGAAAAAAATCCTTACTTTCAATAAGGACTTAGGAGTTCTAACTGAAAATAAATAGATAAGTAAATAAGCTGAGTAAAAGGGAGAAAAGAGAATGTTCTTTCTTACAGTAGAATGCCAACAAATAATGGAGTTGGAAAAAGGAATAGAATTATATCACTTTTTAACCATCAGAATACAAATGTATGCAGGCAAGAATCATCAATGGATGCTAATCTCACTTTTTATTTTTTTTAACTGCCAGAGGGCATGTGTGCTTACCAGAGAGACAGAGAGGGAGAAGGCAGCCCTCAATGAAGTGTGGTCATAATGCGATCCCTTCTCTTCCACCGCTTCTTGTTGGGATTTGGTGCACGCACATATAGCTGGGGTGTTTTTCAAGCTGCTCACTTGCGGACTCACTTAAAATTCTGCTTCTTTACACAGGAGCACTGAAGCCTTCCAACAGGAGTATGGCTTTTAGATAAGAGGTTATATTAGAAATACATGCGTGCTGGAATCTTGTAAAGGTAGTTTCTTAATTAAAAAGAGACAAAACTAAAACCAAAATCTTGTTGTAGAAAAATTCTAGGTTCTAGTCCTGAGCAGTCCTTAATGGTTTGTTGAAGATTCAGCCTGGAGGATCTGGAGAACTTTTGGTTTCTTTCCTTTTGAAGAAGAAATGTCCCACTGGAGGTTCCAGCAGAGGGTGTGGTGATTAAAGGCACTGGATTCCCACATGGCCAACCATGGTTCGAGTCTTGGACCTAATGGCTTGAAAATCACAAGTAAATAAATGATTTAAAAAATTTTAAAAAATGATTAGTAACTCTAAAATGGACTGCAGGGGAATAGGACTGAGGTGGGAAGTGGTAGGCTGAGGGGAAAGATACAAACTGAGGTGATTCTCAAAGGGCAAGAGTTTACTTTTTAATTAAAAAATTTTTTTTTTAAGTAAGGAGACTCTCAGTGATTCTAATTATGGGGGCCAGGTGGGGGTGTAGTGGTACCACAACTGGACCCACACAGGAAAGGTTGACAGGCCTCCCTGAGCATCTGGGCACATGTGCCCATGATCTGGGCCAGCTGGGGCTGGGAGTGCTGTGAAGACTCAGGTGGTGCCTGTCTCTCAGTCTCTCTCTCTCAGAAGAAATAGGTAAATGAACTTTTTAGAAAAATGAAGCTAATTCTGAAGTCCTGGATACTACAGTCGTGTGGAGAAGTTGGGTCAGGCTGTTAGAGCTCAGGAGGACTTCATTCAGGGCTCTCGAGAGGTAAGAAGTGAGTTTTGACCTCAAACTAGTGAAATTCACCACCAAGATGGCTGAGATAAACCCGGTAACAAAAGTGGGGTGCTGCCCTTGTCAGTCCCTTTCTCCAGACTGAGGTGGACTGAAATTTGCTCATATCAGTTGTCAGTGGTTGACATATACATATTTGTCATTTTTTACTTCTTTCTCTTAAATTTGCTATAGGATATGTGTGATGTGTGCTCTCTGGAGAGAGACAGAGAGGGAATGTGAGAAAGTCCTCCCTGGGGGAGATAGTCATTCTACACTCCCTTCTTTTCTGTTCTCCTTTTGGGATTTTGAGCACACACACACACACACACACACACACACTCACACTCACACTCACACATGTCCCCATAATTTTCAAGCTGCTGGATTGGGGAATTGAGCCACACAGTTGGCCCTGTGGGCTCAAGCTACCACACTACTGGTTGGCACACATGTTTGTTATTTTCAATAGACTTGATCTGCTTCAGTTTGCTTTTTCTTGATGTGTATTTGGACTCTTATAATGTTTAAAACCATAAACAATATGTACTGTGAAGATCTTGATATGAATTAACTTTTGTCTGGCATAGCTGATCTAGTTAGTGTGTGCTCTTACAAAATGGAAAGAGGACATTCAGAGTTTTCATAGTCTTTTTTTTTTTTTTTTTTTTTTTTTTTTTTTATGACTGCCAGGTTGCTTTCTGGAAAGACGAACTAATTCACATTATTTCCAGTAATGCCTAATTGCTCCAGCTTCCTCACAGCCAGTTTACATATTCTAGGTTCTAAACTGTCTTTAGCAAAATTTAATTAAGATAATAAAAATGGATTAATTCTCAGTTAGAGGAGGATACTTAGGCATACAAAATTAAAAACTGAAGTTTTAGAGTTCTAAAACTTAAGCAACTGCCAGAGGAAATACGAAAGCCAAACAATGCGTAGTAAACAAGATGGGCACGTGTGTGGAGAGGACAGAGCAATGATTAGGCAAAGTCAGAAGCCAAGGTGCTCCCAGACTTAGGCTGCCTTGTAGTTCTGTCCTTCTACATGCAAAGATGAAAGGGGCCAGTAGATGGCGTAGTGGTTGCATTGCTGGACTCCCACATGTGGCCAATGGCGGTTTGGGTGGCGGATCTAGTGGCTTGAGGATCACGCCATGCTCATGTCCAAGATCCCAGGAGGAGAATGGAGTAGAAGGGATTGCAGCGTGGCCTCTCCTCCACCTCCCCACCGGGTGTGGATGATTTCTCACTTTCCCTCTCATTGTCTCTGCCTCTCCTTCTCTCTGGTGAGCACACGTGCCCTATGGCAAAAACCTCTAAAAAACAATATTCGAGGTTGAGAGAATTTTTGTTCTCTGAGCAAATGATCTCATTTAAACATTCATGACTTAACCACGTTAACTTACTTGCAATGCAAAGAAGTAAAAATGGTTTCTGTCACACATTTTGGCTGTCTTGTCAGTGGGTCATCTCGTCGCAGGATTTCTTTTACATTCCTACTAATCTCTTATTCGCTATGAAATGGAAAGTGAGGGTTTGGGCTGGTGTCTAATCTGACTCACATTATGTAACCTCTCTGACTAAGCCGTAAGAGCATATAGCACCCTGTCAGTCATTGCTTGGGCTTCAGAGTGTGACTGGGCAACACCCGGATGAGCAGAGCCCTGTCTGATGATCTTCCCTAATAACTGGGAATGAGAATAGCTACCATTCTCTTTTCATTCGATTGTCTATCCTGAGTTCTAGTCCCTACCAGTTACTGCGCTTGGTGCAGAGGGAAGAAACAGAAAAGCACTCATTCTCTGTTTTCAGGGTGTTCACAGGCTTGCAAGTTCAAGAATTAGAAGGGACCACAAGGGAATCAAGCCATGACCCAGGGCCAGCCAGTGATGGGGCGGCTAAGGTGGCTGGATCCTACATGGTCAGGCCCTGTGATCTGAGTCCTGAACCTAGTTGCTTCAAAAACACATCGGGTGCACCTGGGTGTGTGTCCCAGATCATCAAGGAACGGAGGAGAAGAGGTCGTGGCGTCACCACAGTAGGAGGGTGCTTTCTCTCTCTTTCTGTTGTGCACATGCCCTCTGGCAAATTTAAAAACAAACAAAAAACCCCACAGAAACAGAAACAACAGCAATGATTGGATGGGGAAGAGCAGTTTTATGCTTTAGTGCTACATAAATATAAAAAACCATGCAGGGGATAACAGACGAATATAAAAACTTGAATAATGACCAACAGTTCCAGTAAATACTAAGTATAAAGGCATTGCTCAGTTCTATTTACTACAGAGAAACTAGGAGTCAAGCATAGACACTGAGGGCACATGTGCTTGCCAGAGAGAGACAGAGAAAGAGGGAGAAAGCACCTCTCGGTGGGGCACGATCACTCCTCAATCCCTTCTCCTTCATTTCTCCATCCTGTTGGGATTGGGGCACGTAGGCTGGGATTTGAGTTGTGGTTGGCCATCTCTGGCTCCCTGAAGCACTAAGCTATGTGGCTGGTCTGACATTTTCATTGTAATGTTCTAAATCTACTGTTTAAAAAAGCTTCAGGGGTCAATAGGTGGTGTGATGGATTCCCACTTGGCTGACAATTGGGAGTCCTGAACCTGGTGGCTTGAAAATTGTGCCGGGTGCATGTGTGTACATTCCCAAAATCCTGAGAGGAGAATGGAGAAGGGACTGCAGCATGACCTTCCCCCTGGGGGTTGCCTTCTCACTTTCCTTCCTTCTGTTTCCAGCAAGTGCATGAGCTCTATGGCAAAAACCTAAAAACAAAACAAAACCTTAAAAAAATGTTGTCTAAACACAAATAAATGAATGAGAAACTGGAAAAGTCTTTTGGTGTACAGTGTTACAACAGAAACAAATGACACGTTTAGATTAGGATAACTTAAGGAGAATTTCACAAAGGGGCTGTTTACAGAGGTGTGGCCCACATGTAGGGAAACCATGAAGAACAGTGCAGTATTCCAGGGCTGGTAGCAGTAAGGTCCCATTATTTCTCAGCCTAAAGGATTCAGATGGGGGCCGGGTGTGTGTGTACAGCAACCAGAAGACGGCCTGTCGGACAGAAGCAGAGGAAATATCCCCACCCCTCCTTCCCACACACACACCTCCTTTGGCAAGGGGAACAGCTGAATTCAAAGGGAGGGATCATACTCTGCTGGGCTTCCTCTCAGCTGGGTTCAATGGAACCAAAGATGAAGGAGCCAGCTGATCTAGTCAGCCTCTCAGCACACAAAAGATGGTGGAGGAGGGTGAAAGCAGGACTGGAGGGATGAACAAAACATATCCAGAACAACTAAGTGACCAAACACCTGAATTACAGTGCTCATGAAGATCTTTGCCACACCTCTCAGCCAATGTTTGACAGCCTCCAAGAACTGGGCATTTAATGGTTACAGAATATGAATGACAAAACCTTTTTTTTTTTTTTGAGAGGTTTTTGCTATAGGGCGCGTGTGCTCACCAAACAGAGAGAGAGACAGAAAGCGAGAAATCACCCCCCAGGGGGGGATGGCCACTCCGCAATCCCTTCTCCTCCATTCTCCTCTTGGGATCTTGGGCACGCACGCACATGCGCCCGGCATGAATTTTAAGCCACCGGGTCCGGGACGCGAACCACGGTCAACTACATGGGAGTCCAGCGACATAGCCATTACGCTAACTGCTGGTCCCAGACAAAACCTTTTTAAACATTTAATTCTTATCTATTACTATTATTATTGTATACATTCTATCGCTATACATCATTTAGCTTGTAGAGAGAATTTACCCAACATGAAATACACCTCAGACTAGTCCAGTTGAGAACACTATATGCATTATCATCAACAGGTAATAAATCACTTCTGTGTCCTACAACTGTCTTACTTCTCTATTTATCTCCCCAATTTCCTTCCATACACTTTTCCCCTCTCCCACTCTCCTTCCATACTGTCTCCAGTGTCCATAACTATATTGTATTTAGAAATGTTATAGATTTTTGTAAGTTAATTTTGTATCCTGCCACTTTACTGTATGAATTTATTACTTCGAGGAGTCTTTTCGTGGATACTATTGGGTCTTCTATGTATACAATCATGTCACCTGCAAACAGAGATAATTTCAGCTCTTCCTTCCCTATTGGAATGCCTTTTATTTCCTTTTTTTTTTTTTTTTCCTGATTGCACTGGCTAGGACTTCCAGTGTTATATTGAACAGGAACAGAGAAAGTGGAAGCCTTGTCTTGTATCAGTATAATGTTAGCTATAGGTTTTTCATAGATGGCTTTTATTATGCTGAGAAATGATCCTTCTATGCCAATTTTCCTGAAAGCCTTAATCATAAAGGAATGTTCTATTTTGTCAAATGCTTTTTCTGCATTGATTAAAATGATCATACGGTTTTTATCTTTCTTTCTGTTGATATGTTGTATTACATTTATGGTTTTGTGTATGTTGAACCACCCTTGCATCCCTGGAATAAAGCCTACCTGATCATGATGAATAACTTTTATTTTTGGAGACGTTTTTGCTGTAGGGCGCATGCGCTCGCCAGATAGACAGAGACAGGCAGAGAGATAGAAAGCAAGAAATCACCCCCGAGGGGGGATGGCCATGCTGCAATCCCTTCTCCTCCATTCTCCTCTCGGGATCTTGGGCACGCACGCACACGTGCCCGGCGTGAGTTCAAGCCACCAGGTCCAGGACTCGAACTGCGGTCGACTACGTGGGAGTTCAGTGACATAGCCATTACGCTAACTGCTGGTCCTGATGAATAACTTTTTTATATGCTGTTGAATATGGTTAGCAAGTCTCTTGTTGAGAATTTTTGCATCTATTCATCAGAGATATAGGTCTGTAGTTTTCCTTTTTTGTCATATCCTTATCCGTTTTGGGAACGAGGGTAATGGAGACTTCATAGAATGAATTTGAAAGGGTTCCTTCCTTTTGGATCTCTAGGAACAGTGTGAGTAGAATGGGGGTTACCTCTTCTTTAAAAGTTTTGTAAAATTCAGCAGTGACGCTATCGGGACCTGGACATTTCTTGTTGGAAGGTTATTACTGATTCAATCGCCTTGCTTGTTATAGGTCTATTCAGGCTTTCCATGTCCTCCTGAGTCAATCTTGGTGGAGTATAAGTGTCTAGGAAATTGTCCATCTCATCCAGGTTTTCTTCTTCGTTAGCATATAGCTGCTCATAATATCCTCTAATGATGTTTTGTATTTCTGTTATGTCTGTTGTAATGTTGCCTGATTTGTTGCGAATTTGATGTATCTGGTTTCTTTCTCTCTTCTTAATTAGTCTAGCTAAGAGTGTGTCAATCTTGTTTATCTTCTCATAGAACTCCCTTTTGCTCTCATTTATTTTCTGTATAGTTCATTTATTTTCCATTTCATTTATTTCTGCTTGAATCTTTATTATTTCCTTTCTCCGGGCATTTTTTGGATTTTTTTGTTTTGTTTTGTTTTTCCAATTCTTTGAGGTATGATGTTAGGTTGTTCTTTTGCTGCCTTTCCATCTTCTTGTGTGTACTAATTGCTATGAACTTCCCTCTTATGACTGCTTTTGCAGTGTCCCATAAATTATCAAAACTTGAGTACTCATTATCATTTGTTTCCATGAATCTTTTGATTTCAATCTTAGTATCTTCAGTAGTAATGAAGTCATTCAGAAGTAGGCTATTTAGTTTCCATGTATTTGTGTATTTTTGAGTTTTTTTCTTGGGATTAATATCAAATTTAACTCCATCATGGTCAGAGAATATGCTGGAAATAGTTTCTATGCCTTTAAATCTGTAAAAGCTGGTTTTGTGCCCTATCATGAGGTTAATCTTTGAGAAAGTACCATGTGGGGCTGAGAAAAATGTATATTTTCTGTTTTTTGGGTGGGAAGTACTCCTGAGTTCAGTGCATAGATATTTATAAGCGTTATATCTTCTTGGTGAATTAGGCCTTTTACTGCTATATAATGCCCTTCTTTGTCTTTTCTTACGGTTTTTGTCATAAAACCTATTTCGTCCAAAATCAGTATAGCAACTCCTGCTTTCTTTTGGTTTCTAGTTGCATGGAATACCTTTTTCCAGCCCTTCATTTTTAATCTATGTATGTCTTTATCTGTGAGATGGATCTCTTGTAGGCAGTAGACAGAGGGTTTCTGATTTTTAATCCATTCAGCCAGTCTGTGTCTCTTGATTGAAGAATTTAATCCACTGACATTCAACATTATTATCGATATTTCTAGACTTTTTCCTACCATTAAGTTAGCCATAGTCTTTGTTGTTTTTTGTTCTCTTATTGCTGTCTGTCTGTCTTTAGTTTTCTTGGTATAGTACTCCTTTAAGAATTTCTTGAAGAGCTGGTCTGGGGTTGGTAAAATCTATCAGGTTTTGTTCATCTGAGAATGTTTTTATTTTTACTTATTTTTCCCACATGAAGGATAATCTTGCCGGGTATAGTATTCTTGGTTGAAATTGCTTTTCATTGAGCACTTTGAATATATTTCCCCATTCTTTCCTTGCGTGCATTGTATCTGATGAGAGGTCCAGTGTTAGCCTGATGGGATAGCCATTATAAGTGATCTGACATTTTTCTTTTGCTAATCTTTTTTTTTTTTTTTTTTGAGAGGTTTTGTTTTTCGCTATGGGGCGCGTGCGCTCGCCAGACAGACAGAGAGAGACATAGAGACAGAAAGCGAGAAATCACCCCCCAGGGGGGATGGTCACGCCGCAATCCCTTCTCCTCCATTCTCCTCTTGGGATCTTGGGCACGCACGCACACGCGCCCGGCGTGAGTTTTAAGCCACCAGGTCCGGGACGTGAACTGCAGTCGACTACGTGGGAGTCCAGTGACATAGCCATTACGCTAACTGCTGGTTCCCTCTTTTGCTAATCTTAGGATCTTGTTTTTATTTGTCATTTTAGTCAATCTAGCTATGATATGGCATGGAGAGGATCTTCTTGAATTGATTCTACTTGGGGTTCTTTGTATTTCTTGGGTCTGGATGTTTGAGTACCTCTCTAGACTTGGAATGTTTTCTTCCAGAATTTTGTAGAATAGATTATCAATGTTCTTATTAGTTTCTTCGTCTTCTGGAATACCAATTATTCGGATGTTTGGGCATTTCATGGTATCTAGTATTTCTCGTATATTATTCTCAGTTTTCTTTGTTTTCTCAGCATTTTTGATAGTTTTTCTCAAGGTCATTGGTTTTGTCTTCTACATTTGATATTTGATCTTCTGCATGGTCTTCCCTGCTTTTGATACTTTCAAGGGAGGTTTTATTTTCCTGTATTATACCCTTTATATCTAACAGTTCTGTTTGATTCTTTTCTATGGTGTCCAATTCTTTCATATCATGGAAGGACTTCCTCATCACTTGGAGCTCAATGTCTCTTTTCTCTTGCACCCCATAAAATTTTGTTACTATAAATATTCTAAATTCTTTTTCTGACATTTTGGTAATTTTGTTACTATAAATATTCTAAATTCTTTTTCTGACATTTTGGTAATATCCTCTTATTTTTCCCTTCTTGGAGACGAGTTACAGTGGTCCTTTGCTGGAGATGTACTACATGATTCTCTCATACTTCAGGCTCTTCTCTGATTTTTAGTCATTTGGTAATATATTCACTTCTGGCCAATTTGTTGGAGAAAGATTCTGTGACTGTGAGCTCATATGTTTCCCCATTTGTGAAATGATTTGATGCTATTTTCTCCCTTCTACTGTGTCCTCCAATATGGGAATCACCAGAGGAGTTTTGCAATCAGATTTATGAAGGAGTATTTCACTATTTTTGAAACCACTACAGTGAGGTGCAAAGCATTCTCTAAAACTCACAATGTTCAACTATTTAGCTACTATGCACTTATTCGTCTCTAGGCAGTGGGTAAAGGCTGAGCATTAAAACAGGAAACTAAGGTAAAAGAAAAACAACGTAGGTGATAGAAATAGGGAGAAAAAAAAAACAAAGAAAAAAAGGAAAGTACTAGAAGAAAAGAGAAAAAGACAAGATAAAAGAAAAAAAAGGAAAGAAAATAAATCACTTCATGGAAAATGAAATTGGGTGAAAATGGAAAACTGTGTGGCATGCTAAACAGAGGCTAAGGTGAAGATGCCTGGCTGCTTTCTATCCTGGACCGGGGAAGAAGAGAGAAATTAACAAGAGAAAGGCACAAGGAGGGCAGAAAAACATTTTTTTTTTTTTTTTTTTTAAAGTGGGTAAAAGAAGTTAGAAGGTACAGAGAAGAGCAAGAGATGGGGCATTTGCCTACCTGGCTAACAGAGGATCTGGAGTAGAGTCCCTGGCTGGAGAGGGTTTCAGAGCCCTGAGCTGAACCCAGAGGCCCAATAGAGGTTAAGGTGAAGATGCCTGGTCGCTTTCTATCTTGGCTAACCTGGGGGTCTGGAGCAGGGTCCCTGGTTGAGAGAGGACTTCAGAGCCCTGAGCTGAATCCAGAGGTCCACCAGAGTATCTAACTACTTTCAATAGCAAGTTAAGCTGATATATACGTATGTGTGAACACAAGTCTGACTTTAGGCATGAAACTCAGTGAGTAGAGTGAATATACTATAAAGTAGCACCTGGTTGAGGCTACATAACTTACTGTGGTCATTAAATAAGTACTTTTTTAAAAATATATCTTTAACTCCAAAAAAGGCAATTTTAGCTTTAATAAATCAAAATAAAAAAATGTTAAGAGTACTTTACTTAAGACTTAAAGCCAGGAAACAGTTTAGGATTCTGTTCAAATAGTAAGTACATGAACCTATTGGCAGCTCAAGAGAAGACAAAAAAATCCTTAAATCTGGAAAACAAAGCATAGAAGAAAATCAGTAATGTTTTAGTCAGAAGTCATAAAATTCGATTTCACCAGTTCAGTCTCATATACTTTGTCTTCTGTTGTGGTCCGATCTTTCTGTTTAAGTTCTGGAAGATAACGTTCAACTCTGGATTTGCCTCTACCATTAAGTTGGCCATTTTCTTTCTTTTTTTTGAATTCTTATTTCTGTGTGACTATATTTAGTTTCCTGATATAGCACTCCCTTCAGAACTTCTTGGAGAGCTGGTCCAGTGTTGGTAAATTCTTTCAGGTTTTGTTTATCTAGTTTGTCCTTTCTTCCCATATGGAGGATAATCTTGCCAGGTATAGTATTCTTGGTTGAAATAGTTTTTCACTCAACACTTTGAATATATTTTCCCATTCTTTCCTTGCATGCATTGTTTCTGATGAGAGGTCTGATGTTAGCCTGAGAGGTCTGATATTAGCCTGATGGGATATCCTTTGTAGGTAATTAGCCATTTCTTTCTTGACAATCTTAGTATCTTAACTTTGTGGTTTTGGTTAATCTGGCTATAACATGTCTTGGAGAAGATCTTCTTGGGTTGATTCTATTTGGGGTCCTTTGTAGTTCTTGGGTCTGGATATTTGAATGCCTCTCTAGGTTTGGAAAATTTTCTTCCAGGATTTCATGGAATAGATCATCAATGCCCTTATTAGTCTCTTTACCATCTGGGATACTGATTATCAGGATGTTTAGATGCTTAATGATATCTACTATTTCTTGTATATTATTCTCTCTCTCTCTTGTTTTAGGCTATTTTCTCAGTCTTTGTGGTGGATTTTTCTAGGCCAGAGATTCTTTTACATTTGAGATTCGATCTTGTGCATGATCTAATCTGTTTTTAATACTTTCAAGGGTGGTTTTGATTTCCTGTATTACACCCTTCATCTCTATCGGTTTCATATGATTTTTTTTTATGGTGTGTATTTACTCTTTCAGATCACGCAAGAGCTTCCTCACCTCCTGGAATTCATTGTCTCTTTTTTTCTGCATCGTCTGGAGTTCATCGTCTCTCTTCTCTTGCATATCTGTTAGCTTTGTCACTGTGACTATTCTAAATTCATTATCAGACATTTCTGTGAGTTCCATTGTATTGTCTGTGGATGAATAGTAGTTATTCTTTTCCCATGGGGGAGAGGTATTTTCTTGGTTTCTCATATTTCTTGTACCTCTGTGGTGATTTCTGGTCATATGATGGGTTGTACATTTCTTCCTAATATCTTGAAGTTCAATTTGTGCATTCAGAGGCATGCAGGAGATCTGCAATCTCACTACTGTTGCCTTTTTCTCCATTTGTACAGCAGATTAAGTGAGAATTGAGGAATATTCAAACCCTGATAGTATTCAGATGTTTGACTGAGGTTCACTTAGACCTTCTAGACACTCAGTGCATGGAGGCTGAGCAGCAAAGTGGTGAAGGCAAAAAAAAAAAAGGGAAGAAAACAGAGACAGAGAAAACAAAGAAAAACAAAAAAATTAAAAAATTATTTATTTCTTTTTTAAAAAATCAAAAAATGAAAACTGCATGGCATGCAAGCATGCCACGCAAAAGCAATAGTTCCCAGCTTCAACGGCAGAGTCTTCTCTGAGGCTTGCACTTTTGCCTCTCCTAGATGGGAGGTAAGAAAGGTGAGAATTAGCAAGAGAAAGAAGAGTCTGAGAGCCAAGAAAATACCTTACCTTAAAAAAAGTTAAAAAAAAATGAAAAGACAGGGAAGACAAAGAGAAGGATAAGAGGGGGCCCTACCACTCATGAATGGAGTCTGGAGGGTGAAGTCTCAGCGGACAATGTTCATTAGTTTAGTCTCTGAAAGCAATAGTTCCCAGCTCCAATGGCAGAGTCTTCTCTGAGGCCTGCACTTTTGCCTCTCCTAGATGGGAAGAGGAAAAGGTGAGAATTAGCAAGAGAAAGAAGGATCTGAGAGCCAAGAAATATCTTTCCTTTAAAAAAAAAGCTAAAAAAAATAAAAAGACAGAGAAAGACAGAAAAGACAAAGAGAAGGATACAGAGGGGGCCTTACCACTCATGAATGGGATCTGGAGAGTGAAGTCTCAGCAGAAAAATCTTCATTTTAGTTTAGTCTCTGAAAGCAATAGTTCCCAGCTCCAATGGTGGAGTCTTCTCTGAGGCCTGCACTGTTGCCTCTCCACTCATGAATAGGGTCTGGAGGGTGAGGTCTCAGCGGGAAATCTTCATTAGTTTAGTCCCTGAAAGCAATAGTTCCTAGCTCCAATGGCCAGGGGTCTTTAAGAAGTCTTTGCCTACCCCAATGTCTCCCAGAGTTTCTCCAATGTTTTCTACCAACAGTTTTATAGTTTGAGGTCTTAGGTTTAGATTTTTGATCCATTTTGAGTTGATTTTTGTTAATGGTGAGAGATGGGGGTCCAGTTTCATCTTTCTGCAGGGGGAAACCCAGTTTTTCTAGTAACATTTGCTAAAGAGGCTTTCATTTTCCCACTGGATTGACTGATATCTCTTGTCAAAAATCTTGGCTATACGGTTTGGGGTTTATTTCTGGGATCTCTATTCTGTTCCATTAGTCCACCTGTCTGTTTTTGTGCCAATACCATGTTTTTTGATTATTACAGCTTCATAATATATTTTGGGGTCAAGAGTGAGATGCTGCCCACTCCACTCTTCTTGTGCAAGGTTGCTTTGGCAATATGGGGTCTTTTATGATTCCAGACAAATTCTATGATTCGTTTTTTCTAGATCTGTGAAGAATGTCTCTGGTAATTTGATTGGAATTGCATTAAATACGTAGATTAATTTAGGTAGTATTGCCATTTTGGTTATATTAATTCTCCCAATCCAGAAATATGAGATGTTCTTCTACTTTTTGGTGTCATTTTCAATGTCTTTTTAAAAGATTTTCATAGTTTTCCTTGTAAAGGTCTTTAACTTCCTTGGTTAGGTTTATCCCTAGGTATCTTAGTCATTTTATGGCTATGGTATAAGGGATTTTTTTCCCCCCAGTTCTACCTCAGTCAGTTTGTTGTTTGATTTTTAGATGTTGATTTTGTATTCTGCCACTTCACTGCATTCATTTATTGCTTCAAGAAGTTTTTTCCCCAATGTTAGCTATATATTTTTCATATATGGCTCTTACTGTGTTGAGAAATGACCCTTCTATGCTGATTTTGCTAAGCGTCTTAATCATGAAGGGATGTTGTATTTTATAGAATGCTTTTTCTGCATCAAGTGAAATTATCACATGGTCTTTTATCATTCTCCTGTTAATATTAATACTAGTTAATATTAATTAATATTAATTCTAATTAATACTAATATTCTGTTATTACTATGTTTATGGTTTTGTATATGTTGAACCACCCTTGCATCCCTGGAATAAAGCCTACCTAGTAGAGATGGATAATATTTTTTATATGTTGTTGGATAGGATTTGCAACTATATTTTTGAGAATTTTTGCATCTATATTCATCAGAGATATTGGTCAGTAGTTTTTTTTTTTTTTTTTTTTTTGGTCATCTGTTTTGGGGATGAGGATAATGGAGGCTTCATAAAATGAATTTGGGAAGATTCCTTCCTTTTGGATCTTTATAAATAGAGTAGAATGGAGTTAACTGTTCTTTAAAAGTTGTCTAGAATTCAGAAGTGAAGTCATCAGGACCTGGGCTTTTGTTTTTTCTTTTGGTGGTTATTATTACTGATTCAATATCATGGTTTATTATGAGTCTATTCAAGCTTTCTATGTCCTCCTGATTCAATCTTAGTACATTCTATATGCCCAGCAATTTGTTCATTTCATCAAGGTTCTCCTGTTTTGTTGGCAATAGTTGTTCATAGTATCCTGTAATGATGTTTTGTATTTCTTTTTAAAAAAATAATTATTTTATTTAACTCCATTTATTTATTTAACTTTATTTATCTGTTTATTTTAAATTTTGACCAGAGAGGGACAGAGAGAGAGAGAGAAAGTGAGAAAGCAAGCTGCCAAGTCTGGGACTTGAACTGCGGTTGGCCATGTGGGAGTCTGAAACCCTTAAACACCTCGTCACCTCCCAGCCCCGATATTTTGTATTTCTATTGTATCTGTTGTGATATTGCCTGTTTCATTATGAATTTGATTGATCTGGTTCCTTTCTCTCTTCCTCTTAATCAATCTAGCTAATAGTGTGTTGATCTTGTTAATCTTTTCAAAGAACCAGCTTTTGCTTTCATTTATTTTTCTGTATAGATAATTTATTTTTTATTTCATTTATTTATTCTTGAATCTTTATTATTTATTTTCTTCTGGAATTTTGTTGTTGTTGTTGTTTTTCCAATTCCCTAAGGCATGATGTTAGGTTGTCTATTTGCCATCTTTCCATCTTTTTCTTTTTTTTTTTTTTTGGTATAGGGCATATGCACTCACCAGAAAGACAGAGAGAGACAAAGAGTTAGAAAGTGAGAAATCACCCCCTGGAGGGATGGCTATGCCACAATCCCTTCTGCTCCAGTCTCTTCTTGGGATTTTGGGCATGCACACACATGCCCTGGCATGAGTTTTAAGCCACTGTGTCTGGGTCTTGAACAATGGTCGACTACATGGGAGTCCGGTGACAGAACCATAATTCAATCTGCTGGCCCCTCCGTCTTTTTTTATGCCTATAAATTTCCCTCTTATGACTGCTTTTGTGGTATCTCATAGATTATGGAAACTCATGTACTCATTATCATTTGTTTCCATAAATCTTTTGATTTCAGTCTTACTTTCTTCAGTAGTTGAGAAGTCATTCAGACGTAGGTTGTTCAGTTTCCATATTTTTGTGTATTATTTAGGGTTTTCCTGAAATTAATATAAAGTTTAATCCATCATGATCAGGGAAGATGCTGGCTATAGTTTCTATGCCTTCGAATCTGTAAAGGCCTGATTTGTGTCCTATCATTTGGTCAATCTTTGAAAAGATTCTATACTGGGGTGAGAAAAATGTATATTTTGTGGCTTTAGGGTGGAAAGTTCTAGGGATGTCTGTCAAGTACATTTGACTTGTGGTATCATTTAGTTCCTGTATCTCTTTGATTATTTTTTGTCTAGAAGATCTATCTAAAGGAGATAAGGTGATGTTGAGACCCCCAACAATTAGTGTTGCAACCTAGCTCCTTTTAGAGCTAGCAGTCTTTCCTTCATGTATTTGGGTGCTCCTGAGTTGGGTATATAGATATTTCTATGTCTTATATCTTCTTGATGAATTAGCCCTTTTACCACTATATAATGCCCTTCTTTGTCTCTTCTTACAGTTTTTGTTTTAAAGACTATGTTTCCTGAAATCAGTATTGTGACTCCAGCTTTTTTTTGATATCTGTTTGTTTGGAATACCTTTTTCCAGCTGTTCACGTTTAGTCTATGTATGTCTTTATCCATTTATCCATGAGATGCTTTTCTTGCAGGCAACAGATAGAGGGTTTCTGGTTTTTTTTTTTTTTTTTTTTTTTTTTTTTAAATCCACTCAGACAGTCTGTGTCTCTTGATTACAGAATTTAATCCATTAACGTTCAACGTTATTATTGATATTTCCAGACATGTTCCTACCATTAAATGAGCCATTTTCTTGGTTATTTTTGTTCTTTCATATCTGTCTGTCAGACTTTAGTTTTCTTGGTATAGCACTCCCTTCAGAACTTCTTGAAGAACTGGCCTAGAGTTGGTAAGTTCTTTCAGGTTTTGTTTATCTGAGAATGTTTTTTATCTTTTTTTCCCACATGAAAGATAATCTTGTTGGGTATAGTAATCTTGGTTGAAATTGATTTTCATTTAACACTTTAAATATATTTTCCCATTCTTTTGTTCTCTGCATTGTGGAAAGAGAGAGAGGGAAAGAAAGTGAAAAATCACCCCTCAGGGAGGATGACCATGCTGCAGTCTCTTCTTTATTTTCTCCCTGGGATTTTGGGCACCCTCGCACATGCACCTGATGTGTTCTTCAAGGCACTGGGTCTGGGACTGGGACCACACAGTTGGCCACGTGGGATCCAGCATGCTAATCAACATGCTGCTTGTTGGCCCCTCTATTTTTCTTATTTTAAGGTATTTGAAGTTGGGACATACTATAATTAATGGCTTGTCATGGTTTAATTAGCAGCATTTTTTCCTTTTTAAAGGAACAAAATAATGGTGTGTTTTACAATCAATAGAACCTGAGATTTATGTATATTTGCTAGTTTTTGAATGTGTGAGTGGAGTTATACTGTATGTATTCTTTTACCTCTGTCTTCTGCTGTAGTGAACAACCTTGTATATCAACTCTGGTGCTCACCAGGGCTGCAACACCCAACAAAAAAAACAATTTTTTTCTTTTCTTTTCTTTCCTTTCCTTTTCTCTTTTCTTTTCTTTCTTCTTTCTTTCCCTTCCTTCCTTCCTTCCTTCCTTCCTTCCTTCCTTCCTTCCTTCCTTCTCTTTCTTTTCTTTTCTTTTCTTTCTTTCTTTTTTTTTTTTTTTTTTATTATAGAGAATTTTGCTGTAGAGTGCATGCACATGCATTTACCAGAGAGACAGAGGGACAGAAAGTGAGAAATCACCCTCCAAACCCCCAAGGGTGTTGCGACACCAAAATACCCTCTCCTCCATTCTCTTTTTCAGATTTTGGGCACATGTGTCTGGTGAGTTTCAAGCTGCCAGGTCTGGGTCTTGAACCGCAATTGGTCATGTAGGAGTTCAGTGCCTTAACCACTATGCCACCTGCTGGTCTTACTGTTTAAAATATTTTATTGGCTTCTCAGTGGTTTTTGAATGACGACTCCCACATCTCATACAGCCTTCAAGCTTGGCATCAAGTACCACCTAATTCTAGGCTCTATAGCCACAGTGGTGATCCTGTTTGTTTTTTTGTTTGTTTATTTATTTATTTATGATACTCATGATAGAGAGTACATGTGTGTATGCATGCGGCATGTGTATGAGAGAGAGAGAGAGAGAGAGAGAGAGAGAGAGAGAGAGAGAAATAGAGGTATCCTCAACAGGGTATGGTTAGGCTGTAATCCCCTTCCCCAAGGTCCATCTAGTCAGGATCTTGGACACAAGTGCCTCCTTCAATTTGGGATCCAAACCCACATTTGGCCATGTGGCTTCCAGACTATAGAGCAGCATGTTACTATCTGCATCATTGAGGCTGCGCCTTCTTTCAGTTCTTTAAACAAGCCTCTGCCAAGCCACTCCTATCCACCCTATTCTAACCTACAGCTGTTTAGACCCATCCATCCACCAATCTGAGCTCTAGTCTCAACTCTTCAGGTAAGCCTACCTACCTCCCAGTACAAGTCATGATTTTAAAAAAATTTAATTTATTATTATTATTTTAAATTGCTATAGGTACATGCGTATGAGAGAGAGAGAGAGAGAGAGAGAGAGAGAGAGAGAGAGAGAGAAGTGAGAAAGCGCCAGGTCCAGGACTTGAACCATGGTTGGCCATGTGGCAGTTCAGTGCCTTAATCACCATGACATCTGCTATCCCAGTCATGATCTTTTATTTTTTATATATTTTAAATTTAAAATAAATTTGCTAGAGGGTGCATGCTGGAGAAAGAAAGAAAGAGAGATGGGAGAGTGAAAAAGCATCTCCATGGGGGATGGTCACACTGCAACCCCTTCCTTCTTTTCCATCTCTCTCTCCTTTTGGGATTTTGGGCATGCATGCATATGTGCCTGATATGTTTTTCAATTCACCAGTCAGGGACTCGAACCATGCATTGGTCATGTGGGTTTCAGCTGTGCCAACCACCACATCACCAGCTGGCCCAAATTGTGACTTGGGGCAGCTGAAACCCACATGACCAATTGCATGGTTCAAATCCCTGACTGGGATTTCTTTTGGGAGCATATATTAGTTAGGCTGTAGATCTGTTGCTGGAACAGAGATTCCTGGTAATTTTAATAAAATAGATGTTTGCTTTTCACTCACAACAATGTTGGCCTAAACATACCAGTACTTGTCTGGAATCTTTCATGTGGGGAACCCAGGGTCCTTCTGCTGTATGCATGGATCCCTAGGTTGTTGGCTTTACAAGTGTGCTCTGAGGAAACTCCTGACCTCACCCACATTCTAGCCAGTGTAAAGAAGAGAGGGGGAAGGGAGGATATACCCACTCTCATAACAGATTTTGACCCATGAATTTGACTGATTGCTCACTTCTCAATGATTAGAACTTGTTTTCACAGCTGCACCTACTCATAAGGGAAGCTGGGAAAAGTTGCCTTAGTTGGCCATGTTCCTGTAGGTCTGCTACTATCGATGGAGAGAATGGGGACACCTAGTGGCAGAACACCCAACTCAGCTTAGCGTGATTGATTAGTATCTAGCTACTTGACTAGACTGCATTTTGCAAGAACAGGGACTATCTCTGTTTTTGCTCACCACTGCATCCTCACCATGTATCCAGCGCCTGGGACACATTAGCACTGTAATGATGTTTGTTGGGCTGGCACTGTAGACTAGTGGTTAAAGAAGCTGGATTCCACATGGCTAACCGGTTCAAATTCTGGCCCTCCAGGCACTGGTGGATGTGTGTGTGTGTGCCCAGAATTCCTGACAGGCTGGAGCTATGGAAGAGTAGGAAGTATGACATGACCACGCCCCATTTGAGATGCTTTCTTCCTCTTTCTCTGCACACACCCTCTGGCAATGAAAAAAAAGAAAAAACTTAAAAAAAAATAAAAGAAGTGGGGTCAGCAGATGGCATGACAGCTAAGGCGCTGGACTTCCACATGGCTGACTGCAGTTTCAAGTGCCAGATCTGGTGGCTTGAAAATCATGCCAGGTGCATGTGCATGCATGTGTGCGTGCCCCAAATCCCTGACGGAGAATGGAGGAGAAGGGACTGTGACGTGGCCATCCCCACTGGGGGGGTGATTTTTCACTTTCCCTCTCTCTCTCTCTCTCTCTCTCTCTCTCTCTCTGTTATTCTCTGGAGAGTGCACACACCCTATGGCAAAAGCCTATTTGTGTGTGTGTGTGTGTGTGTGTGTGTGTGTTTGTTGAATACAGGGATGAATAGATTAGGTCTCTGACTACCTCTTGCTGTCCCCTGTCTCATGCCTTACACTTCAGCCAGAACAAACCACTTGTGATTGCCTTCTTTGTGTTCATTATCAATTATCAAAAATCTTTGCTAATCTGGTAATCAAAAACAGTCATCTCATTGTTGCTTAAATTTCTTTGGTGACGTTTCAGGTTATATACATTTTTACATATCTTCACTTACATTTTTTGTTTTGTGGCTTGATACGACCCAGCATCTCTTGCAGTATATGAAGAGCTTAATACAGATTTCAGTCAAAAAATAAGGGTCAAATTAGGCAGCACACTCGGGCCTTGCTGGAAAAGGTAGGATAGAGAGTAATATTGAATTAGCACATTCATGTAATTCTGTGTGTATGCTTTTTCTCAAACCTCAGCTTTACAAAAGAATTGGGAAGTAAAGAGTTAAAAGTTATACTCTGCTTAGAATCGGAAGGGATTGTATTTAAAATGGATAATTAATGAATGCTCATGAGTTTTAGCAGTCAATATAAAGTAATGTTGTATGACAAATGAATAAGTCTAATTAATTAAGACTTAAAGTGTGGGCCAGCAATTGCATGGTAATTAAGGCACTGGACTTCCACATGACCGACCACAGTTCAAGTCCTGGACCTGGCACCTTGTTTACTCACTTTGTCTCTTTCTCTGGTGAACATATGTGCCCTATAGCAAATTAAAACTAGTAATAAAATATTAAAATAATAAAATAGTAAAAGAGACTTGATGTGCATGATAGCCACCTTATCACATCATTGTCCACCTATTCACCACACTGCCCAGCACTAGGAACAGACTTTTTTTTTTTTTTTTTTCTTTCCTTTTATTAAAAAAAATTTTCTGTAGAACACAGGCACTTACAAAAGAGGGAAGGAGAGAGAAAGAATGAAAGCAGCATCCTTCAGGGAGGATGGCAAAGAACAATCTCTTCTCAATCCCTCTCTTGGAATTTTGGGCACACACACATACACACATCTGGTGTGTTTCTCAAGCTGCTGGGTCCAAGTCTTTTTTTTTTTTTAAATAATTATTTATTTAATTTTATTTATTCACTCATTTATTTTAATTTGACCAGAGAGAGACACAGAGGAGGAAAGAGAGAGAAGGAAAGTGAGAAAGGAAGACACCAGGTCCGAGACTCAAACCATGGTCGGCCATGTGGGAGCATCCAGCACCTTAACCACCATGCCACCTGCTGGTCCCCAAGTCTTGAACAACATGGTCAACCATGCGGGATCTAGCCACCCTAACCACTACACCACTGTCTGGCCCATATGTTTTTCCTATCATATTGTATTATGTTAAGAACATAAAGATTATAAAATAATATATTTAGTATGAACTTTTTTTTTTTTTGGTCCTAGACGGCATATATGCTTTTTTTTTTTTTTGAGAGGTTTTTGCTATAGGGCGCGTGGTGCTCGCCAGACAGAGAGAGAGAGACAGAGAGACAGAAAGCGAGAAATCACCCCCCAGGGGGGACGGCCACGCCGTAATCCCTTCTCCTCCATTCTCCTCTCGGGATCTTGGGCACGCACGCACACGTGCCCGGCGTGAGTTTAAGCCACCGGGTCCGGGACTCGAACCTCGGTTGACTACGTGGGAGTCCAGTGACATAGCCATTACGCTAACTGCTGGTCCCAAGGCATATATGCTCTTTAGAGAGGCAGAAAGAGGGATGGAGAAAGCACTCCTCCATAGGAAATGGCTACTCTGCAATTTCTTCTTCTCCAGCTCCCTTCCTTTTGGGATTTTGGGCTTGCATGCACACATGTCTTAGGTGTTTCTTAAGCTACTGGGTCTGGGACTCAAATCGTGTGGCCAGCCATGAAGAATCCTGCTGCCTTAAACACCAGGCCATGGAGCTGGGCCAAATATAGCTACTCTTAATAAAACGATATGAAAAATGGAAATAGTATATGGAGTTGGAGGAATTTAAATAGTATTTTTGTTGTTATTATTAGTTTGCTATAGAGTACATGTGCTCACCGGAGACAGAGAATGAGGGAAAATGAACCCCTCTCCCAGGGGGTTGGCCATGCTGCAATCCCTTCTCTTTCATTCTTCTCTTGGGATTTTGGGAATGCATGCACACATGCCTGGTGTGATTTTCAAGCCACTAGGTCTTGGACTTGAACCACTCAGTTAGCCGTGTGGGATCTAGTTGCCTTAACCTCCACTCCACATGCTCATCCTATTATAATTATTATTATTATTATTATTATTGTCAGGAACGTTTGTGCTAGAAAGAGAAAGAGAGAAAACATCTCCAATGGGGTATGATCATATTGCAATCTCCATTTCTCTGTTCTGGCAGGATTTGGGACATGTAAACTTGCTCACAACATCTGGCATGCTTATCAAGCTGTATGACCAGCTTGTTCAGCTCTATGGGGCTGGTTCCCTGGGCACAGTCTCAACTGCTGTGCTGGAGGACTGTCCTGTAGATTTCATTATTATTAGTTTATCATTTTTTCTTTTTCTTTTTTTTTCCAATCCAAAATACACTGTGTATTGGCTCAATCAAGCACATCAACATACATGTTTTCACCAAATAATTTTCCAATTCTTATGTCTTATATACTTTGGTTTTTGTTTTGCCATCCTTGATTCCTTATCCCTCACCCTCTGCCATGTCCCACCCTCCTCCCACATTGTCTCTGGTATCCATGGTTGCTTTCTATGCCTTTCCCCCCTCCATTTAATTGATTTGCTAATGAACTTAAATAGTCTAAATATATCCAATAGCTAGCACAGCTGATATATACCTATACATGAACCCAAGTCTGACTTTAGGCATAAACCCCAGTGAGTAGAATGAACATATTATAAAGTAGTACCCAGCTGGGGCTATATAGCTTACTGCAGTCATCAAATATGAATTTTAAAAAAAAATTTTGGTATGAACAGTTTTACAGTTTTTTTTTTCTCCTGCAACTTTTTTTTTTTTAATTACTTAACATTCATTCCCTGAGCATCATCACAACGTACTAAATGTGGTTTCCCATCTAGAATAAACTGCATAGTGGTGTAATCATGCATGTTATCATAAATAATATTCCATTTCTACTTTCATACACATGTATACGTATATATGTTTTTTACCCGATGTTTGACCCTCTGCCCTTTCCCAATCTCTTATTACACTATCTCTGCTATATACAGTTGTCTTCCATTCCTTTTTCCCCAACATTTTGTTGATCATAAGTAATCTAACTACTTTCAGGTAATTTCAAGAAGAGTAGTTTTGAACTGGTAATGATATTTCCTTGAAACTTAAAGCCTAGAAACAGGTTAGTATTCTGTTCAAACAGTAGGTACATGCACCTATCAACAGCTCAAGACAGGACAAAAATCCTTTAAAACCAGAAAACAAAGCTTAGGAGAAAAGCAGCAATAATTCAGTCAAGTCACAGAATGTTGTTTCATCGGTTCAGTCTCATGTGCTTAATCTTTCTTCTGTTAAGGTTCGATCTTCCAGATTGAATTCTGGGATATGATATTCATCTCCAAACATTGTCCCTACAATCAAGTTGCCCATTTTCTTAGTTTTTGAGCTCTTATTTCTGTGTGTCTGCATTTAATTTTACTGACATAGCACTCCCTTAAGAACTTCTTGGAGATCTGGTCTGGTGCTGGTAAATTCTTTCAGGTTTTGTTTATCTGGGAAAGTTCGTGTCTTTTCTTCCCAAATGAATGATAGTCTTGCTGGGTACAGAATTCTTGGTTGAAATTGCTTTTCCCTTAATACTTTGAATATATTTTCCCATTCTCTCCTTGCTCGCATTGTTTCTGATGAGAGGTCTGCCGTTAGTCTGATGGGATACCCTTTGTAGGTAACTTGCCTTTTTTCTCTAGCCAGTCTTAGTATCTTGTCTTTGTCTGTGGTTTTGGTCAATCTGGCTATGATGTGTCTTGGAGAAGATCTTCTTGGGTTGATTCTATTTGGGGTCCTCTGTATTTCTTGGGACTGAATCTTTGAGTGCCTCTCCAGGTTTGGAAAGTTTTCTTGCAGGATTTCATGGAATAGATTATCAATGCCCTTATGAGTCTCTTCACCCTCTGGGATGCTTATTATCCGGATGTTTGGACATTTAATTGTATCTAGTACTTCTCGCATATTATTCTCAAATTTTGGGGCCATTTTCTCAGTTTTCATGGTGGATTTTTCTAGGCCAGCCATTTTCTCTTCTACATTAGAGATTCTATTTTCTGTATGATCTAGTCTGCTTTTAATACTTTCAAGGGAGATTTTGACTTCTTGTATAATAGCCTTCATCTCTAGCAGTTCCATCTGATTCTTTTGTAAAATGTGAAATTCCTCTTTTAGATCTTGCATGAATTTCCTCACCTCCTGGAACTCTTCAACTCCTTTCTCCTTCCTCTTCAGCAGTTCCTTGTCTCTCTTCTCTTCCATCTCTGTTAGCTTGGCCATTATGAATGTTCTGAATTCTTTATCAGACATTTCCATGATTTTCATTGAACTGTGTGTGGATGAAGAGGAGCTATCCGTTTCCCTGTGGGAGAAGTATTTTCCTGCTTCCCCATATTTCTTGTGGTCCTGCAGCGATTTCTAGTCATCTGGTGGATGGTCGGTTTCTTCCCGAACTTGGAGGTTCAGTCACGCGGGTTTTGTATGCTGGAGGCCCAGTTAGCAGTGGAACATCTTCCTTTCTCCCAAAATGGCTAGATGCTGACTGTCTCTTGAAGAAGGGCTGTTCATGTGGGTTTTTTATGCTGGAGGCCCAGTTAGCAGTGGAACATCTTCCTTTCTCCCAAAATGGCTACATTGCAGGAGCCATGGAGCTGACTTGAAGAAGGGCTGTTCTGGCCATTTTTTCTTTACCATTGTTATTTTCTGCCAATTAAACTAATTACAGTCTTATTAGTATTACCAGAACATCACTATCACCACTAATCTTGCTAGTAAAGCTCTTTTAAAAGTACCTAAGTCCTATAGGCTATGTCATTGGTAATAGTAAAAAGAAGAGGGAGCTGTTCTAAACACAGGCGCCAATGTGGCCAATGTGCGGAAGACACACTTTCCTGTATAGGAGTCAATGTGGCTTCTGAAAGCCAAGAGAGGAAGTAATAATTCAAGGACAGGAAGTGAAGAGCTTCTGTTTCCTCAGTGTTCAGGAGAAGGCCTGATATAACACAATTGCACGGGAGAACACCAGGCCGTCAGACAAAGAGTACACACCGGGTGTCCATGTGCAGATAACTCGGGGCCCACACACCTCCTGCCGTTGGGAACACAGTAGTTTTGGTCTTGGCATAACTTGGGCATGAGATAAAAGACTGAGAGTAGTGTCTTAATTGTCCAGTGGCTGGTTGAGAAATGCACTTGACTATAGATGACCTGATGCACACATATTTCCTAATTGTTTACCTTAGCAAGCATCTTTTTCATAATCCAAAATCCATGGCAGGTACAATGGACTGAATATTTGTATTCTCTCCAAAATAATATGTTGAAATACTAATCCCCAGTGTGATGATATTTAGGAGGTGAGGCCTTTGGGGGGTAATTTATTCATGACAGAGGAGCCCTTGTGAATGGGATTAGTACCTTTGTAAAAGTAGCCCCAGAGAGCTCCCTCCCTTTTAGATGATAGTCTGTGACCCAGGAAGGGGAATATCACCAGACACTACATCTAATGGCACCTTGATTTTAGACTTTCTAGATCCAGAACCATAAAAATAAATATTCATCGGGGGTTGGTCTTGTTGTACAGTGGTTAAGTCCTATGCACATGGCTGACCACATTTCAAGCCCCAGCTGTTATAGGCTGAAAAATATACTCTGTGTGTGTGTGTGTGTGTGTGTGTGTGTGTGTGTGTATGTGTGTGTACATGCACACCTTAGATCCTGATGGAATGGAGAAGTGGAGGAAAAAAAGGTTTGCAGTGTGACCACACCCCATTTGGTGATGCTTTCTCTTTTTCTCTCTGGCAAGCTCATATGCTCTCTGGCAATAAAAAAATAAAAAACATAAACCCTTGTTGTTTAAGCTATCCATTTTGTGGTATTCTGTTACAGCAATCCAAATGAACTAAGACAGCACGGTTCAGTTTCTCTCACCTCTCAATTACTGAAGTTTCAAGTTCAACTACTGTATGAGCAAAGTTATTCTTATAGATGCTTAGTGCAGCTGGATATGTCAAAAAATTGAAACAAGAAGAGAAAGAAAAATACCTGGCAATATGGCTGGGAGAGAAGAGCTTACTTTGGCAAAGGGAAGGAGGGTTGGGTGGGTGGGAAATTTTTGCCAGTAGGAGGTTGCTGCATGAGAACGTGCCAGAAGAGAGTGTGTGTGGGGCTGGTGGAGTAGATGACAGGGACTAAGAAAAGAAAGTAGAAGGGCGGCATTATTGCTTCCACTGGGCATGTACCTCCATAGCACATGGACCTGGAAGGCTGTAACCTTTAAGTTGTCCCAGTTTAATTCAGTGTGCCCTGTGTAGGCTGATCTGTTTCTGAGCCTTCCTGTCCTGGCCTGATATAGACTTGCCTCTGTCATATTGAAAGGAAGAAGAGAAAAAAATACAAAGGAGAAAAAATATATCAGATGGAAGCTCAAAGGTTAAGGGCAGTGAACAAGGATATAGGGACTTTTTTGGGACAGGGCTGTAGCAGTTCAGTACAGAAATGTGAACTTTGGCATGTGGTGACCAAAGAGTTAGTGTTTTGTAAGCTGGTAGCAGGGGCTTCAGATGCTACTAGGAATGCATCTACAATAGAAAGTGAGGCATATGGGAATGATGGAAACTTGGTTCAGGGCTTCAGTTGTAGAACCATGAGAATTGCCAGCTCAGATCCAAGGAGCAGGCTGGATGTACTCAGGGAGGTCTCTGAACATGAACTGGGAACCTTCTCATGTGGAATTGCCTCACAAAGTATCACATTACCGCTGTGCCACCGTTTGGCCCCCAAAGATGATATCTTAATGACAAACAAACATATGAATTATTATTCAATATCATCTTGCTTATACACATTAATATATTTGTTACAGTTTTCCCCCCTACTAATCTGCCTATTACCATTTTATTTCAACAGACCCAAACCTTCAGAAGGGGGAAGAAATTACATTTTGTCCCTACATAATCTCTTTTGATCTTTCAAACAAATTTCCTCCCATGACTCTAGAGGTAGAGTGCTTAATTTCAGGAGAGGCTTATATAATCTATTTTTAAGAAAGGTTGGTATGATGTGAGAGTACAAGTTAAATTTCATGTAAGAAATACAGGTTGAGCATCTTTAATCTGAAAATTAAAAATCCAAAATGCTCCAAAATTTGAAACTTTTTGAGCACTGACAGGATGCCACAGCGGAAAATTCTACAACTGACTTCTTGTGTCGGGGCACGGTCAAAATGCTACAATAAAAAAAATATGATATGAAATCATCTTGAAGCTATGAGTATCAAGTGTATATAAAACATACATCAATTTTGCTTATATTTGGGCTCCATTCTCAAAATATCTCACCAGGTATATGCAGATATTCTGACATTTAAAAAGATAAAAAATCCCAAAAACAAAACTGTGGCACATATACTCTATGGAATACTATTCAGCCATAAAAAACAACAAAACCCTGGCTTTTGACAGAAAGTGGAAGAATATGGAAGATTTTCTGCTGAGTGAAGCAAGCCAGGCTATGAAGGAGAGACATTGTATGTCCCCACTTAATATATACCGAGTGTCTGCACTATATGACTGAAACTGATTGCCTAAAGGATATAGAAACACAGTAAATGAATGTAAATATCAGGCATAGTGTGTGTGAAAGAGTAGGGTCTGAGGAAGGACATTTAGAAGAAAAATAGGGAGGCAAAGCATCAATGTGGTATTATCTGTTGAAGATATTTTATAGTTTCATCAACTGGACTAGGGAGAAATGTTCACCTGTTAAAATATTCACTTTGTAAGCTAAATAATGTGATTGAATATATAAAATAAAATAAGAAAAATGTAAAAAAAAAAAAAAACTACGAAAAAAATCCCCAAACCCAAAAAACTTCCACTCCCAAGAATTTTGGATAAGGGATAATCACCTTAATTGGAAAAATAGTGGTCTGAGGGATTCAAGGAACAAAAATTTCATCTGTTGGCCTCAAGAATTGTGCTTTTGAAGTGGACCTGGCTTATTTGCAGAACGATAAAGTTGCATTTAGAAAGTTCAAGCAATTTACTGAGAATGTTCAGGGCAAAAGGTGCCTCCCTAACTCTCATGGAAGGAGTTAACTTGTGACAAAATGTGCCCCATGGTAGATTAGGCCTTTACTGAAGCTCAAGCTCAATACTGATGAGTATTTACTGCATCTGTTCTGTGTTGATTTTACTGAAAAACTCAGCAATTAAGCTTGGATTATGCCTATGTTAGCCGCTAATAGGTCTGACAAATCCAGAAGATGATGGAAATCATGACCAGAGAGGTGTAGACAAATGCCTTGAAAGAAGTGGTCAATAAGCTGATGACAGGCAGCACTAGCAAGACACAGGAAGGCTTGCCAGTCTAGATCTTCCCTCTGTGCTACCTTTGTTAGAAAAGTAAAAGTGTTGAAGAAGTCCAAGTTTGAACTGGGAAAACTCAGGGAGCTTCATGGTAAAAGTAGTATTTCTGAAAAAGCTACTGGGGATGAGATAGGAATGAAAGCTGAATGAACAGAATAGAAATCACCAGTCCAAGAACCTGTTTCAAATTCAGATTTTTTTTTTTTTAATTACTAGAGGGAACTTTATAAAGAGATGGGCAGAGAGATGGAGGGAAGGAGAGAGGGCGAAGGCATCCCACAATGGGATGTGGTCAGGCAACAATCCTTTCTTCTCCATTTCTCCATCCTGCTGGGATTTTGGGCATGCACACAATTCAGACTTTCGATGGTGACAAAGAGTCTTATTTGTTGGCAGACAGGAGGAAGAACTGGAGAGGGGCCCCTACAAGCTAAAGATAATAAACATCTGACAGCCAGAAAGAAAACAGGAACCTTAGCAGGCTTGGAAGTGAATTTCCTTCCCACCCGCAAGCTTCCAGATAAGAGCACAGGGCAGATTGACAACTTGATTTTGTCCTTTTGAGGCCCAGAACAAGGTGTTAGTTGGCCACTGGACTTTTGACCTACAGGACTGTGAGATAACAAATCTATATTGTTTTAAACTCCTAATTTTGTGGTAATTTGTTATGGCAGTAACTGGCACCTAGCATACTATGTAAGCATTACAATTATGAGCACCATTACCACTTCAGTTTGCCCCAAGCATAGACTCCTAGTCAATAAGAATGGGAGGGAATCAAAAGAAAGACCGGGTATGCAGGAAGTCTCTCTGGGAAAACACCTCTTAATTACGTGGCTTGGCTTCCTGAAGTTCAGTCACACCCTCCATGCAGACGGTGGTTTTACAGAACTCAACATGGATAGTTCTTCAGCATCAATCCCCATTTTCTAAGACTATATTGGTATGCCCTCCTACCTTCTCTGATGGCCCCAAAGGGCCCCCAAAAAGTCTGCAGACTTTTTTTTTTTTAACTTTTAGGATTTTACTGTTGATTACTCTGGAGAATGAAAATTTAAAACAAATGGCAAACATGTGGAGATGACTAAGTTTAGAACACCTCACAATTTTCTTATGAGCATTGCCTTACTTTGTATTCTGTCCTCCTTACATGGTAACTGAAAGGCCATTTGGATTGGACCCTTTTCTCTCTTTTAGAGACAGAATAAGCTGATTCTCTTTTCTTCTAAGAAAGCCCTCAGAGACTCTCCAAACAGTACATTCCCTTCATCCATGTAGTGATTCATATTTCTGAGGAACTCTGAAATTCACATTTCTAAGAAACCCTCACCCCTAAAATAGAGGTGACCCCATTTTACTGTGCCCTACCATAACAGAAACCATCATTCTTGGACACATTTTCACATGTTCACAGTTAGATCTCAATTGTCCTGCTCTTCAGGTCGTTGATATGGATCAATTTTAATTTTAACTCACTAAAATGGTGGATTGGTGTGCTGGCTCACACCTGCAGTTTCACTCTAAAAGTTCATTTCCTTTAAGTCTCATTCTCTATTAAAATAAAGTAATCCAGGGCCGGGAGGTGGTGTGGTGGTTAAGGCATTATACTCCCACATGGCTGACCATGGTTCGAGTCCCAGACCTGGCAGCTTGCTTTCTCACTATTCTTCTCTTTCTGTCTCTCTCTGGTCAAAATGAAGAAAAATAATAAACAAATAAAATTATATAAATAACCCTTTTTAAAAAAGTAATTCATAGGATGAGGTGTTAGCATAAGTTTTACCTAGTGTGAATGTGAGGCATAGAAAGAATGGGAAAGAGAGAAGGAAGGATAGTGGACATTTGAAAGTAAAAATATATTCCATCTAGAGGTAAGAGCATGCATTCATTCCCTGGAGTCTAAGCCACCATAATTACTTTCTTAGGCATTCAGTTACCTTCTTGAGCTTGAGAGCAATTAGTAGTCCTATATGAAGAGATACTTCCCCAGGCCTGGAGTTGAGCAATCTGGGGTTGAACAAATATATCTGACAGACTCCTAGGACTTTAGCACATTGGCAACCATTCTTGTGACTTCTTGTAAGAATGCAAAAATATACTAAATATTACAACACAGATTATACTGCCCATGTTTCCATTGTCTTCTAGAGTGATCCACTAAAATGAGTTCCTGTTTTGGGACGAGCAGTTGGCGTAATGGCTATGTCGTTGGAGTCCCATGTAGTTGACCGTGGTTCAAGTCCTGGACCTGGTGGCTTGAACTCACACCAGGTGCGTGCGCGTGCATGCCCAAGATCCCGAGAGGAGAATGGAAGAGAAGGGATTGTGGCGTGGCCATCTCCCCTGGGGGGGGGGGGTTAATTTCTCGCTTTCTATCTCTCTGTCTCTCTCTTTGTCTTTTGGGCAAATGCATGTGCCCTATAGCAAAAACCTCTCAAAAAAATGAGTTTCTGTTTTATATTTTTCAAGACAGCTTTATTTATTTTGAGCTGATCCAGAGGACACATCATGATTTTTAACTTTTTTAAGTTCTAATTTCAACTTAAACTTTCTGATACTTAGGAGTTTTAGCTTCTGAAATTATTATCCACTGTGAAAACTTTATGGAGGAAATCTTTAAGTTTATGGAAGGATTATTAGCCAAATTTCACCAGAGAAATAGAACTGATAGGATACCTCTATTTATATTTATTTATTTATCTATCATCAATCTATCTATCCATATCTATCTGTCATCTATCTATCTATCTATCTATCTATCATCTATCTATCTATCTATCTATCTATCTATCTATCTATCATCTATGTATCAGCAAGATACTTATAAGGTATTGGCTCATGCAACTACGGAGGCTGCATGGTTTCACAATTTGCTGTCTGCAAGCTGGAGACGCGTGAGCACAAGCTAATGGTGTAGTGCCCAGGTCAGGAGACTGATGTCCCAACTCAAGCAATCAAGAAGGCAGAAGATGAATGCAAACTTTTCCTGCTTTTTTGATTCTATTTAGGGCTTCAGTGGATTGAATGATGTCCACCCACATCAGTCCATCAATTCCAGTGCTAATCCTGTCAGAAACATCTTCACAGACACACACAGAAGTAATGTTTAATCAGATATTTGGGCATTCTATGGCTCAGACAAAATGACACATAAAATTAACCATCACAAGAGAAAGAAGAGCTGAAAAAAGTGAATCAATCTAATATATTCATGTAAGGGAACACTTGATAAGAAGATGTCAATTCTCCATAAGTTATTAATTCAATGCAGTTCAAATAAAAATCTCAACCTGATTGTATGAAACTTAACAAATGGATGATGAAAACTTTAGAACCTAGAACCCGGCTCATGGTCTGGTGGTTGAAAGAGCTGGATCCTACATGGGTGACGATGGTTCCAATCCCAGCCCTGGTGACTTGAAACACTCTGGGCATTGTGCCCAAAGTCCTAATTAAATAGGGTAATGGAGTAAAAGGGATTATGGCATGACCACGCTCCACTGGGTGAGGGGTACTTTCTCCCTCTTCCTCATGCTCTTTCTCTCTCTGATGAGTGCACATGCTCTCTGGTACTAAAATGAAAACCTAAAACTAAACAAAACCAAAAAACTTTTAAATCAGCCAATTCTAAAGAAGCAGCAGGAGGTGGGAATTTCCCCTTAGATATGAAGATTTATTAAAAGCTTTATAAATAAAATAATGTGCTATTGGGCCAGCTCGTGGTGTGGTGGTTAAGGTGGCTGGATCCCACATGGAGAACTACACCATTTAAGTCCTGGATCTGGCTTGAGCTTGAGAGCTTGAAAAACATACTGGGTGAATGTGTGTGTCCAAAATCTTGAGAGGAAAATGGAAGAGAAGGGATTATGATATGTTCTGACCCGGGGGACAGTCGAACAGGTTTCCTGAGGGAAGGAGTGAGAGACACGAACGACGCAGTGTTACAACTCTTCAGGTTCGTCCGTTTATTGTGGGCAGCACGGAGACGACACAGTGTTACAACTTTTCAGGGTCGTCCGGAGACGATGCAGTGTCACAACTCTTCAGGGTCTTCCGGAGATGATGCAGTGTCACAACTCTTCAGGGTCTTCAGGGTCGTCTGGTGATTGTGGGCCAGGGATCATGGTTATATACATGTTGGTGGGTGGTGATTGGTTGTCCTATATGCTAATGAAGGATTGTAGAAGGTGGGTTATGATTGGTTGCTTTTGTGGACCAATCATGAGGTGCCAGATATGCAAATCTGAGGGATTCTAAGCTCATCGATTTTTTATAGGAAGTGGCCAATCAGAGCATGGTTTTGAAGGTGAGGTTTTTTTTTTTTTTTTTTTGAGAGGTTTTTGCTATAGGGCGCGTGTGCTTGCCAGACAGACAGAGAGAGACATAGAGACAGAAAGCGAGAAATCACCCCCCAAGGGGGATGGTTATGCCGCAATCCCTTCTCCTCCCTTCTCCTCTCGGGATCTTGGGCACGCACGCACACGTGCCCGGCGTGAGTTTTAAGCCACCGGGTCCGGGACGCGAACCGCAGTCGACTACGTGGGAGTCCAGCGACATAGCCATTACGCTAACTGCTGGTTCCCGAAGGTGAGGTTTTTGAAGGGGAGCCAATCATGGCCTTTGGCATTGTGTAACTGTTTGCCTTCTGAGAAACTGAAACCTAAGGGCAATATTCGCTGGTGCGCAGACTCCCACAATGGTATGGATAGATAAATAAATAAATATTTAAGAAAAAACCCAAGAGTTTGAGCTGGGAGCAATCCTTTTCAAGGGCTAGAACTGAAGATTTTCTGCTCAGATTTCACCCTCCAAACCCCAATCTGGAGTGGTAGGGCATCCTCCGTATTTTTCTGTCTCTCTCTCTCTCTTTAATTTTTTAAAATTATTTTTTATTTTTAAGATAAAGTATTTTCTTGGCCCTCTGATCCTTCTTTATCTTGCTAATTCTCACCTTTACCCCCTCCCATTTAGGAGAGGCCAAGAACAGGCCCTTTGAGAAACCATCTGCATTTGAGCTGGGAGCCTAGTGTGTCCTGTGGTTTTTTCATTTTTTGTTTTAAATTTTTTTCTTTCCTTTCTTTCCTCTCCTCTCCTCTCCTCTCCTCTCCTCTCCTCTCCTCTCCTCTCCTCTTCTCTTTCCTTCCCTTCTCTTTTCTTTTCTTTTTTTTTTCTTTTCTTTTCTTTTCTTTTCTTTTCTTTTCTTTTCTTCTTTTTTTTCCTTTTCCTTTTCCTTTTCCTTTTCCTTTTCCTTTTCCTTTTCCCTTTATCACTTTGCTGCTCAGCCTCCACACACTGAGTGTCTAGACAGGTCTAAGTGCACAGTAGCCAAATGTATGATTACTATTAGGGTCAGAATAATCCTCAGATCCCATTGAATTTGCTGCACAAAGGGAGAAAAATGGTACTGCAGAGAGATTGCATATCACCTCCTCCTGCATGCCTCTGAATGCTCAGGTAGAACTTCAAGAAATTAGGAAGAAATGTATAATCTATCAGATGACTAGAAATCACCACAGAGGCACAAGAAATACGAGAAACCAAGAAAATATCTCTCCTCCAAGGGAAAAGAACAACTCCTCATCATCCACAGACAGTACAATGGAACTTGTGGAAATGTCCAGTAAAGGATTTAGAATATTCATAGTGACAAAGCTAACAAAGATGCAAGAGATGAGAGACAATGAACTCTAGAAGATGCAGGAGAAAAGATACAATGAATTATAGGAGGTGAGGAAGTTCTTGCATTATCTGAAAAAGGAAATACAAACCATAAAAAAATAACCAAAATGGAACTATTATAGATGAAGTGTGTAATACAAGAAATCAAAACCTCCCTTGAAGGTATTAAAAGCAGATTAGATCATGCAGAAGATCAAATTTCAGAGGTAGAAGACAGACTCTCTGGCCTAGAAAAATTCACTGCAAAGAAAGAAAGTAACCCCCAAAAATGAGATTAATATATGAGAAGTACTGGATACTGTTAAACATCCAAATATCCAGATAATCAAAATCCCAGAAGGTGAAGAAACTAATCAGGGCATTGATAATCTATTCCATGAAATCTTGGAAGAAAACTTTCCAAACTAGAGAGGCATTTAAATATTCAGACCCAAGAAATCTAAAGGTCCCCAAACAGAATCAACCCAAGAAGATCTTTTTCAAGGCACATCATAGCCAGATTGACCAAAACAACAGACAAAGACAAGATACTAAAATTGGCAAGAGAGAAATGTCAGGTTACTTACAAAGGATAGCCCATCAGGCAATAGTGGACCTCTCATCAGAAACGATGTGAGCAAGGAAAGAATGGGAAAATATATTAGAAGTGTTAAATGAAAAACAATCTTGACCAAGAATTCTTTACCCAGCAAGATTATCTTTCATATGGGAAAATAAGATAAAAAGCGTTTTTGGATAAACAAAACCTGAAAGAATTTACCAATACCACACCAGCTCTCCAAGAAGTTCTGAACAGAGTGCTATTCCAGGAAAACTAAAGACAGACACACAGAAATAAGAGTCCAAAAAACTACTAAGAGTATGGCCAACTTAATGCCAAGTCCAGAATTGAATGTGAGCTTCCAGAATTTAAATGGAAAGATCGGACCACAACAGAAGAGAGAGTAATTACATGTGCTTGAACTGGTAAAATAGAATGTTATGACTTTTGACTAAAACATTACTGATTTTCTTCTATGCTTTATTTTCCAGATTTAAGGATTTTTGTCTTCTCTTGAGGTGTTTATAGGTTCATCTACCTACTATTTGAACACGATTCTAACCTGTTTCCTGGCTTTAAGTCTTAAGCAAAGTACTCTTTACATTTTTTGATTTTGATTTCTTAAAGCTAAAACTGCTTTTCTTGAAATGAAAAAAAAATATAAAAAGTAAGTATTTAATGACTGCAGTAAGCTTATATAACCTCAGCTAGGTGCTACTTTATAGTATGTTCATTCTACTCACTGAGTTTTATGCTAAAGTCAGATGTGTTCACAGATACGTATATATCAGCTGAACTTGCTATTGAAAGTATTTAGATTAATTAAGATATTTTGTGAATCAATAAAATGTGGTGGGAAAAAAAGGGCATGGAAAGCAACTGTAGATACCAGAGACAGTGTGGGAGGAGAGTGGGACATGGCACAGGGTGAGAAGTAGGGAATCAAGGGGAAAAGAAAAAGAAAAGAAAAAGAAAAAATATATAAGAAACAAGAAATGGAAAATTATTTGTTGACAATAACATGTATGGTAATATTCTTGATTAAGAATATTCTTAATCAAAGAATTAAGTATGCTGTGATGATGTACAGTGAATGAATGTAAAATAAATAAATTTAGAAGAGAAAAAGAAAAAAAATATTTTCTCCCTGTGATATTTTTTCTCTTTTCTTTTTAAAATAATGTCCTCTGGGGGCTGGCGGGTGGCATGGTGGTTAAGGGTGCTGGACTCCCACATGGTCGACCATGGTTTGAGTCCTGCACCTTGCGGCTTGCTTTCTCACTTTCCCTTTTTCTCTCTTTCTCACTCTGTCCCTTTCTGGTCAAATTTAAATAAATAAATAAATAAATAAATAAATAAATAAATAAATAAAGTTTAAAATAATATCCTCTGAAAAACAGTGATCTTAAATTTTCATAAAGTCTGACTTATTATTTTTTACAATAATTTGTGTCTTTTGCCTCTCCCCAAGATCAAGATGAAGTTCTCCAGTATTTTCTTCAAGATTTTTTTGTCCTTTTAGGTTCAGGTCTGATATTTATTTCAAATGAAAGGTGTGAAGCGGACATTTTGGGCTAGCCTGTTAGTAGTGTTGTATACTTCATGTACGTGACAGCAGGCGACATGGGGGGGGGGGGGGGAATGGCACCTCATCTTTCTGATGAAACAATGACATTCTCCTGTGTGACCAGGAAGCATCTTATGTGGTATTTCTATAGCACCATTTGAATGTCTAGTTCTCCATCCCCCATTCACCTAATGCTTTTAACCTCCATGAATCTATAGCCGATCAATTCATTTTTTAAAAACAAATTTCAAATAGGGACTGTGAAGTGATGGGCTTTAAATGAATTACATATTCTGTCTGTATTTCTTAGCTGTCATTCTGTGGGCCAGTTGGCATTCCTGAAATAATATTTCATTCTGGAAAGAGAAAATCAGTGCTTATTTTTTCTCTTTGCTAATTTTCAAAATAAGGATTTGGCTTGGGACCAGCAGTTAGCGTAATGGCTATGTCACTGGACTCTCATGTAGTTGACCACAGTTTGAGTCCCGGACCCAGTGGCTTAAAACTCACACCGGGCGCGTGTGTGTGCGTGCAGAAGATCCTGAGAGGAGAAAGGATTGCGGCATGGCCATCCCTCCCTGGGGGGTGATTTCTTGCTTTCTGTCTCTCTGTCTCTCTCTCTGTCTTTCTGGCAAGAGCATGCGCCCTATAGCAAAAACACCTCCCCCCCACCCCCCCACCCCCAACCCCCCCAAAAAAGAATTTGGCTTACTAGCTTCTTTAGATGGTGAAAAATTAGTCTCCCCCACCTCTGGCTTTATCTTTGCTCAGTATTACAGACTTTTGGATCATTCAACTGTACTCATTCTTTTGATGCTTATATTATCACAATTAGGCTAGTAAAATCTCCTTCAACTGAATCCTGTGTCCTTTCATTAACACTCTATTTTTCTTTAAAAATGTTCTTGTTTTTGGGAACCAGCAGTTAGCGTAATGGCTATGTCGCTGGACTCCCACGTAGTCGACCGCGGTTTGTGTCCCGGACCCGGTGGCTTAAAACTCACTCCGGGCACGTGTGCGTGCGTGCCCAAGATCCCGAGAGGAGAAGGGAGGAGAAGGGATTGCGGCGTGACCATCCCCCCTGGGGGGTGATTTCTCGCTTTCTGTCTCTATGTCTCTCTCTGTCTGTCTGGCGAGCGCACGCGCCCTAAAGCAAAAAACCTCTCAAAAAAAAAATGTTCTTGTTTTTGAGTATTATAAAAACATCTCAGGTTCACCTTGTATCCTTACTGTCTTAGCTCTGGAATCAGCTCTTTCTCCAAGGGGCCCTGTTTGTTTTTGTGGAGAACAGTCTTAGAGACCAAAATCAGGATATAAGTAGTTTTTATTTTCTTGTCATCCTTTTTTAATCTTTAGTTTTTTTTTTCTTTTCTTTTTTTTGGAGAGGTTTTTGCTATAGGGAGCGTGCGTTCGCCAGAAAGACAGAGACAGAGAGACAGAAAGTGAGAAATCACCCCCCAGGGGGGATGGCCACGCCGCAATCCCTTCTCCTCCATTCTCCTCTCGGGATCTTGGGCACACATACACACGCGCCTGGCGTGAGTTTAAGCCACCGGGTCCGGGACTTGAACCACAGTCGACCATGTGGGAGTCCAGCGACATAGCCATTACACTATCTGCTAGTCCCTAATCTTTAGTTTTTTGACATATGGCACTTGTGCTCACCAGAGAGACAGGGATAGAGAGAGGGGAAGTGAGAAATCATCCTCTGGAGTGATGGTCACAGGGCAATCCCTTCTTTGTCGTTCTCCTCTCTGGATTTTGCGCAGGTACACATACGCCTTGTATGAGTTTCAAGCTGCTGGGTCTGAGTCTTGAATTGAGCAGTTGGCGATGTGGGAGTCCAGCATCTTAATCACCATGCCACTTGCTGGCCCTATTTTCCTGTCATCTTATGGACATATTTTTTAAAAAAGTAAAAGTACTTTATTGGGCATTTTTTTTTTTTTTTTTTTTTTTTGTTTTAGGAGGGATGTGGTTATGGCTACTCAGTGCACCCTATTGTTAGAAATGAAAATTTCTTTGCTGAGTATCAGTGTCAGACATTTTACTTCAGAGTTAAACCATTTAATTCTCACCTCAATGAAATTTGGTAGGACTCTCGTTATTATCTCTACTTTAAAGATGACAAAGAGGAGTCTGAATGACGAAGTAACTTGCCCCAAGTCAGAAGCTAGCAAATGGTAGGGGGGCACTGGAGCGGGACAGGTAGACATCCAACTTACTGCCACTCCTCCACGATGCTGTTCAGTTGCTCAGAAGCACCACTCACAGGAGACTCAGCAGGAAGCAGCGCATGCGACATCAGTTGTCTGGCGAGGGCTTTTTTCTGAGGAGCAAGGCTTATGAAATATACGGAAACAAGGTTAGAAGAAACAGATGAAAAGATTTATTTGTAGAATTAGAAAATAGTCTCAAATTGGGGCTAGCAAGTGGCGTGGTGGTTAAGGATATTGGACTCCCACATGGCTGACCACGGTTTGAGTCCCAGACCTGGTGACTTGCTTTCTCACTTTCTCCCTCTCTGTCCCTCTGTCCCTCTCTGGTCAAATTAAAATAAATAAATAAATAAATAAATAAACAAACAAACAAAGTTGAATAAAATAATTCTTTAAAAAAGGAAGAAAATAGTCTCAAATGGTCCTTCTTCTATCTTTCATATTGTCAACAGAGTTAATCCTTTGTTATACGATTCTTCGACTAATCCTCTTCTGACCACCCTCAAAATTGAACCCACATGGGGTCAATAGGTAGCATAGTGGTTAAGGTGCTGGATTCCCACATGGCTGACTGTAGTTCAAGTCCTGGACCTGGTGGTTTGAAAATCACACTCAGCATGTGTGCGTGCCCAAAATTCCAGAAGAATAGAGAAGGGATTGTGGCATTCCCATCCCCCCGGGGGGGGGGGTGATTTCTCACTTTCTCTTTCACTGTCTTCTTTCTGGCAATCACATATGCCCTGTGGCAAAAACATTAAAAAAATTTTTTTGAACCCACCAATGGCAGAATATACATATATCACAAGATATATATATCTGTACATCATAAGACATGTATGTATATATATCACAAGGTTATATATAGCATCAATATTAGTAATTACATAATAGTATAATGACCCCAACTATTCAACCCAAGAACTAGAATATTACCAAAATTTTGTATCTGCCAGCCTGTCCTTTCACTATCTCAATTCCCAGCATCTCACCTCCCGGCCCACCTAGGGTGGTTGTCATCCTATTGCTTTTTAAGTAAAAATATGGTTTTGGCATTTATGTATGTCGTAGAACCATATTGTTCACTTTTACTTGTTTTGAGCATGATATGAATTATATGTAGTCTTCTATTTTTTGCCTTTCTTTCCTCGATATTATGTTTCTATTATTTATCCACATTATATGTAGCAGTAGTTCATTTTTTTCTGCAATATCATGTTGCATTGCATAGGTATACCACAATTTATTTATCCATTTCCATGTTGGTGGCCACCTGGTTGTTTCTATTATTTTGCTATTGCAGAAATTGCTAATGGCCTTGCATATGTTTCCTGTACACAAATGCCAAGTACAAATGTATTTGGGAATATGTAGTTAAGAATGGGATTACTGGCTGGAGGTATATGAATGTTTAACTCTGCAAGATAGTGCCGAACAATTGTTCGAAGTGGCTGTTCCCAGTTCATTCTCTATCAGCTGTTGCTCTATATGATCTCAAATTTATTTCTATAAATCTTAATGAAGTTAGTATATTTTTATGGGCCCTATCTATCCTCTTCTGTGAAAGGCTTATTCCTTGTAATTTATTTGGTCCTTTTCTGCTTCTATCTGATGCAAATTAATTGGCCTGGTGGTTAAAATATAATCAGTCCTCAAACATTTGGTATTTAGTTCCCAGTACCTTGTTATTATAAGTAAAACTGACATGCTAATCTTTTCAGTATATCCAATATTCTTTTTTTATTCTTATTTTTTGAGAGATTTTTTACTATAGGCCGTATATCCGCACTCGCTGGAGAGGCAGAGAGACAGAAAGCAAGAAGTCACCCCCAAGGAAATGGTGACAGCATCCCATTTTCTCCATTCTCCTCTTGGGATTTTGGGCATGCATGCAATGTACCCAGTGGGAGTTCAAGCTGCCAGTTCTGGGACTCAAATCACGGGTGACCATGTGGTATGGGAGTTCAGTGCCTTAACCATTACACTGCGTGCTGCCCCCTCCAAGATTATTTCTCTCAAATCAAAGTGAAGTAGGCTAGGGTGGCAGATATGCTCACTTTGGAAAAGGATTTAGTACACAACGATAAATTGCCTTCTGAAATAGTACCAATATGCACAGAGGAGTGTTTTATTTTTGTCTTGTTGTTTGTTACAGGGTGTGTGCACTCACCAGAGAGACGTAGAGAGAGGGAAAGTGAGAAAGCACCCCCATGGGGGATGTCTGTGGCACAAAACCCTCTCTTCCATTCTCTTGGGATTTTGGGCACACAGGCACACTTTCCCAGTGTGTCTTTCAAGTTGCTGGATCTGGGTCTCAAACCACACAACTGGGTACCCAACTGCTTTAACCACTGGCTGACCCAGGAATTTTTCTTTTAAATCTGTGGAAAACCTGGGGCCAGGTGCAGGCTGGTACAACAGTACCTCTGCTGGACTTCTGTGGGATGCAAACCCAGGACTTCCCTGTGCATACTGGGTGCCTGTTTGTGCCCATGATCCAGGCTGGTAGAATTGAGGACAGGCTGTGATATGAAGACCCTGTTGGGAATGCTGTCTGTTTCTCTGTCTGTTCCTCTCTTATGGAATGAATGTATAAATAAACTTTAACTAAAAAAACCTGTGAAAAATGAGCAACTTCATGGCCTTTGACATGATTGCTGTAAGAGGGAAAGCTTGAAGACATAGAGAGTTCCTGGGAAAAGCTGGGAGGTGATGAGGCCATGGTCTGCACAGCTCTTCTGATAAATGTGGGGAGTATGCATGAGTTGGTGGTGAGCGTGCAGGCATATCAGGTAGGGTCCAACTAACAGAGCAGATACATATGAAGGCATTTGGCCTTTTGCAATTGAGAGCCCTGGTGACATGGTCTCTGTAAGGCTGTTATATTTGTGCTTGTCTGAGGTTGGAGCTTGAACTCCATGAGGCAGGTAGTTAGGAATGGAAGATAGATGGAAAGGAGATCCTCAAGGCAGGCAGGACCTCACAGGCATGAGCTAAGCCCACAAGGACAGACTGGAACCTGTGTGGTTCTTTTGCTTCTGACCTTGATAGTTTGGGTGCCTGTGGAAGACTAGATCCTTCCTCAAGGACCTAAATATACATACATCTGGCTCAGGAGTGAATCTGAAGGAGGGAGGGAGAAGTTGGAGCAGTCGCAGTGAAACAACAGATTAATACCCAGCTGTGAGAGAGAAGGAAAGGATTTATAGCTTTGGGCATCTAATGGCATACATGCATTTTCTCATAGATTATCTTATTCAGGCCCCACAACAGTCCTGTGTACTCATGTCTAATTTATAGGTGAGCAAAATGTGATTCCAGAGGGACAGTGCCTTGCTCAAATCACTTAGGCAGGGGAAGATGGGGTTGGAACTGTTCATTTTTTCATTTATGTGATCAAGTACTCTAGGCCAGGTTTAGAGTTCTAAATAAAGTGAAATAAAATAATTCTTAAAAAAGAATCTGATAGATATATTACCCTTTAAATATGACAATAGTTTTTAAAGGGGAATCTAGACTTTAACTGTAGCTATTTTTTTTTTGCGATGTCAGTTATTTAATGGAAATGTATATGAAATAGTTAAGCTATTTTAGAAAATAAAAGGGGAATGCTAAAGTATATTATATTTATCTTTGACTTCTTTTGATTTAATTGATCAGAAATTTCTATTAGTAAAAATGAGAACATTAGATATATAATTTCTGCTCTATTTTTTTTTAAGAGAGATTTTTGCTATAGGGCACGTGTGTTTGCCAGAGAGACAGAGAGACAGAAAGCAAGAGATGGGGATGGCCACATTAAATCCCTTCTCCTCCATTCTCCTCTCAGGATTTTTTTTTTTTTTTTTGAGAGGTTTTTCGCTATAGGGCGCGCGCGCTCGCCAGACAGACAGAGAGAGACAGAGAGACAGAAAGCGAGAAATCACCCCCCAGGGGGGATGGTCACGCCGCAATCCCTTCTCCTCCATTCTCCTCTCGGGATCTTGGGCATGCACGCACACGCGCCTGGCGTGAGTTGTAAGCCACCGGGTCCGAGACGCGAACCGCGGTCGACTACGTGGGAGTCCAGCGACATAGCCATTACGCTAACTGCTGGTTCCCTCCTCTTGGGATTTTGAGCACACGTGCACACATGCCAGGTGTGAGTTTTAAGCTCCAGGTTTAGGACTTGAACCACAGTTGACTATGTGGGAGTCCAGCAACACAAGCATTATGCCATCTGCTGGTCCAATTTCTGCCCTTGAGGAGTGACTATGAAAATACTAAAAAGAGTATTCTAAAATCTAAGGTCAGTTTTTAGTTTCTTTAATGAGTAAGTGGTATGAAAAGGAAGGAAAGGGGATTGTGGCAGATTGGACTCTGTGGAAGCAGATGCCAAGACACAATTTGAGTGCAAGATGATCAACAAGGAGCCGCTCCTGTGAAGAAGGACGCCATGCATAGAGGGGAGCCTCTGTGATGGGAGCCTGGCAAAGCCCTGGCCACCTCAGAACGGATCTCTGGGACAAATGTCCATCACATTTTCTCTTAAAATAGGTAAAAAAGCTGTGCCTTTTTGCCCCTGCCTTCTCAGTTGCGAATGCATGTTGCTCGGGGAAGGGAGTGACCCAAGGTGAGACAGCTGATTTTGACCTTGGAGGAGCTGGGGGTGGGGAACTAGGGCTGTGCTCACACCTCACAGCTGGGTCTAGGTTCTCCTCGGAGGTTCTAGTGGTGCACCTCTGTGGCCACAGCAGGACCCAGTATAAATTAAGAAAGACTTAAAGGACATCGACCACGTACAGAGGGTCCTGTGTGGATCCTCTGATCCCAACAAATAACCATGATGGACACTTTTCAGACCACTGGGGGAATGTGAATACAGACTGGGTATCGAATGATAGTAAGGTATTACTAATTTTGTCGGGGCTTGAGGAAACATGCTGTTTGTATACACTCACACAACGACTCTAACACCAGGTGTGTGGGGCGTTTTTCCACATCAAGCACTTCTCCAACTATCCAGACACTAACTGGGTGTACTAAGATTTAATCCAACTGTAGCACTGTCTGCTTGGAATTAGCATCAGTTCCCACAAGATACAGAGCCCAGTCCTACAAGATCGCTTCAACTTTGGATGTTAGTGACAAATCTGTACTTCTGACTGACCAGCTATAAGCTGGAGGCTTCCATGACTGTCTCCTCAGGTTTGATAATTTGATAGAATGGCTTAGAGAACTCAGGGAAGCACTTTATTTGCATTTACTGGTTTATCATAAAGGACACAATTCAGGAACAGCCAGGCGGAAGAGATGTTTCGTGTAAGGGAATGGTTCTTGGAGCTTCCATACTTTCTCTGGGCTTGCCACCTGTTAGGTTTGATTTGGGATCGGTGGTGGAGTCAGAAGCGGCAAAGATGAAAATACCAGAGCCAGGCCTTGGGGTTTAATAAAACCAGCATAATTTATTCTGTGCTCTCGGGTGAGGTCCCTTGGCCTGGTCAGAGGCCGAGGGAGTCACGCCCAGGGTGGATGCTGTTTGTTCTTAAAGGGCCATTGACCAATAGTTGGTCACCACGGGTCCTTTTCTGGCCAATGAAGTTTGCTGTTTCTGTTCAACTTTGGCGGCAAGCCAAATGCTGAAGGGCGGGAAAGTCCATTGGTATGGTGGGCGAGATGCGGAAAACAGGAAAGTTCCTGCTGGCAGGAATGTTTCCGCCATGTTTCTTTTCCCTTCCCCCAGACCTTACACCACCCTCCTAGCACCTTGATGTGATCACCAACTTGGAAACTCGTCCATCTCAGTGTCCAAGAATTTGTATAGATAGGGCTGGTCCCATAGCCTAGTAGTTGGGGAAACCAGATCCTGCAATACGGTTCGAATCCCAGTCCAAGGCTTGAAAAATATACCAGGCACATGTGTGTGTGTCCCAAATCCTGACAGAGAAATGGAAGAGAGAGCATTTTGGCATGAGCATGCCCTATTGGAGGATGCTTATTCCCTCTCTCCTGTCTCTCTGGAGAATACATATGCCTTACAAATTCAGAAAAAACAAAAAGAGTTTTATATCACTTAATCTCCAGCATATGCCCCCCCCAACTCCAGTTACTTCATTAGCATAAATTTAAATATGATAACATTTTTGTTATGACTAACAAAAGAGATTCCTATCACTCAGGAAATTCCAAAGGTTTTAGAAGTTCTGTTCCAGGCACAAAGACCAGATAGATTTCTTATTATACCACAGGTGTGATAATATGGCAGATTGCAAATATGATAACCTTACGTTTCTTCCCCTCCGGTATTGGGATGACCTGGGTCAAGGGTTGGGGTGGAGGGACGGGAGGGGTCTTGTGTGGGGAGTGGCATTGGTGGACACTAGATGCGCTGGCAGCTTAGGGGGAAGGGGCAGAATGGGGTGGGGCACTTTGGATTGGGATTCATTCCGTTTTGGCCACCAGGACCACCCCCCAACTCTCCCCATTTCTATGGAGCCTCTACTGCCTTTCTCTGCATCTCCGCCTCCGCCCCGCATGCACACACGGTTCAGCTACGCTGTGGACTCCCGAAAGAGCCTTGCCCGAGGCGGCAAGAAGAGGAGAGGTCTCTCTCCACCCTTTTCTACCACTGTCTCCTTGCTCTTCATCTCGCGAGCTCCACTCTCCTCTTGTTTTTTTCTGCCCCTAGCCTCTCTCTTCCTGTCTTTTCCTCCCTTGTGTCTTCTTCCTGCCCATGTGGCTGACCCCCTCTCCTACCCCTCCTGGAGGCAGCTGTAAATAGAGTGCTGTGCTTTCTGCCAGTTAAAAAAGAACAGAAAAAGTGCTCATCTGTGTGTGATACATCCTGAAGTATGTACATGGTGGTATATAATAAGACGTCTAGGATTTACTCCAGCAAAACAACAGCAACTGAAGTGGAGAGGTGATGGATGAAACAAGAATGCTAAATAGTTGATAACTATAAAAGGTAGAGGTGGGATCATGCAGATTCTCTCTAGTATTCTGAGTGTATTTACAAGTTTAAAACATAAAAATGTGAAAAATAAATATATGATGAATATGTGTGATATACATATGTAAAGGATAGATAAAAATAAAATACAGTTTTTTTTGAGAGATTTTTGCTATTGGGCACGTGCACTTGCTGGAGAGACAGAAAGTGAGAAATCACCCTGTGGGAGGATGGTTGTGCCACAATCCCTTCTCCTCCGTTCTCCTCTCAGGATCTTGGGCACACATGCGCATGCACCCAGTGTGAGTTTTAAGCCACTGGGTCCGGGACTCGAACCATGGTTGACTATGTGGGAGTCCGGCAACGTAAGCATTATGCCATCTGTTGGTCCCTATAATAAAAGTTTTTTAGAAATCACCATAGGTCATTCAAGATTAAGTTCTCTTTTGGTAAAATACTGGGTCTTTGGAAAAGCCATGATGTATTTTTTTTCTGTTTTTCTATGCAAAAATGCCTCACAACTTTTCTGACAACCAAATAATTATCATATAAATACAGTAGACATATGTTATTGGGTGTCTTTCACATGCTAGAGCTTGGTGGATGAATCCAGAATAAACTCAGTTTTGAGATTGTGATGATCTGCTCGGTCCAGGAGACAAAGCATCCTGCAGTGTCAGCCCATAGCTTTCAGTGGAATTTGAGGATTTCCCTATTGACTGAGGCCAAATGAATAACCAGAAAAGGAGATACTGGAAGAACTGGCTGGGAGGAAGGCAGGAGAGAAAGAAAATAGCTGAATTGTGAGAGCATCAAACCACAGTGCTTGGTGCTTTACAAACATTATCTATTTCACTCTCATAGTAACTACCCCATGCTATCATTTAGATTGCAAGAATCCACAGTTTGCAGGTTAGGATATGAAGACTTGGAGATTTGGGATCTCATCTAGTGTTGGAGTTGGGATTCCAAATCCAATCGTGTCTGGTCAGGGCTCCTTGCTGACCAGATTTTGGAGTTGGCCATTTCTCCCAGAGTGTCTGGCAGGACACTTGGGCCAGCATAATCTCTCTCTTCTGGAAAAAATTCAAGAAGAGCTGGTCTTTCGATGGCCACTGGGCACACTCCCAGAGCTTGGCAGGCCTAGGATGACCTTCTGCTCATGACTCTCTTGCCTTACTTCTTGAAACTAAAACATCAGAAGAGAGAAAGATGCTATTCTGAACCTTAATGAAAAGTTCTGAACTTTACCTCTCCCTCAGTGCCTTTTTCTGGAGAACTCATGTGCCTTGCAAATTAAAAAAAAAAAAAAAAAAAAAAAGAGTTTTATATCATCTAATCTCCAGCATATGCCCCCCCCCCCACTCCAGTTACTTTATTATCATAAACTCAAGTATGATAGAATTTTTGTGATTAACAAAAGAGATTCCTATCACTCAGGAAATTCCAAAGGTCTTTTTTGCCCATCTGTGATGGTTAATTTTATGTGTGAACTTGACTGGACTAAAGGATCCCCAGATAGTTGGTGCAATATTATCTCTGGGTGTGAACATCAGAGTGTTTCTTATTTGAATCAGTGGAAAGAGTATAGAAGACCCACCCTCACCAGCAGGACACTATTCAATCAGTAGAGGGCTTCCCAGAACAGAGAGAGAAGGACACATTTGCTCTCTATTTGGGCTGGGTCGTCCATCTTCAGCACGCTAGTTCTCAGACCTTCAGACTTGGACTGAAACTACACCATTGACTTTCCTCACCTCCTGCTGGTACAGGACAGGTCACTGGACTTCTCTGCCTCCATAATCACCTGAACCAATCCATCATAACCTCATTTTATATATCTCTATATTTCTTATTCTTTTTCACTGGAGAACCCTTACACACCATTTTAACGTCATGCCCTTTGTAATTTGTTGTCTGCCTGAAACTAATATACTGCAGTCTCCAACGAAAAGCTGTCCAACACCTTTGGGAGAGCGCCACAGGGAAGTTTTGTTAACAGATAGCTGTGGATTCTAAAAGAGCAAAAAGAGAGAGAGAGAGAGTGTGTGTGTGTGTGTACACTCACATGCTTGTGGGAGGGGGAGGCTCTGATGCTTCCTACATCCAGGCTGTGAGATAAGGCAATGAAGATGGAGGGAGAAAAATGAAGGAGGAAAAGTTTTTCCTCAAGTTCACATCAAATGCCATTTGTGACCAGAGGAGAAGGACTGAGGCAGTGAACCTGAACAGAAGGGAGAGTGTACCTCTAATGTTAGAAGGGCTGTTCGAGACCCCTGGAAGGCAGCAAAGACCTTCCAAGCAGAGGTGTTGTCTGTGGGTCTGCCTGGGGTGGTAAACAGGGCTGGGAAGCAAACTGCTAGAATAATCTGTGCCTACCAGCTCTGAATTTAGCCTGCTTTTATTACTAAACTGGGAGTCTCACCTGAAACCCTTTCTGCTGCTCATGACCATGGTTGGAGAAAGCTTCAGGGGATCCAGGGAAAATAAGGCCAGTAATAAACTGACACTTCAAGCTCTTTCAGATGATTTTGTCTGTGACTGGGTGTGGAGGTGCTTTGAGCTTTAATGACAAGGCTCTGTACATGCACCAAGAGGGAAAAACTGCAGAAAGATTTGGAAGTGAGGTTTTAGTAAGAGTCGGTTTCCAGGATGTGTTTATGAAAAACTGTCCACAGGGTACATTCTACCTTCTCCACGGACACTTTGCCACAGTAATGAGTATTCCTTCCACATTGCTCCTGATTCTCTGCTTCCCAACCTTTCTCTAGAATGCTTCTTTATTTTTTCATTGCTAGAAGGTATGTGCTCCTGCCAGAGACGGAGAGAGGAAGAGGAGCAAACACTCTATAATAGGGCATGGTCACACTGTAGTATCTTCTCCTCCGTTTCTCCATCCTGTCAGGATGGGGCATGCATGCATGTGGCACCTGCTGTGTTTTTCCATCTGGGGTCAGGATGACAATCATGGTTGGCCATTTAGATTATGGCTCCCTTAACTGCTAGTCATGGAGCTGTCCTCAAACTGCTTCTTTGCACTTTTTCTGGCCTGGTGAGAAAGGTACACATGATGCGAAGGATGGAAGTGTCCAGCAGACAGCGCAGAGGCCCCACCTTGTTGATGTAGTGTGAGCTTCTCCAGGGACCATGAGCTCTATGTCAGCCCCTGGGGAAGAAGCCTGGGTTTCCATCAAGGACCTTTAACTTCCCATACTTGCCTGGGGAGGGGTGCAGAAGAGCTAGTGAATCAGTTCAGTGTCACAAGTCACAGCCTCTGTCTACTGACCGTCTCCTAGTCCCTGTCTTATCTTTTTGGTTTTCATGTGTTGGTCGTCATTCTGGGTTCAGGTGGACTGAGCACAATCTTGTACCTCTCATGCCTCCAGGGTTCCCTGGCGAGTCCTGCAGGCGACTCCAGCTTCCTGCTTCTGGCTTTAGCTATCAGATCCCTCCCTCCCTCCCTCTGTCGTTCCATTTTTTCCATTCCTCCTCACTCAGTCATCCGTGATGTTGCCATGTGGCAGGCTTTGCTGGAATCTGGGAATAGAGAGCAGAATAAAACACAACCCCCTAGTCTCCAGCAGCCCATAGTGAACTGGGGAGACAGAAATTCAAGGAACTGATGAGGGGGAGATTCTTTCCTTAGCTTCTGTCTGTTTTCCTGTTTTATTTATTTATTTATTTATTTTTTTGTATGCAATTATTCCAGTTGTCTTCTGATTGAGCATTTTCCTGGACTAGCTTTAGTCAAATGGTATAGGTTATCAATAAGTATTAGTCATCACCATTACTGTTATCATGTCTGTGCCAAAGGCTTTTAAATGCCTCTAACTCACTGAGCTCTTGGTTAACAATGAAATATATGTAGAAAGCATAACCTTAAAGGAAAGAATGAAGTTATTTAAAAATGTTTCTGATTTTATTTTGGTTTTTATCATTATGTTATTATTAAAAAAATCCCAAATTCCTGCAGGAAAGGAACAATTTCTTTTTCATATCTGTCCTGAGTTCATAGTCAAGGCTTCAGGAACAAAAGACAGATTGACCAGAGAAAAGGGTACAAATCTGAGCCAGCTGCACTGGCCCAGCGCTAATACAACATTCTGTGACGCTGAACCTACGTGGGAAAGTCCTGAAGTCTCCCTGGTCTGGGCTGGCTGGGGCTGAGGATAGATCGTGGCATGAGGATACTAGTGGGGATGCCTGTCTCTCTCTCTATAGTTCACTTCCTCTGTCTCTTATTAAGAAATAAAGTTAAAAAAAGAAAAGCATACAAATTTATTAATATTAAAAATTTTATGTGACACAGAAGCCTTCAGAAGGAAATGGAGAACCAAAAAAGAAATACTGGTAAACTCATACATACAGACACACGTGTATATATATGTGTGTGTGTGTGTGTGTGTAGATACATGCATGTATATATATATATATATATGTATCTGTATGTATGAGTTTATATATATATATGGATATATATATATATATATATATATATATATAGTATGTTTTTGTCATAGATTGTGTACACTCACCAGAGAGAGACAGAGAGAGATTGTGAGAGGGAAAGTGAGAAATCACCCCCCTGAGGGGATGGTCACACCACAATCCTTTCTCTTCTATTCTCCTCTGGGGATTCTGGGCAGGAAGCACATGTACCTGGCATGATTTTCAAGCTGCCAAGTTTGGGACTTGAACCATATTCAGCCATGTGAGAGTCCAGTGCCTTAACCACCATGCCACCGGCTGGCCGTAAACTTGTATATTTTTATCCTTAAAATTTTTTTTAAGCAATGAGAAATCATAGAGAATGTGATTGAAGGACAAAAGGGTATGATCTAATGGTGATAAACTGGGGAATTTAAGCAAAGCTTATGTTTCAGGTTCTTCTCATTGTCCCTTTGTCTTCAGAGATAAAGGTGTTCCTTTCCTCTGGGGATAGAAAGGGTACTTCTCACATGAGGGTCTCATGACCTGCTTCAGGGAAGAAGGCTGAGGGGAAAGGGAGAGTGGTCTTCCTGCTTATACTGGTCCTTAAATACCAAGGTGCCATATTTTGGCATAGTGTGCTCTAAGCCCCATCACCCCCATCTTCCCACTGAATCAATTTGAAACAAGTCCCAGATACTATAGATCTACTTTAACATGCATCTATATATGTAAAGATGTATTCTTAAATATGCAAACATACACAAATATTCTGATACACACACACACACACACACACTTCTAAAAGACAAGGACTTTTATAAAATTAATCATAATGCCATTACCACACTTACACATTTGACAGTAATTTCTTTTTTTTTTTTTTTGAGAGGTTTTTCGCTATAGGGCGCGTGCGCTCGCCAGACAGACAGAGAGAGACATAGAGACAGAAAGCGAGAAATCACCCCCCAGGGGGTTGGTCACGCCGCAATCCCTTCTCCTCCATTCTCCTCTCGGGATCTTGGGCACGCACGCACACGCGCCCGGCGTGAGTTGTAAGCCACCGGGTCCGAGACGCGAACCACGGTCGACTACATGGGAGTCCAGCGACATAGCCATTACGCTAACTGTGGGTTCCCGACAATAATTTCTTTTAAAAAATAATTATTTTGGTGACCAGCAGTTAGCGTAATGGCTATGTTGCTGGACTCTCACGTAGTTGACCGTGGTTCGAGTCCCGGACCCGGTGGCATAAACTCATGTCGGGCGATTGTGCATGCGTGCCCAAGATCCCGAGAGGAGAATGGAGGAGAAGGGATTGCAGCGTGGCCATCCCCCCTGGGGGGTGATCTCTTGCTTTCTATCCCTCTGTCTCTGTCTGTCTGGCGAGCGCACATGCCCTATAGCAAAAACCTCTTCAAAAAAATTATTATTTTGTTTTAAAAATTATTATTATTTTTAATTTGACCAGAGAGAGAGAGAGAGAGAGAGAGAGAGAGAGAGAGAGAGAGTAGTTAAAAAAGCAAGATGCCAAGTCCAGGACTCAAACTCAGGTTAGCCATGTGAGAGTCCAGCACCTTAACCACCATGCCTCCTGGCAGCCCGGCAGCAATTTCTTAATATTATTGACTGTACAGTCAAATTTCACTGGTTTATTATAAGCTTTAATTTTTATAGTTGATTTGTCTGAGATAGAATTTTTATGAGTTATTTATTTAATTTATTATTATTATTATTATTTTAAGTTTGCTATAGGGCACATATGAGAGAGAGAGAAAGTAAGCTGCCAAGTCTAGGACTCAAACTGTGGTCGGCCATGTGAGAGTCCAGCATCTCAACCACTACGCTACCTGCTGGCCCCTAAAATATTCTGATAGGTTCATATATTGCAATTGGTGGGGTGTCCATTAAATCTTTTTTAATCCACAAGTTTCTCCTCATGTTCTTCATTTTTCCTTGCAATTTTTTTGCTTTTTGATTTCTTCAGTAGTGTTTTCCAGAATCTGGATTTTATTAGTTGTTTGCTTGTGATGTTTAATGTGCCCCTCTGTTCTCTGTATTTCATGAAACTGATAGATCTAAAGATTTAAGCTTGGGGTCATATGGTGGCATGGCAGTGATGCAATGATCTGTGATGCTGACCCACATGGAAAGGGTCTGGATTCGTGTCCGGGGACTTCCCTGAACACTCTAGCCTGTGCATGCCCATGGTCCATGACTGGCTTAACCTGGAGGTAGATCCTGGTGTGAAGGCTCTTTTGAGAGTGCCTCTCTCTCACTCTTTTTCTGTCTCTCTTGTTTATAGAAGAGAGGAAGAATTACACTTAAAAAGAAAATAAAGATTTAGGCTTGAGTTTAGGGCAGAAATACCTCAGAAGTGGTGGTATGAATATTTCTACCAGGAAACACAAAATGCTTGGTTTTCTCTCTTTTTGTGATGTGAGTATCTGTAATGACGATTACTCAACCCATTAGTCCACTAGAAGTTGCTGAGTGGTGCTTCTCCAACTATCTTTGCTTCTTGTGGCTTAGTCAGATTACAAGAGAAACTTCTCTTACCAACATTTGATTACGCTGAAATGCAGTTTGTATAGGAAAAGTAGGGTAAATGATGGATTATTTCTTTTTATGACTAGTTCTTAAAGAATTTTTTTTTTTTTTTTTTTCTTTTTTTTTTCTTTTTTTTTTTTTCTTAAAGAATTTAAACACTCAAGACTTCAGACACTGTGTCCCTTCTCTTCCATCTAGTTCTCTCTTTTCTTTGATTCTTCTGAAATCTAGAATTTCTCTCTCTCTTTCAAATCTAACTTCAAGGTATGTTGGAGAAAGAATTGCAGACTCATTTACACCAAAGTACATATGACTAATAACTGCATTCAACATGAGTACTCCAGAGAGATTTTTGTTTCCTTTCTATCAATGCCTTAGAGAAACGAAGCTTCTTGAGTAGAAATAACTACGTGCACTTACTAGTATGCGCCAGCTGCTATAGTATATGATTTACACATGTTATTCTACAAACGTCCACAACAACAATTTGAGTGAGGTGTGTCATTCCCATTTTATTATGTGGAAAACAAGGCTCAGATTGTTTCAGTAACTTGCCAGTGAAAATGTGACAAGAGTTGAAACTGAAACCTGGGCTTGTCTGGCTTCAAAGCTCGGCATTCTATTCTGGAATAATATAGGACTCACATCCCATTCAGGCAATTTCAGGCATCTTGAACAGAAGAAGAGGGTTTGCAGGAGGGCCTGGCTTGCCAAGCTTGCAACCATCACCTAGACAGACCTAGTTACTCACTGTGTGACTGCGTCAGGTGAAGCCGGGCAATCACCTGCAAAACCACAGACATGTCACCGTGAGTGTGAGTTGTTGAAAACAATTTTCCGCCACTGTCACAATAGCGATGCCTTTGCCCCATCTGGCTCCTGTTTACTTTTCCAGTTCCCCCTTCATCTAGATCGTTTGTTCTAGTCATGCTAACCTTTTTCCTGTTCCTCATCCAGTTTAGGGATCTGTACCTAGTGTTGTCCCCTGGATCATCATCTTATTATTTTTTAAATGAAAAATTTCCATCTTTTTAATCTTTTTAAAGGAATAAATGATGAAAAGAATTGTGTAAGTGTATGATGTACAGTGTGATGATTCCATATACCTCTATATCATGAAATGATTACCACAAACAAGTTAGTTAACAGATCTATCACCTCACCTCGTTACCATTTTGTGGTAATATTTATAATCTACTGTCTTGGCACATTCCAAGTATACAATACCATTCAGATGCCCCTTGACTTACAATGGGGTTGCATGCTGATAAACCCATTGTAAGTTCAAAATATAAGTTGAACCTGCATTTAATACATCTGACCCACCAAACATTGTGACTTAACTTAGCTTGCCTTAAACAGGCTCAGAACTTACATTAGCCTGCAGTTGGGCAAAATCATTTAACACACAGCCTATTTTATAATAAAGTATTGAAGATCTCATGTTATTTGTTGAATATTCAGAATTGTAATTCTAGACCTATCTGGACAGCCAGGGATGGTGCAGATAAAGGATGTGAGGATTGGGAAACTGGGAAGAAAATAATATGTAGAATAAAGAAAAAGTTGCGCGCCGCGCGCTAGCGCAGCGCACGATTTCGCCAGGGGTCGAAAGATGGGGGTGTGGTGTGGATGAACTGAGGGCGTTCCTGTGTGTTGATCAGAAGAGAGAAATTTACAATTGAAAGATGTGGGTAACAGGACAGAGAAAGAAAAAAAAAAGGAAAAAAAATGTACCTGGCTGAAAGAGGGGGGTCTGGCCTGGGGGTCCCGGGGCTGGAACTACTGGGGGGCAGTCCACCCTCGAAGATCCTGGCCCAGGGGTCGAAAGATGGGGGTATGGTGTGGATGACCTGAGGGCGTTCCTGGCTGAAAGAGGGGGGTCTGGCCTGGGGGTCCCGGGGCTGGAACTACTGGGGGGCAGTCCTCCTTCGAAGATCCTGGCCCAGGGCTATTTGTTGAATATTATACTGACAGTGAAAAATGGAATTGTTATATGGGTTCTCACCATTAATGTTCACAGCTGAAAGCACCATCTTAAAGTTAAAAAATTTTAAGTCAAGGACTGTTGGTATTGTTTTTTGTTTGTTTTTGTTATAGGGTGCTTGTGCTCACCAGAGAGAGAAAGAGAACGTGAGAATTCATCCCCTAGAGGGGATAGTCACACTACAGTTCCTTCCCCAGTCTCCTATGGGAATTTTTGGACACACATGCACAGGTGCTTGGTGTGATTTTCAGGCCATCAGGTCCAGGACTTGAACCATACAGTTGATCAAGTGGGACCCGGAACTTTAACCTCCAAGACACGTGCTGGCCCTGCATTGCTAACTAGAGTCAATATGCTGCACATTAGATCTCCAAACTTACTCATTTTATAACTGAAAGTTTGTAACCTTCAACCAACATCTCTTTCATTTCCCCTACTCACCAGTCCCTGACAACCATTCTATTCTCTGTTTCTATGAGTTCAGGTTTCTTAGATTCAGTGCATAAATGAGATTTCCTTTGGATCTTTATATTCTTGGCAGTGGCTTCCTCTTCTTTTTCTTCTCCTCTTTTTTTTTTTTTTCTTTTTTCCTTTTTTTTTGGAGAGGTTTTTGCTATAGGGCGCGTGCACTCACCAGAAAGACAGAGAGAGATAGACAGAAAGCAAGAAATCACCCTCCAGGGGGGATGGCCACGCTGCAATTTCTTCTCCTCCATTCTCCTCTTGGGATCTTGGGCAAGCATGCACATGCGCCCAGCATGAGTTTAAGCCACCAGGTCCGGGACTTGAACCGCAGTTGACTACATGGGAGTCCAGCGACATAGCCATTATGCTAACTGCTGGTCCCTTTTTTTTTCTCCTCTTTTCATTTTCCTTCTTCCTCTTTTTCTCTTCTTCTTTCCCTTTTCCTTCTTTTAAAGTTGATTTCTTTTCAAGTTTATTTATTCCAGGAATGAGAGAAAGACAGAGATGCAGCACCCCTGACATGGTCTCAATGCCACAATCCACATCTACTCCTAACCTCTACTCCTAACCCTTACCCTAGTTAGCCTCAGATGGGTGTACTCAAGGCCTCCAGATGCAAATCTGGAACCTCCCATGTAGGTCCGCCTTGTAGACCACTGTATTTTACCATGGCATCACTGTCTGCTGCTCTCATCCCTACCAGCTCCATCCTGACATTCAGATCTTAGTTTAAAATGTCACCCTCTCAGAGACATTTTTCTTGATCACCCTATCTAAAGTAGCCACTCCCTACCTGCCTATAACTCTCCCAATCTTTGATTCTTCTAGTTCTTTCAGACCTATCTAAGGAGAACATGGGACAGTTTTGTTCACTGCTGGGATTTGGTGCCTTTGTTGAATAATGAATCAATTCAGGCATTCTTTGCATTGCAGCCTACATGGTGGCCAAGCTCACTAAACCAAATCCATTACTGCTGGTTCTAATTAACCACAAGCCCTCCATGGCTGTTACATCTGCATTTTTTTCTTTTTAATTTTGTTTAGAATTATTTATTCCATATGTGTCTAAAATCCCAAGAGGAGACTGAAGAGAAGGAATTATGGCATGGCTATCTCCTGGGAAGAGGGTGATTTCTCATTTCCCTCTCTTTCTCTGTCTCTCTGGCAAGCACATGTGCTCTATAGCAAAAAACTATAAATGAATAAATAATGAATGAATGAATGAAGCCAGAGAGATTCCTTGCTTCCTTCTACCATGTGAGGACACAGCAAGAAGCAGCTAGCTATCAACCAGGAGTGGGGACCTTCACAGGTACCAAGTCTTTTGGTACCTTAATCTCGGACTTCCTGTTCTCCAGAATTGTGAGAAATAAATTTATGTTGTTTATAAGCTACCGAGTTTGTGGTATTTTTGTCGTAGCAGCCCAAATAGTCTAAGACAGGGCATTTTTCAGATTCTCCTTTCTTGGTGTAAATATTGTCTCTTGATGAGAAGCCATGAAGAACTGAAAGCCTCTCAGATAATCTCCCAAAGTTGAATGTAAAAAGCTCCTGGAATCCTGGAAACTTGATCTGAAGCTTAGGGTTCGCCTTAAAGATAACGGAAAACTCTGGAGGAAGTTAGTGGCAGTACAAAATGTGGCCTTGGAATCACCTGGGTTGGGGAGAGAGTTGTTTAAAGTCACTAAAACCACAGTTACACCTACTGCTTCCACATCTTGAGGCCTGCTGTTCTACATGTTGACAAGTACTCAGGTATCTCTTGTGCTCCCCCAAAGCTTGAAAGCCACTGTCATTAAGAAAGGGAATTGTACTTTATCCGAACTTACCTGTCCTTAGGAGGCTGAAGTAAGCCACCACCAAGCTATCAGCACTGAAGCTCCAGTCAGTTTTGGAATCCCTGTTTTTCCACCCAGAGAGCTGATGTTATTAGTCTTGGTGCGGTCTGGACATGGACTTTTTCACTTATGAGTAGCCAAGGTCAACTATTGATAAGTCCTTGGGGGCCACCCAATTTCTTGGTTGGTAAGGGAGCCAAATCCTATAATGCTTACTGTGTGGTTTGAACCCTGGATCTGGTGACTTGAAAAACACATTAGGCATGTATGCCTGTGTGCCCCAAATCCCAACAAGATGGAGAAATAGAGGATAAAGGATTGCAGCATGACCACTCCCCATGGGGTGCTTCCTCCCTCTCTATCCCTCTGTTTGCTTCTGTTGAGTGCATGTGACCTCTGGCAAATTAAAACAAAACAAAAACAAAACAAAACAAAATAAAACAACAACAGCTACTGCATAAAAGGGCTGTAAGCACTCATCCCTTCATCCTGGGGGGATTTTTCAGTTCTGGCCTGCATACTTTCTTTTTCACAAGGTGTGAAAAGTAAACCTTGCTCACAAGTTTAACAAAATACATTTCCAAACCCTAGATGCCTCCCCTCTTACAAGTACTTCCTTTGTTCATTTTGATGACGAGACTTGCCTTTATTTATTTATTTATTTATTTTTGCCTAAGGGAAATAGTTTGTCCTCACCTCAATGTAAACATTGTTTGATATTTAAAGTATTAGTTGGGTTCATATATTTCTCTCCTGTGTCTGTTCTTGTCTCTTTGAGCTTCTCTCTGACAGCTTTATCTTCCACCTCTAATTTCTCTGCCCCCCCCCCCGCCCGGCGCACACACACTTGTCTGAATCTTTCCTGGTCTTCAGGAACAAACTTAAGTCTTGTCTTTATCCAGTAACCTCACATCTACCTTCCCCCACCTTGAATTTCCAAAACAGCTTACCATATGGTTAGTAGCTCATTGTGTTAGAAAAAATAGGTTTGAAAGTGTTGCTTACCCACATCTTACCATTCCCTTGCTCCCAGGACTTCTGTCTATTCCCTGTGTATCCGTCATTCTGGAAAAAACCCTGACACCTTGCCAGCACGGCACGCATAGAACGCTTCCTGCAGCAGCCAGCAGAGGGCAGCGAAGCACCCGCCACCCTGACTCCTGTTACCATCTCTCTCTATGACCAGGACAGCACAGGAGCCATTTGTTGGTGCCTGGAGCTGAGACGAAGCTGTCGCTAAATCTTGAGAGATGCTTTATGTTCCTTTCCCACTTTTCTGCCCTGCTCTCTGCTTTGCACCATAGACAGGGTATCCTTTCTTTCTTTCTTCTTTTTAAAAATAATTATTTTCTTAAAAAAATAATTATTTTCTTTAACTTCATTATTTATTTACTTACTTTTAAAATTTGCCCTGAGAGGGACAGAGTGAGAGAGATCGAGAGAGAGTAAGAGAGGGGAGAGAGAGAGCGAGAGAGAGAGAGAGAGAGAGAAAGAAAGAGAGAAAGCAGGGACCCACTAGGTCCAGGACTCGAACTGTGGTTGGTCCTGTGGGAGTCCGGCACCCTTAACCACCATGCCACATGCTGGCCCCATGGTATTCATTCTTTCTAGGGCTCAGTCCCCTCTCTTCCTATCCTATCTTAGCTAAAACCACTGGCCATTTCCCTGTCCCACTGGAATAGAACTCTCTAGTCTATTTTACAATGAATTTCACAGCAGTTAATTTTGCAATTTTATCCATATAAGCTACTGCTTCTCCCTTGGCACACATTGACATTGACCCTGGTAGTGGGGAATTCCAGCCAGTGGCCTGGCGAGAAGGAGGGAGGAATGGGGTGAGAAAGGAACAGAAGGAAGAACTTCTGGGAACAATTCTGTGACTCACTAAGGGTTAGGTCAGTCCATGTCTAAAAAGAGCAAAAATCCCAGATGTCTCAGGAGCTAACCTCTTTTCTTTGAATTATTGGTGATGGAATAGCTGGTGGCAAGTACCTGCCGAAGGGGCCCTGTACTGTGAGCATCGTTGATCTTTCAGTGGGTGTTCTCCGAGGGCTATTGCTCACACATCTCTTACCCCACATCCTCCAAACAGGGTGGGCTGCAAAATCAATGGGCCCAGGGTAAGATGAAAATGCAGGTCCCTTTATCCAAAAATCATTAAGAATTTCAAGTTGGTGACTAAAAGCATTAAAATAAGTGCAAGGCACCTCTGAGCATGGAACCTATCCATGAAGCCGACCTTGTTCCAAAATACGTATGACCAGCTCTTCTTTGTTCTAGACCTAGGGATGGGTGTGAGGGCTTCCCATGTCTGACTCCTTCCCTCTTCTCAGAAGCAACAGTCTTGGAGAGGGAGATACTTACGGGAAGGGAGTGAGATTTCATTCAGCTGACACATGGACACAGTGTCATGGGTATTGAAGATTCCAGATTAAACAAAGCCAAGTCCTGTCCTCATGGAGCTTGCATACTATTGGGGAAGACAACAACAAGCAAAGAGGCAAATGCCTGCACAAGGTTTGTTGGATGCTACAGGGAAGAGTGTGCTTCTTAGCAGAAAGGATGGGAGTGCCAACCGAGGGAGAGGGTGCGGAGGACTTGTGATTTATAAGTGGTCAAGGAAGGCCTCATGGGTAAGCGCTATTTGAGCAAAAACTTGGAGGAGTGAAGACATTAAGCATGTGCGTATTTGAGAGATAAGCATCGGGCAGGGAGAATAGCAGGTACGAAGGTTCTGAGGCTTCTTATGTTTGAGGAAGAGCAGGGAGGATGGTGTGGTTACTGGGCATGACTGAGTGGGCAGAGGAGGAGAAGGGAGGCCAGATCTTAGACAGGAAGGACTTGGGATTTCACTCTGGATGAGGGGGAAACTGTGGCACGCTGGTATGGAACAGTGGAAGGAGGCTGGTGATCTGACTTAGGTTTTCAAGAGCTCCCTCTATGTTTTTTTTTTTTTTTTTTTTTTTTTTTTTTTTTTTTTTAGCTATAGGGTGCGTGCGCTCACCAGAAAGACAGAGAGACAGAGAGACAGAAAGCGAGAAATCATTCCCCAGGGGGGACGGCCACGCCACAATCCCTTCTCCTCCATTCTCCTCTCGGGGTCTTGGGCATGTACGCACACGTGCCTGGCGTGAGTTTAAGCCACCGGGTCCGGGACTTGAATCGCGTTCAACTACATGGGAGTCCAGCGACATAGCCATTATGCTAACTGCTGGTCCCTCTATGTTCTGTTGAGAAAAGATTGTGGAGAAATAAGAATAAAAAGAGGTTGATCAGTTAGGAGGCTTTCACAGTAATCTAGGTGACTCCAACCAAGGTGCTCATGGTGAAGACAATGGAAGTTGGCCAAATTCCAGAAAGTTATAAGCTCCAAGAGGGCAAGGTAGATCTTGGTCACCACTGCAATCTATTGCCCGATGCATGGTCTGGCATCATATATGTTCAATAAATAGATGTTTAATGAACCCATGAGTGAATACACATATGTAATAGTAAGATTTCTTGTAACAGAGCTGTAAGAAATAACACGAAAAAAATAGAGGCAGAATCCTTGATGGTATTTTATAGTTTATATCTTCATGTTGGTTCTATTCAATCTGTTAAAACATTAAAGTTCAGTTCATGTGCAGCAAACTGTCTGAAGGCCACACAGCCTGTGAGCCTCATTATGCTAACGTGGACCACCAGAGTATATTTAAAAAATTTATATAGAGAGAGTGTGGTCCTGTATCTTGTTAGGGCTTCCTCCCCTGCTAGGCAAAGTGTTGAGGAGGTTTAATAATGCAAGTCAAAGTGTCAAATGCAGTTTCAACTAGAGTTTCACTTGGTCTATTGAAAAGTAGAGTGGGAGCTAGCAGGTGGCATGGTGGTTAAGATGTTAGACTCCCACATGTTCAAGTCCAGACCTGGTGGCTTGCTTTCTCATTTTTTTCCCTCTCTCTCTCACTGTCTCTCCCTGGTGAGTACACATGTCTTCTAGCAAATTAAAAAAGAATAATAAATAAATAAAATAAAAGAAACTTTAAAAAATCTTAAACAATAAGAAAAGATAAGAAAATAAAATAAAATTAGTTTCTCCAGTAATTTGGTAGGACTTCTTGGAATTATATGTACAAAGCTAACATTTGAAAATGTCATTTTCCTTAAGTCGAACATTTAGCTACTATTTAAATGATAGAAAATACATTTCAATATTGGAAATAGAGCAGTTGCCACATGCTACAGATGCTTTTAATGCCTGATGACAATTTTACTTTTATTTTCTTCTCCATGTGATTCTGGTATATCTATCTATCTATCTATCTATCTATATCTATCTATCTATCTATATCTATCTATCTATCTATCTATCTATCTATCTATCTATCATCTATCATCTATCTAATATATAGGTAAAAATACCACATACACTGTCTTTAGATTTATTCTTCCTCTTTTTTTCTCCTTTTTTTCTTCTTTAATTTTTTTTTTTTTTTTTGCCAGAGGGCATGTGTGCTCATGGGGTTGGGGGGAGAGGGAGAGAAAGCGGGAGCACCCCTCCCATGGGAATGGTCACACCACAATCCCTTGTCTTCTTTCCTTTTGGGATTTTGGGCATACACACACACACACACACACACACACACACACGTATACACGCATACATGCTTGGTGTGTTCTTCAAGCCACTGGGCCTGGGACTCGAACCACTTAGTCAGCCATGTGGAAGTCAACCACCTTAACCACCATACTACTGGCTGACCTTATTATTCCTTTCCTTGAATTTGTAAGAGAGGTGGAAGTACAGGAAGGAGTAGTTTGGGGAGGGTGGGGTGCAAGGAGGAAATGAGGCTACAATAAAATTTAAGAGCTGTGAGGATTTATGGAAATTCCAGGAACGCTTTTCAGGTAGAAGTTTCTTCCACTCGTGGGTTTTGTCCAGCTGCTGGGCCTTCTTTCTCCAGTCAGAAAGCTTCCCAACACAGGACCACTCCATGCCAGGCTGCAGACCTAGGAACCCTGAAGCCTACTGGTTCTTTCTCATGCGCAACTTCCTGCATTGGAATTGGTTCTAACAGATTGAATCCAGCCATAGTCAGATGTGAAGAAACAGAAGATCAATTTACTCTATATCTTAGAATAACTAAAAAAGAGGATTTGGAATGTTCCCAACACAAAGTAATGATGATAGGTATGCTAATTACTCTGCTTTAGTCATTATGCAACGTATTCTTGTACTGAAAAAAAAAAGCCACATTACCCCACAAGTATGTATAATTATTATATATTAATTAAAAAAAAAAAAGATTTGTGGTGGAGCCCTGACTTTCCTCTGAGTCAGGCCAAACATCTTATGAGATGACGTGTGTCCTTCAAGAGTCCCGGGGTGGATTTCAAGCTGAAGCGCCTGAGACCAGGTCTGTGTTCTGTCAGAGTAGCTATGATGTGGATTTCTGAAAGGGAAGGTCTTAAGGACTGCCTCTGATAGTGGACTGGTGAAGTACCTAGACCATTCTATTGGCTTCCGACAGTTTTCTGTCCAAGCACTGATACTGCCTTTTCTCCCCTGGGACCTGGGACTGATATTGCACAAGGCACAGTTAGGCTGCCTCTCCCTCATTTCTTCAGTTGCCATCTCCATCCTGTCACTATCAGAGACCTCTGCCCAAGGGACCAGCTGCTCTAATTTACCAGGCCACCTTGTTCCCACCCTGCTCAGCTCCTTCCTTTCACAGAGTCCACCCTGCTGTGCTGGCCTTTCGTCAGGCCCTTCCACTGTGCTGTCCGCTCAGCATTTGGTGATTTAACAAATGCATGGTATGTGCCTACTATGTAGCAGGCATGGGCTGGGTGCTGGGGACAGCCAGGCATGGTTTCTACCTTCAACCTTTCCTTAGAAAAAGCCCTCTTCCTTCTGATTCATCTGAAGGCTAGTTTTCCTTTGAAGATTCTGGTTTTTTTTTTTTTTTTTTTTTTTTTGCCTTTTCTAAAATCTCCCTATAGCCTAGGACTGGAGAGTGGGGTTCTTTTATTGTGTTGGCTTTTTATCACCTCATGGGTTACAAGCTGGTTTGAAGAAATTTAAGGCATCATTTCCGTATTCAAGGATATCAGAAAAGGTATGTGCTGGGGCCAGCAGATGGTGTAGAGGTTATGTCACTAGATTCCCACATGGCCGACTGTGGTTTGAGGAGTCCCCAACCCAGTGACTTCAAACTCACACTAGGCACACATGTGTGCATGCCCAAGATCCCAGGAGGAGAATGGAGAAGAAGGGATGGCTGTGTAGCCATCCCCCATGGTGGGTGATTTCTCACTTTCTTTCTCTATGGCTAGTGCATGTGCCCTGTAGCAAAAATCTCTCTCTCTCTTTAAAAAAGGAAAAAAAAAAAAAAAAAAAAAAAAAGCAGAATGATGTGCCAATGATGGCAGGTTTTTCAAAAAATTAATGGAGTATGCATAATATGAAAACACCGTGCATGGATTTCAACATTTTTTTGCACCAAGATAAACTCATACTTTTAAATTCTATTTTCCATGAACTTTAGGGAGAAAGGGCTGGTCTGAGTTAGCCACCCATAAACGACTTGAGGTATGCTCTATTTAGTTGGGTTATGGTCTTCTGTATAAGTCGTCATAGCATATCAGTATCTTCACATCTGTTAATTCCTGGGCTGCTGTTTTTCACCTGACTCTTCTCCTCTTATCTCCTGGTTGACTTTAACTTTAGCACCAACAGCTCTTGGCCTTTGAATTCCTTGACCTCTACTGCCCTGTCTTCTACTCCTCTGAGGCAATCTGCTAGATAGCTAAAGCTGAGCTCACTTATTCATCCAAATTGTTCTTCCTCATCCATTCTCATTACTTAACCATAAAAGCCCATCTTGTGTGTTACTGTAATGGGATTGTTGGATTCGTCTTGTGCTCCTCCCTCTTCTTCACTCTGATATACGGAGTACCCCGAGTCCTGGTCATCTTATCTCTGGAACGGCGCTTGCCTCCCCCCACTCTGTACTACCTCAGCTCCAATTCAAGTCCTGATGTCCTCATCCTGATTCAATCCATTCTCCACCCTGCAACAGTGATTGCATTATATAATTTGGTTGATTGTTTTCCCTTGGATGAAAGTCACTCAAGGGTTTTTAATTGTTTTACTATAGAACAAAAGCGTGTCATGGAAAACCCTTCCTGTCAATCTATCATTCCAGCCCGATTGCCTCAGTGCTCATTCACTTGTTGTTCTAGGATATCAGCATCCCTGAAAGGTTTCAGGGCTTTGTCATGTCTGGAACACTCTCTTTGTCCTTCTGTCTCCGTGAGAGCCCAGCTCAAATACAACCTCTTCAACCTTGCTTTCCTCCATCTCCCAGGCAGAATGAGTTGCACGGCTTTCTTTTCTCCCCTTGCATCGTTCGATTGTATCTGTGACATCATTTCTCATATACTTGTTGATCTCTCGTGGAGGGCCAGTCTCTAATTCAGCTCTATGTCTCTCCTAGCTGCTGCAGTGCCTGGCACACGGCAGGTGCTCTGGCGAGGTTTGTTGTACAAATATTTGTGAACTATTGTGGCTAGCAATGGAGGAAATTTTCTGAATGTTGTGCATTTGGTACATTTTTAACATGTGGTAAATATGAATCCTAAAAGTTTAGCGAAGAAAACTTCAGAGAACACATGTTTACCACAGTGTAGAGTTCTTCAGTTTCCAGGATTGGAGGTGGTGTGTGTGTGTGTGTGTGTGTGTGTGTGTGTGTGTGGTTGGTGTTTTTAGAACAAGGCAATGGCTCAGCCCTGTGGGAGCAGATTGCATGAGACAAGCACCCAGAATGGGGGAGATAATGCCAGGCAATCTGTCAGATTTCATCATCTGCTGGTCCTGGGTTGGTAAGATTCTTAATATATGCCTCTCTGCTTCTATCTTGTGAGGAGCTGCCTTCAGATTCCGTCTTCCGCAGGTTGCTTACACAATCCCACATCTAAAAATAATATTTTAAGAAAGCTTATTATTTATTTGGAGTTTCATAAATGGATCTTGGTGGTTTTGTAAAGTACAGATTCTGATCATTTTTGCTCTGGGATGAAATCTATAGGCATGACGAAGAGGCAGATCTCTTCTGTAGGTTACTTCTAGTTGAGCAATAAATGTTACTTTTTCTTTTCATTCTATATTGTTAAAATTATAATTATATAATTATGAAAAGGCAGTTTAGGGAGTAGGCCATTTATGACTCAAACAGAGAGGGAGCTGTTATTCCTGTGGGCAGAAAGAAAGGACAAGTGATTTTATTTTTTTTCAATTTGGAAAACTACCTGCTAGTAGGGTGTGGTATTGGCAAATAATACATGTGGGTTGGTTAATTATTTGTGTATAATTGCGTGACTACAGGTGAGGGTGTGTGTGTCTGTGTGTGTGTGTGCGTGCATGCAGATCAGTAATTACAACAAAACCTTGTAAGTTTAGAAAAACAGTGGGAATGACACGGTGGACTTATGAATGGATGTCCTTTGTAGTTAAACCTATATCCCACCTTTCTGTGCTAATAGTCTTAGAGGTACCTTTTCTTTAACAGACATACTACTTGAAACACTGATTTAAATATCTCCCCTGGAAGTTATTAATATTCTAAATTTTCTTTGCAGTGCTCCCTTTTTGAACATGCTACAAAGATAATTTTTCTTTTTTTTTAATTTTTGAGATATTTTTGCTATAGGGCTTGCGTGCTCACCAGAGAGACAGACAGAGACAGAAAGCGAGAAATCACCCCCCAGGGGGGATGGCCATGCCACAATACCTCCTCCATTGTCCTTTCAGGATTTGGGGCACTTACGCACACACATCCAGCATGAGTTTTAAGCCGCTGGGTCCAGGATTTGAACCACAGTCAACTACATGGGAGACATAACTGTTACGCCATCTGCTGATCCCAAAGACAATTTTTAGTCAAGGTTGAATTATTATTATTTTTAAAGTTGTAGTATCTGAAATGATGAGGTTTTATTGAAATTTTTCTTTTCTCTAGTCACAGGAGTTAATGATAGTTCTTCCCATCAAGTTGAAATAGAGCAGAGATCAGTTACGTAAATGCAACAGCTTAGGTCCTTTCCTAGAAATGTATTTAATCTTTTAACCAGGAAAATAAGCAATTGGTAATTGCTGATGAGTTAGAAGGTACTGTTCAGGAATTTTCAAGGCAGAGTTTTCAATTTTGAGATAAGAACTTATTTCAGTGGGTTTAAGTATATCATCTCTTCTGCCTTCGCATATGGCTTTGTGTGAAAAAGAAAGAGACAGTTCTAAATGGGTAACTTGGCAGGAGTGCTGGCGATAGGAGATGATTTTGAGGGAGACAGGGTGTGTGATGATAGAGAGCGCAAGCCTGGCCTTCAGTGCAGAAGTCTGGCCTCTTTGGGCTGAGGACTGGGGAAGCACAGTGTGGGTTTCCCAGTGTTGCTGTTCCGCAGGTGTGGCAACAATCTCAACCCCCAATATCCATTGTTGGAGCAGTGACTCTCAAACCAGGGAGAGTGTTGCAAGCATCCCTTTCATGTAGTGAGCTGAGTCCAGGTTTCAGGTGAGTGATGGTTTAATTGCTGGTAGATGACCTTTTATTTTTTTCTTCCACTTAAAAGATTAAGCTTCATTCAGGGCAGAGTTGGAGAACAAAGAATCAGTAAGTTAGCAGCATAATCTATTGAGTCATGAGAAAATAGATACTTATCCACACACAGAAACATCTCAGCCCAGCTACACAAGTCTCCCTCATAAATACCAAAGAGGCTGCCTCCTTTCCTCCCCAAAGGTTTAATGCCAGGCACTATGCTCCTTTCCAATTTTTTGTTGTTGTTGTTGAGGTTTTTCCATCCTTCCTCCTTCCTGTAGGAAAAATAACCTTTCTCTTTAACCCCCTCACCCACCCGCCAAGCTGCTTGAGAAGGCGGCCATGGGCTCCGCCCAGCTCACTGTAGAGTGGTGCTCAGTCCCCATCTCACCTGGGGTTTCGCCACAGCTGTGGGGTTGCTTCCTCTCCTCCAGCAAATACTTTCTTCTCCTCAAGTCCATGACCCGCACCCTCCTGGTTTCCGTCCTACCTCTCTGGCTACGTCTCCTCTGATATTTGACGCTTCTTTGTCTTTTTACGGACTCATCCCAGGCTCAGACCTTAGATCTCTTCCTTTTCTCTCCCTGACTCATTCCCGCCGACATCTCATTGGTCTCATGGCTGTGGGCACTGACAGCTCCCACGTACATCGCCCGCCCACCCCTGTCCCTGCAGTCCGTGCGTCTACACTTCCACTTCTCATGTCTAAAAGCGAGCTCTAGATCTTTCCCTGGGTCCCCCCCGGTTGGCTTTCTTTGGAATTTCAGGTAAAGACATTTTTTTTCTTTTTAAATGCTCAGGCCAGACATCTTGGAAACATTCTGAACTCCTTTCTTTCCCTTAGATTCCATATTTAACCCTTCAAGAAATTCCAGTATCTGGAACCTTCTTACCACCTCTCCTTATCTCTGCAGACACCACTTTAACATGATCCACCAACATCCTTTGCATGGATTATTGCAATTGCCTTTTTTTTTTTTTAATTAAAGTTTATATTTTCTTCTAGGAGAGAGAGCTAGTGAGAGAGGAAGCCTTAGCAGGATCCCCATAGTGTGGCCCACCTCCACCTTCGGCCAGCTCAGATCACAAGCATGTACACCTGGTATGCAGAGGCAGACCTTGGCCACAAACTCAGGACCTTCCAGTGCTGCCCAGTTGTATTACTGCTGTGCCACTCTGTTCCCTGCAATTGCTTAAAAAAAAAAAAAGTTTGGGAACCAGCAGTTAGCGTAATGGCTATGTCGCTGGACTCCCACGTAGTCGACCGCGGTTCACGTCCTGGACCCGGTGGCTTACAACTCACACCGGGCGCGTGTGCGTGCGTGCCCAAGATCCTGAGAGGAGAATGGAGGAGAAGGGATTGTGGCGTGACCATCCCCCCTGGGGGGTGATTTCTTGCTTTCTGTCTCTATGTCTCTCTCTGTCTGTCTGGTGAGCGCATGCACCTTATAGTGAAAATACCTCTCAGAAAAAAAAAAAGTTTATTTCTTCCATAAGAGACACAGAGACAGGAAGACAGCACTCCAAACAGGGTCCTCATGCTGTGATCCCGCTCAGCCCCAGCTGGCCTGGATCATGGGCACATTGTGGTGCCTGGCATTCATAGGGAGGTCCAGGATGTGAAGCCAGGATCTTTCCCGTGGGGGTCTAGTGGTATTACCACTGTACTGCCTCCCAGCCTCCCTGCAATTGCTTTTATAATAACAATTATTTATATATTTAATTCTACTTCTTAATTGTTTAATTTGACCAGAGAGAGATAGAGAGAAAGGGAACGTGAGAAATCAAGCCACCAAGTCTAGGACACGAACCACAGTCATGTCTCCTATGTGGGAGTCCAGTACTTTAGCCACCACGCCACTTGCCGGCTCCTGTAATTGCTTTGAATTGGTCTCTAAGTTTTCATCCTGGCTCTAAAATTTCACTTTCTTGAGTGTTTATTATGGGGATAGATGCAAGAGTAAAGTGGTGGTTTCTGAGAGAGGGAAAAAAAGAGAAATGCAAACCTTTCCTGTTATTGTGGGGATGAGCTGGCTAGTTCCTGTTTGACTGATGGAGTTAGGTAAGTGAAGGGTCTGGCCTCACACATTTGCATTCTGATATTTCTGCTTCACATTATATCATGAGCACTTCCTAATTTTTTTTTTTTTTTGCCAGAGGGAGTGTATATTCACAAAAATGTATACACATGCACATGGGCCTGGTGTATTTCTCAAGCTTTCGGGTTTGGAATTCAAGCGATGGTCAGCCATATGGGATCCAGTGTCCTTTAAACACTAGGCCATGGGGCCATACCTTTTAAAAATTTGATAGTTTTTTGATTATTAAGCTATTTTAATGTATTAAACTAATAAATTAATAATGGTGGTGAGGTAAAAAGATAAAAGAAGCCCACTTTCAACCAGATGTGTCTGGGTACACATCTTGGCTTTGGCCCTTCCCAGCTGTGTGATCTTAGGCAATTCACTTAACTTTCCTGTGCCTTAGTTTCCTCCTCTGCAAAAGTAGGCTAGTAACTGTACCTGTAACTGTAATAGTAACAGTTATTCTGGAGAATGGAAAAGTTAATATTTATAAAGCACTTGGATACCTGCTACTCAATCTATAGTCTTGAGACCAGCACCAGCAGCACTACCTGGGGGCTTGTTAGAAATGCTGAATCTCTTGGAACCAGCGTATGGTGTAATGGTTACATTGCTGGACTCCCACGTAGTCGACTACAGTTCGAGTCCCAGACCTGGCAGCTTGAAACTGACACCAGACATGTTTGCGTGTGTGCCCAAAATCCTGAGAGGAGAATGGAGGAGAAGGGATTGTGGTGTGGCCATCTCCCCTGGGGGGGGGCAGTGATTTATTACTTTCTGTCTCTCTGTCTCTCTCTGTCTCTCTGGAGATTCCACGGGCCCTACAGCAAAAATCTCTTAAAAAAATAAACAAAGGAATAAATGCTGAATCTCAAGACTACTGAATCAGAATCTTGCATTTAGACAAGATCACCAGGTGTCTCCTCTGTATTAATATCTGAAAAAAAAAAGACTTATAAGAGTACCTAGACTAAATCAAATGCTTTACAATATTGGTTAAATTTTAGAGTAGTTCTGATTTTCACCAGTCAAATAAGTTCTGAAACTTATTTCCTGTCTGTGTCAGGCAAGTTTTCCAGTAAGTAGCAGTGAGATCTCAGGTCATCCCTACATACCTCTTCCCTTCAGCATCTTCACTGGTGATGTGGAAAAGTCATAAATGAATCACTTCAGAAGTATGCTGTCAACGCTGGCCTTTCAGAAGTCAATGCTCCTTCTCAATTCATATTTTACTGAGCAGGGAGTTAAAAAAATAAGATCAAGATTTCTTTTGAAAATTGGGTAAGAATAAGGCCTTGGAAAAATGTTCACACACATCTCTGGTAGTGCAAGCTAACCATCCCAGAATTGGCATACTTAAAAAAAAAATCTCATGGGTCCCTCTTATTCTGTCTTACTGTCTATTTCATGATACCATCTAAGAACCAGCTGATCTTGGTGCCCTTGGTGGAAGTTGTTCTATCTCATTGCCAGCCCTTTCAAAATAAAAAACAGTGGCTCTTACAAATTATCGATCTTTTGATGACATAATTGCTTCATAGGCTTTATAACAGACAGAGTAAGAAATTCTGAGAGATAAATCTTCTAAGATTCAGCCAGTAGTCACAGTTCACCAGTCTGGAAGGGCTCTTAGAATATATAGCTCTTATTTTATAGAGCAGTAAAATGGAAAGGGTGGTGCTTCTCTTGAAAACATTTTCATAACCACTATCAAGACTTTCTATATCTTTCTCCATTGACAGAGTAGAGGTCCAACACCTTGGCCTAATTAGTATTGTTTTTGACCCGCATTGATTGGGCCTCAACTCATCTGGGGTAGACTGAATTGTGCCCATCTCCCACCTTCAAGTCAGACGTTGAAGTCCTTACCTCTGATATGGCTGTATTGGGAGAGAGGGCCTTTAGGATGACTTTTCTCTCTACTGCTGATGCCAAAATTGTAATTCTGTTCAAATGACATCTCCCTGGGAAGCCTTCAGTAGTGGGCTGACATTCAATTTACTTCCAAAATTCATGGTCACCTGGAAACTCAGCATGTGACCTTATTTGGAAATAGGGTCTAAGGGCCAATGACTAGTGTCCTTGCAAGCAGAGGAGAGGACACAGAAATGCAGGGAGGACGGCCACGTGAAGACAGAGCGAGGACTGGACTGCTGCTGCCACATGCCTAGGAACACCGGGATCACAAGGAGCACAACAGGCCAGGGAAGTTTTCCTTCTAGAGTCTTTGGAGGGGGTGTGGCCCCACTGGCACCAGTTTTGGACTTTTGTCCTCCAAAACTGAGAGAGAATACATTGCTGCTGTTTTACACCACCAAATCTGTAGTAATTTGTTAGGGGAACCACACGACGTGAAGAGACCATCTCTGATCTTTCCAGGGGAAATTTCCCAGGGAGCCTGTGCCTCTTCCCTAAACTTTCCACCTTCCAGGATAGCTTATGTAAGTGCATCGCACTGTTTCCCTAAGATAGGACTCCTGGAGAGGAGAATCACCAAGTCAATAAAGTCGTCATCCCAGAGCCTTAGATATTGCAATGTCTGTGGTCTTTGAAATGTTGTAAGTGGGTGAGCAGTCAATACTAGACTGTCACATTTCCTACAGGAAGTAATATTAACTTTTGTCTCAGAAGCCATGCTGGAGCCATGACATATGCACGAGATACTTCTAGATTACTTTATATGGAAGCATGGGACTAAGGATGAGAATTTCCTATACAGTTGAGTTAGTGATTGCTTATTGAAACTTCATTGGGGTGGCGGGCAGCAGGTGGCATGGTGGTTAAGGTGCTGGACTCCCACATGGCCAATTGTGGGTTGAGTACTGGACCTGGTGACTTGCTTTCTCACTTTTTCTCTCTGGTGAGAGCACATGCCCTGTAGCAAATTAAAAAAATAATAATAGAATGATAAATAAAATTAAATAAAAAATTCTTTTAAAAAAAGAAACTTCATGGGGATCATTATTACAGAGTAGAAAGGGCACATAACTAGGAGTTTAAAACACTCAGATCAGAGTTTGAGTCTAGGCCTTGCTTCTTACTGGCTCTGATGCCTTGGAAGCTATTCGCTGAGGCTTAGAGTTAATATGAGCAAAATGAGGACAAAATTGTCAGTGCTGCCTGCCTCACGGGCTTCTAGTCCACGCTGCTGCTAATAACAGAAAACACCTGCATCTGGGAAATCTAAGAGAACAGAGGTTTATTCAGCTCACGGTTTGGAGGCCCAATGTCCAGGGGCCCCATTTGGTGGGAGTCTCGCAAAGCCCCATGGCGCCACATCACAAGGGTGGGAGTAGAGCGTCTGCACCCACCGGTCTCTGTCTCATTCGCTCTCATTATAAACTCACTAGGAGTCAGTCATGGGGCCCTTGCCCCAATGGTCTTAATTCTAATCTCTTCCCAAAGGTCTCATCTTTCAATCCTATTGTCTGAATATGTTTTTGCCCTCTTAATTCTGTCACAATTAAATCTCGACACATGAATTTGGGGGGCATAGGAACCACAGCAGTGTTATAAAACTCCTATGAGTTAGGTTACAGGAGAGGACTCTAGTAGCTGTAAAACTTCTAAGAGTGTGAGCTGGGCTGACCGTTATCAAGAGCACCTAGTAGGATCACAGCCCTAGTCAGAGCTCCATCAGTGCGTTCAGGGATCCTGTAGCAAGCTCCTTAATTCCTCATGAAGAAACTGAGGCCGAAAGCAATTGTGACTCATTCGTCTAGTTTGAATCAAGTGGACCCACAGTGGGAAGCCCATGTGCCGTCTCTTTGAGCTGAGATATCACAGTGAGCAGGAAATTAGCAAAGTTTTTGCCTTTGTTAGAAACTAACCAAACTGAGCTCACTTGCTGGCATGGAGTAAGAACACATACAAGACAATTTCTGGAAACATAATAAGGATAAATATATATATATATATATATATATATATATATGTATGTATATGTGTATGTATATGTGTGTATATATATATATACACACATATATATATTAGCATATGATTTTAAAAATTTATTATTTTTCACTATCATTTATACATTTAATCACTATACATCATTTAGATTTTTTTTTTTTTGGAGAGGGTTTTGCTATAGGGCGCATGCACTTGCCAGAAAGACAGAGAAGACAGAGAGACAGAAAGCAAGAAATCACCCCCCCCCCCCCAGGGGGAGATGGTCACACCTCAATCCCTTCTCCTTTCTCCTCTTGGGATCTTGGGCACGCACGCACATGCACCTGGCGTGAGTTTAAGCCACCAGGTCTGGGACTCAAACCACGGTTAACTATTTGGGAGTCCAGCAACATAGCCATTATGCCAACTGCTGGTCCCACATCATTTAGATTGTAAAGAGACTTTACCTAGCGTGATATATACCTCAGTCCAGCCCAGTTGAGAATATATGCACGTCCTCATTAGCAAATAATAAACCATATCTGTGTCCCAAAAATGTCTTACCTCTTCATATTAAGGATATTATAAAAATCAGATTGAACTCATTTTATAATATGATTCCTTAGAATTCATCTAGAAGAGTGTAGTACAAATAGTAGCAGTCATAGTCTGGTAAGAGTACAATTACAGAGGCATTTATTCAGGGTTTATGTTGTTGGGTAAATATTATGTCCTTGATTATCTGACAGACAGGGAGGTGGATTTTTAAGGCAAGTGGGTTCATTGGAGATACCCTGGGAAGACACAGGCAAACCGGCAGCTCTCACTCGAACAGTACAACGAATGATTGTGTCCATGACGTGATGTAGAGACAGACGGCTTAGTTCTCGGATCCGAAACTATTAAAATGCTGATTCTGGTAACCTCAGGAGACTACAGAAACTGTTACAAGTCATTGCAGATGCAAGTGACCAATTAACTTTAAAATATCCTTTACCACAACCCAGACCCCATGGTTAGTTGCATGAAAGAATTCCCTATTTGCTAAGGAAATAAATACAAATAATAAATTTGAATAATAATAAAGTCTTCAGATTACCATCTTATTTTATTGTCTAGTAAAAAAAACACTGTGGAGAGATTCTGTGATTGCAACAAGGAGTATGTCTCAGATTAAGGTTATGCTTTGCTAGACATATCAAGAGCTATGTCTTTAAATGACTTAATGGGACATTTTCAAGCAACTCAGCACTTGGCAGATTTCATTTTGACAAGCAGGAGCAGGTGGGTGGCTCAGGCTTCTCAACCTTGAAGAGATGACCCCGAATGACTTTGTGTTTTCCTGATAGCTGAAAGATAAAATAAGGGTTAATTAAGTCTCTTGAGAAAGGTACATCCATGCTCCCTGAGAAGGGGAGAGGAATGTGTGACAAGTCAAAAGCACCGGATGTTACAAAAGTACAACATGACGTGGGCTGTGGGAAGCAGGCTGGAGAGGAGTCCTGGGGTTTGGTGGTAACTCGAGAAAACAGCTTCTGCTTAGTACAAAGGAAAGAAACCCAATGGTGCTTACACAAGCATGCATTACCTCTGACTCCTGAGTGGGAGAGTTCTCTTCTGTTTTTCTGCAGTTGGGCAAGAGAATGATGAAGCTGAGGGGACCCACTCCGTTGCAGACGTAGACCTTTTCTGAATGTCAAGAGGCTATCTAGGCTTTGAAAAATAGATAACTTCTCTGAAATCACCGTAAGTTGTCACTGTTTTGACACCATCTTTCACTTTTTTCTACCAAGTCTATTTTCTTCATTCGTGCCCCTCCTTCTGCTCCCACTAATCTCTTGCCCTGCCCGTCTGGGTAAAGTTTCTGGCAACTGCCTTGGTTGCCAGGAAAAAGACAACTGCTGGCAAAGGAGAAAGTGCTTTTCCTGCTGCCTCAGGGCCCCGAGCTCTCAGTTGGAGATGGAACTGTGAGCTGTGCGAGTGGTTCCTGTGTTCTTGGAAAGGGGCATGACCCGCCTTGGGGGGGTCATCTTTCTACAACGATGATTGTAGAATGCAGACATGTGTAGGGGTTTCATTAAAGATTTTGAAACTTTTGAAATCTACAGTCTGTCTTTCTGAAAAGTTTTTGGTAGATTAGTCATGTGCTTAACCTTGTTTTTTTCCCTTGGGAGAATATGAGTATGGAGACAGAGCATGCATCATTGCACGGCCTGTTAGGAAGGGAAAGTCTAGGGATTGCAATGTGGGAGTTTAGGCAAAAGCCACCCTCAGAATGTTGGGAGAAACCTAATGTTGGATTGAAATAGGGCTAAAGGGCAGAGTTTGATTTGGGTTTGGTTTGTCTGTTTGGGATGAAAATATGATCAGACTCACTTGTGTTCAAATCGCTCACTGGATTAATAACAGATTTGTTTTGCAAACTAAGATAAAGTTACATACATTAAACTATGTCATTCACATTTACTTAAAAAATTCATAACTCTAGTTTCACTTGTACTGTTCTCTTTCTTCTTTCACAGCATCTCTTTCTTGTACTGTTGCTGTCTTCTTAGGTATTTCCAAGAGTAATTATTTATGTAACATAAACCCTCTTAAGACTTACATGTGAAACAGTCAATTGATGATTTAAAAATTGTTACCTTGGGTCTTTCAGCCTTTAACTACACTTTTATTTTACGTTTCTCTCTCTTTCTGTATATACATAGAAATATACATATGTGTATACATATACACATGCATACATGTATATCCATATACAAGTATTGCATATATAATATTTCCCTTAACCTTCATAATTGATTAAGGTGATATTTTCCAGGCCTCTTCAATGTAAAGTTACTATTTTTCTCTTTTTAGCTAGGAAATAAGGAGATGCTTTGTGATTATGCACATATCCTGTTCATCATCCAACTTTCACATACTTACTAGCATCCACTAATATTTCTTAAATTCATCATACCAAATAATCAATGTAGAGGAATGATGGTGTTAGAAAATCAAAACTCTTTTTTTGTAAAAAAAAAAAAATCTGCAATAATCCCTATACTATTCTAGTATGTATTTTATAGATAACATAATCTACTCACACCTAACTTCAGCTATAATATAACAGAAAAGTGAAAGGGTAGTAATTTATAATAATCTGTACTTCAGTATGCACATGTTCTGGCACTTTTATATGAGAGGACAACATTGTAAGTCAGATGTGTGCATGTGTGTGCGAAATCATGGTGACAGAGCAGCTATCATGCAGAGATGGCCTCTTGATGGCTCAGAGTCAAGTAGTGGCACTCTGTTGGCAATGGTGTTATGTTGGAACAAAATCACGCAAATGTTTCCTTAATTTATTCTCTCTTGGTAATCCCGAAAATTTCAGTGTATATTATGTTAGTGCAAAAATAATTTTAGTTAAAATCTAAGACATCCACACAAGATTCAGAGCCTTTAACTAGGTTTTTCATCTAGGAAAAACCATCCATCATTCATGGATGCTAGGCCGGACATTTGACAAATTGTGCAGGATGGGGATAATTCTTTGCAGTGTGGCACCAGCCTACTCATTTCAGGACATCTGACATCTCTAGTCTGAATCCATTATGTATCTGTAGCATCCTTTAATCACCCAGACAGTAAAGCAACCTCTACAAATGTCCAAAGATCTCCTGGACTTGATAACACTGGTTGAAAAGCATTGTGGGAAGCTTTTTCATAAGAAGAGATTTTTGTCCACTCTTGCCTTTTCTCTCCCCCCAAATCCCTTTCTCTCACATGTATAGACACGCAACGAAAGAGAGAAAGAAAAAAGCAGAAGAAGAGAGAAGCATATGTATTGGTTTTCTCTTGGGGTTACTGAGTAATTTAATAGTCTCTCCCCAGTTTGTTTCAGATGTCTCTCTTGCATCTCATGTCTCTTGGACACATAAGACTTTTCTGTTCTCATGGATGTGTAATGTGTTGATTTGAGATTTGGAAAGACAATGCCAAGTGATATGGGCCGTTATACTTACCACTACATGGGGGTGAATACAAAGATTAATAGCATCTTCAGTGAAGAGGAGGACATTCAAGGACATTTCCTAGGACCCAAACCAAGTCTCTGAATCTTCCACATACTTCTTCCTCTTGTATGTATTTTGTAGTTGTCTTTAACTTCTCTATGAAAGGTTTTGCCCTTGGTCTTCCTGAATTTAGGTTAAAATATGGAACAGAAATACAATCAGATAATAGGAAAGTGTGGCTTTGGAAGGCAACCTTGCCACATTGAAATAAGAAGCGTTATAAACAAGAGCTTAAATGATCAGTAATGTAATTGAATCAGCCTATTGTTAATCTTCTAAGAAATCAAGAATGTTTTGACAAAGGAAAGCCTAGTCTAGCTGATTTGTTAATCCGTTATAAACAATAGAAATCTCAACTAGTCCAATTCTTTTTTCAAGTTTTTTTTTTTTTAAATGTATCTGTTTCTTCCATGAGAGAGGACACACACATAGAAAGGAAGAGACCAAGAGACAGAGAGGGAGAGAGAGAGAGAAACAGACAGATTGGCACTCCTAGCAGGGTCCCCATGCCAGGATCTACCCCTAGTCTCAGCTGGCTGGATCACACGCACATGTGAATGTGGCTGGTGTACTCAGGAAACTCCTCTGAGGTGAACCCCAGAGCCTTTCTTCTGTGGGTCTTTTTGTGTTACCCCTGTGCCACCACCTGACCCAAAGGAATCTTAAGGAAGTAGGATTACATTTGAATTGAGCAGTTTGTGTTGACAGAATTTGGAAAGATATATTAACCCAAACATGGCATTTCATTATTTGTCACTATTGGAGTAGTTTTTGAGTCAAATCTTTCTCTGTCCTTTCTCTTTTGCTTTCTCAGATCACCTGTAATTGTAATTATAATTATGTCTCTCTCTCTTTTTAAAAAATTTTTGTTATTTATTTATTTACTTACTTACTTATTTATTTATTGCCAGGGCAGGGAGAGAGAGGGGAGCAAGGAGAGAGAGAAGAGAGAGAGAGAGAGAGAGAGAGAGAGAGAGAGAGAGAGAATGAGCCTGTCTTCCAATGGGACATGGTCATGCTGCAAACTTTTTTTCTCCATTTCTCCACTCATCAGGATTTTGGGCCTGCACATACATGTGCCTGATATTTTTTCAAAGCTGCTGGGAAGGATTCCAACTGTAGTTAGCCATGTGGGATCTGGCTTTTCATGCATAGCACTTAACCACTGTACTACAGGGCTGGCTGGCAAGTTTTCCTTCGTTAATATTTTGTGTTCCAACCTTCAGGCATGATGAGCCCTGATTTCTTTTTTCTTTTCTTTTTTTTTTGGAGAGGTTTTTGCTATAGGGCGCATGCGCTCACCAGACAGAGAGAGACAGAGAGACAGAAAGCGAGAAATCACCCCCCAGGGGGATGGCCACGCCGCAATCCCTTCTCCTCCTTTCTCCTCTCGGGATCTTGGGCATGCACGCACACGTGCCCAGCAGGAGGGAGTTTAAGCCACCGGGTCCGGGAGGCGAACTGCGGTCGACTACGTGGAGTCCAGTGACATAGCCATTACGCTAACCTGCTGGTCCCAAGCCTGATTTCTAACTGAACTACTGAGCTGACTAACTCACTCATTCCATTCATACTCTAGAATTCGCCTTACAGATCTTCATAGATTAGCAGCAGAGATAAGCCAGAAGTACCTACCAAGCAAAGATATGATACATTAATATTTCGGCTTTTTAATCTTGTGGCTTTCTCTTTGTTCTCTCAGGCTGTCTCATGAGAACTGCCCTGATTGAGAATCTTTCTCAGGAGTGTTCTGGGTGCTTTGGCCTGGGATCAGTTACTGCTTTGGTTGGTGGCAATGTGACAAATTGGCACAGCAGGACAAAAATGAGTTGATTATTTTGGGCTGAATTTCCTGGGACGTTCATTCACAATACAAGAGAGGCAGAATAAGCAGAAAACTGGACCGCAGAGCTCCTCATTATCCCTTTGTTGTACCCTCCATTCAGCCAATGTTTACAGAATTCCCTTTATGCTTCATAGCAGGAAACCACTGACGGGTTCCCATGGCTACCAGGGGAGGCCAGGAGGTTACAAAGAACTGGGATGAGGAAGTAGATGGCTCAGGTTCCCTTTGGTGCCACCTTTTACCAGCTCATGCATCAGAACCTCAGACTTATAAAAACAGCACTTGTTTTGTCTATAGAACAGTGTGATAGTGAGGGTTAAGGCAAAACAGGGTCAAGTGAAACAAGAAAATTTCAAGTATAACTTTATGATTTTTTTTAAGTGGGGGGTAAGGTTTACATCTACACAGAGCAGCTTTTTCTGAGACCACATAGATGAGAATTGTTTTGGGAATTTTGGGGTATGAGTCTGATGGCCAACCCTAGAGTATATGCAGTTGCTTCCCCCCACCGCCCCCGCATGCTCTAGAACAAGCCCTGAGAAGGACGGGCAGTGTGGGCCAGAGAATGAGCTCGCTGTCCCATTGTCTCCTCAACCTCAAAATGTCAAAATTGAACTCATCACATCTTGACTCTGGCTTTAGGCCACCACTTGCCCTCCGTGTCCGTCACCGGTCCTAATACCCCAGCCTTTTGAAGTTAACAGCACGGCAGGCAGCCATGTCCTCCCACGGTATGATTCTTGGCCACACAGGCAGGGGCAGACACTGGGCCAGAGGGGACATGGCCCTGACATCTTGGGATTCTTCCTGTTGTGTGCTCATTATTCTACTTCAAGTCTTTCAAGACTGAGGAGTACCTAGAGTAGGTTTTCACATAAATCAAATTTAGCATGTTGGTGAATACAACCAAATGGTGAATGATAAAAATTTGGAGAAAAAGAACTACATTTACAGTTAGATTGATCCAGCTCTAGCCTAGCTTTCTGTTTACTTTTTGTCAGCCTTTGGAAAGATTACTTTACCCTGTTTGCACCTCAGTCGCCGCCGCAGCTGTCGTCGTCGTCGTCGTCGTCTTCTTCTTCTTCTTCTTCTTCTTCTTCTTCTTCTTCTTCTCTTCCTTCCTTCTTCTTTTTTTGTTATAGGGCGCGTGCACTCGCCAGACAGACAGAGACAGAGAGACAGAAAGTGAGAAATCACCCCCCCAGGGGGGGATGGCCACACCGCAATCCCTTCTCCTCCATTCTCCTCTTGGGATCTTGGGCACGCACGCACATGCTCCTGGCATGAGTTTTAAGCCACCGGGTCCGGGATGCGACCGCGATCGACTACATGGGAGTCCAGCGACATAGCCATTATGCTAACTGCTGGTCCCCAGCACCTCAGTCTTCTAATCTAAGGAAGGGGGGACTAATAACTACCATGATCATGTTATAGGGCTCCTGTGAAGGTCAGGAGGAAGGGTATATATGGTACGTCAACAGCTGAGATGTTTCCTGCAGCACAGTGAGCACAAGGCACCATGGGGTTGTCTCATTCATAGAGGAAGACCATTAGAAGGAAACTCGTTTATTGAGCATTCCTTATGAACCTAACTTTATGTGATGCATAAAATCACATTTAATCTTCACAACCATCCTAAGAGGTGGGTACTATTAGCCCCATCTTCCTCAGATAGGCTAAGTAACTTGCCCAAGATCTCACACTGCCAAGTGGCCTTGCCAAAATGTAAATCCAGGTCAGATTGACTCCCTAACTCTTGCTTTTCACAAAATTGCTGCTGCCTCAATAGTAGAATGAATGATATATTAGTGATTTTTCTGCTTGGATGAACAGAGGTAAAGGAAAAAAAGCAAACCCCAAGCTTCCATTTTTGTGTCTTAATCTAAATGGAACTTCTGCACTTGAGAAAGATAAGGCAAGCCTAAATGTGTGTGACAGAGAGATTCAAGGTTCTGCAGACACCGCACTTAAGTGGGTGTTTAATCCAGGAGTATTAGGAGAAGAACGTTAATTGATGAGACTGCCATGCGATTCCATAGGATGGTAAATATCACTGAAGCCAAAATACATGCCATCTGCAGTTGGCCGAACCCACAAATCTTGCTGCATCTGCCTGCTGGGAAGCATTTTACATCATCCTTGCTGGCCAGAGCTAAGACTCACGAGATATACATAAAAACTACTGACAAGAAATGTAGAGAACTCAAGAAAGAACGTATGTGGAAACCCAAATGCGATCCTCTTAAGTATTTTATGTCTAGGGATCTCTGAGAAGGTTCAAGAATCTGGGCATTTTAGATCTGCTTGGGATTTAGACAATTTGTGGCTTTATGTTTCGAAATACATTTTTAAAAACTGGCCTCTGGATTACAGGAAGACAGATAGACAATATAACCGTTTGGTATGACTTGTTATAAAACTTAGCTGGTGCTTTTTAAAAATAGTTCCAAACCAAATTAGCTCTGGGCACCTGCTGGAGCTTAGTATGTTTTCAAATAGATTTGTTTGCTGTCAGCCAAAAAAAAAAAAAAAAAAAAAAAAAAAACAAACAAAAAAAAAACCAAAAAACAAAAAACAAAAAAAAAAAACCAAAAACCAAACCAAAACAAAAAAACAACAAAATAAAAAAAACCCCAAAACCCACCCAACCCAACTAAACCTTCCACCCACACAATTTGTTATAAAACCTGACACTTATAATATTTTTTTAAATTTCTTTTTAATTTTATTAATCTATCTCTTCTGAGAGAGAGAGATGGGTCCCTATGCTGCAATCAATGCCCAGTTTCAGCAGACCTGGGTCACAGTTACATGTTTGCATCCAGTGTACTTAAGGAGGTCTTAGGATGTGAACTCAGGACTTTTCCCATGTAGGTCCAGTTGCATTACTGCTACACCACTGCCAGTTCCTCCTAATACTTTTCCAAGCCAATTTCCTAAGCCAAATCATTTAAATAAAGAAAAACGACCTTCGACATCTTGAAAAAATAGGACAAAGTATTTGGTGTAAGATATACTCTAGAAAGAGTCAGTGAAGAAGAAAGGGAGAGGGTATTAGATAATATGATGTATTATTAATACTCTTTGGAAGTTTTCCTAATTCCTTTTGTGTATTTGTTCCTACACTGATAATAAAATGTGGGTATGATTTTGAGACTTGTTGTTTTATTTAATCATCTCTGTTGTCATACTGTTTATACATACATACAGCTCTATGTGGGTAGCTGTTTCAAGTTATTTGGGAACTTTGTTTTTTTTTTGACTTAAGAGATATACATGACACGTATAAATGAGCAATGGCAACAGTGACAGCAACAAAAATGGCAAAATCATCCTATGGAGATTCCATTTTTTAGGCAATATTGAAAGCTGTCAATCTCTCACACAGGATGCTCAGATCTGGACCAGCACTGACAAATGAAAAGCTCATTTCTGCTGTGCTCTGTGAGTGATTTGGATTTTATAGACCTTACCTAAATTCTGACCTGTACTGGTTCTCTGACTCTATTGGGAAAAAATCCTGTTTAATTATATATATGTTTTATATAGTAAAATGGTTTAGAGAAGCCTATTTTACCATCACTGGTGTACGTATCATTGAATAAGATACAACTGACTCACCAGTGATTCACCCTGCCTTCCTGAATAATCTTGAATAATTTAACTTCCTAACCACTGAATGTTCTTGAAATCGAATTGGTATCTTAGAAGCCCTGATGAGGGTTATTGTAATAACAACAACAGGATAATGGTGACTACTGCGGCTGCTACCACTTATTAAGTGCCTGGTACTGAAATAGATGCTTGATATTCAGTTTTGATACACCTGATAACAGCTGTATAAAATAGGTATTATTAGCCCAATTTTATAAAAAGGGAAACAGGATCTTAAGAGTCTGTAAAGCTGAAGAAAAAATAAAAGGGGGGAGGCTAGTGGAATTTGAATCTAAGTCAGCCTGACTCAAAACATTGTTCTTTCCATTATATAAGTTTTGTTTTTGTTTGTTGTTTATCAAAGATAAAGTGAAAGGAGGCATTATCTTCAGGAAGTAACCCATACAATGATAAATATGATTTGTTCCCATTCAGAGACATTTGAAACCTGATATAAATATGAAATAAAAACACTTTCATTAGCTGTAAATGAAAAAAATACAGGTCAAAACTTGCAGAAATTCTCTAGACACCCTTCTAAACAGATGTTGCTTAAATTAACCCAGTATGGCAGAGTAACAAAAGCTGCCTTATCTGTTTGCCAAAAGGACTAGTCAGAAATAACTATTAAAGTGTGTAAGTTCTCTATTGAATAATCCACTTTTGCCATGGAAATCTTAAAATAAACTTTTTTTAATGAATGTGAAGGCTCACTAATTCTCCTTTCACTAAACCCCAAACCCTGTAATTTTTACCAGGTACCCAAGAGTTTCACAAATGCTAATGTCAGAGCATTTTAGTTTATCACAAAGATTTTGTTTTAATTATCATTGGAAAATCAGATTCAGCATTTCTTACATACAGGTAACAGAAACGAAACTAGACTTACTAAGTATAATAATATTCTAGAGGAGTTTATCCTTGGGAAATACATATTTTCTGTATTATAGGTTGTATTCTTACAATAAAATAAGCTGGAGAAGAGAAAATATTAAGAAAATCTTAGCAAAGAGAAAATACATCTATGGCATTTTCCTTGAAGAATCCGTGTATATGTGGAACCTCACAGTTCATACCCACGCTACTTAAGCATCAACTGGAAGTGTTTCTTTCACAGTACTTAGATATTGTTTTAGGTTTGGCCACCTGAAAAACTTGGACATTTTTCTTTTTTTTTTTCAGAGAAGACTCAAAATTTGTCAAGTCTTTGTACACTGTAACCTAATCAAAACACCTACAAATTTGATCAACTTTGCCACCGTTTATTTATACAGCTGAATCATGTGTTAAATACTTGGAACCGTCTCCTGCTACTTCTCGGGTATAGACTAAGTTAACCCTTATCTAATTGAACCAGGGTTGAAAATAATCCTATGCTAATTTAGCTGAGGTTATGTAGGCATGGCTAAAAATATCCTGTCCCATCCTTAATGTATACTAAAAAATTGTAAAGTTGGCCTTTTGGCTGGAACTGCCATCTTCTAGTAATTCACCAAAATGGCAAACACAAAGGGAAAGAGGAGAGGCACCCGCTATATGTTCTCTAGGCCTTTTAGAAAACATGGAGTGGTTCCTTTGGCAACATATATGCAAATCTACAAGAAAGTGATATTGTAGACATCAAGGGAAGGGGTACTGTTCAAAAAGGAATGCCCCAGGGACCAGCAGTCAGTGTTATGGCTATGTCGCTGGACTCCCACGTAGTCGACCATGGTTTGAGTCCTGGACCCAGTGGCTTAAACTTAACACTGGGCGCGTGTGCGTGCATGCATGCGTGCATGCCCAAGATCCCGAGAGGAGAATGGAGGAGAAGGGATTGCGGCATGGCCATATCCCCTGGGGGGTGATTTCTGACTTTCTGTCTCTCTGTTTCTCTCTGTCTGTCTGGCAAGCGCACGCGCCCTATAGCAAAAACCTCTCCAAAAAAAAAAAAAAAAAAAAAAAAAGGAATGCCCCACAAATGTCACCATGGCAAAACTGGAAGAGTCTACAATGTTACCCAGCATGCTGTTGGCATTGTTGTAAACAAACAAGTTAAGGGCAAGATTCTTTTCAAGAGAATTAATGTGCATATTGAGCATATTAAGCATTCTAATGCAGAGATAGCTTCCTAAAATGTGTGAAGGAAAATGACCAGAAAAAGAAAGAAGCCAAAGAGAAAGGGACCTGGATTCAGCTGAAGTGCCAGCCTGTTCCACCCAGAGAAGCACACTTTGTGAGAACCAATAAAAAGGAGCCTGAGATGCTGGAACCTAATCCCTATGAATGTATGGCATGATGGCTGTTAAAAATAAACTAATCTATGGTGTATAATAAATGTGTAAAGGTGATGTGAGTAATAATTGAAGAGCAATGCATTTAACTCATGTTAAATGTAATCAGGAGACCTATTCCAGTTGAAGTTCCCAAGCTGATACAAGCCTTTGCATTTTAAAATCTTAGTGCTCAAAGTACACAGGCCATATCTTATTCTCATGCAAAACCACCTATGAGAATATACTATTTTGGGGGTGCATGTTATCAAAAGGCACCCTGCTGGTTAGACCAATTAGGAAAAAATACCCTTGTTTGGATCTGGGTTAAGGCAGCTTTGTGCTAGCTCTACGGAGGCTGAATCTCAGCCCCATTTGTCTTTGCTTGTGTGTGGCAACCTGTTCTGACACCACTTACAATCTGTCCTATATTATAGATATTTGTATTTCATTATCCATGCATTCATTTGACAAACGTTTCACAAGCACCTATTATGTCAGACATTCACTTAACTGAAGAGTATAACAATAAGGAAGGTGCAGAGTGTGCCTCAAGGAATTCATGTTTAGTGGGCAAGAAGGATGTTTGTCAGCTGGTGTCCCAGCAGCGAACAGATGTTACAATCGTAGGACAAACTAAAGAGAATGTCATAAAGAGACTATTCACAGGACAAGGTTGAAGGAACTTTTACAGGAGAGTACCAGATCTAAGGGCTGGTAAGGCATGGCTTTAGAAGGGTGGCTGGGAGGAAACAGTCTCTGGGCCCTAGGAAGAGAGAGCTGGGTGGAGAGAGTCCCTGGTAGGAACTTCAGTCTTGGATGGAGGGATACAGGCAGGGACAGGGGAGCTCTGCAGTGGAGGACGTGAGTGGAGGGGGGAAGGAATAAGTACCTCATCTTTATCCTGCTGTCCTCCGATCTTCTCATTATCTGAAGATCTTCCCCACTGGCTGAGCTCAGTCAGAGACTGGAAGACAAGGGCGCTCATTTAAGCTTTAGAGCTCGGTCTTTTGAGTAGAAAATAAAGATAGAGGAGAAGGAAACTAGGTGTGGAGGGGGAAAGAAGACATCCAGGATAGATCATTCCTCTTCCATTTCTATATGCATACTCGTCCTTCACTCAGCTAATGGTTGATGATATCATCAATTACACCATGGCATCCATTACATCAATTTGGTCATACTCCCAAACCGAAACCTAAAACGTTAACAAGTGAAAGTGATCTTCATATAAAGTGATGAGCTTGTGGGAGAGGAAGAAGAAAATAGGTGATGTGGTGATATAGCTGCTACACTTTGTACTTCTACATCTTGTTACAAGACTTAATTGGTAATCATAGTCACCTTTGTTCAGCAGCCATTTCTCTCATTCTCTGCTACCATCTTACCCGGTATTATGAACTGAATGTACTCATTTCCTGATTACATATGTTGAAACCCTACCCCCATCCCATGTGATGTCATTAGGAGGTGGGGTCTTTGGAAAGTGATTAGGATTAGATGAGGTCATGAGGGTGGAATCCTCATGAATCAGATTAGTAACATTATGAGTGATGTGAGTGTCTACTTCCGCTCCCTGTTGTCTACCGTGAGAAGAGACAAGAAGTCGGCAACCTGCCTGGCAGAGAGTCTCCTCAGAACCTGACCAGGCTGGCACTTTGATCTCAGGCTCCAAAACTGTGAGAAACAAACTTCTGTTGTTTATAAGCCACCTGGTTGATGACATTATGTTAAAATAGCCTGAGCTAACTAAGACACCTGGACAGAGCTGGTGAGGTAAGGTGACCAGGTAACTTCATTCCCATGGGCTCTGAGTCCGTTTTGTCTCAATTGAGTTGTAATAATTTTCCATTGACCAAGGCTATTGGGCATGAGAGTACTAAGAGGTGTGCTAGTGAATGCCAGTGTTTCAGACATTGTCCTTCATGCTCCCATTATGTAGCGGCAATCTGATTTCCTTCTGGTAATTGGGATCAATCACCCTGGCCAGTAGAGTGACCTTCTTCCTCTATCTATTAATTCACAGGGTTGAGAATTTCAAAAAAACCAGAGGCAGCCTCAGAACATCAGAACAATAACTGCATTTTTTTTGGTGAAGGCATGCTTCCCTTGGGCAGTAAGATGTCTAAACCACTGAACTCAAAGTCACATTGATAGCATACAAAATTTAAGTTGTAGAGACGAGGGAAAATTCACTAGACATAATAATGAGAGGGAGTGTGTCTGCCTCCTCCCTCTGGTTCCTGGACACAGGCATTCTAGCTTAAGAGGATATGGGGGGACCAGCAGTTGGCATAATGGCTATGTCACTGGACTCCCACGTAGTCGACTGTGGTTTGAGTTCCGGACCCAGCGGCTTGAACTCATGCTGGGCGCGTGTGCATGAGTGCACAAGATCTCAAGAGGAGAATGGAGGAGAAGGGATTGCAGCATGACCATCCCCCTGGGGGGTGATTTCTCTCTTTCTGTCTCTCTGTCTTTCTGGTGAGCGCACATGCCCTACAGCAAAAACCTCTCCAAAAAAAAGAGGATATGGGACCTCACAGTGGAAACTGGTTTAAGACTTACACTGCATCCTGCAGGATAGCACTCCAAGCTCCTGGTGTGTTGCAGCAGTGTCCTGGCTGGTGTAGTGGCTGATCTTTTAGGAGGCCAGTTTATCTTTCTATCAAGCCAGTTATTTTTTTAAATGGACATATTACAGTTATATATATCTGTAGGGTACAATGTAATTTAAAAAAAGAATAATTTATTTTACTTATTGTTGTTTTAAAATTTGCTAAAGAGCCTGTGTATTTATGAGAAAATAAGAGAGGGAGAGGAAAAGAGAGAGAAACTGAGAAAACAAGTTGCCAGATCTGAGACTTGAACTGTGATTGGCCATGTGGGAGTTGAATGCCTCAACCACCCCACCACCTACTGGCCCCACAATGTAATTTTTTCATTATAAGACTATGATGTATAATGATCAAATCAGAAAAACTGGCATATCATCTCAAAAATTTTTCATTCCTTTGTGTTGAGTACATTAAAATCCTTTTTTTAAAAAATTAATTTAATTTTATCTATTATTCTTGTGATTTTTATTTTTAATTTGACCAAAGAGAGAAAGAGAGAGAGAAAGTGAGAAAGTAAGCTGCCAGTTCCAGTATTCAAACCATGGATGTCCTTATGGGAGTGCAGTGCTTCAACACCAAGTCATCTGATGGCCCACCAAAACTCTTTTTTAAACTAATCTGAAATACAGAAAATTGATAACTATTGTTACCTTACCATACTATATAACACTAGAACTTGTTCCTCTTATATATCTGTAATTTTGTATTGGTTAATCAACATCTTACTCCCTTCCTTCTACCCTTCCCAAGATCTAGTAGTCACTCTTCTACTCTCTGCTTCTATGAGGTCATTCTTTTTACCACATGAGAGAGAACATGTGGTATTCATCTTTCTGTGCTTGACTTAAAATATGTGCTTATACTTAAAATAAGACTTATCTATGTTGATGCAAATGACAGAATTTCACCCCCTTTTTAAATCACTGAATAATAGTCAATTGTGTGCTTTATCTACTTATCACATTTTCTTTATCCACTCATCTGTTGAGTGACTTAGGTTGATTCTGTATCTTGGCTATTGTGAATAGTGCTGCAATAAATATTGAGTGAAGATAGCTCTATGATATACTGATTTCCTTTCCATTAGATATATGCTTAGTAGTGGGATTACTGAATTATAAAGTAATTCTGTTTTTAATTTTTTGAAGAATGTCCATATTGTTTTCTGTAACTTACTTTCCCACCTACAGTATCGGAGAGTTCCTCTTTTTTTTTTTTTTTTGAGAAATTTTTGCTATAGGGCGCGTGTGCTCACCAGAAAGACAGAGAGAGACGGAGAGACAGAAAGCGAGAAATCACCCCCCAGGGGGGATGGCTATGTCACAATCCCTTCTCTATTCTCCTCTTGGGACCTTGGGCATGCACACACACGCGCCTGGCGTGAGTTTAAGCCACCGGGTCCGGGACTCGAACCATGGTTGGCTACATGGGAATCCAGCGACATAGCCATTACGCCAGCTGCTGGTCCCGGAGAGTTCCTCTTTTTCTGCATCTTTGCTAGCACTTGTCATTTTCTGTCTTTTTGACACTAGCCATTCTAAATGAGGTGAATGTTTTGATTTACATTGTCCTGATGACGAGTGATGTTGAGAGCATTTTTCTCATTTTCTTGTTAAATCAATTGTTTTTGAAGGGTAAACAGTGAATGACATGAATGGAGTTCATTTTCATTCATCTTTTGTCTTAAAATTTTTCTCTGAATGGAGAACTTGTGTAAGACACCAATGGCAGCAATTAAAGCCATCTGTATATCCCTGTATTGAAAGTACTTTAGGTAGGGAAGACATATCTGTACCCAGAAATGAATAACATGTGAGGACAAATTTATGCCCTTTCCATCACAGAAGAATTCCAGTGTAACCTGCTTCCAGTGACTGACTGGACCCCTGGAAATTGTTTCATCTTAGGAGTTTGGTGCAGCCTCTACTGTTGGCAGTTTGGCACTCAGTAGGAATGGCACCCAGGTAGAGCACAGACATAGCCTTTATCCATGCTTCCACAGACACTTTTTATATGGGCCCACTGAGCAAATACCACAAAGGCTAGGAGGAAGAGGATGTCTAATAAAAACCGAACAGGCCGTTTTATCCATCTTTTTATTTTAATCATTTATTTATTTATTTTTACATTTCCCCTCAAACATTTACTTTATATATCAAAAAATTTTGCTCATACTCCATAGTTCTTGGCAGTTAATAAACAACTCTCAAAATTTAAAAAAACTCGGGAATCAGCAGTTAGTGTAATGGCTATGTTGCTGGACTCCCACGTAGTCGACCGCGGTTCGCGTCTTGGACCCGGTGGCTTACAACTCACACCGGGCGTGTGTGTGTGCGTGCACAAGATCCCGAGAGGAGAATGGAGGAGAAGGGATTGCGGCGTGACCATCCCCCCTGGGGGGTGATTTCTCGCTTTCTGTCTCTATGTCTCTCTCTGTCTGTCTGGCGAGCACACGCGCCCTATAGCGAAAAACCTCTCAAAAAAAAAATTTCAAAAAACTGAATTTTAAAGATAATGTTCAAAATATTTGTTATAACTTAGTGACTATAACAACAGAGATAGTATGGTTTTAAATATTTTTGAGAAAATATTTGTTAGCTACTCAAACTGTTGAAAAGCAAACACCCAACACACAAGTCACACATAAACCTTCTCAATTTAGCCCTACCTACTAAGTATTATGTGATATACCATCTACTAGCAAAGATCAGTCTCTTTTTCTTTCTTCAAAGTCTTCCTCATGATAATCCTCTGGTTGTGGCTGTTCTTTTGCAATCTCTACTGATTACAATGCTGGGCTGGAAAAGTCCAGGTTATTTTAAGGTACAAATTTTTTCATATAGCTTCTCTAGTCCTCTCTGCCAAGCAGAAATGTTTATGATGCCAGGCCATCTTTCCAAGAGCTTCTGTTGGCTACTTGAGATCTGCCTTGGTTCCATAGTTTTCTGGTTTAATCTTCAGATATGACATTCCAGTCGAAGACCTGTCCAATAATGAATATTTCCAATTTCTGATTCAAGGCAACAGGTATTATTGAACTTATGCAAATAGCCACTCTGCCACAAAATAAGAATATTCACAAATATTTTCCAATTTCAGTTGGGTCAAGAAGGGAAAAAAGTTTATGTTTCCATTTAAAGAAACAAACAACCATGAAGAAAAAACATTTTAACAAATTGCTGAACCTATCGACAGCTCAAAAGAAAGCAAAATCCTTAAATTCGGAAAACAAAGAATAGAAAGAAAAAAAATCAGTAATGTTTTACTCAAAAGTCATGAAATTCTATCTCACCAGTTGAGTCTTATATAGTTAATCTCTTTTCTGTTGATTTTCCAACATTACTGTGGTCCGACTGTTCCGTTTAAATCCTAGAAGTTAACATTCAACGTTATTATTGATATTTCTTCTCCCTAGCTTTAAGTTGGTCATTTCCTTGGTGGCTTTTTGTTCTCTTATTTCTGTATGTGTGTCTTTAGTTTTCCTGGTAAAGCACTCCTTGCAGAACTTCTTCAGCTGGTCTGGTGCTGGTAAATTCTTTCAGGTTTCGTCTATCTGAGAATGTTTTTTATCTTTTCTTCCCATATGAAGAATAATCTTTCCAGGTATAGTATTCTCGGTTGAAACTGTTTTTCACTAACACTTTGAATATATTTTCCCATTCTTTCCTTGCTGGTATTGTTTCCAAAGAGAGGTCTGATGTTAGCCTGATGGGATAACCTTTATAAGGAAGCTAACGCTTCTCTCTTGTCAATTTTATTATCTTGTCTTTGTGGATTTTGTCAATCTGGCTATGATGTGCCTTGGTGAAGATCTTCTTGGGCTGATTTTATTAGAGGTCCTTCGTATTTCTTGGGTCTGGATGTGTGAATGCCTCTGGATTTGGAAAGTTTTCTTCCAGAATTTCATGGAATAGATTATCAATGCCCTTACTAGTTTCTTCACCTTCTAGGATACTGATTATCTGGATGTTTGGGCACTTACTGGTATCTATACAAGAAATCCTTGTATAATATTCTCATTTTTTGTGGTTATTTTCTTAGATTTTTTGGTTGTTTTTCCTAGGTCAGAGATATTGCCTTCAACATCTGAGATTTGATCTTCTGCATGGACTAATCTGCTTTTAACACTTTCGAGGAAGGTTTGATTTCCTCTATTGCAGCCTTCATCTCTAATAGCTCCATTTGATTCTTTCTAATGGTGTGTATTTCCTCTTTCAGATAGTGCAAGAACTTCCTCACCTCCTGGAACTCGTTGTCTCTTTTCTCCTGCATCTTTTGGAGTTCATTGTCTCTCAGCTCTTGCATCTCATTAAGTTTTGTCACTATTAATATTCCAAATTCTCTATCAGACATTTCCACGAGTTCCACTGTACTGTCTGTGGATGATGAAGGATTGTTCTTTTCACTTAGGGGAGAGATATTTTCTTGGTTTCTCATATTTCTTGTGCCTCTGCAGTGGTTTCTGGACAAAATCTCTCCTCTACTGTGTTTTACAATGTGGTATCCACAGAAAAAGATTATGAGTTCAGATTTATAGAAAGAAATTTTTTCCTTAAAGCAGGAGGCTCGAGGAACCAGCAATTAGCGTAATGGCTATGTTGCTGGACTCCCACGTAGTTGACCGCGGTTCACGTCCCGGACCCGGTGGCTTAAACTCATGCTGGGCGCATGTGCATGCGTGCCCAAGATCCCGAGAGGAGAATGGAGGAGAAGGGATTGCGGCATGGCCATCCCCCCTGGGGTGTGATTTCTCGCTTTCTGTCTCTCTCTGTCTGGCGAGCGCACGCGCCCTGTAGCAAAAACCTCTCCAAAAAAAAGAAAAAAAGAAAAAAAGAAAGCAGGAGGTTCAATAAGTGTTGAGGATTTCAGTGACCCTAAAAGTATTCAGATGCTTGGCTACTGTGCATTTAGTCCTATCTAGACACTTAGTGTGTAGAGACTGAAGAACAGAGTAGGAAAGTAAGGTTAATAAAAAAAGCAAACGGAAAAGAAAAGAAAAAAATAGACAAAAAGAACTAAAAGAGAAAACAAAATTTTTTTAAAAGGTAAAAAATAAAAGCTGCATGGAGCCAGTAAACATACCAGACACACTTCAGATTTAAAATGGCTTCTGAAATTAGCAAGAGGAATAAAAGGCTTGAGGAGAGAAGAAGTGGTTTAAAAATGAAAGAAAATAATTAAAGAGAGAGAGAGAGACAGACAGAGATAGAGGACAGAGGTCACCCTACTGTGTCTGAGTGTTTTGGGGGGTTTAAAAGATGAGGCTTAGAGCATAGCTTTAGTTGCCTTGGTCCCTGAACATGCTAGGACACACCTCAGATTTAAAATGGCTTCTCATGTGAGTGTTTTGGGGGCCTACTGCATTTAATTGTTGAAGCCTCCTCCAAAGAGATTAATAACTTCATGTGCGCATATTCACTAACACCAGATTAAAATGTTTTCTTAAACTAGGCATCTTCCTTAATGAAACTCACATGTGACTTGTTTAGATCCTTCTATTTGTCTCTGTTTTTGTCTGTCTTTCTGACACAGTGTTAGGTCTATGTAAAAGAGATTATGGGAAGCGTAAACAAGATTTTTCCTATTTGATTCTTATCATTTAGATTTCTGACCTATTTTGATTCTTTACTAAGTAACTAAGAAAAGAGGTTCACTTCTTCACTTTTATGAGTAAGAAATTAATGCATGGTCTAGTCCTGAAGCACAGTGGTTAAGGGAGCTGGGACCTACATGGCTGACTGCAGTTTGTATCTGGGCCTCAGTGGCTTGAAATCACACTGGGCACGTGTGTGTTCCTGCCTCAAGTCTTGAAAGGATAGGAAAAGGAGAAAAAAGAATTGTGGTGTGACCATGCCCCATTGAAGTGTGCTCTGTCTCTCTCTAGTATGTGCCTGTGCTTTTCTGGAAAAAAAAATTAACGCAGATATATCCCATCTGTTAACCTTTTTGTGTTTCCTTAGTATATATGAAAATATCTTGCCTAAGCTACATGAAATATTCTACAGATAATGAGCCTTGTGTTTTTGTAAGTGCATGGTTTCTTTAAAACATGAGTGAATCAATTACTAAAATATTTATAGTTCAATCAACATCCACAAACTTGAAGAATGATCAGAGTTATGATAACAGATATCAAACTTTAAAATATCTTGAGAAATATATTACCTTACATAGTGAAATACCATCAGTTCTGAAATGTGTCTTCCATTTTTAGAAATTAAAACTTTTGTTGTTCCATGACAGAAGCAGGGCATACCATGCTTCACAACATGCCATCTGGACCAGGATCCCAGGAGAGAGGGAACAGAGAACAAATGGCAGATCAAAAGTTTGGATCAGAAAGTCGTGCTGCGTTTAGAGTCGTCTGAGCATGGCGTGCCTTTGATGACAAAGACTGCTCTGTGCCTAGATGAGTTTTGAAGACTGTGGAATGCAGTGCTAACTGGCCCGAGGCACACAGTGACACTGGGTTACCAGAAGAGTAGGCAAAGATAATTAAACTTGTGAAGGAAGTGTGAAGGAAACATTGAACAGTATTTGAACTCCTTTCAGTAAACATTTTGAGGAGATGCAGATGATATTCAGCCACTGAGCAGGACTTCACATTTTGTGGAATTGGGGTTGAGTCCCTTGAGAGTTGGAGGTTGGATATATTGTCTGTCAGGGAGAAAGAATAATTTGCCACTCAACCTTATTTTATCCCTTTATCCTCTAGAGAACTACACGACTCTAAAAATGCAAAAGCACTCAGCCCCACTGAGGTTGCCCAAACTTTGGTATTATTCCTGAAAAATATCAATGTAGTGACCACCCTTTTATGTTCAAAGCAAAATATTAGTTTAAAAGTAAAAATAATTCCACCATGAACATAAATCAGAATTTCCGTTTTCAGAACTAAATGGTTGGCCCTGCAGTGCAACAGTTAAGTGCTATGCATAGAAAGCTGGATCTCACATGGGTTACTGAGTGTGGTTCGAATCCTACCTCTGCTTAAGAAATATTCCTGGGGCTTCTGCATGCATGCCCAAGGAAGGAGGAATGGAGGAAAAAGGATGGTGGCTTTCTTTCTTTCTCTGGCAAGTGTATGAGCTCTCTAGCAATTAAACAAAGCAAAATAAAACAAAAAACTAAATGGGATAGTGATACTAATTAAACATGCATTATAAGGGATAGTGGTCAAACATACATAATTTTCTTCAGGCATTAGCTAGAAGTATTTAATAAGCCTATCATTACAAAGGGCTTTAATAGATAATACGTAAAGAAATCTCCACAGGGTCAGTCTATCTCTTCTAGTATCTTATAAAGTCAGAAGCCTTGCCATGAACACTTAGATCCTGGATAGGAAGGGAAAGAAAAAAAAAATTGTGAATTGAAGATGGCTACCGTTAATATCCTTGTAGAAGGGAACAACAGAATTCATCATTGTCATTCACCCCATTGCAATGCTTTCATTTTTATTTTATGGAATAAAAAGGCAATTTTCTCACCTTATTTAACTAATTGTATAAAGATTTTTTAAACTCTTAAATTGTTTTTCAAGGATACACTTGGAGCTCTATAGAGCTTCATGTCTATATAATCAAAAACTTAGTTTTATCTTAAGGTGCTTACAAGTCTGCTTGAAAGTTTTCAGGAGGGAAAGAAAGATTAAACAGAGAGTGAGACCTTAGGGCAAGAATGAGCGAAAGGACCTTTGTTGTATAAAATATTTCAAAACTTTTTACTAGACTTTATTTACTTTTTATGTTTACATTTGTCATAGACTTATGGGATACACCCTACATTCTCGGAATTTACTTTAAACAAAATGATGAAGTTATTTTATGAGATCCTGTCTTTGGAGACATTAGAACCATTTCTGGATATATCTTTGTCTCCTATTTTATAAATAGTTTGTTGTATAAATTGATTATTGCATAAAAAGATTTTTTATCATAAGTATAGCAAATAAACAATAAACAGGTGTTTTTTGATTTTTATTGCAGCACTTAGCAGTGTCTTCTATATATTAATTAATTGATAAAGTTTCAGAAACCTTTAAAACCAATTAATTAATGATTAATTTAATATTACTGATTAACAACTGATTAAGAATTTCTGAAATTACGTAATTTAAATTGTTTCAGCATACTATGGAACACTGTGTTCTAGAGAATTTTTATCAAACTTTTGTTAAAGTTTGGTTATTTTTTTCAGAGAGAGAGAGATCAGCACCTCTAACAGGGTCTTGACACGGTGATCCACCCACAAGTTCAGCCAGCCTGGTCATTGGTAAATATGTGGCTGGTGTATTTTGGGCAGAGTCTCTGGGTGTTAACCTGGAACCCTCTTATGTGGGTCAGCCTTGGAAAGCACTGTGTTTTACCCCATGGTGCCACCATAAGCCCCTTCATTTTTAGATGGGACCTTGCTGTCATAATCTTGCGTTGGCCTCTCAGCTAGGACTACAGGCAGATACCACTGCGTGGCCCCAAACCTGGGCCTCCCATGTGGATCCAGCCTGTGCAGCACAACTTCTTGGGGTCATGTGCAACCATGGCTGGGCCTCTACAGAATTTTTAAAGATATGGAGACAATAAAGACATGTTCTACTACTAAATGAAAGTATTAGATTATTGTTTGACACTTTATATTCTCATTTAAAAAAAATAAAAAGAGGGATCAGCAGATGACATAATGGTTACTGGACTCCCATGTAATTGACTGGGGTTTGAGTCCTGGACCCAGTGGCTTAAAACTCATGCCGGGTGTGAATGTGTGCGTGTCCAAAATCCCAAGAGGAGAATGGAAAGTAAGAGATTGTGGCATGGCCATCCCTCTTAGGGGGTGATTTCTCGTTTTCTGTCTCTCTGGTGAGCACACATGCCCTATAGTAAAAATCTCTCTAAAAAAAAAAAAGACAAATAGATGCATATGTATCTTAGAAAGACTAAAAGGATATATTTCAACTTGTTAATAGTATTTTCTCTGGTTTCCAAATTTTCCATTGTGTAACTCTGATCCCCTCCCTCTTTACTGTTTTATTATTATTTTTTTCACCTTTTAATTGGTTATAGGATGTATATACTTGCTGGGGAGAGAGAGGAGAGAGTAAGAGGAGAGAGAGAGAGAGTGAGAAAGAGAGAGGGAAAGTGAGAGAACACCCCCCCAGGAGAGATAACTACACTGCAGTCTCCTCTCCTCCATTCTCTTCTTGGGAGTTCGGGCATGTATGCATATGTGCCTAGTATGTATTTTAAGCCACTAGGGTATGGGACTCAACACGCAGTCAGCCACATGGGATCTGGTGGTCTTAACCACCATGTCACTGACTGGCCCTTGGCTGATTCTTTCCTTCAATATAAACTCATCTGCCTTTACTTTTTTAGGGATTTCCTTAATTTCTGGTGTATTGAGGGTACCAAGTATTGTTTTCTAGTGCTGTTTTCAATTCCTTTTCCTCTTGTCATTTATGGGGATTTGAGATGAGGAAGAAGGTTTATCATGTTTTTTTTTTTTTTGGAGAGGTTTTTGCTATAGGGCGCGTGTGCTCGCCAGAGTGAGAGACAGAGAGACAGAAAGCGAGAAATCACCCCCCAGGGTAGATGGCCATGCCACAATCCCTTCTCCTTCGTTCTCTTCTCAGGATCTTGGGCACACACGCACACGTGCCCGGCGTGAGTTTTAAGCCACCGGGTCCGGGATGCAAACCGCGGTCAACTACATGGGAGTCCAGCGACATAGCTATTACGCTAACTGCTGGTCTCGAAGGTTTATCATGTTCTTAGTTTGCAATCTTGATCTGATCTGCTCATGATCTCTTAAAAAGCATGTTAGCAAATAATAATAATAACCTGAAAAAAATGATTAAAAGCTATTTGATGATGATATTGTGGACAGTAATATCTTTGTCTTGACTGATATGCATGGTAATTATGCTAGAAAAAGAAATGTAATACACTGTAAAGATATATGTGATTAAATATTTTATATATATATATGCGTGTTAGTTCAATCTAAAGGAAACATAGTTCACTTCACAAATAATATTTATTCCTACCACTTTATTCTAGTGAATATTTATACTGTGAGTATTTATACTTTGAGTAAATATATATTAACATTTATTAAATTCTTGCCTTGTTAATACTTTTGCTTTGGCCCTCTCAAAATCCAGAGATATATTGTTCTAAGAGGGAAAAACAGAGGCTTAGCGAGGTAAGATAATTTACCCAAAGTCTGACAGATAGCAGGAGACAGAGCCAGGATTCATACCCGTGTCTTGCCATGACAACAGCTGCCTTCCATTAACAGACATTAGATAATAATAATGAATAATGTCTTCACTGTGGGGTATCAACAGAGTACAGTCAGCACTCCCTAGAGTGGATGCTGTTAGAAATCATGAAATCAGTAATTACTGATCATCGTGGGTAATTTGTCCACAAATCACTGAGCTGACTGCACTTTTCAATTCCATTTTGTTGCCTTGTCAATAAGATTTATTCTTGGAGCAATTTGTGAACGGTTAGTGCCTTTTCAGTGGGCAGTGCACAAAAATGGCATGTACATATTGGTAAACAGCTCCACAGTGCTGGCAAGTCGGAGGTTCTATTTTGAATGGATTTTTTTCATAGCTTTCAGCTGAGGTTTATTTTCATATAAGCAGTAATTACAGAAAACGAGTGCCTCTGAGGGTAAATGTTGCCATGCTGGTTAAAGAGTATTATATGTATTATGTGGCATGCTATAATTATTTGTTAGAGTTATTATCACAAAAATCTTTCTCAGCAGTTGTGATACATGGGAGTCAAGGTCAATAAAGGCAGAGAGTGTAGATGATTTTAGCCTTTATAAAATCTATGTTGTTTTGCTCAAGAAGCCTTCTTGGAAAATTGACCATAATACACAGTTGAGAAATGAAAAGATAGACATAGAAAGAAAAGAAAAGTACTTTGTATTTTAATTGAGAAGTTTTAGAATACACAAGTGTCAGAAGACTTAGAAATAATAATAGGGGCTGGAGAGTGGTGCAGATGTAAAACGCAAGACTCTGTGAGGCTGACCTCCACGGGAAGTTCCATATTCACCTCCAGAGACCTCTCTGAGTACACTGGGCACACACGTGCCCATAATCCTGGCCTGACTGAGGCTGAGGGTGGATGGTGGCAACAAGATCTTGATGAGGATGTTGTTTGTTTCTCTCTCCCCCTCTGGTTCCCTCGCTTATGGATGAAATAGATGAGTAAACTTAGAAAAATAAACACATCACAGTACAATGCGGTCTGTCAGAAAAGGTGGGCTGCATGGAGTTGAACCTATGATGTTAAACCCTAATACAGGGACCTTCAAAAATTTCATAGAAATTGTGTGTTATGAAAAAAGAGCCTGCTCAGAGGGACCAGTTGTTCCCTCCTCTGGGAACTTCGGTCTAGATAATATGGGATTGTTTATGCAGCTACCTTTGTGCCGAAAATCCTAAGTACCAAGTTACTGGACATGTTTCATATTCATGACTGATTATCATCTTTTGTGCGGCCTTTCTGTATTTAGGGAGACTTCTCCTATGATGACCCTACCCCCTCCCAATGTAGAAGCAGACTCAAATTAGAAGTCCTTGTGCAGCTAGGACACAAACGTGGGACCCAGACTCTGCCAATCAGATGCACCTGTGCAAGCCTGCAATTCAGATGTGAAGAATGTGAGAACTCCTGCTGGGAAGGGAATGCACCTCCCATTTTGGGTGGTCCCAGTGGCCCAGACAGCAATTCCTCCAGGGTTCAGTTAGGTGGGGATTTCCTAGTTTGGCCAGTTCTGTGGTTTGAAATTAGCTTTGTTTTCCAAAGGTAAGCCTTTCATCTGGTTTTCCAGCCTTTCATGTGCTACCCAGTATATTTTAAATAAACAGAATTTTCCATTCATCACCCAGAGTTAGCTCGTTGCTTGTAACTAAGAACCAATCTTGATGGATGATTAATCTGGTGTGTTTGAGCTCTCTGGTATGGCTCAACTTTAAGAACGCCCCTTTTCTCATATAAATTAAGGGAGACTTTGAGGTTGAAGTCATTCACCTGTTCAATCGGCAAACATTGCTAGGTATCTTTAATGTGTAAAACACTACATTAATACTGAGGGTTCCACCAAGACTATTCTTAGTCTGCAGGGACTTGAAATCTTGAAGCACAAATATTAGCATACAAACCAAGTGTGCTATAACAGAGGTCTGAACCGCATGTGACCTCTGGATGTGCCTGTAATTGATGAAGTGCTGGGAGACACTCCAGCCATTTGGCAGAACTTGAGGATGAAGCAGCTGGGGGTAATTTATATTAAAATGACCTAATATGTAAAAAGAACTTCCTTCAAAGTAGGAGGAAAATAAAGAAAGGTACTGTTCATGGACGGCCTTACTCCCTTTTTCTTCTAAATTTTTTCTTATTTTGGGGACTGATAGGAACATTTGGTTACATTTTATTTCAAGCTTTCAAACCATGTGGGATTAGGGAGGTACAGGGAGTTGGAGGTTATTGGTACTTATCTAATGTTACTCTTGGCGATAATTTGACTGAAGGATAAAAGATACAGAAAACTAAAATTTAGGTTTCACTACTGTTTACTGAGCACCTTCTATGTGCTAGCAGTTTTCCAAATGGGATTTATATGTTTCTCCCTACTCTCTGTGTTTGTATAGGCCTCTTTAAATTGCAAATAGAAGAGATGCAGCTCAAATCAGCAAGAGTGAAAATGGAAATATTTGTGTTCATGTAGCTGGAAAAAAAGTTTGTGCTAACGATGGGGTAGCTTGATCCAAAATGAGATCTAGGTTTTCAAACAATATTGTCAGGAATTTGTGTCTTTCCATTTTTTGGCATGGTTTTCCTCTTTGTTAGTTTGATTTCCTCATTGTTGTCTCCCTTCTGGAGGCTGGTGTGATCTCCAGGGTCACATTTTACAAGATTAATCACACTAACGGGAGAGGAACTTCTTTCCAACAGTGGCAGTGAAAGTCACAGCTTTGAGCCTGAATCTATTAGGATGATTTGACAGCAAATAGCACAAATCTTGGTTAAAAAGGGCTTATTTTTCTTACATGGTAAGAACATCAGGGGTAGGGACAGTTCCAGAGTTGGCTGACTGAGGGGATCAGTAATCTCAGGGCACTTGGTCAGTTTCTCTGTGGATCTCTTGGGCTCTCTTGTAGTTTCAGATGGTTGCATTAGCATCCAGCATCACATCTTCACAAGACAGTGTCCAAAGGCAGGAAGGAATAAGGCCCTGTTCTTGTAATGTCTCTTGACAGTGCAAAAAAGCTGTCCAGATGTGAGGAGGCATACTTGTCTGAATGTCTCATGAGTCAGAATTACATCACATCCTCGTGCTTGCCCAGTCACTTTCAAGGTAATCCAGTTACCTTGATACTTTTAGGTTTTTTAAATATTTATCTCTTGGGATTAGGCATGTGTCCATGGATATTACTCAGGTCACCCAACAAATAAACAAAATCAAAGTTCAGTTAGTGAGGAAGAAGAGGTGTCCTGGGAAAAGGTTACTGTTTAAGAACCTAATCATATCTGCCAGCGTCTCACGGAAATAACTGAGGGTATACGAACATTTCCAAACCAACCAGCATGACCTCTCTGCTCACGTGCCTAACTGTGGAGGTGGTGACTGTTGTGGTGGGTACAAACACCACATTAGCCTGTTACACTGAAATGGACTGAGAGCAGAAGTTAGAGTTCTACTATTCTACATCTTTACTTCTACACCTTCTAAACGAATTCATACACCCAGAAGAAGCATGAAAATCCTTTGTTAGCTCCTTGACACAATTTTCAGTTAAAAAAAAAAAAGCTTCCTTGTTTCTGTTATTCAATCTTACTCCAAGATTTTGGGTAGCTCACAATTATTTTGGAGTTCCCATAAAAAGTGACCTAGGTGGTCAAGGATAAAAGAAAGCATATGTTAAGTAGGATCACTCATTACAGTAGACATAAGCTGCTTAGAGAAACACTGTTATTATGGACCATCTGCAGGAACACGGAAATATTTGCTAGTCAAAATCATTTATTGTAATGATATTTGGCATTGTGAAATTTCACTGTTATTCTGTTTCTACACTTTGGCTCATCGTCTGTAAAATGTCCTTTTTTAAAATTAAATAAAAAAAGTTTATCCCGTGAATAAGAGAGATAAAGAGACAGAGAAAGAGAGAGATAGCCAGCATCCTGCACAGGGTCCTAAGGCCATAATCCACCCTCAGTTTCAGCCAGCCCAGATCATGGATGCACATGTGTTCTGCATAGTCAGGAGGTCCTTAGACGTGAACCAGCGACCTTCCCATGTGAGTTTGCCTCACCAAGCATTGCATTTTACCACTGCACCACTGTCTGTTTCCAATAGAGTTTCCTTTTAAGTATTCTGTGTGTGCCAGGCACAGTGGACATACCAATCCCAGCTACTTGTGAGGCTGAGGCAGGAGAATCACAAGTCGGAGAGCAGAGTGGGCAATATAGAGAGACCCTATTTAATAAAAAGAATGCTCTAAATACGTGCAGATAATCTAAGGGCTTTAACAAAGAGATGATAACTTGGTATTGCTCACGGACACAAATAATAAGAGTACATGGGATGAGTCTTATAAACTACACTTTGATTGAGGTCCAACATGTCCATCATGACATTCTTCTCTTAAAAATGAAGAGCTTTTATTCTCTATTATATTAAGACCTGATTTTCAGGACCCTCTAGTAATCTGTTCCCTTTTTACTTTTCAGTCACAATGCCAGTGCTCTGTAACTAAATCTCTCTAAGCTCTCTATACCATCAGCCAAGTCCCTTGTCTGCCCTGTCTGCCTCTTAATCTCCTAACTCATGTTGTACATATTCTGACCATTGAAATACCCACCCTCTGCTTGTCCAAATGCTAATATTCAGCCTTAATGGCCAAGCTCCTTTTCCCCTACTCTGCCAGCCAATTCTTCCTACTCTCTGAACTCTTAACCCATGATTATCCCATTTAAAGCAATTTAGCATATAAAAACAGCCTACATTTCTTTGTTTATAAGATGTTTCCCTGTGTACCTCTTGTCTCCTTGGTTACATCTCTTGGAGATATAACAGGTATCCCTGGCTCAGATATTTTTCTTAGCACCATACAGCCACTGGAGATCTGAAGTTGGGTTTCAGAGGGATCTTAGTTCCAGGATGTCTCAAGTGCTACCTATTACTTGTCCCTCCCTTCTGTTCCAACACACTCCTGTGCCTGTCTGTTATCAGTTTCTGAGGGTCAACTCCTGTGTGGTAGCCCAGGCTTCTCAGAATCATTTTTGATTCTGTCCTTTCTTTCAGAAACCTGCTCATCCAGCCATCAAGTTCTGTCCCTTCTATTCATAATCATGTCTTGGGATCATCTTCTCCATCCCTGGCACTACTGCCTAACCGAGCCTTCGTCTTCTTCACTAGAAGCATTGCGGTGGTGTTCTAACAGGTCTCTCTTGTTCTAAGTTCACTTCTTTCAGTTTTTCATACTATTTTCCAGAAAGCAGGTATTATGCCACTCTCTCCTAAAAAACTTTAGTCATTTATACTCGACTGACAGGAAAAATGCATACTTCTTAACATTGCATACAACATCCTTAATGATCCAGTAAAAGCTAGTTCTCTAGCTTTCCAGGCTTGTGTTCTGTATTTCCTGACAACTCCTGATTCCAGCCCAAGTGAGCTCCTGATGGTCATGTGAGCACCTATAGTGATTCAGTTCAGCAAACATGAATTTACCAGGTGCTTAATACCTTAAGTTTTATTCTGTGAGGTTTTATCTCTTAATGCCTAGTTCAAACCAGAAACTCAGTAAATGATAGACAAATGAAATAATGGTGAAGCACACTACTATATTAGGACCAGCATAGTCAACAGTGCATGTTTGTCATTTGATGGATTGCTTTCAGTGCTCAGGTTGAAGAGTCTAATGTGTTTACTAATTTTTGGAAAAAAAAGTATCAATATCCATCAATGTTGTTAAGGTTTGGATAATGGTTTGTTCCCCAAAGGTTCATGTTTTAGAATTTGGTCTTAGTGGGTTATGAATGGATGTCTCCTCAAATGTTGGATTTGACTGTACTGCAAAGGGATTAAGTGAAAATTGAATCCCCTCAGGATGCCCCAGGGTGGAGCTTTCGGGTATGATAAGGTCTTTAGGGCAGGGCCCTATGATTGAGTTGTGGTGTGTTTATAAGGAAAGGAAATGAGGCAGGTAGAGACTCTTGCATATAAACCAATCACATTCTCTCTGCTCAGTTCTGCCTTATGCCATTTTGTGATGCCTTTGGAGTTTTTAGTCGCCAGCAGTATGAGTTAATAAACCTCATTCTCTCTATAAATCACTCAACAGCCAGTATTTCTGTTAGTAACACACACAAAAAAATGGACTAAGACATATGTCTTGACGTATATTAAATGGATTATTCAGTAGATTTCTGGAACTGGTACCTGGGTTTGCATATCCTGTGGTCCTTTGGCTTATGACTATGTTGAGGAAGATGTTTGCTGATATGTTCTAGTGGTATGGTAAGATGTCCCCTTGGATTTATCCAATAATAGAACTTCCGGATAACATGTTATTCAAAGGAATAAGAAGTATACAGAAATTAGAGTATAATTTAGAGGTGAAAACATACTGTAAACTCTCTTTTGGATTATTTGTTAATATATCTTAAGCCCCACAATTTGGTGGAGGTAGATTATAAACATATTAAGTGTAAATATGTAAGGCTAACTCAGTAAAAAGTTTCCAGAGAAAGTTTAAGTGGGAGTTCTATTTTTTTTTTTTTTACAATGAATACCATCCAGAAGAGGACCATCATCTAACCGATTGCATTCATCCATAAACAAAACTGTCACACTGAATTGTACAGTAGAGCCTTGTCAACTTGGTATTATTGGGTGTTCTTCAAAAAGGAATCTTCTCTATGATTTAAACCTAATCCTGTAGGCCCCAAAACTTTTAAAATGGGATCTGTTGGCAATTTTAGTAACAGGAAACAATAACTTATCTAAGCGCTTTGACATAATTGCTGTTCTATTTTGTAATAGAGTAACTTTTGGGGTTGGTCTAGGCTCATTACTTCTCCCAGTTTCTCACATGGTACCCACAAGAGCTACTGAGGTTCTATTTACTCTTGAAGTGTCAGGCTATGCTAGACTTTGTTCTCCTGTCTCTTTGTTACCAGCTCTCTTGTCCACTATCACTTTTGCAGATGGTACTTTTCTGATGGTCTTTACTGCTTCTAAACTCTATGCCATATCTTCCACCTCTGCAGCTTGCCATTCCTGTCCTTCTAGGTTCCACTTTTTATTTTAATTTTGTGATCTTTTTCTTCATTCTGTTGACAAGAGAGCTTAGCCTCTTCAGCTATTTCTAGCTGAGTACACCTCTTTTTCCTTGTTTTTATTAGTGCTAAGAGTTTAATTACTTTTAAGCTGAAAACAGCAATATTGCCCACGGTTTTCTGCAATATGGTGATTTGAGGAACTAGAGCACAAAAACATGAAGTTCTTCACCCATCAGACAGAAGGTTTGTATATTCTCCCATCCATTTTATTAGAAATATATTTGTTTTATTTTATTTTAGTTGTTGGATCCATGGTGTAATGAGGGGAACAGAAAAGTAATTGTAATAATTAATTTACCTATCTCTTCTATATTAGAATATAAGTTCCTTGAAGGTAGTAGTCATGCCATATTAATATCTACTGTCATTATACATTTATCGTACATACACATTTTACATTATATGAAAAATATATACACATTATACAGTGTGCCTATATTTTAAGTGTTTAAAGCATGCCTCTTGAATAAACAAAAAAAATGGCTGAATAAGATGTATGGCAAAGGTATTAGGACAGTGGTTCTTAATAGAACCACCTAAAGTTATTTAGAACACATCTATGTCTAGGTCCCCAAACCAGGCCAACTACCATTAGTTTATGCAAAAATGCAGTTTTCCTTCATATTTGAACATATCTGAAATCACTTCTCACAGATTCTTCTTACAATCAATGTGCTAAGAAAAGCATTAGTTCATGGGGCCAGCAGATGGCCTAGCAATTACATTGCTAGACTCCCACATGGGCAACTATGGTTTGAGTCCTGGACCCGGTGACTTGAAACTCATGCTGGGCGAGTGTGCAAGCGTGCCCAGGATCCCAGGAGGAGAATGGAAGAGAAGGGATTGTGGTGTGGCCGTGCCCCTGGGGCATGATTTCTCACTTTCCTTCTCACTGTCTCTGTCTCTCTCTCTCTCTCTGTGAGTACACATACCCTAAGGAAAAAACCTCTAAAGAAAAAAAAGCATAAGGTCACAATTTAATTCGAGCCACTTTTTAAAAAATTGTACATAATATGCACTTTAGCTAGCCATTGATATCTTAGGAATACAGTGGCTGAGACCTTTATAGGGATAGCCTGTGTAAAAGCCCCCAGGTGAGACTGGTTCCCATGAGAGTAAGGAGACTCTCTAGAAGATGGTTTTGAGGAAAAAAATAATTAATAAGGGGCCACTTTTACATTTACCTCTGAGTCCCCAGCACAGTGCCTGGTTTATTATAGTTAACCAGTCCTTATCTGCTGAACCAGGTGGATTAGTTTAAGGCCTTAGAGAAGTTATCAAAATTGAAATGATACAGTGTCTCTTCTGAAAGGTAACTAAGAAACTTCCAGGTTAATAGCACAAAGTCTAAGAGAACTTCAAGTCCAAAGGCAGAGAGGTTGGCACCCTAGCGGGTATCTGGGTAAGAGTAAGTTGTAGCTGCTATTGGAGGAGGGGGTCTGTGGGGGCTGGAGGCAGAGGGGCCTGGGAAGGCAGTTGCTTTACTCTTTAATCCAGTACCTGTTGGTACTGTAATTTTAGTGTGTTCCATTTGACAGAATATGGTGAAATTCATGGGAGGATAAAATTAATTTGATGAAATCTGTTTCATTATTATGAATCAGCATTCCTTGGAACAGTTCCATTCAGAGACTGTACTATGATGAACCTAAAGTCAGTCTAGAATGTTGGTGGGGGTACAAAAATCACATAGTTCCCTCCTTGAGATTTGGATTTAAGTATTATTTATTTATTTAATTGCACTTATTATTATTAATTTGGCCAGACAGAGAGAGAGAGAGAGAAAGGGAAAGTAAGAAAGCAAGCTGCCAGGTCTAGGGCTCAAACTATGGTCGGCCATGTGGGAGTCCAATGCCTTTAGCCACCATGCCACCTGCTGGGCCCAATTTGGACCCTAAGGATATTATGAGTCTTACTTTTAAATGGTTTAACTTCAGGTTTTGCCTTGTTATACAAAATATAAGTTTTTTTTTAATATATATATTTAACTTTGTTTATTTATTTATTTTAATTTGATGAGAAAGGAGAGAGAAAGAAAGAGAGCTGCCAAGTCTGGGACTCAAACTGTAGTCAGCCATGTGGAAGTCCAGCGCCCCAACCACCACCATGCCACAACACTAAGCATAAGCTTAGTGGTGCTTCCTCAAGCACCATATAATCAGTGGTGTTGATTTAAAGAAGAAAACAACAGGGTTGGGAGCTTCTTCTTATGTCATATTAAACTCTCAACAAACCCAAAGCCAACCCAGCTAGGTCTCCAGAGACCATGTTGTATTAGCCATTTGTTGCAAACAGAACTGGCTTGAATTTTTAAGTTAATGTTAATTATGGAACCATGTCAGAGAGAGTACACCAAATGTCTTTAACCCATTTTTAAAAAGCAGGTCAAATCCAGCATCTGGAGGATACCTTGCAATTTGGTTGAAAATAATTGAACAAGTTTAACATGAAATTCAATAAAGGGGTCAGGGCTATTCTAAGTTTAAAATTCTGAGGTAAATTCGTTCAGCCCAAGGTTCTTGTCAGCTATTATTGTCAATCTGTGAAGGGACTTGGATTTGTTTATCTAGAGTTTGTATTTCTCTTACGAAAAGGAGATTGTGCTGAACTACTCTTAGTATTTCTTTAGAAAGACAAAAAGTCAGTGGTCTCTTCTGTAACAGGTGAGGTCTGATGAAAGAATGAGGAATACGGAAGGTGTTTGAGCTCATCCCTGAGAAGAAGAAAGAAGAGAGTAGAGGGCCAGTGATTTAAGTCGTGTTCCTGGAAGCTGCCCCTGAGATAAGGTTTGTGTGCAAGTGATGGACTAAAGAGAGTAGGCAGGGAGGGCCTTGAGGGACCAAGGCCAGCAGCACAAGGCAGGAGAGTCCAGGGGATGCTTCGTCCTGATGTGCGGGGACACTGTGGGATAGGAAGTGTGCCTCAGAGCCATCCCAGCTCCAAGCAGGGAAGCGGAGGCTTGCACATTCCTGTCCCCATTAGCCATTGGTTAAGGACCCTGGCCGAAGGGGTTGGGCTTTGGGACACACATTCTCAGCTACTCTTGGTTTCACATACGCAGGCAAAGCAGGCTCTAGTGACACTGTCAGAATGCCCAGAAAAGACCCTTGGGTATTGATGGGTGAAGGTGAAAGCCCGCAAAAGCCAGCCACACAAAGTGGTGAAAGGACTCAACTGCCCTTGGCAGAGCACCGACCTTGCCACCACAGAGAGAGGGTGAGCAGAACGGCTTGGTTCAAGCTCCTTTGTTTCCTTCCTGTCTCCCCACCCTCTGGGTCACGCTTATTGGGGAGGAGGGTGGCTCTACCAACATCTGGATATGAGGGGAGCACACAAGGTGGGGTGGGAGGACAGGTCCATCAAGCAGAGACCCATCTGGGGGCAGCTCCAAATCCCCTTTATCTTGCACATGGCAGAGCAGACGTGCAGAGCTGGGGTGCAGGTGCTCCTCTTCTCCGTGTCCTGTCTCTCCGTCTGGGTTTCCATTTGAAAGGTTCCTTTCTGGTCTGGAGAATGAAAAGGGCTAGGGTAGAGTCTGGAAGAGAGCCGCAAGAAATCTAGGGCATTGGTTTGGTTCTATTCTCTCAATTCAAGGGCAAGAGATAAAGGGGCCTTAACACTGTGGGGTGAGGGAGGGAAGCAGACCTGGGATCTGAGCAGAGGCCCCATTTGGGAGCAGAGTAAAAGTGCATCTAGCTGTGACTTGCTTCTTCTGCAGGCCCTGGAAAGCTGGGGGGAGGAGGGGGGAGAGAGAGAGAGAGAGAGAGAGAGAGAGAGAGAGAGAGAAGAGAGAAGAGAGAAGAGAGAAGAGAGAAGAGAGAAGAGAGAAGAGAGAAGAGAGAAGAGAGAAGAGAGAAGAGAGAAGAGAGAGGAAAGGGAGAGCCGAGGGTTGAGGCAGGGCAAAACTGCCAATAAGGTGAGTGCCCCTGTCACCCACACCCATTTTGCACAGCTTTAATCATAAAAGTGTGAGCCCACACCTCGACTGGCTTCACCTGCTGTAGAACCATCCCATCCTGAATGAGTATCTCAGACATCCTGTCTCAGCACTCTGAGACCAGCTGGCTGGCTTCCTAGCTAATTAACAGCCAGGTATTAATACTTTCCCCTCATGCACATCACTTGAAGTGTTTCTTTTCCCAAGGTTATTTCTAAGGGAGAAGGATATAATTTTTTTATCTTTGAAAAAAATTTTATTATTTTCTTTATTATAAAACCACCTCACTTTAGAAAATATTTATGTAGAAAAAGAAAGAAAAAAAATACAGTTAGTTTTACAACCCTGAGAAAACAATTGTTTACATTTTGGCATGAGTCCTTCTCCTCTTTGCATTAATACATATACATCTATATAGTGTTTATTTCATTTTCACAGAGGATGCTTGAGGAGGTGGCCAAAGTTCTCAGCCACAGAAATGAATGTGTCCCAGTGAAATGTGTGCCATCTCTTCTGCTTACATGGACCCTCACCTGTAGGGGCAGGAGTGCGCCTGTGCTGCAGTCTGAGGTCTATACTCTCTGTTGGACTGACCTGGGGCCAGGCCTTAGGTTAGGTTATAGGCTGGAGACTGAGACAGCAGGCATTAGAAAATTAAGATTTAGGAAAAGCAGGAGGGAGCCAAGTTTGGAGCAATTACAGATTGGGTTCCCGGTAGGGTCTGCTGCCTAGACAGGAAATGGAATGAGCATTTGCTCACTGGCCGCTAAGACGCACTGTACTGCGTTTGTTCATATATTAAGAAACTCTAAGTCTCAAAGGCTTGGAAACTCAATGGGAAATTTTTGACCATTTTGTCAGAATTCAGTATGTTCAAGGAACAATTAGGTTTTAGTCACAGGTTGGGTTTTCCAGAAAGCAGCTCACTGGAGAGAGAGAGAGAGAGAGAGAGAGAGAGAGAGAGAGAGAATGAGAAAGCTCTCCCCACAGGAAAGGTTATGTGCCATCCCTTCTTCTCCATTTCTCCCTTCTTTCAGGATTTTGGGCACACACCATATGCCTGTCTTGTTTTTCAAGCTGCTGGGTCTGGGGCAAGAATGGCACAGTTAGCCATGTGGGATCTGGTTGCCTTAACCAACATGCCACTGGCTAGTCTCTCCCACAACATTTAATTTGCCAGCAAGTACCTGTACTCATGCATGCATGGTGTGTGTGTGTGTGTGTGTGTGTGTGAGAGAGAGAGAGAGAGAGAGAGAGAGAGAGAGAGAAAGTGAGAAAGTACCCCCCTGTGGATATGGTTGTGTCATAATATTTTTTCCTCCATTTCTCCATCCCATTAGGATTTTGTCATAATCCTCATGTCCCATTAGGATTAGGTGCATATGTACTCTGTGCCAGGCTTGGGATTCTAACCACAGTCAGTCATGTGGATCTGGCTAAGTACAGTGCTTCATCACTGTGCTATGAAGCCAGAGCGCAGGGTAGGAGAGCTATTATTATATTCTATTATTATATTTACTTTGAAGAGTTGTGAGAATTAAATGCGGTAGTCCATGCAAAACACTAAGCACAGTTCCAGCACACTGTTAGCACTCAATAAATGTTACTTGTTTTTACTTTATTTTTTAAAGAATTACTTATTTAACTTTATTATTATTACTTTTTAAAATTTGCTGTAGGGCATGTGCACTTAGAAAGAAATGAGAGAGAGAGAAAGTGAGAAAGCAAGCCACTAGGTCCAGGACTTGAACTGTGGTCAGTCACGTGCAAGTCTAGCACCTTAACCACCATGCCACTTGCTAGCCCGTTATTTGCTTTTATAGTAATTATGGTACTTGTTAGTACCGTCAGATGATCAGAATCTCCTGATATTGATGACCCTGTGACCTTCAAATTTTAATCTTCTAGGTCATCTGTCTTGGCCTCACAATATATTCTTATTATCTACTGGATTTTCCCATCTGATTCCACCTAACCTCAAGACCAATATCCTACCCAGTTTTATAATATGTATTTTTTTTTTTTTTTTTTTGAGGGATTTTTGCTATAGGGCATGTGTACTTGACAGAGAGACACACAGAGAGAGACAGAGAGACAGAAAGCGATAAATCACCCCCTACGGGGGATGGTCACGCCACAATCCCTTCTTCTCTATTCTCCTCTTGGGATCTTGAGCATGCACATACATGCACCAGGGGTGAGTTTCAAGTTACCAGGTCCAGGATTCAAACCACGGTTGACTACATGGGAGTCCAGTGATGTAACTGTTATACCGTCTGCTGGTCCTTATGATACGTATTTCTGCCCTGATCCTTGACCCTCTACCTGGACCAGCTCCCAAGTCAGGCTCCCTCCACCTATTTCAGAGTCAGTCAAATTGGAATCGTTGGTGGTGTCCTCCCTGCTTTCGTCTTCTCCCTATTTTTCTGGATTCCATCAGTCAGTCATCCAGACTGTCTTAGTTTTATCTTTTCCTAAAAAGTTTCATTCTTCTTTTTTCTTTCCTAAAAGTTTATCCATGTATTTATTTCATGAGAGAGGAGAGAGAGAGAGAGACAGACAGACAGACAGAGGAGGGTCTGGCATGCACAGACAGAGCTCACAAGGTGATGTGTGGCCTTAGCATCTCAGAATGCTGCGTTGCCACTGTGACTGGCCGAAAGAGTTTCATAAGCCCTCCTCTCTCTCACTTTATTTCAGGTCTCATCCCATGTCCACTCTCGATGAGCTCAATTTCATTTTCCAGATGGCTGCTAGGCAGGTTTATTTCCAAGCTACAACTATGATCATGTTATTTCTCAGCTTAAATCCTTCCTATTTCCTTGCTGCCAGCAGAAGAGCTAAACTTCTCAGATTGTTTTCTGTGAGCTGGGCTCTAACTACACTTCAAGCTACATCTTTTGCCACCTCTCCACGTGAGCCCTTGCTACAGTGCTGAGCAATCTGCAGCTCCTTGCTCTCCTACAAGCCTGGCTTTCCTGTGCGAAGCTGCCTGCTTTTGCTGTTTGACTTACCTTCACCCTTGCCTATCTTTCCTGGGGTGGTTTTATTTATCTATACATTTTTTTTCATGCCAGAGGCTGCATATATGTGAGAGAGGGGAGAGAGAGAGAGAGAGAGAGAGAGAGGGAAAGTAAGCATGAGAGAGAGAGAGAGAAAGAGAGAGAGAGAGAGAGAGAGAGAGAGGGAGGGAGGGAGGGAGGGAGGGAGAGAGAGAGAGAGAGAGAGAGAGAGCGAGAGCGAGCATTCCCCAATGGGGCCTCATCCTGCTGCAATCCTGTTTCTTCCAATTCTTTGTCCCATCAGGATCCTGAACACACACATGCCCAGCACATTTTTCAGGCTGATGGGGGCCTGGAATTGACCTCTAGTTGACCATTTAGGATCTAGTTTCCTCTGTGTACTGCCTAATCAATGGGTGACTAAGCCAGAATTTTATCCATAAACTCTTAGTTCATATAACACCTCCTCTGTGATATATTTCTCCCCAATCCAGTTCGGATTTAGGCAGTCTCGTTTTTACAAGTCTCCATCATTCATTTACTTAAAATTTACTTTTTCAGTCCAGCCTTCTAGTCTAATGGCTAAAGGAGCCAAATCTCATCTGGCCAATGGCCATTTAAATCCCGGCCCTGGCAGCTTGAAAAACATGCCAGGCATGTGTACATGTGTGTCCAAATCGCTGACAAGATGGAGAAGAGAAGGGATTGTGGCGTGACCAAGCCCCTTTGGGAGGTGCATTCTCCCTTGTCTTCTCTGTCTCTTGCTGGTGAGTGTGCACACCCTCTGGCAATTAAAATAAATAAAGACAAGAAAATTTACTTTTCCAAATAAATACTTTCCAAATGCTCATGACATGACAAGTCATCTGATCAATTAAGCTATTATATTTGTTACATGTTTAGCTAGCAAATTTTTAAGCCACTGGGACAGTGGCATTCTTCATTTTGTAGTCCTGGTATCTCGCATAAAGCCTGACATGTAGTTGGTGCTCAGTAAGTGCTGCTTGTATGTACTGGGTTATGGGAAAAGTGACTAATGGTTATATTGCCTAAATAGAAAATTAGGACACTCAGTCTGGCAAAGCATTTTTCTTATAAGTGAATGCATTTATATTGATTCTTATAAAAAATAATTTCTTATTAATTCTTCTGATAGCTATGTGAAAATAATAAAAGGATATGGCCTCAGACAAGATCCCAAAATGGGTTTACTCTAATTAAAGGGTAACTTTTTTTGGACTGAGTTGGAGTTTCGCTGGGACTTTGGATATCTGTCAGTTCATGAGAATGAGTCCCCTTCCTCACTGGTGTCCTATTCCTTTAAGGATTAAAATCCATCCTGGGCTGGCAGCAGGAAATGCAACAGTAGAGATGCTCATCTCTAAATGACTTCCAGGGAATCCACAATGACGTGCACCATTTTATTGGAGGCTAATTTTTTTTTTTTTAGTTTTTTTTTTTTTTTTTTTTTTTTTTTTTTTTTTTTTTTTTTTTTTTTTTTTTTTTTTTTTAGTTTTTTGCCATATGAGTGTGTGCTCACCAGAGAGAGACAGAGAGAGACAAAGTGAGAAATCACCCCCCAGCAGGAATGGCCACACCACAATCCTTTCTCCATTCTCCTCGTTGGATTTAGGGCACACATGCACACATGTCTGGTGTGATGTTCAAGCAGCTGTCTGGAACTTGAACTGTGATCGGCCATGTGGGAATTCAGTGCCTTAACCACTATGCCACCTGCTTGCCCTCCCCCCTCTTTTTAATTGCCAGAGAGCAAATGAACTCACCAGAGACAGAAAGAGGAAGAAAATACCACCCTCTAGCTCTTGGGAAATGGTCATGTCACAAGCCCTTCTTTTCCATTTCTTCATCCTGCCAGGATTTGGAGTATAGATATACATGTTCCTGGTGTGTTTTTCAAGCTGCTGGGTCCAGGATTTGAACGATGGAAGGCCATATGGGATCCAGCTTCTTTAACTGGTAGGCTGTATTGCTGGTTTTGCTGGCTAATTCTATAGGAAGGAAACATTCCTCTTCTCACTTCACCTTCCATTTCTTCTAACTTTGAACTTGCCTTTTTATGGGCAAGATATTACAAGATATAAAATTTATCCTAGTTTACTGTGGCACATGGACACTGGCAGCCCTTGTGAGAGGAGCAGAATGGAGGACAAGAGTTCTGTTAGTATGTGGCAGCTCTCTGGCCCCAGTCTCAGCACACAGGGAGACATCAAAGTGGATCCTCCCTATGGTCTCTTGGGAGACACTGCTTCATTCTTTCTAGTGGTCAAAATCCTTGAGGAAGGTGTTGGGAGTGGTTTAGTTCAACTGTGAGCTCTTGTGCTTCTAGAAGGGAGGTGTGGCATGAGCCCGTCATTGGGTAGAGGGTGATATGCAAGTGCCTAGAAAATATCAAAGTCTTCACTGACTTCTAGCTGCCCCCCCCTCCCCCTTAGGTCTATCATCAGTATGGAAAGATACAGAGTCTAGGAGTTGCTATTAATGTGGCATAACTAATTAGTGATTTGAGGAACTTTGAAAGGACAAAGAGTTCCATAACAAGATGACATTTACATTAAAAATGATCCTGGGCTGGGAAATGTACTAGACATGAAGTTTATATAAGGAAAGAACAGCCTTCTCTCCCTGATATAGTCCCTGCTGCTTTTAGAAAATAACTGGACTGTCTTTGATGGACAGATGACGAATTCATATGCTATTCATAATGTTGTAGTCAAGAACCCAAGTCTCTACTCCGGTTGAAAATGGATAGCTACCTTGTATGGTGATTGGGTCATCTGTTTCATAGACATTGATTACTCATAGTTCATTTTAGACCAAGATCTAATGCCTTTGTCTCTGAGCTTAAAAGTGTCTCTCATTTGGAAATTTTATTCATAAGCCATATTAAATATTAAATAACAAAAAGTCTCTCTGGGAACACATAGTCCTTCTAGAAAACCCTACACCATTTTATTCCAGTGGAGACAAATTGAGATAGATTCTTTATATTACCCTTTATGTTTCAGGATCAAGGTTACATGTCTTTTATTTTTTTAATACATTTAATAATTTTTAAGTAATATACATGCTTGTAATATGAAATATGTAAGATACAAAATCACATACAGTAAAATGGAACTTTTCAGAAAATTAAGCCACCTAGTCTTAGTCTGAAGCTATCTCCCTCTCTTGCTCTCTCTCTCTCTCTCTTTTTTTTTTTTTTTCAGTTTTTGCTATAGGATGCATGTGTTCACTGGGGAGAAAGAGAGAGATATTGACCAATTACTTTCCGGGGGGGATGATCACACTGCAATCTCTTTCCCTCCTGTCTCTTCCTCCTCCTCTTAAGATTTTGGGCACATATCCATATATTCCTGGTGTGATTTTCCTGCCACCAACTCTGAGACTTGAACCACCATCCTGCCAGGTGGGATCCAGCCACCTTAGTCTCCATGCCATCTGCTGGGCTGAATTATTTCCTTTTATTAATTTATTCTTCCAGAATTATTCAATGCACATTAAGAATATAAAGAATATCAATCACTTCTGTGAGGGAGGGAGGGAGGGAGGGAGAGAGACTGAGAGAGAGAGAGAGAGAAAGAGAAAGAGAGAAACAGAGGAACAGCATTCCCACAGGGTCTTGACACCGTGACCCACTCCCAGCTCAGCCAGTTCTGGATCATGGGTGAGCACATTCTTGGTGTACTCTGGGAAATAAATCAGGAAACTCCCCATGTGGGATATTCTGCCTTGTAGAATAATGTGTTCTACAGCAGTGCCACCATCTTCCCTGATATATTTTTCAGTATGAAGAATAGTTTGCCTTTCCTTTCACTTGGTAATACCTTTAGGAGATGTAAGTAAATATCCCAGCTACTCACCAATATTTCTGCCTCTGCTTTTGGCTAGTGCAGGAGGACTATATTTCTGATACTTTGTAGTTAGGTGACCATATGACTTCCTGGAACCAGTGAAATGTAATCAGAAATGATATGTGCTACTTCTTCTAGGTAGAAGGATTAGAGAGCAGATGCATACATTTTTTTTTTCCTCTTTCCCTTGTAAGTCTTTTCACCAACTGCGTGCCAGTGGATCTCTTCTGACCAATAGCAACATAGATACAGTACAGCCTTTTCTTTTCATCAGTTCCATCATTGGAAAGTTTCTGGTTAATGATTGCATCAATAGCAATTGAGGTTTTCCCAGTTTGTCTGTTACCAATAATCAACTCACGTTGGCCATGATCAATCGGTACCAAGTTATCCACAGCCTTAATGCCAGTCTCTGCGCAGTTCTCACATAGAGATTTGAGGAATGATTCCAGGGGCTTTTAGGCCAACTCGCCTATGGGTCTTGGAACCAATTAGACCCTTCCCATCAATGGCACTACCAAGGGCATCTACTACAAGGCCGAATAGCTCCTCATCAGCTGGAATGTCCACAATGACTCCTGTCCTCTTCGTGATATCTCCTTCCTTAATTAGTTTATCATTTCCAAACACGGTAACACCAACATTGTCAGATTCCAAGTTCAGAGACATACCCTTTAAACCTAAAGAAATCTCTACCATTTCTTCTGCTTGAACGTTCTTTAGTCCATGTACAATACCATTTCGGATAATACCATCACCAGTATTTAGGACACAGACAGTCTCTTCAAGGTCAACAGAGGTATCAGCTCTAAGAATTCACTCTTTAAGAATAGAGGACATCTCAGGAGTGCCAGTCTTTTGAAGACGTGTAGTAGAGGCATGGATATTCCTTGTGGCAATGAAGGGTGGTTTCAAAGCATTTTTGGAGACCAGCCTGGCCCGCTGAAGGAGAATGCAGGCCATGGCTGCAGCGATGCGCAGGGACAGCATCTTTTCAGCTTCTCCTTTGGTGGTTCCTGTGCAGCCACAGCTTCTGGACTGACTTGAGTTTTTCCTATTTCATAGCAACATTTTCTGTGAGTTGGAGTAATGTGGCCAATGTCGCTTTACTTCCTTTTAGCCAAGAAGAGCAGGAAACTGTCTACCCTGCCTTATGGACAGATCACTCCCTGCAGTCAGGGAATGACTATTGATTTATTACTTCGCACTGCCTCCCTGGCTCTCTGAGGTGCCGTTTCTGATCCGCAGAGTTTGTTTTCAGTCAGGAACTGTTAGTTTCGCCCACCAGTATGTGTCGGCTACTTTACAGAGCCCATCCTTTGTGGCTGAGATTTGTAGTCACAAGAGCTCTCTTGCACCCTGTTTGGTACCCCTGCATTTGGCAGCTCCTCATATTTTGTATTTGGGGGCTTATATCTGTCTTCTAGTTTCTTCAAAGACACAGTTTGATTTATATTTTCTATTGTCTTCAATTTGGGATGATTTCCATGAGAAAAAAGGGGCAGTGCCAGCATTGTTATGTCACTTAAAACCAGAAATCTTCTCTAACTTTTTTTAATTGTCAGGGTATGGGTACTTGCTAGAGAGAGAGAGAGAAAGAGGAGGGAAACAGAGAGAGAGAACCTCCCAGTGGGATATGATCATGCCACAATCCTTCCTCCCTCTCTGTCTCCTTTCAAGACTTTGGGAAACAGAGATGTGGGAGAAAGTCAACACTTCCAGGAGTACCCACTCATCAGTGACAGATATGAGCTGGTGGATGAATGTCTCAGGTTCCACGTCCCTTGTGTGGGTACATTTTCAGGAGAGGGCTATAAAATCTCCCAGTTTCTCAGAGAGACTGAGCCCCACTTTCACATGGTGGTAATCAACCCTGAGACATACTTTTTTATTTAGCTTCTTTTCCTTCTCTGTCCCATTTCTCCATTCTTTTACGGTGCCTCCTGGGATCACTTCCCAAATGAGCTTCTTGTATTCAATCCTCATTTCAGGCTCTCCTTCTGGGAGAGTCCAACCTAAGGTAATTGGTATCAGGTGTGATCCTAGGGAGCACGTTCTTAGAAAGAGATCCTTGTTCAATCATTCTCTGGTCAGATGATGATAAGGTCCAATGCACAGGTTCATGGGTTGCTGATAACCTTTGGTGTCCTATAACTAAAACTTTCACATGGGGTGGATTGGGAGGTTGAAAGAAGAAGGGGAGACATTGGTTATTTTAATAGTCCTGGTATTAAAAGATGTGTGCAATGGGGCTGATGTTAAAGGGCATAGACACTATAAAGGAGGAAAATGATATACCCAGACAAGCCAACCATCAAAATAGGGCACAGAGTAAAAACTAGGACTTTAAGGCAGCACTTAAGTAGGTCCTTGTCTCTTTAAGCAAGAAGGCTGACTGTGCTAAAAGATTTGGTTGTAAGTATGATAAGAACTACTGAGGAATCTGAACCAACAACCCTGGAAAGTCTCCTATGCTAAAGTTGGGGCCCTGGTAGGGAGAAGGGGGTCCTGAGATCTAGGGTGAGGAGGTTTGAGTGTGAACCTGAGATCTCCCTGACCACTGGCAGAAGTAGAGAAGAACAGCCACCTACTGCCAACTGTTTTCATTTCCTAGAGTTGTCCTATTGACCTCAGACTGTACGGCTTAAGAGAATAGAAATGTATTCTCTTCTTTCATAGTTCTGGAGCATGAAAGTCTGAAATGAAGGTGTCAGTAGGGTTGGTTCCTTCTTGGGTACTCAGAGGGAGACTCTGTCCCATGCCTTTCTCTCCTAACTCCTGGAGGTTACTGACAATCCTTGGCAGTCCTTGACTTATAGATGCATCTGTTAATTCTTTGCTCAGTCTCTGCATGGAATTTTCTCTGTGTCTGTATGTCCTCTCCTCTTCTTACAAGGAAGGCAGGCTCAACTCAATCCAGTGTGACATCATCTACTTGATTATATCTGCAAAGACCTTATTGCTAAATAAAGTCACATTCACAAATACTGGTATTAAGGCTTCAACATATGTTTGAGAGGACACAGTTTGACCTAAAACATCTGAGACCATGTGAATGGGTGCTCCACAGTGTGATATTTGGCCTTCTCAAGATCTGTCTCTCTTCATTGCTTCTAGACCAGCAACTAGAACTATGTTTTGCAATGGCCTGAGTAGGGTCAGACTTTCCCTGATATGAGAAGAAAATAATATGTACCAGCAAGAATAAGAAGACTCTAGGAATTGATCTTGAGAATTAGACCAGGGAGAACTGAATATAAGAGTGATTTGGGAGAGTGTTTAATGTCAAGGGAGAATTTAGTAGATTGGCAGGGCCACTTGGAGCTGATAAAATGGTCCTTCCAAACTTGGAGTCAACATTGGCATCTAGTAAATGAGGTGAACATGTGAAGATCACTTTGGCAGGTATTGAAGAAAGGGGTCAAAGGCTTGGAGAGCTGGGTCTGTTATGTCACAGGCAATAGGGGTACCAGTGTGTGATGTTGGAGGCCATATGGAAAGCTCTGGTTTCATGTTTTGAGTCTGTTTCAACACGCCAGGTACATCTGTAATCTTGGCTAGCTGCAGGACTGGAAGGAGGATTTGGCATGAAGACACCATAGAGGATCTCCCTGTTTCTCTCTTTTTCTCTAAGGAAACAAATAAATAAACAAAAAAAAAAAAAAAGAGAAAGTTTGGTCTGTTAGAATGAGAACCATGGTATGGACATAGAACCTTCTCAAAGCATACTACAATTTGGACAGAACTGGTCAGACATTTCTCTTTATTTCCTCAGTTTTCCTCAACCCATTATTGTGAAGAATTAGACTCAGTACCCAAGGCAAATTGTAATTGGAGCCATATAGTTTTTTCTTTTTCTTTTTTTTTGGTTTAGAAGTTTTTGCTCTTGAGTATGTGCACTCGCCAGAAAGACAGAGAGAGACAGAGAGACAGAAAGTAAGAAATCACTTCCCAGGGGAGATGGCCATGCCGCAATCCCTTCGCCTCCATTCTCCTCTCAGGATCTTGGGCATGCACACACACATACCCTGCGTGAATTTAAGCTACTGGGCCCGGGACTCGAACCACAGTCAACCATATGGGAGTCCAGCAACATAGCCATTATGCCAACTGCTGGTCCTGGAACCATATGTTCCTTAAACCTGTGTTTATGGAAGTGGGAAAACTATGTTCTATCCCATACACTTCTGGTGAGGGAAAGGTTTGTCACTGTGTTGAGATCCTCCATGATCTTTTTAGGAGGTTTGGAGTCAGGAGAATTTTGCAAAGTTCTTTACTTGGATTATTTAGGTTAAAGAAGAATCAGGCCAAACAC